>OW388274.2:15000-2415000 GCA_936450705.2 Protodeltote pygarga
GCACACTCTGCCAGCGTATGCCGCGCCGTTTCCTCCAGACAGTGGACGCAGTGATGACACCGAGCGTCCGGCTCCCTGCCGATGCGCCACAGATACTTTCCGAAGCAACCATGCCCGGTCAGCACCTGCGTCGCACAGTACGTCAGGGAGCCGTGCCTCCTCCCGAGCCAGTGGTCGAGCACTGGCCGGACCGCCTCGATAGTGCCGAGGCCGGCGGTGGGGCGCAAAAGCCTCCCCCGCCATTCCGCCACCAGGACCTCGCGGAGCCGCGACCGGCGCTGCGCGATCTGTCGCTGCACCAGCCGCTCGCCCCGCGATCGCGCCTCCTCGCGCCACTTGTGCAGCGTCGCGAGGGTCTTCGCCTCCAGGTCCCAGGGCGGGGATCCGGCCAGCACGCAAGCCGCCTCGTAGGAGACCGTGCGATATCCCCTGATGACTCTGACGGCCATCGCTCTCTGCGGTCTTCGCAAGATTGCGATGCTGTCGGCCGTCAGGTCAGCAGCCCACACCGGTGCCCCGTAAAGGGCCATCGATCGCACGATCCCCACGTACAACCGCCTACAGGCGGTGCTCGGGCCCCCCAGATTGGGAAGCAGCGTTGACAGCGCGCCCATCGCGCCCATCAACTTGGGCGCCAACCGCTGGAAGTGGGGGCCGAAGTCCCACCGGCTGTCGAGTACCAATCCTAAGTACTTCATGGTAGACTCGACAGCGATTCGAGCCCCTCCGATCACAATGTGTGATCCCTGCGGCGGCGCCTGCCGGGGGCCATGAAAAGCAATGGCCTCCGACTTGTTGAGGGCGACCTCCAAGCCCAGGCGCCGGATGCGGCTCACCACCTGTGACACCGCAGCCGTAGCCAGCAACGCTGCCTCCCGGTGCGAGCTCCCCCCGGCCGTGACCAACGTGTCGTCTGCGTAACACGTCAGTTTCACCCCGGGGAGCAGCTCGCCCCTCAGCACCCAGTCGTACCCGATGTTCCACAGGAGCGGACCCAGGACCGAACCCTGTGGAACACCGCACGACATGTCGCGCCGACCTCTGCCGTCGCGTCCCCTGTAGGTGACACACCTTCCCGCCAGATAAGCCCCAACTATGTGGCGGAGGTAGGGAGGCACCCGATGATAGCGCAGGGCCTCCCGAATACAACTCCAGGGCAGGGTGTTGAACGCGTTGGAGATGTCTAAAGACACCGCCAACATCACCCCACCCCGAGACACCGCTTCCTCCGCCAGGACTCTCACTCGCATGATTGCGTCGATAGTGGAGCGCCCATGCCGAAACCCGAACTGACTGTCGTCCAGGTCCGGCCCTTCTCTGTACAAGTGGCTGACGAGGCGGTCTGCAATTATCCGCTCGAACAGCTTGCCCACCTCGTCTAGCAGCACTATGGGCCGGTACGCGGACGGTGAGTCCGCAGGGCGCCCCGCCTTCCTGAGCAGGACCAGACGACCTGTTTTCCACTGAGTGGGAAACTGGCCCTGCTCAAGACATGCCGAGTAGAGTCCTCTTAGATGGGGCTCCAGCTCCTTCATGGCGAGGACAAGCGCGCGACCGGGAACCCCGTCGGGCCCCGGGGCGGCGTTCTTGGCCCGGAGCCGCATAACGGCCGCACGCATGTCCTGCTCTGTCACCTCGGGGACGCTGACGTCTTCATCCGACTCTGCGGCTGTGGGTGACGCCATCGACGGTGGCTCGTGCTCCAGCCTCGCAGGGAAGAGCGAGGAGACCACGTCCTCCAACAGCTGAGGCTGGAGACCCTCGGTAAGTGGGGGAGCCCAAGGACGCAGTTTCCCGCGTACCATCCTATAGGGGCGCCCCCACGGATCTGCGTCGAGGGTCGCCAGCAGCTCCTCCCTGGACCGCGTCTTCGCCTCGTCGATGGCCAACCACAGAGTCTTCTTCGCCGCGCGGTACACCTCATACAGCGCGGCCTCCTCATCGGGATCCCGTCGACGTCTCCTTCGGTACCGAGTGTACCGGCGCCTGACCACCACGCACTCAGTGCGCATTTGGCCAATTTCGGCCGACCACCAGTACACTTGGCGCCTTCTGGAGTGCGCACGTACCCGGGGCATGGACGCATCGCAGATCTGCGTCATCGCCCCGCCGAACCAGCGCGCCTCCTCTTCGACGTCAACGGGCCCGTCATTCGCCGACTCCCGGACCCAGGCCTGGACCAAAGCGGCCTCCTCGAGAGCCTCCCTGTCGAGACGCTTGAGCGCCCAGCGTGGACCGTCCGTCTGCGGGGCCGAAAGGCTTCGGCTGCCAGCGGTCTGGGTGGAGACGTCGAATCGGATATACCGATGGTCCGACGACGTCTCCACCTCCGCGGCGACCCGCCAGTTGCGGACACGGCGCTCGACGGCAGGGCTAGCGAACGAAATGTCCACTATAGACGCGCCCCACCGCCGAACGCACGTGAAAACCGAGCCCCGGTTCAGGACGGCCAGGCCCGTCGTGATCGCCCACTCTGCCAACGCCTCGCCCTTGAGGTTCGTGACCGGGGAGCCCCAAGCCGAAGATTTGGCGTTGAAGTCCCCGAGCAACAGAACGGGACGAGGCAGGTACCGACTCACGACGGCTCCCAAATCGACAAGGAAGCTCTCGAAGTCGGCGAGACTCTTGCTGGGCGGGATGTAAGCCCCAATGGTGACGATACCGTCCGCGAGGGCGGCCACCCAGCCGTGACCTCGGGACGGGTCGACAAGAGCCTCGCCGATGATGGCCACCGAGCCGTCAAGGTCCCCCACCCAGTTGTCGCGTGGAGGGACAAAATACGGCTCAGAGACCACCGCCACGTTGATCGACCACTCCGCCATGCTCTGGAACAAAAGGTCCTGAGCTTTGGCGGCGTGGCCGACGTTAGCCTGGAGGAAATGGAGTTGCGCCATTACTGGCACTCCATTTCCTCGGCTCCTTCTCTGTTCCTGGGCCGGGAGTCGGCCATGGAGCTGCTAGGCTGTGGGAGGGGCGCGGTTCCCCCGACTGCCTTGGGCCTCTTCTTGCCCTTTTTGAGGGCGACGCAGCCCTTTGCGCCTGCCCTGTGTGCCGCGGGCTTGCCTGCAGCTGCGCAAAGGCTGCAGTTTGGCGCCGCGGAACATTGAGCCGCCTTATGCCCAGGGAGACCGCAACGGTAACATTGATCGCTGCGGTCTATCTCTGAGGTGCAACCGGCCCGGACGTGACCCGTCTCGAGGCATCGGTAGCACCGCATGGCCCTGGGCTGCAGCAAGGTGACCCTCGCGGCCACCCACCCCACCAGCAGACGCCCAGCGTCGGCGATCTTCTTCGCAGCGACCGCCGGGCACCGCACCCAAACTGTGCCTAGCCCGGCAGCGCTGTTCCTGATTGCGCCCGCCTGAACGTTTTCAAGCGGGCATTCGCCGCGACTAGAGATGGCCGCCGCGACTTCCTCCGGGGTCACCGAGTCGTCCAGCCCATCAACGCGCACTTCGGCGGTCTTGACGGGCCTGGACACCCGGACATCCTCTGGCTTGAGGGCCTCCCTTAGTTTGGCGGCCAGAGCGTCCGCCCTCTCCTCCTTTCCTGGGCCCGAGAGCTCATACATCTTGGCCCCCGTGACCGCTCTTTTATAGCGGAAGCCGGCTGGAGTGCCAAACTCGCTGAATTGGAGTTTGGCTTTGGCTTCCGCTAACACCGACTTGTAGGACACCCCTCTATCCGCCGCTCCGGGCTGCAGCGTAATAACTACCGCTGCAGAGCGCGGAGCGCGGATCTTGGGTGTCTTCGGGGACTCCTTTGGGGCCGGGCCCTTCGCTCCCGGCTTTTTTCGGCCCTTCCGACCCTTCTTCACCACCTCCGACCACGTCTCCGTCGCGGCCGTAGGCTGTGTCGCCTTATTTATACCCTCCGCGGGCTCGTTTCCCTCCACGGGCTTTTGGCTCTGGGGTGCCTTCTGGGGTGCCTTCTTGGCCCCTTTTTGAGGCCCTTTGGAGCCACCCTCAGTACTAGTGGCATCCCTGGGTCCACCATCCTTCCGCTTGTCATGCGCAAGCGGGGGCCTAAGGGTCTCGGCCGGTTTCAGCCTCGGCTCCAACGCCTCCAGCCGGGCGTTCATCATAGCCCCCACCTGCACCATGACGGTCCGCGTGATTTCCGCGGCCATGTCTTGCGGGGGGGCTTGAGAGGGCACTCCGGCAGCTGTGGGCTTCCCTCGAATCGGCTGCTGACGAGACGTGGAGAACTCTGCCCTCATTGCAGCCATCTCGCGCTGCATCTCGTCCATTCGCGCCTGGAGACGGGCGTTCTCCTCCCTCAACGTGGCAGAGTCCTCCGAGGCAGTGCGGCCAACGAAGACCCCAACTGCTTCCTGGATGGACTCTACCGCCTCCTTCAGGGCCCTCTGAAACGTGCCCTTCAGATTGCCAGACTTTGTGGCAACCTTTAGGACGACGTCCAGGCCGTCCTTAACCTGGAGGCTGAGGGCATCCGAGGTCAAGTCCTCCGCAACGGCAGGCAGAGCAGCGCGTCTCTCCCTCGCCTGCCGGGCCAGCTCTGTCACCTCATCGACAGCAGCCAGCCTACGGCCCTCCCTTTTCGCGGCAGCAACCTCCGCCTTGGTGGTGATTAACGAGGCACCACTCAGCTCCTCCTCTAAGGCCTCGGGTTCACTCCCCCCGCTGGGCCCTGGTGTATCGGGGCGCCTCATGAAGCGACCCCGTACGTCGCGCGACGATGCAGGGGCGGACGCTCCTGCAGGTGTTCCGCGACCCCTCGCGCCTCGTGCCACCGTTGGCACTTTTGAAGCTGGCGGGTTTTCCTCATCAGAGGATAAACCGCCCGGCGCCGACCCTGACGGTGGACGCTTGCGCCAGTACTTGGAAGAGCCTTCCGTACTCTCCACGCTCATTACGCTCGACACAGACTCGCACTCTGAGACTGCGTCGGCACCATCTCCGCCCTTTTCAGGGCCTGTTAGCCTGGCTAACAACACTTTTGGGGTTTTAAATTGTTTCTCCATATAAATCCCACGAGTATGGGGGAAATAAAAGTCCACCCGGGCAGTGCCCCCTGTACCCGGGCAAGTGCAAATTTGTAACCCAACTAGGGGGTCCACAGGTACCCTAGCTGGGAGTGCGCTCAAGACCGAAGCTCCCCAAGGAAGCGAACCCGTCGGCCATTCATTCTCTCGCCACGCACCAGAACTTAGAATTCGGGGTAATTTTTTATAGAGGTGTTCTTCCTCGCGGTCCGGGCGGTTAAGCCAAGACCCTCGGTCCCGTTCGAAGCCATGAGACATGACCACGATACTCCTCGCGGGATTACGAGATAACCTAACCTAACCTAACCTAACCTAACCTAACCTAACCTAACCTAACCTAACCTAACCTAACCTAACCTAACCTAACCTAACCTAACCTAACCTAACCTAACCTAACCTAACCTAACCTAACCTAACCTAACCTAACCTAACCTAACCTAACCTAACCTAACCTAACCTAACCTAACCTAACCTAACCTAACCTAACCTAACCTAACCTAACCTAACCTAACCTAACCTAACCTAACCTAACCTAACCTAACCTAACCTAACCTAACCTAACCTAACCTAACCTAACCTAACCTAACCTAACCTAACCTAACCTAACCTAACCTAACCTGAGCAAACCTAACCTGAGCAAACCTAACCTGAGCAAACCTAACCTGAGCAAACCTAACCTGAGCAAACCTAACCTGAGCAAACCTAACCTGAGCAAACCTAACCTGAGCAAACCTAACCTGAGCAAACCTAACCTGAGCAAACCTAACCTGAGCAAACCTAACCTGAGCAAACCTAACCTGAGCAAACCTAACCTGAGCAAACCTAACCTGAGCAAACCTAACCTGAGCAAACCTAACCTGAGCAAACCTAACCTGAGCAAACCTAACCTGAGCAAACCTAACCTGAGCAAACCTAACCTGAGCAAACCTAACCTGAGCAAACCTAACCTGAGCAAACCTAACCTGAGCAAACCTAACCTGAGCAAACCTAACCTGAGCAAACCTAACCTGAGCAAACCTAACCTGAGCAAACCTAACCTGAGCAAACCTAACCTGAGCAAACCTAACCTGAGCAAACCTAACCTGAGCAAACCTAACCTGAGCAAACCTAACCTGAGCAAACCTAACCTGAGCAAACCTAACCTGAGCAAACCTAACCTGAGCAAACCTAACCTGAGCAAACCTAACCTGAGCAAACCTAACCTGAGCAAACCTAACCTGAGCAAACCTAACCTGAGCAAACCTAACCTGAGCAAACCTAACCTGAGCAAACCTAACCTGAGCAAACCTAACCTGAGCAAACCTAACCTGAGCAAACCTAACCTTAAAAGTGACAAATGACATGACAAAGCAATTCAAAGACAGCCTTACAAAAGATGCTCAGGTTTACTCACGTTATGTTTGCTCATTTTAAGTTTGTTCAAGTTAGGTTTTCTTAGGTTAGGTTTGTTCTAGTTAGGTTTGCTCAAGTTAGGTTTGCTCAAGTTAAGTTTGCTCACGTTAGGTTTGCTCACTTTAGGTTTGCTAAGGTGAGCTTTGCTCACGTTAGGTTTACTCACGTTATGTTTGCTCAGTTTAAGTTTGTTCAAGTTAGGTTTTCTTAGGTTAGGTTTGTTCTAGTTAGGTTTGCTCAAGTTAGGTTTGCTCAAGTTAAGTTTGCTCACGTTAGGTTTGCTAAGGTGAGCTTTGCTCACGTTAGGTTTACTCACGTTTTGTTTGCTCAGTTTAAGTTTGTTCAAGTTAGGTTTTCTTACGTTAGATTTGCTCATGTTAGGTTTGTTTTAGTTTGGTTTGCTGAAGTAGGTTTGCTCAAGTTAGGTTTGCTCACGTTAGGTTTGCTTAGATTAGGTTTGATCAGGTTAGGTTTATCTTTCTAATAGGATTTGATTGGAGCACTCTCTGACGGTTCAGAAACTTGAGGAAACCCAAGATAAACATTGATAATTTCGGCTGAATTTGAGATATTTAAAAAAATCTTTCGATGTTAAGGGCCTTTATTCGATTCCTTGCAAGTTTTTGTCGAGCCAAAGTATCAAAATCGGAAAAATCGATAACCATGGGAAAATCCATTTTCCCATTTTCCAAAAATTTTCATATTTAATTCCAATTTTAAATACGTCAACGCTAAATTTTGAATTAAAATTCATCTGGAACTGCTTAGGTTATACCATCCGTTTGTTATTTCACTTTGAACTATCTAAAAAACAGTTTTTCAATGACAATTTCAAAATTTTCCACCAAACCTACCCCTGATTTTCACTCCATCTTACGGCTTGCAAAATCCCCGACGCGTGGACACCACATACGTGAGGATCGGGTGTAAGAAAAACAAAAAATTGCCCCGCCCAACCCACCCTTTTTTGGCGACAATTAACCACAGTGGGAAATTTGAACTGTACACCTTGGATGACACCGAATTTTGAAAATTTTTTGAAAAATTTTTATTGACTTTTTATGACCACTGGTCCAAGACGAAAACCAGGAACTTGAAATAAGGCAATTTTTTTGGATTTAAGGTTTTTATGTTGTATATATTTTATTGAACGGTTTTATTGCACCCAAAGTGTTTATTTAATTTTTACATTACTGACATCAACATACTGAACCGTCTGAATCCCCCCTTTACAGGGATCTCTTTTTACAGACCAGGGTTCATTGCGTCGCGTCGGACCAATTTTACATATAATTATATTGACTACTAGCTGTGCCCGCAACTTCGTTCGCGTGGAAGTCGAAATATAACATGGAGAGACAACGAACGACGCCGACGCGCGACATTTGCCACCTAGTTTCCAAAAAAACTTGTACAAAACCGAACCTAACTACTGAGCAAATATATTTATATATACATAATTTTGTGTTGTGATAGCCTAGTAGTATTGACCGTCGACTGGCAAGTCAGAGGTCTCAGGTTCGAACCCAAGGCGCGCACCTCTGACTTTTCGTATGTTATGTGCGTTTTATAAATTAATTATCACTTACTACGTGCCTCGGAAAGCAAGTATAGCCATTGGCCCTGCGCCTGATCTCTCTCCGGTCGTGTAGGATTGCCGTCCCATCGGACTATGAGAGTGAGGGAATAGAGAGTGCACCTGTGTTTGCGCCCACACTTGTGCACTATAATATCTCCCGCATATCGATGCCTCTCTTGCCTTGACCTCTCTTTTATTAAATACATGATTAGCCATCGGGCTAATCTTTTTTGCGTTTTACAAAGTTGTGGCATCCAACTGCTGCTGCGTACAACAACAACAACAGTTGTTGTGGCAGTACAAACCAACACTTCAATGTTATTTATTGGTATGGTAGGTAGGTATTTAACAAATATACATATTTGTAGTGCCGCTTTCAGCTGTATATTGCTACTTTTTTTTTTGCGTTCGCATTTTTCTGTTCAATTATCGCACTAGTGCTTTATACGTCTCATCTCTTTTTTTTACACTGTTATGTCTAAAATAAATGTATAAATAAACTGCAAATAAACATGAGGCAAGATAAGCCGCTCGTACCGTGACGTACTTTTCGAATTCCTTTATTAAAAAATTGTGTTAATTAAATACATTTTATTTCAAATTCATTGCACTCGCCCCCCCCCCCCCCTCGGCTGTGAAACTAACTGTACTTAATTTATAATGTGCCTATCTAGTATTATCTACACTCATATCATAAAAATATGACATAATAAATTGTTTTTGACATAATAATTTACAACAAATTACTTATAGATAAATAAATAACATGTGAATATCATAGATTTAATAATAAATGCTATTATTATCGCAAGATGTCGCATTAGCGGGCTCTGTGCGAGCCCGACGTGGCGCGTGGCGTGCGTCGCGTGGCGTGTGACGCGTGGCGCGCCACGTGTGTCGTGTGACGCGTGGCAACTCTATCCCAGTGACGATATTCCTGCAAATATAATATTATTAGTTATGTTAATAATGTACAATATTGCAGTTTCAAACTGACTGTACTTGTAAGTCCCACGCCTGTATTTCGGGTAGGCAGAGGTGTGCCTGTGCAGTACACCCACGACTGTACCTACTTGGAGCAGTTTAAAGTAAGATTTGATTACAACTTACTGACCAGGGCGGGAACTGTACACTTGATATTAAATACATAGTTAGTGTGCAACGTACCGGTCTCAGTGATGTTGGCGGCGATGGTGAGCAGGTCGCCGAGCACCTGCAGCGTGTTGATCTTGTGCTGCAGGTGCGACAGCGCCAGCGTCTCCAGGATCGAGGAGCTGTTGGTGAGGCTGCGACACAAGCACGGCACGTCATGAACACTTCATAGTACACATACACATACAGTACTCGATGGTACATGCAGATGACGCTAGCGGTCAATTGTAGTATACAGTGACAGTTACCTGGATCCGCCGAGTAGACTGAGTAGACCGAACAGCGGCGCCGGCGCCGTGTCGGCGCTTCCACACCACTGCAAACAATACGATCATCGTTCAACTTTTTTTTTGTTTAAAACAGTATATTTACTGACATACATACATATTGACAAATATACCTATGTAGTGTGAAATAATAATGTCCTTCTCTGGAGCTGGAGCTCCTCGGTAGCTTGGACCCTGTTCCCGATACTATATTTTTAAATGTTAATATTTATTTTTTATATAATATACCTATTTAAAAATGTATTTTATGTGTATTGTATATAGTTATTTGAATACATGGAATACACACTACACTACACTTGGCTTAGAGCCGTGGTTTTCATTTAAGACCGAAATTTAAATTTCAAAAAAAAATGTAATTACTGAAAAGTAATAAATAAATGTACAACATAACGCACGACAATACAATACTTAACTCATAATTATGTCCTATTTATTTAATTAGAAACTCGCAAAAACAACTGACTCGGGCGGGACTTGAACCCGCGATCTTTGGTGGTTTTATACCGGCCGAACGCTGCGTGGCAGACGCGGCACAATAGAGCATAGAGTGTAATGTGTATGGCAACATGGCTCGGCTCGTACATCTTTATACCTTTACTAACTAAGCTAGCGAGTCCTGTCCGCTTCAGCGGAAATTACGAGTTTACTCTGACTCTGACTGCTTTTTTGTGCTACTGATTATATAATAGAAATTCATAATTATCATTATCAGCCTGTATAAATTCACTGCTGAATATAAGCTCCCAATGCGCGCCACTATTGATCGCTCATTTAATATTATGGTATTTGCCCATAATTGCCACGCTGCGCTGGGCTGCCTAGTCTGGGCAAGCGAGTTGGCGATCGCAGTAGCAGATGATAGCTGTTAGACAGAAGGAGGCTGCTGCCCATCCTCCGGATCTTTCCCTTTGCCGCTTCTTACGACACCCGCGGGGCAAGTAGGGATGGTTCTATTCTTGAGTTGGGAACTACACGGCACTAATTAATACAACATAGTTATAGCATTTTGCTGTACCATTCCAGGATTGTTTTACCAACCACTGCCATGCTTAGTACCTAAAGTCATTATCAGGTCAATGTTGGCATAATAACGCGTAGTGTTTCGGTGACATAGAGGATACTCACAAGTAGTAACAGCGCCGGAAGCAGCGCGACACACGTGCAGCGCCACGAGGACATGTTGTGTGCTGGGTGCAGAGAAGGACACTGAAGAGAGAGGCAGTCACAGTACAGTCGGAATGACTGTGTGTGCACGCGGCGAGCAGTGAATGCTGCGCGGGCGTCGGCTGCGGAGTATATACCTCGCGCGCATTACCATCAGAATGCGACGCGAGCATCATCACGTCAGCCACAGAAGGTCTGCAAGTGTTGTTCTCGCACTTCGCGCACTGTCATCTGCCGGATCCTAAATATCTTATGTGTCGATTTACTTTGCAGTGGTAGACACTGAGGTGTTCCACGGTCCTGTCGTGGTCCACTCTTCAATATTATCATACAAATTTATGTAGATTGGTTCTACTTTTTTGTTTACATGTGCAGTTGTGGTAGCGGTTATTGAGCCGGCCCACTGTTTCAGTGCTGGCTGGCGGCCGGCGGCTGGAGCTGGACACCGCGCCGTTCCGCGTGCAGTGAACCTTCTCGTTGCTCTGCGTTGGTCACGAGCAAGGTAAGTAGCGTTGGCCATCGATTATCGCGTGTAATTCCTCGTCACGCTGAAACAGACACAAGTGACCACACGACTTGCAAGCGAAGGCTCTTCATTAATATGCTTGTACGAACTACGTGATGCTGTTCAATAAGTACCTAGGTAGGATTCGTTTATACAGGGCGTGTCGAGTCGATTAGCTGTGTCTTAAACACAAGGCCATTGAGGATTCCGTAATGACAAATCCCGCTGAAGCCGTGCCGATGATTGACAGTTCAGCGATAGGACGGTGTGTCTAGACTCCAACACTGCTAATTTCCAAACATTTTAATAGCGTATCAATAGCGGGTTGATAGCGTGTTGCGTGTAAAATGGCGAAAACTATTCCTGCGACACCGTATTGACACCTATTGAACCGTTTGTAAATTAGCAGATTTGGACCCCAGGTCAGTATGTGATGAGGGCAGACCCAGCGCGAGTCTGATCCCTTCTTTGTGCGTGGCGGAGGCACGGAATAAGCGAGTGGAGGGTGCGGGCGCGGGCGAGGGTGCCGCGCGGGGAGGGGCGCGCTGCTCAGAGGCAGGGACGGGGAGCGCCAGTTTGCTCGTGGCGGCCGGCGAGAGAGGACGCGTTGCGCGTGTGTGTGTGTTTAGTGTTGCAAAGCTCCGCGTCCCGAATCGGTGAGTGTCACACGAAAACAATCGTGTCTCAGTTTGAATACACTTGCAACAATAGACACCATGGAAGGTTACTTGTTATTCGTAGGAAACGGGAAAGCTCATACAGTTTTCCTGTAAAAACTTTTCCCAAAAATAATGCTCGTGAATATTCGATACAAATACGGAAGATGCTGTTACATTATCCTTAATATTAGAGCACGCTGTCGCTAGGCAGCGCCTAGTTCCTGCTCATGCACTTAACGTTATTACCAATAAAGATAATTTCGACACTTAGGATCACGCACCGGCTTTCTTTGAAACTGTCGAAGATACACAATATACCTACCTAATATAATTTTTTCATTCTAATAAAAATTCTTTAGTTTATGTAGGTATATACCTAATATTATTTTCTTCATTTTTTTTGAAAAGTCATGTGTTTGACCTTTACAAGCAACCTGCCGGTGCGCGGTGTTATGGTCTACGATGAGGCACAGCTGCCTTTGAAGCAGGGGGGAGGAAGTTGAACCAGACCTGTCTCCCAGATACATAATAATGACAGAATGTCATATGGCCACTTATATATGTATACCTTTTAAGCGAGAATTGTTATCTTAGCTTATCGAATAGGTATTACAATAGCCCGTCAAAATTCAAGTTAAGTAGTATGTTGCATCCTGTTTGTGCGTCGAAGGTGACAGTACACTGTGTTGTAATGAGTAGCAAACACGACGCCCGCGCCGCGCCGGCCGCGGCCAACGCTCCCGTAGTCTCGGCTCTTGTGTCACACAAGTATTTACATAATTATTATTGTTTCACCAGCGTTCGTCTGGCTCTGTAGCTATCACTGATATCACTAGGGCACTCCTAGCACTGTATTATATGTTTTATATCAATGCATACAAAATAAATATAATAATCTGTTTTATCAAAGATATCAGCGCACCTACGTATTTTTATTTTCTTAACCCAGGTATACGAATGTGCTCCCAAAATTAAATAGTGGCGATAGAGCTCACTAATCAATAATGTAATATATCAATATAAATCAATTTATTATAATATAAAAACCCGACTCTACCAACACTTGGAACCTGACGAGTGTTCCGGAATGCAGAAGTTCGAAACTGAAAAAGAAAAGCGTGTCCAGTTGGCGCAGTGGCTGTAGTAGTGGCTGCTACTTGTAGTCAGGCCCGCCGCTAGCTGTTTCGTCGCCCGCGTGCAATACCAATTATATCTACGACTACTTACTCTAAGTTTGTCAAAAAAAGGATACCTAATTAATGTTTTAACAGATGTCCTATATGGCGGGGTTAACGTCATCCGGTCGATTTTTTTCCAGGCTATGACATTTCTTATTATACTTATGGTGGGATGGGTATTATGACAATGACTTAAATATGTGATGAGTCCCTCGATTTGCCGCCCCCCTGGGTGTGCCGCCCGCGTGCAGTGCACGCCTTGCACGCCCGCTTGCGGCGGGCCTGCTTGTAGTTGCTAGTGTTGCTAGTTGCTACGCATGTATGGGACCGAATCTTCAAATTTGTTGGGTCATTACTTCAGGTCTCTTAGTATAAATAAATAAAAGAATCTAAAATCATCACATTTGAATTCCGCGTGAAGTTATTACGACACATACCTACTTACTTTACATTTGCGGTTAATTGTGTTCAGTGTAGGTACTAGTCAAGCGCCCCCAAACATATCTTAGTTTTCTGAAGTAACTAGCCGGAAAAAATTAAATATAATATTTAGAATTATGAAACTTTATCATACTAAAAGCAGACTTTACTTTACTTTATTTAATAGACAAAATAAATTAAAAATAACGCTCAACTCGAAGATTCCAAACATTATAGACTGAATTTGTGAGTGGTGTACCTACTGTGAGACTGACAATACCTATTATAATCACACGACTGGCGTGACCTCATCTAAGTTTGAACCAGTAGATGCCAGCAGACCTGCAAAGCTGTACTACTGTAATAGTAGCAGAGTTCATTTCAGCTTTGACATTTGATTTCAAACTTGAGAGTACTACGACAAGTAAGCTGGCGGTGTCAGTGCTCTCAACCTCAAGCCGCGTGTAGTTGAGGACACAAATAACATGGAACATGACACGAGAGCTGGTGACTTAATACAGAATGTTTTGTTAAATTATATCGATGTACACTACCTATGTTAAAATATCTGTCATTTTAAGAATATTGCGAGAAAGTTGTTTTTACTGTAATGCAATATTGATTTAATAAAATAAAATAAAAACATTAACTTATCGTACGCCATCCTAAAGCAATATAATATGAATGATAACACTGAAAATAAAATCCCTTATTAAGTAAATATAATGCACTCGTCACAAACCACAAGTATCATTGATGTCAGTGTGTCAGGGTCACTCATCGATGAGCTATACTACTGAATGAGTGTACGTACTACAAGTGTTTCACAAAATGTCCCAAAGTAGGTGTGCGTTACGTATTGTTCATAATATCTGTGAAATGAGATGCAAACTCGAGAGCTCTTGAAATAATAAAGAAGGCCGCACAAATAACAAAACTGTCATTAAATAGGTATTACAAATTATTGTAACTCGAGTGTTTCTCCAGTGTGTGCTCCGCCAGTCCTCGGTGGGGGGGGGGGGGGACTGGCGGAGCACCCACTAAGGGTTTTCGATTCATTTACAATCACCGCCGAACTCGATAAGTGACCGACCGGGCGGCCGAAGGTATATTTATTAGCTTCTGTTTTATGTGTTTACATTTGGGGTTTCGATGAGCGGGTCTCCGCAGTTCGGCTGGAAGTTGGAAACAAGACATAACTCAAGTGCCGCTCGCGAACAAAACGAATATGAAAAGTAGAAAGCGAAAGTTGGTGCAAAACAATAAAAGTGTGCAAAGTACAACGATAAATTCCTAATATCCGCTCCCGGCTCCCGCCCAGGCGCCCACTGCGGTGACTGCGATGGAGGCCCTGAAGCCTGTCGCTACTTCTTATTGCTACAATTTTTCTTTGGCGCGTTTGTGGATGACATTTAACAAGAGTGTGGACCAAAGGGTTTGCGCTAACTTTCCTCATGCTTACGAGCTTCAGCACACTTCAAAGTAGGAGACCTTGCGACGTCTGTATATACTATATAAGTACTACGTACAGACACTAGGCACCTCGCACCAGGCGAGGGCATCGCACGTCGCGGTCGCACACTAGTCAGCATGTCCACACACAACTGTGTCGACTGGTCTTCACTCGCCGCGTCGCTCGCCGCGTCGCGTCGCCGTGTTTCCACAGTCCATACTCTACGTGACGTGAAAACGAATGTCGTTTTTCAATGAGCACCCGTCATTACAACCGTAACAGTTGTAATATCAAATTAATTTTTATTTAATTGGTACAAAGGCGAAGTTATTATAATACTATGGCTCCTCTCAGCAAACTTTAGGGTGATGACGAAACAAATCCAAGTAAAGCAGTGTAAACACAATGTAAAGGACACAAGCCGTATTGATTCGCTGAAGTCTCTAGGTACACGAATTACAAAGAACTTGGTATATTTAGTAGTTGTAAGTTTAGTGAAGCATCGTCCCAACTTATGTTCATTGCTGTTCGCACAACTCACTCAGCCCGCGTGCCGCAGCCTGCATGAGCTACAATGAAGCGGACACACTAGTTTTGAAGACATTCGAGTTTGTTCAGATTCCTGTAGCGACCCAGAAACCTGCATCAGCCGATCAGCGCGATCTAACATTAGAAACGTGCAGTAAATTGTTTCAACTACGTGTTTGATACTTACCGTACTTCTGCATTAGTTCAGGACAGTGATAGACTACATAGTTCAGCTGTATTGCTGTTGGGTGCATGAGCACGACACACATTATTGTATTGATATCTTTCCACCTGTCTATTTATTTAATTTTGATGTGACAAAGGCCAGGCACACATGTCTAAACATAATATATGTATCTGGCTCCACATAAACAGGAACAGCAGAGTAGCGAGTGAGGCTGTACCTACTTTATATGAGACCTACAGTGTCACTGTTTTGTCAGTTATAAATGATCACTAAATTTTTGTTTTAATAGGATAGAGCAATATTTATAGGCGTGCTACTGGTAATCCTACAAATATCGTAAAAACAGAAGAAACAAATCTTATCTAGCACTTCAGAAGTACCTCAGGTAATAGTAGCTCATCGAGAGAAGACGTTATCCGATAAACATCCGAAACAGAATACAACTTGGAGCGTGTTAACGATGAAAGTTACCGATTTATCCATCGCGGCTGGATGTCGGATGGCAACACAACTGGCCGCTCGATGCTCCGTTCACCTGAATACTACAAACTTTGCAAACATAAAGTTATGAGCATCAAACGGAGTCAATGTTTAGTGAAGTTAGCGACCACGTAACCACGCAGCCGCCGACAGGACTGCATCGAGCGCATTACTTCAATGAGCTGATAATAAAGCGGTCGGGATTATCGGCCAGTGGCGACCCGCGACTAGTACACAGACAGACTGACGGCCACGCGCTTGTTGTTATTGTATGTATCAATGACAGTCTGGTCGTACGTATTGTTCCTTAAGTGTTGTTTAGTGTTTAAGTACACTTATGATGTTTCATCCGCGAGTTGTGTTCCGGAGTCTGTTTATTGAATCGTATGACATTTAAGGAATACATAGCTGTATTCGGTTGCGTTTCCGCTACATTTACCACTTTCATAAAAAACGTACAAAATCGTGGTCGTATATCAATGAGGATAACCCCGTTCAAATAAAACAGAGACACATCGCAGTTCCGCCTCGCGTGTGTAGCGTGTAGCGTGTAGCGTGCACCCACAAGAGAGGGCTGTATCAAGTGTTCGGTATCGGCGGCAATAGCCGAGCGCTTCCGATCCACGCGATCCTCGGGCTCGTCTCGTCCGCGACGGTCGCTCGGCGTCGCGCGGCGTCGTGTAATCGCACTGAGCGGAGGAAGCTCGCTAAACACTTCCTTCCACTCGATCCGGAGAAATACGATCAGCCAGCACCCTTCTCTACCACCCCCCACCCCGCCCCCGCTGCCCGCTGCGCCCTGCTAGCCGCACACCCGCTCTACTCCTCTTAGCACCACTAAATAGAGTAACTATAAAAGGTCTACTTTATTTTAATTTGATAATAAATCGTGCCGATGCAATGGGTATAAAATCGTGATATGGTTTTTTTATTTTAATTTTATTTGTACCATAAAAATTTATTAATTTATTGTTGCTATCTACTTTGTTTTATTTAAAATTAAATTGCGCTTATGCCACATAATAACAAGCTACGAAGTGAACCATAAATAGCAATATTTATACCGACTTCAAAGAAGTAGGTACGGCCACAGAATATAAGCCTAAATCGCTAGAAAAACACGAAAACGTTCGTTTTGGAGTGGGCGCCAAGGGTTAGGATGAGACGCTTTGATCTGGAACCGCTCAGCTTTGTTTCGCTTATTAACTTGTGGTGTGATGAGGCCGCAGCAGTATATGTGGCCGCAGCTCTCGGTCACACCTCAGATGATGATGATCAGCGGGCTGTGCGGTGAGCCCTGAGGCACACCGGCACCGCTAGCTACGAGATCTTGGTAAGCTATGGGATAGTTTCATATAAGAACCAGACAAGTAGGTTTTCGAATATTTACATGAACTACCTACCTAGCATTTTAATTAAGATCGCATAATGAGTTCCATAGAAATATGAAACACGTAATGGGTTCAGTCGAACGTCATGCTACAATCAGAAAATATATCAATGAGAAGTTCGAATAATAGGTAATAGTTATGTATTTATAGCCTATCGGGTGCTATCGGCGTCCTCTGCTGGACGAAGGCCTCCCAAAAGAACACCAACAACCCTGGCCGTTTGCCCTTGGATAGCCCGTACCTATCCATGCGCTGCCAGCCATCTTCTTCACCGTGCTGAGCATCCCATACTTTGTTTGCCCAGTTGATTTGCTACTTCTGACAGTATTGTAATATTATCGAGTGGGGCTTTGGATTTTAATGTTGTGTGATAGTCCCGCGCGTGGGCCACGTGACCACGTCGCGCGTCGCGGGCAGAGGCGAGTGGCTATTAACTCCTGATACGATTATCTAGTGACACTAGATTATCTAGTGACAACACGTTTTGTATACATATATTATTATAATACTTTCAGTTAGGGTGTCCACACGGGCTATGGCGTATTCTTTTAAATTATCAAGCAAATTTAAACAGTAGGCTCATTGTACGAGTGATTTGTCCCTACACTGACGATGTAGTTGGCCTTTGACGAGTGTTTTATCCACTCGATACAACTAAACTCCACTGCATAAAGAAAGCGTGTTTGGCTAATTGACTCGGCAGCAAATGATCAAACATCATTTGCTGCATTTGTTCATCACATGATATCCTATGTAACAAGTACCTGACGTGACGACGCTCTTACTCATATGGTCGCTGCTGTCGCTCACTCGCTGCTGTCGCTCGGTAGGCAGGAGAGATGTGCGTGTATTTCTTCAACTTAAATAACTTGGATGGCTGGTTCTAACGGAATGCTTGTTAGTTATGCTTGGTTAAAGTCGGAAGTGTTTTAATCTGTTTTGTTTCAGTAGATTTAATTAGTAAATCGCACGCCACATGCTCATTATATTTTATATTTAACCATATTATTAATTGTTTCAGATGCAGCGTCCGTGGAGATGAGCGTAGCGCGCGAGTCGCGCCCGCCGCCGGCCTTCTGTCTCGCTCGCTCGCGCGCCCCTCTCCCTCGCTCCCACCCCTCCCTTCGCCATGCCGCGCGCTGATTGGCCGCGCGCGCCATGGCCCCGCCCCGCGCGCCGCACGCGCACCCTTCTCTCCACGCTCCTCTACTTCACTTTCCTTACTGGTGAGTTACTTCTTTGCCTCATAACTTTCTTTGATTTGTGTTAACGTGTGAGTGCAGGTCAAACTCACTTACACTGATGACTAGAAACAAGTATTTAAGCCTCAGACTCCTACAGAGCCTACCGACTCAAGAATGCGCTACATAATACATTACGCAGTAGATCAGTGTATGCACTATAATCAGTTTATGATTAGGTGTAGAGGTATCGGGATGGGTATTACATTAATTAAATAAAGCTCTCTACTCACTCAGCTTCCGCTCATCCAGAATAAGTCGTTGAAAAACTTTTAGCTTTCAGCTTGACCTTTCAAGGTCAACGGGCCAAGTTACCTCGATTAAAGTGTGCTCACTCCTCGACGCGAGGCTCGCATTGTAATCACTCGCATAGCAAAACGAATGTGTACCTAGGATATACCTAGGTACCTAGCCGAGTGTAGTCGTCAAGGGAGCGTCGGACGAGTGACGGTAATCGTAGCCAGTAAACTAGAACGTCTAAGGAATAATCTGAGCGCACATAAAATACATAAAGCGCGATTGCCTCTAATCTAGGCTGGTTTGTGTCTCTCGCGCGCCTCGCGCCTCGCGCCTCGCAGCTCGCGCCTCGCAGCTCGCAGCTCGCGTCAAGTGTATAATCCCTGCGTAATGCGTCGCGGGTGGCACGCGACGCGAGTGCGCGACACACTCGTATAATCCACGTTATCTTGCCATCAAATTAATGGGGAGATTTAATTACAACAGCTTTAGTTCAAAGCCAAGCGATGGAAGGCGCCTCGCTATTTATTGTTTCTTAGCGAGGAACGATTCCTGTTTGCGTTTTGCACTTTTATGGCAGTTTTATGTACACTTTCTATACGTTTTGAATTCTCGCCGAATGTTTCATGATATTTTACTCGTATTTAATTGTATGTTGCTTCAGTTCTGGCCAAATGCTAACTTAACTAATAAAACTCTCGCTCCTCAATATTCGGCATCCTGTAGCAAACAATCGAGTTGTGTACGAGTAGTAATACCTAGTGGCGAGACGATGGGGATGATCCGCGGACATGGCAGTTCTGATTACTTTCAAATTGCTTTGATCCCTAAGGAATATCCGAGGGCCACAAGTTGTTCCCAGGGTTACATCTAGATGATGGTTCAGTTTGCGTTCGTGAGCCAAATCTTGGCCAAAATATACATTAAAAGCGCCGATCAATCAAAGTCATCGGAATCGGCATCGCGCGCGTTATGATTGGCTACTCCATTTAAACATAAAAAATTCCAAGATTTTTATCCTATTAAGGTACCGATACCATACAACCTATATCATAATAATTTATTGTAAAGGTAAAAGTTTGGAACTATCAAACCAAATGTATTTGGATAAAACATAGCACAAGGAATTTAAATTTCGGATTAAACAGACTCCTTTTTGTAACAAAATAATATATAGGTACGGACAAAGAAGCGCGCAGAAGGCAGTTTGTAGTAACTACAATAAGGAGGTATTGTTGGCGGCAGCCAGTCACAGAGTTAATTATACAAAAAGCTAATTGAAGCTGAGCGCATTATTAATGTCGAGTTCACAGAGATACCTCCCCGTCCCCCGTCCCCCGTCTCGCTACTAACTACCAAATACTCATTTTCACTACCGCGGCGAATTACTTGCCATTTTGTGGAAATTCGGAGCAAAACTGACAGGAGCACGCTGATGTATACCTTCACACGTACCTGTACGATGTACTTATACAGACTACTTAGGTATTTCATACTCAAGCACATGCACATGCGCACACACATTCTATTTCAGTCTCCATGAACTGCTATCATTGATACCTACATGGCACAATAAGCTGTGAAATTAAAATGAAATGACGATAACTTACTTGCAATAGTGAATACCGACGATTATGTTATAAAGTATCAACAGCAGTAGGCACTTACTTCGGAGTGTGTCCGCACTGGGCAGAGCGCGCGTCTCTGGTGTCCGACAGCTTCGATGCCGAGCATCTCTCGTAAACAAGGGATAAGCTCGTTGCATGTGTATGTATATCCTGTGTCCTACACCACGCGTGCGTGTGTGTGTGTGTGTGTCGTCTTCACTGGCGTTACGTACGGCGCGGCGTCTCCCGTGGGCTCGTCCGCGGCGGCGGCGTCGTTCGGGGCGTCGTTAAGTGTCATATAAATCAGTGCAGCTGTGTTGGCGTGTCTGATCGTTCCACTTTTTGTGTTTGTTTATTATTGTGGGAGCACTGATTTCCTCCTTACGTCAAGTAGTATATAGCTGAATCTTATTCCCCGCAGAATTCATTGTGAACGACGATTGTTGCGTGCGTGCGTGTGTGTACTGTGTAGCGTCTACTGCAAGGACTCGTGTATAAGTATAGTATCAGTGTGCTCCCCTTCCTTGTAGTATGTAGGTACATACGTACGTGTGTGTGTGTGTGTCGTCGTTAAGTGTGTCCAATAAATCAGTGTTGAGTCGTCGGCAAGCGTTTTCAATTGTTCCATTTCGGGGTATTTTCTTCAGTCGTACGCGTTCAATCGGGCTTGCTAATGTTGATAGAAAAATATACTGAAATTCCCCTCCGCGTCACTTCACTTTATTTTATTCTTAAATGTTTTGAATTGAAATGTTTGGAATATATTAGCAACGATGAAGCGCCCGTAAACATAAAGAGTTGTTGAGGTCGGTATCGACCGGCTCAATACGATTTGCCATAAAGCGAGGTTTCCGCTATTTGGAGTCGGCTACATTGATATTCCCCGGGGCTCGCATTAACATAGAAGGCGGCACATTGTGACTCCGACACTTTATAGCCGAACACCTAGGATTCACTAGGAGTACGTACGTACTACACAAGTACATACACTACGCCGCACAGAAGGCTTACTAAACAAAACTACGACGGAGTCAGCACAGAGCTGGCTCGTGACGACGCACAGTGGTTCAAGTTGTATGGGGGCGCGGAAAATATTATTTTTAATGAAAAGTCTTAATGTATCACACAATAACCTTATTAAAATGATATAAAGAATGTACCAGTATTCAAGATTAAGGATAAAAAATATATATTTATACATATTTTGAATATAAATAGGTATACCTACCAATATAAAAATAAATACATATATGTGAATTGATCTTAGAATATTATAAAAAATATGCAACAAATAAATAAATTAACTACTATTACAACTACATATATATTAACTACTAAATATATAAGCAGTGAAACCAAAGCTTTATTTGTGGATGCTATCCACCAACAAAGCCTTGGCGTCTTCATGAAGAGGATAACCTTTTTTATATGGGACTACACGTAAATTGTAGAGGAGTGGATCAGAAGAAGCCAAGGGCATATGTATTACATCCTCATTACAGGATAGGCGTGTACATTTTCTTGTACAACTTAACCTATAACTTTGGTAATCTTTATTTCGTGCTTCTTGAGCTTCCTCAGATAAAATTCCAATAGGTAGCAACACTTGTTATGGGTTTGCAATGTACCAAGACTTTGTGTACTGTTTGGCATATTATACCAGCTGTACAGGCTTACGTGTTATAGATCAGCAGTTTCGTAGCAGTAACTGCCTAACTTATCTGGTTCGACAAATACCATAGACTAATTGGTCTAGAATTAATTGTCTGCAATGGAATACCAACCCGATAAATTAATAACTTATCACCTCTGGTTACTTACTACTATCAGAATCTACCACATTAGGTTTTAGGGAAGATGATCTAGCCGTAAAAATGTTATTCAGCCACTGTTCATCTTTTACCACGAAAACATTTTTGTTACTCGCAGTATTTTTCCACTTAACTTCTCATAAATTTCCTCTAGAGTATTTTCTGTAAGCTGTACGATTATAAGTGTTATATTTTCTAGGCATTTGTGTACTTCTCAACCGATTGAAATTATGATTTCGACTAATTCAGAAAATCCAATAGTAAAGGAGTTCATAACAGAAATATCACTATTATCATCTGAGTAAATACTTGTAAATAAAGTTAAAACAAAAATTCTATACCTTATATACGTACCTGTAATGAATAAATGTTAATTACGGTCATTAGATTAACTTATTCGCATATACTTACTTTTTTACTAGTTAAAGAGCGTCATCAGTTAATGACGTGTTATTTCCAAGTTCGCAGTTTTTCGCAGCTAAAATTGATATATTATTAATCAAGAAGGTCTAATGAATCCATAAAGGTACATAGTTACGCAACGGTCGATAACGGAGATTACTTTTTAATCCTTTATTTGAAAACAAAAGGTCCCAAATGACCTTCTTTTTTAAATATGTGATTGCAAGTAATTTAAAATCCTTATCATATAATATTTTTACATAAATAACAACTATATAGTATAGACTTATGCCCTTAATAAAAATAAAAGTTGAAAATTATAACGTTCCGGTTATTTTGATTCTTGAAACTACGGTAATTTTCGCACGAAATTCGTTGATTCTTGATCACCCAACTTTGACGTCATATTTTGAAATAGTGTATATGAATTTGTAAATATTTTTACTAGAACTTGTGTCTACTAAGATTCTAAAATATGTATGCAAAGTTATAAATGTGTTGGACATACTCAACTAAACGGACTTATTTCCGCCCTTGAACCACAGTGCGACGCCGCGACGTGAACGTGAACTGTAGTGCAGTGGCGCGGGCGCACTTGTGTAACACTTGACCTCCTCCATATTTAGGTACCTGCACAGCCCAACAAATACAAAACTTGTGTGTCTTATTTATTTATTTACTATATTTTTAAATTTTATTTTATATTTGTTAGAAAAAGCTGGGGGCGACGCGACGATAGCTCAGTTGGTTCGACCATTGCCACGCTACGGAGAGTGTCGCGGGTTCACGCCCCGATCGTGGGTCATATAACGTATATATTGACAACAGTCCAGTAATTATACTTCCTACGAACTTATCATTTACGATCCTCTCGCTTCCTAGGTGCTCATAAAATGTCCCGGAACATCTCAATGGGATTGGGGAAAACTAGATCGCATGTCGATGCGGCGGACACAATATCATTCATATAAGTAGGTATATGAAAAGTGTTTTAATATTTAAATACCATCTGACAACATTTCAGCTCAAATCACTACACTCTAGATTTTTTTTAAACTCCCTAGCAATTTATGGTTTATGACTCTATTCTATCATAATAATAGGTATAATATGTATACCTACTTTATGAGTTTCCGTAGCGGGTGAGTGGGCACACAGCCGTATATATAGGCTGGTGTATTACAGTGGACACGCAATAAAACCGTCCCACCTGTCATCAGCACGCGACCAACTCCGAATAATTATCCCATCGTTGTTAACAGGTAATAAAATGTAATAATTTAATGTTGTAATGTTGGTACAGTACTCGTCGTGTTCAACAATGGCTGCTCGGCTCGGGGCGCACCATGTAATTACATTTTCACAATAAATAAACACACATTATGGCACGTGTAATGAACGCGGCTACCGGCTACCGGTTACGGGTTAGGTGCGGGTCAGCGCGACTGGGGACATGAGATTTCAATGTTCAAATCAATCTCGCGGAGGTGGTAAACGGTCGCACCCTGGACAGTTTGGACTCTAGAACAGTATAATTTACTCGAGGTCAAAATGGACCAGTCCGCACTAGCGCAAGCGCAGGTGTCGGAGCAGGAAGGTCATTGTCGTCGGCGACCACTTATCTGTGTCAGATAACATGCTTGACCACGGCCTCGCCAACGTTTTGATAGATAAACATGTTAGGGCCCTATTGTAACGACAGTAATTACCAAGTGTTGCTTGACTTAGATAAGGTCGCTCTTACAATCAATTCACAACGGTAAAATATTAAGAGCGAAGCTGTTGTGCTCACGTACAAATGAGTGAAGTGATTGGTACAACAAGCGGCAGTCGTTATCGGTACGTAATTACTCAGACCGCTCAGTTTTGTCGGATAATGTTCCCGACACTCGCTAACACGAGAACAATTCAATGAAAAATGTTCTCCCTCCCTCCGGCACCCGCGCGCCCCTCGGGCCGCGGCCGTGCTCCCGGCGCTCCCGGCGCTCCCGGCGCTCCCGGCGCTCTCGGCGCTCCCGACGCTCCCGACGCTCCCGGCGGCCGCGTGGCGGATACGGAAGGAAGCGGAATGAAGGCATTATTTTTAAGACGTCATTACTTTGGCTAATGTATTCATAGGTTGCGGCTAAAGGCGGCGCTGATCAACATAAATAAGATCAGTGGCGCCTGCACACGCCCCGCGCCTGCTACGTACCTACTGTGTTTAGATCAAAGTTCATATTATTCAACAGCGTAAAGGCGGCGGAAACAGAGGGGTCTTACAGTAATATAATATGTTTTATTATTAATTTTTGGGAAACACTGCAACACGTCTTTAAACCGAATGATAACTAAATACCTAAGACATTTATCTCAAATATTACAAATTTCATAACTTTGATCCCTATGTTATCTTACCATTTTCAAAAACATTCCCCTAGGGAACATACATTAATTAATAAAAGGTATCAACGTATGTATAATTGTATATCATAAAAAAGTAGAGTATTATAACATATTATAGAAGTATGTTCAATATTGAAAGTATGGAGGGCTGTGCGTTGACAGTAACGGCAGTCAGTCACTCGGCCAGCTTCTCTGTTTAAATGTACAGGTAATCAACGGTAATGTTAATTAATTGGCAACTTCAACGCCTGAAGGCGCGGGGTCCGAGCCAGAAGCCGTCACGTAAACTGAGAAGCTGTCGAAGTAACAATAACTAATAATCCAGCGCTCAGTTGCCGGCGCACGCCTCGCGCCGCCCGCCGCCGCGCCAGCACGCGACACTCGGAGCTGAGGCGAGCAAACAAAGAGCTCGCATTACTTATAAAATCACGATAGCAAATACTTTATTAATTTTGCTGTCAGAGCAGCGCACACCCCGGAGCCGCTACTGCCAGGAACCATTACTGCCAGAGACCAGTACTGCCAGGAACCAGTACTGCCAGAAGCCAGTACTGCCAGGAGCCAGTGATATCACGTGCTGCAGTTGTAAACAAGTTATTATGATTATCAACGGAGCTGTTTACGACGCTACGAAAAAGGGAACCGTTCCCTGCCTCCACTAGATATTGTATAACACTTTGTTATTCAGTCATATCGTGCAGTCGATACGCGAACCCGAAGATGATGATGTTGACCGACTAGTTTGAAAACTCCTAAACCTTTCTACCCTATTTTCATGAAATTAAAAAATGGTTTCTGTTAGAAAGAGAGATGGCGAGTCTATATTAGTTTGCAGCGTGTGCAAACAGAATTAGCAGCATTCGCTGGGTAAAATATAAAACCTTAATCGATCATAAAAAAGTAATTAATTAGAGCATTATTTAATTACGCCAACCGCGGCGTCTCGTTGCGTTGCTAGGAAACCAGAAAACATTATGCCTAACGCCGGTAATATCGCTGGCTAACTTCGCGGCTTTAGTATTTGCTAGTAGAAAATATTAATAAAGTTAGCGTGTGAAATACACCTAGGTATAATTATGTCATATGTCACCGCGTCCCTACGCGTAGAGTCGTGATAGCCTAGTGGTGGTGACCGTTGACTGGCAAGTCAGTGGTCTCGGGTTCGAACCCAAGGCGCGCACCTCTGACTTTTCGTAAGTTATGTGCGTTTTATAAATTAATTATCACTCTCCGTGCCTCGGATAGCACGTTAAGCTGTTGGCCCCGGCTGTCAATTGTAGATCTTTGACAGTCGTTACGGGTAGTCAGAAGCCCCAGTCTGACAACCAGTCTTACCAACGGGTATCGTGTAACCTAGTAAGTATCTGGGTTGTGGAGGTCTGATGGCAGTCGCTCCATGTAAAACACTGGTATTCAGCTGCATCCGGTATGACTGGAAGCCGACCCCAACATAGTTGGGAAAAGGCTAGGCAGATGATGTCACCGCGTCCCTACATCTTGACCGTGTTATCCTGGCATTATGTTTAGCTCTCTGACCTCCGCAGCTCCGGGGCTCATCGCTCAGGTCCATCTTCGCAAGTCATTCCCGAGCCTCCGTGTCCGGTCAGTCCGGAGGCGCAGGGATCACATTATCTAGCGGACCCTTCACACACACTCAACCAGTTGCAGTGTAGTAACGTGATCACTCACACACGTGCACACGTGCGCGTGTCGATGCTCGAAGGATCGTTCATTTGTTGGGCTATGTTCCGAGCGCTCGTCGCCGTATGTTTTGCAGATGTGCAATATTTCGGTGATAGTAGCTTATTACTTACTACACGAGGGTTCCATTCGCACCCAGAGAGGACGTGCGGACCTACAATAACGTTACTGTATACTGTTTTGTCGTTTTCGTGTGTGCAAGTGCATGTATCGACTCTAATGCTATTGCATTATTTTCTTCGGCTGAACATGCGAGCGCAGCTGAAATAAATGCTGAAGTAGACTCTTAGTTGAGTTGAACCGGCCAGGTCCGTACAAAATAACAGTTTAAATACGAAATTAAGCAATTTGAACAATAGGTGTACATCGTATTCAAAGCATCGGAAGTGCCATTCAAAGTGTTCAGGCCAGCACAGCTACAGTAGCGACGCGACGCAGTACACTACAGTAAGCTCACGACACAATCACATGTACCTCTCCGCGATAAACCCAATGGAAACCAATAACCGCATTTTATTGTCGGATATCCGGCGCCCTGCACGCACCACACGGGGGTAGGGGGGAGGGCGGGGGTGGTGATGGGCACCCAGAGGGGGAGGTAATGAACTAAAGTGAAAAGTTGTCGTCGCAACTCGCAACCCTTGCGCGGAACACCCGAGCTCGCGGGAC
Organism: Protodeltote pygarga; assembly: GCA_936450705.2. Classification (NCBI taxonomy): domain Eukaryota; kingdom Metazoa; phylum Arthropoda; class Insecta; order Lepidoptera; family Noctuidae; genus Protodeltote; species Protodeltote pygarga. The sequence continues at coordinate 42,437 of OW388274.2, forward strand.
GGTAACGAACGAATAGCACACTAGCTAGGGATCGTGTTGTACTGCAGTTACATCGCCCAACAATCATGGGAGGGACAAGTTTCTTCCTCATCGTGTGGTTGATGAACAACCTAGAGTCAGAGTTTAGAGGCTGTACATGCCGATGATCTCTCTCCGCGTGCTGATGGTTGGGTGTCGATCTCTTCTCGGTAAGTTGTATTTGAATGCAACATGAGATAATGATGTTTGTAAACTCCCTACATGCACACGGGGACCCCGGTGCACTTCCAAACGTGTGTTACGTTCTAGCTAACCAAACTGTTTGGTTGTTGATGTGGAGCACATTATTAATTATACCTGTTACGTTAATTTGTCATTTTAAAATGGTAATCAAGAATCTAAGTGTCAACCCAGTCGTTGTATCTGTCAAGTGGCTGCTAAGTGTTGAGCGACATTACAATCGATGGTTTAACTTTTGAATGTTTAGTTAAACTAGTAAATAAACAAATGATAGTGAATAGTTGATGTTTGGCGAGATACTTTATGCGCTTCGTTTGTGCTGTGACACCATGAACTGCGAGGGTTTGTTGTCGCCGAGGCCAGCGTGCAGCGCGGCGAGCAGCCACCGTATATGTATAAGTGCAGCACACGTGTCCGCAAGGCGCGGCACTCGCTTTATTTTGTTAGACACTTCCAACTGCGACTGGGGATTGTATTGAGATAGAACCCACACTCTCGTAGTGGTACTGGACGACGCTGCAGTTGTGTTGAAGTGTGAGGTGAGGGGCGCTGTGCTGCGCTGGGACTAAGGCTGGGACTGACTTATACGATCCTCTCCCCTTTATTGCTAAACAACTGAATCCATTCAATAAATTACGAACACACTCACAATAAACTATAAGCCCATGTATTTTTTCATTCATGCATGTGCAACAAGGTTTAAAGTTAAAAAAAAGGTTAGGTTATTACTTATTTTTTATTCATAAATTCATACGATCATGATTGCGTCTCGATAGACTAATTTGTTCGTCCACTCGCACTCGTCTCTCGTCTCTGCACAGCACTCCGCCCGCGCCGCGGTAGAGCAAGTAGGTACCTACAGCGGTGCAGCGATAACATACTCCACACAAGTGGTCACTTCACGAGATCAACTTTAGGCAAACACACACAAATAGTTCCCGAGAACTATCGGCGCGCGCCCCCACGTGCGAGGTCGCCTTGTATTGAAATACAATTCAAATGTAGAGTGACATTAGGAATACTGTTTCATACAGTGACACCAAAATGGTGCACTGCTGAATATCGCTTACATACACAAAGATTGAACTTGTTAATATTTCATTAATTGCTAATTGTTACATTTACATAAAGCTAGACACATGTTTCACATTTTTTTAATATACATGTGTTTTCATTACCATCAAAATGTAGCAAAATAATATAAATAATAATATATGCGTACATTGCCAATGCCCTCGGTTGCAGTTGCAAGAAGCAGACCTTCTGTGAAATACTTGAGTGCGCCAAACGTTATCGATCCCCACGCGACGCATCCCGTCTCACACACACGCACACACACACACATTCGCACGCACACACAGTCGCACGTACAGCCGCGTGGACAGCCCGAGCCCGCGCCGGCTAGTCTGCAGTCTAGCATTGTAATGCACCAGTCAGATTGATCACGTGGAAGTCATTTTAATATTTATAACATATTTATTTATTTTTATGTATTTATTATAAATATGTATCAATAAGCCACAACGATAATAATATTTTAGTCTGCTACAGGCTACGGGCTACGTGTACATGCCGTAGCGTCGTAGCACCTAGCGTAGCACTGACGTAGCAATTATTTACTACGGCGTAGCGTAGTACGTTCAGCAAGCATAATAATTATTTTCTCTGGTATCTTTCGACTTCAAGACAGTAAGCAATTGTAAAGAAATCGAATGCCTGGACGTCGGTTCGGAACCGGAAACAACAACTTCCACGCTAACCCGAATACGAATGGATACGACCACATTACGTGTTGGGAGACAAAAGTTGCGCAATTTTAAACGATTACAACAGATTTTGAAAGAACAAAATAAATAATAAATATGATTGTTTATTGCGAAGGACCTGTTGCTGTGGTATTCGACTTATCGTAAAGTTATATGATCACTTTCAGTAAAGCCTTCGGACTTAGCTACAGACCACTTAGCGCGTGTTCGCACGATCGCGGCCGGCGACCGACGCCGCGGCGCCACTTTATTATGATCGATGAATATACCTTAAAATATATAAAATAATGTTTAAATTATATTCAATGGGAAATAGCGCCTCTCGCCTCGCGCCTCGCACCTGACGCCTCACACCTCGCGCCTCACTCCGGGGCGTGTTAATGGTGACATGCTCGATATACGTAACATATTCTCGCTTGTCATTCTCCTTTTTTATACCATTCTTCATCAGTTGACAAAGGTCAAGCCTGTTGACATTTACCCAACCTGGGAATCAAACCTGGATCCGAGTTCTCTCACATGACACCTAAATCAAAGATATAGTCCTGTTTTGAAATAGTGAAATGTTTTCTGAGTAGTCATCCTGGTGGACATCTGGAATTGTTTTTTGGAAATAAACAGATGTGTACCGTTTTGCCGCATTTTTCCTTGATTCTTGAAAATGTAATTCGTAACGAAGTGTCAGATGTTCAGTCACTAACGAGGGATAATAATTATAATCAATGGCGATCACTTGACGCGGAAGTAACGTAGACGTAGAGGACGGGCCGAGCGTCCCCCCTATCCCTATCCCTATCCCAGTGTACAGTGATTACCGGGAGAAAGTTGAGAGTGAGACCATGCGGTCACGAGTGGTTTTTATATTAAGATTTAATAATACAATTTGACAATGCTCAAACCCCCAGATTGTACACCCCAGACCCAGACAGAGACCGTTAAATGAAACTTAGCTATTGGCTGTATAGTTGCTGTCTTTGTCTAAACAAAAGTAAGTATTTTTTCATAAATTGAATGCTTAGTTCGTTCCTTACGTGCGTATGTTGGCCAGGGGATTATAAATAGAACCACGTGATTGTACGGTGCAGGTGATGGCGAGCGCACAGGGCGCGGGCTGGCACTGTGGCAGCGATGACGACACACGTGGGATTCCCCAGTGTATTGTCACTACATTTATATTGGAGGTTAGATTTCTTGTTGGTGTTATAATCTGGTCATTTATAATATAAGTCCTAACATGTTTGTGATAGAATGTATTTTATACAATGGTTGAATGACATAATTTTTCCTATATCGTGCTATACTTCAATTCAGAGATACTTGAACGTCACACGGGTGATTAACAGTAACTTGTAAAATTGTTTAGACTTTGTTTTCTTTCATATATGTGGAAAGTCTATCGTCGCAGACGGCAGGTGGTGGGGCTATGTCCGACTCGCACTGATCTGATTCCATGCGGTGTTCTCGACAGACGTGTAGGAGCCGGACGGGAGCGCGGGGCACATTAGCGTATTGCCCGCGCTGAGCCAGGTCTTGACCCGATGAGTACACATTAGAGTACATGCAGATGTACACATTAGTGTAGTACGAGAAATACTATCGCTGTAGATGTCCTACGCCGTAGTCAAGTGCTACGACACTCGCTACGGTGCCTACGGAGCCGTCACGAGCAACAACGACCTAGTCTACAGTACTAGTAGTATATTAGTAGTAGTGCTACTACTAGGTAAAGTGGCAAACGTATCACTGTCTTTGTCACTCAGTATCTTTCATGCTCTTGCGTCTCGCTCATTCGGTGAAAAGTCGGGAGGCAAAGTTACAGCGAGTGTCCTCTACTTGTAATTGTCCAACATTAGTGAGCTATACACGTAACGACATCTCAGCTCATTACCTGCGGACGTTTGTTTCGCCCGGTAATGACGCGCGGCTGGTAATGACGGCTGGTAATGACCACATTTACATATTACTTATATTTTGATGACGCGCTTTGTTTCTCAGTTCCGGTGCTTGGTGGCGGGGCGGCGGGGAGGGGGGTTCCAGGCGGGGGGGGGGGACAACGGAATAAGTACTGGATTAAGATTGTAGATTTCATTTTGTGTTTTTATGTGGCGCCATTTAGATAAGATTTTTAAATTTTACAGCTAATAATAATGTGTTCATGTATTTTTATTTAATTATCCTCAAAGATGGCAAAAATTATTAAATAATACACTAACAAAATTTTATTTGTTTTTAAATGAAACTAATATTTGAAGTAAGCTATATTGATATTCTTTCCAGTGGGAGTATTGACAGATCAGTTCAAATATTTTGGGTAATTGATAAGAACCCGTCAAAGGCACGCGCGAATTCATTAAATTGTCTGTTGAGAGGAGTGATTGAGTGATCGAGCGGGCGCCGGGGGAGGGGAGCGGCGGGGGGGGGGTGGGTGTTGGAGGGGGGGGGGTAAGTTACGGCTAGAGGACGACTCGATGGAGTGATGAGGATCTAACGGGTGTTGACGATATGAAAAAATATATCCTGCAGCGAATGTCGTTCATGATTAATGATGGGGTCCTGTAATGGTGTCGCGCTGGTATTTTTTCCCGTGTGGTGCAGCTATATTATATAGTTTCCAATTACACAAGCACATATACCGGTTCAACTTTTTTGTCGATTACATAAATGTTGGTCTCGAGTGGGAATCGAACCCGGAACACCAACAAGTCTCGAGTAGATTTATCAGACATCGCAAGACTTCCGCGCGGGAACCGAACCCATGACACCTAGCATGGAGGTTCAATCGTTATTCGTTTCCCCCCACTGACGCCAGTCGTTCGACCCTTGTAATTAAAATTATATCCACTTGTAACCGAGCTGTGTATTACTGGCGGCGGCTCTAAGTCTCCAGTAATTCACATACATTATACGAGCGATCATGTCAGGCTATCAATTACAATTAGACACTCCCAGTCTGAAGTGTAATATAATGACAACCCTTAGCGCGGCGCCGCCGTCGCACCATCGCGCCATTCATAATTATACATACCAGACTATCTCAGTACACTCATTTTTATTTCATTAGAATTTAATATCAATGTGTGTGTGTGAAGTCACATTTCAAGTTTATTTTGTGAAGCATACGAGTAGGTACATAAGTTGGTAGTTGTTACGACAGAACACAGCAGGCATCTGTATGTTCCGCCGCGAGTCATATAAATCACAAACACACAAAAATCTGTTTAAAAATGCAACATCATTATTACAAATTTTTTATTTTTTTATTATAACATAATCAAATTAAATTTCTATTGTCTATAACATTATTAATTAATTACCTTTGAGGAAACTTGTCCTGTCACGTGGTAGCCCGAGCCGTAGGTACTTGTTGTAGTGTAGGTACGGCAGCTTGCACCGATGTGATGCTACAAGTTCTTCTCAGGCTTTTCAAGTTTCAATGTGTAGTACATCTCTTTAGATTTGGATCGTGGAGTGCGCGAAGATTGTTTAAGGATACATCCGGAGTTTAAAAGATTTCATTAATCTTACGGATGTTAAGGAAGCATCCAGTATTGGTGTATCTTCTTATTTCTTTTTGCTCAGTCATGTAAGACTTGTATTGGACGGTTTTATTATCGCTAAAAATAAAATACACTTTAAAGCCGTAGGTATTGCAAATGACAAGCCTAACTCTAATTAGCATTGTACCTTATTAATCCAACTTGTTTGATGTTAAAAGTATTATTCGACTTCAGTAATTATGTAGATCGAAAAAATGTTAATAAAGCTCTTTTCTCCGTAGATGTTTTTCATTTTCTCATTTTTGTAATTAAATAAATAACCTAAACCTGTAATAAGGTCGGAGCTCGTCTGATATAATTACCGGTAGGCAGAGTGACGTGCCACGCGGGTAACCTCAACGATAATTAATAGCAGTTATTTTAACTTAGCAACGTAAGTTATTATATTCACGTACAGTGGGAACAGTTTTATTGTAAAATATTGAACTTATTACTACTGAGCCGAGGCTCATGTTAGCTGTGACTGAGAGTGTGTGAGCTGTCATGGATTTCTCATACAATGGTATAATCATAGTGAGGCCGACCTCATCGGCATAGTGGTCAAAGTTACGTGAAACTTATTATATCTTGTCTGGAGATATGTACCTACACTAAAATAATGCGCGATGTTGTTGCTTTATTTCACATAAGCGGTCCGTTGATCCTCAACTCTAGACTATTTTGTATCGAAGATGTCGTAAGTAATTAGGATCGACGATACAGCCGGTAATAACAGTCACTTGTAACTTTGTGTAAGCTGATATCGTTCATAATTGATCGTTCAGTAAAGCGTACAAAGCAAGTGGAGCGGTGGAGAACCGATGCCCGTACCGTCCGTACCCGCCCGTGGCCGGCCGGCCCGTGGCGCCAGACGTGGACGGCCGAGGTCTCGTTACAACTGGATCTCATTTATTAATTAATAAGTTTGCGAGAAGGTTTCCTCTTCATTGTGTTTCTCGACGCAGCTCCTCTCGAATACCGGAGCGGACGTGACACCTTCACCCCGCAATCAAACATAGAATACCACTGATGCCAATGAAGCCGCTCTTTCAACATCATAAATCATCTTTTTGCTTTTATCTAAATTTAATTAAGCGATGGAGCAATTTTTGTAAGAGAAGTTAAGAAGAGCAATGTATTAAAAAATGTAGAGATATGTAGGCATTAGGTAATGGTCACTAATTTACCCTTACAATAGATTTTAACTATATGTTTGCAAATTGATAGATCACGGGATACGTTGGGTCAAGCGTTTTGCCATAGGTACCCTAGGTACTATGTACCTACAAGACTATGTAGTAAGTACAGGTACCTACCGGTACTTACTATTGGGATAACATTAATGGTTCCATAGAATTAGCGACACTGTCGAAGCAGGCAGGTTTAACCTGGTTGCATACCTCTTGTGTTGCGCCCTGATTTTTAACGGAGGGAAGTAGAAACTTATTCTTAGTCTAATTTTTGAATTATTAATGTCTATGCGAGCAAGATCATTTCCCTGGCGCGCTGAATGTCGTGCGTGTTCGTGCTTGACTGGCAAAAAGCCTTGGATCCTGGCTTACAAGAGCTGTTACTGATACATCTTTGCATGGTAACAAGCTAACCTTCTGCCTGAAATGTATTGTAACCATATGGTATGCGGGTCGCGGGTCCCTCGCGTACATCGTCCGATATGACGGCGTCAGTGGCAGCGCTTAAGATTACAGCGAGCCACTTTAGATAGACGAGCGTGTCCCGAGCCACCGCCATGGCGTCAGCGGCTCAGCGGCTCAGCAGGGAGGGGGGAGGGCAGGGGAGTGGGAGTCGCTTTGGATCGTGGCAGGAATTTAAATATCGCACTTGTAGCGCCTTGTCCGCATCCGCGTCCGCGGCGCTCAGATTTGAGCACAGTGTTAAGTTATCGACTAGTTTAGTTGGACTCGTATCTAATTTGCGTTACATTGGGATATGCTGGATTATTTATGTTATTGCTGGATTATATTATTATTTATGTATTTATGTCAATTTTTTCATACAAAAGATCGCAGGTTCGAATCCTGGTAGCGCCGGATTTTTCCTACACCAAAAATGCCTGTCCATACGTATATGGACTTTAAACATACGAATCGTAGGTATATAGGTTACTTTCATATTTTCAATGAGTAGGGAATGCAGTGGGAAAATATCTGAATAACCAACGGGAAGTAGCTATTCATACATACACGTATACAATACTTGTAAGTAAGCAATCCTTACAATATGCGGCACACCTCAAACGACGTGAAAGTAACTTGTCGGTACACACACGTAAAGGGAGTAAATAATTGTCGCTCAGTTCGAACAAACTGAACCGCAAGGTAGCAGTGATTAGATGGTAGCGCTCTCCAGTTTCATGTTTGTTGTGATCGCTTCGTGACTCATAGTACTAGTAGTAGTAGTACTACACAAACACTTAGTAATATAGATGTTCTACATAAATGAGAATATATTTCCCGAAATTCTCATTGGTGTCTCTCGGCTCCACAAACTAAAAGCGGTATCAACGAAGTGGAACTCTTTGAAGTGATTGTTACAACAGGTCCTGTTCCTGTCTGATGGTCGAATGTAGAACAGAATGTCGGCAAGCATTGCAATGCTTAGTTGGCAAAGCGGCTGGGTATTTAACTAGAAGGTCGCAGGTTTAAACCCTGCTCGAAATCGAATTAGTTGCAGAAGTCTGTTTTCTTCAGCCAATTTCAGAAGTTGTGGCTGTTTTTGACGCTGACGTTATAGATCGTTGAATGTTTCCTATTGGTCGTTTACTATTGGTCTCATGATGAACTTACTGTTCGCATCTTTCCTAAAGCGTTTCTTTACAAAGCTTGAAATAGGTATGCAACAGTTCTATCCTATGTGTCTACACAGAGACTATGTTAGGCAAACATATCTAAAGGCGTACAAGTTGTCAGACAAAGTTGATTTAGTACTAATACACGGTAAGTACGTGTACCGTGTGTTTGAGAATGAGTGCTTACCGCCCGCGCCGCGCCGCGTCGCCTCCTTGTGCCGCCGTGTACCGCCCGCGCCGCCTCCGTGTGCCCGTTCAGTAAATGTTTTCCCGGCTTGACATGGGATATATTGACTTTGTCAATACATTAGTGATTCGCTTCACAAATCAATCGAGGGTTGCGTACGTGTCGGCCGCGGGCGTTTGTGTGGAAATGTCGCCTCAGCCGGCCACCGACGATTAAGATATTAACGTAACACAAACTGAGAGAGTCCACAAATAATTTAGTCAAGGCGTTGTAACCACTCTATATCGAATCATTATAATTCATGAGTATAATTGATGATGATGATGTCCTCCTCGACGTATCCTTCGACGGCGACCCTTAAATTCATCTCCTGTCGTGTGCACGGATGTGACTGGCGAAGCCAAATTTTGTTTTGAAATTATAATTATCATCTATTTTTAAAAACCTGTAAATGGATTATTATATTTTAAAGGTTAAAGTATTTAGAACGACCATATTTGTAATTTTATAGAAGAAAAGAGGAAAATAATTTAAAATAACATTATGTCTCTCACATTTTTCGGATTCGGAGAAAGGCATTACAATATAATTTACGAGTTACCTACGAGTTAGCAGCTACACATTATATTCGGGATTCGATTTCAAATACAGATATTCACAATCGCAAATGAAGGCCGAAGCTCACAGTTGATTTAAACTCATCATTAACCCCTCAAAAATGGCAGCTCTGAATACTGGAAGAAATGAAACAAAGGCATTAACAATACCTACTACAATATAAAGAACTCTACAATACAATGTATGCACTGAACATACATAGCTTACGCGACGGCGCGGCGTCGCGCGTCGGCTGCAGAGACAGTAGTCTGCCCGAGTGGTATTGTTCTCGTGACGTCACATGTCTCACGTTGTTGCTCTTTTTATTCTTCCGGCGCAGGTGAACAACTACATATCTAATAGGTACAATCAGAAGTTTCACTTCTTTAATATTGCACGTGGCACAAAGCCTGCCGTGTAATGTGTGTAGCCATCGTCTTGTACACCGCTGAGGCAACTACATTTCTCTCGTATTGTAGCAATCCAAGCCCACACCATTATTAAAGAACAACTTATGAGAAAATGACGCTCTTGTCTTTTGTCTATTCAGCATAATAGTTACACTTGAGCCATTCTTGTAATTTATTATTTGGAGCTTTGCTAGTACTACTTTCTATAAAAACATTCCCCGAGCTGTGCGGGCGAGAGGACGAGGTGAGGTGATAATGAGCTCATTGAACACATAACGCGAGCTCAGTACGGGCGCGCCAGTGACGCCACGCGCCACTCGGAGCGGTATTCCACGATACATTCCTTTTCACAGTTACCGTCGTGTGTTGTGTGTATGTTAATGATGTACCGGCTGTAGCAGGTTGGCTGGTGTGTAACCATGTTTTTGGAACGACAGATAATTTTGTAACTGTTCTAAGTTCTGTTGTGTTCTTCTAAAATACTGTTCTAAGTTTTAAATCCAAAAACCGTTTGAGCTTGAAATTCTAATAAAATAAGGTTTCTAATAATCTATATGTATATCCAAGTAAGGTAATCTTTATAATATGTATAACTAACTCAATTCCGCGGCTCTAATATTACCATGAAAAGCTCTTTGCCATTCCCCGGCCCGTAAACTACCTCTAGACAAAAAATCACACCGACCATTTGCTGTAAGTTGCTACGTGACAGATGGACAAACCTACATAGATACACACTTTTTCATTTACAGTCACACTTTTAACTTGTTGTGCCAGTGATATTTTAATACGACACACCGGCGAGTGGCGTGGGCGCAGCAATTACAGGAAAAAAATAATTATACCAATTAAATTATTGGAAGTACCAATTATAGGTATATTAGTTTTAAAGATTAGCAATTGAATTGTACAATTAAATTAAACAATAAATTAAAATTATAACTAATAATATTAAATCAGTTATTTTATCATAAGATCAAATTAATTATAATAAATCAAAAAAATACCCTTTAAATACTAACGTGTGTATAGCTACATAATAACTACGGTGCAGTAGCCCCCTTGTTGTAACGCACGATTACGTAATTAGTAAATGATAAAAATGATGGCACATGCTCACCAACTTTTACCTTATATCAAGTAGGTACCTACTTCATCTTAATAGGCTTTTGGTACCTACCTACCTAAATAATTATAAGCCTTAGGTACATAATCTTTACATTTATAAACTTGACAGAGGGTTGTACAACCTCCGGCTGAAATAAATGTCCTTTTTCCGCGTCATTTGGGCGCGACGTTACAGGAGTCAGGTCACGGGCGCCCACTATTTAGTCAAAGTGAGCTCAAAGCGACCGACGACCGACGACCGACGGGCGACGGGCGACGCACAAACTAAAGTTATTTACAAAGTTAATTATAACGTGGCTAATGAAACTGAACCACCAACTACTAACCGCTGTTTACCAACTTTCTAACATTTTAAATATTCAATGAATAAGTTCTGAAAATACTGCTTTTTATAGGTATCATTCAGATTAAATAGTTTAGAACATATTGGAAAAGTCTTTCATTATTACCAGAGCACTTACGAAGCTTCAGAACGTTAGCAAAAAAAGCCCATTTAGGTTTAATATATGACATGTAAATGTATTTGATAAAGATCTACTGAAACGATCTCCGTGAAGTTATCTAGAACGACTCTACTCTATGTCTCTACCTATCTTATAAAAAATATGCTAGTGTAGCAGTCAGTGGCAGTCCACCTGGCAACTCTTCGTAGAGATATAGCAGTGCTAAGTGACGGTGTCAGGTAGATTGATGACGGCCGCTCGCTGCTCGCTTGTGTTTATAACTCACGGGCGGCGCGGCCGGGCGCACCCTCCGCGACACGATATCTTTAGTGTCCTAACTGTTGATTAATGCTCCGATAGGCGATAGGATAGATAGCTGACACCGCTTTGTAGTTGAACATCGTCGTAATCTTTTCATTCAACTATATTTTCCATTATGATGTTGCTGTATTATTTAAATGTCAAATCAGTATTTTTGAATAATCTAATGGCTTAATCTTATATGGTATTTACAAGTACCAATACAGTAGGAATGTAGCTGATAGTTTGACGGTAGGTTTGATAAGTATCTAGCTTTTACTTTACTTACTTTTTTCTTTACTTTCCAAGAAGTAGAGGCCGCAGTTTTATTACAGTGGCCACGACTCGACCGCCGCTCCCCGCAGTACCCGCGCCGCGCGTCCCCAGAGACCTGTCCCGACTTGTTCGTACGTGTAGAACAATCAATCAGCGCCGCGCGCGCCCGGCTGCGGCTGTCCACAGCTATTTGTACTCAAGCACCTTTCCTGAGGAGCCCCGCGGATATATCGACCACTTGATGGGTGTGCGACTGCGGCTATTAAGCACCACTCACTTCTCTTAAAACTACACCGACTGATTTTTTTATGTTATTAATCTTGTAATACTCTAGTAGCTTTGCTTCAGCCAAAATTAGTATTATAAAATGAGCTCAGAGAGCTCTCGACTCACAAGTATATTGCTCTGTGTTTACTGTTAAATTAATAAATATTATATCTATAGGTTGACTAGATTGAGATTAATTAACAATACAAGCGACAATGGCGCCCAACGTGGGACTAACTGTAACGCTTGTAGTATAAGTTGAATAACTTTTAACGACAGAAAAGAGTGAAGTCAGAAAAGTTTTACTACGTTACTGAATTTATATTAGTCGGCATTTGAGGCTCGGCAGGCCTGCTGAGTGCATTCTATTCCCACTTTTATATAATTATAATTATTATGTTTGTCGCTACACTATGTTACGGTATAAATAAAAACCTTTTGTTTACAGTTCTCTGTAAATAAATGTTTTTTATTTTATTTATTTAATTTATATTTCGTACTTACATTAAGGTAATGTAATACGTTATAGTTCCCGTTGTCGTCTCCGGCCGGCAGGTGTCTGTACCCGTCAAGTGTCAGCTCTTAATTCACTCTCCCACGGCGGAGGTCGACAGTGCTCGCGACAAGTGTCCGTTAAGTGCTCGCTCGTTCCCCCCACCTTCCGCCTCGGCCGCCCCTCGCCCCTCGCTCGCCCGCAGCCCGCACAGAAGGGCTCGTCATATTTAAAGTAAACGTTCCCACGAGTGGCGACGGCCGCGGGGCTGGCTGTTCGCATTACCTACGTATTTTTCGTACTATAGTAGTCGACGTTGTACAATGTATTCACTACTTCCTCAATAAATAAAATATATTATGTAAGTACTTCGTCTCTTAACATTTCGCTGGTTTAGAACTATGTACAGTACAAAAGTCTTTGCTTACATTGTTGTTCTTAGTAGCAGCCTGCAGATACAGAAGTAAAGATTACTGTTATGTTATTACGTCTGCAAATAATATAACTGCGAGTAGAAGAGGAGTAGACATTTAATTTTAATTGTTTGAATTTGTCCAAAAAAATTAACTGAAATAAATTAGAATTTTCCCTAAATTTGTCAAAATGCATAATAATCATTTATTTTTTGTTAGGTATTATGTAATAATAATAATACTGGGCTACTATGTTTTATATTTTTAAATGTATATTTTTATGTTTTATATTATATATTTAAAAATGTATTTTATAGGTATTGTAAATGAATAAATGATATACTATTCTCTTAGTCATAGAAGTGGAGAGAGTAGCTCCTATTCTACCACGCTGACCCAGTGCTAGTGCTGCTGGAATTTGAAAAACCTGTAACCAGGCTTAACGAATACTACATGTAGTGACCGGGGTTCATTGCTTACCATGCCTTCCAAAGCATGGAGAAACGCCTCATGCCAAGTGCTGTACACACCCCACAGCGCAGTCTACACGACGCTCTATCTACCGGAATATTACACAAAATTTTTCGTCGCTTTATAAATTCGTTTAGTTAAAGTTTCATTCCGGTACAGTATGAATTAGCGGTGCCTATCGTGGACGATAATATTTGCACACTACAATGAAACTCGGCGCGTGTGAACCAGCCCTCATCGTTAAACATGATCGAGATAATCTGTAGTTAAGAGAACGACTTCCTGAGCTTGTTGTACCAGTAGTTACGATACATTGCGTGGAGAGCTGAGCGCTGAGTGCTGAGCGCTGAGTGCTGAGCGCCGAGTGGCACCCTCCGGTTGTTTATTGTCGATGTGATTGATAGCGGGAAGTACCTACTACTGCTCGGTCTGTGTGGTGTGAATACATGCACGCGGTTATTTTACGTTAAACAAGTAATATGTCATATACATGAAATAAATAAATAAATAAATTAGTCTGTAACTGTCCCTATGTAGGGCAAAGGCCTCTTCTCATACAGAGAAGGATTGAGCATTAATCACCGCGCTAGCTCACTGCGTGTTGGCAATTTCAGACTATTAAGTCCAGGTTTCCTTACGATGTTTTCCTTCACCGTTAGTCAGTGGTGTCTTAGAATATCTAAGAAAGTACATATGACACTGAAAAAGTCACATTGGTACATGCCAGGTTCGAACCCACACCCACTTGCTTGTAAAGCGGGTCCGTAACCAATGCGCCACCACGACTACCATATACATGAACAGTAAAATAATAATTATAATTTATTGTTCATCGTATTCTACATCATAATCAAATTGTTGGTAGCTTTTTATTAACTTCATATAATAAATTTAATGTGGTATAAACAGGGTCACGTGGCGGTGAAATCTCGAATGGAATGTGTTGTAAGCTGTTCCAAATGTATCAAGTCGAGCTACAAACCAGTGACTTGTAGGCTAGGTCTACTAGGATACTTCTTACCTGAAATCCACTATTCTTTTACTTCTGTTCCTCTTCTACTCTAGATTGATATATATTGAGAACCTTTCATGTTTTAGTATCGCCATAAATTATTGGTTCATAGTCGATCTTAATAGAAGCTTTTTGACTTTGATTATTTATATGTCTAGATAGACTGTCAAAGCTGTAAAAGCGTCGATAAATTTAGTAACCAACTGTTGGCCACTAAACCGCTTCGCCGCGTTTAGTGTCAGTTGCGCTGTCACGAGATATGCTCGAGTTGTATCGCAAAAATGTTTTTTTACAATGACGATTTGTGCCATTAAAATATGCAGAAATTACAAAGATCGATATAAAAAAACAAAAAACGTCACATGTCATCGGTAAACAACATTATTTTGTATTCATTTCAGCAAAATAAGCCATTGAAATATTTCGAAAATAAATTAATATTTTTTCCGACATTTTGTCTTTGACGTCCGTGTTGCCAGTTTATCAATTCAAACTCCCATACGGTCCAGTAGTTTAATACATACTTAGTGATGGCGGAATTGTAATTTTTTGAAAAAATTAAATTAGATGGGTATTATTTACGGGAATTTAAAATTCTTAAATCATATTTGTGACGAATATGACAAGCTGCGAGACGAATTGCGCCAGCTATTGAAAATTTCAATGAACTGCCTCGTTGGGTTACCGGTCGCAAGCGCGACTACGGAATACACGGTCCTGGGTTCAATTCGTGTGTCGGGAAGAGTATTAATGGGTCTTCCATTAAGAAATTATGTATCGTAACATAGTTGAGGTTAATATAAGTACATTCAAAGATACATCAAAACTGGGCAAAAAGTTTCCGAAATAAACTAACGTAACGTACAAACGTTTATATTTTATCTGAATTCTAATTTATTATTTTCGTCTTAGAGAATATTTATTTAGATCAAAATTTATTCTCACTATGGAATTTTTCCTCTAATTCAATGGGAATATTTCAACAACTGGTATCATTATTCACGCACACTAAGAAAACAGAATGACAGTTGTGTTGTGTAAGACGTAGCTGTCAACGCACACCAGTATAAAAAGTTGGCACGTTTTTTTGGATGCTTTTACAGCGCGACACTCTATCTAGACATATAAATAATCAAAGCTTTTTGATTTAGAAGTCAACGTTTCTTCAGTTTTAGCAACTAACTACTAACTAATATTAACTTGTAGCTCAATTCTGAGTGATTGTACTCCGTTACTCTGTATAATGTCGTGTGGTGCATGTAACCACTTTCCGAAGAGTCCCGCGGGACACCGGGACTGCGTGTCCCACTTACCGCCCTCTATTTACGGCGCGCGTGACGAACGACGCGATGTTCTGTTAATTGCTTTCACTTTCACATCTCCAGGGTCGGACTGAGATTGTCGAGACGCATAGAGTTGTGCAGAGACAAAAGGCAATGAGTGCGGTGCACTTGCATTAACACTTCGAGCTATTAATCTATTGGCTGATCTCTCGCTGGTGTAGATCGCCGTACCGACGGATGATGAGATCAAGGGAACGCAGAGTTGTGTTTGTGCATCCACCTGTGCACTACATATAGTATATCCTGTGCCCTATCTGTCATTATTGTCCTTCTGATGACGCGGAAATAATCCGGTCAGGAGAACATTACTTTCGTGGCCGATACGATTTAAAAAGTTTGTAAGTGAGTTAGTGGTTGATATAAAAATGCAGTTTTCTTGTAGCAATTGAGTTTAATGACCAAAAATGTATGTATGAAGGGTGCATTGATTATTTGTATTTATTGATTATTATCACTTAAAGCTAGACTACACAAAGTAGATATAAAAGCATCCAATCTCTTTTCATAACATTAAACTGGCAGCATCACCATTAAGCCGCAGTCAGCGGTAACCGGATGCGGCCGGAATTAAATTGTATTAACTTTTAAATTCTTTTGTTTGAATACAAAGGGCTGGAGATAAGCGCGGGTGATGCATGGCCGGCCGAGTAACGAATGGCGGACAATTAATACGAGACAGGAGGCTCCGAGTTTACAGGACAGAGGGGGGGCGAGGGGGAGTGGGGGGGGTGATAACAATACAACAAATTATTCGGAACAAGGCCACGAGGACATGCCACTGAGGGAATTTAACTTGCTATTAATTTGCGGATGGTGGCCGGGCCATTTTTATTTATATTCGTTTAATAGTTTTGTATATTTGCATAAAGAAAATAATAAGAAAAAACGACAAGCGATATTGTGCATAATATATAATAATATGATACCTTTGACTACACGTCGGTAATATCTACTTCCTGTTAGCATAAAAATATCGCGAGCACCGTGTTAGTGAGCGCGATGTCGTAAACCTGTGCGTGCCGGTGTAACGTCGTCACGTCGTCACGCCGGTGCGCCTCATGTCACGCGACGTGTCACACGTGGATCAAGTCACTGGCGCGGGATAATCAAATGTTTACGAGCTTCCGCGCGAACGACACTCGCCATGTCGTGTCGGAGGCATACCTACCACTACGTTACACAAATATACTGAATGAAGCGAAGTATTTTATAGTTCAACACTAGAATAGTTTTCTTTTACTGCGCATGCACCACTGACTTTGATATTACATTACTTCGGGTTTGCCCTGTAAGTGTGACTTTATCCTGTAAACATAGAGAGTTTTTTCACATAGGTATAAGTACATTATGTTGGTAGACAATTACTGTCATACCTGAGTGACTTCACTTCAATAAGCACATGTAACAGGAGCCGATGCACAGTTCCAGACTCTGTGCTGTTATTGAAAATTATTATCCAAAACCCGATACTACCACTTTGATTGAGTTGAGAATCAAACCAGCTTTCTTATGCTCAGCTGTCTCAGTATGCAGCGCTTGCGATCACTAAACTACGGAGATGGACTTATTTAGCGGATGTTAGATGATTGTGTGCAGGGAGCGTGTAACAAGCTCTGCTGTATAAATAGTACACAAACCATACGCGTGTTCCATTACAGTGTAGTTTGCTGAGCGTCGCACGTCTCAGCCTTGCTAATGCTCATGGTGAGCGTCGACGAGGGGAAAACTTTTTAAATTAACGCCAACTATGTTTACACTATTAACCCTATCGCGGCGGCGGCGTTGCGGCGCGAGTGTGACGCGTGCCTGTCACGTGACGCGCGCTCCACGGATTAATGTCTGTCATTAATATCGTCACAGAGCGCTGTGTACATCGACACATGAGACCCGCAGTTCCGCGCGCCTCGTAAAGTATGCTAAGTCGTCGATGTAAACTTTGGTGTCATATAATTATTATGTTTTTTGCCTGATTTGACCGGTAATAAATATACAAGTTTACGATAATTTATTGATTGATTGAACATTGAAAATCGCCGAAAAAATACATTATGAATTATTTTATAATGTTGATTGTATTGTAAACATTGTATTGTTTGGCTAAAATAGTTTCCTCCAAGAGCAGCGAGTGCAAATGAAATTTTATAGAAATCGCGCATAAAATATATTATGTCATCATAATTGTCACCATTGTTTAAAAAATCTTTACATTGACCTACATTGCACTGAATCTGAAAGTGGTCCTTAAATTAGTTTATAGCGTATTCAATTTCCTAGTAATATTAAGTGTATTATTAGTGTAAAATATTACATTACCCAGAGTGGTGTGTCGAGTGTGTATTACAAACTAGTAAGTATGATTACGACTCCCGCCCGCTCTATTTACTACACCTGTATAACTCACTAAAGTGCGCGCACAATAACTCCGCCTCGCTTCAATTATACTTAAACTTTACTTGTTAACTTCTCCTTACAAATTACTTGATAATTTCTTTTTTGCCTTTTTGTTTTGTTTTTTATCGCGAGGGTAGCGACGTTAAGTGACGGCGGCGAGCATCTGTCGCGTCCCACGCGTCACGGCGCGGGCGCGGCGCGGGTAACGACACACCCTCAACAGCGTGAAGGGTTAACTTTCAAGTTTTAGCCGAAATGACGATATATTTCTTAACACATTTAACTTGAATATTTATGTGCTGTGAAGTTTTTGTAAACGTTCCCTACAATCTACATACAACGTCGGTCGTCGCTATAAGAGCGTGGCTGCGTGGGTGTAGTTACAACATAAAATGTAAAGTTCTTTGTTGAATAATGTTAGGTAAACTTCCAAATGTCAAGGACTTTCGTGACGTCAGAGGATAGGGAATACTAAAATATTCATAATGTTTTAATTATGTAGTTCAGTTACCTATATCATGTTGTCACGACCGCCGCCGGCGCCGGCGGGGAGCGAGGTGGACACGGATATTATATACAAGTTACGTTGTAATATTCTTTATAGAAATATATTAATTACGTATTATAATTAATTAATATTATAATGATTATATTTTAGTGAGTACAATAAGCCTTTCTTAGAACTTACTCATTGATTATTATTTATGAAATTTTGTATTATGTGAATTCCTATAGCTTTTACTTTCCTTGTGAATTTGCTAAAGCAGTTCTTAGGCCGTGCTAGCTAGCCCCGGCTAGAGAACTCCCGTCATTACATTATAAATAATACGTATTGGTGCTCCATTATACTTTAACTGAAGTTACTTATAGTATAATTTTGTTTGGCCCAGGCTTACCCTTGTCGCGCTGTACGGAGTGGTCAAGCTCTGAGCGCGCATCTCCTGCGCCGGCGGATGCGGCCGACGCCGTGCGCGACGCGCCGCTCTACCCCGTGCTGTCCGACGCCACGGACACCACGCCCGCGCCACGCGACACCGACACCACTCCCGCGGGACGCGTGGCCGACACGACTGCAGGGCGAAATGTGACCGACACCACTCTCGCTCCACGCGTAACTGACATGACCGACACTGAACGCGCAACGAACGTACAAATGAACGATGTGAGGACCAAGAGGAGTAGTGGACAGGACTGGGACAGGACGCCCAAAGTAAGGAATCATATAATATTACATTGTTAGGTTGATTTACTGTTTATTAGGGACTAAAAACGAAAATGGAGCCATTTGTGGGGACGTAATTATTTGTTTGATAGCTTTGCTCTTTTATTTATTTTTATCAATCTTTGCACCCACACCTATATAAGAAATGGAAACGTTTAAAACATCAAAGTATATAAACGAATGACAATTTTGTTGTAAGGAAGTAAATAAGCGAATTCTGAACTGTCTAGCAAATAGCAATTGTTAGACAATATAGAGCTACTAGAGATGATTTGTGTGCGCCACCAGTCGAGCGTGGTGGAGCGGCGCGTGAAGACCGGCGACACGATACTGAACATCCGCGGGGCGGTGCGCGACGCCATCGGCGACGCCGGCGCCGCGCCGGGCCCGCGCGCCTCCTCCCGACTCGACACGTTCGTAATCCGCCCTGCGCAGGCGCAGCAACAACGCAAGCCGCAGCACGACCAGCCGCAACCACATGTACTGCCACAGGTAAGTAATCAATTCTATTAAATATGTGAATTAGATAAATAATAAACTGGGGATAATAAACGATGGAATGATGAACGAACACTACTAAAGTTCGAAAAAAATTGTTACGAAGGGGGTTTGAACCCGCGACCTACTCAGTAAAGCCCCCAGTCGCCCTGCACTAAGCTAGCGTAAGACGTTGTGTCTATATTATTAACGTTTGTGTGACGTCAGGTTTGGGACGAGCTTAGCTTGCTTATTTGTTTCGTTTAAGTAAATCGCGTTCATTACGTGAGCTAGTTACTTCTGTGGCGCGGACTTCATTAGCGACGCCTGTGACGTCATCTCGCGAGTACGTGCTTACCCTACGCTCGTTGTACATTATTATGATATTTGTTTCTTTTTACAATTTCACATACGTGTATTGTGATATTTGTGATTGAGCGGATATTCAGTTTTGGCACCCAGTGTGATAATTTTTCGTTCAAAATATTTTTACTAATCGTTTGTTTTTGGTTGGGATTGGGACTTCGGTTGGGAGAAAATAGTGGGTCAACAAGTATTTTGTATACAGTATGACCCCCGGACCACGGTTTCTTACATAAGTATGCCCTCGTCCAGGTGCCTAAATACGACCGCGAGTTAGTAGTGGAGCCACACGCTCGGGCTCGTCTGGAGTGTGACGTCAGCAACTCTAGCGCAGTGCGCTGGTACAAGGACGGGGAGCTCGTCAGTAGCGGGACTAGCGCCGCGACTGCCGGGACTGCCGGAGCGGGAGACATGTGGCGGGAGGCAGGCGCGCTGGTGCTGGCGCGCGCGTCGCGCTCGGACGCCGCCGCGTGGCGCTGCACCTACAGCGACCACAGTGGGAAGACTGTGTCCGGGAAACCTATTAAGTTGCTTATTTATGGTGAGTGACGCTGTTTACTCAATCCAAAATCTTAAATAATAATATTTGCGAGACAATTAGGTATTCAATGATTGTAGTTGAAAAAAAAACAAAACCGGAAAAAAACAATTGCCCTGCCATGACATTTTTAACTCTGAAAAATCAGCACAAAACTATCCTTTGCTTGATAGAAGCTCTTCATAAGATGGTTGATATATTAAGCCATGTCTAGTTGTCAGATTGTTCGGTAGCTCGACTCCGTCCACTAGTAACAGAAGGAGTGCAATATCCGAGTATATTCCAGAGCCGGTGCGGTCGGTGTACCTGGCGGTGGACGGGCGGCGGCTGGACGCCGGCAACACGTGGGTGCCCGTCAGGGACAAGACCGAGCTCGAGGTGCGCTGCGTCGCTGAAGGTAGCTTACTATATACTTCCTACAATACAGCGACGAGAGCGGCACTCGTATGTTGATACATATTTCGTAGAGGCGGATAACTGCAGGATGTCAGGTTCATGTCTACATGAATTGTACAAGGTAGGTACAATGATATTTGAAGTTCCAGCTAATCTTCACCGGAACTTTATCTAGGTGGACGTTGTAATCACATTAGCCTGTAGGTAGCTACTATCTCACAAATTGCAATCGAGATGAGATATATAATGACTTGTATGTGTTGATCAGGCGGCGTCCCTCCCCCGGAGCTGTCGTGGCGGCTGCTGGCGTTGGAGCCGGCGCTCGATCACAGGCCTTATCTTAGAATACACCACACCAACTATTCTATCGGTGAGTCCAGTTCAATTGTTTGTGTATGCGGTTCCTGACGCTCACTGTAGTGCTGGCTGACACCAGAGAGGTTGTTTGGCCACAGAAGGCGTCCCGGTGTCGGGCGCAGTGGTGACGGCGGCGCGAGAGCTGCACAACGCGACGCTGCACTGCGACGCGCGCCAGCGCACGCCCGCGCCGCCCCCGCGCCCCGCCGCCTCCCCCTCGGCCGCGCCGCCGCCCGCGCACCACGTGCTCAGCGCCAAGCTGGAGATACACGTCACATGTAAGTCTGGACGCTCTGACGATAGTGTATTACGGGCCATTTACACTATAATGTATTTAAGTACTTTGTTAATTGTTCATCTTCAGCTGCACTTGAATACGTTTTCACCAAACCTTATACATTTTATGAATAGTACCTATCTATACTCTAAGGAGTTTACGTATTAACAACATTATTTATGTTGGCTTCCTTTGAACACCCGGAGGTTGTGTGTAAACAGCTTCACAAACATCTTATTTATATATAACATCTCAGGTTAGATATTTACAAATATCAACATAGCGCACACCCTTAGAGTCTAAGCTCACACCCGACACCGACGACGCTTTTGTTGAAATGGTCCTCCAAACCAGATACACAGATACACTCCTGCCTGTACGATACGATACCAGTAAATACCTACCAAATAATTATTATGTGGTTGGTTAATTGTTATCCCAAATCATTCTAAAGTAGATATTGACTCAACTATTACACAAACACATAACTCGGCAATCGGCAAACTTGTGTACATATTTGTGTACCCACTAACGCTAGGAAGTCAATGTTGTGCAGATACACAATACATACACATACACTAGAGATAGTTAATGTATTCAATATTGGTTCAATACTTGGAGCTTTAATATGAAAATCTATGTAAATGCTGATGGAACTGTTGGAAGTAATAGCGACTGAAACATCAGCGAGCGTGATTACGAGCTCTGTCGTTCAAATAAGTCATGATGTGAAGCGAGCTTTGCTTAGCTCCGACCGCTCCGCTCGCACCGCTCCCGCGGGAGCACAGCCACGAAACCGCTGTGAATAGGTATATCGCTCAGTGATGTGTCATAATATCGTATTCTTGTATACTGACCGTCGCGGCGTAGCGTTGCGGTCGTCACGCGTCGTCGTCGTCGGTCGCATCAGCTTCTGTTATATGAGTATAATACACGTCTTCGCGTACCTTCTGAAACACTTCAAATAACAAGATAGTTTTGTAATCTCAAGAAATGTTGAAAATTTGAAATTTGAATTGACTTACGAGAAGACGCAATGAATGCCACTGATAACTTTGAAACTAAGAAATTACGACTGCGAGTATTCGAACTCGCGACTTTCTGGCTAGGCCAATCACGCGGTCAGTCCATGGAAGGATGGAACTCGTTAGTGGTGCCCAGCAGCGGGACAGTAGTGACGTGAAGTTGGTCGCAGATCCGCCGTCGTTCGTGATCTCGCGCTGGCCCGGGTTCGGCGTGTCGCTGTCGGCGGGCGGCGCGGCGGCGCTGCGCTGCGACGTGGACGCCAACCCGCCCGCGCGCGCCTGGTGGCTCCGCGACGACGACAGCCCGACCAGGTTAGCGGAACATTCCTCTTTACTTCGGCAAGACTAGCCACAATAAATAATTTTTAAATAAAGTACAAAATGATATTAGTAAATCACAATTAACTTAACTTTAGCAATGAATCCCATTAGGAGCTTTCTATTAACTGTATTTTTTATTGTGATATGTCATATCCATGTGTTCTTAGACGCACTTAGTAAAATAATAGATTAGTTTAATCAATATTTCTATCTAAAGAACACAATTCTCGGTAAGAACCATAATAATTTTGAAATCTTTCTGTTTTTCGTAATATTTAGGAATTTGGTGTTCACCTGGGCAGTGTACTAGGTCACATTGTTGTTGAATAGATTACAACGAATTATAAAGTAGAATTCAAGGTACAAGTTTTAGTTTCGTTGTAAAATGATAGAAAAGTAAAGTGAAAAGTTTTGATACTCATTACTATAGTTTACGTAGTTTACGTTTACTTTAGTTTAGTTTACTATTGAACACAAAGAACAATGTTGACGTAATAATTCTTCAGTTTAGTTGCCCAGCTGTTTACTTGTATGCAGGTGGACGCCAGTAACACAGGTGGCAGCAGTACCTACTACTACACTACACCAACACTTGTTAACTGTTTAAGTCTGTTCACATTGTTTGTTTGTTTTTATAAAAGTTGTTTTTTGTTCGCCGTTATTACAACTTTGTTAGGGTATGAATATAAAGTAACTGTATTGAAGTTTGTTGGTTTTCTACACGAGTGAGTTAATCATGATGACACGAGGCCGATATGGATATATAACCAACCATAATCATAGTTTATAAATATTGTAGATATTTAAATTTAATGTTAATACTCATATTATTGTTTCATTCCCTATAAAAAACTTTTGCAAATGTTTTTTTTTGTATTAGCAATGTCATTAAAACTATTCAAATTTATTATGGAATTGGTATTAAAAGGAACAGAAATGCAAACAGCTTCAAGAGTATTGATTACTCTTCAAAAGGTGTTCAGCTCGGGGCTGTGTTTGCACAAACAGCTTGGCGAGCGTCGTGAGGTGAGGTCAGCGAGCCACGCAGTGCGCTTGCGTTTGCCAAACGGACGTAAGACGCTTGACCCAAATAGATCCATTTCTCATGGCCTCGTTCGGGAGAGTAAACTAAAACTATTTCTATTTCAATATGTAATTTTATTTTTCTCTACATTTATTTAAATCATAAGTGTTATTGTACAGGACAGTCGACACAAGCCACTGAGTGGTGGCACCAAGCTGGCCAAGCAATTGAATAATATAATCCTTATGATCGTATTTCCCGGCTTTAACCTAGTTTCTTCAAGTTAGTTTATAGTGAATGGAATTCTTCTAATTATCAGGTGAGATAGTGGTCAAACGAGAACCTCTCAATCATAGAAAAATAAACATGCCTCATTAGACGGTGGTGGTTAATTAACACATATTCTAAATTCTCTCTCCAGTCAAAGTCTCTCTCTCTTCCAGTCAAAACACGACAGACTTTTTGCTATTTTTCGTGTTCGTCTTTGGTGTTCTTTTGTTAGGACCTATTGTGCACTCTTGAATGGTTTGGCCAGTGTTCGAATTAGTTGTTTGGATGGTTGTTAAGTCGTGCGCTTGCACAGCTCTCCGCCACCGCTGGAAGGAGGCGACGACTCAGCGCGCGGCTCGGCCACGCTGCGCTGGGCGGCGCTGCGCGGCTCCCACGCCGGCTGGTACCGCTGCCGCGCCACTTGGCTGGACACGGAGTACTCCTCCATTGGGTACTACCTCAACGTTATATGTGAGTTACTATGCAAGCCTAGCTCCACAATTATTTACATTGGCATACGGTTGTATGGTGTTCCCGATCAGTTTTATTCCCGGTCGGTATATCAGCTATTATAGATTTTATCTCGGTCTGTTCTTAATAACATTAGTTGTTGTTGATGAACGCTGCCATCACGAAAGTTCATTTTGTTCCATCTGTGTGTGTTTAGGTATGAGGTTTAATTTCAGCTTTATCTTATTTTTTTTGTTTGTTTAGTTGACTATAAGTACCTAACCAAGTGATTTTCCAATGTTTTTATGAATAAGTTGTATAACGTAATGGTTGAAACCTACACATTTTAAATAAATAGCTCCGGAAGAGCACACAGAGACGGTGACTGAATCTGACACGGAGGCTGAAGAGCCGGATCATCAGAAAGTGGAAGTTCCTCTCGGAGGGAATGTGCAGCTTCACTGTCCTAAAGGTGAGAACCATTAAAGTATTTTTGCCTACACACATAAGCAGCGTTGGCGCAGCTCAAGGTTTAATAATGATGAATAATACAGTATCGATTTGATGGAAAATACACTGCGATTTGCCATATATGGTGGATCGATAGTTCCAAAAAGAATTGTTTAGAGGGTTTAGGTGATTTGAAAAAGTTGTATGTTCAATGCAGGGAGTGTAGGCTGCTGGTGGCGGCGCGTGGTGGGCAACTCCAGCGAGAGCTGGGCGCCCGCCGGCTCGCACCACGCGCATGGAGTGCTGGGTGAGTTTGTTGTACACTTATGTTGAGTACTTAACTTCAACTTCAACTTTCTTCTTCTCAGTGAATGTTATTAAGACAGATTAACGCCTAGTTCGGGGTCCAGCCAGTCAATCTGAATATGATTATCGGATGTTAATTGAATTGGACGATTCTGGCAGGTATAAAGGATGCGTTGTATCAGGAGGGTGGCGAGTATCGCTGCGTGGGCGCACGCGCGCCGGACCTCACGCGACTCCGGGAGCTCAAGAGAGTCACACTCAAAGTCACTGGTGAGTTTAGCTTAGGCATGTTTATTATTGATTCGTTGTGTCTTCATTTACAGGATCTGTTAGATCAGTTTGTACGTTTGTAAATATGTCACTACCAGGTGGAGCCACCGCCACGGCGCTGAGCGCGTCGCCGGCGGCGGGCGGCTGGCGCCTGGAGTGCGGCGCGTGCGGCCGCGACGTGCGCGTAGTGTGGCTGCGCGCGCAGGGCGCCGCGCCCGCCGCGCTGGCGCCCGACCTCGCACAGCACTGTTGGCGGGCCGTGCTGCACGTTGCGGAGCCCGACGAGGTGCGATTTTTGTTACATACACATCGAACGTAACAACTTATTCCGTCGAAACTAAGAACTACTGATATACTCAGGTGTGGTGCGTGGCGGCGGCGGGCCACTCGGGCGCAGTGGCGGTGTTCCCGCGCCGCGCCGCGCACCCGTCCCCGGCGCCCGCGCGCCACACCGTGCGCGCGCTGCACAACTCCGCCACACGTGCGCCGCACGTGGAGCTCGCGACGACACTGCTCTCCATTCTACTCGCAGCGACGCTACAGTGATCTGCTCACCTAATCAGAGACATTTTGTAACTAAGGATCACAGCTCAGTTGCTTCCAGTCCATCACTAAAGAAGGAAATACCAACAGGACTTGGGGTCAGAAAGGGAAGTGTCGATATGATAAAACAATATCGACTGCTTCTAATATGGAAAAATAAGAAAAGTCGTATGTTCATGTCTTGAAGGTTTAGTGAAAAGTTGTCACTGAATCGTGTGAAATAAAAATGAGTGAAGTGTTACGTCACCATAGAGTCCAAAGCTTAGCTGTGGTGCGCCAAACTGTTGAGAGTTTACGCTCGTTGTCCTACAAACTGTAGCATTCGTTCGAATGTATTGTTACTCGTCCAAGACGAGCTGACTTGTCAGTCTATCTCCTACTCTAGTCTTCGTAGCTACCTACTGTATTACGTCCTTATTTGTTACTCTAGAGTGTCTATACTCGTATGTATCTACTGACATGCTCGTTGAAGCCATTCATGTTTCATCTACTTCTAAAATGTTAAAGACTTGGTAACGTCACTTTTTACAATTCCCAATATCGAAAAGTTAAAAATACTTATATCATGATATTCCTTGACGAAGGCAGCTGTCGTTAGTGCCTATTCACTATTGTTAACTTCTTCTACTTCTACCTTTTTTAATTTTATGCAAGCTTTTATGCTCTGATTGTGAAGCGTGGCGTTATCTTTGAAGTCACCGGGTACTGTGTTACTCCTTACAATCGCATCGCTATCGCGTGGCTCTCTGTCGGCAGATAGCTTCAACGAGCGTGTTGTCGGCCTAATCCTAATATCTCCTTTGTTATCTTCTCTCCAATTTCCTGTATCCTCTTATTTTCTAACGTAATTTAAACAGGAAACGAATGTGCCAAATTGTTGATATTTTAATAATAAAATAGATTTTTCTTATATTGATTATTATAAATATATGGTCGATTATTAAGTTACGTTCGTATTTTATAAAGGAAAGTGAATTACTAGTGCAATGTGAACACCAAATGATATGAGATTATAATGTAAGTGAGAGTTAAGCTCGCGTGCTAGTTGTCAAGCAATACGCGGCGGGTGCGTCAGAGACAGCCAGCGACGGGATGTGCAGCTCGGCGCGCACTGCGACTAGCGTGCGACACTAGTCGTACGACACTCGTCCGACAGTCGCAGTGCGCCGCGAGCGAACGAGCGCCGAGGTCTCCTCGACAGAGTGCAGCAATGAGTAGCAATAATATTTAAACGAGTCGTTGCGAGTGTTGTCCTGAGTCTCTGCCGCAAGCCCGCCGGAGTCGGCAGCCAGTCCAGGCTAGCATATACTATAATATATTTTATATAGATGTCAAATTCTTAAAGTATAATACTGTGTATCATAGCTTAAATTGAATCATGTAAATTTCGATGTCAATTTTAGTCGTCCGTTTAGATCGGACGTTTTTTGTATGAACAAGATACTAATAATATTTGCTACCACAATTTTTGCAACAATCTCGTAGTGTAAGAGGTTTTGATCAAATGTTCAGCGTTGGTATTGGGTATTGGTGTTGGCCGGTTAGTTCATTAGTTCATTAGATTGTGTTTGGTTCCGTTACGTTTACTTCTGATACTCGACCACATCGACGCTGTCTCTGCGAGTATCGAGTAGCCACTTGAGTGATCTCGATGTGACATTACTTTGCATGTACACGATCATCACTTTAGGATGGTTTATTTTTTAAATTATTTTTAGCTATTAGTAATGGTTTTTATTACTGAGATCGAATCCAAACAGAACATTTGTAATATTATTATTGTTGTTGTTCAAACTCGTTAGACGTTACATGCAGACCAGTGTCACATCCGTCACTGGTGGTGAAGGTAGTCGTTGTTAAGATTGTGATAAAGAGGCGCGGGCGCGTCGCGGGTGTCGGTCCGCGTGTCACAGCAGTGTCACCGTGCAGACGAGCGCGTGTCACTCACAGTTCCGTGTGTCCGTGTCGTTAGTTTAGCTGTAGCGAGATGTATTTTTGTATGTCTGAGCGTTTATCGTCAATTCGACAGTGAGTTTGGGAAAATTTTATGAATTAATGTGTTACGGGTAATGTTAAAACATGGGTGAAGTTAGGTTTTCAGTCCAAATTTAAAATATTTTTACAATTAGACAGTACCCACGTGGGTCACATTGCTAACAAGAGTTGCAATCCAAGTTGAAATCTTCTATCAAGTACATCTTCCATAAGATCTGTTTTGTAACCTTTAGGTTACTGATTAAGTGTAAGAATTTCAACAGGCCTCGATGCAAGAGATTCTGAACAATATTTTGTTTCTTTTTAATACTCAGACAAATAACATACCAATGAATAATAATTACCTGTAACAAATGTAAGATAAACAAAAAGTCGTTGTTTAGTTTGTACCTGGATGATGTAATGATCCGTCCAAACGGAATTCGATGTAGTTAGTTAAGGAGCTACGTAGAACCCTCGTGTCCCGTTCCCGCCTTTCTGTGTGTCTAGCTCGCTGACTATCGCACTAAGTAAGAATGTACAAAAGGTCCACTCTATTATTTCTTATGTAACCTTCTAGGGTGTAGCAACAAATTTTGCTAATAGTATGACAAAATCGGAAAAGAAGTAGGTTCTTATAGTTTTGAGTTTCTTGAAAGCTGTATAGAATAGCAAGTCAGACGATCTGACTAAATTTTTTATTGACTTCATTGTCATCAGGCAACGACGTCATTCTGATAATTTGATTTTGAAAAACATCGTACTTGGTGGCTCTTGCCAACTTGCTAGGTATTGTTCGGAGTGGACCTTTTGTTAGTTCCGTGGTGTAATCGCTGTTTCTTGTAGGATATCGTCTGTCGTCTCTGTTTCGGAGAGTCTAGCCCTCTTCCATCTATCGCACATCCCTGTACTCTATCCTCCTGTGGTCCTTATGACCTTGATTCATTTGGGTCCTTTTGGTTTATTGTGGTCTTTTTGGTAAGCTGTGTCGTTTCGGTTCAGTTCGCTCCCATGAGTCCACGATGGCCTTGTGGCCTGTTGTAGCAGGTAAGCTGGTAGTTTTCTCCGCGGCCCCCGCACCTCGTGTTTGAAGGCCTCGCCGGCACGCCGGCCGGGTCCGCCCGTCTCTGCCTCACAAGTGCGGAGTATATCGCCTGAATCCACCTGGAGTGCAGCGAGCCTGGCGATGGTGTGCCGGCGCGGCCCGCGTCTTCGCGTCACCCGTCACTTTCGTACTTAGCGTCCATTCGATACTACTGTGTCGCATCTCGGTGCCAACATAATTAAATAGATCATAATATATATTTACATTTTATTATATACATTTTATTGTTTACTTTGATATTGAATGTACAGAATCCATATATTCATCGCCATGTGTTTATGGAAATCGTATACCGGATAAAATAAACGATATAAAAATATAAAGAGGTTTCATTTCGTCTTCCTACTTTGACTTTGCACCGATACGAAAACGCAAAGAAAGCTATCCCAATTGAAAACTTGCCGTAAGTATAAGAGGGGAAGGTTCAGTTCGGCTTACAAAGGAGAGATTTTAATAAAATTAATTTCACTAAGGGTGCGTAAAGAATCAGTGACGCGTGCAATCGGACGAATTCGTTGAGTTTCAGGAAAATTGGAGACTTTCAGTACACGAGAACATCTTTATACGCACAATGTACATCCGAGTGTACTCACAGCGATTATGTAACGGCCTTGATCCCGCCCAAACGGTGCAGGAAGTACCCGCTGAGGCGGAGGTAACAAACAACTGCGGCGTTTGATCTAAGTGGAGCCATTACTGTTCACTTTGTACTAATACTAAATGAAAATTACGTCATACGAAGGTGACTTGATACTAACGGGTAATCAAAATCAATGCCTTATTTAGGTAGGTACTATCGCGGCCACAAACAGTGCACCACTATCAAAATGCTTGAAATGATGCTACGTGCGTAGCGGCGGGGTTAGCGCTACGTTCGGACGCCGGGTGCAAGCGATTCTCACCTTAAGAGTGGTGCACCGGCTTTGTCCGCGATAGTACAAGTTATTTAAACCGCCTGCTACTGACTACTGTAACGTCACATTTATATATTATAAAATAAGTTTAAATAAAATATAACATGGGAAAAGACTAACTCAAGGTTATCGTTTTTAATTTTTTACCCGTAGTTTTGTGGACTGTTTTTATTATATTCATCACATTGGATCAGGGCACAATACGTACGGCGCTTTGCCTCCAGTTCCATAGAAAAGTAATATTCTATTAAACTCTCGCCACTAGTCGAGCGATCAAACATTGAACACTTTTAATCAAATTGATTCCATGAAAGTGGTCACTACAAAAGAGGATGAAACATTAATATCGACTGAAGTAACAAGCCACCTAGTACAAAATGTGACTTCAAATTTATTACGTTACTTGTTACGGACACGGGTTGTTACGATAAAACGTATTTGCTAGAGAAAATCATTTGAAGTTTACTTTTGTCCAATTTATTTCTCAAAATATATTTCACTAATATCTAAAAAGTTACAATCTTAATGAAAGGATGATAACAATGACTTGTTCATATTTTTATTAGTATTAGAATTATTATATACGAGAGTCTGAAAAAGTCTGTTGGAGACTCGACTTTGGTAAATATAGCTAGAATCGCGATACAAGGTCAACATCGCGGTCAAGGAGAGATTGTTCAAGGTTGTAGGAATCCAAACCACGTACCTATTTCCTGAAAAATATACAAATATATAATATAATAATATATATATAAAAATATATATATACAATTTTAATTTTCCAGGCATTTACATAATCAATAATAAAAGTCATAGAAACGAGTTTCTGACAATCAACAAATGTAAGAATAATTATGTTAATTGACTTATTGAATATTTTGTTTTCTAATTCTTGGTACGTACAGGGGTATTATATCCATCGTTATCTGAATAACTAACTACCAGTAAAACAGCCAGCTCCGTATGGCTACAATAAGGTACCTACTTGGTTGTACATAAAGTTGTGTCGGCAGCACATTACTTATGTTGTTATTGTCCCATGGCCCGACGCGACGCGCGACGTGCCGAGTTTTATAGCGGTATTTAAGACTGTTACGGATTTACACATTCTCTTGTTTTGCTCTCGTATGCCAAATGGTAAAAGGTCAATGTTCTTACTCAAAGAATTTAAATCAGATGAAAATTGTTATTATGTAAATCGAAGGTAATCATTTGCTCTTCCTACTTTTCAAATGGATCAGGGTTGGGGAGGGAATTCCACATATTGTCAACTCAAGGACAGCGACGACGAGTTTTTGTGTTATTTCAAGCTTATTAGTGTTTTTAAATCGGTTCTATTTATTTATGATAAAAAGCTTATATTTTAAATTTTGAGTTCAAAAAGGACGCACCTCTGCCTCCCTTCATCGAAAGCCAGTCATTAACAACTCATACAAACAAAGCGTGACACTTGCCATTCAGCAGACATACTACTTAGGCTATCACTGCTCTGTCTGTCTCAATCAAGGCTAGACATAATAATATGTTTTATAGTCGGTGGCATCCGTGCGAGTGCGAGTTGTCACTGTTCCAATAGCTCTCGGGGGCGCTCGGTGCGATCCATCATGGCGCCGACGTGCGAACAAAAGATGAAACAATAGCTAATCCTAACGCGTGTCTTTGTTCTCCACAGTCGCGATGTTATTCGAACCAAGTGTGTGTCACATGTAAAGTGGGGAAGCGTGGGTGTACGAGTGTCATTTATTCTGTGGTTCTTTCAAACCTATATCATGTTATCTACTTTTCCCTCCTATTGTTGTGGGGTGGCGCTGCTACCATTACTTATTTAATATTTGATATTTCATATCATACCTAAAAATAGGTTCGTAGGTATTGTTCAGCAGCCTGAACTATGTTGGTGCTGCTGCTGCGGTTGCAGACAACCTCAAACGGCGCAAATATATCAATCGAATTGGTTGTTAGATGTTAGAACCGTTTAGGGTCGAGTGCACGCATCTTATTTCGTGATAATGGAGAGCGACTCGCCAACATGTCATGTGACCAGAAGGCTGATTATTCTTATTCCTTGGGCAGAGGATCAGTATTGCCATCCAACGTGGCAGTACTACCAGCCTTCCGGGCACGTTACCCGAGGACAGTGCTGGAGGACCTGCCAAAATGGTTCTTCACACGATACATTATTATTTAACTCTAGGTGCTAACGTTTCGGAAGCCAGCCATCAACAGCATGTACTAACAAAGTAGAATTAGTTGTTACGAGAGGTTTGCTATTACCATCTCCGAAATACATTGGGAAGTAATATTGACATAATCTAATGAGACCGAACATATTGGGAGCGAGTACTAACATTTCATATTTCTTTGGATGAGATCATGACAATATTTACTCAAATCGATTCACTAATCATGGTGAAATCGGGGTACAGAAAATATATGCATCGAATTGAGAACTTCTCTTTCTTTTAGGAGTAGGTAGGTAACTCAATATGTAGATAGATATTATAATATTGCATAACGTGTTCTAACATCAAAACTCAAGCAGTCGAGTGTTCGTACAGAATGTAATCACTGTACTTACGTAGTTCGTCTCATATATATCTTCATAGTTGTCGCTTCATGATCCATTGCGCCGTAGTGCGGCGCCGACAATGCAGGCGGGCACTAACTCCGCAATGCACAGCGAACTTGTTCAGTTATTTCTTGGACCGCAGTTAGTAAGCAAGTTGTATTGTTACAAGTGGCCTTAACTTGTATGAATCATGTAATATCTGTCTGCTTAGACAAAAGATTTTCTTATCTTATACTGGTTTCTTGGATTTTATTATTTTGCATCTCGACGATATTTATTTGTTGAATATTCTGCCAGTGAGCTGGAAGCTCGAGCTGGAATGCATTTTATTTAGAACATATCTAGTTTATCAATCTTTTACTTAAACCTTATTCAAAATCTTATTTCTTATTTCATTTTGAATTTAGTTGTGATAAAAACCCACTGACAAGACTGTTATATTCTTAGAAGACAAAACCAAAATTTTTCCTCTAAGGTTACATTTGTAGCAAACTGACGCGTCACGTGTACAAGTCTTTGTTTAGGAAAGTGTTCACCGCCCCCCGACATGCACCCGCTATATTATGATTGGGGAAGTGCAGAAGTATCTGGCCTTAGAGACGCCTCCGAGCTCCGGTGCCAGCCTTAGTTGTTGTCAAGCCAAACTTGGACCTTGAGTTGTTTAATGTTTACGTTCTTTTCTCCGCTACTTTTTTTGGGTTAAGAAATTTATTCTGTTTGACAGACGAAGATTGGAAACTGTATCAATTCTGTAAGAGAGTCCCAGTATGCAGAACAACGTGTCAATAAATCTCATTGCAGTTTTTCCTACCAACATTAAGGAGAGAAAGCGCCGCGTGACGCGCGCTGTGTTGTGAGTTTGTGACATAACTTGTGTAATATTTGAAAGTGCAACGTTATACGAATGCTGATGTTATTCCGAGCGCGTGCAATATGAGATGCACTCCGTCGCCGCGTCGACGCTGTGGCACTGTGGCACTGTGACACTGTGGCAATGTGACTGGGCGTCCACTACAACACTTTTTTAACAGCTTATTACGTAATTTTAATGTTGTATTTTGTTGAAGAACTATTTAAGTGATGATTATTTTTCAATGACTCAAATCAAATTATTTAGTTAGTTATAAATAATGTATTCCACATAAAACGATGTTTCTACCTACCCTATTATTGATAAACGCTGACGTCCCAAGTTCCACACCGTCCCGTTCGTCCCGTGTTGTCCCGCGGGACACTCCCCCAGAGCGTGTCTAATGCGTATATTGGCCATCACATCGGCTGCCAATACCGATGGCTCGGTTTGGTAAGAAGTTGCTTACTACGTGAAAAGTGTTATTGGTCTCCAAGATGGCGGGCGGTGGAACAGATGTGATTCATTGACTGCAGCAAAGTGGAAATAAATTGTAGTTTATAGATGCTAAATACTTGCTACTAAACTTTATTGTTTCCGTTAGGTGCCTACTCAAGATTTTACGAGCGTTTTCAGTGCCGCTAAAATGTAACACTGTTAGCAGTTTTTAATGTTTAAAAAAAAATATTCGTAGCTCTAAAATACCATCATTAATGACCACCTTCAGTCCAATAATAATCAAAGAACTAATCAAAATCTCAAAGATTTTATTCCAATAATAAAAAGTAAATCAACGACACATCCGTTGTGACTATAATACACCTTAACTCAGTAGTTATAAGGTCGATTTTGCTAAATGTGACGCGCGCTCGGCTGAAACTTGAACATTTCATCAGTATCGTAATATCTCGTTGGAACTGAGGCTAGGCTAGAACAATGACACATTTGAACGTTTTCGAGCGATAGCAGATCGAAATGAAGGTATGTTTATGCTCTATTTGGTAGAGGGGCCGCGCGGCCGCCGGCGGGCAGAGGGAGTGATACACGGAGAGGTAGGCTCGTAGATACATGTGTGGCAGTTTGATGTAAAGGTCAATGAGTACACACATCAAAAGTGTCTAGGGATCAACATATATTTTTGCAATAACTTTTCTCCTGATTGATATTAATTAAATTTTTCTTTAAGGATTCATCAAATAAAGTGTTTTCGTTTGTCACAGTAACGATAAACCAAGTCACCTTTGCATTAATAAAGAAATTTGCCATTTTCCTAATAAAGGGATTTTTGACATTTGAACCACTAACATTAAAGTTCAAAAAAAAGACTGAAATAACAGTTTTCTTTAAAATTTTATTGGGTAACTTAAACAATTAATAATCCGTGTTTCTACCGCGAACACTAACAACACAAGAACATCGGTTTGGCATACTCAAAATGAGTTCATCCAAATCACGCTGTGGAATGGCCGCCCATGTTCGTTGCAACAACAAAAAAAGGTCTTCTTGCGACGGGATACCCTCCATATTCGGCAGAGCTCTTCTCTGTAGCATATCCCATGCATGCTCAATCGGGTTCAAGTCTGGCGACTGAGCAGGCCAGGGCAGGACATTGATGTTAGCTGCGGCGAGAGTATGTCTTACAACTCTTGCGGTGTGCGGTCGTGCATTATCATGCATTAACTGAAATAAGGGACCGATTTGCACTTGTAGAGGAACGATGACGTCTGATACAATCGTCTCAGCATAAATTTGAGCGTTGAGGTTGCCTCTGATCCAAATCAACTCAGTTCTTCCGCCGATCCAAATACCCGCCCATACCATGATGGTTCCACCACTATAAGGATGGACTTCCTGGCAGGATTTTAATCGCTGTTGGCGTCCAGGGGTTCTCCAGTGTCGTATACGTCTTGTATCCGGTCTCATACCAAAACGAGACTCATCAGAAAAGCACACGAAACGCCATTGTTCTTCTGCCCAATTTCTGTGTTCAAGAGCCCATTGATATCGAATCCTACGATTGTGCATTGCTATAGGTGGTACCCGTAGCGGTCTTCGGGAATGAAGGTTCACTTCATGCAAGCGGTTTCTGACTGTTTGGTCGCTAATTAAGTTCCCTGAAGAGTGATGAAGCCTCACGGCTAACATCATGGCGGTTATTGTTGGAGCTCTTCGAGTTAAGATTTGAATGTATCGGTCTTGTCTCCGTGTGGTGCAGCGATACCGTCCTCCATGGCGCTCAGCCACGGTACCAGTGCTTCGGTAACGTGTCCAAAGTCGACTGATAACACTCTGACTTGTATTCAGAGCTAAAGCCACAGTACGTTGCCGGGAACCAGCTTCTATCATTCCCACGGCTCTGAGCATTTCTTCCCTGCTTAAATGACGTCGCCGCTCCATAATAACGTTGGTTTTAATCAATAGTAGGGAAACAGTAGCACTAATAATGTCTTCAATGCGTTGTATGTTTTTATAGGGAAAATATTGACAGCTGATTTTCATCTTTTACTCGAACTTGATTCACAGTTCCTGATTCAAATTATGAAATGCACCAAAAAGGATCCATATAAATTTATAAAATCATAAATTTATTACAAAGCCACATCTCAATCTCAAGAAATCCGCATAAAAATGCTTGATCCCTAGACACTTTTGATGTGTGTAGTTATAGAGCATGAGAGTTAAGTTGGTAGTATTAAGATGTTCAAACCTGAGCACTCTTGTCTCACTGCACCTATAAAGATATCCACAGCTTGTGTTGTTAGGTACCTACCTTTTTCATTTTTGTGTAAATTTTTAAATTTTGATCTCAGTTTAATAAATAGAATGGAACACGACGCCGGGGAATTCATTCCCTTAAAATATTTGCGTCGCTTATCGTAATATTCCAAGATAATATCTCGCTCACAATTTAAAATGGCTGCCTGAACAAATTGTGTAGTAAAACCTAGACTACACGAGTATTGGGCCAACGTTTGACCAAACCAGTCTGAGCAAACATTCACTAGATAATAGGTGCCAATGTTTGACAAAAGTTTGGCCTGAAGCGGACTTAGCACAGTCATATTGTTCCCAAGGCCAACATTGCCGTTAAATTGTTGGATGTTTGTGTTGTTCATCCAAGAAGTGGATGTGATGTTAACAAGTTTATGAGTAAAATGTGATACATCTCAGCGCTTGCTTCTTCGTTGGCTTGTTGTAGCCAAACATTTTGCTATGTTATCCTATAAAAGAGAAAGATTTATAGTTTGTATAGTTATATATATATTAGGTTTATTATGGTATACCCAACACATATAGCCCAACACTACTCTGCTACGTCCACTTCAAAGATATTGTCTCCCGAGCTGTGACACAGAGCACCCGTAAGGTTACACAGATGGATACTTATCTACGCCTCGGGCTGTAATACCACTGTTACATTATTATTTTGTACTTATACTACTTTTATATCCACTGCTACGCAGCTGCTACGATACAGCTATACCGTGGAATGGAACTATGTGCCGCTACAACATAGATATGTGCTGCTACGATATCGCTTTATGCGGTACGACATGGCTACTTACTGCTACGACATGTCTACTTGGTGCTACGACACAGATATATGTTGCTACGACGTAGCTTAATTTATAAGTAGACTAGCTTCCGCCCGCGGCTTCGCCCGCATGATATGTTGATAAATTGTAGCCTATGTGTTATTCTGATGTATAAGCTATATTGTGGTGAAGTTTCATTCAAATCCATTCAGTAGTTTTTACGTGAAAGAGTAACAAACATCCATACATCCATACTTACAAACTTTCGCAGTAGGTTCTTTAGTAGTAGGATTTTACCCAAATCAAAAATCAACATCTAAAACTAAATTGATTATAAACTTAGTTAATTCATTATATTTAATGCGATACGTCGCAGATGAAGTGGGATAAGTACGGTAAGTGAAGATTAATATCTAAATAATATTTAATTTTTACCCGACTACAAAAAAAAGGAGGGTTATGATTTTAGCAGTCTATGTATGTATGTATGTATGTATGTAAGTTTGTTCATCTGTTCCCTCCTAGCTCCTAAACTATTTGTTGTAATTCAATAAATAAGGTGTCTATCGATGCGTCTTAATGGTCTGCGGGTTATAGGATTTATGAAATTTCGTAAAATCAAATAAGGTGGATTTTAAAAATAAATTAGTCAGCTCGAAAAAAATAAAGTTAAGGTAAATTTATCGTGTTTGATATCAAATGGAAGGTCTTGATGAGCACATTCAGAATATGTATATATTATCTATATATTCTGGACCACTTCTTAGAATATCAGGCTTCTAACTACCCGTTACGACTAACATAAATATATGTGATTATAACACTGCATACAATGTGAAAACGTGATAACAATAAATATTTACTAATTAAATTAAAGTTTCTACACATCACTGCCTATTCAATTATGATTAT
The DNA here is from genome assembly GCA_936450705.2 of Protodeltote pygarga. Classification (NCBI taxonomy): domain Eukaryota; kingdom Metazoa; phylum Arthropoda; class Insecta; order Lepidoptera; family Noctuidae; genus Protodeltote; species Protodeltote pygarga. The sequence continues at coordinate 80,644 of OW388274.2, forward strand.
ATTTTAAAATAATGTTAATTAAATTGAGATTTCTTTTTCGTAACTAGATGGCGTTGGTTTGCGGTTTTGTGGAAGTAAGTAACATAGAGTTAAAAATACCTCCTCAAAAATCCCGGAATCGTAAACATAACAATTAAATCCCGGGATTTTATTAATATGGACTGGATTTTGACCTTTAGTTTTTATTAGAATTAATTTTGTATGTAAAATAAAACTCATTAATTTAACAGTTTTAGTACCGAACTACTTAAGTATTACATTATCTGTTACCGATGTCTAAAAACATAATAAAGACTTTTTATTGTAATAATTTAGTCCATATGTATTTAAAACGTTAAATTAATATTTTGGAGAATTTATTACATGTTTTAACACATGTTTGCTTATTAAATATAATAAATTATTTAATAAGAAATTTGAAAAACAACTGATACGGAAGGGATTCGAACCCACGATCTCCGACGTACCGTGCCGACGCTCTAACCGCTGAGCCACCGTATCCCATCAAAATCAGTCGAAATTTCAAATCTCTTTCTACGCCTAGGGCGTGTGGTAATATCTATCAGTGCCTTCTAAAAACTGCAAAGTTTAGAACACTGAGTCGGATAATTAATGTATTCCGTTCGATATTACCACACGCCTAAGGCGTAGAAAGAGATTTGAAATGTCGACTGATTCTGATGGGATACGGTAGCTTAGCGGTTAGAGCGTCGGCACGGTACACCGGAGATCGTGGATTCGAATCCCATCCGTATCAGTTGTTTTTTCAAATTTCTTATTAAGTAATTATACGTAAAATTAATTTCTTATTTCCCGGGAATTAATTGTAATGTTTATGATTTCGGGATTTTAGAGCAGGTATTATCAACTCCATGTTACTTACTTCCTCGAACTTTAGGTAAATGTACTCTATCTATGATGATATCCCACAAAAAAGGTTTCATGTGTACTTATACAGCTTGGCAAAAAAGAGTCTGAGGCGGTGACAGCTGGAACTAAAAATAAAAATCTTAAATAACTACGTTTGTGAGTACTAAAATAACATAAAAATGATTCATTTGATTAAAGTTAATGACAAAAAACTCGTCATAGAAATATGTAAGCACTTAATAACTTGTAATTTGAATTGTAGTGTGAAAAGTGCGACAGCGGCGCCCCCAATTTTTCCAGACTCTTTTTTGCCAAGCTGTACTTCTTACTACTTTTCATGTATACTTCTAAGAAATATATGAGGCCATGTTTTAATAGCTCGAAGTCGCGGACGACACCTTTGAAATAAATTTAATTTAAAAAATACATGACATTGACTAAAGGTTTGAACCGAAGTTGACAGTTAAAGAAATCTACCTATTTAAGAACTACCACGTTCTAAAAAATTTGTGATTAAAATGAATTTTATTGGTTTCTTTACCACTAAAAATCATTGAAAAAAAATATAGTATAAAAACTAAAACCCGACTACTTAAAATCTAAAAACAAGCTTCTTAGATTTTAAATAAAATTCTGTAGTCGGAGGCTTTAATGTATTATAGGTAAATAGGTACTAGATAATCTTCCAAGGGTAAATACTTTGTAATTTGGTGGCCTCCGACTACAGAATTTTATTTAAAATCTAAGAAGCTTGTTTTTAGATTTTAAGTAGTCGGGTTTTAGTTTTTATACTATATTTTTTGTATGTTTGCGATACAGCTACGGCACTACTACGCCGTAGCTACCGCAGCTACGTCGTAGCTATACCGTAGCGCCTATGAACAACGTTGCTACGCCTCGAGTTATGAGCTACGCCACATGTACAACGTTGCTACGGGAACATTACCGCTACCGTCGGCGTCGGCGTCGGCGTCGGCCCACTATAAATCCTCGTCACGCGTCGGATGGCTATCTGCGATGCGCCGGATGAATGTTATGAATGTACACAGATTATTAATTCAGCTAAAATAGTTCTCTTTGCCAAAATAGGGTCCTTTACAAGCTGTTGAATATTATTTAAAATACTGACTCCTGGGTTGAATAAAATATTCTGTGGCAAACAAGATAATTTACTTAGTAGAGCGGTTGGCTGCCTTTGATCAATAAGTCGCATATTCAAATCCTACACGTAATCAAATGATCTTTATATTTTATATTCTTCAATTTATATTTTAAAGTCTGCTTCGCATGCGTTTTCGAATGCTATAAAATTGTCAGGACGATGTTATAATTGTAAGCCACCCTTTTTAAAATTTCCAACACCTAATGCTACAAAAAGAGATAATCTAAACCCGTATCCCGTATTACCCGTAAACCGCAAATCTATTGGAAAAAGCGAGAAATTTTGAGCCATTGAATAGCATCGGACTGATTCACTCGCAGCCGCCGCGGGAATGAACGTTATTCACATGAAATCGCGCAAATTTTATACATTTAGTATTTATAAATATACTAAAGGTATCTGAGTATGTACTTTTTAGAAGCATAGTAGCCTAATAGTATGATCGTCAGACTAGCATATAAGAAGTTAAACTTCAGCCTTGTTAAAATGAAAACTAGGTACCAGACAAAACATCGCCCGTTTTATTCTAATGATTTTGATAAAAGTGTTTATACGTAATACACGTTTACGTGAACCCCATGTAAATCCCATGCAACAATGTAGTCGAGCCTGCTGTTATTATTTTCAAGTTTATATTTAACTTACAATGTTTGTGTGTTAGTATGTTTAGGTCAAATCTTGCGCTGAATTAAGACCACTTACCCTTATCCTACGGAGTTGAATTTTTATGGTAAGCTTGACCTAAACCGATATCCAGGATTAGTTCCAGATAAAAGAACTCGATTAAACGGTCAACAGGACAGACACATTTTGGATAAGTATATATTTAAGTTTGGTATTCCAATATAAATGCTTGATTTAAAATGTTATTTATTATGATGCACTCCTGTACCGGGCACAATTCCATATTCTATGCTGAACACACAACGGATAATTCTCGAATAAAAAATAACACTTTGCCCGAACAGGGAATCAAACTAAAAACCTACCTAATACTTAGCAGTCACGCGAACCATCACTAGATAAATATGGCAAACAGAGGCAGAAAACAATGTAATAAAGTAAAGTAAACTGAATTACTGAACACAATACAAATGTTAGTAAAGTTGTAGCTCCTCACAAACAATACACGAACACTAATCAAACCGTTTGTCGGAACTCTACCTGAACACACAACACACACAACACACACACACACACCCTTACACACGCACACACTCATATTATAATATGAGTTACAGTAAACCTTCCATATTGTTTCAAGTACTTATTACGTTCGGCTGTATTTAAACAACGTGACTTATTGATACAAATCAGGTTTGATTTTCTTTTGGTTGGAAGGAACGTACTCTGACACTAGTACATATAATTTTTCCAGTACTTTATGTACTGTATGTATACATATCCTAGTTCTAACTACGCAGGAGATATTCCGATGGGTTCCCTCACTCTCATATTCCGATGGGACGGCAATATGAGAAACAATTAATATTTGTCAACCTTTCTCTCAATTAAAATTTTGTCCCACCGATTTATGAAAGCAAATCGTTTGACTGGTAGGTCTATGTTTTGCGTATAGATTTTTTTAAGACAACGTAACTAATTTTAGTAGTTAGTAAGAGAATTAGAAGAAGAAGAGAGAAGAATTAGTTAGTAAGTTGTTATACCTAACTGCAAATGGGTACTTGTGTTATTATCGTAAGTTTCATGTAAAACTAATGCCAGTTAAAACCACTGGCCGGTAGTAGTGCTGTAGATCTCTCACACGTCATCAGAAACATCTCTTAGGTGTTGTTCACAATGTTGTCCACGACCACTTTTAGAAATTGATATTAATTTGTAAACTCTTACAATAAACCCTTCAATCTGAAGTCGCATTAAGTACTCCTTGAATACTTCTCCCGTTAACTTATCAAAAGAAACAGTCGAACATCGAGCATTAGCTGTGACTTTCAAAGTTTAAAGTCGGAAACAAAACAACAAGACTAACTTATAAATAAAATATAAATCCTTTGAAACTCGCTCCAGTTTTAAACAAACGCTAATTGCCAATTAGGATCAATTTATATTCTGAAGAATGAGAACTGTTCCTATTTTGTCATCTTTAGCATTTCCATACATTAAAAATGTATTTATCCCATTTATGAAAAAAATAATCATAAAAATTGAAAGAAAAACAGTGAAATCATAAAAACAACAAAGAAAAAATGTTTTAAAAAGGAAACTCAAAACTGAACATTTAGAAATAAGTTGGCGTTGACAACTTTACTTATAGTCTAATGTCTCTAGGCAAAGTTGCCAATGTTACTTTCTCAGTAGCCAAGTTCACAAAAAAACTACGCCTTTATACTTTAAATCACACAAACACGCATATCTAAATGAAAAGAACCAACAGTTAGTACCCAGTACAACACTAGTATCCCAAAGTCAGCGAAACACAATGACAAGTCCGTCCAGTGCAGTATATTTGGCCAGTCCTCCTCCGGCCTCCTATCAATAGCGAGTCAACAACTTACAAGTCCGCATACTTCCTCCCCGGGAGCTCCTCCACACGTGAATACGTCTCACGTCCGCCTGAATACAGTTTAATAACATCCCGACGTTTTTGTAACACTATATTATGTTCCAGATACTTCTTGAAATATGTGGTTTGGGGAAATGTCTGAACCTGGGGAAAATGATTACGGACTGTTATGTCATTTGAATGTTAGGTGAACGTTTGATATGAAAATAATAGATATAGAGTGTAGACTCTATGAATGGTCAAATAAATTCCAGTAAGTACGCATTATATCTGATTTCGAAAACTATCAGTAACATATCCGCAGAACCCTCAGTTTTTGTATCCGACGTGTAAACATACGTAGGTACGGTGCGGACGGGCGCGGCGCGGGCGCGGGCGAGGAGCTGTGTACACGAGTAGGTACTGCTTACATGTGTGTGCTCGTCCAGATTCATATTTCACACAATTTAATATATCTTAGAAAAGTTCCCGGTACACGACCATTGAGCAAGAGACCACAGAAGTTCCACTACTAATTAACATCGACATGTATTCACCCGAAGTGTTTAAAAGAGGTATGTATTGTTGTGAGCGAGTCTTAACTTGAGAAGTTTTACGGAAAAAGCAAAAGAATTTGCACAACCGGACCTGGGAAATGAACCTGAGTTCTGTGGTAAAAAAACTCTCAGAAAACTGTTGTTCAGGGCATTTTGTTTGATTAGAAGCCTGTTAAAAATGGGAATAATAAGATTAAGAGATGTGAGAGGGGGGTATAAGAAAACAGGGCAAGTCCAAATCAGAGTCATGCTAAAATTCTATTGGGTGGAACCATGAAGGGTTCCGTTTAATATTATAATACAATTTTAATCTATTAATTAGCATAGCATAGTTCATAGTTAAGGAGAAAGGCAAAGATATAAATTTTACAGTTTTATATTTTTGCAAAAAGTGTAAATATCTGAAACTTTATTTTTTTTGTTAGTATGACATAAACTATAACGGTTCCTTTTTCTACCGGTTTTAAAAAAATATCTATCTAATTACTACAAAATAAATATATCACAAACCTGCAATGTTAAGAAATAGCGTGTAACTTCAAAATAAGAAAATATCATTTAATGGCTCCTTACGTTTTCTTTCACCGTTTTTAAGCCAGTAATAACTAATCTCAAAGAGTCAGTGTGCGCCCGAGCTCGAAGCTGCGACTTTTGACTTGGCAGTCCAATGTTCATCCCACTAGGCTGTCACTGGTGTACTGTCACAGCAAGGTCCGCGTGTCTGCTCCTGTTTTTGTTTTGTGATATATTTCGTTGCGACTTCCAAGATAGTTAATTTAATTTCCTCGTGACTAACTGCGCTTTATTGTGCGCTGTTTTGGACACAAGCAAGCATTGCAAATGTGAACTTACAGAAGTTGCAAATATAGAGAATCACACATTGTAGCACTATAATATTTAGTTCTCGATAGCAGCAATTTGTGATATCGATAAAGTTATTTTGACTGGTGGTCAGTGACAGATTGTCAAATTATTCTACGTTATTTCAAATTAAACTATTCTTATGAGCCTCAAAATATGTTTGTATTAGAATAAATAAACTAAAATTAACATAATTAATATAGTTATAGTTTTTCTTTTGATCAGTAATTTGGACTATCGCAGTAGTGGTCTATTAAAATGCCTCTAGTATAGTAGACAAATGAATTTAAGAAAGACATCACCAAACGTTGGCGCAAGTATTGTGACTAAAAACAAGAAGTACAAGCTTGTCGCTGTGACACGCGCGGTGCACAGACTACTACATATTTTCCTCTTCCGATGTATACCTTCTGCATCGATCACACATATAATATATGGATGGAATTCATCAACTGCCCTCAGGGAGCGTGGTCGCGGGGTGCGGGGGTGAGGCCCGCGGCGAGGGGAGGATGGGGATGTTCAGAACTTTTTGCCCCACGCACAACGATATAAATCACCCGGCAGATGATATCTGAGCCGTTGAAAAACTTGCGCCAACTTTCACAAGTCTGCTATTCAGCAGAGCCCGACGGGGCGCCGACGCCGGCGGGCGGGGCGGGACGTGACAGCCGCGCGGGCGGACAGCAACTTCTAAATTAATTCAATTCAATGTTGTATAGAAATGGTTGATGTTTTGCGATGACTCATGTTGGATACATACCAACCAGTGTGCAGTGTGTGGAAATATTTTGATGAATGACTTAAATGTTTCCTTTGAAAACTTCACTACAAACTTCATCTTTTAAGTTTTCAGTACGACAGCAATTACTTTTTCTTATTATAAACGGGTATTTTATTACTTCTAAGTAATACTCTCAATTTCACAAACTGCTGAACTTCGTAAGGCTAGCTACCTTCTTAGTCAATGTTGGCTTTATAATATGTCCGTCTTCTCTGAACGGTTTGCATCTACTTTTTCATGCACACATGTTATGAGTGTATTTCCAAAACTATAATTTGGAGATCTTGAAATTAAAAATGCAGGTGTGCTACACTGTGAATCACAGAAGCGCTTATAGTATGATCTACAATACATGCTTTTATCAGAGTAAAAAAATACCTTCGATATCATCATCATCATGTATAACCCTGCGATTTTACATAAGAATTTTCCCCGACCAAAGCCAAAGATCGAGATAAAACCCGACATCGACACGGGCGTATATTTAAAAGTAATCCCCGCTTTGCCGAGAGCATGTTAGTGTAATGTTAGTCGGGTCACGTGACGTCATTCGCTGCTGATCCCGCATTACCGAGCCAGCGACATTACAGCATGGCGGCTCCGGCAACGTGGCCGGAATTACTAGGATAACAGCAATCACAGATTATAATATGTGTAGCTTAGGTCTGAAAATCTTGATCAAAATATTTATGCTGACCTGTCATTACTAAATTAGCAACATGGCGACTTCGTGCAGTTACTAGGATCACAGCATTATGAGAGGGACTAGTTTCTACCTGCGATTTTATCCTCATTATTACATCAGTCTGTGTCCCTGTCTAGCTTTTTTTAGTTTTATTTTTAGGTTTATGTTTATAGTTTTTTCCTGCGTGTACTATTCCGTAAATCATAATTTTTAAGGTAACCTATGCCACTTTTCAGCCCATACACAATAAATAAGCAAAATAAAAACGCATCAAATTGACAACTTCCTCCTTTTTGAAAGTTGTTCCGTTGCTAGGAGTAAGAAAGACAAACCACTTCAAACTTGTATCAAAATTCTCACAAACTATCATGTTTATTAAATGTTATTGTGATAGAACGAAAGAAGTAAGTATAATGTTTATAATATAGACTAGAGCGAATAGATGTGATTAGAGTACTAATCTATACTTTCAACAACTAAACGAAAACTAATCAAACCAAATATTAATTGCTTAGCAAATCAGTTAAACTTGTGCAAAGTTGTGCATGTTGTGTCGCACAGGCGCACTCCCTCCGGACTTCGGGGCTGTGTATAATGAGTGCAATCGTACTGCTCAAACACTCAGCCCCCCCTCACCGTCCTCAGGTCTATCTAAGTGGATAATTGTTTGTGATTTATGATGTGCTTCAACAATGGTTGGGGTCGCGAGCGCTGTCTTATTGTGTTATTGAGTACGTACTGAGAGTAAATGAAGATGCAGCCTCCTAATGGATACGCGTGGACATAAGGAACACCAGAAAAGTATGATAGTTGATTTGAATTTTGGAGTGTTTAAAATATATTGTAAACCTTATTACATTTCACATTAAAAATGGACTTCTTAAAACATTTTTTTTTGTATTCTAAATACTGGTGTCTGGGGATGACCCATTACGAGATAGCCAACAGAACATTTTATCATGGGTGTCATTGTCATGGTTTTTGGGATTTTTAAGACAAATACCGGCAATTTTTTTCCAATACTTTGTAACTCTTATAGTTATCGGATACTTAACCCAATATATTTTATTGACCATTTTATTGAAACTGTTGTATTGTCAGAATTGCGCACAAGGAAACAATACATTGTAATGCTGATACACTATGTAATGTTTAGCTGCGCACTACTCCGACAACTCAGATGGAATTGCACTTTTACAAATCATATTGTAGTATAACCACATTAAAATGATCTTCTATGATCTCCAAGCATGAACCGCAACAACGGAAAAAATACATTTGAATACGCCTGGAACTCGTAAAACGTTATTAAAATGATGTACATACATAATATATTATACATACATCGCCTCATCTCGAAAGCAATTTAATTTCGAATAAATAACATCAAACACATTCATCAAAAATGTATGAAAGTATTTCAAACATTTTTACACAAACTAATACAGTTGTCTGACATAAATTCAAACACGGTACATTGTACCCTCTGTGAAGTAAATGAAGGGTTGTAGTGAGCAATCTTGCGAGTTTAACCCTTTGATGATTAGAGGGGTATTCAGAGACAAGTGGTTGATTTGAGCGAGATTTATTATTATGCGCGAATTATTTTAGGGTTGAGATTTGGAGATTAAGTATTTTATGTTATGGATGAAGGGAGCGCTGCCGCTGCCGCGCTGTGGGTGAGTTCAGAAACGATGTTTAGTAAAAAAATGTAATATTATAAGAAGTTACTTATATTTTCTAAATATACTAGATGCTCCCCGCAACATTGTCGGCGCCAAGTAGATACTTTTTAACTTTGAAAACGTTGTAAGTGTTCATTATCGTAAAGATCAATGAAAATTAAGTCTACAACAACAAACCAATTACAATTTTTGTAAAAATAGTTATTTGATTACGAGCAGAATGGGAACCTGCGACCTATTAGTTAAAGCTAGCCGTTCTGCCAACTGAGCTAATATTACTCATAATAACGATTTCTAATACATGTCACAACCATGACATAGAATAAATAAAGGAAATTCAAAAAGGGATTGGATACGAGTGGGACTTGAACCTTGAATACCGTGCACCTCAAGATGATGTACGATACAATAGCTTAGCTGGCAAGAGCGTTGCCATGGCACGGTAAGTGTCGTGGGGTCGAGCCCTGCTCGAATACTATCTATTCTTTTAAGAGCTAATAATATATTTTATCTAATTTATGCTAGATATAAAAGATAGCTGTAATACAGATATCCACTCTAGAAACGGATTCCTAGTAACATCAATTACTTTAAACTTGGTATAATACAATATAATACAACTTCATGGAATGGCTCCACCACTTTTGTACAAAGTGTCAAACAACAAAACAGTAGAACGTATTCAGCACAACTTTGTATAAGTTTATACAAATTCTTGGAGCTCTCAACTTGGCTATTGTTCGCTCGAAGCCTTCACGATATGTCAAACGGGAGAGATGCGATGCGGTGCGATTCAGCGCGATGTTATCTGTGATGTTATCGTCAAGAACAACAAAATGAGGTAAGGGAGCTCAGTGATACTCCAAGTTCCAACACATTGACCCAGTGCAAGTTGGTTCACAAGGGATTGTTTTTAACGAACATCCTATTGATAGGTTTTATGGCGTCGCCTATAATTCAGATTTACCGACTACCTCACTAGCAATTATCTCAGTGACTACCTCAGCGAGTATCACAGATGTTAGGGAGTATGGTTTAGCCTTTCGACGTCCGAAGTTGGTTCTGCAAATGATTAAATATCTGAGAGATAAACGCTTTTGCTTTTAACTTTAGATAAAATAACGTAATGTACCGGACATTACGTTATTTTATCTTAGTTTTCTTTATTTTAAAGACATTTTTGTCACGATACAATTTTACTGGTGTACCCTGTCATATTAGTTTGAAACTGCACTTCTGATACAAGAATCCTAGAATCAATATCCCTCCACATGCACTGGTTCGTCAACATTAAGTTTTAGTTTCGTTCGCTCACCGTAGTTCGAGTTAGTTAGTACCTACGTAAGACATCCGCATCTGTATATCGATACATGTCTCTCAGTTTTTATGTAAACTGGGTCAACAAGTTTCATCAGCACATGTCGCCGAGCCAACGTCTTGAGCCAAACTTAGCTCAGATGTGTTAAGCAGCTAAAAACGAGCTGGGCTGGTCCTTCGGGATATCGGTTCAGTTCAGCAAATTCATTTAATTCTGGACCTTTATATTAGAAATGAAAGCTTCAGCTTTAAGAAGAGCTTAGCGCACTATATTTTGTGGAAACCATTTATTTTTTGTAGTAGCGATAGATAGTTGCCGCAGCAGAGCTGTACTGATGGAGGCTCTATTCAGTCGAGTGCGATTCATTATAAACTGATAATATGATCTGCTCTTTGAAAGTAGTTTCATAGCTTGCCTTTCAGACTTTAAAGATGCCTTTTAACACTGAAAATTGCATCGCATTGAAGACTATACACTAATTAAGATTGTCTTTAAAATAGATAAATCTGCCGTCCTTAATATTATAAAATAATGCAAACGTGTTTGTTGCTTTGCCTTTATTTCACTCAGCAACGGATCGACGTGACTTTGGAAAAAGTCCAAGAAAAGACGCATAGGAGTGGAGCCGCGGGAAAAATATATGTTTTCGTAAGGCAAATTTAATAACAATTATATTTTTCTTTCCATTTAAGAATAATTACATTATTTTTATTTTTGATTATGAAAAAGAAACGTGTTTGATCAAAATCAATAGAATATTATATAATTCCTACCTAGTTCACATAATTGTATCATTTATCTATCATCAGACGTACGAGTATATCTAAAAATAACACACCAAAGATTTAAGGAAAAGTGAACAGTTAAATCAGCGCGCGGGACATACTCGTACACTAGACGCATTTGTTTTAGAGAGTACTCTTCCTCCCCACTCCGAGGTGTGGCGTGGTCCAACGAGACGAGGACGAGATTAAGACATAGAGCCAAATATACTTCCTCAGGCTCCTTATCTATAGAAAAGATCAACTGGTCATATATCAGGCAGTTTGTCATCGTATTGTTGTAGAGTTTTAAATCGCCTCTGATATGACTTTACATGTGCACACATATCATAACACACTTATCAACAACTCTCAGCTGGATTTCTGTCAATGTTTGGCTTGAACTTGATATAAATTACTAACACGCGTATGATTATTATTTCGTGGCTGATAATTTCAAGTTCACGTATAGTACAAATTGTTTTTTTTTGCTTTCGTCCCGAAGGACCGGAATATCTCCGTTGTCCTGTCATGGCCGCCACTAATTGCGTCGCAATTGAAGGCACTTTTATGCTAATGTCATTGGGGACGAGTGTACACGACTGTGCGCGACTGTACGTGAGTTACGAGGCGCCTCCTACTTGCGCAGTAACGTCGTTATACGCTGGGCATTGGAAATTGGAGGGACTTATAAATGTGAAGACAAAAGGACAATACCTATTTCTGCCCGTTACAGCTTCACAAATTGTATAATGTAGTTTATTATTTTTATGTGCTATTTAAATATAATTAGAAATATGATACCACAAAATTCCTTTCAAAGACATGATATTGATAACATACCCGTTTGCATGACATGACAAATTGCAATATGATCTGTACAGCCGTGTGTCAATTGTAAATGTCTGACTAAAATATTACAAATCACCGTTTGACGTAACTAAGTTAATTTTAATCAATTATATTAAATTGCAGGCTTTAAGAACTTGTCTAAAACGAGACACAATATAAAATAGCGAATCACCCCGTACTACAGTTTACGAGTTGAACCCTCAACCTTTTATAATCCTTCCCAATTTCAGCAACAGTACCTAATCACACTAAGTAATACCAAATTAAATAATAATTTCAACGTTCCAGCTCCACATTCATTCTATTTTCAGTTAAACTCTGGCGAGAAAACTTTAACCTATCTCTCGCAGATGAGTAATTTAATTAAAGAGGTCAACCATCTCATTTAACTTTAACATTTCTCACGTGAAATAATTGTCTCGATAATAAAACGTGTGCAGCCATTTCTGTTTATTATAAACTTTAAATAGAACCTTCAAATATTAAATATTGTCTTTGATGTTCTGAGGAATATACATATTTATTTATTAGGATCTCCAACAGAGGACACATAATTACATTCTCTAATTAAAATAAAAGTAAAGTTACAGTACACAGGAGACCACACTATTCACTTGAAATTTAAATAAGTTTGATAAAACTAAATTAATAAAGTTCAAAATTTGTAGAGAGAAAATATCGATTTCGAGCAGGATTTTTGGATATTTCTTTTCACAAAAATTTGAAATTTAGTATTCGCATCGGATGTGCTTTATAAAAAATGTTAAAATACAACGTAATTAAATATAAAGAAAAATAATAACAACAATATTTTTTCTACTAAATTGAATTATATACGTGGAGAGTGGAGACTCAAGTTTATGAGGTTATTTATCGCACAATCTTTACAATCAAGAGAGACTCATCATATAGGCAGCTATGCTCCACCAGACCACAACCGTTTACCATCAGTTAGGTGCGCGGTAAAACACATGCTTTTCCCATGTTAAACATAAAAAAATCTCGGAAAGTAAACGGTGCAGCCTCTCCGCTCCGGCCATTAGGCCGCTCGACTACGTTAAAGCGAATGGTCGTACCTAATCATTACTCAGTTACTCTCGTCAAACGAATTGGCGAACTCCGCCAGTATTTTTAATGGCGGGCCAAGATTTGATTCGTGGTTGGGGTTCAAGTGGGCCTTTGACTTTTACTGCAAATGTTTGAACATTTAGTTGGTACTTTGGAATTTGGAGGGCTCTTGTTGCTGAAGGGGTAGGCAGAGGTCCGCCGTTGTATGAGGTTCACAATTAGCCGATTCATAGGTTTCGAACATTCATGGATATACTTTAATATAGGATTATCATTCAAATTTAAAAATAATTTGGTTCGGTTGTTTCAAGTAATCGGTATCATAACAACATTACAGTCACTTACTTGGTCATATATGATCCTATGTGCAAGGAATATGACGCCCAGCCCAGCCACACAATCCCAAATTCAAGATGATGGTAGTTTCCAAGAAAAAGCCGTGGACTCCGAGATTGTTCAGATTAAGGAAGTAAACAGTGTGGGATTAATTTAGCAAATCCCGGGGGATCCTGGGCACACAAGGTCTCTTACAGTCCTAATCCCGGATTTTGGGCGCGGGGCGTGTCGTTTTTAGGCCGAACTAAATTAAACTTACGTCTTTGTCCGTTGCTGGCGTCTGGCGAGGATTTCTTGTTATGAAATCTGGTCCTTCGAGCCGAAAGTAAAAAATGTGGTGGCATAGATTGTTCTTGTAATAATTAGTCTCCGTCCGACCTTAATTAAAGTCTCGGTTTGTAGGAGCTTATCATTTTAATCTCAGACTCAGTGTTTAGCGCTAATTTAAGGGAAAAATGTTTCGTTTAAACATTAGCAATTTATTTTCGCCACTCATTAAATAGAAAAGCGTTCGTGGCGCCACGGTAGCGCGGTGATTTTCATGATCACTAATGATTACATGTACACGCAGTCAGCCTGTAGATGGGTAAGCATTTGTAGTATTTCATAATCGTTTGATAAATTGTAACAACAAACCCGCTTCCACCAACACGCCCAGTGTGTGTTGTGGAGGAGCCTATGAACTACTATCTTTTACTTCGATTTTTGAGAAATAGACTTTTCGCGGCAGAAGCACACTAATGATTAATTAATGATAATTAATTGAGTAAAAGAGATGTCTCAATTCTGGCAGGTCGATGTACACTAAAAATGTACACTACTATTTAAAATTAATATATTTAATTTTTAAAAGGTACCCTGTAAAATTTAATTAAGATTCACAGATCTCAAGAAAAATACAACCGTTTATAAAAATGACTTTTTTTTTTTAATTATAAAAAAGAAACAAGCAGCAATAAGACAACATGTGCTATAACATGAAATCACAAATCACAAAAAATTAAGAGACAACTAACTAAACTAAACTAACTAACTAAACTATTGACATAGAGACAACATTGACAGTGTAAAAACAATATTTAACAAAAAAGATATTTGGTCCTAAAGGACTGTTCAAGGAAAGAGCTTCACAAATAAAAGAAAACAGCTTTTATGGAAGAAGCAAGACATTGTACAAATGTACAATTATATTACCAGACCAAATATATTTTGTCCAAAATTCTCTGTCGCGTGGTTTGGCTTCATCAAAGCCACAGAAATTCATACTGCGGGTGTGTCACAAGTTGAGATATTATGAATAAGTCTAAGAAGCGCGCTTTTGATCATTCTAAATGACTTGTATGGATACAAAGGACAAATCTATGTAAAGTAAAAAACCTTCACTCATACAATACTGTATTTGATGTATTTGGTTCTTTTAAAAGCTATTTCAAACTCTACGAGGAGGTTTATTCGGCATTCACGAGTTGATAATTCGTAATTATTAAAATTTATAAAAATTTGCTGGGTACTCCTATATAATTCTCTCCAGTATACTTACGAATATAAATATATATTTTCACCTAGAGCGGAACAAAGATCTGTGAATCACGGAAGTATTTGTCTAGCAAATGGCTTGGCTACAGTATCTATCTTACATACATAAAAACTACTTACATAAATAATCAGGCCGCAGGAATTTAAAGCCGATCAACTGTCAGTCTGGCATTTATAATTTATTGATGTCAGATAAAGGCGTACGGAACTAAATAAGGCACGTAACAATAACAATAACGTCGCCACAAAAATAATGTGCTCACAAACAGGCCACAAACGTTTGACTCAGAAAGTATTAAAACAGCAGTCTGAGAGACTTACGGATGGATGCTGAGGGAACTCATCAAACTGTCGTAAATCTGGGCCCTGGACACAGAGGAGCGATATACATGGAGTGGGAACGAGAATATTATTGTAATATAATCATTTTATTATTACGGCCATGTGATGCCTTAGATCTCTTAGCAACTGAGCTGTCGTATCGCTCGCTGGTCGCACTCATCTAGTTTCAAGTACTCTTTCTTCATCGTCTTAAATCTCTTTTAGCATTGTGTTAGTTTGCAGTTAACAACTCAGTTGCAATACAGTTTACAGTGACAATAAGATTAAATAAGGATTGCTGATGTTGTTTTGCTTGTACAGCGGCGGTTCCCTACCTTTATTTGACCAGGGATCATTTATACTTTTTGTTTGGTGCAGGAACATCAAGCTAAAAAATATATTATTAAAACACGAAAAACCCGACTGCTAACTAAAAAAATAGAAACAAGTTGGTTATAAATAGATCATACTTTACACATTGTTCACAAACGCAGTTCGAATAAGCGATAAACAGAACATTTAATATAACCAAATAGATCCATCTGTATACATGTCGATAGAAATCAAAAGATTTCTCAATAAGTCTCCATGAGTAACTTACTCCGTGTCGGTGACTGTTGGCTATGACTTTTTTATTCGTCCGGCGGGCACAAAGTACTTTAGTACTGTCCAATTTACCAACGCTTACCAGAGCTGCTAATGAAAACGAAGGTAATATGGAATGGGGAATGAATTGCTTTGTGTAACTACTGACTGATTGTGGGAAACAATATCTAATATTACTTCAAGTTTTTTAAATAAGGATGGCAGAATTGAAATTATACAATGCTTTTAAGTCCGATACGATTGCGATTTGTGTGCTTATATATGTGTGTCTAAAATGTAATTTTAATAAAAGAAAATCAATGATGAATAAATTAACTCATAACAAGTCCATTTTACACAATTTCTGAATAAATCCTAAAAAAATTACTACCAAAATTACTTTGACCCCAAATGTGTGCAAAAACATAACACAACAAAGATGAAAAAGGACCAAATTGAAATATAAAAACGGTTAATTTTTATCGGATGTGCGGCTCCCCTAGGGGTTCCAGATTTTACGAGCAACCCTTCACAATGACTCCATTTAGATTGCTTTGTTTAGTCATTAAGTTGGTATCGCGGCGGCGAGGAGATTTTTAAAAATAAAATGGTCCTCATGGGCGCTGTACCGGAGGACCAAGAATAAGATTGTAAAGATGTTATTGTGAGAATGCTTGTTCGTAATATTTGTTGTTATTGTTGACAACGTTGTTTTAGGATTTTTAAGACCCCGAGGAAACAACGATACCCTTATAATTTGATAAAGTTCCCTTGAATTTAGAGAAATGTTTGTTTTTCTGATTACTTTGTAAGCGTGTTTCCGAAATTGCGTTATGTAGAGGCGTTTATACAGATAAAAGTAATCAGTAAAATTATTGTAATAAAGGATTAGATGTGGCCAGTAAATGTAAATGCCAAATTTGTTTATACTTGCAGACTATTGAACATGTTTTTATGGCATGCAACCATGTCGAAGGTCACTGGAGGCCTATGGAGTTATTTGTTGAGATTTTTTTTACATTCCCAAAATGTTATCTTTGAGAAATCTCTTCATTTTTGTAATAATAAATGTTCGCAAACTTTCAAACACAAACAAAAATTGATGATAATTCAAAGTATGGATGTAAAGTTCTGTCATTTGGTTTTATTTGAGTTGGCTCGGAGACGTGCATGCTGGGCTTAGCTTGTGTGAACTAGGGGGAGCGGTGTAATTCCGACTTTACTCCGGGACTCCGAGAAATGGAAGTCCGAATTTACTCGGATGAAATTCAAACATTGAATTCAAGAAGATTTGAGCGATACTTTTAATCTCGTAAAATAGTTTAATTTTTCAAGAAAAGCTATGAACTAATTATAGGTAAAGTTCACACATATTAACGATATAATGATTAGTAGACATTTCAAGTATCATTCACGTTTGTTCAAACCTGTCTTAATTACTTTTAGTTACAATTATCAATTAATTTCATAAATTAATGTCACTGTTCAATGATCTGTTTTGTCATCATTTGTCAAGTCATTCCAGCAGTAATCGATGTTTTAACTTGAGTTTAATGATCCTTCTCCACACAATAAAGCCAAAGCGTTTTACATGTTCTGCGGCACATTCCCTGTGTGTGCTCCCATGTTACCGAACGTACTGGAGGCCAGCTGTGTGTGTGTGTGTAACTCACCGGGGAGTGCTCGCGTTAGATTGTGTTTTCTTAAACAAATTGCTTTACATTCCGACAGTCGATTCAGCTAACTTATCACACGCCGCTTATTATGCTGCGTAGATTAGGAATAACATTTTTTTGAGTGATGAATCATTTAGCGACAGCCTCGAGCAAGCTTGAGCTTGAGGGGTTCGGGTTCGACTACCAGGTCGGTTATCTAAAAATAACATGTTATCAGGGAGTCCCAAAATATACCCGGTTTATGGTAATAACGGGAGGCGACTCCCGTTACATAATTGGCGAAATGTGGGTATCAGGCACATATATATCTGTCTCTGATGGGAGTACGGTGAATGCGCAAGTCTATTTCCGCCCAGACGTTCGTGGAGGAACACCTGGTTTTTAATCCACGTGAATTTGACATAACCCTTCATCAGCCTCTAGAGATGGGGCACCCATAGTCCCATACATTGCTTTCCACATGATAAAAATAAGGCACCTCTGCCTCTGTGCGGATAATGAAGACGATGTTATTTATGTACATGGTCAATAGTAACAGCAGAATAAGTTTTTAAAAAATCACAAAACAAAATGGTGTAATTAGGGAACTCCCTACATTGTTTTATTATTGCACTCCCCTTTCGCTCTTAGTTTTTTGCCTTCGCGTACTTTCTTCCTACTTATACGATACTAAGTACAGTTTAACGTGTAAGCGAGCGATTTTTGCGAGAGGGTGACGATAGTTTGATTAATATCTTCAAAACAACCGGAGTGAGAAACTCTCGGCTCTTCCTCATGAGTTTCAAATTAAAGGGACATTTTAGTTTTTCCTTCTTGGAAACTCGTACAACTATTTTACATTTTGACAAAAGATTTATAGTGAATGTCCGTCCTTTTGAAATTATCTTCAATCAAGTTTATTTACTATTTAATCTCCATATTTTGATTTTACAAATAAACAGATATTTTTAACAAACATTTAATTTCCAATTCCAGTTGGTCGAGCAATAGATCACAGAACTCTAATTAACATACTCATAATTATTCATCTTCCACGATAATTACAAAACTATTGGTCCTTTTCACCCAAATTTATTTACATTTGTACCCTAAAGACCGCGGTTACTAAACTAATATAGCGTTTCAACGCTATCCTCTCACATGTCACGTAAACGTCCAGTAGGCCGACTCAATACCACGTGGTACAACTGGCGCCCTCACTGCCTTTGACATTAATGGCCTATTAAGTCGTGCCAATTGTAAATTGCCGAAGTCTTGCCTGAGGATTTTTTTACTTACAAAACTTTTTCTGAAGTTATGAGTGAAGTAAGTTGATGTCACATTAAGAAAACGCATTTCATATAATTTTTTACGTGATATTTGCAAAATTAACTATGACTACACTGCCGTACGCTTGTTGCCTAAACACCTGAGTTAATGCGGTGTAAGGAGTCGGCCTTCTGTACCTATTTATTTAGTGCTTACGTGTTTGTCAGTACTTTATAAGTGGGAGAAACTAAATAAACAACCATTTGTCGCGGTCCTTCGAGACGCAGCGTTTAAACTCACATTAACAAGCAGCTTTAAGTGTCTGTTAAACAGTGTTTGTGGATGGATACATTCATATATTGTCTATCAATATTCTGATGATGAAATTATATTTTCACTTAAATTAGATAAAAATATAATTTACTGAGTTACGTTAACACAAAACGTTTTAGTAAAAACATTATATTTCAGAGAAACCGCGGTGCTTCACACGACTACGAAGGTAATGCAATAATTGATGCGGTTCATGGATAGAGGAACATTTGTGACATTTTATTTTGACCGTCTCCGACCTTTGGAATGCACGCTAAGCAGCGTGTCTCAGGTTCTATCAAATATAGCAAAGTTAAGCTGAGTTGGAGGCTTTATTGATAGACTGATAAACTTCGATACAGGGTGGTCATAATCACGCTTTCCCCGCTTCAGGTCAGCGTGGTGGAGCGTGAACTTTTCCTCTATTTTACTACCCGACTACAAAAAATGATTATTCATTTGCCTTTTGGCAAACAGTGACAGTACCTATTGGCTGATTCATTATGTTATTCTGTTTTAGTGATATGTTATTCGGCGTTGATTATAGGAACCATTTCTGTGCGACAACATTCCCTCTAGTTGCATACTATCTATGTCCATATATCTCACACATCGACAGCAGGTAGCACGATTGTACCAAATATTGTACGGTCAAAAGCAAATTGGTAATAACTATAGTGCACCTTGACTCGCTAGTAATAAGTTCGATTTTCTAACAAAACAGTTACCGCTGACGTGTTATAAAGTGTCCCGTCAGTATTTTACGCCAATCGCGTCACATTTGACAGTAATTGTACCTCAATGTGCATCCCGCCATCCCGCCATCCCGCCACATACAGAGCGCAGTTTTATCGGCTCGTGCTTCACTAATTTTAACAAAACGTTGTTTTAAATGTGCTTTTGTTCTCTACATAGGCTGAAATAGGCTGCGTATCTTCCAGCAGGAATGTTTTGATTAGTTTGATATTAAAACAGTTGGCAAATCTTTTGTCCTCCGATGTCAAGAAGTCTCGATTGCGTTGGTGGTATTCCTTTATAATGATAGCAAAACACATTCAATACAAATCAAATTATGATCGAATTTTTGTTAAAAAAATATATTTAGAAGCGAGATTTGAACCTACGACCTACTGGGTATAGCTAAAGCTAGCTCTAAGCTATTCGTAAAATTTAGGTTTTAGTGCTCGTATAGTAAGCATAAATACTTTATAAAAATGTTTATGCAATCAAATAATGATACCTAACACATTATAATAATCATGACTTTCTGGACTAAACCATAGCTACTATGAGATCCAACCTAAATATTACAATTTTAGTAGTATGAAGTGTCAAATAAAATCCAAGCAAATGTTACATAAAATACTACCAACAAAATAACAACCCTTTGTACTGTGGGTGTGAATGTTCACAACTCAAAATGTTTTAATCCAGCGAATGGCGGTGAGAATAAAAAAATGTGTTAACGAGCGGTTCTAAGGAGTTATTCCTGTCTGATCCTGAATTTTGATCCACCGCCAATTATTGGACCCCGTGACTGTAGTGGACGGTTTAAATACAATCATTACAAATTAGTTATAGGTAGTACTTATATGCTTATCCGAATATTTGTTACTGACCTGATTATTTCATACATACAAAATTGAAAAAGTACAAATTGCATACATGTAAAATATGTAGTATTTGGCTACTATTTTCGCTTGGACTAAATACAAGACTAATATCTTCAATATTCTTGAATTGTCGTGGTCGTAGAAGAACGTATTTTTATGACTAACTTTCTAATAGGATGAGGTTAAAGGAAAAAATAGAATTGTTAAAACAAATGAAGAATTTACAGCCAAGTTCATTATTATGAGTATGTTGTGACAGTAACGACAATTTTCATAATATTTTTTGATGAATTTCAAATAATGTTTTTTGGTCTTTTTATCATCTTACTACAGAACAGAACTATAACTAAAACACCGGATACATTTACCAGCGGGTCCTTCGTCCCCTGCGTATAAAGCACCACTTTTCCCTCACCTAGCGAGCCCACGTGCGACGTTCCAACAAAACGTTGTTTATGAGCAAACGTGTTTACTTTCTGACGTACTGGTTAGTTACCTACTGCGGGTTGGCTTCTTGACGATCTCCTATTTTTTGTATTATTTAAGTATAACTTTACTATATGTACGTATAACTGCTTTTCATGAACAGTAGTGTTGAGCTGGTTTTTATTCTTAACAAAATAGGAGTGTTACAAGTTTGACGTGTCCGTGTGTCCGTGTATCTGTCTGTCGTAACAATGCTCCAAAACGGATATACCGATTTGGATTTTTTTAAGTAAGTTATTCAAAAAGGTTTCATCAAATTAACTGCGAGGCAAAAGTATTAGTTTCTAAGGTGTGATATCTGAATAAGACGTCGTACTATCAACCAAATCACATAAATTGTTATTAAAATTTTCTGCCAAAACACTTTAGGGGCAGCCCAGCACTTAATAAGTGGGAAGCCAATTATATCAGGAACATTAGCAACCAGTTACCTTCGATAAATGAGTTATTGACATAGACAGTGTGTTTGTAAAGTGAAACATTAGCTACCAAATGTCGACGAGAAATTCAGATGTAATGTGATAATGTACGAAGCATTAATATCAATAACTAACATTATTGATTTCGATTTCAACATTGTAATACATAATAGATGGCTCTCCAACTCGGCGTAAGTAATCCTCTATGCATAAAGCATTAGTTCGTACATAGTTGATTCATCACTCAGTGTGGAAGTAAAGGGCTTTCGCTGTTAGCGTTCAAGTTCAGTGGATCAATCAATCACCCACATGTACATATTGTATGCGGTGTTGTAACGTGAAGGTCGTCTGCTATGAGATACTGATCAAAACTTACGCAGAGAAATTTTTTGAATGACAGATTTAGGTCAAATTGAAATAAAAAATCGTTATTTATTTGTCTATATAGCAATAACAAATAAATGTTATCAGTTTTCTGCTTTTTTTCTAATTTCATTTATGGTCTATGAAACCAGTTTGTTTTAATTATCAAAAAGGCTGTGTGATCACGAACTCATCAAATGATTTTATTTGCCGTTAATCTCTGTTAGCTATCATGTCACGGCTTACAGAGACTATAATATATTCAAACCCTTCAGTTTTTAACAATACCAATCCACGTTCATACATAAAACCTTTCTTAACATTTCCTTTATTCCTTCGCATCAAATGTCCATACTCGATTACTTCTCAACCTCTCAGTCACATCACTTCTAAACTACTTCTAATAAAATTCTATATCTTGTCTATTCTTGTTACACCACACATCCATCTTAACACTTAACATTATAATTTTTCCTGCGTACAACCGCCTTTCATCTATTTCTCTGTGGTCAAACTGTTTGTACCGTACAAGACGGCAAATCTTATCATGGTGTTATAATTTTCCCATTATATTTTATGCAAAAGTCGAGAGTTGGAGGTTGTTCCTGTAACCTGCCGCCACTTCATCCACCCTGTGTTAATTTGGTGCTTTACAGTCTGGTCTATTCCGCCATGCTTTGCAACAGTGAGCCGGGTGCGCCATCAAGCGCTGTTCCACCTAAATTGGAAAGATCGCTGGAAGCGCTCAACATTATACTAGCTATTACAGATTAGTAATTTTAATTAGAGCTGAACTGTAATACTCTAACAGTGTGAATGAATATGATTGGCTAAACTTTACTCATTTATTATTATTGAAAGGAGAAAGTTTGGTGAAGTTTACGATTATTATTGTAAGTACTTAGTATAAGTGCTTTAATAATCTCAATAGAGTTCAACAATACCACAGTTCAAAAGTGACGGTTAACCAATTAATAGATACATGTTCTAACTCTAGACTACAGATAGCTTCCCCTAAAATATAATAACCAGTCAAGGGCGAGTCAGCCAGCGCATTATTGATTCTTGCGTATTGACTTTTTATTATTTGTCATGAACGTAACGACAACGACGCGATTCTATAACAATTTCAACTCAATACTCATCGCAGTTAATAGGTATAAAGATAAGCTCCAAAGCAGACAGACACAGAAACGCTCCAACGGACGGCGCGGGCGCAGGTTATACAGAACTCTATTATTAAGGATTTTATGGCTCACTTTGGGTATGGAAGAGAATTAAACGCAGATCCTTAATCAGGCGCCAAACTCGAAGATAATCAAGATGACTGTATGACCAGAAAACCAAAAAGTGTTTAATTAATTCTGAATAATTAATGTGTTCACAAAGCTATACTGAAGTTTATTTACTGCTATTACAAAAATATCTAGACTGCAAGAGACATGTTGATTATTGAATCTGTTTCAACGAAGTCTTACAAAATGTCTTCTGACTAGTTAAAGTTCAAAAGCACGAGTGTTAGTACCAAAATTACTTATTTATTTCAAAAAATAATAACTACTTTCCTTAATAAAAAGTAATAATGAAAACAAAAGTAATTACACCCGAATAAAACACGTACGATTGTAATTTGATTAACTTTTATTGAACAATTTCAGTAAATTACAAGTCGGTTCAACTTGTAATTAACGAATTATGTAAAACGTGTTTTTATGTTCGCAGGCGTTTTAATTATATTTCTTCAAAAGGAATGATAATGGCTGCGGATTTGTAATTATGAAGTCTCTTTCAAATATTACGTTATACAAAGTAATAAAACCGATGGCTCAAGGTTCGCGTGGGTTGTATTCCCAGGTTATTAGTGGCCTACGGGTGGTTTAAATATTGGATTAAATAAAATAGCAGCCTGAAGCTTAGAACAGTATTCGTTATATGTAAACTTGATGCTGCTTCTGAGAATTCTAGAATGAAATAACCGACTTACTACAGCAGTTCTAAATTATTACGAAAAGGATTTGAACCCTCGACCTCCCGGTTAAAGCCACAGCCACTCTGCCAAATAGGCTATAATATATAATCCTGCTCGTGCTATAAAAATTATCCTCCACATTCAACCGTTTCAGATATCAGATACATCTATCCCTTGAACGGCGCGCTAGAATAGTTAAAATTGCTAATTTCATTGAAATCTATTCATCAATAATAATTGAGGTGTCCAGAAATAGCATGAAATCAGAGATATTTTTGGATAAATCCATTCTTACTCCTCGCCGTTCCACTTTATTTGTGTTTCGAGTTAAAACGTAAACAAGTAGTTGAAGCAAAGCTGCACGACCGAGCTTGTTTATATTCAGATTGAAACACTTTATATTTCGCGAACAAACTCTCCTACGTGACAAAGTCTAGTAGGCACAGATCCAATTTTTAAAATTGAGTTTTTTCTAATCCGCCTCCAAGGACCACTGCTGCCGAGACTAGCGAGCTGGTTCCACCACAGATATACAGAAAATGGATTGATCAAATGACTAAAAATATAGTAGTGCTCTCTGGGACAATATCAGCGTGAAATATCAGTATTCGTCTTATGGAGCGAACCGGAGCGACAATCTCCCTCTCCCCTTTCAAATTTTTTATCTTCTCTCCCCTTCCATATTTCACACAACGTATAGCCACGTACAAGAGATATCCTCGGTGTTGCAAGAGTCTAAAGGTTACAGTAACACGTTACCTATAGGCGGGACGTGTTGTTTGTCACCAAAAACATGGGCTACCGAATTTTAGAAAGAGACAACTTTTGGTAGCAAGATCGCTTTCCCCCTCTAACAGTTAGTCCGCTATTTCTTCTGCTGGATATCGAACGCAGTCCATATTCTATGTCAACGGCTTCCACCAAAATGGCTTGCTCATTGTAAAATGAAAATGTTCGTGTATGGGGTTGGAGCAGAGGTAATTGCATGCACTCGGCTTTGTTTAACACGGACACGATTATATTCTCGTACCTAAGTACTGCAAATTGGGAAATTGGGTTTGTTTGGTACGAGATTATAGACTGTTGTTAGATGTGGTTGATTGCGGTGGTAGAGTGTAGTGTTGTGTAATATTTGTAGTGATACTTATAGAAGCCCATTAAATTGAGTTTAGAAGCGAAACTTTATTAAAGGTCAATCCAGTCTAATAAGCGACATTGTGTGAACTGCGTTTTTGCCCTTATTCAAGAAAATTTCAAAGTATTGAAAATTAACAGATTGACAATCAAAAATTTTTTTCAAATCAAAAAGGAAATAATAATAGTAGGTAATAATTTTGAATATCAATTTATCAAACTTATTGTAGATAAAAAAAATCTTATAAAGGTATCAAACAGTTATTCAATCAATCCTTTAAGAAAATAGAGTTCATTTATATTCGGGTAAAGTTTTATTTGCTTCAAGACAAAGTATATTTAACTGCGCACTATAACTAAGAGCTCACTAAGCCCATTATTTCAGTTTTATTATCGCCAGCCGTTCTCTTCGCGTTCACAAACGAATAACAAAATGTTCAATTCAGCAGTTTGGTCGGAAACAGTCGGTAACGAGCCGAACCGCGCGAAATAATAACTGAGCCAATCTCCACTAGTGTTGTGGTCGCTAGTGTTGTACTCACATGTCTGTATGACGTTAGTGTGTAGTAGGTCAAGTAGTAGTATTTTCGCTTTATTTTGGGTGCAGTTACATACATATAATTTCAGAATGCACTTTACCTCAAAACTGGAACAAATAATAACTATCTATAACACAAACATTTGTCCCGTGTGGGGATTAAACCCGCGACAACAAGCACAGAAGTCGAACCCCTTAACTGCTACGTCAATCCTATCGTCAAGCCAGATAAGAATTTAAAAAACTATTTGTTGTTCTATTGTTCTCGCTAAAACGGGGAGAATTTTGTAAATGAAATCTCTAGTTTGTGATTTACTGGCGGGTAATGAGATGTAAATAAACCGATCAATTCTCATTCATTTTGCTAAAACACATTAACTGCAGCTAACTGAATTTATGAAGGCAGAATCACAATCATTATTAGCGTTATGATTATTCATCAAATGCCTTTAATTGGTTTACTTGAATACAAATAAGTTGAACGTAGCTAGCTCATAATGGCTATAAAATTCAAATCTACATAAACAAAAAATGCTACATAATACAGTATAACATATAATACCATTAACCTGGCACCATTATCTGTTCCACAGTTCATTTCATCGGTCCACTGGGAGCACCATTTTATCCTGATGCTCTGTAATTACATCAATATATAGTTAATTTTACAAATGACGTGTATCCCCGGCGGAGGCCCGACTGCTGACCATTTATAATAACAGGCAGGGGACTTGCTCGCCTCGTCAGCATAAATGGGGATGTAGGTATAACTTGTAATATAGTGCGCCGCGCAGGTTTGCGGTACGAAATATTGGTCACGGTTGGAAATAATGGAATCAAATGGTAAAGAAATATTTATCATAAAATATTGTGCAACTGCCTAACGTTAGTAATGGAGTCAACCATCGCGGTATCCAGCCTGTGCGTGAATATTTGTTTTATTTTATAGCAAGAAAATTCCAAATCAAATAGTTTTTCGTTGTGAGGACCTCAAAAGCAAAGTAAATTCAATTAAGGCCAAACACTGCCGTACCACGTGTGTATAGGTTTATTTGAATCTAGCAAAAGAATCAAGCGCCTTAGAAAGCACGAATACTAAGTAGATAGGCCATTTAAAGCATATCTGTGAAGGTTTGCACCCTACCACACTGCCTATGACTCACACACATTTGAACACTCGTTCAAGATAACCGACAACAAAAGAAGAGCGATAAACTTTATACGACTTGCCACCATACAGCTCAGAGGAAACAGCTGGCGTACTGTAGATCTTGTAGAGTATCTCATATTAATATCCACCTAACTTGTATCAGTATTCAAACACGTGAAACAGTAGTTTACCTGGTCTTGGGTTTGAAACTGAGACCTCTGACTTCCCAATTAACGAAACCCCATCACAATTACACCACTATTTAAATTGCATATCACTCACTGCTTATTAGTACTAGTGTTATTGATTGATAATTATACGTTCCGGTGCTTAGGCATTGTAAAATTATAAATCGTAACACTGTAGCTGCACCCACTTTAAAGGAGTAGTCAAGAGAACCAATATATACACACTTTTGAATCGGCAATAAATTGATATCTGGTTTGGATATAAACAATAAATATATGTCTAAGTGTAGACTAGATGGTCCTTCTATCTCTGTTACTTAATTATCTTAATATCTAAGGTCTAAAAAGTATTGTCGATATATTTGTTAGAAGTTTGTGTTTTCGACTATACATCTAAGTGTAGGCTACGTTTTAAATGAAAAACGATTTAACACAAAGCACATACAAGATTATTCGTCTTTTTAAAGGACCCCTGATTTATTTACCACCGTGGTAGCACAGCAGCTAAGTTGCCAGCCAACTAAAATGAAAGTTATGTTCAAACTGAGCTGGATGTCTTGTGCAAGCTCTGACCCTAGTCTAGACAAGCGACGTCGAATTTTTATCAAAAACTTGATCAGACTTAATGGAACTTTTTGAAATAAAAATATTTTGCGTCTTTGAGACATCTTATCTAAAATTCTTATAATATCAGCGCGTTTATATGAATAGAATAAATTAAATTTAAAACCGTCCAAAAACCAAGAGATTTTTAACAAAAGATACAAAATGGAAAGAAAAATCAATTACGAGCAGGATTTGAATCTGCGTGGTTAAATACAGCAGCCATCCTGCCAACTGAAGAGTATTTAAAGCTTTAGAGTTCGCTTTAAAATGTTATAAAAAAGCAATAAACTTAAATAACATTTGTCTATGCTCAACAACAACAATGTGTATACACCGCAATAACACTGTACTGTAGGTACCTCATCAAGGATCACAAACACTTATCAACCGCCTCATTCAACAATAGATATTGTTTCACCCACAGATATGGGAGCCGCCATTGTCCACGGTGACCTACTTCCACAACACATGGCCAGAGACGCTCTGACTCGCTACTGTGATTGTATTTATGTCGTCCTGAGGTTTGTTTATAATTAAATACAGTTTGTTAAGTTGGTAGAGGATTATGTCCAGCGGTGGACATAATCGTATGGACTAACTGGGAAAAGAGTTGATTTATTGATGTAACTTACCTATTAAACTGTACTTGGAATGTTGCTAATGAGTAGAGCAGTGGTATGACTGTTGGATTACCAAGTCAAAGGTCGTAGGTTCAAACCCAGGCGCGCCAGTGACTTTTAATAATGACGTGCCTGTTAAATATCTGATATCAGGTTGTTCATGAAACGATAAGTAAAACAAAAGTCATTGTACTAATAATTATTATAACGAAAGTGTGTACGAAAGGATCTATGTAATCTTTTTTGGATAAAGCAAGTTTAAAAAAAATATAAATAACATTTTATCCTAAAATAATGCAAACGAAGTCGCAGGCAGCTGCTAGTTTTTATTTTAAACATGAAACTAAGAAAATGGCGTAGGTACAAAACCATATCCCCCGAAACTTGACACACGCACAGCTTTACCGCACCCGGAAAAAGATATACGATATTGATTTCCCAGGGAGAAGTATTGAGGTTAACAAAATAAAAGTTTGGTGACATGATTGGGGTAACAGTTATGCGACTTGCTGTCTGCGGTTAGTGTTGCGGATTCAGTTCCCGCAAGGGACAAATACCATTGTGTGATCGACAATCTTACCCAGGCTGAAACAGTTCCTGCATTGTAAAATTATATATTTGTAGTTACATTTAATATATAGAGAATATCTCAATGCTGGGCTACGTTTTATTTTTAAAAGTTAAAAATACATGATGGTGAAGCCTAAAGCGTTTGATAACATTATTTCACTCAATTCACTCAGTTCATCTGGGTATTTATTTCATTGTTAAGCTGACGTCTTTATGTCAAACAGAATTAACAATGATAATATGTCATTTTCATAAAGTGGTGGTTTGTATTTAATAATGTATTTCTATACAATCAAGGGTAGATTTAAAACAAAATTCTATTAAGCTATCAAGAATTTACGCAGCAATATATTTGTTGGTGAGATTGTCGAACTAATGGTAACAGATTGTATTGTAGTGCTCGACACCGCCTAGCGCCGCGCCGCGGTGCGGACGAGCGCCGCCGTGACGCGGACGGTCAAAAAGATTCCATCCCTTACTCCCTTTAAATTAAATTCCCGTGACTTCTATCATTAGTCTAATATTAAACTTGGATAGAATATATTACAAAAGGATGGGCAGGATTCTCCAATAAAAAACTTTTTGCGAACAAAAAGACCAATAAAAAAGTTGGTCCTTTCAGCTTTAATTTTTACAAGTGCTGCAGCGGCCCGGTGTGATGCTGAACTAAGACTACAGAAGGTTTGTTTCATACAACACGTACCTGATGAGTCACAAGTTCACATACTAACTATAAACAAAGAACTATTTCAGAACACAGTTTGTGCACCACATTCTTTCTTGCAAAGCTTTCCTAAGTGTCGTAGGACTAAACTAAACATTATGTTAATCATTCAAATATTTTTTCTCGTGTGAAAATTGTACCCTCGATACCAAACGATAGTATCAAATTTGAGATTTTCTGTAATTTGAGTCTTTTATACCTTTAACTTTATCAAATAAAAACAATACTTACATTTAAGATTACAATATTTAAGAAAAAGTACGTATTATTATAACTGCCAACAATTATAAAAAAAATACAATTAAAAAATAAACAAGCTGTGATTGTATGACAAAAGGATTGGGATTGACAAATGTTGGATCGTTGCGACACGAGTGAGTGATTGAACATTTTCAGTTCAGATATTCAGCTCGATCGCGATACTTGGAATATTATATTACAAAAGTCTGGATGAGAATCAGATTATACTCATCTGGAGAACATCTTACCATGTCCTAACTGCCGTTGACTGACAGAGGACACAGAATCGTACCCAAGGCTCCTCTGACTTTTCGTAAGGAATGTGCGTATTATAAATTAATTATCACTAACTTCGTGCCTCGGAAAGCACGTTTAAAATTCTAAATTAACGCGAACGGAGCCGCGTAAAATTTTTACTTTTTTTTTTTTTTTTTTGTATATAAAACCATTTCGCCATTGTGTAGTGGTACTTCTACACAGTACCTCTTGCCGTACCACGCTCGCCAACAATGTATAAAATTAATCAAATTCCATTTCGCGCACGACACTATAATGATAGTAATTGCAGCGCCGTTGATTGGGCCAGCCACCAATGTACGTCGACCAATTAAATATTCCCGCTCGCGTGAGCCAATTACCTCGACTTGACGACCAATTATCATACCTATAATAAAATGGTATTATTTAAAACGATAATTACAAAATTTTGAGCTTAAAGTGAACATTTCGGTGGTTATATGAGCTTAGTTTTAAGTGGGCTTCCAGCTATTTAGGTCAATTAGGGAAATGTTAAAGTTAATAAAGAGATTAGTTGACCCGGTTTATAGTTACCGGCTATTAGTCTGTTTTAATTGAAGTTTAAGAGTAGTTTAAACAGTGATAGTGTTTTAACTGTTTAGTTATTGATTCATAATTAAAGCTTTGGTTTTACGGATTGAGGACACAATCATGACAATCCAAATAGCACAAAAAATAAGCGATTTAGATTGATTTTCTTACTAGCGCTTAGCTTGCGACGGTCGTCGTCGCCGTGGATTTTTATCCCAACAAAAAATACAAAAATCCTGGGACACAATTTTTATAATTTAAAAAGTATAAGCCAAGTTACGAACGGTGATCATATAAGCCTATTGCCCTTAACATATAATAAAGGCTTAATACGACAAAACTTATTATTAATGTACAACAATACACTATATCTTTCCACGTCGTATACTCATACTACTGAACACTAAAAATAATTAAAGTTTTAATTAGCTCAATTTCCTCTCCTCGCTTAAACTAGACCTTGCTATAACGTTTAAGAACAAGGGAATTACTGTAGTGCTACGACGTAGCGCGTAGCACACCGTAGCGGGACGTAGCAAATTTCGTAGCACTTTGTATTTACTTAGTCTGCTTTACTTTTAAGTTAAACGGAATAAATTAATTATTTGCTAAGAGTAAGTTATCTGTGTGTTGTTGGGTAAAAATAGCACCAAAACGTCTCTTCCTGACTACTTCAGTGTTTTGGCCCATGACTTTTTCGGCCCATGCGGCATGTCATAAAGTCGACTAATGATGGGACAATGACCACTAGCAGCCATCTACATCCAACCGCTTCTGGTGGCAACCTTGTAAATAAAAAAAAACGTATAAACGAGGTTGTCAATAATTGTATAAACACTGGCCTTCAAAACTTTATACTACACTTTTAAATTGTAATTACTTTTATAGAACACAAGATAAATTTTTGAATTAAAAAAGGGATAGAAAGTTATTTTTTTAAACATAAAAGAAAGTTGCTGTAAAAAGTTTTTATTTAAATACTCTAACTTCTATAGTTTAGAAGAAATTGTAATTTCAAAAGTATGATACTGTGTTGAAGGCCAGTGTATTTAGTCACACAATATATTATTATATTTAACTACGTTTATATGTAAATAAAGAACGGTTTCGGGCCGGGTGCGTCCCGGGCCCCGCTATAAGTCTCACCACTAAGCCGGGCGTCGCGTCGCAGCAACAGAACCATTTGGCCTCCACTTACAAATATTGTAATACACTATTATATGATTATTTGGGGTTATTTATTAGTTTGAGGGTTCGTTCTGTTCATATCGTTGTGGCAAACCGCTCACTAGGAAATAAATAACCTACTTTTCTATGAGTAGTAAGCCATATAATATAGTAGTAATTAAGTTATTCTTTTTTGTTTCAAAAAAGTTCTGTTTTGTTTCAAACTTTCCGAATGGTCCCATATTGTAAATATTGTCATGATCTGATGAAAACTTCGAAGATACTCTTAAAACCAACTTCTGACGAAATGGGAAGGAATCTCTCCCCCTATTAAGATAATGTGCGCCTCAAAATTAAAAAAATAAAACTTTGTAACAAAAAAAAAACTGACTTAATAAAACCAAATGCCAAGACTTAGTGTTAGATGATTTAATGAAATCTGAAATCAATTTTACTTGGCACCGACTCCAAAACGAATGTTAATGTATAATTTCTAGTTATTTTTACCCGACTACAAAAAAAAGGAGGGTTATGATTTTAGCAGTCTATGTATGTATGTATGTATGTATGTATGTATGTATGTAAGTTTGTTCATCTGTTCCCTCGTAGCTCCTAAACTATTTGTTGTAATTCAATAAATAAGGTGTCTATCGATGCGTCTTAATGGTCTGCGGGTTATAGGATTTATGAAATTTCGTAAAATCAAATAAGGTGGATTTTAAAAATAAATTAGTCAGCTCGAAAAAAATAAAGTTAAGGTAAATTTATCGTGTTTGATATCAAATGGAAGGTTTTGATGAGCACATTCAGAATATGTATATATTATCTATATATTCTGGACCACTTCTTAGAATATCAGGCTTCTAACTACCCGTTACGACTATCATAAATATATGTGATTATAACACTGCATACAATGTGAAAACGTGATAACAATAAATATTTACTAATTAAATTAAAGTTTCTACGCATCACTGCCTATTAAATTATGATTATATTTTAAAATAATGTTAATTAAATTGAGATTTCTTTTTCGTAACTAGATGGCGTTGGTTTGCGGTTTTGTGGAAGTAAGTAACATAGAGTTAAAAATACCTCCTTAAAAATCCCGGAATCGTAAACATAACAATTAAATCCCGGGATTTTATTAATATGGACTGGATTTTGACCTATAGTTTTTATTAGAATTAATTTTGTATGTAAAATAAAACTCATTAATTTAACAGTTTTAGTACCGAACTACTTAAGTATTACATTATCTGTTACCGATGTCTAAAAACATAATAAAGACTTTTTATTATAATAATTTAGTTCATATGTATTTAAAACGTTAAATTAATATTTTGGAGAATTTATTAATGTTTTAACACATGTTTGCTTATTAAATATCATAAATTATTTAATAAGAAATTTGAAAAACAACTGATACGGAAGGGATTCGAACCCACGATCTCCGACGTACCGTGCCGACGCTCTAACCGCTGAGCCACCGTATCCCATCAAAATCAGTCGAAATTTCAAATCTCTTTCTACGCCTAGGGCGTGTGGTAATATCTATCGGTGCCTTCTAAAAACTGCAAAGTTTAGAAGACTGAGTCGGATAATTAATGTATTCCGTTCGATATTACCACACGCCTAAGGCGTAGAAAGAGATTTAAAATTTCGACTGATTCTGATGGGATACGGTAGCTTAGCGGTTAGAGCGTCGGCACGGTACAACGGAGATCGTGGATTCGAATCCCATCCGTATCAGTTGTTTTTTCAAATTTCCTATGAAATAATTATACGTAAAATTAATTTCTTATTTCCCGGGAATTAATTGTAATGTTTATGATTTCGGGATTTTAGAGCAGGTATTATCAACTCCATGTTACTTACTTCCTCGAACTTTAGGTAAATGTAATCTATCTATGATGATATCCCACAAAAAAGGTTTCATGTGTACTTATACAGCTTGGCAAAAAAGAGTCTGAGGCGGTGACAGCTGGAACTAAAAATAAAAATCTTAAATAACTACGTTTGTGAGTACTAAAATAACATAAAAATGATTCATTTGATTATAATTAATGACCAAAAACTCGTCATAGAAATATGTAAGCACTTAATAACTTGTAATTTGAATTGTAGTGTGAAAAGTGCGACAGCGGCGCCCCCAATTTTTCCAGACTCTTTTTTGCCAAGCTGTACTTCTTACTACTTTTCATGTATACTTCTAAGAAATATATGAGGCCATGTTTTAATAGCTCGAAGTCGCGGACGACACCTTTGAAATAAATTTAATTTAAAAAATACATGACATTGACTAAAGGTTTGAACCGAAGTTGACAGTTAAAGAAATCTACCTATTTAAGAACTACCACATTCTAAAAAATTGTGATTAAAATGAATTTTATTGGTTACTTTACCACTAAAAATCATTGAAAAAAAATATAGTATAAAAACTAAAACCCGACTACTTAAAATCTAAAAACAAGCTTCTTAGATTTGAAATAAAATACTGTAGTCGGAGGCCTTAATTGTATTATAGGTAAATAGGTACTAGATAATCTTCCAAGGGTAAATACTTTGTAATTTGGTGGCCTCCGACTACAGTATTTTATTTCAAATCTAAGAAGCTTGTTTTTAGATTTTAAGTAGTCGGGTTTTAGTTTTTATACTATATTTTTTTAGTTAATAATTATCACTTGTTTTAAACCGTAAACAAAACACTGTAAGGAAATAGTATACGACGTTATGTACCATCTTGATTTTTTTGTGTAACGCCATGCCTGAGGTTTTTTTTTTTTTTTTAAAATCTTTATTTATGTTTAGGGGCTTTTATCTGATAGATATGTCAACCCCATCGTACCTTATAACAGAATTAACTCTAAACTAATACAACAAAATTCATTATAATTAATTACTTAATTTAAGACGAATCACTACTGAACGATCATTACCAAACGACATAATTTTTTAGCTGCCTCTGATCTCGGCTTTGATAAGACTGTTTGAAATGCCTGAGGTTTATGAGCGGTTTAAGCTCTGCCACCAGACTGCCTATTACCTTACAACAAAGAGAAGACGAATAGCATAAATTATGGCCGCAAAAATATTAATCATTTTCGACCAGCCACTGTTTTGAAGAATATCATTTATCACTCTTTGCACCTTGAAAAATAAAAATCACCTGACAATTTTGGTTGAAAGCTAACTACTGAACTATAGTGGGTGTGGGATGTTAAATGATTAAAAAAGCCGATAGCGGTGCCTTTGATGAAGCTGATTGAGTAGTCACAAAGCCGCCGGTTGATTGGCACCACCCCTCCACCCTGTCCCGCACCCATCCCTCCCCCCGCTCACGTCCCGCACGATACACAGAGCGTTATAAAATTCGACACATCACTTTTCAAATGAAAGCAAACATTAGTAAAACCATTTATCAAAGGCTTTTTTTTCATAAAATCACTTAAAAAAGCGTTTATTTTTTCAGTAACTACGGTGGGTTACAGGCGTTATAACGTTTTTGTCCCAGGTAGTATAGACCTGTTAGAACGGTGCTTAAGGGAGAATGCTTCTATTGTCTGGCATGGTTAAATGTAGAACAAAAATAGTTAAATATTGAAAAAATAATTTAAATATTTGTAGGTTTGTAGTATTTGAACATTCTTTGTAAGCCCGAACCGATGACACGTCCAACAGATGACGTCATGAATTTTACTGTCGAAAACAAAGAACTGTCACAGTAGGCAAGTACCTTATTTTGATAGCACGTGCAGGATTATGAATAGCTCAATTGGCATAGCGGTTAGTGGCTTTAACGTCTTCAAATTATAATGCTTTACTCACTTAATTTACTGAATTTAAGAGCCACGCTCTTGTGGATGTATCATCTTCTAGTACTCCCTATCAAGAGCCAATTCCTTGACCTTCTTTTATATCGCAACTTTTAAGTTTCCTTGAAAATCATATTTAAAAAAATATAGTATAAAAACTAAAACCCGACTACTTAAAATCTAAAAACAAGCTTCTTAGATTTTAAATAAAATTCTGTAGTCGGAGGCCACCAAATTACAAAGTATTTACCCTTGGAAGATTATCTAGTACCTATTTACCTATAATACATTAAGGCCTCCGACTACAGAATTTTATTTAAAATCTAAGAAGCTTGTTTTTAGATTTTAAGTAGTCGGGTTTTAGTTTTTATACTATATTTTTTTTCAATGATTTTTAGTGGTAAAGAAACCAATAAAATTCATTTAAATCACAATTTTTTAGAATGTGGTAGTTCTTAAATAGGTAGATTTCTTTAACTGTCAACTTCGGTTCAAACCTTTAGTCAATGTCATGTATTTTTTAAATTAAATTTATTTCAAAGGTGTCGTCCGCGACTTCGAGCTATTAAAACATGGCCTCATATATTTCTTAGAAGTATACATGAAAAGTAGTAAGAAGTACAGCTTGGCAAAAAAGAGTCTGGAAAAATTGGGGGCGCCGCTGTCGCACTTTTCACACTACAATTCAAATTACAAGTTATTAAGTGCTTACATATTTCTATGACGAGTTTTTTGTCATTAATTTTAATCAAATGAATCATTTTTATGTTATTTTAGTACTCACAAACGTAGTTATTAAGGATTTTTATTTTTAGTTCCAGCTGTCACCGCCTCAGACTCTTTTTTGCCAAGATGTATAAGTACATGAAACCTTTTTTGTGGGATATCATCATAGATAGAGTACATTTACCTAAAGTTCGAGGAAGTAAGTAACATGGAGTTGATAATACCTGCTCTAAAATCCCGAAATCATAAACATTACAATTAATTCCCGGGAAATAAGAAATTAATTTTACGTATAATTATTTAATAAGAAATTTGAAAAAACAACTGATACGGATGGGATTCGAATCCACGATCTCCGGTGTACCGTGCCGACGCTCTAACCGCTAAGCTACCGTATCCCATCAGAATCAGACGAAATTTCAAATCTCTTTCTACGCCTTAGGCGTGTGGTAATATCGAACGGAATACATTAATTATCCGACTCAGTGTTCTAAACTTTGCAGTTTTTAGAAGGCACCGATAGATATTACCACACGCCCTAGGCGTAGAAAGAGATTTGAAATTTCGACTGATTTTGATGGCTTACGGTGGCTCAGCGGTTAGAGCGTCGGCACGGTACGTCGGAGATCGTGGGTTCGAATCCCTTCCGTATCAGTTGTTTTTCAAATATCTTATTAAATAATTTATTATATTTAATAAGCAAACATGTGTTAAAACATGTAATAAATTCTCCAAAATATTAATTTAACGTTTTAAATACATATGGACTAAATTATTACAATAAAAAGTCTTTATTATGTTTTTAGACATCGGTAACAGATAATGTAATACTTAAGTAGTTCGGTACTAAAACTGTTAAATTAATGAGTTTTATTTTACATACAAAATTAATTCTAATAAAAACTATAGGTCAAAATCCAGTCCATATTAATAAAATCCCGGGATTTAATTGTTATGTTTACGATTCCG
Organism: Protodeltote pygarga; assembly: GCA_936450705.2. Lineage (NCBI taxonomy): Eukaryota > Metazoa > Arthropoda > Insecta > Lepidoptera > Noctuidae > Protodeltote > Protodeltote pygarga. The sequence continues at coordinate 117,886 of OW388274.2, forward strand.
GGATTTTTGAGGAGGTATTTTTAACTCTATGTTACTTACTTCCACAAAACCGCAAACCAACGCCATCTAGTTACGAAAAAGAAATCTCAATTTAATTAACATTATTTTAAAATATAATCATAATTTAATAGGCAGTGATGTGTAGAAACTTTAATTTAATTAGTAAATATTTATTGTTATCACGTTTTCACATTGTATGCAGTGTTATAATCACATATATTTATGATAGTCGTAACGGGTAGTTAGAAGCCTGATATTCTAAGAAGTGGTCCAGAATATATAGATAATATATACATATTCTGAATGTGCTCGTCAAGACCTTCCATTTGATATCAAACACGATAAATTTACCTTAACTTTATTTTTTTCGAGCTGACTAATTTATTTTTTAAATCCACCTTATTTGATTTTACGAAATTTCATAAATCCTATAACCCGCAGACCATTAAGACGCATCGATAGACACCTTATTTATTGAATTACAACAAATAGTTTAGGAGCTACGAGGGAACAGATGAACAAACTTACATACATACAAACATACATACATACATACATACATAGACTGCTAAAATCATAACCCTCCTTTTTTTTGTAGTCGGGTAAAAAGTTGGGTCCACTCTAAGAGCTAGGAAGGACGACAAAAATTTATGAGATTGCAGACACAAGTACTAACTTGAGCTCAACGACTCAAATACCAATAAGCAAAGTATTCGGTATTGAAATTGGATTCGGATTGAATTGGCGCGATTGGAATTCGCTGTTAAGAGCTCTTTTCAGCAAATCTGTCCTGTAAAACATCAACCTTACCGCGCTATATAGCGAATTAATTTGTCATCGTTTGGATAATTAACTGTTACAGTGTACATGATGTGTACAATGACATATCACGTGTGTTATGTAATATACAAATACATGTCATGTCTTACATAATAAAATTAATGTTCAGAAGTAAAATCAAATTAACTTTTTTTACTGATCTCTTTTTTTAACGAAGAGGTTATTGATTCCATAAAATATAATTTTTTGTATTTCTGTAACCATGATAGCCTAGTATGACGTTGACTAGCAAGTCAGAGGGCTCAACCCAAGGTGGGCGCACCTCTGACTTTTCGAAAGCCATATATGTACCTACGTATAATAAATTAGTTATTATTTGCTGTGTATCTCTGGTCCTGCCCTTGATCTGTCTTCGTTCGAGGTCCAGTGAGGACTGGGTTAATCTCCGGTCGCGTCGGAATACCATCCAGTAACGACTTAGTTAATAGAAAGTGCACCTGTACTTGCGCACATACTTGTGCACTATGCAATTTCCGTCGTAGTAGGCTAATCTCTTCCATCAACCAACAAAATTTACCAAAATTCATCAATTCAAAAGTGGATGAGAGCACTGACTCCAAAACGGAAGTTAGTAAATTATTTCTAGTTCAATTTTTATTGTTATAAAGTTTTTGTTCCGACAACATAAATTGTACTTGTTATGGTTTGTGGTCCTTCGGTATTCACCTCTTCAATATTCCCGCTATTCCACAGAGAGGATATAAAAACGGCACGAGTTTGATTGTACAAAGCGCAGTTAGTACGACAAAGAACGTATATTATTCTGTGTATAGACCAATCAAACGGCCTTTACGCAAAAAAAACTAGTGCTTTTTGCGCGCAAAAATAGAAAAAGCTAATACGTGTTCCTGAAGTAATTTTAGGATAAACTAGTTTATAAATATTAATCAAAAGAAAGATACAAACAATTTATTTTCTATAATTAATAATTAATCTGCAAAGAAATTTATAATTAATGTACACTTGTTTATATTTTTTAAATTATTATTAAAGTTCAATTAAAATGAGCTTACACAGTCATAAAAAAAGGGTTTCAAAAATATTCGTGTTTGTTGTGATTTGTTTGTTTAATATTAAAACAAACATGATAAATTTGTATTTTAATTGTGTAATAAATTTTTTTTCCGATAACATTTCTCTTAATTTTCCTACCCATGTCCATTTAAAAGGACTCTATGATGTAGTTTTATGGGAAAATTACGGTGGTTAGCTGAGCTAAAAATACGCGGGGGGAGTTTCCTCTTGAACTGTACGTTGTACGTTGTGACCATTTTAACACCTCCTACAATGTACACAAGTGCCGAGTATCAACAACTAACTTAACGCCATAGTAAGCACTCACTTGATTTTATCCCATCACTAAGAGGATTACTTCCCCTGTTCCTTTCACCAGATCATCGCAGATATTAATAATAACTTTCCTGTACACTAAATAAAATAAACAAGCCAATTTGAACTTTCTCACATTGAAATAGAGTGCAATAAAATTACTGAATTACTTTCCATCGTCAAAAATTTGCCAAGGGATTTTGAACCTTACCAAATTGCTATAAGAATAGGTATCGTTAATAATGACTTCAATAAAACACGTTGACAAACTAATAAACATGCCAGGCGATTTACATCCTTACTATATAGAGATTACAATGTTGTAAGCATGTTGTACATTAACAAAAATAATGTTGTTGTCAAAATGGACACATCCATAATATTACCTACGTAATTGCATGAGTAAATGTGTTATCAATGGTTATTTGCTATCTTATTTAGAAGTTATTTAATTTAGGTTTAATTATTTAATAAAAAATTTGAAAAGCAACTGATACGGGTGGGATTCGAATCCACATTAAATTTTTAAATTAAATTATATTTAAAGAGCTAACATTTGTATAAAAAATCACAATTATTTAGGTTATTTAAAAGGTAAACTTAAACAGACAAATATAATAATCAAATTAATGAATATGTAGTAGTCTGTAGAGAATAGAGGCCAATATAAAAGAAACGTCTATCAATTAAATCAATTCTAAATGATACAATGTAGCTAAGTGCACTGTACAGTCGATGGCACGGCAAAGGAAAATAGTACTTATTACAATGCCGCTAAGGTGCATGTGAGTTATCACTGCTATGTCGTTAACCCTATGTGTGATATGAACAAAACAATGGCGCTTTGTCTCGTCCCGGGATCCCGTTGCTCCGGACTTATCGCACAATCCCGGGATTACCGGCCCCCCTAGCGTAGTACTGGTGACACTTTTATGATAGAGTGGGAATGACCACTTCGTTAAACTGGTTCATTCTTCTACTATGGTGTTTGTTTATTTAGAGACTAACTGTTCCCTGCGACTTTGTCCGCGTTAAATTAAATTTTCCCGTAAACACACTTTGATAAAGCAGCCAGATTGCCTGTTTTTTTTTCTGACTTAAATCACAGATGAGGTATTGTTATTTTTTACTGAAAACTCAACTTTTTTTTATTTTTCAGAATAAAAAATAGCCTATAGCACTCAGGGATAAAGTAGCTTCCTATTGGTGAAAGAATTTTTAGGATCGGATCGGTAGTTCCAGAGATTACCCCTGACATACATACAAACTTTATCTCTTTATAATATTAGTATAGATAAAGTTAATGTTGCCGTGTGGTTTCCGGCCTAAGAATAGAACCACCCCTACTCATCCCGCGGGTGTCGTAAGAAGCAACAAAGGGAAAGATGCGGAGGATGGGCAGCAGCATCCTTCTGTGTAACAGCAATCATGTTACTGCGATCGCTAACCCGCTTGCCCAGCGCGATGCGTGGCGATTATGTGCAAATACCTCTAATAAGCGCACAAAAGTGGCATGCATTGGGAGAGGCCTATGTTCAGCAGTGGACTAATACAGGCTGATGGTGATGTTTAATGTTCAAGTTTGTTTTATAACGAACACAGTTACGAAAGGATAGAGGGGGTAAGAAGATAATATAACTCGCTCATCAGCCACCAGGTCGATACCACACAAACAAGTTGAGTAGAAAAAACCGGTCAAGTGCGAGTCGGGTGCGTGGTAGTAAAATATTAACGAATGCACAATAATCGTTTTTTTTTGAGAAATGCCTCGGTATCTACGTAAATAAAGAAAAAATAAGGCACACACTTCCAAATAATAGGAACACAAACACTGCATATATATTTCTGGCGTACCTACATATGGTACAATATATTTATGAATGAGATTTCTTAGAAAATCCATCGAGTCCAAACCCCACTAGGCCTGAAAGTACATTATATTATGTTATTTTATATATCTTAACAAGTATTATGACGTCACTTTCCTGCCAACCTACCTCAGAATAAAATCAAAATGAGATAAAGTACCAAAGCATTTGTCGAGATTGAATGATAGTCGACAGATCTGTCAGCACTTTACAGGTAGCAGTCAATAAGCCCGTGCTAAACCAGAGCACTTGACCTTTCACACAACACTTGAACAGATAAATAACGGGTCGAGGTATTTTGGTTATTGTCTCGAAACACCAAAAAATCATGACCTCAGTCGCAGTTAAGTATTGATGGTGTTTGAGAGGTCTCGGTAAATTGGTGGCGACAGAGGGATCGCTCGCCTTCCGTCGGCTATTTCCTTGGAATATTTTATTATTTGCGGACGAACCCCGAGCCGCCGGTGAACGTACCGGGACGGAAAAACGATCCGGTTTTTTAAAGAAAAACTTTCATTATTATTCATTTTAAGTTATTCATCGTCTTCTTTGGTGTTTCGAGAGGTTTTATGCTGATGTTTTAATAGTTATCCGATGGCTTGCAGATTTTTAATGATGCTGGAGATCAAGTACATAGGTATATAGGTATATAGGTATACCTACTCTGTTTTTTATGACTTACCTATCTTATTTAGTAAACTAATACAGCGTATAATTTTTTTGTACGGTTTATTAGGCGTCGACTTAAAGAAATCTTTTTTTGTTGATTAAAAATACACAATAACAGGTAGACACATTCAAAATGACTATGAAAATGGAATATATGATAATGAATGTTAATTTACGTAATTCTTTTATAAACATGGTAATTGGACGACAGCTACTTAGAGCCAAATGAACTTAAAATAAAGAAGATTGACTGCTTTAATTACCTTAATTGTTATGTTGATATTCTTGTTAAATAATAGTCTTAATCTTCGGTTCACAGGTTTTTTCAATAGTCACATACAATATATAGGACGGATAGGCAGTGGTCCACCTTGGTCGTGTCTCAGAACTAGTGATGTTCATCGACAAACTATACTAAATAGTGATGTAACTTAACATTTTGTGAAATGCAGTGACAGTCTAGTGGTATGGATCGTTGACTGGCAAATCAGACGTTCCAGATTCGAACCGAAGACATGCGATTAAAAAAAAACTTTTGCGCCGTGTCTCGGCACATAAAGCCAGATGCGCCAGATCTCTCTCTAGTCGTGTCGGATTGCTGTTCCATCATGAGAATATATAAGTTTCCTGTATAGTTTGATCATCTCTATTAAGATTGGCCGCAGTGACTGATATCCAAGGATATTATTATTTATAAGAAGTAAGTTAAACAGTGCTTTAATTTCGCATTTACTGTACTCGGGTAAAGATTGTTTTACTAAACAGTTGCGATTTGAACAGAGAGAAATAAAAATGTGATTTGATAGTAGCATTATCATACAGATATTGAACCAGACCAGGAGAACGATACGTTTGTATTAGAACCTCACGCTGATATGCGAGTAGAAGAGAAACTCGCTTTGTTTTAGCTTGTCAAGATTTTCTATTTTTAACCGACTTGGGACGACGATATGGAACCCGCAGCGACTCCGAAACGAAATTTTTGCGTTATTTAGACTGCCTCGTTGGTCCAGTAAGAGGTCCTGGGTTCGATCCTCGGGTAGGGCAAAGTGTAATAGGGTTTTTCCATTAGGAAATTCTCAGTAGCAGGACGGAGTCTGGAATGTGCCCGGTTAATATCAATACTTAGACTTTAGACTTATAACATAGACGGCGAAACGTAGGTGTACTGCATACACCTCTGCTTACCCCCTCTGGCAAATACAGGCGCGAGTCTTTGTTCTAGCTTTTTAATGCTTTGAAGTCAGTATATTATTATTGTAAAAAGAAAATTGATTTTTAAATTAACTCTGCTGCTGCATTAAGGAATTAAATAACTTCAAGCAACGTGTGTTTACTCAAGTTTACTCAGACCCTGTGAGCTAACAAACGCAATGTTCTTCCCTCTATCGTCAGACAAATGCACATAAATGTGTGCGTCCACGAGACGCCGCGCGTAAATCACGAGCCTCGCGATTTATGTCGCGTCCACATTGAAGCGATCGACGCGACTACTGACACTCCATGCGTCCATACGTTACGCGCTTTATTACCGCCTACCCTCCTATTTGTAAGATACGTGGAGGCTGGAGGCTGGAGGTGCGTGCGGTGATCTATTGGACAATTTCGTTGGATCACGGTTGAGTTCCTTTTAGACGTTGTTATTTGATGTTTTGTTTAGGAAGAGATTTTTATTAAAGTGTTAGTTGTTGAGTTTTACTTTAGCGTTAATAATTTTAAAGAAAACTTGTTAAATTTTCGTCAATAAACCATCAGCAAAAATGAGAGGGGTAGTACCACCCTCAAAGAATATCACCGTGAACTGATAGTATTCGTACTGCTGCGTTTCGTCCATTGGTTCGCTATTCATCTAAAAACGTCAACAACTCTGCTTGGACCAAACTGTTCGGATATACTTTCCTCATGCGCACAGCAAAATTTTGTGTATATTATGTAGAACACTACAATTTAAAGATCTTCTAATCCAAAGTAAAGAGGCGTCAAGCAGATGTGCTTCATCGTAGACCACAACATAGCTAACTATCAGGTGTGCGAGTGGTCAACCACATACCTATTTCATAATAATAATAAAAGATTACGTAAGGTTGAAATGTCCACCCATTAACATTGAAATATCCAATTTGCAACTAATAAAACGCACCGTGCAGACCCATTACCTAACACTGCATATGCATTATCCCTTCATAAGCGAGTAAATTTAAACGCGCACGTAGACGCGGCACATGTGGGCGATGGCACTTACAACCGCCGGCCGCGGCGCCGCGCGCACATAAATATCGACGTATCGTTATATCTATCGATATACAATGCATTTTTTATCGATATTACACCGATATTGGAAAGTTTTATTAAATTAGTTTTGAAATATTGGTCGGCGTTTTGACTTTTGTTGTTTTTTGGTTAATTGAAACATAACTAACCGAAACTATGCCTACACTAAAACGTGTAACAGATGCTGCGCTCGTATTTTTGGGACCCGAAATCAATCCGTTGGGTTCTTTATGTAAACTTCTAGATTAAAATCAACCGTAGTACTGAAGTTTACTAAAAACATGTAGGTATATTGTTTTATATTTGAAATAAATACTTTTATTAAACAAATTGTTAAGTTCCGAAAATATTTGTGTATTTTCCGCCTATGATAGGTAGTTTTTTTTTGTACCATGAATCATGATGGTGGCCAACAATGAACGATTTGTTGGTGCTCTTATGAGTTCATATAATTTGAAGTGAAATTATTTCAGTTGCTGAAGGATTCCATAGTGCATCATGTTTTGCACATTGCACTAAACTAATTAAGACTATCTGTCTTGCTAACAGACATCACTGAAGAGCGTAAATTTGTCCATTTTAGTAAATAAACGAGAATCCTAAACGCCATTATAGATCCCGTTTAATTTCAATTCTGTTGGAAGGACATAGACTAATTTGACAAAAAAAAATCTTTTGATATTTGCTAAAATTTCCTGTCTTTTATTATAGTGTTTATAAGAGACTAATATAATTAGAGCAATATAAATAATCATATCAACATTATCCAGCGTTTTAACGCTAATGAAATACTTAATGAAATACTGTACACATTTACACGTACCTATAACAAATGTGTCCATGCATATGTATGAACGAAGTTTTTATGGTTTTAATTGAAATATAACAAAAGTGTTGTATTGTTATTTGTTTCAAAATGGCTGCGATTGTATTTTTTTATTGATGCGAACTATTAATTTATTTTATAGGTTAAATACAATACCAGTTTTAAAACACTTACTATGAATATATTATTTGTTGCTTTTTAGAGTTTTAAAGTTAGTATTGCAAACTAACGAATTAGCGTTTACATAAGTATGAATGTGAATGATTATAAGGGTTGAGGGAGAACTAAGAAAAGATGGAGGGAGGGAAAAACGACGATAGAAAGAGATAATAGAGATGTATGGAAGAAAAAAACCTATTGCGCCGAACCTAAACAAAATAAGGACAACAAACAAGGAACCTAAACAAAATAATCAAGTCAATGACAGTTGTTGCTAATCATTGTAGCTACCTATTTTTTTGATATAAAAGTACCTAGGTACTTAGGTTGATAGTGTCGAGTCTAGTTTTATAATCCTTTGTTCTTTTATTGAGGTCGATAACACCATTTTCAATATCAGCGTAGTTGCAGCTGTTTCATATTTCACTAACATGATTCACGAAAAATATCTTAAGTTTATTTATTTATAACATAACATAATAAATCGTTTTTTTATTTTACTACACATCAAAAATCTAATAAGTGTTTTCTCTCACGACTCAGAAATAAGAAAATAATTGTTGAAATGAAATGTAAACGTTGACAACTTAATTACGAAACTTATTAGGTATTTTTTTCTTAAAAAAAAAAAAAAAAAAAAAAAAAAAAAAAAAAAAAAAAAAATTTTTTTTTTTTCTTTGAGTCGTGATAGCCTAGTGGTGGTGACCGTTGACTGGCAAGTCAGTGGTCTCGGGTTCGAACCCAAGGCGCGCACCTCTGACTTTTCGTAAGTTATGTGCGTTTTATAAATTAATTATCACTCTCCGTGCCTCGGATAGCACGTTAAGCTGTTGGCCCCGGCTGTCAATTGTAGATCTTTGACAGTCGTTACGGGTAGTCAGAAGCCCCAGTCTGACAACCAGTCTTACCAAGGGGTACCGTGTAACCCAATATCTGGGTTGTGGAGGTCTGATGGCAGTCGCTCCATGTAAAACACTGGTATTCAGCTGCATCCGGTAAGACTGGAAGCCGACCCCAACATAGTTGGGAAAAGGCTAGGCAGATGATTAGGTATTTTTTTCTTAATTCTAGTATGTATCTATATTAATTCAGAAGAACAAGATTTAATCAGCATCTTATATGACCGCTAAGGATAAGGTCAAAGGTTTAATTTCAAAATCAGAAAAGAAACCAAATTGATTCACATTATAATAATATAGGTTAATTTTTAATTCTCATGCAGTATAAAAACTGCTAAGATTCTGTACCATCTGAGTCTGGTATAAGGCAACATGTGCTTTTCAATATAACTGCTGCAACTTGGGTGTCAAACACCTCTTGCTTCAGCATCGAACTGGTTTACAGAAAATATGCATAAAATAACAGTATTCGAACTGCTGTGTTTAAGTTGTAGCGGCCAATCTCAACGGAGATAAGAAAGTAGACATAGGTGCAACCTCTTTTACATCATTTTCATAGTCCTTTTATGTAGAAAAAAAACAATTACGTGCAGGATTTGATCTCGCGATCTACTAGGTAATAAGTATGTATTAATTAATAGTTCGCGCTCTACGATGTATGCCCCAAGTCGCGTCTCGTCGCACGTCGCCTTATAAATCAGCATATTTATCTGACGTGCGGTATACACGACATCGCGACATCGCTGGCTGCGCGTGGCCTAATCTAATACGTGAGACCCATAACAACCTACCATCTTTACTGCATTTAAAATTAAACTCTAATAACTTTTAAATAAAGGTTATATTTTATCGTGCAGTTTCAAATGTCATTTTTATTTTGAGATTTTAATTTTGAATGTTGTTTACTTGTATTTAGAGTTGGTTTTAGCTTGTTGCTGTAAGAGCGAATGCAGAAATATTTGAAAGTTTTAACACGAGAGAAATGAAAAACGTTTGGATGTAGGGCAGCGTCTTATCTGCTGCTATTTATCTTCATGTAGTTCATAAGACATTATTAAACATATAAATATGAATGTGTTATTATTGTGCTCATATTTTTTACAGGTTTTATCCTGGTAGGTACAGTCACGTAGATAAATGAGGAGTTTAATGTAGATGTGATCGTACAATCATGATTTGTGGTGAATACAGGTATTATAGCCTACTTGTATGTGTTTTGAAACTGGTCCTGGCTTTCTGGTAAGTGGTGATTTTCTGGATAATTTTAAACATTGTTTATGGTGATATCAAATTTGTATTCCTACATTATAAGTATAAAAAGTTTAAAATAAGGTCGTTACCATATTGTAGAACCCTAACTTAATATTACAAATGTGAAAATAAGTTTGTTGTTACCCTTTCACGCCTAAACCTTTTGCATAGGTATACGTTGTCAGGGTTTTAGAAACGGACATAGGACACCCTTTCATCCCAAAAAAAATCATCTCGAGGAAAAGAACAATAGGTAACAATTTTATGATAATAGATGGCGCTATGTCCGCGGGGATAAGCTAGTGGCACCATAAAAATGTTATTGAGCTAGTTCGACACAAGTCATAGTTCATACAACTAAGGTATTTACAATGTAATTTCGATAACCACAAGAAGTGCTAACATTGCTCGATCGTCTAGAGTTCAGTTCGGTTAGTTAGGGATGCGGGTGTTTAAACAAGGTGCAAGTTCACGTTACTTACAGATGGTAGCAGTTGCAATGTTGAATGAAATTGCTATTTGGTAGTCATTATAACTTTATTTATGTCAATACTCAACATTTAAGTTTTTACTGCATTTTACAATGTTAGGCTAAAACTATGAGATCATCGATAGAACCTGTTGGGCACAGCAAAAGTAGGAGAGAGGATGAGGGCTTTAAAAGCATCAATAGTATAAGGAATCTTAGCAGTGAATACATTGTGGGTAACAGGAGCGCGGTGAACACGCAATTGAATCCCGTTCTCCTCCCTAGAGATACGTGCACGAACACCGTGTGGTTTTTTAGTTCTTGCGTGTCGGCCATAACCCTTTATTAATATCCAATAATTCTATAATTTCATTTTAATATGTATGTTAATTTTTTTTTGTAGTAATTGCATTTAATTTCACTTCTGTTTATTCAATATGGTTGTGAAAATTTTGATGATTAAGGGGCAGAATGACCCACAGACTGTAGTTCCTATTGAAGAAGAAGGAACCTGTTTATTTCGAACCCTATTATTTTTATTCATGGTTCTCAGGAAAAAACAACAACGTTTAATAATTTATGTGAGTTGGAAGGTTGCTGGGCCAATCTTCCCTTTTGTTTTCAAAATCTATCGAAATGGTACGCGAAAACAGGAATTGATGGTCCACCTGTTAAGAGGCTTAAGTTTACAAGAAGTCTTTCGAATGGGCATTTTGATGCATATGCTTCTCAAAAAGCGTCGGTATCGCGAGTTTTGAACGCAAATTTTACAAAAGATGTAACAACTATACAGCACGGCCAAAGAAATCTGTAACGGCAGGAAAATATTTATCAAAGCCAATAATTGAGCCACTTCCAGAACTACTGTAAGATTAATTATGGACCTTCACCGACAATAGAATAGCTGCTTCAAAATGACCTCATTTGGAGCTAAACCTGTATTCCACGACGATTCATGCCAACTTTTAAGGTCTCAAGGATGAGTTTACTACTTAATTGGGTGTTGGTTGCCTGTGGTCCAACAGGAAACTCGATTCTTACAAATTTATTTTGTAGGAAAAGAAGAAGCAAATATGAGATGTTTTAATTTTCCAACTGTTAAGCTACATTTGGTTAAAGCACTTCAAAAGATGCTCCATGATGTTAACTAATATGTAAAGGACTTAAAAACAATGATTGAAAAGTATCTCCTTCCAGTGAATCATTTAAAATTGACATTCATACTGAAAAAAAAAAACCAATAGGAGGTCACGCTGGTTGATATAATACTCCAACAGCTAATGTTGTACTTTCCAGGAATATGAATTACCACAATCGAACAGATCACGTGATTTAGGAAACAAAATATTTGAGGGAGACTAACTATAATGTTCAGGATTCGGGGAGGTTTATAACAGTTAATGAGAGTACATTAAACACGAAACAAAAGTTAACGTGCAACAAAATTATAACCAGTATCGAAACAAACGCGGCATGTATTTTTTTTTTCAGATGCTCCAGGGGGCACTTGTAAAACTTACCTCAAAAACTTGATATTAGCAAAAATAAGAAGCAGTTATGGTATCGCCCTTGTTGTTGCGTCGTCTGGAATTGCTGCCACTATGCTGGATGGTAGCCGAACTGCACATGCAACCTTCAAGTTGCCACTAGATCTAACACATACAAAAATGTTCGTATGCAGTATTTCAAAAAGGAACAATCTGGCTGAAGTGTTAAAGAGTATGACAATTATTGTGTGGGATGAAATTACAATGGCGCACAAGGTGTTGAAGCTATAAACAGAGCCCTGCAAGACATTCGCAGAAACAAAAACTTGATGGGTGGTGTGATGGTGCTGGCTGGAGATTTTCACCAGACTTTATCCGTGGAACCAAAAGGAACGCGAGCTGACGATATTAAAGCCTGTCTGAAAAGATCAATGTTGAAGCTCGCAGTAAAAATACTGAAGCTAACAAAAAATATGCGAGTACATTTTAGGGGATACTGAATCTGCTGCGAAATTTTCTGATCTATTATTAAAAAAATAGGAAAAGTGCAGGTGATATTCCATCAAAAGACGGTATAATGATTTTCCTAGATGAGCTGTGCATATAAGTGACCACAGTCCATAAATTAATAGATTGTATTTAGTTACCTAGATATTGTGAATGTACAGGATAAGCCTAAGGACTGGTTTTGCGAACGAGCTATTTTGGCCCCGAAAAATGATCAAGCTACGTCTATCAATGACATATTGCTAAGGTCAATTGACGAAGAAAAAAAATCTACAACTCAATAGGCTCGGGGTATATAATGCAGACGAACGCCGTGAACTATCCTTGAGTTTTGAAATTTCCTCAAGCTATCAGGTCTTTTATACCATAGGATTATTCTGAAAAAATACACGCCGATAAAGTTTTTGCCTCACGCCGCCAAAACTAACAGTACACGATTGCAATTTAAAACACTTCATAAGAATTTAATACAAGCCAATATTTTGACTGGATGTGCAAGTTGAAACAGTGTTAGTGTCGCGGATTCCTTTAATACTCAGCGATCTCCCTTTTGATTTGAAAAAGCTACAGTTCCCTATAAATGTTTCGCCATGACCATAAATAAATCGCAGGGTCAAACATTAAAATTAGCAGGCGTAGATTTGCGGGAAAATTATTTGTCCCGCGGCCAATTTTATGTGGCTTATTGACGTGTAAGCTCCAATACCAGATTGGTTATTTTATCGCCGCTACATAATAATATAAAAATATTGATAATAATATGACAATATTTTTTCTGCAGCGAAGCATGAACACTGTAGATAAACAGTCACGAACGAAAGCTAGTACACAAATTCAAATAAATGATATTGAATTGAATGCTGGAAACAAACCCACGATATCAAGTGCAGAAGGCGAATCGTTATGCCAGTTACGTATTTACAGATTCAAACATGTCAAAACATGTTACCATTCAGAATGTAAACCAAACAAGTTGAACATGTTCTTTATTATATTTATACAGCAACCCTCGCTCGGGGTGAATGTATTAATATATAAAACTTCACACCGGCCACCTAATAGGATCGGGGATATTTGGGATAACCGTTTGTAAGACATGAATTATTCGTCGCTCGGTGTTTTACAAAGTAAAGATAAAGGCTCGTTTTTGTAAAAGGACTATTAAAGTTGGCGGCTTACTAAACGCAAACTAAAACATAATAGTTTCTTTGCTAGCTCAATGCTCTGGGGCCCTTTTCTTACGTCACCTCGCTACCCTTTGCAGTTTCTCTGAAACTGAGAGAAGGAAAGAAAGTAAAACACTTCCCCGTCACAACTGTGTTTCTTCACCTCATTGAGAATTGGTAACAAGTTCTTTTAAGCAGTTTCTTAACCATGCAGTCAAGGCCAAAGTTATTGAAATTTATTTCCAAAAACGAACGTCGAACGAACGAATTTTCAGCTTTTTAGTATTGGGAAATCAGGTCAGATATTTGTTGAAAACTTTTTTAAGTATTGTTTCGTTGCGAGACTCAAGACAGTTTAAATCATTTTTCTGGGACGCGCCAAGTGCCATGCTCTGTGTTTATCTGGCAAACAAAGAAACTTTATTAATCCTGGTTTACAGAAGTTGCATTGACCAAAAACATTTCAAGTCTCGCTGGAAGCGCTATAATGTCACTATATGTAAAACGGTAAATAGGTGGCCATTTGTGGCAATCGTCTCCGTGCAGGAGCAAACCCGGTTACACCTAGTAGTTGTCATTAAACCAAGTTGGCTAAGATTAGAAAAGATGGTTAAACAAATTCTAACTGGGGGAAAAAAAGTTATCAAACGATATAACTCGGTACATAATTTTTTCAGCTTCCCCTTTCTACTTCACATCAGTAGATAAATTAAATAGCCCTCCATCAATACTCTCATCAAATGTTCGACATTACATCAAGTTGTCGATACCCTCGTCAATCATTGTCTTCGTAGCTGTGCACAAAATGGGTCCCCCGGGCCCACAAATGATCTATGCTAATCTAATTTACACCAGTTCCAAGAATATAGTATATTCTGACCGAAGGACGATGTGAAATAAGCACTTTTACCGGTAACGAAACCATAGCGCGATTTAATCATACTTAACAACGCCATCTATTAAGCGTTGGAAGGTATTAACTTTAAATCAATACAATAGACAGGTTGATGGTGAAATTATTGAAAACGTAGCTGTGAAATTCTTAGCTCCAGGTCAAGTACCTATAGAAGTGTTTTTTTTTGTTATAAAAAAACTTTCTAACAAAAATATTATATATATTATACATATATAAATATATATCTGACTTTAAAACACTAAAAACCATGAATTATCATGTAAGCGTTCATTTTGGAGTGTCGTTGTCAAGATTATTTTAAGTGGCACATTTACTTGGAAGGGGATGGGCCTACACCTCCTCAATTTTTCGGAAGTTGTGGTCTTATATGGAGCCCAACTGTTCTTGATTTGAAGTTCTCCAAACTGCATGCGCACAGCCAAAGAGTGGGAAGGTATTCCAGTGGTGACGGGCGCATGAGGAATTTAGATGCTAGCCAGTCCGAGCAGAGGGGTTATCTACCAGGTAAGGGTACAAGCCGTATGACACGATGTCTGGTAGAAGATCCGCTAGTTTGGTCCTGATTTGTGCCTAAGATTAAGTTTTTCAGTTAAGTCTACATTTGTTATTTGTATTTCATTCCTTAATTCAATACCTCTATCCAACGACCAATCGAATTATTTTTATTTCTAGAAAGCGTTACAGTTTCCTTCCAAACCCCTTGTACACAAGAATGTACACACACACAAGCTCTACACTCGCTCTTTTTAACAGAAATAACATTTGAATTAAACTCAATACGTATTTATCTGAAGTGAGTGCTACCGCTTTTGACAGCATCCTTAACACGACAAATTCAGGACGATTGCTAAAACTTTTCCTCCCTGAAGTAAGGCTTTCCACAGAGTAAGCAGGACGCAAACAAGGATTAACGATAACGAGCAACAGAGACAACGATATGCTCGCAGCGTATATTAGGAGGGCAGAGTTATAGCGACCGTGCTGTACTTTATATTGTGTTGTAAATCAAATAAACTCGAGGAATGAAAGGGATTGAATGTGTTTGCGTCGCCTTGCGTTACAATGGAGTGATAGGTCGACTGCAAAATATATATTTTTATTATTATATTTGTGACGAAATTTTTTATATCGCTCCGGTCATGTCGGATTGACGTCTAATTGGACAACGAGGCAAAACATAACATAAACTCACGCTTGTATTCCCCAGAGGGGGTAAGCAGAGGTGTTTTAACCGGGCACAGTTCTCGACTCCACTCCGTACTGTTGCTGAGAATTTCCTAATGGAAAAACCCAATTATAGGTATCATTTGGCTTGACCCGGGGATCAAACCCAGGACGTCGTATTCAGCAGTCGCGCTTGAACACTGAGTGAACAATGTAAGTGAAGGAATAAACAATTCACCAGTGTGTACACACTTATAATAATCTCTTTCTTTGCTAATGTCCATTAATATATAATGTTACCGTGTGGTTTCCGGCCTAAGAATAGAACCACCCCTTTTCATCCCACGGGTGTCGTAAGAAACGGCAAAGGGAAAGATCCGGAGGATGGGCAGCAGCAACCATCTGTGTAACAGCAATTATCTGTTATTGCGATCTCCAACCCGCTTGCCCAGCGTGGCGATTATGAGCCAATACCTCCAACAAAATGACGCGCATTGGGAGAGGCCTATGTTCAGCAGTGGACTAATACAGGCTGATGATAATGATGATGAAGATGATCCATTAATATGGGCCGCTGTGACCGAAATTGGGTCAGGAGGACATTGTAATCATTAAAATTTTCATCTTTTATAAAGCATCTACTCCAGTTTATTTTACCGGGGTATCTCGGCGTAGTAGAACTGACTACGTACTCGGTAGTTATAAGTTGGACTAGTTCTCTTTCATTGATATTCCGTCTGGAACTGTTCCTCCAACATTCACGGAAACTATCGAAGAACTGTTACTCGTTACACCGGGAACACTGGCGATGTGATAGCCAAGTTTGAACATAACAGTGGAGGAATATTGGGCTTCTAGTACAATCGAATTGAGAACCTCCACCTTTTTTGAAGTCGGTTAAATAAACAAGCGCTCGTTGCAGTTAGTACTGCGATGTTGTTCCATTAGATACTTTAAATGTTTTATAAATATTCATGATAAAGCATCATAAATTAGATATTGTGGATTTGAAATACTTCAGTTTTAACACAACTTCTATCCACTTCAAACAATTACCATCACTCAGGTTCAGCAGCGCTTGTCTATGGATGGTCGTGCATTAGTGGCATTTCATTTTGAGCGAAAAAAAAGTTAATTAAAATCAGTACATTCGTTTAGGAGCTCCGATGCCACAAACAGACACACAGCCACGTCAAACTTACAACACCCCTCTTTTCGTATTAGAGGCTAAAAATTATACATGTAATCTGAGACTTGGCGCTCACACTACCTTACCAAACCCCTGCAACGTCGCGGCCGCGTGTGATGTTTGACAACGTCGCAATCTGCATGCATTTCGTGTTGCAGAACAAATTCGTCGCTGTACGCTGTACGTGTTGTCAATGCCTTCCCTTGGCTTTGATTTAAAGTTAGATAACCTGCAGAGTGTCGCGTCCGTCGTCTTTGACATATTTTATGTTGAAACGCACGGAAGTTCTGAACTTGTATTGAGAGGAAAGCCGAACAAATTGATGGAAGGAGTAAATTCTTTACATTAAAAAAAAAAGGAAATATCTTGTGTGACAGAAAATATTATATAAAGAACTAGTTGTCCGGCGCGACTTTGTACGCGTGATTACCCTAACCTACTCTACCCCTACCCTATCTCTACTCTACCTCTACCCTATACTACCCTACTCTACCCCTACCCTACCCTACGTTACCCATCCTTACCATGCTCTAGGGGTATAATTCCATTTGTTTTGTTCTCCTCTGCTATTTTAGTTGGAGACAATCTAACAAATGAAAATCGGTTTAGCTGTTCTCGAGCTATAAGTGTGTGTACAAACCCGACTTTGTTTTATATACCTATACATAGATATTAAATTTAATAAGAATTTTATTTTATTAATACAAAAAGTAGGTTCTACTAGAGCGTTACAGTGGGTACACATAAAACACATAAGTATTACATTACTTTATCTTGAAACACAACAACTAAACCATTTGTCACTACGGACAAATCCGTGTATCTACTGTATCACATTATGGGGATAATCCCAAAGCAACTACCTATAAAGGGGTAGGCAGAAACCTGGGTAGCTATATTAACACGTTTACGGCGTCAATGGTGCGTGCACTGTAGACACTTGGAGTATGAATAAGATGTTTAGAACAAATACGTTTACCTATAGCAACAATATAAAGCTAACAATAATAAAAATATGATATGGTGAATTAATTTTTTTCCTGCGGCTTGTCTTTCTTAGCTTTTATTGGTTTTTCCGGGATACAAAACCTTACACCAATTTCCGGCTTATAAACTATACCTATGCTAAAAATCACGTCAAGGTAATGCTCCGTTGCTAAGTGAAAGAAAGATAAACGATAAAACACACTTTCGACTACTTATACATTCTCGAATTAACTATATTAGTAAGGATAAGAATAGAATATTCAAGTAATATTACTTCTTCATTTCGCTACATTAAATCCACTGTAGATTAGGCACATAGTATCAGCACAGTGTTACAAAGACAAAGGAGTATAATGTAATAACGTCTCGACACTTAGTCGTACTAAAAATTGGACATTTAGTTCAGATATAAGATTTTTTTATGACGGATTTTCAATGTTTTTATTTTAACTAAACCTTAAACTTAATAATAACATATACTTAATAATAACTTAATAATAAAATTGTAGTTTCCAACGCAGTTATACTAAGACTACTCACAACGGCTTAACGCTTTAAGATACAAGTTGATTATTTTGCTTGGCATTGAATCCTGGTTTTGTTTTCTTTTTAAATTTTATTTTATACAAATGTAGGTATACTTTTAATTATGTGTTTAGTAGTTTATAGTTTACAAAAAAAAACTAGAAATAGGTACTACACAATTATACATAGGTATCATTGGAAAAACTATTTCATTTTTAATCTTTACAAATTTCACTTACTTTTATTCATACCCTATGTCCATCCATTTCAAAGTTAATACAATTAGGAAGGGGTCTGCTGACACAGACGACAGACAGTTACCGGCTCTGACAGACTCTAAAATAGAGGCATGCGCAACATTGTGCAGCATGCGTCACGGATCTCTTAGTCCGTGAAGTTAGATGCGAGATGATGATTCTCCTTAAAAATTCGCATTTAAAATGTTGTCGCGTTTATTAACTGAGATAAGCAGTGATAGCCTAGTGGTATGACTGTTGGACTGCCAAGTTAAAGGTCATAGGATCGAAACTCAGGCACGCTCTGACTTTTCGAAATTATGTGTGTATTAGAAATTAATTATCACTTGCAAAACGGTGAAGGAAAAAATTGGCCAATATTGGCAACTGGGAGGGAAATTTGTTTAGGAGTTAACCAATAGGTTAATAAACCATTTTGGTCAATATTTAGGAACTGGTACCCTCGTTGTGGCAACAGTTCTTACACAGCGACCAAAATAAAACGAAGAGATTACTGCCAGTAGAAGGCTTTCTAACTTTGAACATAGACAAGTATCGGCAAACGAACCAGTATCTCTGAAACGTCTATATCCAGTGCGATTCCAATTTCAGCTGAAAATATAAAACTGAAGACTACGGTTGGAGTTGTCAGTACAGGGAGCTGTTGATTTCTACTCCATACAATAATTTAATAGCATACACATTTGATATTAGTATTTTTATCCTGTAAAACTTTCTATCAACTCACTTTGAAATATACGATGATACGATGTCAATCAGTTCATTAATCGTTGCACATTATTTTCTTTCTTTTTTTTTGAAAACCCACAGTTATTTTTATGTCTTTCTGTTTTGCCGTTGGGAATAGGCTAGGCAGACGTGGTTTAAAAAAAATAGGAGACTTCATTTTAAGTAGAACTAACCAACTCGGAATTAAGTAATATTCGTATTGTATGGCGTGGCGTGGATATGAAATGCTACAAACAGACACGACAAACAAAAATAAGTTTGTATTTGTTTTTGAAAACAAGTCGCGCAGTGTCGACACAATCACTTCGACGATTATGATGGGTGGCGCGGTATTGTCACCGTTCTGAAATTTCTGGTTTATGGTAAACTAGCTATTGCCCGCGCCATCGCCTGCTTAGAGGTCGGGCCGAAATAAAAAAGTATTTATTTCATTTTATTTATTGGGAAAAAAACGGTTATACATTACATCTTTATATAATTTTAAAACCATATTGTTAGGTGAATGTTAATAAGTAATAAAAGTAACACATACATAACATAACATAGACTCACGCCTGTATTCCACAGAGGGGGTAGGCAGAGGTGTATGCGGTACACCCACGTTCCGAAGGCTATGTTATAAGTCCCATGTTATAGTGGTGGGCCTATCGCCAGACTGCCTGTCGTTACTGATAATGTTCTAATGGAAAAATCCATTAACACTTTGTCCGAGATCGAACCTAGGACCTCGTGCTAAGCAGTCGCGCTTGCTACCACTCGACCAACGAGGCATTCACTAGGCCAACGAGGCAGTCTAGTAATCAAAATATAAACAAATAAAGCATGGTGCAATTTAAGTGTTGTTGAAAAAAAAGACTTTAAATTAATAAAATTACTTATTAGTACTAAATACATAGTACTTAGTATTTAGTCCTTCCAAGGAGTAGCGTGACTGGCTGACACGGCGTCTTTATACACCACGTCTATCTTTTTTGCAGCTAAAGATGCATATTTGTTGGCCTTTGGATCCCAGGCACTTCGAGCCGTCACGCATGCGCTGCACACGACCACGACCAGGAAGAGAACCTATAAACCACAATTTTGTAAAACTGTACTGCAACAACTACATCCAGTATTCATTGTTGCCACTATCTTATGTAAGTGAGCAAGTATTGTTTGCAATACAAGTAATTTTTTTTACAGTTAAGACACAAACTGCTACCTAACAGTTAATAGGACTATACTATAAGGCTCTATGCCCACAACCGATTTTTTCACCGATTTTCTGACTCACGGTCTTAATTTTGCTAATAGCTTCTATTTTGTAGATCGGTCTACCTGTGTAAACTCGTGACACACACTTCTTTACATAGTTACTGGTAAAATACGGCTGTAAGCATTGAATCGGTCACAAATCGGGGAAAAATCGGTCGTGGGAGGTGTGCATACCTTTGAAAGACAAATAGAAAGAAAGAAAGATGAAAAAAGAAAGAAAAAAATATTTAAAAAAAGGGATAATAATACGGCACCCACCCTCGATTAGCGACTCCAACTAGCATCTGTAGTTTTTGGGACTCGTCCCTTTGCTCCCAGCTGTTATTCAGGGGGATTTTTATTATGTTTATTAGGAAAACGCTAGCCTTAAATAACGCTAACCAAAAACATGCATCATGCAACATGCGCCAGCCCAAATACTAAATCAATATTTGATAAATCGATTAGTTAAAATTTACTAATTGGGCGATCCAAGGTGTATTTCCTCCATGTTAAGTTGATTTGATTACAAATCCAGAAAAACTAACAAAATAAAAACAAATAAAATAAGTTATCGACCTTTTTTTAAATGAGGAAGTGAATTGAAAATCTCATGTACATGTAAGACATTAATTTATTGAAAAAATATTATATTACCTTCACTTAAATTATTACTTATTGTAGCATGTTTGAAATAGCAATAGAACAGTAAAATATTTATTTCAGATTCAAGGATTACAAAATACACAAGTACAAAATATTACTTAACTCTAACATAGCATTTGCTGGAACTAGGTACTTACTGAACCTGTATCTCAGGCAGAATGTGCTGATTAAAGTGTTTAATCTAAACAATTTCACTATAATATATACTTTTAAAGTTACATAATGTAAACTTAAATTAGAAACTGTTATAAAATATAATTGTTATAATATATAAGAAATATAGCTTAAGGAGAAATCATCAATATAATTACGTTAAGTTACAATTAAAATGTTGTTTAAAAAGTGAAAGATTAAATTATTATAAATTATTTCTTGTTGACATCCTCTGGCTATAAATAAATAAAAAAATAAAATAAAATATTCTTTAATTCAGGCAATGTACAATCCATAGTATGAGATACAAGAAAATTCGTTAAATTACCCTCTTAATTAGAAATCTTCAAAGCGGGGATGAGATCCTGTTTGCTACCGTCTTCAGTCTGTCATTGTCTGACCTATTTTCACAAGACTAGCTTCGGCTTTCTTGGGCGCCGCAGCCACCACCTTCATCGGCTCTGTCCAAATACCCGTGAAACTTGGAACAACTGCGCACGCGCTGCACACAAGCGCGACCAAGAAGAGAACCTAAACATCACAATTTTGTTAAATTGTATGTTTTGTAATCCGCGTTGGATGATTATTGCTGTCACCATCTCATGAAGTAAGTATAGTTTGCGATACTTGTGCATGTTTTTTGTTCAATTTGTTCCCTTCGCCCTCTACTGTTACATTTTTTTAAACTTTATTTTGATTTTTTCTAAAATTCTTCAATCTTCTCACATATTAAGTCTGCAAATTGCATTTACGATACAGAAGACAATTCCTACCTAGTTAAGAAAGGGCGTTATTTCGGGCTAGCGTCACCTCGGGCTAGCGTCACCTCGGGCTAGCGTCACCTCGGGCTAGCGTTATTTTAGACTCGGGTTTTTAAAGATATCTTACAATGGATCGGGTTACGGTTATTTAGGAATCGTTTTGAAAAGCACAACATCTTTTATCTAAGTATGGAAAGCAGGTATTCATATAAGTATCACATACAAATAAAAAACGCTTTCAAGAATCCATCCAAAGTCAGATTCCGAAGAGGCCCATTGAAGCCGGAATCGGACCAAAAAAGGTTTTCGTAGTTTAGGTTAAGATATTTTAAATCTAAGACTTTTAAAACTAGAAAGTCAAGTCAAGTCTATCTTAATATTATTTAAGTATTTTTTTAGTTTTTTTGGCAGACTTCGGAGATATAAGGAGGAAGGACATATTTTTTTTGCACATTTTTAGGTATAAATATTAAAAAAGTAATAAGACTTGAAATAGACAAAAACTTATTTTCTTAATCCTTAGAGCAAGCCCTTTCAGATAAAACCATATGGTGCCTATATAATATGCGTGAAATAAAAATATCATCCCCTCTTTACATGTATGAGATGCCACCTTTTTATTTTTTATTTAATTTTATTTCATTACTTTGTTGGCGTTATAGATATTTTAATCTCATGCTTTCATCTATCTACTATTGATAGATCGCGAGTAATAATGCTGTGACAGACAAGCAGACAGATAATTATAACAATAAGAGTTCCTACGGCATCGTAAAAATAGTACGGGCCAGTAAAAAGACAAACTATTTTAGGAAACAATGTTATAAAATAAATGTACGTACCGATAAAAATTTCATTGTTGTTGAGAAGTCAAGTGGAGAGGTGAGAATGCGCGGGAATTTATATGAGCCGCCATTTTTTTCCTAGAGCGTCAATGCTTAACAAAAAACAAATTGTAATACAATAAAACATTTGCGTAAACACCTGCATCTGAACAAATAATGCTAAAGAAAAGTGCAAAATATTATTGTTTTTAATTTATAATTTAGGGTCCCGTAGCCAAGTGGCAAAAACTAAACCCGTATAGTTTCGACTTTTCAAAGGTTTTTTTTTACTAGCTCAACACCTGCTAACAGGGGTGTAGTTTGTCTTCTATTAAGATCATTAATAAATAATTAAACAAAATGGTTTGCTTCATTGTGGACCCGTTCGGTTGATTATGAAGTAAGCATGTGTTTGAATCAAACACTATTTGTTCAGATGCAGGTGTTTACGCAAATGTTTTGTTGTAATACGATTTGTTTTTAGAATTCTGTACCCAAAAGATAAAAACGGGACCCTATTGCTGAGACTCCACTGTCCGTCTGTCTATCACCAGGCTGTATCTCAAGACCGTGATAGCTAGACAGTTGAAATTTTCACAGATATATTATTTTTGTTGCTGTTATAACAACAAAAACTAAAGACTAAAATAAATATTTAAGGGGGCTCCCATACAACCAACGATTTTTTTGCCGTTTTTGGCTTGATATTAATAACTGCAATAGGTACACGCTCGAAATAATAGTTGTATTTATTTAACATAAATGTTGTATATACACAAACTATTTAGTTGTATATTCGTTTAAAAAATAAATAATTAAATTAAAATAAAATAAATATTTAAGGGGGTTGCCATAATACAACGAAAGTGATTATTTTTCCGGTTTTCTCGTAGTGTTAACTGTTGGTTTAAATTGTTACGGAACTCTTCGTGTAAAAATCAGTCTCACACTTGGCCGGCTTTTAGTAACGTACCTATTGAGGCTCAAGAAAAAATGGCGATACCTGCGTATTCTTACTTGTTCACTGGACTACACAACAACAATGAAATTCTTATCGGTACGTAAGTACATTTTATTTATAAAATTGTTCCCCATAATATATTTTCCCTATACCTTATTTCTCAGAAAGGCCCATTCATACGGTGCCATAGTACACCAAGAACCTTAAAGTTTTGTCACCTCTAGTACCTACCTGTCACAGCAATTTTACTCGCAAACCTGAAATAACGCAAGTCCTAAATAACGCTAGCTTGAAAAAACGCTAGCTTAAAATAACGATAGCCTGAAATAACGCTATTTCGAAATAACGCTAGCCCGAGATAACGTCAGCCCTTTCTTACCTAAGTAGAAATTTTCTTTTGTATCATAAGTGTAGTTTGCAGACATTATACGCAAGAAGTAATAAAAATTGCTAGGAAAATAAAAAACAGTTCAAAAAGAGTATCGATGGGAACAAACAAACCCGAAAACATGCACATGTATCGCAAATAATACTTTCTTGATGAAATAGTGACAGTATTAACCATCCAATGCGGATCACAAAATACACAGTTTAACAAAATTGTAATGTTAAGGTTCTCTTCCTGGTCACGCTCGCGTGCGGCGCGTGCGCAGCGCCTCCAAATTTCATGGATAGTTGGAAAGTTCCGATGAACGAGATGGCCGCAGTACCCAAAAAAGTCGCGGCTAAAGGAGCAGAACTTGTGAAAATAGGGCTGGGAGTGATATAGGAGGAGAGCACGCTGGACATTAACATGGAAAATTTAATTATTAATATTTTACGTTAATCAACAACTAATTGTAATTTACGGAATATTTTCCGTGATTTCTCAAAAGGCTTCTAATATTTCAAACATGTTGCAAACGCTATGATTGTAGAGTGTAG
Organism: Protodeltote pygarga; assembly: GCA_936450705.2. Lineage (NCBI taxonomy): Eukaryota > Metazoa > Arthropoda > Insecta > Lepidoptera > Noctuidae > Protodeltote > Protodeltote pygarga. The sequence continues at coordinate 142,916 of OW388274.2, forward strand.
TTTATCTTTTTAACCGACTTAAAAAAAGGTGGAGGTCCTCAGTTCGACTGAATGTTTTTTTTTTTGCATGTTTATTACGCGTTCCTTCAATTTTTGGCCGATTTTTAATAAGAAAAATTAAGGTGTTCTTCGTCCTAGACCCGCTATACCAACGTGTATGTATGAGTACATAGGATGTACGTGTTTGAGTCAAATACATGCCTATTTCATACAAAAAAAAAATCGTGATGTGTCCGACAGTCCTACAGGATCAAGTCATTATTACCTTGTATTGTATGAAATGATTGAGTATCAATTTAGAAGTAATTTTAAATAAACTATGCCAATTAATTACAGTTCAAGCATTTCAAGATTTATTTTTCTTACAACTTTCATTGAGGTTCAAATGAAAATTATTTGAAACTAAATCTGACAGTTAGATAATTAATGTTTAAACTTTAGTTTGCTAAAGCTTTAAGTTTACAATCCTGTCGATTTCACTAAATTAATGATCCAGAAGTAAATTTATATTATTTTCAGTTCAAATGCTTTGTTGTAGGATTCAGTTAGGGCTTGGCAAAAAACAGTCTGAGGCGGTGACAACTGGAACTAAAAATAAAAATCTTAAAACCAAGTTTGTGAGTACTAAAATAATTTAGAATAGATTCATTTCATTATATTTGACGACAAAAAAATTCGCCAAAGAAATATATAAGTACTAAATAACTTGTAATTTTGAATTGCAGTATGAGAAGTGCGCCAATGGTGCCCCCAATTTTTCCAGACTCTTTTTTGCCAAACTGTAGATAGTTGAGAACGGAATTAAACCCAGGAAATATTATCGCTGTAATTCATGCTACAATCACTGCAACATTAATTTAGTTTACATCTAGATTGGGTACTGATTGCATACCAGTCGATTGATGGTTCGACTGCCAAAGTCCAAAAGTAAGCATTTTTTTACATTAAAGCAATGAGCGAATTACATTTTTGAAGTTCAGACCAGCACCTCGAACTTTTTGAATAGATTATCACTTTCTAAAACGGTGAGAGAAAACATCGCTAGGAAACTAGCACACCTGAGAGATTTTTATACGGTGTGTAAAGCCATGTCAGAGACTAAGGGCGGTTTCAACTCTGACACCAGGTTGTTCATCAACCATACGATAGAGAATGAAGCAGTAGACCAACGAAGAAGCTCATAGAACATATCTAATGGTAACAAACAGACCGTCGGCGTCGGTCACATACCCCGTCGGTCACACAGTCCGTCGGTCACACACACGCTAAAGTCGTCTGTAATCCAGGATTGAGTCGAGTGCGGTAAGTAAACAAATTACGGGGTAATGGCACTCTCGTCAGATCCGGTATACGCACATCAGTTACGAAGATATACATACTTCGGTTTCGGTCCTAGATGGGACATCTCTCTCTGTGGCATAATTATTATTCTTTCAAAACATGTGTATGTGCTATCTTGGCAGTTTTCACTTTAGGACATCATTTTTTGCCCTTGTTCTAATGTTATGTAGGGTCAGAGCGATAGGTTTTATTCATCTGTATTAAGCCACTCACTAGCAAGCCGACACATTTATGTAGATCATTACACTAGGCTTTTATGAATTGTCGAACGAATTAATAGAGAGTCTATTTAGCCAGTCTCAAGCGCAGCCTACTTCTTCATGGAGAAGACTAGCAAGAAACACCGAAGTGTAATGAAACACTTTTAGTGATAATTTCAAAAAACTTCCTTTTATCTACCAAATAAATTCTACCACAATCACTTCTATCCATCATATCTCTGTGTAATCACAAAATTCTCTCGGTTTCAATTTTCCGTCTGATTTTTCGTCAATGAAAGCTACCCCTCCCCCTCCTGCTCTCACCCCGTCCCCCGTCCCCGTCCCCCGCGGGCTCGATGATGCCCCCTTTGTGGTACAGACAGATAGACGTAATTGCTTCTATATGTAACTGGCAGATTGAATCTCTAGAAAGAAAGTGTGACGATTCGAGAATGGTGGGGATTTAATGCTGATGTAAAGTAAAATGCAAGCAGTTTGTAGTTTCAGTACCTAGCTTTAGTCTGTCGTTTCGATTCTGTTGCTGCTAGCTGCCGCACTAACACGGTGTCATGATTATGTGTATGTTATGTTCGTAATAGAATTTATTAAATAGAGACTAATTACATAATAAATAAATGATTAAAATACAATTAAAACTAAAACTAAAAACTAAAACTAAAAACTAATACTAAAACTAACGCTAAAACTAAAAGTAAAATAAAAAGAGGAAAAACTTAATCTAAAAGCGCTTCCAGTGGGCAATGTCCCCAAAACGCTGGCTGCATTGCCACGTTGAATGGCAAATGCTAAGCCTTTGAGCTAGGTATAGGCCAGCGTTTTGATCCCGAGTAGCTTCGACCAGACGCCCCGATAGTTCTTTAATTCGTAATTATGTTTACACACAGATACTTATAACGATCCTTTTTTCTCGCCGTTTAAAATTTTTATTCAAATTTAATACTGGGAACGCAGACTGCCAAGTCCTCATTGAAAAAGTAGCACAGCCTGCTAAGGATGTCACTCAAACATGAGGCTTAAGCGCGAGATTTTGACGAAACCATGTTCCAGTCGCAGATACTAATGTTACCTACACAGTCGTGTGTTTCAACGCCTCCAGTCAGATCCTTGACCTTGACTCCATCCTTCTGAGTGGTTCTTATAGTAAAGCGGTATTTCTAGTTTATATGTATAATTACTCTATCGACTCGCGCCAGAGGATACTAGCCAAATATTCCTGCAGTAATAGCCAAATAAGCTGCAGCGTAACATAAAATCCCGACAATACTTTAAGTAACTTGAGAATCAAACCTGGCATGAGTTACAGCCTGGCCTGAACCTGGCTTTCTGCTTTACTAAAGGTGTAAGTAGACGTGCGATTTTGCCGGCGACAAAAAGTCGACGATGGACAGGCATCGGAGAGGCTGTAAATTATAATGCCACTAGACCTCGCAACTTCTTGTAAAAATTTCACAAAAATATTAAGACAATTGGTAATATCGCATCGGTGCCTTCTAAAACTGCAAAGTTTGGAACACTGAGTCGGATACGTAATGTATTCCGATAGATATTACCACACGCCCTAGGCGTATAAAGAAATTTGAAATTTCGACTGATTCTGATGGGATACGGTGGCTCAGCGGTTAGAGCGTCGGCACGGAACGCCGAAGATCGTGGGTTCGAATCCCATACGTATCAGTTGTTTTTTCAAATTTCTTATTAAATATTTATATGTAGTATTTACTGGAAATGACTAAACATTTGGCAATGTTTTAGTGCCATACAACACAAACCACTGCTAGGAATTTCCCCAGATCGCTCAAATAATCGCTAAATTACCGCCGACTGTCACCAACGATTGTTATCTCCGTTAAAAAGTCGCCCGTCTGACTGCACCGTTACAGACATCAGAGACAAATGATTGACGAGGGTAGCGCTAAATTGATAAAACGTCGATGAGTTGATGACGGTGCTGTACAACGGGTTCGATTTCATTTTGATGTTAATTTTGGTGACAGCACAAGGATAAACTTGATTGGTATCTGGCATAACGCCGTAGGAAATTATAAGATAATATCAAGATCCGAGTTTTAAAAAAGCACGTTTCTATGTAGAGAATTTATGAGTGACTCGCACGGAATGAATTCGAACTAAACGGGGCGAACTGACTCCTTTGAGACTTCGAATATTAATATTTGTTACGTAGTCGATTCGCATGAAGCTTATTTATTTGCATGCGAATCGAAACCTTTAGAAATAAGTAGTAGGCTGCTGGCACACTGTGTATACATATGTGACAAGTCAACACGCAATATTTGAACCTACGATCTTCTGTTAAAGCTTCTAGCCGCTCTACCAACTAAGCTCGTTACCAAAAATCGTGATAGCCTAGTGGTTTGTCAGAGGTTGTGTGTGCCTCAGGTTCGAACATATAGCACGCACCTCTAGACTTTTCATAAGTTATGTGCGTATTATAAATTAGTTATCACCTGCTCCGTACCTCGGAAAGCACGTTAAACCGTTGGCCTCGGCTGTCATGATGATCTTTGACAGTCGATATAGGGAACCAATACCCTCATAAAATCCTGACAACTGATCTAACTTCAGAATATCGTATCCCTTTTGGTTGCGGAGGTCAGATGGGCAGTCGTTCCGTAGAAAACTGATATTCAGCTGCATCTGGTTAGATTAGAAGCCGACCCCAACAAAGTTTAGGAATGATAGGGCTAGGCGGATGATCTTCTAAGACAGAATTCTATTCTTCTTTAAGCGTTTATTGCGATTCTAGATGTAAATATATCAGTAGTTTCTATGATCAAAATATTTTCATAATTTCGTCTAGAAAGTCAAATATAATGTTACCATGACCTTTCTGTCAAAATGAGCGGGCCTAGCTCCTGAACGAGCCATCCCAATGATATACAATTACAATAATGTGCTCTGCCTACCCTCACTATTGAATTAACAATTTCATTTGATTCCGCCGCACGTTTCTATAATATTGGAGACACAGCTTTGAGGGAACAGCTAGATTGCGTCAAAACATATAATAAGTTGTAAATAAATAAAAAAATCTGTCTGTACCTACTATACATATATCTGTTAGGTATAGCTGATAGGTTATTGGTAGCAAACCGTTTTTGGCACCTACGAGGCCTTCAACTCGCTTAATTGATAACGAAATGATAACCGGGGTCTTCTGCTTAATTTTCTCCAAATTCTTTCATTTTCTCCATTTTTTTTCTAATTTGCGCCAAAGCACGGAAACGTTCGAAATAAAACTTTTTTAACGAATGCGTAAACGTCTAGCAAACTACTACAACAATTAGTTATTGCTTTATTCTTACTGCGTGTGCACATAGCAGATACATACAATCAGTTCTTAGCCGATCGGATCTTTTTTAAGTCAGCCGAGTCGCATTTTCATTCACGTCATAAAATATTAGTATCACAGTTAACAGTGAGCTAGCTGTTATGAAGCTGTGGTGGTAACTAGGTTTTACCATAAACCACATTTAATACGAGCTTATTTCGGACTTGGGGTATAATCCAGCTGAATAGAGAAGTAGGGTGCGTAGTTAAGTGACAGCGATGATTGTGTGCTCCGTTATTTAGACGGGTTATACTCTTAAATCCTTACTACAGTTGGATGTAGAAATAAAAGATATTTTTTTCTTTTCGTAATTGTAGTGTTGTTTCTTTCTTATTTTATGGGAATGTAGCTAAATGCCAAGATTAGCTTATAATCTGTGATAACCTAGCTCAGAGGCGTGACTGTTGTAGTCCTGGGTTCGAAACAAAAGCAAGCAGATCAAATGTTCAGACAATAATATATGGCAGATATCCAATTCACTATTTTCTGATCAGCGGCCACGCAACCATTTGACCTAACAATAATAAACAATCAATAAATGGTCCCCCTGATTATTGGTAGACATTGAATTTGAATATTTTCAATGGTTAGTTAAGTGCTCCCTACGGCTTACCATAGCCCTCTCCCTCTCCCCTTCCAACATTATCATAAAACCACGAAGCTACCATACTCTATTAAATCTTCCTTCATTTGAAATTCGAAATAATGTTGAAAGTCCTGATTTTTATTTAAAAAATAAAGAATTTAAATTCAAAGTTCAAAATTTTTGTGAAAAAAATTAAAACCCATTTTCGGGGATACTCAGCAAAACCATCCTCGTTCGTTCAAAATTCGAAATAACGCCGAATTTCTATTCTTAAGACGTGGTTTAAATTCGGAGATGCTCGGCAATGTCCGACAGCGCTCGGCAGACGGCCGATCTGATAGCGATCGTGGCTTTAATTTACTTACATAGTATAGAACTGTAGTGTGAGTGTGACATAGAGTAGAAATTTTCAGTAGACCCATTTTATTTAACTCTGTATTATTTAAGCTTCACTGCGTAACGCTTATTTTTTTTCTGAGAGTGTTCTTTTTCAGTAATTTATATTTTAAATTACAAAGAGAAAACATATCGATCGATTTACGTTTAATTTCTCGTCTTTCTTCTATCTTTATCGATTATACAAGATATATACAGATATTACTATAGATTATACAAGGAAGGGTCTTTTAAGATAATTACTGATTACTTTATCGACTCGATTGGTTAACTTACCTATGCATTTCTTTCTTCTTTATCGTATTCTTGATGAACAACATGGTGTGTGAGTTCAAACCGCCCGTAGGCCTCTGTCATAGCTTTGCACACCTTTGAATTAATTAGAAAAATCTCTCAGCTATCTGAAAGATTTTTCTAACTAATTCCTCACGATGTTTTCCCGGGTTATGCCCTCACCTTTTAGCAAGTGATAATTAATTTCTAAACGCACATCAATCCGAAATGCGTGCATGGGTTTCGAACTTACTACCTTTGACTTAGCAGGTCTTTTGACTTGGAGCGGGCCTACAGGCAGGCACTGGACGGGGCTGCGAGGCGCGTTTGCGGTACCCGGACCCGTCCGATACAGTGCTAGGAACACGCAGGGGGGAGACGTTTTTAGTGGGTGCGAGCCCCACATAACCGTATGTCCTCGGACGTGCGGTATGCGGAAGGCATTTTTTACTCCCCCCGGCCACAAAAAAAAAAAAAAAAGGTCTTTTGACTTGAAAGTCATACCACTAGGCTATCATTGCTTAATCCATCAGCGGGACTTCTGTAGGTGATCTACTGTGTGGTAGTGTCGTGGACCCACCCCGTCCCGAGGCGTGCAGTGCGAATAAGTTGGCATTCTTTATCGCGGCCCACCACAGCACTTGTGTTACTATTAGATAACATACCGTACTGTGTTGCTTAATCAACTCATTATGTTAGCTAACTTATTATTTTGTTTGGTATTTTCTTGTTTGTAAAGAGAGCACTTGATCTCTCTCCTATACTGTCGGCTTGCAAATTCATAGTCGTGGGAACATAATTGAGAACTATTAATTATTATGATTACACAATTTACTAATACACAAGCCGAAAAATATATCTCTTCATTTGTTTCAAACAGGGAATCAAACCCACGACACTTATTGCATAAGTTAATAGTAAGGTTAGCAGTAATAGCCTAGAAGTATGACAGTAAGACTGCTAAATCAAAGGTCCTAGGTTCAAAACCCAGGCACCTTTAACTTTTCGAATTTACGTGTGTATAATTAATTATCATTAGTGAGGGACCTGAGAGATTTTTCAACGGTATGTAAAGCTATGTAGAGACCTGTGGGCAGTTTAACGACACGAGCTTGTTCATCGTCATCATTAATTTAAGAGCTGCGCTCTTGTCAATGCAGCTTCCACCAGCTCTCCCTATCAAGAGCCAATTCCTTGACCTTGGTGGTTCATCAACCATATTTTAAAGAAGAAAAAATGCATAAGGTAAATCTCATACTCACCTACACCAATCGAGTCGATTCATTAATCAGTCCTTAAAGACCTCTCTTAAAGATCCCATAATAAGACGAACTGAACAGTCTGAACAGAATCTCATAGTCAGTCAATCAGTTGTGTACAATCGCGTAAACTATTAAATTAATATAATAATTGTTTGTGAAGCTTAGGTATAATAACATATTGATAGGATCATTACGCTTGTTCACCCTATAGGGTTAAGCTGATACATTATCTGTGTTATATGTAAGACTTCAAACCGTGATAGCCCAGTGATAAGACCACATTGTCTGGCAAGTTAGAGGTCTTAGGTTCGAACTCATGACGACGAGGTTTCCGAAGCATACCTCTGACTTTTCGTAAGTTATGTAGCCTTGGAGAGGTCTCTCTGGCCGTATCGGATTGCCGTCTCTTCGATCTATGAGAGTAAGGGAGTAGACATACTTGTGCAATATAATATAGTAACCAACTATGCAGGAGATAATATCATTTATAGATATAGATTCGCTATAGATAGAGATATAGATATATCCGTTGAGATGGGCCAATGTGACGTCAAGAGGAAATTATTTAAAAGACCATTCATGTGATCATCATTTAACTCTGATTAATATAACTTCAGTACACTACGGTTTTCTGTCTAAAGTTAACTGATAGGTGGCATTTATTTGCGCATGAAGTACTCGAGTTTAAATGTTCCTATTCCCACAAAAATGCTAGACCTATTAAAGTAGGTAATAAGTGTCTGTAGAACCCATAATATGGTTTAAGTTCAACACCAATTATTCACCGAGGAAGCAAAAACTTTGCCTTACTAAGAGTCCTGAGTAACGACACCATTAAACTTTGCCTCTGGAATTGAACCTTGGACAGATAGATCAATGAGTAAGTTCTTTAATGTACGATTAAGCATTTGGGTATAGGTTAGGGATGTATTTAAGTTGCATAATTATACGTCGCGGTGGTCGTGGTGGCGCATTGTTTACGGACACGCTCTGCAAGCACATAGATGTGGGTTCGAATCTAACATGTATCGATGTGACTTTATCAATGTCATAAATGTTGCTCTGTAGTGGGACAGTTACAGGTTGATTTATTTAAATATTCCTTTAGTACCTACTGACTAATTAAGCTAAATTAAAAAGCTGACTAAAAATCAGATATCAGATACTCGGTGGGGTCACATTTAATGTGCCACGTAAACTGCCTAGAAGTTCAAAGAGAAAACTCTTCTATACACCAAAAAATAACACAAATTTAAGGCAACACTGTTCTTTGTCTAGAATGTATGCTTTATACAAAGAGCATGAAAAGAGCATTGATTTATTTCACACACCAGTACCTGCTCTAAAAAAAGTCGTGCTTGATTTAATTTGATTTAATTAATTTATGATTAATTTAATTTATATTTGGTTTAAATTTAATTTTGATTGGATGTTATTTTGTTATTACTTATTTTTAATTATTTATTCTCTTGAGCAATTGAAATTATTAAGTTTTATTTACTAATTCTAAATAACAAATATTTAAATTTAGTTGTTATATTGTAAACAATATTAATATGTAATTATAATAAATATTTGCGCATAATCTAGCATGCACTGCTCTTCTTTAAGTAATGAGGCACTTAGACTTATGTTTATAATTGTATAAATATTTATGTAACAGTGTACTTATTGTTGAAGAGCCAAATAAATGAATAAATAAATAAATATCACTTTTTTTTACACAAACAGGTAATTGAGCTCAGGATCTTATTCTCTCTCTCAGCTTCTTCTGTTCTTCTGTCTCTAAGTTTCTGATCTTTAGACCAAAGTAGCAGTTACTTTTGTTTAATGTGGGTATCGAACCTATCCTCAATAAACTCACATATCCTACAACTGAATGTGAGCGGGGGTCGTATCGATTTACCGAGTTAGTAATCGCTTGTCAATATACTGGGTAAGGACTTGTTCAGATTGGAGTCTAACTTTTCTCTGTAGGTACATAATTATTTAATAATAAAATTTCAAAAAACAACTTATACGGATAGGATTTGAACTCACAATCTTCGACGTACCGTGTCGAAGCTCTGACCGCTAAGCCACCGAATCCTACCAGCATCAATCAAAATTTCAAATCTCTTTTTACGCCTAGGGCGTGTGGTAATATCTATCGGAATACATTACGTATCCAACTCAGTGCTCTAAACTCTCTTTGTACGTTTGCTTTTCAACTCGGATTATCCCATTTTTAGTCGAAGATTGACGAACAACTAACCTTTTACGTTGTAAGTCTGGAGATTTTATCCTATATTACATAAATATACATCAGCCTGCAACTGTCCCTACAGGGCAAAGGCCTCTTCTCATACAAAGAAGGATTGAACATTATTCACCACGCTAGCTCACTGCGTGTTGGCGACTCCAGACTTTTTTCAAAAGTACATAAATGACATTGAAAAAGTCACATTGGTACAACACATTCTTGCACAGAGGGTCCTTACCAATGAGCTATAACGATAAACTTTGTTTATGTTTTTTTTTATTTACTCAGTAGAACCGGAAGCTCCATGCAGTGGTCGAAAAAAAAATCTGTTATTTTATTTTTTTACTTTTTTATTTTATCAAATAGAGAAGAAAATGGTAAACTATGTACTTTGAGTTTGTCTATTTTTTTATAGAAATATAAACAATTACTTATATAGCTATACTGCTATGTACTTTACATTATAATAAATCGGTTTAAGTGTTGTCCATCTGAATTATCTTAAAATCTAATTATAACAACATTGCTTTAAATGTCAGTTTATGTCAATGGTATTAGTGTTGTTGGAAAATTGTTCTTATTACTTTAATATCAGGGTGCATTATAAATTATCAGAGATTCGTGGCCTGCATAGACAGATGTGATATAATTAAGTTATGTGTCCCCCTTCGGTGTTTGGTGTTAAATGGGGAACACCGAACGGCTGATCTATTGTTATAGGTTTAGCCTTTATTAGTATTGAATACAGGACGTTTGTAAGTGCGGTTGATTGAGGTTCCAACACAGATTTACCTCAGATTTTAAATTCGTGGGCGTACCGAAATAAATCTAGAGATTATGCCCTTAAAAGTTTACAGGATTTTATTCCAAAATAGATTTGGAGTGATGCGCGTTCGGATAAACAGATTAACAGACATTTTTTTTTACAACTCATTCTTAATTCCCTCAATTTTTTTTAAATATCTTCAATGTATTGTGATATTTCAATTTATTTTATTGTGAGTATAAAATTTTGCATTTTGTTTTCAACGTGGTCTTTCTCACTGATAGCTCTAGAAACCTTAAGCTGACTAACTGGACTTCTTGCGAGACCTAAAAGACCACTAGCTAAAGCTGTTAAACTAAAGCAACAGCAGCTAAGGGCGCCCCCAATGGGACTCGGGCCTCGGCTTAGGGCGTTGCTGGGGGACATGCTAGGGACAATTTTTGGGAAATTTAGGGACATGTTTATGGCTTTAGGCTCAGCCCGAGCTGGCATAAGTAAAGTTCGGGGTCATTTTTACAATGGTACAGCTCCACCTATTAATCGACACAACTAATTTTTGTATTCGTTTGTCACACAGTGAATATTGGGCAACTGTAAAAGATATACAGGAAATCATAGATATTTCCGAAAACTACACATTTAATATAGGTAACAAAATGCAAATTGAAACACAACAGTATCGGCGAAACGTCAATATAACGCTGCTTTACAAAACTAAATCATCTAAATCAATCTAAAAAGGACCTTCTACCCATACTTCAAAGTGTGATTTCAAATGACATTGTTTCATTCCTATCGGACCAATAGAAAGTGGAGTTTATTACACAGAAATTAAGGTTAGTTTTCGTTTCTGTTTAGGTGATCTCTTCAAAATGACGTTTGGGAAGGATTGACGGCAGCTTAAGGGTTCCCTCGATTGGATGAGAGGGGATAGGAGCGAGTTTCTCGAAGTATTCCAAAGTATTTTTAGAGTTGTGTAACAGGAAAAGTGTGATAGAAACTTTTTTGTTGCGTCATCAGATGTAAGATGGCGGCCGTTTTGGCGGGAATCGTGTTTTTATTGGTTAGTGTGAACTAATTTGTTTTGGATAATTAATTAATTAATTTGTTTTATAATCAACTGTGTAACTAGTTTATTGATGTTAATGTTAAACGGTTTTGTATTAAATTCCTTGGAAGTTGAAGAAATACGATACTACAGACTTGAAAAGGATAAACATTCTGCACACAGCAACATAAATATGCCTTAATTTGTTTTATGATTATGTGAATTTATTGAAATTTAAAATAAAAAAATAACACCTAGATGTTTATTAGAAACTCATATTATGATGATGAATTGATGAAATGCTGCAGTCTATTTAAATAATTCTAATTCATCCCGCTATAACGTACTTTCCGGATGCTGTGCTGCGTGTATCTTGCAGTTTGGAATCCTCTGTGAGATTTTTGTCATTGCAATGGCAGCGTTCTTAGTTCCAGCCAGCAGATTTAAACATGTCAATTAAACTATTACTAACAAACGTTATTTTTCTTTCAATTTTAAATCATCTGGCTGGTTTATTGGCTAAACATAAACTAAAACCGCGCCAGGAACTTCACCCAACTCCATCCCCCAAATAGTCACTACACCCAAACGAATAACGATATAATACTATTTAGAACAGCCAACCCCTTGAATTCACCATAATTGAGTAAAAAGCACGCGTGTGGGTAGTTCCGAATAACAGAATAAGTGGACGCAATTCAATAATGCCCGGCAAGAGGACGCCATTTTGAATTTCAGAAGATAGAACGTGAAATAAATTGAGAAATTATTTTTGTTTAAAATGAATGAAGCTTATAATGTTCTGAATATTTTGAGGGTTTATTTTTTAAAGTAATTTTAATAGATATTGAAAGTGACTCAAATATATATAATTATATTATATATTTGGGGGGCTTTACTTAGTAGGTCACTGGTTCAAATCATGCTGATCATCAATTTTTGTTACTATAAAAATTTGCAACTTTAATGTCTGTATGGCCTAAATAAAATATAAAATACATGATTGAAGTTTTAAAATATTTTATTGATATCAACTAGAGTCGCAAAATTTACGCGACAATATTTCTTTCTTTCTTTCTATAAATCGGAATGTCTCTCTCACTCTCTTCTATATTTAATCTTTTGTCTAAACCCATCTTGGCCTTTGATTGATGATAAGCAGTTTGAGAGGAATGAATATTCAAAATCCGATCTCAAGAGACACCTTTACCTTGATTGATGTCTTAAAATCCAGAACATTATATCTACAATTTATCACAAATTTAGCAAAAATCGCAAGTCTTCTAAAATAGGCGAACTAGTTAACTTTGGGCTTATTCAGCGCAAATAAATTTAAGAGCGATGTTAGCCTTCAAGTTAGGAAGTTTGCCTCTTTGAGTCTGGATCCTAGTTAAGCCAACTAAATGGCGATTGAAAGCTGACCTAGTACTTAGGAACAAGTTTGAAGAGTAAATGTACTGATGGTTTAGTGGTGTGACGATTGGACTGGCAAGACAGAGGCTGGAGGTACAAAGCTAGGCACGCACCACTGACGTATTTATAGATATCTAATAAATATCAGAAAATAATAAATATAGGTATAATTAAAACACGGTGAAGGAAACAGCTTAACTAAAAGAAATTTTATCCACCGTTGTATAAAATTAATATAATATTTACTATTACTGTAAAGAAGGCTTAAAATTAATACAACATTTGGAAAAAAAATATTAAGTTGATTAATTAACGCCGAAGTTAAAAGCTTTCTAAGAAAACTATCACTAGAAGTGAACTATCACTACTAATAATAGGTCTTTCTCTAGTTTAGTAGTTTCTAGTTTTATGAAGGTTTTGGGTAAATTTAAAAAGTGCCTACTACAACTCTGAATTTGTTGGTTTTGGTTTAGTTTTGTTTGGTTCTTGGTTACGTTTGTTGGTTTTATAGAAAAACTACCTGTATATCTTGTACTGCCTTATCTCTCATCATCATCATGTGCTGTAACATATAAAAAATTCACACAAAAAAACCTTTCCTATTTTTTCGAACCAAAAAAATAAATGCTAAAAGTATTTAATATGAGTAAAGACTAAAGCTTCAGGCCAGAGATAAAATTCTACATAATAATTCAAGCATAATGTCCAGCTTTCGTCCCGTACACTGGGACGTGTAATCCGGACACAATGGATGGAATTATTCACACTGTGCGGACTCAGCATTGTCTGTAGCTACCTGCTATGTACTTACAATCTTGTAGCCGCAGGTTTTGGTGTCGGTTTCGGCCTATTCCTGCGTGAAATTAGGAGTTTCGGTATTCGGTTTCGGACGTTAACCCAATAAAACCATTATAATTCAACATCCAAAATACCTTCTGCCGTTAGGTTTTCATTAATTATAATTACAGTGTATGTATAGAACAATGTAACAACAGGGTTTTTTTATCAATCAGTAAATAAATAAATAAATCAGAGGTTTATGATGTACCTCTGATTCTGAACTGTATCTGAATCTGTTACTTCAAAAAGGCAAACACAGAATTATTGTCGAGAAAGTAGGCGTGTTTAACAACGAACTACAAAAATAATTAGTTAATGAGCGCATGTAAATCGTGATAAAAGTTATCAGCAATAAACCAATCATTTCTAATAACACTTTTCGTGCCAAATTGTAATACCATCTGGAATTATTTTACAAGGAATTTTTGGTTTCGGCTAAAAAACGGAAACCAAATTCGGTTTCGGCACTCACATCAACGTTACTACACTCATGGCCACTAATATATGTCACAAAGTAGCTACGAATTTAAAGTTGGCGATAGGGTTTTCCTGAAAGAGTTATTTTCTGTAGGTAGTGCCATTTTACTGTACTCTGTGAAGTTATTATGAATATTGTTCAGCTGTGAATTCTGATAGGCTTCAGGATTTTTGACGATATATAAAAATATTTTAAGTCTTTAATAAAAAATATTATGAGTTTGAAAAGTAGGTAAAATTGGAAGGTGCCATCTCGCGAGCAGTCGCGAGATTTGTGATCGCCAGATGACGAATGAGTCTATTTTGAGGTTGGTAGGCCTAGAAAGAAATTACAAGTAGTTTACTAATTGGACCAATTGGACTAATTCCTTTTTAAAACTGACTGCTATTTCAATTGAAAACGGTGGTGCTTACACCTTTTCCATTCTAAGCCCAATTTTAAGCACATTCCGAATTCTAAATCTAATCCAATATCCAAATTCAATGGATGACGAATCTATTGGCGCAGTATCTTATCGATTGGTCCAGGTTTATACACATACAAGAATATTTGTGTGATCGACTAATATTTGTTTCAGTCTAACATACATAAACATAGACTCACGCCTGTATTCCCTCAGAGGGGGTAGGCAGAGGTATATACAGTACACCCACGTTTTTATTTACGGGGCGAGCCTATTGCCAATAACCGGGCACAATTCCAGACTCCGTGCTGCTGTTGACAATTTCCTAATGGAAAAACCCATATAAAAAACAAACACTTTGCCCGACCCGGGGATCGAACTCAACACCTCGTGCTCAGCAGTCGCGCTTGCTACCACTAAACCAATGAGGCATTCTATTCCAATTTACATTGACAACATCCACGGCCTAGGCCGCGCTACTGAAGAAATTACTAGTTAAGACCAATTTGTTTTAAGTGTTGTTGTTTTAAGTGGAATAAATTAATCTACTTTAATGAAACGTAGTTTTATTTCATAAATAAAAAAAAATAACGGATTGCTAATTCTAATACCGATTTTAGAAAATTATACATTTCTATAAATATTTGATTACCCTCTCAGATTGATTTCAAGTCGAGTGTGGCATTTAAATCTTTTACGTTGTAAGAGGCTCCGAGTACATTCCTTTTATAAAAACCGGATAATTACCGGATATACGAAACTCTGTGTTCATTCAACAAAATCGTAATTGTTTGAACAAAAAACTTTGAACGATAAGTCCATAATTAGATAATTTGACGCTAAATTAGCGACCCCTCAACCTTTGGAGCACCCTCTGTTAACTGGGGCATCTATTTTTAGCTATATTTAGCTTGTTCGAATAGAAAATGAAACCAAAACCGCTGCTAAACAGACGACTGGACTAATTTGGTGCGGAGCACACCCAACTTGATGTAGAGCTCATTGAACCCACCGTACAAGTTTTATAAATAACCACAAAAATAATAACTGGCAACGTGGTTCATCAGCGGACCAAAATACGCACTTGAAGCTTCATATCCAATTGTCTATTTAGGCTTTAAGGCTGAAAATGAGGCTTATTTCTACTGCCGCGTGACGGCGACAACCTCCGTCTGTCCGTCTATGTACATCTGCTACAGGGCTGTACAGGTCTGTATTTTTTTATCGCAGCTGTGGGACAGTATACTGATTAAAATTATTATTATTAAAAGCCACGTGTGTGTGGTTTTTGGGAATATATAGCCATTTTTATGGACTGCCAATATAATAATAGGTATATATAGTTATAATTATGTCGATTAGCCAGCCACGCTAGAGATATAACAGTGCACAAGAAGTGTTTGTGCAAACACGTATGCACTCACTGCACTCTCTATTTTCTTACTCTCATAGTCTGTTGGGACGGCACCGACGGCATCCGACACGACTGGAGAAAGATCAGGTTTAACGCGTTCTCCGAAGCACGGAGCAAGTGATAACTAGTTTATAAAATGCACTTACTAAAAGTCAGAAGTGCTTTCTCTGAGATCGAATTTCAGACCACTGACTTAGCCGTCAACGGTCATACCGCTGCACAATTTTGTTGTCATTGGAGTACCAATATTATATTATTGGTAAAGTAACAAGCTTTATACTTTATACCCTAAGCTTAGATTATTGTACACTTTTTTCAGTGACTGCTGACGCATCCTAAGTGTAAAATAAGATGTAACCGTAGAATAACTTTGTCCCGTTATTTTTATTGCTAAACGATTTAGCGGGGACCTATCTTGAATACTAAGTGTGCCGAGATGGTCGTTATTTATTTAGGATAGCTAACACTTTACTCCTTCGTATTTAAATAGTTTAATTCTGTTGTTTGAAGCTAAATAAACATAAAGTGCTTAGTTGATAAAGCTGACTGACAGTACGATTAACGTTGCGGTAAGTAAACAGTATCTAAGTAGATGTTATTGATTAATAAAAAGTGGTATGATGTGCTTTGATCATAGCCAAAAGGCCGAGAAGAGATTGGTATTCCAATTTAAATTTATTTATACAAAATAGATTTATGTAGTAAATTATATAGTAAAAGACCGCTACCTGTAGACAAAAAAATGTTTGTTAAAAAAAATGTAATTCGAAATCGAATCAAATGCAATTATTCTATGTTAATAAGTCATTAAACTCAACCATTCCCATTAAACTATTCCCAACAAGTGACACAACAACAAATAGTTTAAACTATCACAAAACTATTTCTACTGAATATTAAGAGCAAGATCGACTTAACCTTCAGTTGCCTCCAACCGCAATTTTCCGTATTACGGCCACAACCGGCCCGTTTCCGGACCGTACCGTTTTTGCTTCTGAACGGTATTACAGACGGAGTTGCGGGCTATTTTTGGTTTCGGACTTTTATTGTGATTTACACCATAAGGGTTAGAGATAGCTATAGAAATGTTGTATTTTTTCAGTAAGTAATGAAAATAAGCTTGATAGGAAAACTTTGTAATTGTTATTAAGGCGTATATAAACTGGAAGACGCAGCGTTGGTAGGCCTCCCACCAGGTGGACCGACGACATTGTCAAGGCCGCAGGTAACCGGTGGATGCAAACGGCAAGGGGGCCTCCCTTTTGTTCAACAGTAGACGTCTTCCGGCTGATGATAATGATGATATTAGATCATGAACCCACCAGATGCGATGATGGTAAACTGTATTGTGGTGTACTGTGCAACACAAGCCTTATAGGAGGACGAAAGTTGGACGATATCGTTCCGACCTCATCGTCTCAGATAGATTACACAACACTTCATCCGGTTGGTAGTCCATCCAGAGCTTCACATATAAAGCAGCTTGAGGACCGTTGATCAAACCAGCAGTATTTTGTAGTCTTTGGTCCATCATTTGTCAAGTCCTATGACGCGCAGATGGAGATTTGTTAGTGCTATTCTTTTCTGATACCATAAAGTAATATTGGAGTAAATTTGACAGCTTGTGAAACATCTTGTTATATACGATACGATAAGAAAAGAAATTGTACAAAAAAGGCACTAGGTATCCCAAATCGAATTTATTCTTTAATCTTTTTGTATTCTAAATCAAGACAAGCCTAAAAGCCTTAAACACTTTAATTCTCATTCTAAAACTAGATTAAAAATATCAACCTTTGCAGAATACTAAGTATTTCAATTTAAAGAGTGCAAAACAACTTGGTATTCAAGCCCTAACATAATTCAAGTTGCGACTGAAACGTTTCGATGTAAAAAGGCACGAAATGTTTAAAAATAGACGTGAAATAACAAAAGGTTAGAGAACTGCGATTAAAGCAGTTGTTACTTATTTAACTACTTGAACACTTTTGATTTCTGAACGAACAAAGATTTTATAATGAAGATTATTGTAATTTGTAGTTGTACGTTCACGTGGAGAGATGTGTGTGTGAGTGATGAGTGTGAGCGTGTGTGAGTGTGATGATAGATGGAGGTGATAGAGATATTAATGTAGATATGATTGAGTTAACGGATTAATTACTAAATGTATAGGTTCTGAGAAAATGCTAGTGATGGCTATGCTAGGCTTGGTTGACTTCGGGATACGAGTCAAATGTTCGATAATTATGTTTTGTGTGTATATAGATTTTTAATACATAGGATGGAGGAGTAGAACAGGAGAAAGACATAGGATTTATATTCATATACCAAGATAAGCCGCAATGTTATCAAGTATTTAATATTTGCAAAAGAAAATCAAGTTTAAGATCAATATTGAACTTATTAGCAATCTGAATCAATCTCCCTCGAGTTTAAGAAATAAAACTAAATGTGAACGTTTGGATTAGCATTTAAATTGAAATCTGTGCGTCTGAGTGTCAAGGACAAGGTCGTCTGAACACGACTTTACAAATCGGAGATCTGATGCAGTGGTCTCCAACATTTTTTCTAAATAACAAAAATGGTAACTTAAAGAAAATAATATTAAAAAATAATAATACAGAAAGCCTGGCGCAGAAGGCAGTATTGCTGGACACGGCGCGAATAGTGAGGAGGTTTCTCTCTCTGGACCCCTAACCACCGGTATTTTTAAATGTATATATATATATATTTTTTTTATATATATTTAAAAATGTATTTTATATGTATAGATAAATGAATAAATGGAATAATACAGAAAAAGAATGTGCATTATTTACAAAACTATAAAAATTTAAATATTATGATGAAATTTTATTTTATTCTATTTACCATCGATGGCAGAAGAAATCTTGATAGGCCCAGACGAAGATGGCGGAATGAGGTCTCATATTCAAAAGACTGTTCATTTATAGCCTTGGACCGGGATAAGTGAAAGGTGGAGGTGGGAGTGTTTGTCCTGCAGTGGGACGATATCAGTTGATAATAATATTATATTGCATGCCGCAGCCGTAATAAAAACATTAGCACTCATAACAACTCAGCATAATGCTGTGCAGTGCAACGTGCGTCATAACTCAGCTCTGATTGTCGCGAATAAAAGATAAGATTTCTGGGTCATAAAGTGGAAACGATACCAATTTTCAGTTACCATATCAAGTGTTAGACAGTAAGAATTAAACAGAATTGATCAGTAACAAAAATGCCGTCGAATGTAATATTATTAACAGCTCGAAAGGCAAAAAAATGGCCGCGTACACCATAAGTTGACAACCTCTGATCAAAAACGTTCAGAAACATCTTAAAAGCAAATGTCGAGAAAACGACTTCCATACATTACTTTTATACGATTCTCAACGAGATTATATAAATACTCGTAAATACATATAATATAATAACGCCGCAGTAACTGCATGCTCCAAGTGTTATTATAAGACTGTTAGATCTATTCAAAAGATTGTCTGACATGTTTACGTATTACGATATCATTAGAAATGTTTTAGCAATGATAAATTTACAAAACAAAACATTCACAAAATGAGTAAATCCATTAAAATTGACACTACATTCGAATCGAACACACTCGAATCCAATTCGTGTCAATTTTAAGAGTTTTCAGTATTTTTTTTTGTTTTAGATTGTGTGTGTTGGGTGAAGTTATGTTCAATATTCGTAGGTAATATCCTTCACCACACATGTTAGAGGCTTGAACCTGGACCCTTGACTCAGAAATCTAAAGGCTGTCGACTCTCTCTTCCCTGTTTTAGCCCCATACAGTGGTGGAGTCAACTGTTCTTTCTGCTATAGCATTAATATCATTATCCACAGCAACATTAGCCCTGTCCTACGTCTGGGCAAAAAAAGCTTTAAATCGAGATGAGAGAGATATGGCTGGACCCAGAACCTGATGGAAAAAGGTGGGTTTATATCATTATTTTTACGTGGGAAACCCTATATGGGTACCCCATCACCAACTACAAATAAACTACACGGTATTCCTCCACGAACCTCTAGGCAATTGGAATTTCTCAAGCCGCATATAAGGCTTCAGAATTGCCTAAAACTACCATAACATTATTCACAGATTAACACAGAAAAAAAATGATAAAGCAACTTCCCCAAAAATATGTAAGTTCCACAAATATCCAGTAATTTTTCCAGACCCTTCTAACCGTAGTCTCTTTACAAAATCTCCGAGTACTAAGATTGAGCGGCCATTTTAGTTAATAGGGAGGAACGAAATACGAGTGATGTAATTGAACCTTCTAGCTTTGACCCTGGGGCGTGGGCAGCATTGTTGATATTGCTGACGTAAGACCTTTAAAAATTAGACTTGGGATATTTATAGAATAAAATTATTTATGAAGTGATTTTAGGAAGTGTAGTACACTCAGCCACACATCAAGTTCTTTAAAACCAGTATAAACTGACCTCGCATTATACAGGGTTATTTGTAAAACACCAGCATCCTTAAAAGGGGTCTTTAAACTTATCATTATGAACAACTTTTACTATGGGACCAACTCTGAAATCGCAAAAAAAAATCAGCTGTTCCATACATCTATGTTCACATAACTCAACAAAATGTATGGAACAGCTGATTTTTGATGAACAACCAGATGTCAGTTTATACTGGATGGATATGTGTAGCTTGACGTGTAGCCGTGTGTACCTCGTATCACTTCTAAATACATCATTTCATCATCATCATCATATTTCTAGTGTCATCACACTAAAAGAATGCAAACAAGAAATGGCCTGAGGATATTCCCACCATGTCATATTCTTATCCGACAAATCTGTAGGATAATGAAATTTCACGGGAACGAAGTCGTAGGCGACAGCTAGTACCTAACAATAAAGCAAGTAAAACCTTGAAGTGAATACCAATTACTAGCTGAGAGCTAGTCTTGCTCCAGATAAGTTCGCAAACTTCATGACTTTGAACAAGACATAATTATTTGTTTTAAAAGTTAACATAAGTTTGTCCCACTTGTTTGTTTTTGATGTTAAATTAGTATCTTCGAAAAAACATTAATATTGATATTGGTTTTTTAAATTCTGATTAGACAGACATCATATTTACATGCCCTAAAACGACGTTTGTAGAACAGCTTCTCAAAAGAAAATTGAATATTATAAAAACAATAATATTGGACTAGTTATGTATAAGTCACATGCTTAATTATTTCTGAAGAACTGATTATATAAAATCATTCTAAGTACTGAACGAGACGAAATAACATCGGACGTGCTTGTTAAACTGAGCGGTCCATACTCCCAAATGAAAATCATATCCGACAATTTGAATTTCCACATAAGTTCGAAACTTCGCGTGCAGCTGCATAACGACTACATTTAACTGGTTATTTGATATGCGCGCCGCGTTCCACCCTCCCACTACTTGCGCCACCTTCTTTGCTAGCAACTGACAGTAACATGGTAATTGAAAAATTGATTTGTAATTATGTTAGTTGAATAGGCTTCACGGTTTATTCAATTGCTATGGGGGATCGTAATTGGTTAGTTGTGGTAATTTGACGGTTAGTTGGTTATTTATTTACTAGTTTAAGCAAATCAAGCTTCAGTAGAGTGAAATTCAAATGTGGTATAATACTAACTGAATTTTTAAGGTCTCTTAAGATCTTAATTGGTGCAGTGGCTAAACGATTAGCGTTCCTCATTAAGTAAAGCGTAAAACATTTATACACACATATTTTTTACGACCTAGCTGTATGTGCATTTGTCTGAATATTATATCTACGATTCTGATTTATTTTTTCACCTTAGTTGATGGACGCTTTTGTGCAACAGTGGAAAAGTATAAAATAAAACCAGCCTTAACTGTTCCACTGCAGGGCCTCTTCTCATACAGAGAACCATCGAACGTACCACCACTACCACGCTAGCTCAGTGCGTGTTGGCAATTTCAGAGTTCTAGGTTTTCTCACCATGTTTTCCTTTACTGTTAGTCTCTTAGATTAACTAAGAAAGTATATAAATGACATTGAAAAAGCCACTCAAAGGTTCGAACCCATATCCACGTGCTTGTAAACTGGATCCGTAACCACCAATGCACCTATACATTAATTTATTGAATTAAAATATCCTAGAAAAAAAGTTAGTCGCCCATAAGAAACAGAACAGAATAATTAGATTGTTCTTTTCTTATATTTCATAGGAGGGGTAGTCGGTAACCCATAACGTGTACCTCAAGATTGAAGGTAACCTTTACATCGCGTTTACTTAAACTTCGGACGTGATCGCCATTTCTTATACGAGAAAGTAGGTTACCGGTACAGTAATAGTTAGGTATTTTGTTTAAGGTACAATGAAAATATTTGTGATCTAAATAGTCATACATCAATTCGGTGGTCATAAAATCTGACTTGACAATTCAAACGACTTATGGCGGGAACATTCTGTCAAAGTGACATTGCTTTGTCATTCACTGTCATTCGTTTTTTTTCTGAAAAGGTTAACGCTCATACGGTCACCAGTCAGAATGAATTATTAGGATACCTTTGTTCTTACAAATGTAATCCATTATTAAATCCTTTTGACTAAACCGTTCCTTATAATTAAATCAAAGCGTTTTAATTATAAAGGAACGGCACTCCGTAATGAGTTGCGGTTAGACAAAACCGATCATATACGATCATTGCCGAATGTAGGAATTATACGCGCTCGGGATTAGCGGGAATAATTAACACCCAGCTTAGTACTCGAGTTAATAGGAATCAGGATAATGCGTTTGCCTCGTGCATTACGTCTAATTATGAAAATTATTAGATTGGCGCTTACGTTAGATTGAAAATGGAGCACTTTTATTGTTTTTAACCGGCTTCAAAAAAAGAGGAGGTTCTGAATCCGATTGTATGTTTTTTTATGTTTGTTACCTCAAAACTAACTCATTTATAAAATTGAAATTAATTTCTTTATATTCTTAAGAACTCGTAGCTGCATCGTAGCGCGTAGCACATCTAGCAGGCTCGTAGCCGCGTAGCGTCGTAGCTCTTACTGTAGGTATAATAATTTATCCTGTTTAAGCCACAAAAGACATGGATTGAGTAGTTATGGATAAGGAAGATCTATTCTGTTTAACATTTTTAACAGTAAAAAAACCGGTTTTACAACAATAATTCATTTAAAGCAACTTTGTTTGTATGGAAACCTTGTTCCGATCAAACTGTTTTTTTTTGTTAAAACTTTGTTATTTTATTCTTCTCTTGTTATTTTTTGCGATTTTTTATAACTATATTCATTGATGAACCTTCAATGAGTGAGCAGTTTAGCGTGATCACCATCATCATCATCAGCCTGTATTAGTCCACAGCTGCATATAAGCCTCTCCCAATGCGCGCTACTATAGTGTATTTGCCCATAATTGCTACGTTAAGCAAGCGGGTTGGCGATCGCAGAAGCAGATAATTATTGTTACACAGAAGGATGCTGCTGCCCATCCTCCGAATCTTTCCCTTTGTTGCTTTTTACGACACCCACGAGACGAGTAGGGGTGGTTCTATTCTTAGGTGAGTTGTGGTACTTTGTTGTAACATAAATAGGAGAAAATTTAGAGCGCATTTGATTTAAACCTGGTATGTTAAACATGACAGTCCCACATCTCTCACTTTCTTTTCTCCAAGAATTTTAACTGTCATCTTGACAACATCATGAATAATTTAACATTTTTTCTTCTAAATTCAAAACAGGATCCCCTCTATTTGTCACCGAGGGCTAACATTAATCTAGATTGATTTATTTCACAATAATTGATTGCTTTTAGTCATGCAGTGACGTCAGTAGGTACTCTGAATATTTAAAACAATGTCTGTCTGACGATGGGGTGCAGTTTTCTATAATTTTCAAAGCGGGTCATGTAATGGAGAGTTTGGAAAAGTAATTAAAATTTTATGTAAAAGTTTAAATGGCTTTAGTATTAATGAATATTTTGGGGTTTCTGTAGGTATTAAGAATTTGAATATTGTTCAGTTAAATAACAGCGTTTTACTTGTGTTTCTATAGGAGGGGGAGATTGAGACCATTAATGGGCAATATGTTATCCGGTATATCCTCTTATCCAACTACAATAGTGACAGTTACTTAGGAATAACGATAAGTCAATACCATTTTTTATAAACACTGCAGTATATCTGCCAATATTTATTACTTTAAATTTAGCAGCTGTTTTACTAGAATCCTTCATAAAATAATCTGATAAATACACTGGCCGCCAAAACTAAGTAGTACACTTTTAAAATTGTAATTTCTCCTGAACTAATGAAGTTAGGGTTTTGAAATAAAAAACGTTTTATAGCAAATTTCATCAGCTTTCTTTAATGCTATAGTTTATAATACATTAGTAACATATGTAACTTAAAAAAGAAAAAAACCAAAAATATAGCCATTTTTAACTTAGTGTCAAAAAACTCAAACCACATTTTTATGTATATTTTACACGTTATTTACACTTTAATAAATGGTATTGCCTCCTCGGGCTCTGACTAGAGCTTCAAGCCGCTTAGGCATACTGAAGACTTAGTTTCGGAGACGATGTTGGGGAATATTTTCCCACTCTTCCATCAGGGCCTGTTTTAGGGCCCTAAGGGTGCTAGGAGGTGGCCTGCGGCTTCTGACTATCCTCCTGAGTTCCTCTTAGGTGTGCTCAATCGGATTGAGATCAGGACTTCTTAATGGCCAAGTCATAAAGCTGATAACAACCTCATAAATGCATGTCTTGTACGATCCGAGCGATGTGTGGCGGGGCTTTATCCTGCATCAGCATCGATCCATCAACCATTTTTATTAAATACTACTGCATACTCATTTAAGGACCTCTTGAGCATATCTCTCCCCAGTCAGGGTGCCATTATCTATAGCCACTAACTCTGTGCGACCACCTGAAAAGCTGTCAGCCCATACTTGTACAGAGCTTTCATCGTATTGGGCTCTTTCTGTAAAGAAAGCTTAAATGTATTGCTCACCAGGTCACCTGTAGACTCTTCACCTTTAATTGGAAGTGAATAGTGAGAATTAAGACTCATCAGTGAACAAAAATCTTGCCTTTTCTTAGTCACACCCCTGTATGTTTTACTTGCGTAGCGTAGTCTTGCTACTCGATGCCCCCTGTGGAGTTTGGGGCCACCTGCTGGCCTTTTGGGTTTCAGGTTTGCTTTAGCAAGTCTTCTTCTCACTGCACTATCACTGATGTAGTCTCTTCGCGTCTGAAGAACCTGTTGTCGGACTTTGACTGCATTGAGGTGGCGATTTCTCAGCACAGTGGAAACAATATAGCGGTTTTCTCGGGTACTAGTGTACCTGCGTCTGCCATTACAAGATCTTTTCAGATGGTTTTCAGTTTCTTCAAACCTTCCCTTTACCTCTCGGACCGTTTTTAATGTTACACCCACCATTTTTACACTCCGACATACTGATGCCTAGTTTCAGAAAAGTTTCATGATTTTTGCACATCCTTAAGGTCAAAGAGGCATGATAAATAAAGTTTAAGTGCTGTAGTTACCTAGGCTTTTGAATCCAAATTCATAGATCAAGAAATAAATGTAAAAAAAAATCACAAAACAAAAAGTCAGACGTAAGAGAGCAATTTGAAAAGGAGTGTTTTTGTTTTGTAAAGTTTTTTTTAGTCATTCTTTAATTTTTTTTATCAACTATGAATTTTATAAATAAAAAAAAGAATTCTTTTTCTAATCTTTTTTATTTCGAAAATATATCTTGTGTACTTTTAAAGTTATTGCAATTTTAAAAGTGTACTACTTAGTTTTGGCGGCCAGTGTATATCTAGACTGAAACAAAAATAAATTAAATTTGTATTTGTTACTCTTTCTCGCAAAAACTACTGAACGGATTTTGATGTAACTTTACAGTAATTAGCTTATACATTAGAATAATATAATATATTATAGGCTATTTATATAGGCATATTTATATATATAGGCAGTTTGTTAATATAAAACGCCGGCGAAACTGCGGACGGAAACTAGTACCTACAATAATAGAAGGCCACTATGAATATTGATCAACCTTAATAAATACGAATAGATAGATGCATCATGTGTTTATATTACCACTTTCCATCCTCAATCCAATTTTGCCTTTAATTAGGTAAAATCAGAGGCAAAAACCCTTTTACCATTCACAAACGGCTAAAAACCGTTAGGTTAGCCGCAAACCAAACAAAAAAATAAAAATACAAGAAAGAATTCGAAATAAAAATTCTCAGAAAAAAAGGTGCATCACCCTCCCGCAGCGGTATTTAATCTCATTCCGGGGTTCGCAACCTTCGGTCAAAGGCTTCTCAGTAACGATAAAGAACTTTATCTTGAATATTTTAGATTCATTAATAATTTGAAAGATCTGCAGTTGATGATCTCTGACGGCTGTGCATAATCTTCATCAGAGATCAGAGAGCGATTCTGAAAGCTTTACTATTTGCAAAGTAAGAGGAATATGAAAAAAGGTTTAAGTTTTATGGAAAGTAGTCTTGGAATTAAAAATATTTGAAGATGTCTATTTACTGGTTACTAAGGAGCCTCGTAATAAAAACTAACAAAATAATTAATATGTCTCATGATATTAACCAACATACGTCTCAAACCTTAAGGTCTTTTTAATATAAATAGATAATTAGTATAAATCTGACCCCAGGTTTTCATCAACCGTAAGATAAAGAGAGAGTATTGTGTGAAATCATACTTGTAAATGTTATACTAAAATATGTTTTCCAGAAAATGTCTTCCAAAATTCCGACCAAACAGATCTTTCCATGCTTTCTGAGACTCAAAACAATTCATCAATATTAACGCAATAAGTTTAAAAAAGTCAGAAGTGTGTGATAAATTTTCGAACTTGAGACATCTGACTTGCCATATTATCAGGCTTTCACTACACTGAAAATTCTCAGCAAAAATGGTTAAATAAATATATTTCTTTTCTCAGGGCCAAATTATACCAAAAACCCAACAGTCATCACAGCGTTAACCCATTCCTAACCAAACACATTTAGGTTAGAAGTGGAACTCGCGGTTTAGGGTTGACAAGCAAGGGCCTCTTAACCCTTCCTATACTTGCAGCCGATGGAAATACCACTCCATGACAATATAGGTTGTGTTAGTCAGTGCAAAAAAAAACACCACATTTACAAATACATTTATATTGTAAGAATATATTTGATACCTATTTATTGTAGGTTTATTTGTCTTATTTACAATAATATTTAACTAAATCTAGTTGTTATCAGGTAAACGTACGAACGTACAAACTTCAGACTGCCAAAAAAAAATTACAGAAAAACCTCAATAAAGCTGCTCGACCTGAAATGGAAGCTGGAACCTCGTACATAACAAAACATATTTACTAAACAGTAACTATTAAAAAGACTGTAAAACTCAAAACTAATAAAAACAATTATTTTCTAAATTATTTGAATATCGAAAGATCAATTTAACAATAAATCACGGAAATTATTCCGTACATGACAGTTTAAGTAAACATTTAAATATAGAATAATAAAAATACACTTGAAGCCAAAATTATTAACCTAGCGACAGGCTTGTGTTTTCAACTGCATTGCAACCGTCCTACTGCATTACAGTAACCTATCCGGGAGATATTCTGTCCGGCGGAACAATGCGAGCCGCTGAGATAATTCGACCAACGCCAATGAATTTTAATATGCAGAAGGCACACATACTTTCAATCCTACTGTTTAAATAAAATAAACCCATTTCTGAATTCATTGTTGATTTACCGAAGCTCATAAGAGACGAGAAGGTAAAACTTTACAATGTTGTTATAAAATAAGTCAAGTTTAATCTTGATATTTTATCATTTTACACATCGCATTTTTATTTCTTATCTATTACTATTAAACTTCATCAACATCAAAAAAATGTCAAATTGGAGCTCCAATTTCAAAATTAAATATGTCTGTAAAGCGCAGTAACAAAACTGGAAATAAAAAATTAGACCGTATCTATTACGTTAATTTTCTCGTTAATAAAACGCAAATATACAAATTTGACCGATTTAAAAATTATTCATCCTTTTTTCATTATATTTATTAATAAGAGAGATAATATTATATGTTTATTCAATTTAGAGCTTTGGTTCCCAAAGTTGACAAGAGCGCGACCCACGTAAATTCTTCTATTTTTAAGATTCCCTTAGATGTCATGGAAAGAAGGCAAATGGCAAAACGAAATGCAAAAGGCATAACTAAATGTAGGCTGTTGGCCTGGTCAGTCAGTCAACATATTGTCTTATTCCAGAGCCCATCCAATATTCGCTCGCGACTCACCAGTGGGTCGCGACCCATAGTTTGTGAAATACTGCTTTAGAGCATAACAAAGCGTTTACCTACATAACTTTTTGTTTATCACCAATAGAAATTCTGATTCTGAATAAACTGGACATTCTGTAGTCTGCCTTTCTTTTCTCCACACGCTGTCACATTCACGCTCGGAACCTTTAGTGACGTCACCGTGAATTAATATCTGCTACATTTATACTAAACCCACACGAACGCTCGTCTGTGCGAGAACTGTTTGCACTGTGCAGGCGGGTGATTATACTGTGTTACAGTGATGGCTGGTATGGGAGTAGTGTATAGCATGATGCGACTTTTTATATAAATTATGTTGATGATCTTTTTTCATGTTCTTGGTTTTGCTAAGTCCAGTATCCAGTAAAATGCAGTATTTATTGTAAGTATATCAGTTTAAAAAACACAGATACAGTACATTTTTTATGTAGTGAACAATATGGTAGTATTATTGTAAATGACAATTCTATTCTTGCGATAATTGTGTTGAGTTTAGCTACCGGGAATAAATAACTGCAGATAACAACGAAAGAAAAACATTTATTAAACACAATTTCACGGCACATATGAAAGTACATACAATTGATACAAATAAAAAACAAATAACGTAAATCATAAACAATAACCTAAATAAATAAATAATAAAAGCCATTTCATAGCAGTCAACTGCGCGCACACTGCATGTATATGCATATGCACCTAGTATATGTATCTAGGTAGCAGGTTTATAATCCATATAATACTAACAAATATTATTGCAATGTGGTAATAGACCCCGCGAAATTTTCGTCAATCGCCATTACTCAAATCAGGCCTTTTTTAATTAAAGTCAATATAAATTGGTCAATTATTACCCCGTAGTTAGCATTTGAGGTTATTATAGGGCAGCCATTTTTGGTATGATGGTTGATACCCACATTAAAATTTATCTCCCCATGATGCCGTGGTTTTGTATTTTTGGCACAAATATGGAGTCACATTATTTTACTGTCTCATTAGTCAATAGGATAGCCAGCGATTGCCAAAAACATTATATTTAATTCTGAGGGTAGTAAAATATTTCAACATTTTACCCAAACATGCTATTGGCAAAAACTAACTGCAGTAGTAAATTATGGTAATTTTAAAACAGTAATTCTCTCGTTTCAGTAAAATAACTATTCATTAATATTAAATTTCTTCGATGACTAGTTTTCAGAACTTAATTTTTCATTATTTACCACCAGAATATTTCTGCAACGAACGTTTCTCTGACGTTACGGTGTTTGCTACCGCGATCTTTTTGTAATAAGCCTTTTACTGACCGCCATTTTACGTTGTTGTCGTTGCTAAAGGAAGTAAAATTACTTGTCGAAATTATTTTAAAAAAAAATGAGCGTTAACCCAGCTGTGATACTTTTTCGTGTCCCGACATGTAGTACTCATGATTCAGGTCGGTGGAGCGGCGATGATCGACCCACAAACTGCACGACACTGTACCAGCACATTTTTATACATTGGGTTATACTTATACATGCACTGATGTGTAAAAATGTATTTTATTTTTCTTGTTCCCTAAAACGTCAAAAATGTATTTAAATGTACCCACTATTAGACTAATTTTTTTATTTCTTTTGAATAGTCAATTTTATAAAGGGTTAACAAAACTTGACTTGCTAGGTAAATATTTAAAGAAAAGTTTTTTCCGGTCTCGCCAGGCGCTTACTAATTTGGTTTAACCCTGTAGCTAGCACTCACAATATGCGATACCTGGGTCACTGCTTCCACTTAGCACAAACATTACATTAGCAGATGCTGAAAAGAGAAGAAACGGCAGCACAAAGTCCTCAGCAGCACTATCGTATGGTTGGTAAACAACCTAATGTTAGAGTTTAAACCGCCAATAGGCCTCTGACACGTTGTTAAGAGGTTTTCCCTCATCGTTTTAACGAGTAATCATTAATTTCTAATACACATCCGATAAGTCACAGGTGCGTGCCTGAGTTTCGAACCTACGACCCTTGACTTGGCATTCCAACGGTCATACTACTGGGCAATCACTGCACACTGCCAAAATTCGGTTAAGTTATAATTTTCTTTGTTTCTTACGAGGAAAAACATTCAGCTCGCAATTCCCATCCAATCTTGTTATAACCTCAGCAATATGAAACCTATTAAAAGTTTTGTCATATTTGAGAATCGGACACAACTTCTTGAACTTCTCAACAGCCAGGATGAACTATAACACATAAAACAAACAAAAAAACATTGAAACATAAAAAAACTAAGTCGAAACAATTCCTCCTATGTTCTCTTAGAGTAGTTTATATCGGTTTTTAACGCGCGGTAACTATCGCACGTGCGAACGATTGGGAAACAAATACTTATTTATAGGGTTGTCTACACCCACGATTAGGTGGGTAGATATTATTTAATAACAAACTCGCTAAAACAACTGACTCGGGACTTGGACCCGCGATCCCTGGCGTGCCGTGCCATCGCTTTAGGTACCTTTTTAGGTATTCAAATCTTATTTTTCTATTGTTTAGGTGGCAAACTATCACGGGTATGGGGGAGGTCTTTGCTCAGCAGTAGGACACAGTAGGCTAACAAAATAATAACATAAATCAATTTGTTTGCGATGCGATGGTAGCACGGCTGGGTCGAGGATTTAGTTGTAATAAATCAGCTCGCACTGCCCCCTGCGTGTGGTGGAAGCCGCTCGTTGTCGGAATTTGTCAAACCTTACAACTCTGCGACCTTCACAAGTTGTGTCCGGGATTCAGAGCTCATCGTGCAACGCGCAAGGCTTAAAATGTCAAACATTTATCGCATTTTACACATAAACATTTTTACAATAGATTTATGAGAGGCATTTGCCCAGTAGAAGTTATTTTTATGTTATTCGGAAAATTTACCACACACTTAATATTTGAAAACCAATTAAATGTTTTCATAGATACGCAGAAAATAAATTAAAAATATGACATATTAAGTTTAAACTACGGATGAATGGGGAAGATGAATTTAAAAACATAGAAATATTCTATTTAAAGAATTAAAGAAAGAATTTATTTAAGTTTAAATGAGATGCTGTTCTTTGGTAAAACCATCTCTTGAGAACGGCTGGACCGATTTTTAATGAATCATTGACAGTAATGTCTGTCTGTGAAAAAATATAAAGTTAGAAATATGTTTTAACAAACCGACCACCCCTAAACTATAAAACTAAAATCGTTGGTTCGTCTTAGTATGCGCGCGATATCCGCCATATTGTCGTATTGTAGCACTGTCGTAGGTTGTACAATCGGTAAACGTGTGTCGTATAAATGGCTTTTGTAAAACCAATGGCTGTGTCGACGACTTTTATGGCTCTTTGTGTTAGAACAGAATATTTTTATGTCTGTTTTTAACTTAGTTCTGTTTCAAGATTTGCTCTTGTGTTGTGTCTTACTATAGGGCTACTATAAAACATAAAGAGCCAATTTTACCACTAACACTGACAATAGCACTGATAGCCTAGAAGTATGACCGTCGGCTGACAAGTCAGAGGTCTCGAGTTCGATTTCAAGGCGTGCACCTCTGATTTTTCGTAAGTTAAATGCGTATTATAAATTAATTATCACTTGCTAAAACGGTGAGGGAAAACATCGTGATGAAACCACCACACTGAGAGATTTTTCAACGGTGTAAAGCGGTTTAAACTCTGACACCAGTTTGTTTATCAACAATACAATGAAGAAGAAGATTGGTCTAGATTAACCTTCTGGCTTTTTTTTATTCTGTGGATTTCTTTTACCAGTTTGTTATTACCGATGTAAGTTTATTTATGTAACGCGCAGATACTCATAACTTACAGACAAGCTATCGAAGCTATAACGTTACCTTACCATAATATATCTATTTTATGGCTTCTCTATTTCAAGGTAAACTACGTGGAATAATTTGATATTTTAAATAACGTCAATAATGTTCTTTCTCAACAAAATAGAAAAAAAAATAAAAGAAAAATAATCAAAAATTAAAAATACTTAATTATTTAATAAAAACATTTGAAAAAAAAATGTAATAAGCTTACGTATAAAAATAAACTATTTTTTATTCTAATTAATTTTATTTTAACTTTAAATAATCAATATCTCTATTAAAAATTAATTTTTAATAAAATTTTGTATAAAAGTCAAATCGTTTATTTTTGAAGAGAAAAAATGTAATAAGTTTTGTAATAGTCCTTCAAAAGCTTAGAGTATATAAGAAAATATAGAGCAACCCTATAGAAGTATGAACCGTGAGCACGGGTATGAACAACGCGGCCGCGACACGAGCTTCGTTTGCGATCATACCTCGATCGACTGCGGTTCAACTAGGCTCCACGAGCGAAAAAGTTACATTTTAGCTTATCATGGTTAACTGTTGAGTGAAATTTTGAAAAACGTCTATAAAACATAATTTGAAAAAATGACATTTTAACATTTGTATGGTGAGACCTGCTTTCGCTCCGCACAAGGCAATGTGGTTGACGTTATCACTCTATATTTTCTTGAATACTCTATGTTCAAAAGTTTTGATTATATTGCTCGAAAAGTGCGTTGTTTAATATTTTTGTTTAAATAAATTATTATAAACAGAAACTTTGACAACAACACTTGGTGCCGAAGTATAGACATTATACTAACTTTTTAGTTTTTAACGAGTCAATATAACGTAAATATTCATGTTTATAGACTAACACTGCACTCACTCATACACTCAACGTATTTTTCTTTCGCAGTATAAGTGTTATATTTTTTCGGTCATGTAGCACGACATCGGCCTGATAATTTAGAGAAGCTGGCAAGGCAAGGAAGGCGAGGTAGAGGCAGAGCACCTGCTTATTAGTCAAAAGAGATAAAGTCTTTCACCTATCGCCTTCAGGGGGCTCTACACCAGGCGCAAAACAGACAAGCTTGGAGAGTAATGGAGAGCTTTGACTAAAAAGCATCTCATCTCTCAACAAAGAAGAAGTATTGGCTCAACATATGAATGATAATTTTGCCAGCGGACAGAATGACACGTTCGCGGTTAACATGACCGGAAAGTCAAGATAGAGCCAGGAGAAGAGGCTTTTGTTCGTGGACAAAATTATCCTTCGTCTGCTGAACCCCTAAATTCACTTTCTAAAGAATAATGACCAAAACCTTTAAAATAAACCCTACCATTAAAAATACACAAAAATGACAATATGTAGTGCGATTAAAAATAGCTCTCCAATGTCTGTTGAAAGTAGACGGACGGAGACGGGTAACGTAATTAGTGGTGTTTTTATTTGACGCTGATCAAAAGACGTCGCAGGTGGCAGATCAAAGCGGCCGCCCAAATTATGTGATGTGGTCCAAGGTAGAGGCAGCAGCGAGCTCTGTTACAAACGACACTCAATCTTTTGGGTGGTGGTCTTTTGAGTAAGGATACAATTTTCATTTTATGTGTTTATGTGTGGTGGTATAGGTGTTGCAGGAATCAATTTCGATGTGCTCTAGATTTAAAAAAAAAGAAGAAAAATCACACATCTCTTACTTACTCTACTCTTACTATGTCGGGACTTACTGAAAATTTAAATATTTTAATAGCGTGCAGATGTAGATGCTGCAGTAGTGATGGGCTCTTTATCGAATTGAAATTACACGATTTGATGACCAAGATGTTTAAGTTCTCGATTAACAAGAACAACAATTGTTATAATGAAACAATTTTTAACGGATAACTCGCGTAAATGTTTATTTTTAAAACATGACGTTTTGAGAGCTGCAAAGCCAGGTGAGGTTCAAGTCAGGTTTTTTGAAAAATAATCATTTACGCGAGTTATCTTTTAAAAGTTTTTTCATTAGTTTGAGACAACAATTGTTATAAAACTTGTGTACCTTGTATAATTTCTTTTTGCTGAGAGACTAATGTATGAGGTTTTACAAAAGGGCGCAAATGTATTTTTTCAGAGTCGGCAACGCACAAATTATATCCCTGTTATTTTAGTTTCTACGTGCTAGCTAAGCATTAGTTGTTTGACATCTTAATATAAAAATAAAATATTTCAGATATTTGTGTTTTTATCATAGTCCGATCCCCGCCCCGCTCCCCGCTCCCCGCTCCCCGCTCTTCCCTTACACCACCCCCTCAGCGTCGGGTGCGAAATTTACGCAAATTTTCACTTTCGCGTCGCGTAATAAGGCTTTTAGCTTGGTGCTGCTGCGTAATTGTCAGGAGCTGCATCCGGATGCCTTCAGGCAAAGTGTATACTTTAGTTACGTAATTGTTAGGCTGGTGTTGAATGGAAAATAAATTTGGTTACTGCTGAGATACTTTGGAGAAAAGAAAGAAAAAAAACATTTATTTTAACGCTATATTGTGCATGGCAACATATAAAAGGGTACACAACTAAGTAAAAGAAAACAACTATGAAAATACATTTAAAAAAAAGGTAACAAAAAAAACAGTTAGAGAAAATAAAATAACAAAGAGAAAAAAAGAAAGGGGAAAATATTACATTCAATAAATAACAAACATTATGCACCACTGCTTAAAAAGCTACTGTCCAAAACAGTATCTATAGTATATTAAAAAAAAAT
Source organism: Protodeltote pygarga (assembly GCA_936450705.2). Lineage (NCBI taxonomy): Eukaryota > Metazoa > Arthropoda > Insecta > Lepidoptera > Noctuidae > Protodeltote > Protodeltote pygarga. The sequence goes on from OW388274.2 coordinate 177,905, forward strand.
ACATCTAGCCGAACATAGAACCTCCTCCTTTTTGAAGTCGGTTAAAAATCGAGTAAGGTGGACTCCCATTGTCAGGGAGGTTACTTATGTTATCTACATTCTTTATAACTAAGTTTTTCTCGTCAAGCTGCTCGTGGTACTGTGATTATCTCCATCACTAGTCTGTGTACTAAACTGTGGTTATCGTATCGTACTAAGGTTAAGCAGCGTTTAACGTGGTTAGTCCAAAGATGGGTGCGCATTTGATGCATTTCATTTCGAGCATCTCTGCCTATTGCTAATTTCAACGGCGGTTGGATTGTTACTATGGTTAATGAGACAGAAAGATATTTTTAGTAATGGGACACTCCATTATCATTAAAAATATGCTGCGCTTTATAAATATGTTTGTATTCAAAACTATAACAAAGCAGAATTGTTATCAGAGAGAGCAGAGCACTTCCTTGAACAAAAACACAATGTGCAATGCAAATGTACGCCACAGAGCTGAGAAATATAACAGATGAGGCGTTAGGGTAGAATACTCTAGAATGCACTAATAGCTTGAACATAGGCACGTATCACGCATAAACCGTTGAACAGATTTGGATGAAAAGCGCACATTTTGTTGTACGAGTTTCCGAAATTCGCAAAAAAATTGGACTTTCTTTACAAAAGTCCATGTTTTATTTATATCTGCAGGATAGAGATTTTTGTTCCGGAGTAGGTGTGTCTAGTGTCTACGTTTTAATAAAAAAAATTCACCGTAATAACGGCAAAACAAAATATTATGAGAAAAAACTAAACCTCGATAATGTGTAAAGCCTTGTTAGAGGTCTACACAGTGGTATGAGTTCTGACAACGATTAAAACACCTAAATTCTTTTTATTGACAACATTTGACACTCACAAAGCGTCCACACCAGATCAACGCTTTCTTGAACAAACGCTATGAGGCTTACAGTATGCCATATCTATTTAAATTCTCTACTCTTTGTGAACAATACACAAAGATACCAGATGCTAACTGACATTGTAAATAACACAGTTTTTCAACTGAGACTGCGCGTACAGCTGCACTGCATTTTAATCTTAATTCTGTCTTGTTTTGTTCAAATGGGAGAAACCTCGCCTTCCCGGAACGTTGATGAGAAAAATACTCAAATCTTTTATACTTTACCGAGAGCTGAAACTAAACTTCATAGTTTAGAGACTTGAGCTAAAGAAAATCTTTGCCGAATGAATTCTTCTTCTTATCGTATGGTTGCTGAACAACCCGATTACCGACCTGGTTATCGAACCTGTAATCAGAGTTTAATCCGCCCGTAGGCCTCTGAATTGGCTCTACACACCGTTGAAAATCTCTCGGTTGTGCTGGTTTCCTCACGATGTTTTCCTTCACCGTTTTAGTAAGTGATCATTAATTTTTATTACGCACATGAATCCGAAAAGTGGTGCCTGTGTTTTGAACCTACGATCTTTGACTGGACAGTCCAACGGTCATACCACTAGGCTATCACTGCTAATGAATGAATAAAATCTAGACATAAATTTTGTGTTTGGCACATCTAAATGGATAAGCTCCTGGAACGTTTGTACCTGTATCATAAACTTAGCTAGTTATAATGTAGGCGTAAACGTGTGCCAAGATAGCTCCTGGCAGCTGTCTTTACCGTCATACCGACCCTGCGCGGGATTAAGGAAGAGGAGGAGATATTAAAGAAGGGGGATAACAGAACCCGGTCGGTTGGGCCACAGTACGTACGGTATTAAATAACTATAATAATTTTTTGTTTAAAATCCTATCCTAACGTCCTTTGCATGAATTTTTTACCAACAATGTCCGATATTTCATTAAAATGCAAATTACACAAAGAAACAAAGAATTTCCTTTTTCATTTTCAATGTTTTTTGTGTTGTTTGTTTGTGTGTCATACTGTCGTGTTTGGTGAACGACTGCCTGTTGCTTTATTACAGGTTAGGCAGGACGAAAGTTGGAAGGTATCGTCTAGATCCGTCCCCTAGATAGGTTTCACCGAACATCGCGACAAGGTCGCTTGGCAGCAAGCCTAGTCTGATGGGTGCTCCTCCAACCAGAAGTAGCTTTAATTGCTCCCCGATAGTGTCTGATAGGCGTTGCGAAGGGAAAATTTCGGAGCTGGTCTCTTAAAAGAACCCGGGACTTCCGTCTATGCGCTGATGGTGATCACCAGGGTAGTTTTAGTAGAGGTAAGAATCCCACACTCCCCGGTCTCTTCCCTAGATGCCGAGTATCTTTTGAAGGTCTCTTCCCGAAAACAAAAGGTGTTTATAATCATCATAATCAGCCTGTATTAGTCCACTGCTGAACATAGGTTTTCTTCGCCACTTCTGTGCGCTTATTGGAGGTATTTGCCCATAAAAGCCACGCTAGGCAAATGGGTTGGCGATTGCAGTAGCAGATGATTGCTGTTACACAGAAGGATGCTGCTGCCTATCCTCCGAATCTTTCCCTTTGTCGCTTCTTACAACACCCGCGGAACGAGTAGGGGTGGTTCTATTCTTAGGTCGGAAACCACACGGTACACAGAAAAAGGTGTTAATCGCTGCTAATTTGTAACCTTTAGTCCCATCATTTGTCGACTTTTACGACACACAAAGTGTTGGTGCTACTCTTCTCCAATACTTTACAATGAAAAGGGGATATATTCATTCATTACAAAATAATTTTCAAACAATTCCTCTTTCATTTCTGTCTCCCCTCCACAGACAATAGTCGTAATATTGTACAATATCAATAACAAAGACGAAGTCTGTCAATATTAGGTAAATGGGTCAGTACACTCAGTACTGTACAAATGTATCGGACACTGTTGAGGAAAAATATTAAAGGAATTCTGACTCAATATAAAATCTAAATGATTGAAAAGATTGATTGCTATTTGAAAAGAGTTTTTAGGGAGGTTCTTTGGTATTTTAGTGGAAAATGTTTCGCTTTATATTTCTCGTCGGCGTTTAACTGACGGGTGCTCGCCTGACTTTGATTTCCTCTAGGTATACCTATATCCAGTTTCAAATATTCATATTATTATGATGATAATGTTCTTCTGACCAAATGTCGGTCACAGCGGTCAATCTCAACAAGGATTATAGCCAACTATGCAGGAGATATTATAATAATAGTGCACAAACACAGGTGCACTCTCTATTCCCTGATCTGCACCGCAGAGAGATCAGGCGCAGGACCAACAGCTTAACGTGCTTTCCGAGACACCCAGTAAGTGACAATAAATTTATAATACGCACTTAACTTACGAGAAGCCAAAGGTTTGAACTTGAGACCTCTGACTTGCCAGTCAAGGTCATACCACTAGGCTATTCACAAACTTACATTATTCTAATATTATTCACATACCATATCTAGACTCATATTATTTTACATAGTTTTCTTAATACTCTGAAATCGCGAAGACGCAATGAGCTAGCATGGCGATTAATGCTCGATCCTTTTCAGTACAAGCAGAAGCCTTTGCCCAGCAGTGAGACAGTTACAGGATGGTATTTACCATTCTATAACATGGATCCATTAGATTTTCAACCCTTTACTTGTTCGACCTGATAAAATCTACTGTACCTTAGTTGCACTTGCCATCGTTTCTAATCTCGCAAAAACGGAGTACAGTCACTATAATATTGCCTCTCTGAAGTAAAGCTTTCTGAGCGAGATGCATGATAGCGTGAACGATTACGAGTGAAAGAGACAGCGCTACGCTTGTAGCCAACTTCAGGCGCACAGTTATAGCGTACTGTAATTTATGGATGCCATATCTGATGGATGAGCTGTCAGCGGCACTCGGCGGGACATAGATTAAGATGCAGACACGACATATTGCAGTTAATGTATGTAGATGTTCGAGAAAAAATGAAAGGAATTGTATAATGCGGTCGTTTGTCGGCATTTATATTTGTACTAGCATTATCCCGCGGCGTGGCTTTTGTGGCTCTTATTTTTTTCCAGTATACATATCCATTTCATCCCTGTCATTATCGGGTAAATTGACTATGTTTAAATAAAATTTAATGGTTATCTGTTGCTAAATTGCAAGAAGGACAAACTGATAAACACGCTTTCACTTCTATAGTATTAAAGTAAGATAATATGTAATATCGTGATAGCTTAGTGGTTTGACCAATGACTGGAAAGTCATAGGTCTCAGATTCGAAGCCAAGGCAGTGAAGAAACAATGTCGTAATTTTAATATACTGCGGTGGGACATTATGTCACAAAAGCGAAAAAAGATTTTCGAGAAAAATAACATAGGTACCTAAAAGATATTAATTTATACGATACCGCCATGAAAATACCGGTATGATTTTTATCTGAAAACTTGGAGTCTGCAGCAAAAAGCGACGCAAACAAGTCAGTAACAACCAGCAACTTCATCAATATTCACAATACTTTACATAATGTGGCAAAAAACTCACCTCTACTCCGAGCTACGAGGCTACGCGGCTACGAAGCTACGCTGCTACGAGGTTACGGTATCGCTACGAGGCTACGAACTTCTAAAAAATATATAAAGAAGAAACTCATTTGAAAAACGTTTTTGTTTGTTAGTAAGAAACTTAATAATAGAATTTTAATTTACTAATTAACCAAATAATAACATAATGGACAAAGTTACTAAGTACAGTTCTTAATTATATAATTATGTAATTATATTTAATTCAATAATAATTATTGTGTAAATTAATGTATACTTATATAATTACACTATAAAAAAAACCTTTTAAATAAAGTTGACGGAAGATTGAAAATTATTAAAAAAACTGTTATGACGCTTGAAAAACAAGCTTTGCTCTCGAAATGAACGTATTTTACAAATAAATAAGTTTGACGCGACAAACTTTAACAAAAAGTTGTGTTATTAAGTGTAATTGTAGTGTTCGTGAGAACTTAAGACGTTAATAACTTTATTTTATGTTATGTTATTTTTTAAAATTTGATTTAAGTCATAATCTAACAGAAAACGACATTTTTCGGCCATAATTCCTCCACCATAGAATTGACGTTGATATATATAAGTCGCTCTACCTAACACTAATAGTTTCAACCCTAATTTGTATTAGGACAAATTAATTTTGTTTAAAATCCATCTAACCACCAGCAAGGTCATCAACCTATAAGTTCTTCAAATAACAAATGTAAATATCTCCCGAAATAACGCGAAAACAAAACTGTGGGAACAAATCCCCGGAGCACTAATTGTTGATTAATTTAAGGAGTCTGGCAGAGAGCCAGGCGACGGCTCGCAAACAAAATACAAATAAAAAACCTTGATTGGAACGAGCCGAGGTTTGGTTGTTCCGAGCTGAGGAAGAAAATATTTTACTTTAATCTAAAACAGAATGACGGGGGAAAGTTGTTGGTTTGATTAAACCGACGAAGATGAAACAACCCTCGTGATGCGGTACTGAGTCTCACATCCCGGTCCAGTTCACAGAATTACCAGTTCTCAAATCATCATAACATACATTGAAAAAAAAAACACACGTAGACTCACGCCTGTATTCTTCAGACAGGGTAGGCAGAAGTGTATACAGGACACCCACGTTTTGCTATTTTCCATGTAATAGGGGGCAAGCCTATTGCCGTTTACCGGGCATAATTCCAGACACCGTGCTGCTACTGAAAATTTCCTAATGAAAAAACCCAATAATACTGCCCGACCCGAGGATCGAAACCAGGACCTGGTGCACAGCAGTCACGTTTACTACCACTAGACCAACTAGGCAGTCTGAATAAAATGTTTTTTTTTTTGTTATAAACAGGATTTGAACCCACGACTGCAACTGCGGTAAAAGCTACCTGTCGCTCAGCCCACTGAGCTATTCATAATTCTGCCTGAGCTATTGGATTATCGTTATTTGAATTATTGCATAACACCTACTCGCTCAATTTGCTTGAAATCGATGCTTTCAGCGTTCAGTTTATCATAATTATCCTCCTAGCCTTATTATTCCCAAACTTTGTTCGGGTCGGCTGCTAATCTAACCAGATGCAGCTGAACATCAGTTTTCTACGGAACGACTGCCCATCTGACCCCCGCAACCCAAAGGGATACGATATTCTACAGTTAGATCAGTTGTCAGGACTTTATAAGGGTACTGACTCCCTTTAACGACTGTGAAAGATTCGTCGGATACGTAATGTATTCCGATAGATGTTACCACACGCTCGTACAAAGAGATTTGAAATTTTGACTAATGCTGGTAGGATACGGTGGCTTAGTGGTCAGAGCATCGACACGGTACGTCGAGGAACGTGAGTTCGAATCCCATCCGTATCAGTTTTTTTAAATTTTCTTATTAAATAATTACATTTATAAGGCTAACATGCGCTACATATATAATTTAAAAAAAAACTGTCAAAGATCGTTATGACTAGAGGTGTGACTAATATATTCGTAATAGGTACAGGTATCATAATACAAGCCACGTATATTCATATTAGGATATGCGACTAAAGAATAATAGGTTACCAGGTATTAGTCAAATAATAGGGTCGCGTAATAGCGAGGCGACTGATCGCGGCGATTCCGATTATTTCCGATCGCGCCTCGTGGCGACTCGCCTAGTTCCGCTCGCTCGTCATCTCACTCACTCACGGTTATTAGAATCTCGTATTTCATATTAATTATTATGGAGACTATTACCGATATTACGCAGATATGCATAATAGATTGAGTAGCTATAATGAATCGGTTCACTAATATTTGACTAATATCCAGTAATAGGTATGGTATCCTAATATGCGTAAACTAATATATTCAATAATAGGATTACCCAAATATGACCCTAATATAACATCTCTAGTTATGACAGCCGGGGCCAACGGCTTAGCGTGCTCTCCGTAGCACGGAGCAGATGATAATTAGTTTGTAATACGCAAAGTCAGAGGCACACGCCTTGGCAAATAATAAGTCAAGTAAATGCAGCTACCTACACTTCCGTGAGAATAGCCGACTAAAAAATTGACCATAATTTAAAAATTACTGGTCTAAAAGTTAATTTGTAAGCTTAACTCTATGTATTACATGAACGAGGGTGTACAAACCGTGTGAACACAACGATAGCGACTTCTATTTCGACTACAACGCCATCTAGTTACAAAAGTGGAACTAATGGCCAACCACTGCCGAAGGATGATTATCGCAGTAGTATTCATTTCGAAATAAAAATAATCTTGTTAAAAAAAGACTTGATGTAATGAAAATAATGGGTGACATTAATGTTAACAGTTTTAAGATAGTTTATTGTTTTAGTGATCTCGCAGACTTCTTTAGTTGTAGTTAGTTATTGGACCTATTTAAGAGTTCCTAGGCGCATGGACATTGTTTTCTAGTACCGACACTGAATTTAAAAAACCTTAACTTTAACTCTCCAGACGCGACCATTTTTTAAAACTAACAAAGTACAAATAATTATTCATACAAAAATGAAAATTTAGTATTCAAAAATGTAATTTTGTAGTTAACAAATGAATCAATTTGACATTCAAAAATTTGACAGTTGAAACTTACGGTTCACTTTATCCTCTTCTCTAGTGAAAAGTTTGAAAGCCCTAACTTTTGCAATGCAAAGTTAAGATATAAAATTGCCATTATACCGTATAATGGTAAATTATAATCAGATATACGCAGCTACCTACACCACCGTGAGTATAGCCGACTAGAAAATTGTGTGACCATAATTTTAAAATTACTGGTCTAATAATTAGTTTGTAAATCTAAACTCTATTTATTATATGAACGAGCGTGTACAAACCGTGTGAACACAACGATAGCGACTTCTATTTCGACTACAACGCCATCTAGTTACAAAAGTAGAACTAATGGCCAACCACTGCCGAAGGATGAATGATGATGAATCTTGTTAATAAAAAAAATTAATAAAAAAATCAGGAGGCATTTTTTAATACTCCTTTGTATTTAGAGAGAATAGTTGTTGTCCCTTCTGTATTTAATCTTCTTTTTCTGTGACTGCGTTTGTGAAAACTGTGTGATCTATGATCTATCTTTAACTTGTTTCTATCTTTTTAGTTAGCATCTTTATTAATTAAAAAAATTAAATTTAAGTTAAAAATCACGCAGTCGGGTTATTGGCAGCTATACTGTGTTTATAAAAAATGTTACATATTTATTTTGACTTACATAGGAATAACGACTTCTCGTTATTTCTAAGTAACTGTCACTATTGTAGTTGAATAAGAGGATATACCGGATAACATATTGCCCATTAATGGTCTCAATCTCCCCCTCCTGTAGAAACTCAAATAAAAAGATGTTATTTAACTGAACAATATTCAAATTCTTAATACCTACAGAAACTCCAAAATATTCATTAATACCAAAGCCATTTAAACTTTTACATAAAATTTTAATTACTTTTCCAAACTCTCTATTACATGACCCGCTTTGAAAATTATAGAAAACTGCACCCCATCGTCAGACAGACATTGTTTTAAATATTCAGAGTACCTACTGACGTCACTGCATGACTCAGTGATTTTATTACTGATTAATGATTAATATTTATGAATTTTAAACAGAGGTGATATTCCTTATCCATGATTACTCGATCCAAAATTATGATATAGTAAGAGCTACGATGCTACGCGGCTACGAGCCGTGCTACGCGCTACGATGCAGCTACGAGTTCTTAAGAATATAAAGAAACTCATTTTAAGTTTTGACGGCAAATGCCAAAGAGTAGAATATAATTATACAGAAGTACCATTAACAGAAACAAAATTATGTTATTATGTTTACTGAAGTATTAAATTAACGACAGGAGATTTGGGTGGATGAGTGAATGATTTTATCTGCGCCAGGTATCGTGGGTTTGAATTCCGCGTAATACAAGTTTTTATGCAGTGATAGGTACCTATGTCACTTAACTGACAAGCCAGAAGTCTCAAGTTCGAACGTTTTCGGTGCCTGATGTCTCTCCGATCGTGTCGAATTGCCGTCCCGTCGGACTGTGATTGTCATGAAATAGAGAGTGCATCTGTGCATGTAATGAGTTGGTCATCTCCGTACAGATTGACCGCCGCGCTGTGGGCTGTGACCAAACTGTAACTGCATCTATGTTACAAGAAAACATCCTTGTGATTTAAATAAAAAAATAGTTCTTTAGCTTCTTGTGAATGAAGAATTATACAGTTAATTTGCCTGATATGATAATATGTATAGCGACCTCATCATATTTCGTGACACTCTTAATTTAGCAGCAATAACTTTTTTACTACCTGAATACCACCTACAGAAATTTATAGTACGTCTCAAAGATAATACTACCAAATGAAGACAGTCACAGAATTAGAAAAAGTGACCTTAGTTTGAAAAATTAATGCAACTTGACCGAAACGTCAAGGATTTGTATGAAGTAGTCCTTCTGCATATATTTTTTTAACATTGGCTAAGAAACATAAAGTCAGTTTTTTTTTTAAACATAAAACTAGATCAAATCTTAATATCTTAGGTTTTCACGATGGCTGTACATAATAAAACAACTTTTTAAACGGATAACTTTTGTGTTTTCTCATGGTTTTATAACGAGAGCCGAACGTTTCAAAGATTTTACTGTCTTCGAAGTCGCTAGGTAACTTTTTAGGTTACCCAGATAGTGGTGCTGATTTTCTTGTACATCAAGCTTAACTAATTTTAGTCTAACTATATCTCTTTCTAATAAACACCATAGAAAAAGGACAGCAAATTGAACTATCAAATTAGAGCTGTCAAATTAGTCTACGTCAATTGAAGAGACTCCTATGACTTGCAGACTAAATTCTCATTGATATCACGCAAATGGACTAGTTTGAGAGCTCTAAAAATCTCTATCCTTTTCGGATCGAGATCATCCGAAAAGGATATAATATAAGGAGGGAAACGGCACACCTCAGATTTTTTTTAACGATGTATAAAGCTATGTCAGAGTTTAAACTCTGACACCAGGTTGTTCATTAACCATACGATAAAAAAGAAAGAAAAAGACTAATTGTTTGATCAGATAACATCTTTAAATGGGAAAATTCGAAGGCACTGCAGGACAAATAGAGTGTAACAAGTCTAACTTCATCTCACTCGCTAACCCCTTCGTACTCAACATCCGAATCTTTATTTAATTAAATAAGTATAAATTACATTATCATGATGCGTCAGCGCACGGGTCATATATCTCAATTAAACATTATCTTTCGCCCCTGACTTCACTCGGATGAATTTTGTGTGCCTCCCTAAAGTAGTTGTCAGCAAAAATTGTTGAATATAAATCTTATCATACTTATGCACAAAGATATGATTATATGGCCCGATAATAATGAGTCGTGATAGCCTAGTGGTGTGACCGTTGACTAGCAAATCAGAGGTGTCAGGTTCGAACCCCGCACCTCTGACTTTTCTCGTAAGTTATATGCGTATCATAAATTAATTATCACATACTCCGTGCCTCGGAAAGCACGGAAAGCTGTTGGCCCTGCGCCTGATCTCTCTCCGGTCCTGGATTGCGTCCCATCGGACTATGAGAGTGAGGGAATAGAGAGTGCACCTGTGTTTGCGCACACACGTGCACTATAATATCTGCTGCGTAGTTGGCTAATCTCTGTTGAGATTGGTCGCTGCGACCGAAATTCGGTCAGGCATTATTAATTAGTGGATCCCTCGTTACTATTACATGTGGTAGTCGTCTTAAGCGGCTTGATAAATACCAACAACTGGTTAACTTTTCAGTTACAGACGCCACTTTCAGGGTACACAAGGGATAATTCCTTCAAATTCCAAGTCTCTAGTTCCATTGGTTTAGGCTGTGCGTTGTCTGTCAGATACGGTACCGTTTTTACCCGACTACAAAAAAAGGAGGGTTATAATTTTAGCAGTCTATGTACGTATGTATGTAAGTTTGTTCATAAGGTATTATAGGTAAATACTTTGTAAATTTGGTGGTCTCCGACAACAGTATTTTATTTCAAATCCAAGAAGCTTGTTTTTAGATTTTAAGTAGTCGGGTTTTAGTTTTTAAACTATATTTTTATAAGTATAGATAAAGTATCCAAGAGAGACTTAACTTACTTTTTCATTAAACTTGGTCACAGTTGGTACATTGTCATCAATACTTGACACAGACTTTTATATGACAAAGTTTTACGAAATGGTATAAAAGTTACATTGTAACAGTAATAAGTCTGATAACTATTATTGACTTATAACAAGATTCACCATTGACCTAAAAAACACAGTATATAATCTTCTTCTTATCGTATGGTTGATGAACAACCTGGTGTCAGAGTTTAAACCGCCCGTAGGCCTCTGACATGGCTTTACGCACCATTGAAAAATCTCTCAGGTGTGCTGGTTTCATCACGATGTTTTCCTTACCGTTTTAGCAACTGATAATTAATTTATAATACGCATATAACTTACGAAAATTTAGAGGTGCGCCCTTGGGATCGAACTCGAGACCTCTGACTTGTCAGTCGACGGTTATACCACTAGGCTATCAGTGCTATAATTACTTTTTCACTTGGCTTGCCTCAAGTGCCCCTGTACTCCGCCACATGTCAAACCTTCCCGAGAAGAGTCGCTTTTCGATGTTTTCTTTCACCACTAGTCAGTGTGATGCAAGATACTCAGTCGTTTAAGTCTTTTAATAGAAACTAGACTCATTTTGAAAGTCTCACGTGCTGTCTTAGACTAACATAGAAAACGTCACATTGGTACAGTCGGCAAAGAAGTTAGGTAGGCAGGGCCACTGTTTAGGGATGACAATTTTTATTGACATTTGCATGTACTACTCTAACTTATACAAAATTAAACAATTTTATAAAAATAAAATTGTTTAATTTTGTATAGGTTAGAGTCATACCTTTTCATAAAATATGGTAAAATGAAATTATATTGGTGACGTTATGAAAAATATTCAACCTTAACAAGCGCTCTTGCCAACCTAACTCCTTTGGTGACTGTACATGCCAGGATCGAACTCACACTTACGTGCTAGCAAAGGGGTCCGTAACTATTGCGCTACCACGACAAACCGGGTCTATGGTGATAGATTAAACCTTTAAACACCGTAAAATGAGACAAAAGGAAATCAATTGTTACGCAGCGGCGGCGTCTTTGCGGTTTGCTCATGCGGTCAAAGGTTTAATGCAAGATCTTAGTTAGCTACCGACTACGTATTTATCAAATACGATGCAGCCGTTTAATCCTTTGTCATCAAACTATCCACTACTAACTACACTGGCGTTGATTTGCTGACGCATTGTACTCCGGCGCCTTTCAGCGTAGATTTTACGAACACTATAAACTTGTACCACACTAAGAAGATGGACAGAAGAACCTTAGGATTGTGACCTGTCGAGTAAGATAATAATTTATCTATTGATCACATTTGAAGGAAAATATCGTGAGAAAATAACACACCAGAAAACGTTAGCTAATCAGAAATATTAGGTTAATATTAAGATCAATAGTAATATGAAAAAATTGAGAAAATTGAAAATAAGATATGATACGAACGGAGTTTAAACCTACGACACGCCGTACTACAGCAATGTTCTAACCATCTGACCTATCCAATATCAAGTTCCCTTTCTTCATCGTCTTGAGAAACCTAGTACCTAATGTATGTTGGTAATGTTTACAAATTACTTAATTCATTGCTAACAAAATGACATCACTAATTCCCGATCAGACTTACTCACGCGCATACACAATCTTACTCCCTCTCTGCACACAACCTCACCCACTCGCAAGTACCTTACATACTTATACTCACACGTAGATACATACCACATACATGACTGTTAAACTGTAGTACAAATATGGTAATGCTAAAAAACCCGTGCTATAACTTGTCTCCAGCACTTTCATCACAGTGACACTTCTGCCCCATTTCTCGTGAACCCAAACAAGAAACCGCTGAATTCACAATTTACAAGCGACCGATCACAACACCCGGATGGGGTGTCACACCTTATTAAGATGGTGTTCTTCAAGGAGAATATAAACACTGTCAGCTTGTTATCACACTAAAAATATCGTAAAAAAGCTGAGGAGAATGGTTTATGGTGTACTGGCTTTGTTCGTGGCTTTTTTTCAGAGAAAATGTCTATATTGTTGATGAGTCGACTGGCGGGCGTGACATTGGGTGTCTGATATTATGTTTAGGATGCTTTTGTTTAATTCTATTGGTTCCGTAGTTGACTTTAGTATTGTAATGATGATTGATCAAATTTCTAATTCAAAATCCTTGGGATATTACCTTAGATTTAACTTATATTATATTTAGTTTTTTTTTTATAGACTCACGCTTGTATTCCCCAGAGGAAATAAGCAGAGGTGTGCAGTTTCGCCAGCTATATTATATATAAGTCCCATGTAATAGGGGGTGGCTGGGCGAGCCTATTGCCATTAACCGGGAACAATTCTAGACTCCGTGCTGCCACTGAAAATTTACTAATGGAAAACCACCCGAAAGACCCGGGGATCGAACCCAGGACCTCGTGCTCAGCAGTCGCGCTTGCTACCACTAGACCAACGAGGCAATCATCAGTCTTACAGAATATGCCGCAGTTAAATAACAGTATTCAAACTGTTGTGTTTTGCACGGTCAGTGAGAGCATTGGCTGCCCAATCCCCCCTTCTATAATCCCCCATCATTAATCCCCCCTTCCATAGCCTCGCACAGAATCGCTAACAAGCGGCAACAGATTACAATAACTTACGAAGCTGGTTAGCGCATTAGTGGCAGGTATTTGAAAAAGGAGTTTTAGAACGACTTTCTTCTCTATGAGTATAAGCCTGGTTGAGCTTACTAGTAAAATTCAACGATATATAAAAAAATCTTAGCGTTTTAAGTTATAAAATTTACTTAGAATTGGCCTCCAAATATATAATATAGTCATAGCAGTCATCCATAGCAGTTGACAATATCCAATATTGCACAAGAGTGCTCGCAAGCCAATATTAGTGCTCTACCTGACACAAAGAGAGTGCACACGAAACAAACAAAATAAAACTGAGAACGACACAATTGAAATGTTAGGTTGTAGACACATTGGATACTTTGGCTCTATTGAAATTTTAGGTTGTAGATACATTGGATACTTCGGCTCTATTGAAATGTTAGATAGTAGATACATTGGGTACTTCGGCTCAATTGAAATGTTATAACGATGCAAACTTGTGCTGTATCATTGTGTTTTGTCAAAGGCGCGTGCTACCTAGTAGTTCAACACTGATGTAGAGTGGAGTTTTTACATGTCTGAATCAGATGGATTGTGCAAATTTGCTGAGCCATGTATTGAGTACGCAACAATCAAGGCGTAACATATTGTGACGCTTACCAAGTTTGGTAACGTTTCACAACATTGCCAGATGACGGGCACCTTAGATATAGTATGAATGCATGGATATACAACGTTTCACTTATCTTTCTGTATCACCATACGCAAAGTCAGGTCAATTCCTTATTTCCTTGCCACTTGCTTTTCTAGGTACACTACGCATCGAAAAATATGGTTGTACTTGATGAGAGTACCCTTGAAAATGTTGAAGTGTACCCTTTTAGATAGTATGGTCACACTTGAAGCGGAGTCAACAACAATATATTATGGTTAGCTACAGAACATTCTCCTTCATAGAGAAAAATGATACAAATTCAAATCAGGCCTTTATTTTAGGGTTCTATCTGTCTGTCAAAGCCTATTTTCTCAGGAACTCGTAGAGGTATCAAGTTGAAATTTTTATCAAATATTTAGCGCTGCGGTCAATTGAAGCTGTAAAAGATTTGCTTAAATATTTTTGTGAATTTTTTACATGTTATATGCACATGTTAGCTAAATATAATTATTGAATAAGAAATTTGAAACAACAACTGACACAGATGGGATTTGAACCCCACGATTTTCGGCGTACCGTGCCGACGCTCTAACCGCTGAGCCTATTATGTACATTCATACAAACAGGCACTATTTAAAAATTATAATATTACTATAGAATCTCGCCTTCAGTACAATCACAACGCCGCGTCAGCACCAGATCCATTGCCCCGTAAAATATCGAGTGCGAGATATGACAGTATTCCTGCGTTTGATGGACCCTCCCCCGCCCCTCCCTCAGAAGGGGAGAAGGGGGGAAGGGGGGAGGCAATATCTGTCCACGACACTGATTGGGGTGGGGATAGAATTAAGTTCATATATTTTTATTGCAGGCCTGAGCGAATTGTGAGAAGTGTCGGTAGATGGAGGGTAGCTGCGTAGTAGTTTATTGTTATCTAGATAGTTTCTTAGGATGTTGAAGACGCTCAGATACGTGGACTCAGTGCGTGTTAGCAAGCATTATAGCTAAAAGTTGATATAGTACTATCTATAAATAATATAGTACCTAAGTACTAAGTAAATAATATTATATTATGCTAGCTTTTTCCTGCACATCGCACATCGCACATACATCGCTCTAATATTGGCACAAACCAACAAACATACTTTTATAATATTAACATAAAAAAAATAGGATTCGAGTAAGTGCTAAATTAATTTAAGTACTTACATAAAAAATGCATTATATATGCTTGATTGCTGCTTCAACTAAGTGGTCCCGAGATTATGGTTCGATTCCCATTTTTATAAATACAAACTTGAAGTAAAGTCAATGTGCCCAGTAATTGGCAATAAGCTCTCCCTAGCTAGGAATTGACGTAACACGATATCTCACTGTAAATCTGTGGACTTGCTAAGCGTAGCGAAAAATCTATGAGTCTATGGGGAATTGATAAGGGGGATTTGGCCATAGGGGCAGGAAGTATGGCAATAAGCTCGCCCCATACCACAAGACCTAATATTGTCACTCACTTTGTATTAGTATAATCTCTGAAAGCTCTTCTGAACTTTTTAGAATATTGAGCAGTTGTGCCTAATAGCCGGGATATAGCTGAATATCATTGTATATTCATATGAACATCTGTACTCTGTACCTGTCTATGATCCACATTAAATATTACGATTGATTGATTGCAGTGGCTAACAAGTTTGAGATCTCAGATTTGAACGCCTTACTTTCTGCACCTAAACCTAATCCTAATCTAAGCTGCACCTAATAATATCTTATGCAGGCTGCGTGGTCATTATTCATCTTCGGTAAGATTCACCGCTGTTATCGAAAAAACGTTAAAAATATTTAATATTATCGAGATCAAAGTCCCCATTATTATCGACTGCTGAAAACGTTTTCACGCTGAAATGATAAAGTATTCAGCGATGAGCAATTAAGCATTAGTATAATTAGTCTGTTTTTTTAAGAAATTCAATGAAAAAATACGATGAATAACCATTTGTTCCGGAAACGACTAATTTCGATATGATTTGTGATTTTTTTGAGACATTCCTAATGACTGTGAAATTTCCAACTTGATAAATACAATATAGGAGAGATACATAAGTAATTATTTTTACTACTTCATATTAAAAGCAACTACTCGTGTCGTGGTGGCGCATTGGTTATGGACCCGCTTAGCAAGCGCGTGGGTATGAGTTCGAACCTGGCATGCACCAATGTGACTTTTTCAATGTCATATGTACTTTCTTAGTTAATCTAAGACACCACTGACTAACGGTGAAGGAAAACATCGTAAGGAAACCTGAACTTTAATTGTCTGAAATCGCCAACCCGCAGTGAGCTAGCGTGGTGATTAATGCTCAATCCTTCTCTGTATGAGAAGAGGCCTTTGCCCTACATTGGGACAGTTACAGGCTGTTTTATTTATTTATTTATTAAAAGCAAGCTTAGCTATCATGATTTAGTAGTTTAATTGTTAAAAGTTAGCATGGAAGTCAACGGTTACAAATTTGAACCCAAACACCCAAAACTATCTGCTATTTAACTCTTGATTTTTAACCAAGAGAAGCCAGGTACTGTTAATTGAAAACGAATCCCTAAAGGAGTCAAATAGTTACCTAATTGATGGTTTTATTTCAAATCCATAATTTTGTCGAGTGTCTGACTACAGCTCTCAAATAAGTCTGTTCAGTCAAAAGCAAATTTCCTATATAATCCCTAAATAATGTCATCTAAATCATCTTTCGTACATAAATTAAGACCTGTAAATATTTCATCTATTTACTAAAATGAAAAAAAGACGTGCCTCATATTTTTTTTGCCTATGAAGGGGTAAAATAGACGATGACAAATCCAAAACGTACGCAAATGTAGTCGCTGGCAAAGCGCTAGTATTTAATATCGTCCCAAGGACTACATTAACATCTAATCCCAAACTACTACTCAATAAACTGAATAGTCATTACGCCATTAAACCCTATTGCAATCGAAGCACCACTTACGAACGTAATCCAAAACCATTCTAACATAAATTAATGTCCCGCTCAACTCATCGTCACCCTCAAAAGGGTTCGCGCACAAAGCGAATGACACTGCATTTTGTGTCCCTTTCCCTCTTTAGGCGTTCATCTATCTATCTCGCTCGCACGTGGGGGTAAAAACAGACAGTTTGTTTGAATATCGCTAATTGTTTTATTAGTTTCCCTCGCCGGAAAATATTTGGGAAATTTGTTTATACGAGTTTGTTTGACAATTTTGGGGTTATTGATAAGTCATTAATTTATTTGAGCTGATTAATGTGTAATGTTAATCAGGATTGATACAAATCACAATCATTATTTTGGACAATACAATTTACTGAGCTATTAATTTTTGGTTTATTGATTGCATTGTTTTTTTTTTATAAGGGCAAGTGATGGGGTTATGTTCGACTCGCCAGACTTATGAAGGATGCGGTGTTTTTCGACAATCCTCAACCATTGACGGGGCAAAACCGACCGTAGCCATTGTCAGACTGTAGCCATTGTCGGCGGGATTTTTTATAATAGAATAAGGATCCCTTGATACTTATATTATATACACACAACACTTATAAAATCATAATACAACTTACGTTTTTAATACAATAGAAATTATAAAGAGATCTTATTCTTTCTTTTAAAAAATCTTCATGTTAAAAAATAGCTAGCTTCAAGCAAAACATTATTTTCCTTGTACTGTGCTTCTTAATAAAAAAACAAAGAAATTCTTAGCTACAAACCTTTGAGAAAGAAAATCAATACCGACCATAGACACTCCTAAATCCAAAGCCATCATATTTTATCGCTAGCTCTTTGAAAATCAGAACTGTCTTATTTTTAGAACAAAACTTTTGGAAAATCGGAAAGTCACACAGCGCAGGAAATACAGATACGAACTCTTTATATACCGAAAACTAGTTCCGACTTCTTTTTAGAACTTTGAACCGTATACCTTTGGAAATAAGGTTGCGAATACTGTGTGAGGTTTAGAGTCTGGTGTACACACACGTAAAGCAAATAAAGTAAGTTCTTGCTAATAAAGTTCCCTTATCAAACAGGGGCACGTGCCTAGACGAGCTGGTCGTGGGACACAGGGGCGCGGAGTTCGTGCGGCGAGACGAACTTGTTACGTCATCGGTGCATTACGTAGAAGTTATTAATTAGTGTTTCTGTAAAAACAACTTTTGTAAAATATGACTCTGCTTTGAATACAAATAAAGAGAAGTGAAGCGAAGTGAATTTACCTACAATATTAAAGTCTCATATTTAATTTTAAAAATTAGTTCTTAGATCAAAAACCAAGAATAGAACTACCCCTACTCGTCGCGTGGGTGTCGTAAGAAGCGACAAGGGGAAAGTTCCGTAGGATAGGCAGCAGCATCCTTCTGTGTAACAGCAATCATCTGCTACTGCGATCGCCAACCCGCTTGTCCAGCCTGGCGATTATGAGCAAATACCTTCAATGTGAAAAGTGGCGCGCATTGAAAAATGCCTATATTCAGCAGTAGATAATACAGGCTGATATATGTGATGATGATGATGATATGAGACCAAACATTATTCACCTCTTCCTTCGAATTCTTGAGCATTTTTAAAAATTTGCGGTCTGACGTCATCATCATTCTTATTTCAAAACAAAGGGGACAATTATCTGAGCCATCGTAAATAGAACGCTAGTAAACATAATATTTCATCCAATAGAACTCAATGAGTGAGAAAATCGTAAAAATATTGAAGAAAACCCCGTATTTATGGTCCACATAAAACCGATATTCACATTCAAGAGAAAAATATCAAAGATTCAAACGCAAAGATATCTAGAATTGGAAATTCTATTTTCATAAAGACATTCCTAGTTTACTCTAACCGATTTGAAAATTATATTTCTGTTATATTTTCTATATAGTTATATGCCACCACGACATTTTGCATTGGTCTTCGACCCCGCTTCACAAGCACATGGCTGTAGGGTCGAACCTGGCATGTGCTATTGTGACTTTTTCCATGTCTTACGTACTTTTTTAGTTAATCTAAAATATCACTGACTAACGGTGAAGGAAAACATCGTGAGGAAACCTGGAATTAATAGTCTGAAATCGCCAATCCGCAGTGAGCTAGCCTAGGTGGTGATTAATGCTCGATCCTTCTCTGCCTTTGCCCTGCATTGGGGATTTATTTATTATTTGAGCATGCCGTACACACATTCATGTTCTTCTAAATTTTTGTAAAAAGAAACATCTATTACGAGTAGGATTTGAATCTGCGACTATTGGTTAAAGTCACCTTGACACTACGCGTATAACCATATAATAACGAATAATATAACCTCCTTATAATTATTTTAAAATACTGGTGTATAACGATATAGCCACATTTTTTTAGTAAAGTAAATTAAAATCATAGTCACATTTTTCTCTCACTAAAAAGTGACTAATTATCCCGCAATTAACAAAAATAATGGTCTCCCAAGTTTTCTATCGAAGCTTAAAGTATTATTCATCTGTGGGTCACGGAGGTGACCTCTTTGGTCTAGATCCTGGGCGGCCTAGCTTGCAGTGCCCGGGGGGTTGGGTGCAGGGGTCACCACCCCCCGCAGTAAATCACGCGCCATTCTTCATTGTATCTCAGCTCTGTTACAGATTTATAACCGTCGGCAGCTTCTGATATCGGATTCACAGTTTTAATATAATAAGTGAGACAAGATAATTTTATAAGAGTTTAAAAGTTTAAGAGTTGGTAAGAACTTTTGTTGTGGTGATAATTTTAACCCTATTTGAGGCAGTAGTGTTGCAATATGGTGTTTGAAATTTATTTTTTAAAATATACCTATGTAAGTTTTATATCACCTCAAATAAGGTTTTAAAATAATATACAATGTGAAAAAAATATTAAAATCAGTCAGTTTTAATGGCTATATAACATCGGATAGGCTAGATAAAATTATCTGTCAGACAGTCAGGAAGTCTCTGAACTCTTTTATTTGTAATTAGCAATGATAGCCTAGTGGTATGACCGTTGGATTGTCAAGTCAATGGTCAAAAATCTGCTGTTCCATACATTTATGTTCATATAACTCAACAAAATGTATGGAACAGCTGATTTCTTTTGCGATTTCAGGGTTGGTCCCATAGTAAAAGTTGTTCATAATGATGAGTTTAATGACCCCTTTTCTGATTGTCAGTGTTTTACAAATAACCCTGTATATGTTAAGGCACAGCTAATTGATTGACGTATGTACAGCTGAGACAGGTCACTAATACTATTACAATTTAATAACGATTGGTCTCAAGCTGTCAAGCAATATCATATCATAAATCATACCGCTGTCACTAATTGTATCTCAATTGCTCTAATTAGATTTATTAACGCATGAGTGTGTGTGTGTGTATTTACGTGAATGTTATAACGAGAAATTGAGGTCGCCCTTTGGCGTGACGAAAAAAAAACTTCGCTTCTATGGTCACTGGGATTGCAAATAGCTGGTGGATCTTACCAGGAGGTGCAGGTTTGAATCCTGCTAAAGATGAAATCCTGCGAAGAAAGGTAGTAATAAAATATAAACGCTCCCTTTAGAGTCGGTGCTAAGCCAAATGTGTTCCAGATTTCATTAAACCAACTAATAACTACTACGGCTTGGCACCGACTCGAAAACGAATATTTTTGTGTTTTTTTTAGATGTTTATGGTCTGGAAGTCGGTTTTTTTTTGTTAACTCCAACCCTTCCTCCATCTTTTCAGAAGTCGGTTGACAACAATAAGACGTATTCCGCAGTAAAACATAAACTATAGGTACGCATCGAATTAATAACCTCCTCTTTTTTGGAAATACTTTGTTACTTCCTATTAATTATATATTAAAACCTTCCTCAAGAACCACTCTACCCATTTGTGAAAACAACATAAAAATCGGTGCAGTTGTTTTTGAATTCACCACGAACAGACAAACAGACAGACGCAGCGGTGGACTTTGTTTTATAAAATGTAGTGATATACCTAGAGATAGGCCTGAGAGTGACATAATTATGATACTTTTTGCCCTAAAAAAAGTCTCCCTCTTCGTGAAATTCAAATTTTGCTCTCCCACAAGCATTAAAATAAGTATACAGGTAAGTAATATATGAGATAAAATACAAGCAAGTATAAAAACACGGATGTTATTACCTTACCAGTGAAAAATTACAACCAACTACAATCGTAACTGACTCGTGAACTAACCGCACCGCGAACTTTTTACAACGCGACGACAAATATAACTTCACCTGGCAGTAGGGACACCACACAAGTTTAGTTAACTAGGACATAACATAACTTTAACTTCTGTAGTTTAGTTTTATTTTTGATTAAACTTTTTATTTTTAGAGTTCGGAAATAATAGTAAATTTAAAGAAGGAATAATATTGTAAAAATTTTTTTTGTTCGTGATATGTTGTAACTTTTCTTCTGAAATAGAAAAGGTTTAGTTTGACGCGTATTAAAAAAAAATATGTTTATATTGACTAATCTTGGTATGACTATTGACTGGCAAGTCAGAAGTCTCAGGTTCGAACCCAAGGTACGCAATTCTAAGTTTTCGTAAGTTATGTGCGTATCATAAATTAATTATCACTTAGTCCGTGCCTCGGAAAACAATAAACCCGTTGGCCTTGCGCCTGATCTCTCTCCGGTCATTTTGGATTGCCGTCCCATCAAACTATGAAAGTGAGGGAATAGAGTGTAACGTCTGTGTTTGCGCACATACTTGAGAACATAATATCTCATGTTTAGTTGGCTAATCTCCTTTGAGATTGTCCGCTGTGACCTAAATTCGGTCAGGAAGACATTATTATTTTTTAGAGGAGCCAAAACAAATTTCTTAAACGTTAAATAAATAATTATTGGAAATTTAGACCAGTCAAAAAAAACTGTTTATCAAACACAACAAAATTCGTTCGCCAAAATTTTTACAAACATTGATAACTGATAGGTATTATAATATTGAATAAATATCATATTATTCTTCCAAAGAAATATTTTATATCCAAACATTTCTATTTGTGATAACAAAAAGATTAATGTGTACAATAAGAAAAATGCCAAAACCTATAGATTATAAGTTACCATAGACAGCAGAACGAGGGTGAAACTTAGTTACCGACGAAAATATATTTATATATAGAGTTTTTCTATAGTTTCCCTTCAGGGTCTACACAATACAAGTTTTATTACATCGGAAACACGTAGAAATTGTTATTTTGGTGAATAACTACTTCCTTATCTATAGAGGTTTATCACTCTTAGATATCATTACATAATATTCTGTTCGACAGGAAAATGTGCCGCTCGTTCTTATAACGATTTTTTCTTAATCTTTTAGATAGATTCATTGAAATATGTTTTTGAAGTGTCTCTGGAAATTACAGATTTTTTTTATTAGTAGAGCCATATTAAAACTACAATTTAGTAAGAAAAAAGACTTTATCATCAATATCATCATCCTGCAACTGGGTCGCTTCCATTCTTCCTATCGTTTGATTGACTAGCGCTTAGCTTGCTACTTTGTCCGTGATGATTTTGGTTGTTTTATCCGCTATTATTAGGGGTGGACAAAAATTATTTTCTAAATGCACGTTTAACGATATTTTAGGAATATTTTTTTCCAAATTTAAATCTTCGTCTACCGGTTTAGGCTGTGCGTTGTCTGCCAGTCAGTCAATCAGTCACGATATTGTTTTAAAGGTATACCAGAAAATAAATAACCAGAGATAGCTATAAACACTAATCTTACCTCACAATGTTTTCCTTTACCGTTTTAAGCAATTGATTTTAAAAAGTTCTGACTTGCCAGCCTAACTGTCAGGCACTAGGCTATATTTCTATCACTACAAACCACTATATTAACGAGTAAGTGCTGGACAAACTATACCTAGTATTGTATTTCTAAAGAATGGTAAACTAATACATTATTGTTCGGAAACTTTAGTAAAATGTTCGGCACAAACAAATTTGTTAGTAACTAACGATAAATCTTTAACAAAAGACTGTTTAGGAAATATATCGAGCTATTATTTCTGTGGAATCGACATTTTACTGTTGTTATATAGACTTGTAGTGTGGATAAAGGAAATTTTAGAATCATCATCATCATCTGCCTAGCCGTTTCCCAATTATGTTGGGGTCGGCTTCCAGTCTTACTGGATGCAGCTGAATACCATGTTTTACATGGAGCGACTGCCTATCAGACCTCCACAACCCAGATACTGGGTTACACGAGACCCCTTGGTAAGACTGGTTGTCAGACTTTCGGGCTTCTGACTACCCGTAACGGCTGCCAAAAATCTACAATTGACAGCCGGGGCCAAATACAAATACAAATACAAATACAAATATATTTATTCATCAATGTAGGTATGCATTACAATAGATGGTATAATTATTAGGTAGTTCGCTACATTGTGCTTATGGGCATACAAATTTTACTTATTTAAAAACTATTATCTAGTTAACCTAATATTATAAATGTATTACCTTTATAATCTTTCTATAATTTTATTAATCTATAAAATCTATAAAATAACTTATTCTATGAACTCGAGTATTGAGTAGCAGCACTTTTTTATAAGATACTCTTTGAGCCTTTTCTTAAAAATATTTATATTTAATTTCTTTATTTCTTGAGGAATTTTATTATATATTGTTGGAGCCATTTCGAAAATACTTTTTCTAAGAAGAGCAGTGTTATTGTGCTCAATAGAGAGAACATTAGACTTCCTTTTTCTCAACCTTGGATCCGGTGGAGGTTTTGTTTTAAATAGATTTAAATTATTTTTTACAAACACCGCCACCTCATATATGTAGAGGGATGGGAATGTGAGTAATTTCAATGACTGAAAAAATGGCTTACAACTATCTCTAGGCTGCAAGTTACAGATTGCGCGTATACATTTTTTTTGTGAAACAAATATATGTTGTTTTTCACTAGAATTTCCCCAGAAAATTACTCCATATCGCATAGTTGATTCCACATAACTATGATAAGCAACAAGTACTGTTTCACGATTTGTGAATTTAGATAGTTTATATAGTGCATAGGAAAAACTATTTATTTTGTTACATACAACTTCTACCTGCGATTTCCATGTTAGTTTTGAATCTATTATTAGTCCTAAGAATTTGGTATCTTCTTTTTCTGAAACCGATGTCCCATTATAATTAACTTG
The DNA here is from genome assembly GCA_936450705.2 of Protodeltote pygarga. Lineage (NCBI taxonomy): Eukaryota > Metazoa > Arthropoda > Insecta > Lepidoptera > Noctuidae > Protodeltote > Protodeltote pygarga. The sequence goes on from OW388274.2 coordinate 202,474, forward strand.
TAAGTGATTTTCTCTTACTCTTTGTTCAAAATGCATAACATGTGTTTTGTCTAAGTTTATGAGTAGATTATTCGATTTCAGCCATTCTATTGTTTGTTTTAGTGTATTGTTTACCTCTTCCTCATAATTGTAACTTGAGTTATCTGATTTAATGGCTATTGTGCTGTCGTCAGCAAATAGTACCGTTGGGTGTTTTATATTTTTTGGAAGATCATTTATATAAATAAGGAACAGTAACGGCCCCAGAACACTTCCTTGAGGTACTCCATATTTTACTAATCTTGGTTTAGATTTATATTTAATTTCTCTTTTATTTACAATATTAATATTAGTTATCACTGTGAATTGTTGACGTTTACTTAAATATGATGTTAGCAAATGTAATATATTTCCACGTATGCCGTATCTTTCTAATTTGTCTGCAAGAATTGTATGGTCCACATAGTCAAACGCTTTTGTCATGTCCATGTAGAGTGCGCATATGGGTACTCTATTATCTACATTTGTCATAATTATTTTCAGAAAGTCAAAAATAGCCAAATTGATCGATTTATTTTTTCGGAAACCTTTTTGTTCATCTACTAAAATGGTTTTATTTTCTAGGTAGTTATATAACCGATTGTAAATCGCCTTTTCAATCACTTTAGAAAATATTGGTATCAATGCTACTGGTCTGTAATTTTTAATTAAAGTTTTGTCTCCTTTCTTAAATAGCGGTTTAATAATTGACACTTTTAACATTTCTGGAAAGATTCCTTTCTCAAAACACAAATTTATTATATGAGACAATGGAAAGCAGATAATATTATGTACTTTCTGTATGATATTTGTAGTTAAGTTATCATATCCTGCACTTTTGGTTTTTTTTAAGGATTTAATAATATTAGAAACTTCTTTCGGTGTACATGGATTTAAAAACATTGAGTCTTTTATCCGGTCAATTTTTGGCTGGTTTGTAATATTACACGGATTAATCTGATCAACGAAAAAATCATTAAATGCATTGCATATTTTTTCGGTATTTGTTATTTCCATGTCGTGGTGAATAATTTTTGTTAAGGGTTCTCTAGGAAAATCGACTTTATTATTATTTATTACATTCCAAGTTGCTTTGCTTTTGTTACTAGATGTTTTGATATAGTAATTATTTTGCACATATTTGGTTAACCGAATAATTTTTTTATATCGATTTGAATAGGAAATATAGCGGTTTTTATTGTATTCTGTTTTTGTTTTGCGATATTGCCATAATAATTGGCGCTTAGTTTTGCTGCAAGTTTTAATGCCTTGTGATAACCATTTTTGTTTTTTATTTATTGTTTTGGTTACAATTTTTTTAGGGAAACATAAATCGTGAAAAAGTTTAAATGTGTTTACAAAACTTTCATAAGCAATATTAGGGTCATTTTCTTCATATATTTCATTGAAACTCAAACTACTGATATAGTTTACAAATTTTATTATTAAGTCAGGTGAAAAATCTAGTGTTTCTATTTTCCATGAATGTATGGCGCAGGTCTTCTTTACATTACATTTTAAGATTTGAGCTGTGTGATCTGAAAGTGTAGTTTCTATTACTTCTCCACTGTTACCGCGATCGTTATGAAATATGTTGTCTATGCATGTACCACTAGACAAACGGGTTGGTTCATTAATTAATACTTTGAGGTTATATCCTTTAATCATATTTACAAATATCGTAGCTATCGTAAATATCTTTTTTTAATAAATTAATATTGTAATCGCCGCAAATAACTATTTTTTTATTAGATTTGCCACGTGTTATATGGTGCAATAAATTTTCTAATGATTCAAAAAATATTTGGAAATGAATTTTTTTATTGGTCTGTTTTGGTACTCTGTATATGCAAATAATAATTATGTTATGTTTAGTAAGTTGTATTCCACAGCATTCAAAAATATTCGATTTAGAGAATTTTTTTACTTGTGGTAACACTTCGAACTCGTGAATATTCCTAACCAATATACATGAACCCCCTTTTCTATTATTTCTACAAAAACTGTCAGCTAATCGATAGTTAGTAACCGTTAGTGTGTTTTGATCGTTTAATACCATATTATGTTCAGTTATACACAGAACATCAATCATTTTATTTAATCTTGATAGTTCATCTAATTGTACACTTAACAAATCTGCTTTATTAATTAAACCTGCTATGTTTTGGTGCATTACATAAATTGCGTTATAGACGAAAAAAATTTTCATTTATTTCCCGAATAGATTTATTTACTGGTGTACTTTGAGCAATATTACACAATTTTGGTTTATTATGCGTATGTAAAAAGAAGTCTGTGATTGTTTTTTGTCGTAAGATTAATTTAGGACTTTTATTGCGGGTATCTCGTTTTATTTCAGTATTTTTTTGAGTTTGAATTTTTTTTTTCTGAGGAATATATTTCTTATTATAATCAATTGTATCAACTACTAAGTTTATTTTGTGACAAATATTTCTTATATAGCTATAGTTATTGTAAATATTCTTATAATTAATAAATTCACAATGATCAAACTTTTTTGACACACTGTAGATCAAGTCATTCAGTTTGTTTTCATTTAAGTGTCTATTTCTACCTGTTTGTAATAGTATTACTGATGCTTTGGTATTTTTTAATATGTAATAAAGTTCATGAGATAGTTTCTGTGGGTCTGAGTCTTCTTCTCCCACACACAGCACTAGTTTATCTTGTTCTTCCATCTGAAGAGAGACGCAGATGTTGGATATGGTATCAGTAGTCGCTCCAGGATATATTAACCCTTGAATTGTATATTTATCGTAGCATGAATTAGTTCTAGAGCGAATAAGTTGTGACGCTATTCCACGACACTGGTTTCCTCCGACAATTATTATCTTCTTTGGTTGTATTCGAATTAGTGTTGTCTTATCTTTTTCTTCGTTGAAGGTACCTTCTAATGTTTTATTATGGTTATTAGTTTTATTGCTATTATTGTTCGATGTTATATTACAACACTCATTGGATATTTTTATAGATTGATCTGATTGAGATTTTCCTTGAGAAAAATTTAATTTACATTTAGTTTTCTTATAATCGGAGCTTAGTGTGGTATGCGTTTGCTTGAATTTTTTAATAGTTATATCATTTTCACTTATAATTTTTCTTAATGAATTATTTTCAACTGTAATCTTCTTAATGTTATTCTCGGCTAAAGCTAATTTTTCCTGTAGCGTAGTTACTAGTAATTGTAACTCCCTTAATTTATCCACTTCGTTTTGGTTCAAGTTTGGGCAACTTTTGCTGTGCATACTGCTGGATGACACAAAAGACATGCATTCGTCATCATCTTCCTGATTAAGTATCAGGGATTCAAACGAATTTCTGATATTTACGTTAATTTTGTATTGTTTCCTGATAGTTACATTGTCACAAAGATCCACAGATTGTATTGAAGAGGTTGATTGATTTACAAGTGAGGTACATTTTATACATTTCCATAGCTTTTTCGTATTAGGTGTCATCAAATTCAGTGTTTGAGAATTCAAATTTACACATTTTGTATGAAATTTATATTCACAACTAGTACATATTAAGTATTCTTCTTGTATGATCGCAAGACTACATTTGTTGCAAGAAGTATCCATCATTGATGCGCGTCGTAAAGTTGGTGGTGAGTCGCTAGATGCTATCGCGCGATGACACTGTACCTACGACACAAACCTCGATCCTTTCCAATAGTGAAACACTGTGTGACACTGTGCTTCAGAGCCAAAATCTATCATCGAACTTCATTAACAGCGAATTCAAATTTTTGTATTATGAATATTCATCGCTTGAAGCGGTGAGCAAGAGATAAGCGTTTAACATGCAGAAAATATGAAGCGATGTTTATGCTTGAAGCTAATGCAGTATTTGCTGTATGATGTTCGCGGCACAAATGTCGTAAGCGCCGTGAAATACGCGTCGCTTACGCGTTTTTGTTAATAAGGTTCATAAAACACGAAAACACTTGAATTTTGTAACGAACTATTGTTGCAAATGTTGTTTTATGGTAATAATCTAATGAAATATCACTTAATACTTTAACACAATGTTTATAGTAGTCTTATATACAGTTTTTTGACAATGTCCACTGTTAAATTGCACTTTAAACTCAATATTTTGATTTTACGACGGAGCAATCAACTGTACGCAGCTTTCTTAACGGACTCGATCGAAAAACCATTCAACAACCATCCAACAGCTTAACGTGCTATCCGAGGCACGGAGAGTGATAAAGGAATAGTAAAAATGTGGTTGCAGAGTACTTGTCCTTAGTGCCTATTGTAATGTCTCGTGATCCAATAAAATACTTTTTCTATTATTCAGGTAGATATTCGGTATGCGTAAAGCATTCGCAAAGAAAATCCTGAAAAAAGCCAAAAGAATTTCATGGTCGCCCTACAGCCACAAATGGATACTCGTTGCATTTTTTCCTCAAAAACCCAACTGTTTTATTGTCATCCTTCTTTTTAGTGATACTAACGTAACTTTACACTTGGTGCTTTCTATTTCTAACCATTAAACTTAAAAACACAACAAACTAAAATAAACCTTACCGTAAACTGCATAAAGTCGAAATTCTCTTCACAATTTTTCAGTACATACGACATTATTCGAATTTACTTCGACAACATTTTAGAACGGTGAAACTGTTTAAACATTTTGCACTTTATTACGTTGGTTGTAGGTTGATATTCCTTTGTGATTCAACAAGGTTTACATATTTGCGATCTTGGATACTTAGTTCTATAGAAACGAGAATCCTTTATAATGTGAAAAGTTAAACTCGTTATAAGTAAACTTGGTCTTCTAATACAACATCTAAATGAGAGGGAATGATTTAGCTATTATAATTATCATGAATAAATTTTGAGTTTAGGGGTTGAGTTCTAAGATCGAATTGCAGATTCACCCTTTGAAATGAACGTTTCGAAACCTACCTATACCTACCTACTTATTTACAATTCGAATTTTTGTAGAACGAAAAAATTGTTGCGAGCGGGATTTGAACCCGCGACCTTCCGGGTAAAGCCTCCAATTCTTCTGCCACTAAGCTATTCGTACCCCGCTCGTGTTATCAAAATTCTCTTCTACATTCAACCATCTCAGATGGTAGTGACATCCACCCCAAGTACTGTACTAGAGGGCTGGTATGTCTAACTTTGCTTAACCACCGACACAAAAAGAGGGGTGTTATAAGTTTGACGTGTCTGTGTCTCTGTGGCATCGTAGCTCCTAAACGAATGGATTGGTTTTAATTAAGTCTTTTTTACTTAGCCAAAAAAAAGTTTAGGTATTTGTGTCGAGGATTTTAAAATTTGTAGTTATTTTATTTTATTTGGAACTCCTTAAATTAATAATAATAATCAAAATATTATTATAATTATTTTTATATACCTATCTATATTTAAAAATGTATTTATTTGTATACCTACATATAAATGAATAAATGAAAATCAAAATAATCCTACGATATTCTCCCAATAAACTTTATTAAACTTGTCACTAACCATACTTTTTAACCATTATATTGTGTTAATAAATTATAAATCTCATTTATTCAAATAAATACATACAAAATACATTTTTAAATGATAACAAAAAAAAATATATAAAAAAGGTTTAAGTACGTTTTAAAATAATAAAATATAAAAACGAAAAATGTTAATAAATTATTATTGTTAAACAGATTTCATGAACAAACAATCTCTCATATTACAACGTTCATATCATTGCAGAGAGGGTTCTCTGTCGCTCCCAAAACTGTCATTTCCCCCGTGAAGATTCATTTCCTGAAACCAAGGGAGAATATTATTAATTCAAATTATTATCAAGTGTACGTAAGTGAGTGCTTCCGGTGTTCTGTAGAGGCATGTGCTGCTGCTAAGCTCGAGGTGTCGGGATTGATTACCGGGTCGGGGAAAGTGTTGTCGTTCTGGGCAATTCTTTGAAAATATTGAAAGCAGAAAATTAAAGTAATAAATAAATAATTTATATTGCTAATTATTTATATAAAAATCTTAACTGTTCCTCTGTTGTAAGGTACTGAGATAGTAGCAATATTATTTGAAATAATGTTTAATCCTAAAATCTCTCTGAGACCATATTTTTTTTTTTAACGTTTTTTAAAGAAAGAAAGATTACGAACGAAATTATAGTATGTACAAGACAATTTCTTAACTAATAGATAAGTTATCAGGCTCCTGCGGGTGTTGATCCATTACCAGCTCTCAGGAGATTTAATTACTGCTATACTATTCATGATGGTATTTTAATACCTAGTGCAAAATATCTTTTTAACTTTTTGAAATGAATTCTTATAGTTTTTAAATTTTGCTGTAAAGATTTTATTTTTTAAATTACGGACTCGGTGGTCAAGAGTTCTTGACCTGAGCAGTCATATCAAGTGGTATCATATGGTAGTCGAAATTTTCTTTTTTAAGGTTTTATACAGATGGGATACTAAAACTATTTAAGTACATTAATTAGCTACAGCCTGAGACGGTTGAATGTGGAAAAGAATTTCGATAGCAGGAGCAGGGTTACGAATAGCTATTTGTAACCCTGCTGATGGCAGAGACATGGTGATGGGTCTGGACCATACCTTTCAACTCTCATCCTCTTGTTAGAAAGGCAGGTGATTCACCGTACACCACAAGACTATGCGATTTAAATAATCCATCTTGTGGTCGCCATTTTGTGATATCTTAACTCGTAAGAATTGACAATTGTTAATTGTTACGATTAGCTAAAAATGTTGATCACAAGATGGCGAGTGTCTCATTATTATTTGAATTCACATTATATTTTTATCTTATCTTTTTACAAATGGCGCCCAACAAAATTTTTAAAATTCATTTGGAATTTCATTGAACTATTTTGAACAAAACTTTTTTCATTCGTCTGCAGAGTCGCGCCAATCATGAATTCGATTTCAAAATACGAACGCTCCACGTTCGAAATTTGAAAAAACTTTCTCAGATTCAAAACTTTACCGTTGGTGAATTGAAAACTACTCGTCTTCGGGTACCAAGATTTATTTTTAACTGAAACTTTCAAATCATGTCCATTGCTTGCTTATAAACTCTCCTTTTGAATAAACAATGTATTTTCTTTATTGGACAAGACGTTTGGTGAATTGGCTAGATGTTTGGCTTGTTATGCTTAGTGTCACGAGTTTGATTTGAACCCCGCACGGGACCAATCAATGTTTGCGTGACCATTGATCCAAAGATATTTGTTTTGGTGTTGGAATTCGAACCCAATTCCAACTTATATACAAACTCATTGCAATATTGGTGCCAATGCACGCATTGTTTCCAGTAGTGAGTAGTATGCACGCCTTGCAATCGGAGATTACTTGTGTACAAGCATTTAATAAAACATGAATTAAGAACCTCACCCTTTTTAAACTAAACCAAAAAAACTAGAAATGTCCACCTAATTTACGACACGCAAACCGATACTAAGCTAATAATTAATTAAGTAGAATAGGTTTCTACTACATTTAACATTCACTGCAACACGAACAAATGAAACAAAACAATACCATCAAAATAATTACTGTACACAAAACAATGAACTCAATGCAAATAAACATTCACTAGTATATTAAAAAGCTCATTAAACCTAACCAAATGTACTAAACAGCAGTAAATCTCATTTATTTGAAGCGCCTGATACAATTATAATAGCAAATACGTGCTATCAGATATGTGTGCTAGTTCGCGATCAATAGGCAATTTGCATACATTAATACGACGTGCGATGGTGGCCGTTATTAGACGTGCTTTAATATTATTATTATAATAAATAATAAACTAGTTTCGTTCGTGGCGTAACTATTTCATTATAAGCTATTATATCTGATGGTGTTTATTACCGTTTCGTGTTAATTATTCGCTATTATATTGTGCTTACGTATAAAATAAATTCATTGATAGCCTAATAACTATTAGTAAAAGAGCGATATTCTGTGTATCAGTATGACTGTGTGACTATCTATGGCTTCCTAGCTCCCAAACGTATAGGTACACTGAATCTGATTTAAATTTTTTTTACTTGCAAGGTAACTTGATCGAGACTGTTCATATCATTAAACTTATACAATTATTAAACTTATGATCTTGTTACACCCGAAATGAATGAATAAATGATTTGATTTGATATCTAATAAAAATTGAGAATTTCCTGTACGGGGGTTTTTAAAATTTTAAATTTATTTGTAAGTTCTATGTACTTACCTATATTATAAATTAATTATTACTTGCTCCGTGCCTCGGAAAGCACGTAATAAAGCCATTGATCCTACGTGTGATCTCTCTTCAGTCGTGCAGTCATAATATTATATATAACTCACGGTCTTTCGTTTAGTGGGTGCTATGGGTTCGATTCCTGGGGGCCTATTCCAAAATTTTAACAACGAAGCTTCGATTGTCGGATCGCATGTTTGTTCGTTAAATTACCTTATAATAGATTGATTTTTTTCTATGGATTTGTAACGAAAGGACAGATGAAGCACAATTAAACAGTGGTAATTTGGTGGTAAGGATTGTATTTGATGGTCTTCATTATTACGTTTCGATTCGAAACATCGTTGTTCGATTTTCGGAGTAGAGCCCCTGACTTGCCAGTGAACGGTCAACGCTATGCTCTAACATGTATAGGTAATAAGTCCACTTTTTTTCAGTTTTAGAGATACAGTTACACAGACCAAACGTGACTCCCAGCTCCCAGCTGGCCCCATGTTCACATCTCGAGGAGTTTACGTAAAAATGTGGAAATATACAGAAGAAAGTTAAACCTCACGAGAGGCTGTATGTAGCACATACGTGTTAATGTAACGTTCACGTTTAGTAACTGTTTAGTGTTCTGTAGTCAATTTGTAAAAACGGTACACGTATCCACTTTTAATGTATATCTTCGCATTGCATATACAAAAACACAATCACAAAAATATGTACCTACAAATATGTATAAACTAAATATAACTATATTTACACTAAATCTAATAAATAAAGGAATTATACAAAAGTCACGCGAAGGCGTCAAAGAATTCGCCCCCATCAGCGTCGTCTGCAGGCAGCGTGTCCAGTAGGTTGGCAGCATTGCCACGCTGGATGGCAATGCTGATTCTTTGAGCAAAGAAATAGCCAGCCCTCTGATCACGTGTGACTAGTCTCCAAGCAATTTACTTGTACAGGAGATACGCACTCGGACCCCATGACCCTAGGGTTTCAACCCCAAAAGGCTCAAAGATAAAGCAACCAATAATGTATCCACTTGGTGTCTATCTGTCTGTAACGGAATGTGTTAGACTAATCGTAAGCTTAACCAAAAAGTTACGAAATAAAACCATTTTTTTTTGCGACAGCACATAAAAATATAAAAATTTTTAGAAATTTTTATTAAAAAAAATTAATAAATTCAAAATTTCTAGTCATGAGATTTGTGTCCCACGGCTACTCCTAATAGCTTTGTGTCAAGTACTGATACTTGAAGCTGATTTTCATCTGGAGCATAAGTTTCACGGATGTCAAACAGTCAATCGTATTTGTGTGTAAAGCCATGCATGCTTCCTGTCTCAATTACGCAGTGAAATATTCTTATTAATCTTATAGCTGATTAACACCTTGCTGTGTCAGAGTTTAAACCACCCGTAAGCCTCGGACATGGCTTTATACTCCCTTGAAAAATCTCTCAGGTGTACGGTTTTCCTCACTATATTTTGCTTCACCATTTTAGCTAGTGATAATTAACTTCTAATACGCACACGAATCCAAAAAGTCAGGTGCGTGCCTGGGTTTTGAATCTTTGTTTCAGCAGTCCAACAATCATACCACTAGGCTATCAGTGCTCTAATTGGTCCTGTGACCTTTAAGCACTTTATCAGTGACACCACTTGCGTATCTTATCACAAACCGAGTAAGAAACTTAATATAAGCCATACAATCTTGTTATCAGTACAATAAGGACCTACCTCTGCCAACCCTGATCACTGTCAGAAAGGATTTACAACACGTTATCGACTTATGAGGAGATCTGAACTTTAAGTATTATGGGACAAAAGGGGATGAAAAGGGGAAAAAAGTTGTGACGACAGGTGTTGAGAGATACGGAAGAATTACAGCGCTTTGAATGATTGTTGCGCTTTTACGATCATAGCTTTCTTTGTTTTTGAGGGATGAGGTTACTTTTTAACCAACTAAACAATAAAAGGAGGTTCTTAAGTTGCAGCTCAAAGCTTATGCAGCAAGTTAATAAGTACCTACCTACTCAGGTAAGTATTCCTGAAGAAATACTTAGGTACCTAGTGCTTTATCAGTAAAAATTATAACCTTTCTAAACTAAGATGTTTTTTTTTTATTTCAGACTCCAGTAATAAGTCCTCCAGACCGAATTTCGGCCACAGCGGCCAATCTCAACGGAGATTAAACAACTACTGCGGTGCGACATTACGTTGCACGCGGTTTACGGTGTAAAAACGCTAGTGTCTAGCCTTATGGCTATAGTAATCATTACCGTAACCTTTAAACGCTTGTAAGAAGGAATATCATCTGTGGACTGCTAAATGCAAAAATGCATTGATATCAGAGCTGAATCAGCATGTAAAAATTCAACTCCATAGGATAAGTGGTTTGCAAGATTTCAACATTTTCAACTAAACATTCATCATCAGCCTGTATTAGTACACTGCTGAACATTGACCTCTCTCGAAGCGCGCCACTATTGTGCGCTCATTGGAGGTATTTGCCCATAACTGCCACGCTGGGCAAGCGGGTTGGCGATCGCAGATGATTGCGGTTACACAGAAGGATGCTACTGCCCATCCTCCGGATCTTTCCCTTTGTTGCTTCTTACGACACCCGTGAGACGAGTAGGGGTGGTTCTATTCTTAGGCCAGAAACCACACAGCGACTTAAACATTGCAACATACAAATATTGCAAGTTATTTAAAAGCTTGGAGTTTCGCAGCCTCTCGCAGGTTCCTAATTAATTAAGATGTCTTAGAGCTTTACAACCTCGTTATGTAGGCTACTAGGTGCGACTATGTCTATATATATCTTAGTCATGAGGAAATACATTGTATTAGATAGGAATGCAGACAACTTGTGACTCATACGTACATGTGTATTGACATAATTCTACGTTATGATGGCTTTTACTGGCAAATCATAGGTCTCAGATTCGAATCCAACGCACCTCTGACTTTTTAATAAGTTATGTGCGTTATGAACAAGCTGTCTCCTGCGACATCTATGGCTCTAAATAGCTGGTTATTCATACGCCTGAACAGGGCATCGAAGCCTTCTTAGTTTGAGCGGGCCTACAGACAGGCACTAGACGGGGCTGCGAAGCGCGCCTGCAGTGTCTGGCCCCGTCCGATACAATGCGAGGAACACGCAGGGAGAGATATGGTTGGTTGGTTGACACCCACCGGATAAAGCCTTGCAACAAGACTTGACTTAGTCGTGTTCTGGAATATTCGGTGAAACCTATTGGGGGACTAATCTGGACATCATCCGTCCTCTTGCTTTAAAAGGAGATGGACCCCACTTTGATGGACCAACACAGCTTGTCAATCAGGTGGGTCCGTAGCAAAACATATGTCTTTTTTATAAAAACTATTTTAACCGATCGCAGCGCCACCTACCGGGTCCAATTTTAATATAAACCATCCGGAAACCCACTCATACACACACAAAATAATTCAACAAAATCGGTCGTGACGCTTTGAAATTATGCGGGTACATACATCTTAGCGATTCAGTTTTTAAGTAAGTATGACACAAAAGAACATTCACTATCCACCTACCATTCCAAGTCTTTTTTTACCATCATTAGTATTGTTGTAGCTAAAATAAATGGTTATTTCTTACACCGTTACCTTAGATCGTTTTAGTAACCGTTATACATATTTATAAATGAACCTACGCAAAAATAGGCTTTGTAGCCAACACTACTCACTTACGTGCGTTAATTACTTGCAATAAGTCATTAATACAAACAGTAAGTACATTGAGTAGGTAGGTATATAGAAGTGACTAATGAAATATGAATACAATGCTATAATTAAACGTATAGCCTATTTAACTTTCTATGTTGTATCTTGTATAGTTATTTATTATAGTCAAGTTAATAAATTAAATCTAAGTGTTTGTCTGTGGTTTCGAAATTTTAACTGACTTTTCTTATGCTATAATAATGGTTTGAATTAAATAATTTATGCCAATCATATTATTGAAAACAAAAATGGCACTATCTCAATAAATAGTTTTTAGGTATATAAACAGCAAACTTAAACTTAAAATTTATTAGGGCGTAATTTACCACTTTTTCACAATAAATGGCGCTTAACACATAATTACACACAAATTAATGAGATTATTCAATTGGACGAAGTCGCGGGCGTAAGCTAGTACATATTATAATATCAATATTAATGCCTTTCTAAAGTGGTGAAATTTTTCCTTATAAGCGAAACATTTCCTAGTACAAACAGCTTGATCATGAATCATAAGAATTAAGAAATCTTTGGTATTTATATCACAATTAAATTCAAAATGTAACTTAATACGTTCTTTATGTCTGAAGAACTATTCCCGCATAATTTATGCGAATGAACTGCATTATTTCCTAGTGTTCCCGTAGTTCCTGATCTCGCGGGATTTTTGTGAATAATTATGTCCTTTTGTAGATGCCAAGATGAGCATACATAAAGGGGATTGCTCAATTTATCAGGGAGATTTGGCTTAATGTTTTATTATCTTAAAAATAAATTATTTTTATTTAATATTTCATATCTAACTTCAGAATATCGTATTCCTTTGGGTTGCGGGGGTCAGATGGGCAGTCGCTCCGTAGAAAACTGATATTTAGCTGCATCTGGTTAAATTAGAAGCTGGGGTCGGCTACTAAGTTTGGGAATAATAAGGCTAGGAGGAGGATTAGTAAGTATCTAAGTACTAACTTTAATTTACGCAGCAATAATTAATTAGTTAATCACTATTATGTAAATAAATTTTCATAGCACGTCTTCTTCTTCTTCTTCTTATCGTATGGTTGATTAACAACCTGGTGTCAGAATTTAAACCGCCCGTAGGCCTCTGACATGGCTTTACACACCATTGTAAAATCATAGCAAATAAATTCATAGCAAATAAATTCATAGCACTAAAACTCTATTTGACATTACACTTTACGATGACACATGGCGCCACGCAACACAAGTACTGCCAGTTTAGGATACATACATAATTAGCGTAACATTGAAACATAAAATAAAATCTTTGATTAATAATACAAATATTATTTTTTCCCTCCTTGCATGACTCACTCTCTTTGTAAGTCAATGCACGGCGTGAGTAGTATCATACAAATCTCATAATGAGTCACTTTGACTCATAAATAAAGTACCTACATAGCCTCTCAGATTATAAGGGCAATAGCACACATGGTATGAACTATAATAATTTACTCCTGACTAAATCTCAGTCACAGGTGAATCTCGACGGAAATTAGCCATCTACGCCATATATATTACAGTGTATAAGTGTGTGTGCAAACAAAACTGTGCACTTTCTATTCTCTCACTCTCATAGTCCGATGGGATACGACTGATAGAGTTACACTATTGACAAACGGTAATTTGATCGCTTTTCGGCAGCTGGATGGAAAATTCAACCACACTTACGACTGTTGCAGCATTTCAGTGGCGTTTTTTCACTGTTTACCATTAGGTTAGTATAGATGCATCTCTAAAATGCAAGATTCCAATATCGCGACTGAACTCGAAGTGTCACCGAAACGCGTTGCTGCATCAATGCAGTCACGTAAACGTCACCGGTCTCGCCGAATCCTAAAGTATCGTGTGTGCTCTGGTCCTAAGATACGGTCAGTGGAACTATCTTAAACCTTTTACTTAATAGCGATAAGTATGGTTTTCCTATAACACTGAGTAGCTCTCAACTAGGATTATGGTGTTTGTATAAGAAAACTATGAAACCGTGGGTTTATCAGATTATTTTTATTAATTTGTTTAAGACTTTTATAGAATGGCTTCTATATGGGTTCATCTGTCATAAATTGATAAAAAAATCCAAAAAAAAACATGATAGATCGATGACGATTAGAGGCCACAAACTTTTAGATACCAGTAAGCTGTCCAAATCCGCTTAAAGCGGCATGAGAGCTAGTACATAACAATTTACTTTATTTCAGCTTCAACTAAATATAGTGTCAAAAAATTCAACAAAAATCACGACAGTACTTTATTAGTCACGGAATCTTTGCAGAATATAATCCTGCTATCAATCCTGGACTTGATTGTAGGATTATGTTAGCGTTAGGTAGATGGCGTGACAAAAATATGAATTTCGTGGTACAAATTACCGACTAACGCAAATAAGGACCCATTTTGAACACAAAAATATTATAACTATTATTTTTTTTACATAATATACCATCGGTCGCTTTTCTACCCTTTTTTATAACATTTTTTTTTAAACTACATATTGTAACTCATTGATAACGCGTCAATAATTCAATAAACCTAACATGTTTACACCTTGTCTCGATAGATGGCGGTGGCGTCAATTTAGACCGCGCTAAATTCATAACTAGCTAATTAAAAGAGGCGAATTTTGTTTTGTTTTCATAATCTTTGTAAAAAAATATAAAATTATCGCTATACCTATGATTATTAGATTAGGTTTCCCAAAATTTATTTAGGTCACTAGTGGGCTGTATCTTAGACGCAGTGATAACATAAGTTAGAGGTTTCAGGTTCATGCGGAAGTTATGTGCATATTATAAATTAATAATCAGCTGCTCCATGCCTCAGAAAGCATGTTAAGCCGTTGGCCCCGGCTGTCATGAAGATCTTTGACAATCTGTAGGAGTCAGTACCCTCATAAAATCCTGACAACTGATCTAACTTTAGAATATTGCGATTGCGGAGATCATAATATAGGCGGCTCCGTAGAAAACTGATATGCAGCAGCATCTAGTCAGATTAGAAGTCAACCCCAACAAAGTTTAAGAATAATTAGCCTAATAGGACAATGAGTTGTCTGTATTTTATCTAACAATTCAGTAGCTAAACCTTAATCTACATTATCCCGATATCTGTGGCAATACCTCTACGTTTCACCCACAAAAAACATCAATTCCTCTTTCTGACATCCATTCTACCTATCACAACTTTTATAAAAAATCATCTGGCCTCGCAAAATCCCTTCGAACGCAAGTTTGAGCTTCCCCTAGAGGTTTTCACATCCTACCCCTTTAAATAGATGACTGGAGAAATGTTGGGGAATAAATAATGACCGATAAAATATTGCCCACCCATCCACGTGGAAATAATACCGCTGAGAATTTGTCTAGGATAAAAATTACTTTTTATATTGTCGGGGGTGAAGGAGGGTAGGTGAATAGTTATTGAGCTGATAGCTAGAGCTATGGTATTTATGTAAGAGATTTTGAAAGGATTTTGTTTGGTGAGTAGGTTCAAGGTCTCAGCTTCGATTATCAGGATGGACAAAGTAGTTTTTCTGCTTTGAAATTTCCTGCAGTTACACATGCTAGTCCTATAGTACTTCGTAAAAGGAGTGATCAAACTACCATCTGAGATAGTTGAATGTGAAAAGGGATTTTGATGACACGGGCTGGATCACGGAGTAGCTTAATCGCTCTTAATCTTATTTTTTTTTAAATTTTAAACTTTTGAATAATAGGCTTCAGAGTAAACTATTATAATACGATGCAAAAAAAAATTAAATTTAACAGTAATTAGTTCAATAATAAAATTGTCCTAAAACCATCAGTAACATTAGCAACATAAAGTTAATGAACCTCTTAGCACTTAATTAGCCGAGTTCTTTTTCGTAGTGTCTTAATGGCGGCAATGTATCGGCGACCATTCACACGTGATTACACCGTCCAGTCAGCAGGATGTAATTACGATCTCAATACCATAGCGACGAGGGAACAGTATACCAAGTCATTTGGGGTGCGTATTTTATATACGTAAGAACATACCTAGAACCTATACTACATCACTGGTTGGTCAGGTGCACTGTGTAAGCGGTGTGTGTAAGTAAGCGAATACGGTACCCAAAGGTCCATCTACGAATTGATTGAGTCGTTTTTAGTCTGTGAGAGTTGGATATAGCCCCTTATCATAGAATTTAAAAAAACAAGCCTTTGATTTTAGCTAAGAATCAAGTCACCTTTCAAATAAAAGAACAGCGCCATCTATTATGTGATGATAGATGCTTCGTAGAAAATTGATATTAAGTTGCCCAGCACTAATAAGTTCGGCTAATGGTTGAGAGAAAGTTATCTAAATATATTTAATTAATTACGTGACATCTTCTTCTTGAAGAATAAAACTACATAGCACAAATACTAGTTCAAACTCAAACTCAAACATTTATTGCATTCCACAATGTAAGGCAACTACTAACTTACTTATTTACTTTCCGCGCAAGCATCAAACCTGCGACAGTTTGCTTAGCCACTAATCACATGATATCACAATCATGACGAATCGTTATAACCAATAGTCAAGGTAACTAAAACAGCAAACGGGTTTGAATCTACACTATTGTGAGCTGTGAGCTTTAATATCTAGGCCAAGGTAAAGGGAGTAATAAAGCTTTTGTTTGTGTGTATTTTGGCATTTGAAATGGTGTAATGATAGGAAGTAGGTGGTCGAACCTGGGGTATTTTTCCAAAAATCGAACAGTGATATTTCGGATCAAAGACCCTACCACCAAATTTCTACTGTTTAATTGTACTTAATGCTTTCGTCTGTCATTTTGTTTCAAATCCATAAAAAAGATAAATTAAAAAACATTCTATATTTTAGTTAGCATCTTTATTAAGAGCTGGAAGATGTAAAAAAATATACTTAATCAAAGCTTTATACTTAATCATTATTTATTTATGAGCACAAATGCTATCTATGATAATAATATTGAAATGTCAAATCATGCACAACCTGTTGGTATTCGATTTGCATACTTACCTACGTACGTACATACGTTTAATATCATGGAGCATGTAATATCGAGGTAACTTGTAGTAAACGAAGGCCTTTGTAAAACCTATGCTATCTTAAAATTAGAAGGAATTGAAAAAAGACCGCACCATCACTTACATACATATCATCCTTGAGATAATGGTCAAACGAGAGCTCATCAATAAATAAAATTAAAAAAAAAATATAGTAGCGGGATTTGAACCCGTGATATTTGTTGTGCGTGGCAACGCTCTTACCAACTGAGCTATGGAGTCGCTGTCCACCCATCCTTATTTAAATCTCCAATTATATTTACCTATTTTTTTACAAATTTGTTTAAGCATTATATAACCATAACATGTTTAGTATACAAAATAATTATTTGAGTTGCTCTACCTACTGTTCGTCCTTTGCTATGTTTCGTCCCAGTGGGCCCGCTAAATCACCGTCCCGGGACAGTTTATCAGCGTCCCAACTAATGTGGCACGCAGTGATGACGTCTGCTATATTCTACCATTCTTTTAACTAAGTATTGGTCAAAGGGGAATGGATAGTTTCTATATAAATTAGTTTCGGTTCAATATTTCTTAGATAGTCGTGATAGCCTAGTGGTGGTGACCGTTGACTGGCAAGTCAGAGGTCTCGGGTTCGAACCCAAGGCGTGTACCTCTGACTTTTCGTAAGTTATGTGCGTTTTATAAATTAATTATCACTCTCCGTGCCTCGGATTGAAGCTGTTTTCGCTGTCGGATTGAATTTTAGATCTTTGACAGTCGTTACGGGTAGTAAGAAGCCCGAAAATCTGACAACCAGTCTTACCAAAGGGTATCATGTAACCCAGTATCTGGGTTGTGGAGGTCTGATAGGCAGTCGCTCCATGTAAAACACTGGTATTCAGCTGCATCCGGTAAGACTGGAAGCCGACCCCAACATAGTTGGGAAAAGGCTAGGCAGATGAGATGGTTCATATTTCTTAGAAAAGTGCCGTAGTGGCGCATTGGTTACAGACCCAGTTTGCAAGCACCTGGGTGTGAGTTCGTACCTCGCATGTACCTATGAGACTTTTTCAATGTAATATATACTTTCTTAGTTAATCTAAGATACTGCAAATTAACGGTGAAGGAAAACATCGTGAGGAAACCTGGACTTAATAGTCTGAATTCGCAAATACGCAGTGAGCTAGCTACGTGGTGATTATTGCTCGATCCTTCTCTGTATGACAAGAGGTCTTTGACCAGCAGTGGGACCATTACTGGCTAGTTTATTACTTTATTATATATCCTAGCTTCCGCCCACGGCTTCGCTCGCATTGTATGTTGATAAATTGTAGCCTAATGCACGCCACTTTTGTGCATAATCGCCAAGCTGGGCAAGCGGGTTGGCGATCGCAATAGCAGATGATTGTTATTACACAGAAGGATGCTGCTGCCCATCCTCCGGAACTTTCCCTTTGTCGCTTCTTGCAACACCCGCGAGACTAATTATTTTTCTATAATTAATAATTTTCTATAGTATTTTTGTGAATTTTTTACATGTTATAGCACATGATAGCTTATTAAATATAATTATTTAATAAGAAAATTTGAAAAAACAACTGTCTGTCAATGGAACAATGGGACAATCCCATCCGTATCAGTTGTTTTTTAAAATTTTCTTATTAAATAATTATAATTTTCTATAAGTTTTGGAAATTAAAAAAATGTTGCGGGAGCCCACAGACTTACAATTTCATTATACATCCATTTTTCATCTACAGAACAAACCATCAAAATTCTATACTAATTACAAAACCACGCAACCATCGAAACAAATACAACTTAGCATAAAATAAGGATCATTTCCAGGGATAACAGCCAAAGCTTTTTAAATTTCAAAACAAGTTTTTTTACTCTACTAAATTATCTCAACACCCAACACTCAGAAACAGAAATCTCATCCAATACATCAGAAATACCACAGCACCATAAAAAGTCCCATAACTCCCCCTCCCCCCCTTCTTATCCGGGTCGTTATCACAAATCTTTTTATCCGGACTCCACTAACTCACCCGGGGTACTACAAATCGTTCTGGGACGCAATTGTCTGGATAGTGTTGGGACAGTCTTAGTTGGGAAAGTCGGAGTCGAGAACTTGAGGCTAATTATAAATTGCAATTAGGTATCTTGACATAGGTTTGGAAATTCATTAGTAGGACCATTAAGTTATACAGCAAAATCATAATGTTTTGTTACAGCTAACCTAATAAATTAAGACGATATTTAAATAGAGATATACATATTATTGTTATATTTTAATTAATTTATATATAAATTAACTTTGCTGTGCTCAACCTGGGTCCATAATGATACTTTCTTTTTATGTTAACATCTATTATAAACATTGTGGAATTGCAAATAAAGAATTTTGGAATTTGAAGAATTTTGGACACTAATAAAAAAAAATCTCCCCATCCAAAACTAAAATACCAAACATCAAAATCTTCCCAACGTCGAAATACCAAATAAATCCAACAGCACAAACTTTTTTTTTTATCTAGAATTGGAAACATTCCCGCTAACAATCAGGAACATTTTTTAAAAGTTCACTTTGCACCGGCGGGTGCCCATCACTAGTATAGGTATCTTTGGACGCAGACAGTGGAATGCAATTAAACGGGCTCGGGGGGGATCGGACCAGTATTTTCCGGCTACAGCCAGTTACGCCGAGTAGAGAGGGAATGGAGAGATTACTACTAATAAGGGTTCAAATAAGAAATAATGTGAAAAGCCTTGCCTTCACAGACAACTAAACTCTCTTTCAACCAAAATCAAATTCTCTTGTAGGTACACGCTCCAAACTTATTTAAACTCACAATCTCTCTTTCTAACAGAGATCATTAGAATAGGAAAGATTTTTAAACTGAAAAACTAGTCCATTTACGTGCTATCAACGAGAATTTAGTCTGTATGTCATAGATCTCGTCTAATTTCACGTCAATTGCAAGTAGTCCAGTCATTTGGTAGTTTTACCTGGAAAGTTTTTAGGGAGTCATGAAAATTGGTATCTTTATAGATTTTGATGTGCTCTTTCCAAATTTTGACTTTGCCACCTCGTAACTTTTGCGCATACGCCGCCATCTTGGAAAAATGGCGCCAAATTGCAGTTTTTCGACAATATCTCATTTCCTACTCATTTTACGATAAAAATACTTTAGACAATATTAAAGCTGAGAAAATTTCCTACAATTTATGCCTTAACATTATTTTTCTCCAATCAATAGTTTTGGCGTACGAGCGCCGCAAAATGTACTAATGAATTTCAACTTGTCGCTTGCAATTTGCATCCAGCGGTTACCTACGACTCTAATGATGTCGTCGGTCTACCTGGTGGGGGGGCTTAATCGGTTATCGGTTAGGCCTACCCCACCATAGAGTATAATAGCACCCACTTATAACATCCCAAGGGTGACATAGAAAGCAACTAAGGGAACAACTGCAACAACTACTCTGCGATCCCCAAGATCCCCTGCCCCAACCGTTGGGAGAGACTTTCTTTTTTTTTTTTTTTTGCAAATAGTCCACGGCCCCAAGTAGCAGTGTCGTAAAAAAAACGCGCCGTGTACCGTTAGTTATAAATAAAAAAATATGGAAATACGTTTTTTAGCCTAAACGCATGGTTAAGTACACTTTGCGGCGCTCGTACTACGCCAAAACGATTGATCGTAGAAAAATATTGTGTAGGCATAAATTGTAGGAAATTTTCTCAGCTTTAATGTTGTCTAAAGTATTTTTATCGTAAAATGAGTAGGAAATGAGATATTGTCGAAAAACTGCAATTTGGCGCCATTTTTCCAAGATGGCGGCGTATGCGCAAAAGTTACGAGGTGGCAAAGTCGAAATTCGGAAAGAGCACATCAAAATCTATAAAGATACCAATTTTCAAGACTCCCTAAAAACTTTCCAGGTAAACCCCTTTTTTCGTACCAAATGACTGGGGTAAAGGACGTAGACTAATTTGACAGCACTAATTTGATAGTTCTATTTGCTTTCCTTTTTTTTAGAAAAGAGATAAAAAAAATAGTTAAATTAGATAAAAATTAGTTTACTGGGATGTACAAGAGAATCAGCACGAATATATTACATTCTGTGGGATTGTAGTCTGTGGCAGGACATGTCTTGCTAGCAGAGCAAATTTCCGTGTATTTGTGTCAGCGTTTATGCTATTCTTAGTTTTGCAACAATAATAATTAGGGCTATAAAATTAATCATTTTGTCCGTGAAGCTAAACTTAATCTGGTTGCGAAACTCTTTTATTGCACTTTTGTGATCATAGCTTCATTTGTAAAAATATATTTCATAAAAGACAGGAATGAAAAAATGCAGTTCGGTAAGTTGAATAATGAAGATGTGTATTTTTGTCACCAAACACTTTAATTCTAATATTTTGTTGAAGAAAGAATCATTGCATCTTGGAGCTGTGCATTATTGTCGTAGCTGACACTGAAATATTAGGTTATGTTTACTAAGACCACAGTAAATTTTTTTATGATCCGATTCTAAATCTAATTAAACCTGCGGACAAAAATAAATAAAACATAAAATAAATTGTTTTATTAGTTGACAACTTCAAGGGTAATTAATAATACTGCTTACTATTTTGAATTAACTACATATGAAACCAAGCAAAATTGTTCGGCTCACTTATCATTATTGTAACTCCATTACTTACTCCTCTGTGTCCGGATATAACCGGGTATTACGACTTGTAGCCGGGTGAACCGGATTAAAAGTTTAATATACGCACAATCTTGTGTACTATAGCAGTGCAGTTTGTCCCTATTTAATTAGAGTTGTCTCGTCGAATTGAACTGGCGATTGTACCTAGATACAGTCAGCGGTAGATGACGTGTCAGTGGTCATAAGTAGGTACTATTGAAATTGGGAAATTGTTCTTATTAATATTGGCACAAGGTGTAAAATAGTTTCTGCTAGTTTTCCATATGTAAAGGCTTACTTTTAATTTATATAATTGTTTTAATATTCGATAACCTCAATTCAATTGTTATGATTGTGTTTTTAAATGTATTTATGAAATTAATTAATGGACCTATGAAACCTATGGATGTTATCTGAATTAAATGAATTTTATTTATTTTATATTTAATTAATTATAAAGTATTAATTCCTAATGATCTTTTAAAAAACGCAGTGAGCTAGCGCGGTGATTAATGCTCAATCCTTCTCTGTATGAGAAGAGGCCTTTGCCCTACATTGGGACAGTTGCAGGCTGGTTTATTTATTTATTATAAGTTACCATTATAAACAATACTAAATAAAACTAACAAATATAATTAAAAACTAAAAAAAAACGAAAAATAAAACTTTAATCGAAAAGACCGCTAACAGTAGGCAACGTTTACAAAATAGTTAGGTGGTTATTATCCATTTAATAGTTTTAACGGCTTCGAAAATGTCAAAAGAACTTTGTGATGTGCACAACATTCTACGTACTTACGTTAAGTTAGTTAAAAATATAACAATGTTAATGAAGATTGTCGACGACAAGATCGACGGCATCATGTTCTCCGAGTCAGGAAAAAGTCCCGATAATAAATATTCACCCATCCAAGTTCTGAATGCAAAACGCCTAATTTACATAATAAGTCAATTTGACCGTTCATTAGCCATTTAACACAAACTTTTTTAAATAAATGTAGCCTTAATGTAGGAAGGTCTCCCCTCTATCAAAGAAAAGTGCAAATATCTAGGGAAATAGTGGGGATAGATCCCCCGACAAAAAGCACAGATTTAACGCATTGCTGTGACGTAGGCGGTGCCAGCGCAGACCAAGCAGGAACCAAGTGTTAGGTAATGAAAGACCACAGTTATATGGCTCACATCTGGTGCATAAAAGGCTAATTACGACACTGATTAAACCGTCAAACCCGAGAAATTTGACACAAATCAAATCAATTGGTACTTGTCGTAGGCGTCCTGGCGATTGTAGTGAAGGTCTCATCAACTCCCGCTAAGACGGCAACGCTTCACTACTAACGTCAATAATATGTCATTGAAAATGCATAGACTATTGTTAGAAGACTACTGCTGCAGTAGCGGCTCTAAGGCGGTGCGACTGCAGCAGGCACCGTCACACGAAAGGCGCTGAAAGAGAGCGAAATCAGAAAAGTGCCCTCAAAAAAGTTTAGCTAATTAAAGCGTCGTAAGAGGCGCAACAGATTAGCGCCTTTTTTAAGTTACTAAGGTGGTAAACAATCAAAGGACTCGTCTTTTTCGGCGACTATACGTTGCGCATTGTTTTTCGCTCACACTCGCACTATAATAATATCCTACGTCGTTGGCTGGTCTTCGTTGAGATTGGCCGCTGTGACCGAATTTTGGTTTGGAGAATATCTTATCAATATTATAATAAGTACATATTTATAATAACTGATTCACACTACGTCAGATCGACAGTTTCATCGAATCTTATATCCATCCCTACAATCAAATCGCCGTCATCGACGATAGTTTATCGAATTGTGTCAATGTGAATAGTACCTACTATTCACATACAATAGTCTATATGTATAATGTGAAGCTTTTAATTGTATAAAAAAGTATAATCGTATATAAAATGTAGGGGAGTAAAAGAGACAAAACATTGAACAGATGCCAGCTCGGTGGCAGCTATATAGACTCGACTTTTACTAGTGATGGGTTTTTTAAGTTTTACTAGAGTTTGTTTTTCAAACAATTCTTTTCGTTTTTTTCGTGAAAAACAAAACCACTACCAATATAATTATACTAATTAACTTTGCATAACTTTGAATATGCTCCACGAATTTTATTGAAATAAAATCGAATTGAAAAATAATTATGTAACTTTAAAATTGATTCAGTGATTTCGAAGATTATCCCAGTACAAACAGACACACTAAAATAAAAAATGTGTCTTAATTTCGGTAATATAGAAATATTAGCATAAGAAAATTCTGTTTTTTTAAACATAGACTGACACTTTAAGTTATTTGTTAAAATTTAGGTATCTATGGTCTTATTATGACTGACACATCTTTCTGTGTCAACTTATTATAAATAAACTGTAATTATTACTAAGTAACCTCTGACTAACAAGTACTTACATACACGCCATTAGCAACGTTATGTTATATCAATACATCATTAGCCATTAATTAATCTCAGCGTATGACCTTAATCTCTGGGGATAACGGTAGGTGCCATTTTTAAAGTAACTATATTATAAATCAACTGACACCCGCAAGGGATGAAATACGGAGAAAGGAAGTTGTCAGTAAAGAGAAATATAGTCTTAAACTTTCGCGAACACTCAACATAATGAAACAACTTTTTAACGGATATAGTTCGCGTTTTTATTTTGATTAATTGATTTATTAATTTGATTGTGGGCTATCTTACATAGGCCAAACAAAGCGTAGTATAGCCACCAGGGTAAAAGAACATATAGCTGACGTCAAAAATAGACGCTCAACAAAGTCTGCAGTATGTGAACACACTATAGACAATACCAACCATTATCTTCGCTTTGATCGTCCACAAGTCCTCGCAAAGGAAAACCGGTATACGGCCAGAATGCTCCGCGAGGCTATTGAAATTAAAAAATATCCAAATTTTAATAGAGAAGATGGTTGGCAAGTACCACCTGTTTGGAACCCTGTTATGAAAATGATAAAGTCCCAAATGTCACACCATACTGTTAAAAATCAAGACACAGTGAGCGACTACTGCTTAAAATGAAAAATGTTTTTGTTTATTGTTTATTGTTTTTATATTTTGACATTAGTTTTGTATAATTCATAGTAGGGTGCTGCTGGAGAGTTTGTTTCGCCGTTTCTTCTCTTTTCAGCCAAAGCACTAGGAAACGGTAGTAAAAATCTTAATAATAGCCTTTAAAATTTTCAATAAAATTAAAAATTCACATAATATCTATGGGCAAAAACTAAATAAAGTTGACGGTAGATCAAAAATAATTTTAAATAACTGTTCAGACGCTTGTCAACCTCAGTCTGCCTGCGACCACGAGTGCTGCAAAGTACTCGAAACGTCAGGATTGTATTAATCAAAATAAAAACGCGAACTATATCCGTTAAAAAGTTGTTTCATTAAGTAAAGAGAAAGTTTTAAAACGTAGCGGTCTATCCACAGCATAGCTGTATTACGATTATGGAAGGGGGAGGAGAGATTGAGGAAGGTAGATTATGATGGGGAAATTTCTTGCGGTTCTCTTTACTGACCTTATGAAAGACAACAGTACGAATACTACGAACACGCCGTTATTCTGTAAGATAGCGGTAATAGGAGGATAGTAGAGGTGGTACAATTCGTATAATCAGTGAAAAGAACCGCGAGGCCTATTTCCTCCATCTATAATCCGCCTTCCTTAATCTCCTCTCCCCCTTCCATAATCATATACGGGACAGTAAAAAAAAACTATTTTTTACCTCTATGTTGTATTTTATAAACCTTAATCGAGTGGTCGACATACTCGTCGCCCCATCCCTTCGCGATTAAGTTAGGAGAAAGAAAATTTGCTATAATCTATGGAAATTGTACTATAAAGTAAGTAAATTTTCAACGGAGCCCTTCTCTATGGTCGGATGCGATACGATCTGAAGATACCATAGAATTTACATTAACAGGAGGGTCGCGGGTTTCATTCTGAAATGTATTTTTGTTTATCTTAGCTATTGTAAATTTGTAAGTAATTGTGTTGATTGGACTGCTACTGGTACACGAGATCTGGGTTCAATTTGCTGTTTAGGCAAGGTATTTTATCTCCAAGGAATTTTGTAGTATAGGTACAAAAGAATCACGAATACTCTTATAATTCTTTTTTCAAAATAGATTTAATTTCCAGTCAAACGAATGCTGTCCCAAAAAAAAGGTTTTATTAAAAATAAAAACTACGCAACAAAACTTTAAAATGAAAACAAAAAAAATATCGTTCCAAAACTAAATCCAAACTGAATTATCTTTTGAAAAAGCCAGCGTTCGAAATAGCCACCCGTGAAACTGGCCACTCCAAACAGTTATAAAAACGTTAGTAAAAACTTTTTAATGTTCGTTCTACTAAAACCATAACGAAACGTCCGCTTCATGTGCATAAAGTTGAACTGAATACCGAGCCACTCGGGAATTAGAGTTAGATTCGACGAGTGTGAGTGACAGGGTATTTTGTGACATAGATATCGTCTACCTAGAAGGTCGCACGTTCTGGATTTCATCCAGGTTATCATTGTTTGTTCATCATCGGCTGGACCTAGACTTTCACTAGCAGGTTGACTTTAAGTGTAGAGGAAAAATCTGGTTTAATGGGTAAGCAATATATTAGGCAAAAATCTGCCACTATTGATGTGCCTAGGCTATATGTATACGGAATATATTCATTATACACACGAAAAAATTCGCAGGCGTCACGTGACAGCTGGTTCTAATCCTAACTTATTAATATTAAAAATGCTTGTTTGTTATTTTTTCACGCCTAAACTACTGAACCGATTATCTTAAAACTTTGCATTACCATTGTCAGATGTAGGTACAGAAATGGACATAGGGTACTTTTCATCCCGAAAAAATACTGTTCCCGACGAAAACAACAATAATTTTCTTATAATAATAGATGGCGCCACGTTTCTTTGGAACCTTGATTGAATTTTATTTGCAAGAGCTGATAATTAATCAAAATAACTTCTTACTATAATGATTTGTTTTAAGATAAGTTAAGAAGTTTTTAAATACAGTTTAACCAATCAATAACATAATGTATAATGGCTAAAAGATATTGTTCCCCCGTCAGCGAAAAGATCCCCCGTAAAAAGATATAGTCACTTGACAATTTCGTTACATTTTAGTTTGCTATTAGAGCGGCTAAAAGAGGCTTTATTTTATCGTGTCCCAGGACCATAGACATTATAGAGCAGCCCCCGACTGCGTACTAAATACTAACGGTATGCTTGCCTAGGGACTCTGGGGCTGGTCTCCCACGCTCCACGCTCCAGTGCCGACTTGTGATTATTGGATTACAATTCCAAGTGTCCTTTAAAACAAATTTACAATAATGACCAATTAGTTTGGTAAGCTTAATGAATTTAGATGTGAATTAGATGTTAGATAGAGCAGCGGTTAGAGCCGTTGTCTTGTTGGAAGAAAAAATTGAACAAGTTTTTGTTTTGGGACGTCATCGCGTCAATAAAACTTACTGTTGCTGTTACTGTTACTGTCAGCCCATATCATCCCACTGCTGGGCAAAGGCAAAACTTACTAATGTTAATTAAAAAAATGACAAAAATTTTCGGTCGTGGGTCGATCGTTTGATCGGATTTATCGGAACGTTATCGTACTTATATTAAATGTGATCATTTTTTATAGAATAATGGATGGATTTTACTCTTTCACGCAAAAACTACTGAACGGATTTTAAAGAAACTTTACAGTAATTTATGAACATACGATGGATGGGTGTAAAGCCGCGGGTGGAAGCTACTGTACGTTATTGGAATGTGTTTTTAAAGCATATTTTCGTTAATGAAGTAGGTACTTCACAATCACATCATTAATCTGAAAATCCGACGTTTTCGTGTACATTTTAATTGTATTTTATTTGTTTATCAATTATTATTTCACTCCTGGTTCGTCAGGACTGATTTGGATTAATATCCTCTGCGTTATTGGCTAATCTCCGTTAGATTGGCCGCTCGCGCTGTGCCCGAAATTTGGTCAGGAGTAGAAAATTATCTTGTGTAGAGGATAGAAGAAAGTCGATGGAAGGAGAGGAAGAGACCGAGACAAACTAAATTATGTAGCACAGTTCAGAGAACAAAATAAAGGTCGTGACACACACAATGGAAATCAAGGAATTGGCTCTTGATGTGCCACTGGAAGAAGCTGTAAGATTGTCATAACTACATTTCTTTAAAAACTGCCTACCTAATCTAAATTTCTTTGTCTTCAAAGTTGAAAAAAAAATCCAAAAGTTATTGTGGTTGAAAAACAAAAGTTACGACGCATTAATTTATAAAGGTCTTTAGACATTGTTAATAATAGCTTTTATGATTACAATTACACTTTTGGACTCCTTGTTGGAATATTGAAACAATTATAACCTTTTTGTGGTTTAAAAATTGCAGTTGTAGCGTCCCCATCGCAGTTTAGAAATTTAGAATACATTGTTCAGTACGTCCGCTTCAATTTTGCCTTACTAAAGTTGGGTTTGTTAGTGAGTGACATTACCGATACGATTGTAATGGACTTTACCAGTGGTGGGCCTAGTGCCTAACACCTAACAACAGTGCAAGCCCAACAATATTCTTAAAGATTACATTGAAGAAAAAAAAAGTATTTCGTAATATTGTTTTATTACATTTGAATGACGGTCTTTGGAAAAATGGTGGACTTCACATAGCTAAAGTTATAATAGTGAACATAATTTTTTTTTATAATCTACTAAGATGGCAAGAAAGTATTATATTCGTGTATATGTATATACCTACGAATATAATACATAAATGCATATACATATATGCACAGTCGGCTACATAAAAGTGGTGGAAGTGATGGACAGGAGGAAAGAATGTATTTGGTGTAGTTTCTTATGTCTTCGTATTCGTACAAATACAGATAAAATCAATGATTTATGGGAAAGAGATTAGCAGATCTTCTTCTTAACGTATGGTTGATAAACAACCTGGTGTCAGAGTTTAAACCGCCTGCAGGCCTCTGGCGTATTAGCAGATTGTATCGCTTAACATTAACTTCATACAAGATACAACACAAGTACCTAGGTACATTTTTTTCCTGTTCCCATGCATTTTTTGCAGCCAGTACATGTTTACAACGTCAGGGAACCCGTAGCTGACGCTGTTTGGAATTATGAAAGGCGTAGAAGAGGTTATACGAGTATGGAAAAGAGTGGGTCGGTCTTTGAGTGCTATCACTAACACAGCAGTGTGGCGTTCCCAAATATTTTTTTATGTCGTTATTTGCAACATGTATACCATGGACAGAGTAACTAACATTGCACCCCGCGTGTAGTTGACACGGTGTGACGACGCGTGTTGTAGCGCTAAGATGGCGCTCATATAAACATGCTAGTTTATCTATCGTCTTGAATTTTTTTTTTATTTATTTGTTTATTAGTTCCTTGTTAAAAGACATAAATTGAATACTGTTGTTAAAAGACATTAATGCCAAAATACTGAAACTTACTTATATTAGGAAGTAACAAAACATTGTACATGAAAATTGACACAAAAGCTATGCGCATAAGTTCAAAGACCATTGCATTGTATTTCATTGGGAAGCGGGAAGCCAGCGAAGAAACCGCGGCGCGTCGACTTTACAAATTTAGGTTCGAAGAGGATGATGGAGGGTGATCATTACCTTTGTATAAGGTTTTGATGCTGGTTTCAGCACAAATGGGCTGGCTTGACCGGGCAGAATATCGTCGTGAAATAACTAGTATCCTTACTGATATTTTTCGTACAATCAATAAACAGAACCGGAGACCCAATCCTCCTCAAAGGTCGGCAACGCATCTGCAATGCTTTTCAGGTTGCAATGCATCAGGTTGTATTGTGGGATATAGAATCATTATTATATTAATAATAAATGTATCTTCAAACTTAGACAATTTTACTAGTCAACCGAATCTTGACCTCACATGGCAAATCTGCGATTGCTCCCCTTTTTCTTAAAAAAACTATATCGCTCTCTCTCCTGGGTAATTACTATTTTCATTTAATGGTGGAGTCTACCTTCTGGGTTTTCTACTGCCACTGCACTGGCAGAGACTTAATCTAAGCTCATCATCATCATTGCGTATGGCATTCATCCTGCGTGGATCAGATCTCTATATCCAAGTTTTTCAGCCAGCCTACGGCGGCAGGTGTAAGTTTGTGGACATAGTAAGTTAAATGGGGATTAAGGGAGTCACCACAGTGCGATTGCGGAGCACCTTGCCAGACCCTTTCCCATGTGGTAAACGAATGCCCACTTCGCTGTTTTTCCGGTGGAATGTCGGAAGTCCACAAACTTAATCTAAGCTGAAATGAAAATATAAAATTATCACTAGGACATTATAAAGGGATTTCTACTATTATTATGACTGGCATTCTATAAAAAAGTAATTTTTTTATCCTTTCTTCTAAAAAAGCTAAAATAAAATCATTTTCATGAGGAGCCAAGTAAGTTCATTGTTCCAACACCCTTCTGTTCGCGTTAAGATAAAGAAAAGATATTTCCTTTCAGCCGAAACTGTTAGTATAAGTATGTTCAAAGTTTTTGTAAAAACTGGGCAGAGCGCCAGCCAATTTTATTATAGATATTGTTATCTTTTCACAGGAAAATAATTACAGAAGCTTCGTTTAAGATATAATATTGACCCAAAGGTTGACTGGTAGATAATGCCTCAAGGCATTAAGTCCGCCTTTTGTACCTGCTTTGTTCATGAAGTATAAATAAATAAATAAATATTGATGACACAATTAGCGCAGCGGTTAAGTGGTTTGCTTACCTCTCTTGGTATCGTGTGTTCGATTCACGCAAGAGAACCACTATCACACTCCGTGGTGCTATTGACAATTTCCTAATGGAAAAAAACAATAACATTGCCCGACCAGGGGATCGAACCCAGGACCTCGTGCTCAGCAGTCGCGTTTGCTACCACTAGACCTAGAGAGGCAGTAAATAAATGTACAACTTGTATACGTGAACCTTTTGATCGTGTCTACGTTGTGTCTATCTCCTGGTGCCAATTATTATTCCATTGTAAAATTATTTTTTAATGGTCCTTTGCCATAATGAGGGTAATAATCTGCTGTGGCCGGCAGACGTTATATAGAACTGTAACATATTATATAGGCGAAATTGTATCTTGTATCTTAGTCAAATGCATGTAGAATGTAGTTTTAAAAATCATATCTCATCCTAATATTATAAATGACTTCACGATAGCCTTCTACTCTGGGTTTCGTATTTTTGATACCTGTATAGCAGTGGCGTTAAACCATCAATCAATCAAACCCTAAGCTAAACGGATTTAGATGAAATTTGGCACACAAGTTGACCATAACCTGCATTATAACATAGGATACTTTTTTTTAATGAATTTTCACCTCCTCCGTGCCTCGTAAAGCGCGTTGAGCCGTTTGCCCCGGCTGTCATGAAGATCTTTGGCATTCGTTAAAGGGAGTCAGTAGTACTAACTTCAGAATATAGTATTTCTTTAGTTTGTGGAGGGCAGATTGTCACTCCGTAGAAAACTGACATTCAGCTGCATCTGGTTAGATTAGAAGCTGACCCCAACAAAGTTTTGGAATAATAAAGCTAGGAGGATGAAGATTTTTACGACCGCCACGGAAAAATACTAGTATTTTTCATTAAATAACCGTTCTTGTAATACTTTACACTATCCTCCCACTTCGTATGCATCCAACGACTTTTTTGCGAACACGCGTATGTCCATATGCCGCTATCAACGATAAAACTGCTAACAGGCTTATTTATTTCCGTCATTCGCTAGAAACTAACTTTTGTATTTGTTTAAAATAAACGCAGGTACATTTTAGCCGTCCAAAGCGACAGCGATACGCGAAAATTGGTATAAACACCGTGAATTTATGTTTTAATATTCTGTTGGACATTCAAATAGTATCTACAATCAATAGCGGGATACTGATATAGAGTTCTGGGGACTTTGAACTGTGTTACTGTTACTTTGTTACTGTGAACTATGAATTAATGTTATTAAATACTAACGGCTTTACTCACTGACTGATTTCGGGAATGCCCGAGTAGTTTCGGACCCAAACGGAGTCCATTTTCAAGAGCGATTTTAGTCGGCGGCGCCGGCCACGCCGTCACAGCTGGTTGACTCTCTGGTCCTATATTGCGCCTCACACCAAAATTTGCGCCTCACACCAAAGTCCTACCCATCTTTTAAGGCAGCAGTGACAAATTACTTACCTAATCGGTATTGTAATAAATAATGGCCAAAATGTGATCACATCGCTTTCTAATTAGTCAATGTACTACCTATTGTAATCAAGGTATTAAATATGACATAGGTTGGTGTAGATTAAACTGCCAGATATGATTAGTGTCGTAAATTATCCTGCTATCGACAGACATAATTACAAGCCCCAGGCATCAGATCTCAATGATACCGTCTGCTAATTATACGTTCGTAATTAGGACGAATATTTTATAGTTTAGATGACTTAATTAGCCCCTAATTTTGGACTAGTGTATGGGGGTAGAGCTATGCTGGTTTCAAAATGGGTCGGCTCAGCTAGGGTTGTACCTGTCCCACTTACTCCGTGCCTCGGAAAGCACGTAAAGCCATTGGACCTACGCTGTTCTCTCTGTGGTCGTGTCGGATTGCATATGATCCTATTATGAGAATGAGAAAACAGAGAGTGCATCTGTGTTTACGCACACAATTGTGCACTATAATATCTCCTGCGTAGTTAGCTAATCTTGAGATTGGCCATTTTGACCGAAATTTAGTGCCTTATGGTTTTCGGCCAAAGAATAGAACCACCTACCTCATCCCGCGGGTGTCGTAAGAAGCGACAAAAGGAAAGATCCGGAGGATGGGCAGCAGCATCCTTCTGTGTAACAGCAATCATCTGCTACTGCGATCGATTATGGGCAAATTCCTCCAATGAGCGCACAATTTTTGCGTGCATTGGGAGAGGCGTATGTTCTGCAGTGGACTAATATAAGAGGACATTAGTATAGTCAGTAGTATTTCATTAAACTCTTAAAATATAATGAGTGTACCTCATTACTATTATAGCTATGTAGTAGTAACATTTCCACGTCAACATACAATTGCCATTCTGTAGAGTAGTCTACACCAGTTGTGCTGCATTGTCAGTACAATGGATGACGACCGAAGGAGCGCCGACTTCCTGTGACGTCACAATTGTGATCGATGCGCATGCACATAATTGAGTTGTATTCGATTTGTTGTTCTATGAAATTTGAGTGTTCTTATGAAAGGTAAGAAGTAAAACTTGTAGAAAGAAAAAAACGATCATGACCCTGAACTGAACCTGTGACTTACTGGTTAAAGCTACTGACCGCTCTACCAACTAAGCTATTCGTAACCCCGCCTGTGCTATCGAAGTTCTCTTCTACATTCAACCATCTCAGATGGTAGTTTCAGCCACCCCGGAGTACTAGAAGGTGACCATGTCTAACTTTGCACTTAAAATGGTATAAAGATATAACTTAATTTTTACTTTTATTTATTACGTTTTGTGTAAATCTACCTATCTAAAATATACCTGCTATGTTTCTATATCTATCTATATCTATATAAGTAATTTTATCTCAATATTTTTGTGATTTTTTTTTTTTACATGTTTTAGCTCATGTTTGCTTATTAAATATAAATATTTAATAAGAAATTTGAAAAAACAACTGATACTTTTTTTATTGATTTTATTTGATTTTTTTTTTTCAAATTTCTTATTAAATATTTATAATTTTATCTTATTACCCAAAAGTCGATTGGTAGAAGATGTCTAAGTCATTATACCACCATGCAACAGATTTAATATTATAATAATATTTAAGAAAAGTAATTAAGGTAATTATTTTTCAAAAAATCTGACGTTTTGATAAATAAACATTCAACGCGAGTTATCCGTTAAAAGTTGTTTTATTATGTTAAACGTTTGCGAAAGAATGAACTTTGATGAATGAATTAAAAAAACTTTTTACTAATGAAATAATACTATAATAATTGGAAATTGAACCGAGAATATCTCGTTTCTCACTCGCGCATTTCACCACTGACCCAGACGTTAATAATATTCATCCAAGATGTCTCCATCCATCTCTTTATTTTTCCTATTTGTAGCTGCTATTATCATATCGTTATCGTACAAATTGAATACACCTAAGGTTTTCTCCTTGTGTGTTAGACAACGTAGTTTGCATGCAGATGTTTATTCACCAGAACTCTCGTGTACAAAAATACTTGTTAAAATATGATTCATAACCTTATTAGTTTTGTTCGCAGATGTAACAAGTAGTGGTAATTTATTTTATTTATTTATTTATTTATACTTCATGTACAAAGCAGGTACATAAGGTACATAAGGCGGACTTAATGCCTTTAGGCATTATCTACCAGTCAACCTTTGGGTCAATAGAAAGGCCTTCGAAAAAGGTACAAAATAAAGTATAAGTAATCAATTATCTAAAAAATTAATTAAAAAAAAATTACTATTTACTACTACATAAATATCGGTATAAATATATACGTAAAACCATAGGTACATAAGTCTACAGACATAGATAATATACACTCACCGGCACAATTAACCGCCCACCCGGTTTTTCTTGATTTTTGGAGATATTTTAGGATTTTGGGAAAATTTGATAAAAGGTTTATTTTAAGCAACATTTCAGCAATAAAAACAAATGTCAAAAGTTTAAAAAAAAAATCTTTTTACTTGGATTAATTTATTTTAACAACCGAAAAACGTTTTTATTTTACTTGACAAAAAATAACATTTTCTTTTTTTCTCGATATTTAATAATGTTGTTTTTTTTTATTAATGTGTGTTACTTCCCCGGACTCTAATGACTTTTTGAAGCCTGTTTGAAAATCCACACATGAAAGTTTGAAAATCCGTTTGAGGAACACTGTGCCATTCCTCTAAATGAGCTGTCTTGAGCTCTCCAATTGATGTTGGTGTATTCTTGCCCAGACCCGTCATTTAAGACTGCTCCATATGTGCTCTATGAGCTTGAGATAAGGACTAAGTGCCGGCCATGGTAATTTTTGAATTGCGACCTCGTCAAGATATTGAGTGATGGGTCTAGCGACATGGCAACTTGCATTATCGTGTATTAAGATAAAATTATCTCCAATAAATGGCGCGAACGGTATTACGTGATCTTCAAGAACTTCTTCCAAGTCTCTCTGAGCATTCACACTGCCTCTATAGTAGTCAACAAAATCGGTACAAGCTTCATAAGTGATACCTCTTCATTTATCATTATTGACCTCCCTGATAATCCACCGTTTCCACTATGGCGCATGGAATGAACCTTTCGTTTGGTCGTCTACACACTCGCTGACGACCGTCTGTACGTCTTAAAGCTACTCTGCTTTCGTCTAAGGACAGTACATTCTTCCACTGCTCAGTAGTCCAGTCAGCATATTTTCAAGCAAAATGTAGTCTAGCTCTACGGTGCTGTGGGAGATGTTTTGGGGCCCGAGCTGGTTGAAATTCTTTAAGGTTTCTTTCTGCCAATCTTCTTCTTATCGTACGTTTACTTAAACTTACATTTTTCACCTCGAATAGACGACTACGAGCTTCAAGAACCGTAAAAAAGTGATTTTTTAACACGTGATTGACAACAAACCGGTCATCTCGAGCTAAAGTACAACGGTTTTGGCCTTGACCTGGCCTCCATTTAGAAGATCCAGTCTCCCAAAATCTTCTGTCGGCATCCCGGACAGTGGTTCGAGGCACACTTAGTGTGCGAGTGATCCTACGATGCCTGTACCTAGCATCAGCTAAAGCCACATCCCTAGCTGCCCCAGTACCGTCTATTGGCATTTTTGGGTGAATAATAAATAAAATATAGCCGATATCACTAAATAAACAACTTTAAATGGCCAGAAATGAAGAAAACGGGAAATAAAGTTACAATAGTAAAATTGCTACGAATGTCAATATTTGCCTAAATCACAAAAACGCTGCAGAAACACAAATTAAAAAAGGAACGAGGGTGTGTTAAATGTTTAAATTATTGATAAAGTAGGCACCCACTTAAAAAAAAATCATTTTGACATGCATTACTTAACAAAAACAAACGTGGTAACACTAAACTTAGGTGGGCGGATACTACTACTAAATACCTACATAGATACTAATATGGATACATACAATAATATTCAATTATATAAATACATAACATAAAAATATAATACATAAAAATAAGCAGTAATGATATAACTATGACGAGGACACAAAACCGCTTAAGGCTGAGACACCAATGATTCCAGATAATATTCACGTACTTTACGCTTAAAACTAAATTTACTCGGAGCCTTTTTAATAGAAATAGGAAGCGCGTTCCAGAGCTTGATAGTTGAAACGATAAAGGAGTCGGAGACGAAACCTGTGCGGTGGGAAGGTATAATTTTTATGTCTGCTTTTTCTTATCGTTTCGATAGCAAACAATTTTTTATTTTATTTTTTATTATTATATTGAAGCGGCCCAGAAAGTAGTGACGCTGACTGCGTTATCAGAAGCAGCCATTAAATCCTCCTGCGTGCAGGTTTTAGGGCAGGCAGGGCACGATGATAAGTGAGACATCGTTTGCGTCACGTCACCTCACCTAGGTCTGCTGAACATAGGACTCGGTTCTTAATAAGGACCTACTTCTTTACTTGCCCCGTTGATGTAGTGGTAGCAAGTGCGATTGCTGAGCACTAGGTCCTGGGTTTGATCCCCGGGTCGAGCAAAGTGTTAAGCATTGGGTTTTTCCATTAAGAAATTTTCAGTAGCAGCACGGAGTCTGGAATTGTGCCCGGTAAATGGCAATAGGCTCGCCTCCTAATTCGCGTACACCTCTGTCTACCCCCTGTCTAGGGAATACAGTCCATGTTATTTTATGTACTTTGTTAATACTACTAATTTAAACTTTAGGATACTCGCTCTCTTGCTCGGCTTGTGCGATGGTGGTCACATTAATGACGTCTTAATAGCTGTGATTAATAAACAATTTTCTTTATTTTTAGTATCAACATTTTTGTACACTAAAAATATTTATCTGAATGCTTATCTCTTATATTTATTTTAAAGCCTTTCATCATAATTCTACATAGGGGTAATTAACAAAACAATTAAAGGGATAGAAATAGTAATTACGCCCCAATCACATTCCCCATGACATGCGACCTCGGTTGCAGTAAACATACAGTGATTATACTAAGGGTACTGCCTCCCCTCTTAGGAAGCAGCGCAATGCAATTTTAGATGCCATAAAGATTAGGGTAGCAGGCCAATTAAGATAGAAGTTTTATGTGATACTAGCTGTTCCCCGCGACTTTGTCCGCGTTAAATTAAATCTTCCCGCAAACACACGTTGATAAAGCAGCCAGTTTGCCCGTTTTTTTCTGACTTGAATCACAGATATTATTATTTTTTACTGAAAACTCAACTTTTTCAGAATAAAAAATAGCCTATAGCACTCAGGGATAAAATAGCTTCCTATTGGTGAAATATTTTTTAGGATCGGATCAGTAGTTTCAGAGATTACCCCTGTCATATGTACATACATACAAACTTTACCTGTTTATAATATTAATAGATATAGATTTCGTGTATAGGTATAGTTAAATTTATTTAATTTAGGATCAAAGCAAAAAAACGGTCATTGAGCGAAAAAACACTCAACGTATTGTGATTTCATTAAAATGTTCTCATTGCAAAATTACTGCACTGATAGCCTAGTGGTATGATCGTCGACTGACAAGTCAGAAGTCTCGAGATCGATCCCAAGGCGCACTTGTAGAAGTTTGCATGTGGTTGTGTCAAATTGTTTAGTTTTGTATAGGTTTCAGTCATACCTTTTCAGAAAATGTGGTAAAATTAAATTGTATTTATGACATCTTGAAAAGATTACAACCTCTAGCACCCCAGGGTAAGTTAACTCCTTTGGTGACTGTACATAAATTCTATAAAAAAAGTGCGTGGATTTTGAACCTACGATCTTTAACTTAGCAGTCCAACGGCCGCTGGGACCAAACTTCAATCAGGACGACATTATTATTATTTTATACTAGTTGTTGCCTACGACTTCATCCGTGTGAACCACCCTAAAAAACACATTAAAAAGTATATATACATAATAGCCTATAGCACGCCTGGAAGGAATAATGTAGCTTCCTATTAATGAAAGAATTTTAAGGATCGGAGTGGTAGTTCCGGATTTTACCCCTATCATACATACATACTCGTACGTAGAAACTTTACCTCTTTATAATATTAAGTATAGAAGTATAGATTAAAGAGACTTTGAATTTGTAAGGATCTAAAGAGCTCACCTTTTGATTATTCGATTCCTTAAATATCAAAAGGTCAACTAAGATTAGAACCTGAGACCTTTGTCTCTTATTTCAGTTACGTCCAAATAATGCCCTTTATAACACCCACACAGAACTAAAGATTGTTTTTGATCAGAGACTGAATATTAATCATGGATTAAAAATTATTTGAGGTTTTCCGTTGTTACCTCTAGGGTACGCAATTGACATTTCCTTAACTTTTCAAGTTCTTAGGTCCACTGGTTTTCGATGACAAAAAAAGTAGGTAAAATTGGAAGGTGCCACCTCGCGAGCACTCGCGAGATTCGCGATCGCAAGTTGACGAATAAGTCGTTTTGGCTTTACGTTGTCTGTCGATAGTTAGTTAGTTAGTTAGTGACGATACTGTTTTATAAATACAGATAATTGTATTTGATTTTTTAAAAGCATCTTTGCAAGATCTACCTCCTAAACCCAATGGACAAGTAAGACCTTATATTTATATTTAGATTTATTGTATATTGCTTTCGGTACATTCAATCTGAGCTTTACGATAAAAATGGGTAAACAACCACTATTTACTGCCCCGGCTTGTGAGATAAACCATAAAGTGAACCGGTTTTATTTCAAACTATAGCATTTAACGGCTCTCTGCTTGAGGGTAGGTCT
Source organism: Protodeltote pygarga (assembly GCA_936450705.2). Lineage (NCBI taxonomy): Eukaryota > Metazoa > Arthropoda > Insecta > Lepidoptera > Noctuidae > Protodeltote > Protodeltote pygarga. The sequence goes on from OW388274.2 coordinate 241,257, forward strand.
TTGACTTTTAGTTTATTACCTAACTGGTTTATTGGACGACTAAAACTGCGTCGACGTCAACACTTTTTACGTTACTCCGACAAATATGAAACTCCGACATTAATCTACTCAGACAATTCTAAGCAGAGTTGTGTCGGAGTTCCATAATTGTTAGATTTTGCTATTCAATAAAATAATTTCGTCAAACGCTGTTGCGACGCAATAGAACTCAGACATAACGCTACTTTGACAAATGAAACTTCGGCGTTATTCTGCTCAGACAATAAGCGGAGGTCTGATGACACTGTCTTATGGGTTTGTGTTTGTATTTGTTTGTCAAACTGTTTGTTCGATAAGTTTTGTCAAAGTAGAATAAAGCCAGAGTTTTGTTATGTCCCAAGACTCCCAACAGTGACTTCTAAATAACAGTTTGTTGAAGTTACATTTTTTATTTGATTTTTTGACGTTAATTTTCTATTTATCCTATTAATTCAATAATTAGGACTAATATGAGTATAACTGCTATACCAGACCAGACTAAATTATCATTTTGACATCTCCACGGACAGGAACGCATAATATTATAAAGCAAACCACAGAGTTCAAACATAATAATCCTCTTTGGCAAAAACAAGAGAACACGAAAGATAAAAGATACGACGTGATTTGCTAAAACACTATGTTTTCCAGCTACAAACACTGTGTACACTATTCAATTTTAGTGGAAGTACAATGGAGAGATTGAAACAGTAGGTTCAGTTCGAAAAAAAATGAAATGTCAACATAATAAATATTTTTGGACCTGTTTATATATATAGCTACAGACTCAGCCTGGGCTGGCATAAGCAATGGTCCGAGAGGGCATTTACTGCATCTTCGAGCATCTGTCGGCGAGGACAGAATATCGGGTGGTTTTGTGCAGTGTGAGAGAAATTAAACTAGCGGTCTACATCTTTTTAATACTGAAAAACAGACTAAAACAGGGTCCTTCAGAATTTAATTGACACACTGCTTAAAAAATATAATTTGTAACTTACTCATTAACTATGATTTCGTGTAGGTAGGTCCGCAGCACATTTGAGGACAGAAAACCTAAGTAGTAAATACCATGAGAAAAATTACGCAGCGAATTGATAACCTCCTTTTTTTTAGAAATCGGTTAAAAATTAAAAATCAACTAAAAAAAGTTGTGGAACTTCTGCATATTTTCCCCCGCGTAGTTGTTTGTTGGCAGTGGGTGTTGCCAGAACAGTTTGTCAGTTTTATTGCTCGTGTTTATCTCCTAAATTAGTTCTGCCTTCACTGATTATGTTCAACTTTTTAATTAATCACAATTTTTCCCCTTATCTATTACTTTAATGTTTCCAGTTTTAACTAAGAAATGTAAGTTCTGACAATTTAAAGTTGTAGTTATTTTAAGTTGAATTAATTTAATTACGAAAGTTTAGTTTGATGCACGGCGACTACAGTGAGCTAATTTTATATTAAACTAGCTGTTGGCCGTGACTTTGTTCGTAAAAATTAATTATTCCACAAATCCCAAAAAAGTTAAGCTTTTAATACTCAGGGATTTTTGTTGATTTATTGGTGAAATAATTTTTAGAAACGATTCTATAGTTATCGTTTCTAAAAATTATTTCACGAATAAATCAACAAAAATCCTAGAGTATTGAAGGCTATTTAAAGACATACAAACAAATAGATTTTACCTCACTATTACAGTAGTGTAGATTTTGTCATTTTTTTCAAGTGTAAGTGTCGCGGGTTCGATTCCCGCATGGGACAAATATTTGTATGATCGACCATTATTAGGTATGTTCCGGTTTAGATATTTATACATTGTGTGGTTAATTATGTCTACAACTGCACCCACGATACAGGTAAAAATTCTATTGTGGCGTACATTTTAATGACAAAATAACCTTTTTTACCTAACTATTTTAATGGTATCAAAACGTATATAATACAAAACTTTGTGTCTGTGCTATTGATTATAGAAGAATTCCTTTATCTGGAGTTAATCTTGGATGTCGATCCACGTCATGCTTACCGCAAAAGTACATTGTCAGCAGAACTGAACCAACATGCAAAATTTCAACTCTGTAGGATAAGAGGAAGTGGTTCTAATTCAGCTCGCAAGATTTGACCTGACCAAACAAACATACATTGCAAGTAAAATAAAAGCTTGTAAAAAGTTAACGCCAAACCATTCAAAAATAAAAAGAGATGATTGTAAAGATAAACCAACTGAAACAAAGGGATGGCAACCAAAAACGGCTTTCAAAATTTAAGCCCTCCATCCGGGAGATTGTATCAGAACCATTCTATAGTACTAAACATTGCCCTTGTAGTAAAATACCGTTGATATAATCCATAGAGCGATAAAAAGAAGCAATCGTTTCCCGCCAACGCGAATCATCCAAGATGGCGTCTTTACAAAATGGCGCGTTCCGAGGGATGCTTTATTTCAATGAGCTCGTTTAAGATTTATTGTAAAGAGGACTTAGGAATATTGAATAAATGAATTAACATTAATTGCGGAGCTAACATCCTTCTTATTTATTAATGTAAAGTTTGTGAAGATGTTTGCTTGTATATTTGGTTTTCAATCACGTGTTTCAAACCGTTGAATGGATTTGGATGAAATTTGGCATAGAGGTAGACCATCTCCTGGATTTATACAGGGGATTATTTTTATCCTGGTCCAATTTGCACATTTGCGCAACTGCGGGCAAAACCAGTTGAATTATTGTTTTTACAAGCTTTTATTTAACTTGCAATGTATTATGTAGGTTCGGGTCAAATCTTGCAAGCTGGAATAGAACCACTTCCTCTTATCCTACGGAGTTAATTTTTACATGTTGTTTCAGTTCCGATGACAATGCATTTATGGTAAGCATGACGTGAATCGATATCTAGGATTAGCTCCAGATAATTTAACTCTTCAGTGATCAACATCACAGACACAATTTTTTTCATATACGTTTAGTTTTGATATTCCAATATGTAAGCTTAGTTAAAAACGTTTTTTTAATAAAAACTTTAACTTATGTTTTCCTAACACGGTCAATAGCTAAATTAGTAGTTTCTATAGAAATGATAGCCTAATAGGAACTACTCTTATGACCATTTAATTGCAAGCCAGAGGACACAAGCCTCTTCAGGAATTGATTGGTACAATACCTAGTATCTGAGGGTCCACGTCCTAAAAATGTCATCGACCTCGGGGACTAAGTAGATATTTGAGAGTGAGAAGGATTATAATAGGTATGTACATATGGAACATAATACAAACCATATTATAGAACTCGGTGACGCATGGACAATTTCCATTCATACGTTAATCTGATGATTGATCTGATTATGGCCGGGTCACACTTTACCAAACGGCTAGGACTGAATTTATGGATGATAAACATGAATGTTGAATAATTTATGTTTTAAGTGTTTAAAATTATACTGACACTTCTGAATGTGCGAGAATATAACAGACAAGCTGTTCCCCGCGACTTTGTCCGCGTTAAATTATTTTTTTCCGTAAACACACGTTTATAACATTCTTTTTCATTCTTTAAAGTTTATTCATTCTTACTTGAATCACAGATATTGTTATTTTTTACTAAAAACTTAACTTTTTTTTCAGAATAAAAAATAGCCCATAGCACTCAGGGATAAAGTAGCTTCCTATTGGTGAAAGAATTTTTAGAATCGGATCGGTAGTTCCAGAGATTACCCCTAACATACATACAAACTTTACCCCTTTATAATATTAGTATAGATATAGATTTATAACCTATTTTATAGCAAACTAACTGACTGCTTGACGCGACTTTGTACGCGTGATTATCCTACTCCTACGTTTACTCTACTCTACTCTACTCTACCCTTTGACTTTTTCACTCAAATATTTCAAACAGTGCGACGATCGAGCCCACGACACTTGGAACGTCATAAGTCAAATTCCTCCCTGTAAAACACAAACATACTTAAAATTTCTGAAGAAAAAACCGTGAGAAAATAACATGATAATTATGACTAATTAGCTACTTAAGGCTAAAGAATACAGAGCGCCAGAAAATTAGCATTAGAAAATAGTAGAAATACATTACTAGCATTACATGGCATGTACTGTTGGTGGTGACTCACAGACACCACAATGTATGTTATAACACGTCATTATAGAAAAAAAATCCCAGAAGGTCTATTAAGCTCTATAATCCCATTGCTGGGCAAAGAACTTCCAATCCACATAATACTCCACACTTTGACGCAATGGGTTGGTTTTCTTCTTTATCGTATGGTTGATGATAATAACCTGGTGTCAGAGTTTAAATCGCCCGTAGGACTCTGACATAGCTTTACACACCGTTGAAAAATCTATCAGGTGTGCTGGTTTCCTTACGACGTTTTCCTTCATCGTTTTAGCAAGTGATCATTAATTTCAAATACACACATGAATCTGAAAATTCAGAGGTGTGTGCCTGGGAGAACCTACGACCTTTGGCTTGGCAGTCTCATTGCTTTTTAATGAGTTGGTGGATGTGAGTTGGTGGCTGCTGTTGGAATTTATCAAGCTGAATAAGGCTTCCATCATGGCTTAGTGACTAATAATGCTTGCTACATCCGACATGAAATGCCAAATGATTACCCATATAATAACCGCGTCAAGTGCTGCTTAACCTTAGTGATCGCTGTGGTATCACAGCACCAATAGCGACTACAGCTGTATGACTTATTATCAACATCATCGTTTTAGCTAGAAAATGCCCACAGCTGGGCATAAATGTGGGTGGTTTTCTGAATGGTTTCTGTTACTCAATTCAACGATTTTAACAAGTGGTTCTTTGACGAAGACTCTTGTTATTTTTATTTCTTCTAGGTATCTTGTTGTCTGGCTACCCTTTTTTTTTTGTAAGCGTCAAGATTATATTTAGGCTTTTATTGTATTTTTCTGTATATATTTATAAGTGCCAATCAAATTATACCTTCTAAAGTTTTCTATAATGTGGTTCCATGTAATGTTTACTAAGAAGGACAATAAGCGCCATACTTATAAGTTTCCTTATTAAGATTATAATAACGATGGTACAGTTTAAAGAGTGACATTTATAATTATCATGGCGCAGGAGCAAAACCAAGAAAACCTAATCTTTATAGCCTTTCATTATCCTAGTTTTCTAGGGAGCGATACGTATCTCACTTTCGCAGCCCTAAGAGAAACATATTTTGATCCTTAATTGCGAAAAACACGCAGGGGGAGATGTTTTTAGTGGGTGTGAGACCCACATAACCGTATGGTATGCGGTAAGAAATTTTTTTTACTCCCCCTTAAAAATCCTGGCTATGCATTCCTATTGCCAAAATAGTTCTAGAACCCATCAGATTGTTTTGGCGAGTTGTTGTAAGTCTTTTTAGTCAAATGTACATAGTTTTTCTCAATTGATTTTCGCGCCTTTAAATAAATATAGGTAAAACAAGAATAACTAATCTGCATATAAAGTATTATTATGACTTTACTCACGTGTTAACTTCGGATCGCCCGACTAGTTCCGAACTCAAACAGGGTCCATGTTTAAAAGCGTGATCACGTGTCGTTGTTGCTGGCCTCACCTTACTAGTCTGTATATTATTATTTTAGTCTGTCTTTCCCGTTTTCGCGAATAAACCGCTGAACCGAATCTAAGCATAGACTTTAAACATGGTACTCGGTTACTTATAAATTCTTAAAATAATTATAATAATTTCTGTGAATTTTTTACATGTTTGACATGTTTTACAAGAAATTTGAAAAAACGACTGATACGGATGGGATTCAAACCGTCGGTAAATCTCCGTCGGTAAATAAAAATCCGTATCAGTTGCTTTTTTAAATTTCTTGTTAAATAATTATATTCTTAAAATTATTTTGTTAAATTTTATTGCCTAAGGCAAAAGCTAATAAAACTCTACGCTTAATGGGACGATCATTTCAATGGAATAAAATCAACACCCACACAAAAGCTTGCCCTATAGGCCTCTGATACACGATCGATAGCTTAGTTTCTAACACAGTATAGTCGATGACGTAATATACCTACTTTAGAATGACATCATCAGATAATCATTTATTTTGTTTTAATAAAAACTTGCTTGAAAACATCTTCTTTTTAGTTTAAGTAAATTAATTTCGATGACGTATGGATTATTAACTAGATGTTGCTCGTAGCTTCGTCCGTGTGAGATTAAATTTATTTATATTATTATATCATATACAGGGTTATTTGTAAAACACCAGCATACTTAAAAAGGGGTCATTAAACTCATCATTATGAACAACTTGTACTGTGGGAACAACCCTGAAAACGCAAAAAAAAACAGCTTTTCCATACATTTTGTTGAGTTATATGAACATAAATAACCCTGTATATCTGTGCCGAGTGGTTTCCGGCCTTTTTTTTTTTTTTTTTTTTTTTTTTTGCAGAAGGGGAAATGCGCCTTATGCATACCGTCTCGCTCGGGGATGCGAGACGGTTATGTCGGGCTCTCCGGCCTAGAGATGGTAGGCGGCCAGCATACCGACTAAAACCCCTTCTGTGTCACCTCCTTTCCGCATAGTGGCGGGAACGCGGTATCCCTAGTGTACTACATCCGCGAAAAGAATAGAAGTACCCCAACTCGGCTCGCAGGTGTCCTAAGAAGCAACTAAAGGAAAGATCTGGAGCAGCATCCTTCTGTGAAACAGTAATCATCTGCTACTGCGAATGTCAACCCGCTTGCCCAGCGAGGCGATAATGGGCAAATACCTCCCATGAGCGCACAATAGTGGCACGCATTGGGAGAGGCTTATGTTCAGCAGTGGACTAATATAGGCTGATGATGATGATGATAATAATATATGTATATCTATGAATATTCCTTACATATTTGATACCTTGGGTTACATAATTGCATTTTTCGTAGGGATCACAATTTTTTTTTTCAAAATAAAATACAAACCATGTTACTCGCTGATAATGTAGCTTTCGATAGGTGAAAGAATTTTTCAAAACGGTTAAGTAGTTTTTAAGTTATCATTACAAACAAACATACAAAAACTCTAATCTTTTTTCTTTATTTATAATATTAATTTAGATAGATGATAAAACCGGTATGAAAATAACCGACGTCGCTATGTAAATGAAAGGCTGTTGTATGGTCGTTAGTTTACGCGCCAAAATGAAACACGTGGATAAAATAAATAACATAACACGCCTAGATAGATAGATAGAATAAACTTTCTTGTACACCATACGACAAATTTTAAGTAATGATAACATATTAACAGGTAGGTACAATGGGCGGTCTTATCGCTAAAAGCCTAGATTCCTGTGAAGGATTAGACAGAGGTGCAACACTGCAATTCAGCGGATTCTCAAAGTTCTTGGGGGCGCGGGGCGTTGCCAAAAACCGGGAATAGATTTCTCTTAACCGCATTTAAACATTTCAGATTGAATCTAGATCACTAGATTTATATACCTATTTAATGTACACCCTGTTGTTTAAAAGTCCAGCAAAATTTGAGAAGATTATAAGATCCATGAACGGAATAACTTTCCTCAAGGAACAAAGGTGGAAATCTGATAATCGAAAATTGACTTTTCATACAAAGTGAGTAGTCACGTCATCACGTGACTCATTTTTGTATGAGAAGTTAAAATTTTCGTTTTCAGATTGCGTTGACGATTTCAGCGTTAGTCAGTGATGTCTTAGATAATAACTAAGAAAGTACTTAAAACATTGAAAATGTCATACTGGTACACGCCCGGTTCAAACCTACATCCTCGTGCTTTGCAAAGCGTGTCCATAACCAATGTGCCACCATGACAGCAGAATAATTATTTATTTTAAATATTACGCTCTAGTTAAACTAATAAATCTATTCTGTAGGTTATTTAACCTTCTTGAGTTCAAGATCTTGAAGTCGACCCTAACGAAACGATTAGGACGTACTCTTCTTCAGCTTACGTCACAAAGTTTTTTGCTAGGACGAATCTTAGATCGCTCACAAAACAATACCAAATTCAATTTCACATACATTGCTGGTAAAGTATTGGGGAACGAAAGTAATTTAGGTAGGAAATGGACAATGGATAGCGAATTTGTAAGTTTCCTCGAAAATTCTTTTTTTATCCCGTCAATCGCTGGAAAAGTTAATTGTAGCCTATTTTATCTTCCAAGTGTATTGTTGTTTTGTTGTTTAGCACTAGTAATATATCGAGATTAGGATTTCCCAACAAAAGGGAGGATGAAGCCGTGATCACGTGATATTCATTTATCTCTTTTGTGTTTCTTTTAGAGAAGAAAGGATTTGTTTGTTCAATTGTTAGGGATAAGCTTCTCGTTTAGGTTTTATTAAAGGTTAAACTAAGGTGAGTATTATTATAAGGCAATTAGGGAGCAAAGGATTTTTTTTGTTTAATATTTTATGTACAAGAACATTGTACAAAGACCAGATTTTGCTTTAGACATTTTCGACCTTAGGCCACAAGGGGCTCCTAGTGAAACATCAGCAAACTTTGTCCATGTATTTGTTTAAGAAACAATAAACTTTATATCAATACAATGTGACTTTTTAAATGTCATATGTACTTTCTTAGTTAATCTAAGACACTACTGACTAACAATGAAGGAAAACATCGTAAGGAAACCTGGAGTTAATAGTCTAAAATCACCAACCTGTAGTGAGCTAGCGTGGTGATCAATGCTCGATCCTTCTCATATATGAGAATAGGTCTATAGGCTCTGCAGTGGGACAATGATACAGGCAATTGTTTTAATTATTTATCTAGTATAGAAAATAAGAGAGACAAGTTGGTAGGCCACGTTATACACCACGATGCGTTGTAAAAATAACATTATAGAAGGAGCCAATGGAAGGAGAGGAAGAGGATATACAAAGTTATGTAGCGCAGATCAAAGTTAAAGTAAAGTCGAGATGTATAAGGAGGAAGGAGAGGAAGAGCTGGAAGAAGCTGCATCAACAAGAGCGTAGCTCATAAATTAATGATAACGATTTATTTAGTGGTACCTTAATAAGATAGCTTAAGTAATAGGCGACAAAGTGACAGCCAAGGATATGTATTCAAGGTAGAACATCCTTGGTGACAGCCGACTTCATACCTATACCTACGTAAAATTACTTATACGAAAAAAAAAATTGAATCAACTTTTTGTTCGCATTAACCCGTCCATTGCTTATATTGATCATGTGAATGCCTTTGTATGTTTAAAACTTAGAGTCCACTTCGAATGAGTAATAAAAATTATTATCAGTACGTTGTTCAGCACTCTTAAAACAACGCAATTAAGGAAGTTAGTCAACAGAGGTTAATGTTAATTAAAGAGTTTTTTTTGTAATTAACATCTTAATATTTCTAACGTTTTATTTTACAAACTTAATTACGTACAATTTTGCTGAAGAGGGTTAATTTTGTAGGGTTTAGAGGCGATGCGATGTAAGACGGGAAATATGAAGCGACGACGTTTTATTATTACTTTTTAAAAGTGTTTCTCTACGCTATTTTCTTCTGTATCATAGATAAGATTAAAGAGATAGATTTATTAACACATTATAGTCAAGTTAATAATGGTGTCGTTATAGCCTTGTGGTAAGATCGTTGACTGACAAGTCATTTGTCGCTATCCAAAATATATAGAGTACAGAACGCGCCTTCAGACAATCGGAAGGGTAATAAAATAAAAAATTTTGGCGCCGTTTCCGGTTCAGATGTACGAATCGTACATCTACAATCTGACTATCGGATCGGATGTGTAAGTACTGTATGTTCGAACAAAATAGTCCGAACAACTTAGAAAAATCTGACTTACTTTGCCGGACTTAGAAATAAGTATTTAATTTACTTCTAATTCTGTAGAATGACCATCACTTAATCGTTGACCAACCATGTTGATTTCCAATTGGCTGCAATATTTGCACACAATGTCTACATGCTTTTCAAACCAAGCACAAAATTTATATCAAAGTATTTCTCATGCTGAAATTAAACCTACTTACATACAGATCAAAAAGCCTATCGCTTGTATACGTTTCACAGAAACCATGAAACATACGAACTGACATGTGACCATAAATCACATAACTTGCCAACGTAAAATATTGCTTATTTTACGTGTGACAAAATATGTTTTTATCAAAACAATATTTATAGCACCACAATTCAATCCCAACATCCGATGAAAAATATTTGATTGACACCAGAAACCAAACAAAAGCAAAGGACGAAATGACATTCGAAAATAGAATACATGCGAATTTCAAAAGGAAATTTGAAATATTTTGGTTTTCGAACCGCCATTCCATTGTATCACAAAAAGAATCTAATCTTTTGAAACGCTGGCCAGCGCGAAAACGACTGACGTAGTCAAAAAGTCCAAATATACCAGTATTTTTCATTCGTTTAAATTTTCACAAACTTACATTAGAATCTCAAAAAAAAACCTACAACTTTTGTTGCTATAAGATAAGACTCAAAATTGCCTGATTATTATATTTGAAACTGCAAATGTAGTTGTAAATGTGTTCACAAGGCGAACCAACCAATCCCTAGTATTGGGCCACGCTGCGTTTGTTGCGATTTTTTGTCGCATGTCACTGGTTTAGCTCAGATTAATCGCAAAGCCTGGCGATTTTACGTCGACACTGCAACCATCGGATTTGAAATTCAAATGTTCGAAATGCTTTATTATGCAATGTTCTAAAACCGGTTTTTGTGGGAGAAAGAAAACAAACCGTGTTGGTGAAGGAAAACTGTTGATTTTCTGAATTTAAATTCGAGGGAAATGGCGCAGTTATTTTTAAACGTTAAATTGTAATTTTACTTTGTAGAATTTTCATTTGAATGCTCTACTTCATTTAATGCGGTTGTTGAAAAACGTACTGTTGGGGTTTAAGACGCCCGTATGCTTCTGACAACACACGGCAACTTCTTATAGGTGTAGATATTTTTTCTAAATTTAAATAAACACATGAAAGTTTTAAACAGGCGTTCGTGCTTTGATTGTAAACCAGGGTGACATAATACAGGAGATCAGTAGCATGTCTGATAACTTGTATTTGTTTTTGGCACCGTTTCGCCCCACGTCCCCGTTTCGCCCCACCAAACCATACTACCCCGATCGAGACGACCCAGTCATGCTGAAATCAGCTTGGCTCTACTACATTTAAAATATAATGTTCGTAATTAATAATTATAATGTTTCAATCGATATCTCGGGTGTAAAGAAAACAGATATAAAAGTGGTAGAGTCTTTAAATAACTAATAACAAAACTTAGCTCCATACTAGGAATATTCTTCTGTACCTACCCTTGGTAAGAAGACATACAAATCTATCAATCATATATTATATCTACTAGCTTTTGCCCGCGACTTCGTTCGCGTGGAATAGTGACTTCGACTCTTGACCAATAGATGGCGCTGTATGTCCGGAATAAATTTTATTTTTTATTTTATTTTATTTTTTGTAATAAAAACTATCCTATGTCCTTTCTCAAGTTCCAAACTATGTCTGTACCAAATTTCACACAAATCGGTTCAGTAGTTTAGGCGTGAAGCAAAGACAGACAGACAGACAGACAGAAAGACAGACAGACAGAGTTACTTTCGCATTTATAATATTAGTTTGGATTATTAAATGAATATAATCGTACCCCTAACATAACTAAACCCGAAATAAAATCGTAACCTAACATTTTAAGTACAACGTAGTATATTTTTTTATCTAAAACGTGTCATATTATAAGCCAGTATTGTCATTTTTTTCTCGGAAATACTGCATTTACTAAGTATAGTAGTTTTTGTAAGACTTCTACTTATTACTGTAATGTCGTCTACATTATGTATTTATAACTACGAATTATGTTTTTATAGAGATGAAAAAATACGGCACACGGCAATACCGTGGTTACTATTATAAACTTTGTATTTATAGTTATAAGATCTATTTTCTTATTTCTTACCACTGATGTAGAGTTGGCTGTTTGTACATTTTCTGTAGTTTGGTTGACAATGATTTTTTGTAAACATTGGCAAATATTTTTTCAACGAATGTTTTTTGTTGTAATTAAAATCAGTTCAGTGGTTACATTTTTAAGGTCAATATTGTACAATAAATAATACTTATTGACCTTAAATATGATGTGTGATTTGTGTGAATAATCAACATGGTCTGAAGACTTTTGTGATTTTTTTACATGTAATTATTTAATAAATTTGTTAAAAATCATTATTTAATAAGAAATTTGAAAAAACAACCAATAAAATCCCATCCGTATCAGTAGTTTTTTTCAAATTTCTTATTACTTAAATAATTATTGGTCTTAAGAGTTCGTAAAAATAAAATAACCGTTCAAGAGCGAGACGGGCTTGCCTAATTAGAGTTTCGTACCATTGACTAATATTTTTATTTATTCTTTTGAATTGGTAAATAATTTTGTAGTTTCTATTTTAACCAAGCAAAGAAAGTGAAAGTTAAAAATATTTCACAATACTAAAAATACAATTATTACTACTAACATTGTACTAATCAAAGAACAATTATAAATTTCATACCTCGTGTTTGCGGAAGAGTTGCCGTTTCAAATTCGCATGCGCAAAAAATTTATAATTGTTATATCCGTTTCCTGTAAGCTTTGAACGATAAACTTATCTGATAGGATTTTTATGATTCTAAAGCCATTGTTTAAATATTTAAATCGTGTGATCCCATTATTAATTAAGATACATTAAGGTAAAAACCGTGCCGTGTGGTTTCCGGCCTAAGAATAGAATCACCCCTAATAATTCCGCGGGTGTCGTAAGAGCCACAAAGGGAAAAATCTGGAGGATGGGCAGCTGCATCCTACGGAGTAATAGCAACCATCTGCTACTGCGATCGCCAACCCACTTTCCTAGCGTGGCGATTAAGGGCAAATACTTTTTAATGAGCGCACAAAATAAGTGATGCGTATGATACCTACGTCCAACAGTGGACTAATACAGGCTGTGAATGTAAGATGTGAAAAGGCGTAGATTTTTTAGTAAAAATTTGATTAAAATTATTAAGTTAGGAATTCAATTGAATTTCTAACCTAACTTAATTATTATGTAGGAAATACCATCTAAGATGGTTAAATGTGGAAAGAAAAGTTTACTAATATGGACAGGATCTATTAAAAGAGGAAATTCCAGGTTCAAATCCTAGACGTTTTCTAGAAGATCTATATTTCTACTATAAGTCTACAAAAAATAGTATTAAAATCACATAAAACATTAAAAACTCCCCCTCAACAAAACTTCACCCATGATAAAATACGCTGTAATTAGTTCGCTAAACCGAACGCGTCCTTAGCGTGCGTGTGATGTTGACAGCTGACAGCTGTCAATGCAACTGTCATGGCGGCGCGTTAGCAAATTGGCGGCAAAACGCAATTTGTACGCATCGGCTGTGTGGGTAATGAATGACTGAAGTCAATCGAGGGACAAGGGAAAAGTTAAATGACTGTTATTAATATTTTACGGTCTAGTTATTTTTATCATTGTTTTTTTCTTTTACTTAGTGATGGTTAATGACCATAGAGAGACCTTTAGTTAGATAACAAGTCGACGTCAACAAAGGTTGGGAATATTTAAAACTAGGAGGGTAGATTAAATCTGACTGGTTTTAAATAAAATAACTTTTTAAATATTATTATTAACTAAGTATAAGGTTTCTTCTCATCTTAAAAGATATCTCTTTCTGTATTTGTCGATGAAATAATAGATTAAAAGAATATGAAGAAGTAAAAAACTGTCTCAAGTAAGTGACTGCCTCGATGGTCTAGTGGTAGCACGCGTGCTGAGCACGAGGTCCTGGGTTCTATCCCCGGGTCGGGCAAAGTGTTTTTGAGTTTTTTCTTAATTCTCAGTAGCAGCACGTAGCCTGGAATTGTGCCCGGTTAATAGCAATAGGTTCGCCCCCTATTACATGGGAGTTATAAACGGCGAAACGTGGCCTGGGTGGGTATACTGCATACACGTCTGCCTACCTCCTCTGGGAAATACAGGCGTCTATGTTAAATCTGTAAATGAAATTGAAATGCAAATCATGACGTGCTAAAACACCATAGAAGCAACCTTAAATAAGAATGTTTAAGACTTGCACAGTGCACCATAAAGTAGATTAGGTACACAAGTAGGCTAGCTTATCGCACGGTGCCCCATATCCCATGGGTTAACGTGCATGCCGTGCAAAAATTAACAATGGAAACTATGACTTGTGTTAAAGGTATTTTGTGTTAGAGGACTATTACTTAGGAGTTAGAATCACAAACATTTAAAAGTTTTAGTAAACTTATGTACCTACTATACAATTCAACTCTGCATTAACAATATTCAATTCTGCATTAGACTGAGTCTAGTAGAAGTATTATAATCATCAGCCGTAAGTCCACTGCTGAACATAGGCCTCTCCCAATGCGCGCCGCTTTTGTGCGCTCATTTTAGGTGCCACTAAATCGCCACGCTGGCGATCGCAGTAGCATCTTTCCCTTTGTTGCTTCTAACGACACCCGCGGGACGAGTAGGCCTGGTTCTATTCTTGGGCTGGAAACCACACAGCAAGTCAGTGTCAGTATATGGTATTTAGGGTGCAGCTAAAATTGTCATTGACTGCTACAGCATACAACACAGCAAATAACCGCAAACATCAATACCAACAGCTGTCACCCGCATCATGATACATCGTACAAAGTATAGAAGTTAGAGGAAAAATTTTGGCTTTGACAAGTAGGTATAGACCATCGAACTTTTGAGTGGTTGTCCATGAAGGTCAATCGCACAGGTGCTCGATGTCTCATCCTCTACACACGGACAGAATTACCGAGCGTGTGAACTTCCTCACATTGTGTCTTTTAGTTTCCACTTGGAATTGTCAGAAGAATAAAAAAACAATTGAACAACTTATTGTTGTTGTTTAGAAGATGTGTTAGGTATTTAGGATAACTAGAGGTTGTAAAGTGATCGAAATTGACGGCCAAAAGAACTGTTCCTATTTTAAGCTATTGGATAGATTTTATCGCGGGCTTTGAGCGCGGCGACCGAATCAAGAAATTCCGTAACGAAAATAAAAACCCAACACCCTTTATTGCAGAATAATCTATTTAAAAATTTATTGAAAAATAAGGTATATTTTATGTTGACACAATAAAAAACATTTAGATAAATAACCAGAATTTCGAAAACTAATTATTTGCTTAGATTTTTCAAGACCTGATTTTGTATTAAGTTTTTAAGCTATTAAGTAACTGCATAAATAAAAAATAAATAAATAATTATAATTGCATAAGTTGATAAAAATGCTATGCAATAGCTTTACCGCGGCAGTCCCCGAGTGCCACACCTAAGTTCGTCAATGAGTCGTTATCACGTACTCATTGTACTACTAACTAGGCTATCGGGTAGTGGTATGGCCGTTAACGGGCAAGTCAGAGGTCTCAGGTTCGAACCCAAGGCGCGCGCCTTTTCACCTCTGACTTTTCGGAAGCCTAAAATGATCGCGGGCCGACCGGCGGATAAATATCAATTGTTAATGTCAAAATAGACCATGTCATGCGCTGCTACCACTTGTAAGTACCACATCCTATGAGCGACAATTTTAACAAAACTATTTAGCTCTATCCTTTACTAACGACATAGTAAAGAAAGAAACAGCACGTCTTGTAAAGTAGGTATACAAGGTGCATTAGAGAATGACACCAGTGTGTGATCACAGTAAAATAATCATACAGTATGATAACTAAGTACAAACGCTCGAAAATGGCACACTCACACAAACATGCGCAACGACGCGTGTCGTTGATACTGCGAATACCGTGACGTTCGCTTAGGATAAGAGTCTCGTCATTACGCAATATTACGCTTTTTAGAATAACAACTTTTGTGAGTTATACTTATACATTAAATATTGATACGGCTTTACTCACGTATTGATTTCGGGGAATGCCCCGCTCCCCGCTCTTAAAAAAGGGACTCCGTTTGAGTTCGAAACTAGTCGGGCATTCCCCGAAATCAATACGTGAGTAAAGCCGTATCAATATTTAATGAATATTACGCTTGTTTGTGTGAGTGTGCCGTTTCGAGCGTTTGTACGTAGTTACCATACTGTATGATTATTATACTGTGGTGTAATTTTGTGTCCACTCGGACATGACACGCCACGCTCGTCGAAGACAAAGGACGGACGTATTACATGCGATAAGCACGGATCATGTTCTGACAATTGCGCATTTTAATGTATTTTACGCTTTTTATGACACTTGAAGCAAGTACCTACCTACTAAATGCCGTGATAAAAGCAATGTTCTAATCCTAACTTAATATTATAAATGTTAAAAAAAGGAAATTTGTTTGTTTGTTACCTTTTCACGCTTAAACTACTAAACTGATCGTCCTGAAATTTTGCAAAAACGATATCAGATGTACAGAAACGGACATAGAGTACTTTTCATCCCGAAAAAAGTACTGTTTCCAATGAAAAAAAATGTTCTTATAATAGTTGCCGCCACGTGGCTTTCGAATCATGGCTGAATTGAGTGTACCCGAATTGATTGTGTGATGTGGTATAACTAGGTAAAAACTACTGTCTCGGGCGGGACTTGAACCCGTGATCTTAGGCACGACACGACAAAAATCGCGGATTCAAGTCCCGCCCGAGTCAGTTAATTTTTCAAGTTTCTTAAATATTTTAAAAATGCTCTAAAACTGTTTTTAAAAACATTTCAAAAAAAGAACAACACAATGACAGAAGTTAAACTTTTAACCCAGTTTTGCTAACGAAACTACCATTCCTTCCCAAAATTCTCCCCTAACTACCCCCAAAATTCCCCGCATTTACAAAAAGGTAGTAAAGGTTGTTTAAGGTAAGGGTAGCTATTAGTATGCGCTGCAGACCACTTGGGCCCACAGTTTGAAGCACATCTAACTAAACTATTACATCTATTCTTAGTCTGATAAACGTTTTAGCTAAATCTCCCATATTTGAAGCGGTGAACGTTGTATAAGGGTACGGTGTTAGTGTTAGCGATGTAAAAATATTTTTGATTAAATTATTAATTACTTAAACAATTGCCAAACCGGCTGTCGATTGTAGATCTTTGACAATTTACGGGTAGACAAAAGCCTGAAAGTCTGACAACCAGTCTTACCAAGGGGTATCGTGTAACCCAGTATCTGGGTTGTGGAGGTCTAATAGGCAGTCGCTCCATGTAAAACACTGGTATTCAGCTGCATCCGGTAAGATTGGAAGCCGACCCCAACATAGTTGGGAAAAGGCTAGGCAGATGATATATTAATTACTTAAAAAACGAGAAATGAGACAGAAAATTAAAATTCATCATTACGTGTCTCTAGCGTGCAGATCATGATTAAAATATTCAAAATCTTAACTAAATTATTATAAATGCGAAAGTAAGTTTGTTTGTTACCTTTCTACACCTAAACTACTGAACCGATTATTCTGAAATTTTGCATATACGTTATCAAATAAACAAAAATTGGTACATAAAGTACTTTTCATCCCGAAAAAAAGTTCTGTACCCGAGGAAAACAACAATAACGTTCTTGTGATAATAGATGACGCCACGTGTCTTTCGTATCATGATTGAATTTTGCTAACAAGAGCGAAACAGCGAGTAAAAGCTAGTGTTAAATATTTTTTACAAGCAAAGTCGCAAATTTGAATCATACGGTAGTAAATTTATCGGATTTTTGAAAATTCTACCCCTAAGTGGTTCAAAATAGAGGATAAATCCTCAGTCTTTTCGGATTTGTATGCCTATTACATTCATTTTCACTAACTAAAACGGCTAGGGAAAATATCGTGAGAAAATACCTTAGAAATTTTTCAAGGATGCAGATGTGTAAAACGATGTCACAGGCCTACGGGTGGTTTAAACTCTGACACCAAGTTGTTCATCAGCCATACGATAAAAGAAAATATAAATAAATCATCATTGATACAACAAATTTCCTATAACAAAACTGGTTAATTTATTACTATACAACAGTACGTTTGTACGTTTTTGTTCCTTTGTTTATTTGTACCTGGCTGTAAGTCATTGTATACTTGATTACATAATTGAGAGCGTGGGAGAGTCCGCCATCTTGGCGCTAGCCTAGCATGTTAATAATAATACTCTAACACATCGCTTCGGCAAAAATAACAATAGATTTTCAACTATTACTAAAGGTTTCCTGTTTTTATAAGATTCTGTAATAATAAGTGCAGCTATTATAAAGAGTTTATGTCATAAATAAGAAGGTAATTAACTGTACAGGATAAACTTTTTATGACTCATTAATTGTACTAAGCTTGACAATTTGACATGTCTTAAAACGACATAATAACTACTTCTACTAACCGCTAACGAAAAATGAAGGGTGTGTTATAACTCATATATGTTATAAATAAACATAAATTACTTACTACATATTATAATTTATTATTTTGCATTTTCTTATAATTAAAAGAGATGTGGTATAAGAAATTAGCAAGATTAATGTGCATAACATTGACATTTTGGACGTTTTTTTTTTTAAACATCTATTTGACGCTCTAATACCCGTATACAATTAAATTCACTCAATTAATTCCTCCCAAAATGTTAGTTACGACATCAATTGAACAAATAGTAGATTTGGTTTTATCGAAACGTTAGTTTTGTAGTACCTAGTAATCTATTTATTTAAAAAATATTTTGACTAAGAACTTGAATGTGAAAATTACAATAAATTGATATAGATGTACAGTCAACCGCATGACAGTAGTGACACTGAACTACAAAAATAGCCTTTACTGCTACGTAATAAGGGTGCTGTCAATGTCAAATTGTTACCACTGATGTGCGGTTGACTGTACATACATAGTGTGCGGCAAGGAAATACGATTGAACAAAGTTTCTAGATTGTTCTGTATTCTGAGATCATAACTTTGATATTTATTAATACAATCATTTTTGGAACTAATTCCAAATTAATTAGTAAGTCATTTATTTCAAACTATTCTGCTTAAGTTAAAGGTTGTCTGGGTGAAATCGCCTGTAAGGCCGCCCATTTTCATTGTGTAGGTATTTCTTTTTTCAGTATAAAAATTATGTATTTTCCTTGTTTGTTTTCATTTTTATAAGTACTAGCGTTTTACTTTGACTGCGCTCCCGTGGGTCTAGGTGGGTTTTAAGGATAAAGAGATATATATGTGTTCTAATTTTTTTTTCCGGCCTATAAACCATAAATTATATCTACGCAAAAAATCACATTAATCCGTGGGTCCATTGCTGCGTGACAGTAGGGGAAATCAATAAGCCCACTTTAGCATTTATAAAATTAAATTATTATTGTCAGAAATATTAACAACTCCATTATTTAATTTGGATTCCCGCTTGCATTTGGACCTCACCCAAAGGTCACCCAAACACGGCTCCCACCGCAAACGGAGGCCGCATACAAATGTACACTGAACCCTTAACATATCCACATCTTATGCACGGATTACATAACAAATATATACTTAAAGGCGAGTGTTCACTGCGAGCATTTGCTCGAAATGAGCATCAGAAACAAGCATTCGGGCGGTGAGGACATTACTTTAAATCGAGCTTAAGATCGCACGGGAGCATGAAGTTCTTTAATCGTGGATATTCCAGTAAAGCCGTGTAACATATTACCACTAACGGATATCGAACACTATGTTTTTCAAAAATGTTTGTGGCAAACCAATTTGTATATTCCGTGGAGATGGTGTCCGGAAAACTATAGGAGCCATGGCTACTGTAAGTGACAGTGGCGGTTGTCCACGAACCCTGGCGCGCAAGTCTGCTAATTACCAAACTTCAATAGTGTATCAATAGCATGTTATTTAAGATTATTATGAAACATTTCTAACGGATTTCCGTCGCGTTATATTTAAAATCCTTACGATTCGAGTGCTTTGCAACTATCATGGTCGCAATCAGAGCCCCATATTATATTATATATATGATATTATAGCCCTATATAGTTCTTTGAATATGTTAAACGTTCGCGAAAGTTTAAGACAATAATTAGGATTGAATATTTTCCGTCATTTGGTAATCTGCTACTATATGTATAAAATTGCAAAAACTATTCCATTGGTACACTATTGAACCGTCTGTAAATTAACAGGCCTTCTAGTCTAATTGTATTCATCTGAGTACCCGATTTCAAATCTCGAATTTTCGCTCGCATTCGAAGTTTGACTTGCAATGGAAATTTAAATTCGAAAACAAATGAACGCTCTCTTCCATGCCCGCGTTGAGGACGAGCGTTTACATACTCATAATGCAATACAGTCGCTAGATATTATGTTTGATATGGCTTTATAATCCTTTGGAAATTTGCTCAGGTGTGCTGGTTTCCTCACGATGTTTTCTTTCTCAGTTTAAGTAAGAGACAATTTGTAATACGCACTTGATTTCCATAAACCGCTGATCATACCACTAGGCTATCGCTGCTTAAGTCATCTTTCTTTTAAGTAAACAATGTAGTTTGATCTTCAATACATAAACATCAAGTATTTATACATACTACTACGCGAATACTAAACTTCAAAGTTTGTAGAAAGAAAAAATCGATCACGAGCGGGATTTGAACCCGGGACCTACTGGATAAAGCCTCCAGTCGCTCTGCTACTAAGCTATTCGTGATGCCGCCTGTGTTATCGACTGGTAGCGACTGGGAGCTTTACCCAGTAGTGGTAAGCGGAGACCCCATCTTTCAGATAAGTTTTAACGAACAGAAAAATCATCTCGCTCACAGTGGAACGTATATTTATATTATTACCTTAGAGTATGTAAGAAAATATAGAGTGATAACGTCAACAACAATGCCTTGTGCGGAGCATAAGCAGGTCTCACCATTGAAATGTTGAAATATGCTTTTTAGTCATTTTTGCAAAATTACATAGCAGTTAACCATGATATAAGTTAAATGTAACTTTTTTCGCTCGTGGAGCCTAGTTGAAACACAGTCGATCGAGATATGATCGCAGACGGAGTTCGTGTCGCAGCCGCGTTGTTCATACCCGTGCTCACGTTTCATACTTCTGTAGGGTTGCTCTATATTTTTTATATACTCTAAGATTTCCATACCATGCATTTCCGATGTTTCAAGGATAACCTCAAATATAAAAATGTGTTCGTTATGCGACATGTCTGTAGAGACATTCGAGAACAATCGAAGGGTCTACGGCATTCCGCGCCAAGATTTGATGGCTTTTATGATATTACTCCAGGGTTCTGCTGATTTGGGGAAACGATTTGAACGCGATGTGGTTTGCTTAAATTGTGAATAGGTTTTGGTTATGAGGTCAAAAAGAAACGACATTTTTGTAGATAGAATTTTGTAACGACATCGACACTTGTTTTTAGGGTTCCGTACCAAAGGTTAAAAACGGGACACTATTACCACCTATTACTAAGACTCTGATGTCCGTCTGTCATCCATCAGGCTGTAACTCATGAACCTTGATAACTGTCGTGTCGGATTGCCTATCGATCGCTGCTGAGATTGGCCACTGTAATCAAAACGCATTCATAAGGACATTATAGGATTATTCCTATATCAATTACACTTTCTCTTCTTCTTCTTATTGTATGGTTGATGTACAACCTAATGTCAGAGTTTAAACCGCCCGTGGGCCTCTGACATGGCTTAACACACCATTGAAAAATCTCTCAGGTGTGCTGGTTTCATCTCGTTCCTCACCGTTTTAGCAATTGATAATTAATTTATAATACGCACATACCTTACGAAAGGTCAGAGAAGCGCGCCTTGGGATCGATCTTGAGACCTCTGACTTGTCAGTCGATGGTCATACTACTAGGCTATCAGTGCTATATACATATATAACTTTCTCTAAAACCCGTTACGGCCATGGTAAAACCCTCACCTCAAAACCAGAAGGAAAAGAATCCAAATAACTAAGAATGAGACACAATCATCTGAACTTTACAAGGAAATGTAATCATGGCGCTTTGATTATTTTTATAAGTGGATAATGTGGTTAGTGACTCAAGAGTCGATACATTTTTTGCTTATGAGTCATCATCATCATCATCAGCCTGTATTAGTCCACTGCTGAACATAACCTTCTCCCAATGTGCGCTTATAGGAGGTATTTGCCCATAATCACCACACTGGGCAAGTGGGTTGGCGATCGCAGTTGATAGCTGTTACACAGAAGGATGCGGTTGCCCATCCTCCAGATCTTTCCCTTTGTCGCTTCTTACGACACCCGCAGGACGAGTAGGGGTGATTCTATTCTTAGACCGGAAACCTCACGGCATACTTATGGGTCATCATGACAGTAATAAAAATAACCTTGTAAGGAAACCAGCATACCTAACATATTTTCGATGGTGAGTAAATCAGGTCAAAGGCTTTTTTTTTTGGGTACTCCACCACCAAGACCTACCATCAAGGGTATGTCCAATTCTCACAGACTATAAACTACACGATATTCCTAATATTTCCTAATTTTGGAATGCCCAACAGGGGCGTGCAGTTCGTATAGGCAAAAAGGCATTGCCTACCCTGATAGGTTCGACGCAGACGACAAATTAGTGAAACGAAGTAGGATTTGTATGTACTGCCTACCCTGTTGAAAATGTCTGTGCGCGCCCCTGATGCCCAATGACACTTTGCCCGACCTGGTGATCGAACCCAGGACTTCGTGCTCAGCAGACACTCTTGCTATCACTAGACCAACAAGGTAGTCTTTGTTCCAAATAAGAAGAAGTAACTAATAATTACTAGCATTTAGATTTCGATTTTTTGCTCGCCCTCAAATATTTTTTTAAGACTAAGGCAATTAAATTCACTTATTCACACGGTGTGTTCCTAAACGTTAGGCACGTGATAATTAATTTAATTAGAGCAGCACAGGGCCAAGGTTGAGTTGCCTACAAGTACCTCTGTCATGGATTTATACACCATAAAAAATATATCTCAGGAGTGGACTGGGTTTAAACTAAATAACTACAGTATTTATATAGTCTACAGGATTATTTGTAAAACACCAGCATTCTTAAAAGGGGTCATTAAATTCATCATTATGAACAACTGTTAATATGGGACCAACCCTGAAATCACAAAAAAAAAACAACTGTTCCATACATTTATGTTCGGATAACAACAAAATCATTCAACAAAATTAGTCATTCATTTTAGTATTTGTTGTTATAGCGGCAACATAAATACATCATCGGTCAAAATTTCAACTATCTAGCTATCATGGTTCATGAGTTACAGCCTGGTGATAGACGGACTGACATGGGACAGCGAAGTCTAAGTAATAGGGTCCCGTTTTTACCCTTTGAGTACGGAACCCTGAAAATCTTGTGACCCAGTAAAAAGACAAATTATAATCGCGTGTCAACTTTAAAATTTGAAATTTCGACTGATTCTGATAGGATACGGTGGCTCAGCGGTTAGAGCGTCAGCACGGTACGCCGAAGATCGTGGGTTCGACTCCCATCCGTATCAGTTGTTTTTTCAAATTACTTATTAAATATTTATATTAAAAACCTCCTCCTTTATTTAAAGTCGGTGTTAAAATAAACCAAATTCTACACACATTCTTCAAATAGCTACTACATGCCTATTTCCCACACGAATACAAAATTAACTAAGTAATTCCTTCCATCCTTGAAGATAATTGTGTGACAAACGGACGGACATAATGCAACGCCATTTTTATTGTCTATGCGTTGAGGTCTATGACCATGGTCTTACGGCTTTGTGCGTATGAAGAAGCTATGTTTAAAAAGGTCATTGGTGTATTTCTTGGTGAATGACGTCATCGCGTGCTAGTTTGCATAAGTTATGGAGTAGTGTGAATGTGAAGACTTGCTGTCTCTTTCTTTTGTATTTAATTAACCTTCGACCAAAAATGAGGGGTAATAAGTTTTACGCGTGTATCTGTGTATATGTGGCATAGAATAGAACTATTTTATTTGCTTTGAATATAAGTAGTATAGATTTGTTAATTAATACATAATTTTGATTTCGTCTTATATTATCGTCTTTGTGGCATGCCAATGTTTACTTACAAGTTACAACTATGTCACATATAAGCTTACACTCTATTCTTACCATATTACCAATCCAATCCAAACCAATCTATTATTTTAATTTATTTTACCATACGTACTATCGTGGACAAAGCCGGTGCACCACTTTAAAGGATAGAATCGCTTGCACCCGGCGGCGGCGTCCGATCTGAACGTAGCGCTAACCCCGCCGCTACGCACGTAGCATCGTTCAAAGCATTTTGATCGCAAAGTGGTGCACCTTTAGTGTCCGCGATAGTACATGGCATCATAGCTATCAAAACCGATGAACCGATTTTGCTTCAGTATTTTATTGTGTAGTTGGTTTCAAAAGTTCATCTTACCTTTCTTATGCTGGAGAGCACTTAAAACAGTCCGTCCTGCGCCTGATTTCTCTCCGGTCGTGTCGGATTGCCGTCCCATCGGTCTATGAGAGTGAGGGAACAGAGAGTGCACCTGTGTTTACGCACGCACGCGTAGTTGGCTATTCTCAAAATAAAAACAAAATATTTTCATTTATGTAGACCATTTTAGCCAATTAATAATAATTAATATTATTATAAGAGTGACTCTAGTTGCCAGTTCCAAGGGCAGCCTACCCCTCGTAGAGAAGAATCTGGCAAGAAACTCCATGGTAGAGTTTGCCTGCTGTAACCGAAATTCTGTCGCGAATTCGGTGCTGAAATAACTTTTGCTTGCTTCCTTGCCTAATAGGCACAGGCCAGAAGTGTCAATAAAGGCCAAACAGCGTCTCATACACGTTATTACGCGGACATAATAACGCCTAAGCGAGCTAACAGCCAACCGTCCTAATTAGTCAATTATGGGGTCGTTTCGGAGACAGTCAGCGGTAATTGAATCATTGTAGTTAATGTTTAAGGTGAGATACGGTGGTGGGAGGAGCGGGTAGCGATTATAGACAGAGTAGAGTTGGTAGGGACGAAATCAAGATTGTCTAAACTATTCCGATCAGCGTAAATCTAGAAAGCAATGTTAGAGGCCTACGGGCGGTTTAAACTCTGACACCAGGTTGTTCATCAACTATACGATGAAGAAGAAGAGCGTAAATCTGATTTTTAAACGACTTCAAAAAGGAGGAGGTTCTTTATTCGGCTGTATGTTTTTTTTTTAATACTAGTATTTTCTACCAAGAAACTCTCGGAACAGAAAAAAATAGTATTAGATAGATACTGTGGTTTGACAATTTAATACATTTTATTTTGGCATTATGATTGCAATCTCTCTTCCGCGCTTAGTGTCTGGATTCGATTCTCGAATACATAATATGATATATGTGATTGACATATATTTTTCGGTTTATTTATTCGGTGCATTGACAAAGTATGTTTGTAACTTATGTACGAGGGTATATTCTTAATATTGTAGTACTAATAAGTTAACATTTTTATAAAACACTAAACAGAAAAAAATCGTTTCAAGCGGGACTTGAACCCGCGACCTACTGGATAAAGCTCCCAGTCCCTCTGCCAAGCTGTGATTACTACCAAACTTCAAACTTCTGCAATACTAATATTTTGCTTTGCCTAAAACTGGAAAAGAATTTGAAGAAATTTTGTAAATCCACGAATACTTTTCCTAATCTCTTTTCCTATCACATTGTCCTCTACCTTACCACTTTCATTTTCGATGCCTTATACGAGCGCCTTAGCGTGTACGCAATAAGGGCCACTTTCACTGCGCGGGTCAAGGTTCGTTCTCGGGTGGGGAGCACGTGTTGCCTCATCACTAGTCTTGGTATGTGCAGTAGACTAGTTTTTCTTGTGGGTGCGCCTGAGTCGGTGTATGGATATGGAGTTATGGTTAAGTTGTATTTTTATGGAACGGTTATGTAATTTCCTGGCCTTAATATCTCTGGTCGGATTGTAGTCCCATTATTGGGACTATGAGATAGAGAGAACAGACAGTTTTTCTTTCTGTATCGTACCCTAGTGTCAGAGTTTAAACCACTCGCAGGCCTCTGACATTGCTTTACACACAGTTGAAAAATCTCTCAGGTGTGCTGGTTTCCTCACGATGTTTTCCTTCACCGTTTTAGCAAGTGATAATTAATTTATAATACGCACATAGATCCAAAAAGTCAGAGGAGCCTGGGATACGAACCTACCTTTGACTTAGCAGTCCAGTGGTCATACCACTAAGCTATCATTACTCTAAGACCCTACTAATAAGAAAATAAGGATCAAAATGCAATGTAAAAGCCTTCCAACATTATGAATGTACTAGTAGGTACTCTTAGGCCGCCTTGTAAACCTGTTCTGTGTCGCAAGCGCAGTAAATGTTTCTATCAATTACATAACTACGCACGTACTATGTGCTTGTGAATTGTAAACAAGTGCAGCGATTGTAGGAAGGCTAAACTGAATGGAGAACTACATATTAAGTCGAGCTTTATTTTATTCTCGTGGTGGCGCATTGGTTACGGACCCGCTTTTCAAGCACGTGGGTTTGGGTTCGAACCTCGCATGTACAAATGTGACTTTTTCTGCGTTATTTATGAACTTTCTTAGTTAATCTAAGACTAGATATAATAACAACGCGAGGAATCATCTGAAATCGTCAACCCGCAGTGAGCTAGCGTGATGATTAGGAATGCTCGAACCGTCTCTGTACAAGAAGAGTCTTTTGCCCTGTGGGACAGTTTCAAGCTGTTTTATTAATATTTATTTATTGACGAGCTTTTTCCCGCTTTTTCTCTCGTATTTATTTTCATTTTAATTTTATTGCATTTTCTGTCTAATAGTTTAGCTCGTCTTGGCATTTGGTTAATAATTATGCCTTCAAATAGTCCCCTCATGGGTTGACTGTTTCTTGAGCTCATGGCTCTTTAAGCCATAAACAAACATAGTTACAAAATTGTTATTGTGTTGTGCATGCTTATACACGACTCGTATATGATTGCGCAAGAGTGTCTGGCGAGAATGGACAATTATCCTGACTGAGCAAATAGATGTGACCTTAGTGGCTGTATTTATTAGAAAAAAAACGTCCTAGGCATATTTTAAAATGTAAAAGTTTGCATTGAAGTTTTAGATGCTATTAATTGATTAAAATTCTATTACAATATTATACAGAACCCTTCGAGCGCTGTCGAACTCGCACTTGCCTAGTTTTTTAGATATTGTTGCTCTTTAATAGAATAAGTATACTAAACTATTATTCAATAAAAATAATATCAAAACCCCCGATACAAAAGACCTCACCAAGACCTTGAAGGGCAGGGTGATGTCTAGGAACCTGGACGTTAAGACATGCAGTAAGTCATGGTATGCAGTAAGAACATTTAAAACTCCCCCCGGCCATAAAAAAGGAGGTTCTATTTATAGGGCTCATCAAGTAATGACGCTGGTTCCTGATTGTACTTATATTTTCTTAGTACAAGCTATGTATAATTAAATATAGTAGATATACACGGAATGCTGCAGCTAATACCTGCTTACTAAGCTTTGTATAAGTCACGTAGTCCTCTCAGTATCTTGAATATGAATAGATTAGCTAGTGTACTTGTATGTTGGTATGTCAATGCCAGTTTTCGCACTGCTAGTTTATCTTCAAGATAATGCGTGACAAGGTAAGCAGAACTAATACGAAAACGAGTTTATGAACAAATGAGTTTTTAAGTTAAATATTTGGTAAAATATAAATTACAAGCTTAAAGGAGCAGTGATAGCCTAGTGGTATGACCGATGGACTGCCAAGTCAAAGGTCTCAGGTTCGAACCCAAGGCGCACACAGGCATGATATGAATCGACATCCAGGATTAGCTCCAGATGAAGGAACTCCTTAACGGTCAACAGCACACATTTTTTTAATAGAGAGTGCACCTCTATTCACAGACACACTTGTTTACTATAATATCTCCTGCGTAGTTGACTGATCTCCGTTGAGATTGGCCACTGTGGCCAAAATTCGGTTACGAGGACAATATTTGCAAATGCTCAATCCTCAATCCAGTATGGTTTTACCAAGACAAGTTAGGCATCTTAAAAGTGGGTGTTTTCCACCGTAGGAAACTCTTACCATGAGGTAGATTTTCCATACTTATTTATTACCTAGTACCTGTGACATTATTTAAATAATGTTTTTCCGAGTCAACTGTGCGCCTTTTAATTAGAGCAGCAGCTACAGAGCGGTATGTCAACTTTATAGGTACTATAGTTAAGCAACTACCTGCGCGCGCATTGGACCCGTCGGCGCAGGAGTGACTCAATACACGCAAAGCTTGTACTTCATAAAATAGGGCGATTGATTATATTGCAATGTATCGACATTTAAAGAAACTTGAACTAAGCGACTCCGGTCCGCGTAAAGTTCGTCTTTTTAGCCTCATTAAAGTCCTGGATTCAGTTACCAGGTTGAGCAAAATGTTATTGGGTTAATGTGGAAATTCTCAGGTGTTATTTGGCACCAGATCAGCCCGGTACATGCCAACTCTAGTAAGATATGATTTAAATCTTAATTGACTAACGCCTGTCACAAACCGAGGTGAACCATCGGATCTTGGAGGCTTATACTTGCCCTTCACCAAGGGATGTGATGGTGTTTTATTATACAACTCGGATGGATTAAAAACCACATGGTGTTCTACAGATCTCTAGAACGGGTTTCATAGCGCTCGTGTTTCTATTACCAAGTTCCGATATATCTAGTATTTATAATCCATCCTCCTAGCCTTATTATTCCCAAACTTTGTTGGGGTCGGCGTCTAATCTAACCAGATGCAGCTGAATATCAGTTTTCTATGGAGCGACTGCCTGTCTGACCCCCGCAACCCAAAGGGATACGATATTCTAAGGTTAGATCAGTTATCAGGATTGTATCAGGGATGACTCCCTATATCGACTGTAAAAGATCATCATGACAACCGGGGCCAACGGCTTAACGTGCTTTCCGAGGCACGGAGCTAGTGATAATATTAATTTATAATCCGCACGTAAACTTTTTTTTTCTTTTTTCGGGGGGAAACCTTCAAAAGGCATCCTGCCTTCGGGGAAGAGACAGGGTAAACCTACGAAAAGTCAGAGGTACGCGCCTTGGGTTCGAACCTGAGACCTTTGACTTGGCAGACCAACGGTCATACCACTAGGCTATCACTGCTAATCTATATCTAGTATATAATATAGATAGATAGATAAATAACTTGAATGCATTATCTATACAATTATAGTTACGTAATATACTTTATGTATATCTATAGATACATAATTAAAGATAACTACGTAATGATCAGTTCTTGTCGTGAGGAAAAACCTAGGTAAGTAGAGGTCTGTTTTATTTTATATACTTAGGTAGATAGTCTTTGTACTCGCTTGGTGCGTTGGCTGGGATAAAATGAATGGAATGCAACGACAATTTTATACCTATTATTTCCTAATTAGTTATTTTGGTAGTAGATTAACTTGTGTCAATATAATTAGGACTTATTTAATAAGAAACTCGCAAAAACTACTGAATCGGGCGAGACTTGAACCCGCGATCCCTTGCGTGCCGTGCCATCATTGGTAAAGCGATGGCACGGCACGCTATCGCTTCAGGGATCGCGGGTTCAAGTCCCGCCCGAGTCAGTTGTTTTTGCGAGTTTCCTATTAGTTAAATAATTTCATTTAATAAGCAAATCTTGTGCATAAACATGTCAAAAACATACATAAAAATAATATATAATTAGAACCTTCACTAGGATTTTTTTTAAGTTTTAATAATCCCCAACTTTGTTTGTGGTTTTATATGCAGTATCTAATTGTATGCAGCTGAATGTTTTCTACGGAGCGACTGCCTGACTGATTGTTACGATATTCTATATACTCAGGTACTAATATCTGTTAATCATCATCATCATTTCAGCCGAAAGACGCCCACTGCTGGGCATAGGCTTCCCCCAAAAATATCTGTTCATCACACATCAATTTTGTCCAGAACAAGAATAGAACCCGTGACACCAAGCAACTTTAAGTTGACTTAACAACTTTAACTTGAGAACTCCTCCTTTTTTGAAGTCGGTTAAAAATATGCCCAAATCTTATTACCCTTGATTCAATTTTCTTTTGTAGAACTAATGCCGTTACAAGGACACTACAACCACATACCATAGCCACCATAACTAGTACAGAACCATTAATGCAGGTACATAAAGCCGTGATCCTCATAACCTAGGATGACGTCATGTGTTAAACTTGGTACATTCAAAGGCACGTCACTCGTAAGTTTTATAGTAAAATCTACTTTACCCACATTGATTTAAGGTGCATTATTGATACCATTGGTTTCCTTGATCGTACGTGTTGTATTGGAGGTAAAGAATAATGAAACCTGATTATCTGATGACGTGAGGATAGATTGGCGAAGTGGTTATAATATGCGGATCCGCTTCTGCCGGGCTTCGATTCTCGTGCGAGACTATATTTGTGTAATCGATAGATTGTAAATAGTCTAGAAAATCCATAAACATTAAGTACATAAACTTTAAATCAATTTAAACCTATAATCAATTGATACCTAATAAATAAATCAGCCTGCAACTGTCCCAATATAGGGCAAAGGCCTCTTCTCATACATAGATTTTATTTGATACCTACCTAATGAATTGAATTGATACCTAATTTATCTAAATAGATAGAGTAGTTTAGGAGCTACAGTGGAAGGACTGATTACATAAATCCGAAAAGTCAGAAGTGCGTGTCTGGGTTTCGAACTTACGACCTTTGACTTGACAGTCCGGTCGTACGTACCACTAGGCTATCACTGCTTTAATCATTCTTATTTTTGTCGTATCGTTGATTAAACATCCTGTCAGAGTTTAAATCACTAGTAGCCCGTAGGCCTTTAACATGGCTTTACGCACCATCGGAAAATCTTTCTAACTTGCTAAGTTTTCCTCCATTGTTTTATGTAACTGATAATTAATTTTCAACGCATAAAATTTCAAAATGACAGTAATCCGTGCTAGGATTTGAACCTGCCTACTTCGATTTGCAATCTATCGGTTATACCACTTAGCTCGAAGCTAATTTCCTACTAAAATTAGTATTCAACCCTCAAACTCTATTTGGGATGTTTTTAACCATCACTAAAGAATACCATTCACAACCTTGACTGGACAATTTAGAGAATGTCCACAATTAGGACAATGTCCGTACATAATGGATAATTACATAAAACCTAAGTTTTTCCTTGTTTTCGCATAGACAATTGTTAAAACCGGTAGTTGTTTGTGAACGTGTATGTGAATATATTATGTGCTTATCTTTCATTGGAGTGAATGCTTAGCTACTATTACTTGAAGGTCATTCGTGGTTTAACGTGTTTTAATGTTATTTGAAGTTCGAGGTATTTAACTTGATTATTAAGTCAATAAGAACTGGATTCTCAAGAAGAATAAAAGTCTTATAGCCAGCGCAAACCGATAGCAAGGTAGAAAATTTTAAATGTAACAATGTAATTTATGACTTTATTTCATTGTAATGAAGTATATATTTCAATGCTTGGAGGACGCGGAGCATCGTAGCGGATTTCTTGAGTTCGTTCTCCGAACATTAAAAATAGTAGTGATTTTTTTGGATAATTTTAGTAAATAATTGCAATAGTCATGTTATTGAAAAGAATAATAATATTTTTCTCTAAAATACTTTAAGAATTTAGACAGTAGGTTAAGGTGCAGGGGTGGCCCTTGGACCACCCCTGCCGCTAATGTTGTACAGAAACTAAAATATATGTGCCCAAACGCATAAAATCTTTATTTTTATGCTTGGTAATTATATGCCTAGATATCATTATTAGTAAAACATACTTATATGTACTTATGTGAAAAATTTATGGGCTGCGGTCTACTGACAATTATGCCAACAAAAATTATGGAGGCATAACGTTTTACCAAATGAAGAGTATACCAAAAAAAATACAAATTAACTAGTACTTCAAATATTATACAACGATCGCAAATAAGAATCTTTTTTTGTTTCCAAAACTACACAATTTTTGTACAAGAAAAAAATGGCTACATACAAAAAGAGCGCTTTTAGACTTCAACTCACCAATAATAAGAAACATCTTAAGATTATAATCCATTGGTGCGAATATGAAATACCAATATAATAAGCTCTCGTAGCTTATATAATTACTTGTAACTTATCGAGGTCGCCATACCATTCACTATGAATCATCTTAATGACGTGCTATCAAGGTATTGCAATAAAATAGTTTACAATAACAAATAAATTATTCTTATAAAAGTAACTAATCAACTTCTTTATCTGTGGTTGATGAACAACCTGGTGTCAGAGTTTAAACCGCCAGTAGGCCTCTGACATGGCTTTACAGTTTACACATCGTTGAAAAATCTCTCAGGTGTGCTGGTATCCTTCATCGTTAACTGAAAATTAATTTCTTAAACGCATATGAGTCCGAAACGTCAGAGGTGCATGCCTGGGTTTTGAACCTACGACCTTTAATTTGGCAGTCCAACGGTAATACCACTAGGCTATCACTGCTAAATAAAATATAGAAGATAATTTTGATAGTATGAATGAGATCAGAGTAGGCATCAGAGTAACAGAACTTGGAGGTCTCCGGTTCAAATATTTTTGATATCTAATCGAATTTTTGTTTTTTAAATATTTGAAATTTTAGAGTTGCGCATTCTTTTTTAATTTTTTTTTTATAGACTTACGCCTGTATTCCCCAGAGGGGGTAGACAGAGATGTGCAGACCTACGTTTCGCCGGCTATGTTATAAGTCCCATGTAACATGGGGCGACCCTATTGCCATTAACCGGGCACAATTCCAGACTCCGTGCTGCTACTGAGAATTCCCTAATGGAAAAACCCAATAACACTTTGCCCAACCCGGGGATCGAACTCAGGACCTCGTGCTCAGCAGTCGCGCTTGCTACCACTAGTCCAACGAGACAGTTAAAATGTTATAAAAGTTTAGTAGTTAATTAAGTTAAAGTAAAATAATTGCCAAGACTTAATTATAATTACAAACTTCAAGGCAAAACATCGAGTATGTCCCAAACATAATAATTTAGTGCCATTGCACCAGACCTGCCTTAATCACGATGCAGTTTAGCGACTTTCGCCAAGGTCGGAATTCGGATGGGTGACCCACTAAGTAACCTGAGTCAGTTTTACGTTAAGTTGTAAATTGATTTGCCATTTTGCAACACTTGCCGATCGGTAAGCGATTGTAAACAAGTCATTTAGCAAATTATTTAAAACCTTATGTTAACAATCTTAAAGCTTAAAATGCGCTGAAGAAAAGTTCTGAATTATTTTCTCACGTCTCCATTTCAAATGCTATAGAATTTTCAATCTTGATATTAAGTAAATAATGCTTAAATTCGCCTGTAATGGCTGTTGTTATTCAGTTTGTTGATATCGACATCATTGCATGCTATAATAATAAGAACTTCATGTCTGAGTCAATAAAGTTCTTAATCGATAAAGCAAATAGTAAGCTTAAGTAAAATATAAATTAGAATTCTAGCTATAATTTAAATAATTTTAAACTTAGTTTCAAGAGGTCTATGATCGAATATAGCTTGATAGCCAATACGTATCAACTTGTATTTGATTGTGTTGAATTAGCAAACTAATCGTTTGAATAAAGTAATGAATGAATTAATTAGGTAACTAAGATTACACTGACAGACTATTAATGTTGATACTTGATACCTAAAGGAACACTTGATACTTGATACTCGGACATGAAAAATATTCGCTGATGTATCAACGTTATATTTCTTGGGTAACCTAAAATATTGTAAGCCATTTATTTAAAAGAGCAACCATGGAGTCTCTTTCCAGATCCTTCTCCATGAAGGGTAGGCTGCCCTTGGCACTGGCAACTAGAGTCACTCTTATAATAAACAATATTAGAATTATGACTATTCATATGTGCCTAATGGTCTACATTGGTCTACATGAATAAAAATATTTTGATTTTGAACCTTTTATTTATTTTTTTGTTTAAGGAACCTTTCAAATGGCGCCTGGCCTCCGGGGGGAAGAAACCAGTGTGGAATTCTTACCTCATTAAAACCACCCCGGTGATCACCATCAGCATATGGAGGGAGATCCCGGGACCTCTTAGGAGACCGGCTCCGGAACTTTCCTAATGCGACAACGCCTGTTAAGCACATCCCCGGAGAGACTAAATAACGTTAAAATCGCCACGCTATCACGAAAGCTCATCGCATGTTGGCGATTTCAGACTATATAATCCAGGTTTCCTCACGATGTTTTCCTTCAGTGGTGTTTTAGATTAACAAGGCACAGAGCTTGAAAGTAATTATACTTTTTATCGCTTAAAGCCGTAAGAATCAGCTAGAAATTCCAAGATTATGGTGATTTAATTACAAAACGTCATCTCTATTGGCAATCATTAAATGCTAAGATCTTTCAGATTACATAGTATGGACTATCACTATTTCGTAAGAGTTCTAGTTTCTTAAAATTGGTATTTATAAGACAAGTTTCTACTCAAAATTCTTACGAAATGCATGATATTATGAATAAATACCTGACGTATACAAACGCATTTTTTAATATTTACAGGACAGTTTTTTTAAGCTATTGCATAGATTTATCGCGGGCTTTGAGCGCGGCGACTAAATCAAGAAATTCCGTAACGAAAATAAAAAACCTAACACCCTTTATTGCAGAAGTGTTTAAAACCATATAAACTTACTAAATTAAACGAACTTACCTTAAGTGAAGTTCTATTGTAATTATATGAAATGATTAGTCTTCGAGATCTTGATATAATTTACTATGTAGTCCCACTACTTCTACTGTATGACACGCGAATTTCAGAGGATTCAATCCTGAAAATAAAAAAGGTTGCGCTGGCAACACTACCCAGCTTACGTCATTCTATTTAGAGCAATTCTGGAATAAATACTAAATATATACACATATATATCATGTATGGTCATATATTTAGGATACAAAATACTTTTTCAACTTCAATCCCAGGGTAAAACAAACTTCAATTGTTTTAGGGCTTGGGAGGGTTGTTAGTCTCGAAGACTAATCATTTCATATAATTACAATAGAACTTCACTTAAGGTAAGTTCGTTTAATTTAGTAATTATATTCATGATTAGTCTTCGAGATCTTGATATAATTTACTATGTAGATGTTTAGAGAAGAAGTTGAAAAAGAAAATAATTAAATAGGTACAATCCTTCCTATGACAAGAAAACATTTCAATTAAGTACATGAAATCTTTTTTATGAAAATTAAAATAATACTGAATAATTATATCAGTGTTTTCGAACCCCCTTTAAACATCACAATCCTCATTAACAAACAGTACTGAACAATCATTTGTGTTATTATTAAATAATCACATTAATCAGTCTGAACATTTCAAACAGCCTTTGCAAATAAATAGTAGGTAGGTAATTATCAGTTTCCCTAGCTAAAGGTTTATTATAATGATTAGCAAAAGAAAACTTAAGATCCCACTGAGAGTAACCAGCAGTTTTAAAAATTGCACCTCTAATTGCTAATGAGGTGGATGAGTGTCACATTATAAATGAGGTGTGAATTTTTTAATTTTTATTGATGTATACCCCCTGTTCAACATTACTTGTTTTAGCTAACGACTTGTTTGCCTACTGACATAATTATAACTAAACAATATAATCTTTCAGTGTTTAATTCAAGCTTTTTAAATGATTAATTATCATTTTACAATATAGCAGAGTAAGTAATCACAGGACAAATAGAAGATTTTTTGAAAAATTAAGGAAGTATAATTTCTTATTTTTACTGTTTTGATGTCCTAATTAAATCAATAATTATCATCTTTACAAATGAATCACTGAATTCTATGTTTATACATCTCATTATATAGATTCCCGTATTCTCTGTGTACTTGTAAACGCTAACAGAATTTTTTGAGTATAATTCTTGTTCATTTATTAATTACCTTATATAAAATTACCTTTTTTAAAGTTCATTACTAGCGACAGATCCTAAGTATCATTAGGATGAGCCGCTCTTTATTTGAAAAATCCTTCAAAATCTTTTTATCTGTGAATCTGTGCCTATATCATAACTTATGATCAATGATATACTTAGCTTATTTAATAGTAATAAAGGAAGTGTATGTTGAACTATATATTATAAAAATGCTTTGTGAGAAATTCTACTATCTTTTGAAACAAATAATTCAAATTTATTTTCATCCTTACAAAGAAAACCTACCACTTTTTTAATGTCACTGTATATTGTATTGTGAATGCGATAATGAGGATATCATAACCTGAATAAAGTCATCTTATATCAGTAGTCTCTTAATGCTTCCCTGGTAATACACCTGCCCAAAAGAAAGACTGCTGTCAAAAGGATGTGGTTTTTTGGGAGGTGACAATAATAATTGTCTTGACTAGTCAAAGGCCAAAAGCATTATCTTCTTTAATTTTAACTCTTGAAATTATTGTAATTTTTTCAGTTAACTGTAAAAGTATATTCTATTTTATTATTATATTCCGCATAATTATAGATCTTTAACCAAAAACTGATATTATGACATTTGTGCTGGCTCTAGAAACAAATAAATCTGTGGGAGGTTTTTTAAATCTTAGGTACTACTACCTCAGATAAAACAGAAAGCCCTTACCCAGCAGTAGGATGATATGGGCTGACAGTACCAAATTGTAACTATCTCACATAAAACCATAGAATAGTTCTTACTCATAATCAACACCTCTATTTCTAGACAAAGATAGCTTTTTTGTCTTTAGACTTTACATAGGATGCAAATATACAAATATTGCGAGCCTTAGGTACACCATTAAGATACCACAAACTATTAAAATTCATGAAATGAATACCATCTATCCTATTAATATATAAGCGTTGCTGTGGCAAGAATTAATTTCTTTGACAAAACATTGTAAACCCACATAATGATTGCAGCTAAAAGTTCTAAATATTCATGTGATTTTTCTTATCCTCCTCAGTCCAAAAACCATTAATCAGGTAGGTACTTGATCATTATAAAATATTCAACAATACAAGATGCACTTGAATATTTTTTACTATTATTCCATATTTATGCAAAGAACAAGATACCTATTTTAACAGGAACATAGTCTAACTACCATTTTCTAACCATTCATTAAATGGTGTTTCTGTAAATTCATTAAAATACAAATACTATCACCATGATAACTGATTTAAATATCTCTACTCTGAAGATAGGATATTACTAATTTTAGTAGGTAAGTATCTTAGTGAAAGTCAGTGGATCAATACATCAGCTAAAACACATGAAATTGAACTCACAAATAATATTATGATAGTAAAAACCAAAGTATACCTGTATACTGTCAATAGGTATTAAAAATATACCTACACCTTTCCCATCTATGGTGATGTGATCAAGATTATCAAGATTCAATCTTAAGATTCGTTTACAAGGTGTTTGTATGTCATTTAAAATGTTCAAAATTAATAAACTTATTAAGGCACTTTAAATTTAATACTAATATAAGTCTCATACTGCCAATAGGAGTCACTGTACTTAATGTTTTTTAACAATTTAAGTACTCTGAACAGTTTGGTAAGCTAAAAACACTTAAACTCAATAGTCTATCTATTTGTTTAAAAAGTCCATATTTTCAGTTAAGACTGAACATGATGTAAAATATTATGGAATAGTTTTTATGATAACCTTGTTGCTATGATAGGATAACTTTATCCTGTGTAATTTTTTGCCAACAAGAATAATAATATATAAGGCGGCCTGTAAAAGCCTTTACCTTTAAGTCTGTCTCACAGACCTGTGATGATGTGCCTGTCCGCTTGCCTGAGGTCCTGGATTGGTGTTCCTTTCCTTTCCTGTACTCCTGATGATATTGCCCCCCCCCCCCCGTTTAGAGTCTACTCACACATGGGAGGAGGCATGGCATGGAAGTTATTCTTATTTTTGTAACAATGTTGTTCCTGCTGATTACAGCAGAAACAAATTAACAGGCTAATAAGCCTCCATGTAATAATAGACTTCTTTACATTAAAGAATCTTCCTTTGACACTGCGTTTATAGATTTAACATTTTCATTGAGTTTTTCATTAAACAGATAATTATCCTGCTCTATTAAATTTATTTCTTTACTATGTCTTTATCCAAATTAATTGGAATCAATTTACTGCGAATGACTGTGTCAGCAAATGTAAACACTGATTCTTCTCAAGACATCTTAATTAATAATATCTCAATGTTAGAGACATCAGCATTTTTGTTGGTTATATACCAACTTATTTACTACTTTCAGCACTGCTGACAGAGCTAAACCCAACTGTTGCTGACTTTCTTCTACTCCTTTGTCTTTACCCTTTATATTATCAATCAGCAGGCTTGATATTGAGTTAGGCGCTTCTAACAGTATACATTTTAGGGTAAGTTATATTATATTTCTATAAGATGATATCCTTTACACTCTTCTCTATACCACTTAAACTGTCAAATAGGGTTTTTTGCAGTTTTTATAGTCATTGCCATCATCCTTTACACACTATAATTTTATTTTTATTGTTGAGAAAGTCAATATGATCAAATAATTTATACCATTTGTTCTTCTAATACTTTGATATTGTCAGTGTTCATTTAGGGGCTGATATAAATAAAACGATAGCTCACAGCAAGACAACAAGATGTTCAGGTCCCAACAGTTTTGCAAACTCTCTTATGGTAGCGGTAAGTACAATAATTCTTATGTAAACTTTGAAGTAAGTAAATGAATTGTACATTTCTTTTTATCTGGCACTGCCAGTGTCACGTTCATTTATTAGTTAATAGTAGTATATTAGCAACATGTAAATACATTTTCTACATTTGTTTAATCACTTCTGAGTGAATTTCCTCTACATAAATCATATCAGTCAGCAGCGGCAACCTATGCCCAATGCTAGTAATATGGACTCGTTCCATTCTATTACTCGACTGAACTTCTATAAAACAGACATTATTAGATAACTATATCGTAGTCTGATGTACAACTTACAAGATCACTGATCTTAAACGTATCCAATATTTCCCTCGTGGGATAATAAGGTACGCGTATATCATAGAACTTCTAGATATACCAGTTTATTGTGCTATTTTCTCAACTAGAGAAAACTTTGTAACATGAACTTACATGTACAAAAAGCACGACACCGATGGGTCCTCTGCTGAAAATTAAGAAACTTTTCTTATAGATAACATACCTGAATCTATTTCTCAGAAATATACTGATATGATGATATTTCTTTTATTGACATTTTTGTTCCAGTAACGGTGCCGGTGGTGTAATAAATAATAGCCGGTTTCGACGTCCCATGTTTTTTCGCTGCTTTCCTTAGTATTCTCCATATTATTTCTTTCCTTGACCCGTATTTCACGTTGCATATTGGAAATATTGTAATGTAATTGTATTTATAACAATAATATTCAGTTTTATCACCTAAATAAAAATTAGGGAAAAAATAACGTGCGCGTGATCACGGCGAAAAAATAGTGAATGACGTAAGCTGGGTAGTGTTGCCAGCGCAACCTTTTTTATTTTCAGGATTGAATCCTCTGAAATTCGCGTGTCATACAGTAGAAGTAGTGGGACTACATAGTAAATTATATCAAGATCTCGAAGACTAATCATGAATATAATAACAAATAAGGTATATTTTATGTTGACAAATTAAAAAACAAAACATTTAGAAATATAAACATTCGAATTTCGAAAACAAAATATTTACTTAGATTTTTCAAGACGTGATTTTGTATTAAGTTTTTAAGCTATTGAATGCAAAAATAAATAAATAAATATAATTGCTTAAATTGATAAAAAATGCTATGCAATAGCTTTACCGCGGCGGTCCCCGAGTGCCACACGTTTTTTTTTGTTTGAAGCCTCTTTGCAACCTATATATTTAAACTAAAACCTATATCGTATTTAAAAGTAGACCTATAGTCACGAATAGTTGAGTATTAATTCGACACCGTTTCCGCTAGATACTGCGACCGACAACGTTTAATTAATAACAGTTATCATTAAAAACACATAAAACAAATGAATCACTTACACAACTAATTAAAAAACCATTCAGATACGTAGATTACTCATTCATTGATTGAATCCCTCAAATACTTGTGATGGGAGTATGTTACAAACTCATTTAAACATCAACCTTTTTGGATTACCTTTTTGGATTTCTATCCAATCTCAACGGAGATTAGCCAATTACACAGGAGATATTATAGTGCACAAGTGTGTGCGCAAATACAGATGCACTCTCTATTCCCTCACTCTCATGGTCCGATGGGACGGCCTTCCGACATGATCGGAGAGAGATCAGGCACAGGGCCAACGGCTTTACGTGCTTTCCGAGGCACGAAGTCAGTGATAAAATTTATAAAACGCACATAACTTACGAAAAGTCAGAGGTTGTAGAGGTTTACGAAAAGCCTTGGGTTCGAACCCGATACCTCTGACTTGCCAGTCAACGGTTACAACCGCTAGGCTATCACGACTCAACTTACTCGCGACACTAACGATGTCGTCGGTCCACCTGGTGGGAGGCCTACTAACTTTTCGCCTTCCGATTCGTGGTCGCCACTTGAGAAACTTTCTTCCCCATCGGTTATCAGGTCTTTGAGCGATGTGGCCTGCCCATTGCATAGCAGTCGATAACCTTGACTTGGCGGATAGCCGAAAACCAAAGGTATGTTAAAAGAACAACCTGGTATCAGAGTTTAAGCCGGCCGTCAGAGACCTGCGGGTGGTTTAAAACTCTGACACCAGGTTGTTCATCAACCATACGATAAGGAAGGAAGGAACCAGCGACCGATGCTAACATGGCTTTACACACCGTTAAAAAATCTCTCAGGTGCGCTGGTTTCCTTACGATGTTTTCTTTCACCGTTTTAACGAGTGATAATAATTTTTAATACGCACATAAATTCAGCATGCCTGAACCTAAAACCTTTGACTTGGCAGTGCAACGGTCATATGTCATATGTCTAACAGCTGCTCTTTTTTTAAAGTAGGATAATATCGACAGCTAAAATTACACATACTATCATTTGAGATGATTGAATGTGGAGAGAATTTCGATAACGCGGGCGGGATTATGAATAGCTTAGTAGCAGAGCATCTGGGGGCTTTACCCAATAAGGTCACGGGTTCAAATCCCGCTCGAAATCGATTTTTTCTTTCTACAAAATTTCAAACCATAGCTCAAATTACAGTTTATATTATGTTACTATTCCATTGTGTTATTTGCGGTTCAAAAATACGTAACCATTAAAAATTAAAATATTAATTAAACTTTTATCACAAACCGCACTCTTACAGTCACTGTCTATGCGCGTAAAACCACCAGTCGTGCGAAAACAATACGTAATAACGCGTAAATTACGCGTAACATTGTTAGAGCGACGCCATTGAAGAATCTGTGTCGGTCTGTGACCTCGCCATCTTTTGTTGAAGTTAACTTCCAATACGAAGGTACATATTATATTCGAAAAGACTCTATTAAAGGTGAGGTCGCTTTTTGGATGGGTTTCTAACCTTTTTGTTGTAATTCTCTGTCATTTTAGGGGCATCTGCATATCAGTTCACCAAACTCAAAAAACTCAAACTCAAATCATTTATTGCGAACACAGGTTAAGAAGGTGTAACAAACATGGTCTTATAAAGAAATTTGTCCAACTATGTTCTGCTATTCAGCATGCAACATTAAAAAAAAGAACAAATCTTGAAACATAATTATAAAAACTTAATGTCAAATTGTACGAGTACAAGTCAACGTTGATTACATTTGTCATTAAGATATTCTTTCACACTATAGTACGCCAAAGCCAAGCTACTGATCTCTCTCCAGTCGTATCGGATTGCCGTCTCATCGGCCTTTAAGAGTAAGTGAATATAGAGTACACCTGTGTTTGCTGTCTTATTTTGGCAACCAAGTGGACTTATAGTCTTGTAATTCTGCCAGTGTCAAATATTTTTAATATTTTAAGCAAATGAAACGTCAAAACACGATTGAATGACAGCAAATTGAACTGTCAAATTTATAGCTGTCCACGTCCTTGCAATTGACGAAAAATTCTCGTTGAATTCACGCAAATAAACTAGTTTGACAGCTCTAAAAATTTTCTAATCTCTGTTAGAAAGAGGAACGAGGAGTATAAATTGATTTAGAACTGAAAAACTTGGATATAGACATTTGATCCACGCAGGACGAATGCCCTACGCAATGATGATGATTGATTTAGGGTGTGTGTATGTCAGTTGAGATCGCTGTGGCCGAAATTTATTACATTTAGTATAGAATGTCATTGTAATTTCAAGTTTATTTTTAACTAGCGACCCGCCCCGGCTTCGTACGGGTGCAATATACATATAAACCTTCCTTAAGAATCACACTATCTATTAAAAAAAACCGCATCAAAATCCGTTGCGTAGTTTTAAAGATCTAAGCATACATAGGGCACAAAACACCGAGAGTACAGAAGTAAAGCTCATGTATGTACTGCGTTTTTTATGCCTACTCTCGGCGGTCGCGCTAGGGATGCCGCGCTCGCCGCTCCATCATCTTTCCGTGGCGAGCGGGTCGAGCGTAGGTAGGTATATTATTATTTAGATTGATTGTAGGTACATATGATATTGTAAAACTGATATCATCGAGTACACATAAAGAGCAAACGGTTTATTGGTTCACTAGCGTAAGAGTAATTTGCACTAAATACCTAGGCAGATAGTAGATACGAGTAGGTACATTATTTCCTAGCGACCCACACAATAAAGCTAAATAGTTACGTAAAAAGATGTGCGACTCTTTCTCGATAACACTTTCTCGGTACCTATTATGATAAACACTTCTTTTCATTTTGTAGATACCTAATACAATACAATGCAAATAGATTATAGGCAAATAGGTAGGTACCCACCTATAAAAATCATAAACACTTAGGTACCTACCGTGTTTTGTGTTACTCACGTATCTAATCATAAAATTACAAACCTACTAACGTCTCTAAAACAACTGGTACTTTAAAAAACGAAAATTGACTATTTAAAGTCGAATTTAAACATTTCAACACACAACAATTGTAATAACTTTTTTTTCGGTGCTCCATTTTTGCACAAAAAATATTACGATGCGTATAGTGCAGCGCGTGCCAAGTTTTGGCGCAGTACTCCGAATCAGTCTGAGTTTTCGTGTCCGTGAACGATGTCTATGTGTGCGTGGCTCGCGCGCCCAATGTACGT
The DNA here is from genome assembly GCA_936450705.2 of Protodeltote pygarga. Taxonomy (NCBI): domain Eukaryota; kingdom Metazoa; phylum Arthropoda; class Insecta; order Lepidoptera; family Noctuidae; genus Protodeltote; species Protodeltote pygarga. The sequence continues at coordinate 284,631 of OW388274.2, forward strand.
AGCTTTACTTCTGTACTCTCGGTGTTTTGTGCATAGGGACAGGCGGACGGCGGATAGCGACTTTGTTTTATACTATGTAGTGATTCTTACTGAGATTGTTATTATTTTATCTAATAATATTGATTGTAAAGTCTCGGCTGCTGACAAACTGGGGCGAGCCATGACCTGCAGCAATATCTATAACTTTTTGTTCACAAAATAACGTGTCACGAGTTTTTTAGTGATTTAGGTAAAAAATATCGATCAAGAACGAAATATCGTCACGCTGGTGCCTCGAAGGGTTCGGCAGTTGAATTACTAATACCATTAAAGCTGAGATCTATACATAGAACTTACTTTAACTTTGCCTAGATGTTACCTGAAAGATCGGTATTTGTAACATTACCTTTGAATTCGTTTGAGCTAGGCAAAGCATGAATTCAAATTTAATCGACAATTTACCAAAAACTTAGACAAACCTAAAAAGTCATATTTTATATTCATATTTTTAAGGGTGATGGTGTAACCCAGTGTCTGGGTTGTGGTGGTCTGATAGGCAGTCGCTCCATGTAAAACACTGGTATTCAGCTACATCCGGTAAGACTGGAAACTGACCCCAACATATTTGGGAAAAAGGCTAGGCAGATGCTACCATTGTTACGATGCAAGAGCGGTGCGGTGCTAACCGTTGTACAAAAATCGCAATAGCACTTCATAGAGGAACTTTGACTTTGAATTGAAATGGCCATTAACGATCGATCCGCAAACTGTCTGGTGCTTAACCTTGTGTCAAACTGCGGTATCATGTTACGCTTCATCGCATCGGCGCATTACCATACAGGTTTAATACCTTTTAGTGAGATTACTTACAAAATATACGTCGCGCGCGCTTCTTTAAAGTAAGAATTGTTAGCAGTTTAATTTTTATACGAAACCTACCTGATGTACCGACTAGTTGTGGTCTACAGTAGAGCGCACCTTCTCATAACTATTAACTCACAATTTCAACTATCTTAACAAGACCTGGAAAAGTTCTGGAAATTCTGGAAGATCTGGAAATTCTGGAAATACAAACGCTGAAGGTAAGTAACGTTGCCTACTACCAGAATAATATATTTCGTATGATTTATCTCCTCTTCTTGATTTGCTGAGCAGTATCAGTTAATTATTTATTTTTTTACAAGGAAGAGTATAAACAAGCTTGCGAATTCTTTAATGGCACGGTATCGCCGTCCATGAACATCAACACAAGAGGTATCGTCAACTCATTACCGACCTTGTAGGAAAACGCTACTTAGGCTAAACTAGAGACCATAAAGTTCCGATGTAGAACTGGCAAAAGGACTTTGTTAAGATCGAATCAAGTGACCTTCTGGATTAAGGATCTTTATCCCCGGAAAAAACAAAAGGAGTATGAAAAAGATCGAAGCATATCGCCTTCTATAATATCGACCGTAAAATTATCTTTGGCAAACACATACACATATTTAATAGGAGTATGTAAAGATAGAAGCATGCGTGACCTTCGGTAATAATAGACCTTTCTGGCCGCGCTCAAGTTTATTCTCATGAAGGCTCTCGGATTGTTCGCGCATCTTTTTCCTCCTTACTATGTCAGTTACAACCCTCCCATTTGCCTCAAATTGTCACTATTTTTGGCCCCTAAAATGCGTACTGCAACGGCGTTCGTGTCAAGTTCACCCCGGCCGCGTAAGTTTGTGCTTACTGTATTATATATGACTAAACGAGGAGAACGAAACAAACGGGTATCTATGGACCATACCAAACTATCCCGCCAAGGATCAAACCCAGGTCTTCAGAGAATGATTTGATATAAAACAGGAATGTGTAATGGAGATTATTTTAATCAATTGCACCATTATAACTAAGTCTGTTTAAGGTTCAGGTCAGGTCGGTTCATTGCATTCTGGAGATAAGCTTATCTAATCTCAAGCATTTTATGTCAAGATTATTCGTAATTACCGCATCGTGATAATACTTACGGGAGATAGCGCGAGTACTGTAGTAGCATTGATACAGTATCCGACAGATAATATAGTGTACCAGATTGCTATTAGGTCATGTTAACGTATCTACTTCATTAGCAGCCCGTATCAATCTACTGCTAGGTATACTGCCTCGTCTCTTATGCTAATCTTCACTGGACTGCGCAGATCTTATACAAGTCTTAAACGATCCCCATATTGATTACCTCTGGGCTCAAATCAGTGTATAGCAAATTTAGAGTATTTTGACATTTTCAAATATTCTTTCTTAGGTACTCAGTTTTTGATTCTCTATCGAACTGTGTAATTCACGTCGCGAAATCCGCAAAAAAAAATCATAATTCAACCTCATTATTTTCGTTATGTAAACACGGTTTATTTGAAGATTAGGAGCATAAGAAACATATTTCTGCCACCTGTATTTTTAATAAGGTATACAGTAAATATTAAAATCATTTGTTCTTAATCTCGTAATGCACATGCTATTGTCCCTTGGATAGTTTTATAGAGCTCTCTAAAAAAATTTAATAAGAGAGATATATTTTTTGTTTTGTTTTTTGCTTCTCCTGAAAACCCATGTTTCGTATCTCATGTCAATCAATATGGTCAACAAAACTAATTAAAACTATCTATTGTATACAAATCTATCTAACTAAGTACCTTACAAATAAATGATGAAAAATGAAAAAAAATGAAGAAATCCCCAAAAAAAATGGTCCCCAAAAAAAACCCAAATGTAATGTAGCCAAATGCTACTGGTCAAATAAGTGTCCACTCTGTTACAGTTTAAGTCCACTTACCAATATTACGCCGAGCACATTTACTTATTCAGCTTCTAATTGGCATATCATTGTTCATAGCTAAAACATTGTAAACCACTTATTGAAGATGTAAATTCATTACAAGCATGTATCGTCTTTAACTACATCCTAGCAAAAACAAGTTCGGTGGTTAAACACTTTTAGATCCCATCATCATCATCATTATCAGCCTGTATTAATCCACTGCTGAATATAGGCCTCTCCCAATGCGCGCCACTTTTGTGCGCTCACGCTGGGCAAGCGGATTGGCGATCGCAGTAGCAGATGATTACTGTTACACAGAAGAATGCTGTTGTGATGATGATGTGAACTATTGCATTGCAATATTCTTATTTCAAATGGTCTGGTTCTTAATGTTTTTTTTTATCCTCCACAGCAGCCTTTGGTTTAATATCATCTAATCTGCCAGCTCTAACAGCAAGGACTTGTACATAAACCATCTTGTAATGCAAGGCTGTCAACTGTTTATTGGATTTTATTGCTGGCCAAGTCATACGCCCACCTTTATCGGAAGTGGCGGCCATTCACTGCGTTCAACATCATATAATACATTATTTAGTTGGTTTTAGTCAGGCCTTATTCTACGAAATTTGGCTATGTTACTAAATTGATGAAAATTCTTATCTACATGTAAGTCTAGGGATCAAAACTTTGAATGTTACGAAATAATCCTACGATAGACCAGGTATTTTTACTGCAGCCAGAAAACCAACATAAACAGAATTAATTTTCAAATTCTGGTTTAAGAACTTTATTTCTCAAAAGAATTTTACAAAAATTCACTTACCTACTGATAATAACATCTTGAATAATAAATATTGATTACCTAAGTGTAATGTTTAATGTGTAACAAATGTGAGTAACTACAAAAAAACAAAATGTTTGCAATAGCGTAGTTCGCTAATTTTAGATCAAAAAGAGAATATTTGGATGTAAAATAAAAAAAAAACGTTCAAAAATAAAATCAAAATATTTTTATTCATGTAGACCATTAGGCACTTATAAATAGTCATAATTCTAATATGGTTTGTTGTAAGAGTGACTCTAGTTGCCAGTTCCAAGGGCAGCCTACCCTTCATGGAGAAAAATCTGGCAAGAAACTCTTGAAATTCTTGCTCTTTTAAATTATTGCTCGTTAAATTCTTTCTCTAAATAGATTGATTTTGTCTATCAATAAATTAAAGTCTGGTGTAGGCATTATGTTCCCTCGCACGTGTGAATTGAAATGAAATAGGTACTATCACTTTCTATTGTATTCCCTTTAAGGGCTCCCTGCCGTATTCAGACAGAGATTGCAAGAAAACAAGAATTCAGACCAAAATGACACACGCTATTACTAAGAACTATGACTAAACTTACACCTGGTTGTTACACCATTTAAATGTTAATTATAAATCAAATTAATCACCAAAATAGCTTGTTACGAAAATCATAACCATCAACATTATGTTCATGTTAAATGCCCTATTCCGAAATTTGGATGCCGAAGTATACATAGACCGAAGAAACGTTTGAACGTTATTTTTATTCGTAAAATCATCTTTTATTCGATTGTTCTTTTTATGGATTTGAAACAAAGTGACAGACAAAATCTTTTTTACAAAAAAAAAAAATAACCGACAAAAAAAGTGTAAAAAAATAATTAATGACTTTTTAAATTGAAAGAAGAAGAGGTAGAGGACGGCCGAGAAAGACTTTTTTTCATCAAGTGAAGGAGAAAGTAGGAGTCATGACGTATCAGGAGGTCAAAAGACAAGCGGAGGATAAAGAGAGGTGGCGATTGCTCCACCGACAAGAGCCTAGCTCTTAAATATAAGAAGAAGAAGAACTAAGTACCTACACATTTATCATTTAGGTAATTAAATATTTACAATAATCTGATTTTTTTGGAGTCTTCGCTATATCAGCTTAAGCGTGTTTTAACTATGCTGCTCATGAGCTTAAGTTATCTACATAGATTTATGATATTTTTTTTATTTTTTTTTATTTTTTTAGGTATCTATTTGTGTGTTTAATTTTTGTTTTGTTGTTTTAGCTGGCACCGTTAAAAATAAGCTCGATAATAACAATTAAAAAAAAAGAAACAAAATGTAATTGATGGGGATGGGAAACTATAGGGATGGGAAGACACTGCAGAACACGAATGTTTCTTAAATAGGTACTCAATTCGCTTCACCTACATTCTGCATTTCGTCATGCGTGCGCACGCGCACCGGCTGCGAGTACTACCGTTTCTACGCACCATTAAGTAACTTACATTATATTAACATTTCACGAATACAAAGAGACTTCGCCATAAAGAATCCCACAGTTGCCAAACCCCCCACCATGGGCTATGGTAACCAGTTTTTTTGTAGCACCGCCCAAGGTTGTCAAGTTTTGAATTTGTACCTTTTGGGCCCTTTCACTATCTGGCAAGCTTGCATAATCATATACTTCTCTTCTGAATAAGAATGTTGTAAAACTTTTCCATAATTTTGAAGCTTGATGGACTGTCGCATTTTAAAATGGTCAATAAATGGTTTTTAATTGTGTCATTCCAAACTTCTGCATTCCGTAAGACAGTCTATATTTCTATGGTCTATATTGTCGCTGGCCTTTCCGCTGTCAAATAAAATTCAGCGTTCAAGCGTCACTGAAATAGACACTAGGGATGCACAATTTTCGCTATTTTAGAAAAATATAGCGCTATTTTTAATTTTAAAAAATAACATTGTTTCTTTTTGTTGGCCTAGCATATCTGCCAGTAGTCATAGCGTTAGAGATAGAGTTGTAAAGTACCTAATGAGAAAATCTATCATAAATCTTTATTCTATACCAGTGGTCAACAAATGGCGGACTGCAGTCCGGACGTCAACTTTATTTAATCTTGACAAAACAATTTTTTTTTGATGACGTGAAAACGCGAACGAAGTCGCGGGTAATGCGCTTGTCTTATATAAAAATCTGTCGCTGTCTTAAATAAACATGTCCCTAAATAATCAAAATCAGATCCAGCTAATCCCTAACATGTCCCCAAGCAACACCCTAAGCCGAGGCCCGAGCGCCCTTGGCTGCTGTTGCTTTAGGTTTAGTTTAATTGCTTTAGCTGGAGGCCTTTAGTCTCGCTAGAAATCCGGTTAATCAGTCTGAGCTCCCTAGAGCTAAAACTGAGAGACACCACGTAGAAAAAAAAAGGAAAAAAATCTATTGTGGTCAATCAACTGTCATTAATCACACGTCCTAAAGTGACGTGTCATAGTAGGTACTGCAAACATCAATACTAGAATTAAATGTACGTGACAGTACCTATATTAAAAACATAATTATCTACGTGCAAATATGTGATCAATTCAACGTAATTCTTTAATTATTTATAGAAACAAAGCTTATTATAACATTATATACGTTTTTGTTATAAAACATAACATCACGCATGCATTTTCTAGGAAACTGACTGTTTACAAACAAGTTTCGCTAGTGTTTCACTGACACTAGGCTACTACACAGGAGCTACAATAGTGCAGAAATGTGTGCGCAAACGCAGCTGTACTCTGTATTCTCTCTCTTAGATTATGACCAAAGTACGGCAATCCAACTCGACTGGAGATCTCGATGGACCGATAAATTGATGAAATTTTTGTAGGTTTGAGGGACCCCCTGGATTGTTTATACTCACAATTTGATCTGGTTCCTACCAGATCTCCTCCACCAGACCTCTACCAGGTCTCCTGACCCTGCGAACAGGTTAATTTAAAATCACGGGTTCGAACCCGTATGAGGGTCTACTAGTCACTTATGAAAAGTCAGGAGTATGCACTCCTCACTTTTTGAACACGTTTTTGAACATGAGACCTTCATACCATTTATACTCTCTTAACCACAATCTTATAAGATGTCTATATGTATTTGTCGATGAAAGAATAGAATAGATTAAAATAATATAAGGAAGTAAAATTTATTTAGGGAGTTAATCTCTTCTTCTTCTTATATTTAAGAGCTAGGCTCTTGTCGGTAGAGCAATCGCCACCTCTCTCTATCCTATCCATATCCTAAAGACAAGCGGATATTTTTTTTAAGTAGGAGTCGTGAGGTATCAAGAAGTCAAAACACAAGAGGAGTTAATCTCTAACCGATTTTAGAAAAAGCTATTTTTTTATTTATTTATAGGTATGTAACTAGCTGCCCCGCGCGACTTTGTACGCATGATTATTCTACTTCCACGCCTACCCTACTCTACCCTACCCCTACCCTACTCTAATCTACCCCTACCCTACCCTACCCTAATCTACCCCTACCCTACCCTACGCTACCTCTACAAATCAAAAACCATGAAAATCGGTCCAGTCGTTCTTAAAAAAAAAAGTGTCTTATGTCCGTCTCCTGGTCCTAATCTACCTCCGCACCACTATTCAACCAAATCGGTTCAGCCGTTCTTGAGTTAGTAACTAACACGACTTTTAGATTTATGGGGACAAAGCTTGAACTCGTGGGCAACAGCTAAACAATAACTATTGTAAATCCTTTGTCTCTTATATTATAGTATACCTATGAGTCAATTTCTTGGATCTATGCTAGTAATTATACTTATTACGTCTTGTGGTATAATATTGTGATGTGGTTTATTATTTATTTATATTTAGGTACTAGTCCTGCGATCCTGTAAAATTAGACTTTGGAGAATTTACAGAATTATCTAGTTTTTTTCTTAATTTATTAAATACTTGCTTTGACACTCTGTGGCTTATAAACTATTTCTATGTAAATTGCATCAATTGGGTCGGGCAAAGTGTTATTGGGTTTTTATCTGGAAATTCTCAGTAGCAGCACGGAGTCTGAAAATGTGACCGATTAATGGAATAGAATAGAATAGAATAGAAAAACATTTTAATGGCAATAGGCTCGCCCCCTATTATATGTTACTTATAACAAAGCCGACGAAACGTGGGTGTACATACACCTCTGCCTACCCCCTCTGGCGAATACTATGTTACTATATTAATTATCATTTGATAAGACAACGTTTGTTGGGTACTAGCTAAGTATGTAATATTATTAAAATTTTAATTAAAGCCAATAGTTTTTAGTCACCGCACCAATCATGCAGTCTCTCTGCTTATCTACGGAAAAATACAACCGCAAACTTATGATAACTGTCATTAAGTCCTGCAACCCATTGAGTGCGGTTTCATCGCTCCATTAGTCTCACTCAACTGAACTCATTCATCTGTTAATAGTGGGCCGCGAGGCGATCTAGATAAAAAACTAATTTAGATCCAGTTGTAGGTGACATTGACAGTGCTCTTTGTAAGGAGATTATTATGTTTATGTGTTTTATTTTATATTAGGTACACATTGCGCGTGCGCACTGTACAGTGTACACCGATGTAATCGCTTTTTTAATTGGGCTTAATTTATTTTTTAATTTTACAAATTTTTTGATAATTATAGTTAGTTGAAAGTCAACTAACTGCTTTACACAAATCCTTTTTCAACCCCCGACTCAAAAAGAGGGGTATTAATAAGTTTGACGTATCTGTGTGTTTGTCTTGTGGCTCCTTGTAGCTCCTAAACGGATGCACCGACTTTATTAAAAACACTTTTGACCAAAGTTACCGTTCAAATTAAAAAAAAAATTGAATCAAACTCGGTTCATTTATTTCATAATTTAGTCACTAACATTTATAGGTCTGTTTTCAGTTTCTTAGCACAAATAATCAGCAAATAAAATGACTGTGTTATAGGTAGACAGACTATCCAAGTGCCTGAAATTTGATGACGTAAACAACTTCTGGCTATCGGAAAACCTCCCAGTACAGAAAAATAAAGTTAACGATAGTTTTTTTTACTAATATATTTTTTTTAACAGTTAAAACTAATTAGTTTTAAGTACTAAATAGGTTATGCGGGCGAAGACTCCACTAACAGATAGAGACAGGTAAGTATTATACAATTTATTTAATTTGTAAACCTAATTAAACGAGTACAGTTGGTAAGTAAATGTATTTTTTATTATTCTGCAACATTTTGTAATTTTTACCTAAGTATATGAAGATATTACTATAATAATATTTATTCTATGTATTTTATTAAATACAAAAAATACTTGCGTCGCAAAAACAGTGTGTGTACTGCGTGCACCTCTGCCTACCCCCTCTGGGGAATGCAGGCGTGAGTCTGTAAAATAGTAAGTCAGATGAACAAGAACCGAAGTGATTTCCTATTTTCCTTGTTTTTAAATTTGGTATGGATAACACAATACGACTTCCTTACCACGGAATAACCGGTACACATAAAAAAAAGATACGCATCGAGTTGTTAAATTCCCCTGTTTCAACAGTCGGTTAAAATGTATCACGTCTTATTACGTAGAATAGAAAGAGCTATAAAATGACTCATACATTTGAATCATAGTTTTGCTTTCCCAAGCATGCGTGAAATAGTAGCTTTGCTAAATGTAATTGTATACTGTATGTACATTATAATTTTCCACGTGAGTAACCCCACGTGTTTGGTAGTATTATGTTATTATAACTGTCTCAATGCCAGGGGTGTTAATCTTTAACTAAAATTCATCCCAGTACAAATATCAATCTGTCTTTTACTGGTACTCGTAGCGGTCTTTTAGATTAAGGGTTTTATTTTTAAGGTACTTAGTTACATAGATTTGTATATTATAGATAGTTTTAATTAGCTTTGTGTATTTATCGTTAGTATGTTAATTTATAAGGTTTTTCAATAATAAACTATGAATACTATGATGAGTACAACTTGATTATAGGTACAAACTCATTTCATGGAGTGTTTATGAAATAAATTAAAGTAATATACAGGTATATATATATACACGGTATGTCGAAGATCGTGGGTTCGAATCCCATCCGTATCAGTTGTTTTTTCAAATTTTCTTATTAAATAATTATATTTAATAAGCTATCATGTGCTATAACATGTAAAAAATTCACAAAAATAATATACAGGATTAACAGAGATATAATATGATAACCAAAAAATCACATTTTTACCTAGAGTATATAAGAAATTATAGAGTGATAACGTCAACAACATTGCCTTGTGCGGAGCGTGAGCATGTCTCACCATTGAAATGTCAAAATATTTTTTTTTAATAATATGTTTTCCAGTCATTTTTGCTAAATTTAACGCAGCAGTAAAACCAAGACATATATAAGCTACTCTCTAGTAACTTTTTTACTCGTGGAGCCTAGTTGAACCGCAGTCGATCGAGTTATGATCGCGGACGGAGCTCATATCGCGGCCGCGTTGTTCATACCCGTGCTTACGGCTCATACTTCTGTAGGGTCGCTCTATACTTTGTTATATACTCTAAGGTTTTACAGAACATGAGGTGAAGAAAAACATCGCGAGGAAACCAGAACATCTGAGAGATTTCAACGGTGTGTAAAGCCATGTTAGAGGCCTACGGGCGGTTTAAACTCCGACATATAAAGAAAGAAAAGATATCTCTACAAACTTTCCTAAGTTTCTCTATGACTACTAATATTAGATAACTGTGGAACTTTTAAAGTTAAATAAAGTGGTCATAGTTACCATGTTTATATTTAAAAGGGCTACTTATGTTACGTAATGTTTGGTCAAGCAATTCAGTGTTAGCTATAATGAACTTTGTCGCAATAGTAATAAGTACGGTTTTCAATAAAACCTATCCGAATGGACATACTTAACAAGTTTCTATCGAAGTGTGAAAAGATATATTTTGAAAACAATGTTTTCTTTTCTATATCTACATCAGTGATATGATCGTTGGCTGGGTCTCAGGTTCAAACCCAAGGCAAGACTTTTAGAAACTTATGTGCTTTGGAGTCTGGAATTGTGACCGGTTAATGGCAATAGGCTCGTCCCCAATTACATGGGACTTATAACATAGCCGATGATTTGGGGTGTACTGCATACACCTCTGCCTACCCCTCTGGTCTTTGTTTTGTGTTTTAAAATTTAAGTTATTTTTAATTCAAGTCGAAATCGAATTTGTCTTGCCAAAGTTAAGCTAGAGTTGCCTATGTAAGTTTTTAGATGGGCAACCGTTGGAAAATTTGCATTTACAAGTCGTTGTACCTCGCTACCGGTTATTGTGGTTGCCAAGTGAAATCCTGACAAAATCTTTAAACAGGTGTCCAAGTATACGAAAGGCTTAATAAATAAACCTTTACTGCCCCACTAGAGACGTGATAGCCTAGTGGTGGTGACAGTTGACTGGCAAGTCAGAGGTGTCGGGTTCGAACCCAAGGCGCGCACTTCTGACTAAGTTATGTGCGTTTTATAAATTAATAATCACTCTCCGTGCCTCGGATAGCACGTTAAGCTTTTGGCCCCGGCTGTCAATTGTAGATCTTTGACAGTCACTACGGGTAGTCAGAAATCCGAAAGTCTGACAACCAGTCTTACTGGTTGTGGGTTGTGGAGGTCTGATAGGTAGTCGCTCCGTGTAAAACACTGGTATTCAGCTGCATCCGGTAAGACTAGAAGCCGACCCCAACATAGTTGGGAAAAGGCTAGGCAGATGATTTACTGCCCCACTGCTGGGCAAACGCCAGACTCTTTTTCTCACATATTCCACCTCGTTGACCTGATGCGAGTTGGTGAAAGCGGGATTATGGACATCGCTTCAAATGAAATACCAGATCAATCAATCATCAAAAACTGATATCCAGCTGCATCTGGTTAGGTTAGAAGCCGACCCCTACAATATTTGGGAAGAATAAGGCTAGGAGGATGATGGATGATGGTCACCCATCCACGGACTGACCTCGATAGGTGTTGCTTAACCTTGGTGATCTTGAGTACCACATCGCTACGAAAGCTTCACAACGACCTATTTTCTCTCACCTACATTCGCAAAGGTTATTCCCACTATTCCCAGCAGTTGATATCGGCTAATTTTGTATTATTCTATTTTCTAACAATAAAACTTCCTTGTTACTATTATTATTTTTAATAATTGAATGATTTTATATTTAGTTTTCAATAAAGTATTATGTTATATTTTGTATGTATGTAAGTATGTGTGTCAATAGGATGATGCGATCCAATAGATACTGTGTATTTTGATGATACAGATGTGTTATGTGTGTTAATAAAACACTATATTTGTGTGCGTAAGTCAATAACTTTCCAAGTTATGTAAGAAGAGAAAAGGAAATTCTAATTATGTACCTACCTACTAACAGGAAACAGCCATTTTAGATAACTACTAAAAATTCTTTCTAATTTGCCCTTTTAATTGCATTAGAGACACTTGTCAGGTGATTATAATTACATTAAGCGTGATTAAGTTTACATTATTAATGTAAAATCATTTTTAATAATGGTTTTCTAATAATAATATGCATTATCATTACAAATGTTAATGGTGTTGTATAATTAATGCTGATTACGCAATTCTTTTATTTTATGATAATTAAGTTAGAATTCCATGAGAACAAGGATAAAAATAACTGAAAATACATTTTGTTGAGATATTTATATTTTATTACAAACGAAACGACTTAAGACTAGTCTCGACTTAAATTACATTATTATTATTGTATAAAAATAACTTATATTTATTAGCTAATTATTATTTTACGGTAATAAAGGTTATGGTTACTCACTTTTTTAAGCTACTAAAATGATACATTTTGTTGTTTTTTGCATGCAAAAAATATTTTCTCTTTTTTTTACTCGAAAGTTTGTACCTATACTTTCTTTGGCAATTGGACACACACTATTACAAACACACATTTATTTATATATTAAAATATTTTAAATATGGCTTTTATATAAAGGACGGAAATTCGTTCCAAGATCTTACTTTCATTATACAATAATAATTATTACAAAAAAATAAAAAATATTTCTCTAAATTGTGATTTACAAAAAATAATATAAGAACACCAGTTGTTGGCACATCTCTACTACAACTACTTTACAAACAAGTTTGATAAAATTGTGAAATCCAAATATTATGTCGTAATAAATTACCATATGTCGTGTTGAACATACTTTATATACTCACAATACATCTTGCGTAAAGATTTGCATATTTCGATGGACCGAACTGAACAAACGAACGACAACAGGCAGCCATTATGACATCGCAGGTAACATTACACAATGCGCGGCCTCAAATCGAACCTACTATCTGGCACAACTTGATACTTACGATGCTAGTCGTCACAAGCCCACTGCCCAATTTGAGGTCACATTATTCTCATAGGCGACCTTCTGTCCATACAATCTCTAGCCGTCCATGAAAGCTTATTACCGCGAGATACATCTTACGAAACCTACATACCGCTATACCTAACATTATCGTGTGTGTCGAAGACACTTGGTGGGGCGAGGCCGACTGATCACCATGTCTTAGGTACAATTGAGGTTTATGAGTCAGTGCAGGTACTCATGATTCATTGAGTTAAGGAGGATACAACTGATTATGCCCACTCACTCAAATATTGCCATCTATTATAAACTTTGACCTAAGCAGAGATTCATCGAAGAACACTTTCGTTTTAAAATGAGATGGAATGTAAAAGATAAAGAAACACAGATCTAATAGAACAAAGGTTTCCAGCTTTCCTTTCAACAAGGAAACGAACTTTATTCTAAACACAAAACACCATGAAAGAAAGGGAACTTAGAAAAGGAAAGTTACTTCAGGCTGATATTCGTATCGTTAAAGTACCGTAGCGGCATCGATCGGCAATAATACTGTGGCACTAGAACCTAGCACTCCGTTTCACCTTCCTTTCTTTCCGTGATGTAGTGTTCCACTTCTCTTAGGGAATGGAACAGTTTCCACGCGAGCACAACACCACACAGTTCTACTATTGATATGAGCAAAGATACTCCAGCGACTGACGAACTAATGATCTTAGTATAAACTGAGGCCACTTTAGCACACCCTAGACGTTCGTTCGCTTCTTTATCGGTAAAATCACAAGTCGATCGATAATAACTGTCCAGGCAACACGTTAGGGGTAGATCGTTCCTCCAGTTCCTGTAATCTCTCGCGTCGTTAGCACCGCAGCATCTCAGTTTCCTCTCGATCCTTCCGAAAGCCTTGAACACTTCATTGTTAGACTGCGCGTTGTAGTAGCCGTCGTACACTGTGTCCTTGATAAACTTGTCTGTGTCTTCACCATCAACGTATACGAAGATCAAAGTGGCTGCTATCAGTTGTCCAATCACGATCAAGATGAGGAAGAGCCCGTAGATCGCCAGCATTCCTCTGCTTTCCCTGTTGGCGCCGCACCATCCGCAGAAGGACACCATCATCACGAAGATGCCAAGTAAGATGAACAGCCATGGCGCCACTTGAGGCCAGTAGATACGGTAGTCCAGTAGATAATGGTTGCTATTCCTCAGGCTGACGAATTCGGTTAACTGGACGAAGAACCATATCCCCGTCGCGGCGGTCACTAGCCCGAACACCGCGTAAATGATGTTTAAGATATAAAGAGTGCTTTTGATAAGCTCGTCTTTCCCCATGTTGTATGACCGTGCGCGCGGGCGGTTGACAACGGAATGAGAGGTGTGCGTGTGATGCAACTAGTTTTATAAACTTCGACCGCGCCTTGCGTCCGCGCAAGCTTGAGGCAAGCAGTCATGCACGCCTGACAAGCTTTACTGATCAGACGGCGATTATTCATCTTTTTGTTGTTGACCTGATTTGTGTGGTGTGAATTTTTATGTGATGATGAATAGAATATATTGTGTATTTTTATAATTATTTTCATTTTAAATTACTGTAGGTAAGTATTTGTGTTTTGTATGCGCAGGTAATAGTCAGAAATCAAAAGAGTCCTTTCACTGTTATATATATTTTATTATATAAATAGAAATTTACACAACAATACAGAATTATCTATTTATTTTCCAAGAGAATACAAATAAGTACCTACATATTATTTTACGTTTTTATTTGTTTCTGTTTTAAACTATCAATGGCATTTTTTCTTTGAGAACTTTAATTGTTCAGCTTTTACTTTATTTTTACTTAAAACTATAAATAAAAGAAAACAAAATATTTTAAAAAACATCCAGTCTATTTTATCCTTAGAAGCATATTTACAATGCATAACCTTATTATTAAAAAGGTGTCTATTATTATCAGTAACTTATATCTAAGAAAAGTTTGATCAAGCTTGTTTGAAGAAGCTTGTAAGTGTGTAGCCAGCCTAAAACTCGGACCTCTCATTCAAAGGTTCACGACATACTTAACGAGTTTTCTATAATTCTCGATGATGTTATAACCAAACAGAAAAATAAATATTACGTAAAGCTTAGTGTGGAATGAATTCAGTCCTTAGGGTGTTGCAAATAAGGTTCAAAGTATGATTTTGAGTGTTATTTTTGCCATTTCGGTTAGTATAACGCAACTATGCGGTTTGAAAGGTAAACACATCATTCCAAACCTTTAAATATTTTTTTTTAATGGAATGCTGGAGTTTTATTAAAAGAGGATAGGCAGAGTTTTAAGTTATAAACTAATTATTTATTTCTCTTACAAATATTTATTTGGATAACATCACGTTTTCCCATAAGGGGTCTACAGAGTGCGTAGTTTAATAGTCTAATAGTCTAAATAAAACCTCTCTCTAATATGGCTGTTACTGGGATTTTTTTTTAACAAAAAGTTCAGTAACTTGCCCGAACTAGGAATTGAACCTAGGACTTTTTATCAATCAGCCGCATTCGTGACTACGAGACCTATTAGGCAGTATTTGATATTATTATTGTCATGTATTGTTACAATTAATTGATATTTTCCTTTTTATGGTTTTCCTGTAGGTATCAATTACAATTACAATTAATATAGCTTTTTCATTACAATTATTTGTACTAATATAATTATACATTAGGAAAATTAGCAGCGTACCATTTTCCTAAAATTTTTAAATAAAGAATTATTACTAAATGCCACAGTCACAGTTAATAACTATTATGTACAATGTTATAACCAGTTTAAATTACATTACAACTTAAAGTTAAGGAAAAACTCGACATTTAGCAACCGCAGATAAAACAGAACCAGTTTTACAATAGTTAATTAAAGACACAAAACATTATTGTTACAAACATACTAACGCAGTTCGAGATTCGATATCAGATTGGTTAAAAACCAATTAACACTAATTAACTGACGATAACTGAAGCTACAACCTTATATTGAAGTAGAAACGACAATTATCACTTCACTTTACTGAAATATTTAGCAAACATTTTATTTAAAAAAACGTGAAAAATATTCCAAGAGCAAAAATCTACTTTAATTTCTCTACAGAAGGTTATTTTTCATTTGGAACAAAGATACAGTCAGTTAATTCAATGATAGAGTGTCATTATCCGTCTGAGAGCCAATTCAATTACTCAGTTATTAAGGGTACTTAAATCGAATCATACAAGTTCTTTGTCTCGGATGACGAATAATTGCGGTGACTGTAAGACTAGAACGAAACAACAAGCAATGTTAAAGCTAAAAACCTTTCACACAACTAAATTCAACAATTAAATACTACAAAATTAAATATCACTAAGAATACTGTCACACTCATACTTAAAAGTCAATTACGTAACTTCACACATTTTACGTAAACGTTGCCTCACGTTGATCTCTCTCTCTAACAAGAAAGGGAAAACTAGACAAACAACTTGTCCTAGAATAGAACCTTGTGGAACTCTACAACTATTTCAACATTCTAGCTTACAACAAAACTTTTTTGCTCTCATATTCTACTTGTACCGGTATATTTGGCTTCCTTCTCAAACTCCCCGATAGAGTTAAAGCTACAATAACATTTAAGATACCAATGAATGCTGTGAATACGCACGCGCCGGATAGAACCCTAATAGTAACTCTCGTGTAGTTGGTCGCGACAGCAGTGCAGCCGTGCCTCTCATTGGCCAGTTTGTTCGTGAAGTCGCAGTCGATGTTGTATTCACCAATCCAGCCGTGGTAGTAAGTGTCGCAACAAGATACGGGGAACTCACGGCGCCAGTTGATGTAATCCCTCGGTCCAGACGCACCGCAGCATTGGAAACGCTTCTCCATCGTTCCAAAATTTTTTTCCAATGCCTTATCATTCTTCATTGTAGTGTAGACATCCCAAATAGTGTCCTCAACGAATTTGTCAGTGGATTTTGAGTCGGCAAGCGATAAAGCGACGATTGCAGCGGCCACAAGCGCTACGATAGCGGTGACCTCGAACGCGATGTACATTACGACCAAGCCGTTGCTCCTTTTCTTGGCACCAACAAAACCACAGCACGATACACATAACACGAACACTCCTACTAATATAAACACCCAGGGGATCGCTTGGGGCCAGTACACATTGTAGTCAAGGAGGTAATGGTTGGAGTTTCTTAAACTGGTGATGTTGTGGACCTCAATGAAGAACCACAGGGCTGCGCAGGTGATCCCGAGGCCGAAGACCACGTGGATAATGTTGAGTATGAAGAGAAGGACGGTGGAAGCGCCGGTAGTACTCATGTTTGATTATATTTGTTATTTTCTCGCGACACGACGTGTGTTCAATACGAACGTTCACAATTGAATGGCGGGGTTCAGCCGGCACTTGGTTTTATAACGTTGCCTGAGATCAAGGCTTCTTCCTATAAAGGTGATTCATACGTACCATAGGATTATTTGACTCGTCATTTATGTGGTTTTCATGACGTATTTTTGAGAATAACATGTTTATGCTCCCGTGTATACGTACGTAGATTTATATTACAATTTAACTTAAATTGTCTTATTAGTTAATTGTAGGCGGCGTTAGTGATTATTACAGGAATAAATTAATTATTTAACTGACAATCATTACAGAAATTACTCAATGCATTAGTTAAGTTATAGATATCCATTATTGCATATTTTATCAATGGTTTCTATAAATTCATTGCAAAAAAAAAATTGGCCTTGACTATTCTGTAAAATTACAATTAATTTATAATTACAATTAATTTATAATTAATTGTCACTAAACATAGCCCATGTTTAATAATGAGAAATATTTTTACTAATTAGTATATCGAAGCCGTCGAGTTGGCTCCAAAGCAGCAAGGCACAGGATTTTACCGAGTTTTGGGGTCAGGTGTCCAATATAATCCAATGTTCATCTCTGTATTTATTATATACTAGCTGCCCCGCGCGACTTCGTACGCATGATTATTCTACTTCAACGCCTATTCTACCCCTACCCTACCCTAATCTACCCCTACCCTATCCTACTCTACCCCTACCCTACTCTACCCCTACCCTTCTCTACCCTACCCCTACCCTACCCTACCCTAATCTACTCCTACCCTACCCTACCCTACCCTAATCTACCCCTACCCTACCCTACTCTACCCCTACCCTACCCTAATCTACCCCTACCCTACCCTACCCTAATCTACCCCTACCCTACCCTACCCTACTCTACCCCTACCCTACCCTAATCTACCCCTACCCTACCCTACCCTAATCTACCCCTACCCTACCCTACCCTAATCTACCCCTACCCTACTCTAATCTCTACCCCTAGCCTACTGTACCGCTAGCCTATCCTACTCTGCCCCTACCCTAACCTACTCTACCCCTACCCTACCCCACGCTACCTCTACAAAATCAAAAACCATGAAAATCGGTTCAGCCGTTCTTAAAAAAAAAAAGTATCCTATGTCCTTCTCCTGCTTCTAAGCTACCTCCCTGCCAATTTTCAGCCAAATCGGTTCAGCCGTTCTTCAGTTATAAGTAGTGTAACTAACACGATTTTCGACTTTCTTTTATATATATAGATATTATATTATTAATTTTTTTTATCATTATAATTGAGTTTAATAAGTTTGTTTGTATATTTTATATAATTAAATGTATATTTTTATTTTTTATATATATTTAAAAATGTTTGTTATATCAAATTTGATTGAATAAATGAAAATATACCTACCTATTATTATTATTAATGTTATAATTTTTTTATGTTAATATTTTTGTTAATTGCCTACCTGACCAAATAAAATATATCATTATTACATTTTCCAAGAAATTTACATGTTTTGGAATTTTCCTCGGTGTGACGCTTATTACCGTTAGAATTTAATTTCCCACAATAATAATATTATGTACTTATTGAGGAAAAATGAGGAAATGATGGTGTCATTAGATCGACACATTTCCTCTATGATAATTAAGATTATATGACTCAATGGTAAAAAAAAGGGATTATGACAAATTTTTTAAACTAGTTTTTCATTTTATGTATACGCACATGTTTATGCACATGATTTGCTTATTAAATGAAGTTAGAAGCCAGGGATCGCGGGTTCAAGTCCCGCCCGAGTCAGTTGTTTTTGCGAGTTTCTTATTAAATAGTTTTTCATTGTTACAAACATGTTATTTAATCCAATGCAATCTTAGAACTGACAAATGGAATAACAATAAATGATGACAATAAAATCTTAACGACAACAGCAATTATGAAAATCGAAATTAAATTATTACCCGACTGCCAGGAAGGGTTATTTTTATTTATCTTCTCTTGTGTGTTTGTGTTAAATGTTGTTAGTCAGAACCACTTGCTCTTAGTTTTGATGACAATAAATTAAATTGAGGGAAAAAGCCTGATGCTGCAGCTAGGATTATCTCCTCAAGCCTAGCAGCACGGACCCTAAGCTTTGTCACAAGCATACTTACTTAATTTTGATATTCCAAATATTCGGCGACCAATCTCAACAGAAATTAGCCAACTGCGCAAGAAAATATTATAGTGTACAAGTGTGTGCACTATAATATCTCTATACAGGTGCACTCTCTATTCCCTCACTCTCATAGTCCGATGGGACGGCAATCCGACACGACTGGAAAGAGATCAGGCGCAGGACCAACGGCTTTACGCGCTTTTCAAGGCACGGAGTAAGTCAATCAAAATCAAAATCAATCAAAATCAATCAGTAGGTAGCCCAGTAGGAAGTTGGGGGCTTTAACGAATAGATCGCAGGTTCAAATTCGAATTATTCCTTTTACAAATATACATTTATTTTTAATATATTATTTTACTAATAGCAAAACACATATAAATTAGTCCTAAGCCATTTCACATCACAGACATTGAACTTTTTATTTAAGTATTTTATTAACTAACTTTATGAGTTTGAACCCAAAACATATTAAGGTAAAACACCCAGTTATTGCTCATGTTATGGTACCTCACCATAAGCATTATAACGGTCACTGTACCATATCCTAACAATGGCTAGCCTTGGAAAACCATAGATAAAAGAGTCCTATAGATTACGCCGTTTGAATTACAATCATTACAATAACTTCTACGTTTTTTAGTACCATAACATCACTCCTATATTTACCGGAAGGATAGGCAGAGTTGTTACATATCTAGATAATACCAGTTTTAATAGGATTTCAGCCAGATATTGGACCCAGAAGAAAAATACGATCTGGTAATTGAAGCTAAGACTTCATGCTCAGTCACTTGCAAGTCTTATTCACTGAGGTAGTCACGTATATCGTTTTTGCTAAAATATCTTGCGCACCTGCGTGTGCGACGTTTTTCAAGTATGTCAAGATTTTAACAATGGGTATTTGTAATGTAAAACTATTTAGGTATGCTGTGAGACTTTTGTTAAACTTTTTGTGTGATATCTGCGTTGAATATTGTTGATTTTACTTTTATTTTTTTAATATTATTTATTTTTTTATCTTTTTTATTAGGTATGTTCTAAATAAACATATAATTTCAAATATAACGCTATTTAGATTCAAATAAACGAATTCAAAAACCACTTGAAAGAAAGAAGGGTTTTCTTTAACCACCGACGAAAAATCTGTGTGTCTGTGGCATCGTAGCTCCTAAACAGATGAACTGATTTCAATTTAGTTTTTTTATTTGATAGACAACAAGATCAAAAGTGTGTATCGGGAGCTTTTTTAAACGATTTTACTTAGCTTGCCCTGTCTATTATTTGGTTCAAATTTAGTAATCGATATTTCACCCCCTTCCTGTTGACAGATTGATCTAATATTTGGTACACAGCTTTAGTTTTGACAAAACCGTTTTACGTAAAAAAAAATTACTTACTTATATTATTTTTATTCATACGTGTTTTAATACATTATGCCAAAGTATATAAAGAACAAATTTACACAGCAAACAAAAGAAAATCAAACACCTTCTATACTTAAATTCGCATACAATATAGTAACCAATCAAACAAGCGATAAAAAGAATATATTTTTAAACGCTTGAGTCACAGCGCAATGTCTTTTAAGTCATTGAAAGGTCAACACAAGATATTAGCACTTCCTTCGGTCTTAAATAATGATGTCATTTGTACATACCTTCCTCAGAATAGGTCTGTGACCAGCTCCGGGTAGCAATAGGCTTTTATTCTTCTTTTGGCCTACAACATGGTCGTTACAAGTGTGCCCTCTTGAATCTAAATAGTGTTATAATTTTAATGGTAGCTGCCCCGCGCGACTAGTCCTATCTTTAAACTTATTCTACTCTACCTTACCCTACTCTACCCCTACCCTAACTAACTCTAACCCTACCCTATCCTGGTATAATTACATTCAAAAACCATGAAAATCAGTTCAGCAGATCTTAAGTTATACATGGTGTAAATAACCCTACTTTGTATTAGAATCATAACGATCTAGAATAAGCCGGTTCGACGGGGGTAGTACCCTTTCTCAGAATATCGGTGTTAATTAAATAAAATTGAGAATCAGTGATGAGTTATTACTCAAGATATTATTAGACAAGCATATTTGCTTGTCTTACTTTTACTCGTAGGGAAGGATAGAGACGAGAATACTGTCTCACTAAAACTGTCAGCATTAACTTAGTTTCCTCCTGACCGAATTTCGGTCACTTCGGCCAATTTCAACGGATATTAGCCAACTATGCAGGAGATATTATAGTGCACAAGTGTGTGCGCGAACACAGGTGCACTCTATATTTCCTCACTCTCATAGTCCGATGGGACGGGAATCCGACACGACCGGAGAGAGATCAGGCGCAGGAACAACGGCTTTAAGTGCTTTTCGAGGCACGGAGTAAGTGATAACTAACTTATAATAGGCACAAAACCTGCTAAAAGTCAGAAGTCTTGCCAGTCAACGGTCACCATCGGCTATCACGACTCATAACAAATTTGCAACTTGTCCTACGGTTACAAAACTAGACGGTATTTATTTCATGTAGGTAACCCAGTAGACTGGACTTCTAATCTAAACACATCAAGGTGTAATAGCATTAGCTCATACACGTGCAAGCGACACGTGGCTGTCAGATTACATCACAATGCACATGTACTGAAGATAAAGAGTGTAATTGCCAACTAAGTGTAGTACGCGACTGAAAAACAGCGGCTAATTCACACTTCCGAACTGAGAGTAAAGGTGAATCATGTTTGTTTGCTTAAACTAAACATTTACTTATTTATTTATTTATTAATGTTTTTTTTTTTTAATAAAGTCGTGAATATAATATTTATTTGGAATAGATAAAAGGTTGAGCACAATAATAATAACTAACTATAATATATACACCTGAGAAATAAACTATCTATATAAACTAATTAAAAAAGATAAACTTAATCTAAAAGACCGCTACCTGTAGGCAACGTTCCCAAAATGCTGGCTGCGTTGCCTCGCTGGATGGCTTTATTAATGTACACACACAGAAACAACAGATTACAAACACATAATAGAAATTAATGTACAAAGGAACTGCTAATTTCTTTAAGAAATTTCTTCCAGCAGACCTGCGAGAGGAGAAGAAGTAAAACTAAAAAGGACAAGTAGATACAGTGTGTATAAATATACATACATACGAATACCTACACAATCATATACTAGCGACCCGTCCCGGCTTCGTACGGTAATACTAATATGCATGTATTATACATATAAAACTTCCTCTTGAATCACTCTATCTATTTAAAAAAACCGCATCAAAATCCGTTGCGTAGTTTTAAAGATCTAAGCATACATAGGGACAGACAGACGCGGGAAGCGACTTTGTTTTATACTATGTAGTGATTATTATATTCGTTTCTTGTACACACGGCTACATATCAAGCTATACATTTCCAGTATAAGCTGGCTTACTCCGTCGAGAGCCTCTAACATTATTCGCCAGCCGTCATCATCAGCTACAGCGAACCCACAGCTCAGTGCTTTCCCTTCTCATCTCACCTAAATTTCCACAAAGCCGTATCCAATTCTGCAATAATCTCAACGATTATCTAGTTTTTTTTTTAATTTGTTTCCATTTTTAGCCTCAACCAGAGACGTCGTTATCGTTAACTGTTGCTAATACCGACATATATCGAAAATGTTACATTACAGGGGTCCAATTCAATCAAGTATTTTTATTTGGATCCTCAAACCGTCCCTAAGACTCTTCATTTGACTAATAGTTTCCCTAGGGCCTAGATTAATACTTCGCTAGAGCATTAGCGGTCAGCATTCCCCCAGAATATGGAGAAACGTTTCACCAGCCTCTTCACTGAGTCTGTGGGTGCGGTTGTTTAAACATAGGCTTGTTGGTTCTCATCACCTATTGACTTCTTCTTCTTATCGTGTGGTTGATAAACAACCTGGTGTCAGAGTTTAAACCGCTCGTAGGCCTCTGACATGGCTTTTCACACCATTGAAAAATCTCTCAGATGTGCTGGTTTCATCACGATGTTTTCCCTCACCGTTTTAGCAACTGATAATTAATTTTTAATACACACATATCTTACGAAAAGTCAGAGGTGCGCGCCTTGGGATCGAACTCGAGACCTCTGACTTGTCAGTCGACGGTCATACCACTAGGCTATCAGTGCTGTCCTGCTGACCTATTGACTTTGATTAGGTCTTTAGCCCATTTTTCTTGCCCTGCGAGGCTGCGAGCTTTTTTTTTTAAATCTATTTATTTATTGAGGCTTTTGTCCACAAGGTGGATATGCCAGCCTCATAGGAACACTCACAAAAAATCCTCACTTAACAAATTCTTAGTCCAGAGCTTAATAGCAATTTTACAACATGAATTCAAAAGGCTAAGCTAATTAATTCACATCTTAACCCAAGGCACCTATTTTTATTAGACTGCCTGTGCCTACTTAAAAGTCGCCAGTTCAAACCTCGCTTGTAGACTTTTCTAAGTGATCGTCTGCTTACTGTCAAAGCTTCTCAAGTGGCTTAGGTATATATTTACTAATAATGGCTGTATCAATCTAGAAAATTCCCCATTGTTCCACTCTACCTACAGTTCAGACTGAATGAACGTAAAATCTATCCATTGTTTACTAAAACCCAACAGTTTCCTCTTTATTTGTGATTCAATATAACGTGACAGTTGTCCTGTGCGCCAATTTTTATTGTATAATGATGAAATATAATTATTTAATAAGAAATTTTAAAAAACAACTCGGATGGGATTCGAACCCACGATCGTCGGCGTATCGTGCCGACGCTATAACCACTAAGCCACCGTATCCTGCTAGGTAACTTTTACTGATGTCGGTTCGTGGATACCTTCTGTAGGAATTAAGCCGCGTATAAGGCCTCTAACTATAGCCTCTAACTCGGCTTAACCACAAACCTATAAAAACTTTACTATTAAAGCACGAACAACACTTACATAATTATAATATCTACAAATAGGTAAAATGAGCTAACTCTAAAGTTTGAAAACCGAAACCACAATTACAATAATTATTTCATTGTTTCGTTTTTAGTAAGTTATTAATCAAACACAAGTGGTTTGATATGTATCTACTTAATTATTTGTTTTAAAAAATACTTTCGCTTTAAACAACGAAAATGTAGGCTCTGTTAACACACACCTGTTGACACAGATACATTTTAAAATAACAATTATTATACAGGGTTATTTGTAAAACACCAGCATCCTTAAAAGGGGTCATTAAACTCATCATTATGAACAACTTTTACTATGGGACCAACCCTCAATTTCTAAAAAAATCAGCTGTTCCATACATTTATGGTCACATGACTCAACAAAATGTATGGAACAACTGATTTTTTTTTCGTGATTTCAGTGTTGGTCCCATAGTAAAAGTTGTTCATAATGATGAGTTAAATGACCCCTTATAAGGATGCTGGTGTTTTACAAATAACCCTGTATAATTATTTAGTAAGAAATTTGAAAAAACAACTGATACGGATAGGATTCGAACCTACAATGTTCGGCGTACCATGCCGACGGTCTAACGGCTTTTCAAATTTGTTATTAAATAATTATATTTAATAACCTAACATGTGAAAAATTCACAAAAATATTTTTTGTAAATAGGATAACGAATACAAGCGGGATTTGAACCATGAATTGGCGACCTAAACCCAACCTAGGTACGTTGTTTAGATCACCAGCCGCTATACTTCGACTTTTAATTATTATGCATTAATCTGAGACTATTTTTTTGCGAAAAAATGGTCTAAAAACCTAGCACCTACACATTACTTCTGAAAAGTCAGAAGTGTGTGCCTTGGATTCGAACCTGAGACCGCTGACTTGCCAGTCAACGGTCGCTGAAAAACTATGCAAAGAGCAATAATAAGTAATAAGTAAATATGCAATTCTTATTCGGAAAACAAACAAAATTTTGATTTAACAAGATTTTATTAATCTAAATTAAATAAATTAAGAATTTCCCGCCAATCAAGTTCATTAACCCCCTACAGTCAGTTTCCGTTTTCGGTAATTTAGTCACACTACCGAGTATCGAACCTGCGACCTTGGCATTGCTTCCTCTTCATGAGTCACGTTCATTCATGCCCCCACTTCCTACACTCACAAGTCACAGCCTCTCGTAACGTACGAGATAAATCTGAGTCACATATGACGTAGTGTACGTTTGTTTGTTATGGAATTAAACGGTGGAATTGAAGTGACGCATAAATAAATGAACAGGTAATAAAAGTGATCATTTTTTCATGTGTAAAACTTTTAACGGGTACCCCGTCACCTAGGGAGGTCAGGGGCGTAGTTACTTTGGCTTGGGCTTTGGTTTAGGGCGGCAGGCTGCGCGGCAGATCTTTCTTTTTGCCTTAAGAAGATTAAAAAAAGCCTATATTTTTTTAAACAAACTTACACATAATTACGAGGGCTATATGGGGCGGCAAACTTTACAGGCCCAGGGCGCTGAATCTAAATTAATAAATAAATAGTACATTTAGCTTATTAAATAAAATTATTTAATAAAAAAAATTGAAAAAACAACAGCGCGTCGACACGGTACGTCGAAGATCGTGGGTTTGAATCCCATCCGTATCAGTTGTTTTTTTCAAATTTTCTTATTAAATAACTATATTGATAATTATATTTATTAATTTAACTGTATCAATATTTTTCCAAATACAATACATATAAAAATATATTTAAAAAAAAAGATATACATTTAAAAATATAAAATATAGTAGCCCACCAGTATCCAGATTTATTTTTGTTATTTTATTTTTATTTATTTGAATTGTGATTTTTTTTTTAATTTATTAGTCAGTTTGCAAACTCGTACTACAAAAATAATAAACATAATAACGTAATAATCAACATTGTCCATAGGACTGTATAGTCACTAACATTTTATGGACACCCATAGAATATTCTGAGGTTTAAAAAAATAACTCGTTAGCGAGTTGCGTATGTGTTTATGGGGTGTGGAGTGTGGCGAAAGAGGGGTGTGTCTATGTTTTATGTGTGCGTGTGAGCTAAGCCGCACAGTTATCTGCCAGGTAACCTACATAGTAAGTTTACTACCATACAGCTAGCTATAGTTCGCCACCTTACGGTACCCCAACACGAGTTTAATATGACCTGCGCGCGCATGACTCACTCTACTAAGAACTGACCACGGAGTCGCGGGAATAAGTAATTGATATGACGCATGAATTAGATAATTAGTTGCGTATTATTAATTAAAGTAATATTGTCATTGGTTTACAGAAATACTAGAGTTAATTTCAATGTTAATTTTGTGATTTAGTTCGAAATAACGCATAGTACGAGTATACAGCTGTTTTTCTTAATTTATAAAAATCAAATCGAAATATCTTTATTTGTAGAGCGTAGGTGAGGTACAGATAGTATTCTTAAAATAATATAAGTACTTTTTTCACGTAAAACTGTTTTGTCATCAAAACTAAAGCTGTGTACCAAATATCAGATCAATCTGTCAACAGGAAGAGGTGAAGTATCGATTACTAAATTTGAACCAAATAATAAACAGGGTAAGCTAAATAAAACCGGAATTATGTGATTATCAATAGCCAGAGCCGGAACGGTTTTACGTGTTTTTCGAGGCACAAAGCAAGTAATAATTAATTTAAAATATAAGCATATTAATAATCACATAATTCCGGTCATCTACAGGAATTGGTTCGGATTCATACTTATACAACAGATGCACTTAATGCACCGAACTTGTGGTTTGTTTGTCATTCTCCCTTCATGGAAATGTGTCTCATCCTAATCTTAAAGGAAGTCTGCACTCGTCGAGCACTATAATGCGTAGGTTTTGATTACAGACACTCCGACAGTCAATTGTCGCTAAATAGTTAAAGACCAATCGAATTTAGAGGCTAAGGTTCTATCGGACAATTGGCTGTTTAAGGTTAAGGTCGGTCAAACTGGAGGTTTAGAATTTGTTTTGGTTATAAAAATATCACAGTTATTGCAGGTCTTCTTTTTTAAACGGTTTTATTTAGCTTGACCTGTTTATTATTTGGTTTAAATTTAGTAATCGATATTTCACCCCTTTCCGGTTGACAGATTGATCTGATATTTGGTACACAGCTTTAGTTCTGATGACAAAACCGTTTTACGTAAAAAAAAATATTTATATTATGAACAACCTGGTGTCAGAGTTTAAATCGCCCGTGAAAAATCTCTCAAGGATGCTATGTTTCCTTACGATGTTTTCTTTCACCGTTTTAGCAAGTAACGTTTTCACTTTCATTTCGAATTTCTAATTCGCACATGAATCCAAAAAGTCGAGGGTGCGTGTCGGGGTTTTGAACCTTTGAATTGGCAGTCCAACGGTCATACCATTTTTTTTTTCTTTTTTTCTGTGCCAGAGTGGAAAAGTCTTATGCGGGAAGCGAAGGGGTCTACCAGAACGGTCATACCTACCACTATGCCATCATTGTTTAGTTATCGCAAGTAGAAAAGTCTTAATTACAGTGAATAGGTAACTGAAATATTGCGAGATGGATGTCATGAATGCGCCGTGTGGTTACCGGCCTAAGAATAAAACCACCCATACTCGTCCCACGGGTGTCGTAAGAAGCGACAAAGGTAAATATCCGGAGGATGGGCAGCAGCATCCTTCTGTGTAACAGCAATCATCTGCTACTGCGATCGTCAACCCGCTTGCCCAGCGTGGCGATTACGGGCAAATACCTCCAATGAGTGCATAAAAGTGGCGCACATTTGGAGAGGCCTATGTTCAGCAGTGGACTAATACAGGCTGATGATGATGATGATGAAATTAATTAGGTCATTACCTTGTCCTGACTTGTAACCTCTTATCCTAGTGGCATTTCCCTTGTAATTAACAACATCTGCACTAATGGCACCTGCGCTTGCACACGTGTGCTGAGTCACTTCGGACAAATTTAAAACAAAAACAATTGACCGCACGCCTTTGTTTGCTAATTTTTATGAAGGTTATAGATTTTATGTTGGCATTCTTACTGATATTGTTTTTTTAACCCCCCATGAACAAAGAGGGATGTAAAAGATTTAACGTGTGTATCTGTGTGTCTGTGCCATCGTAGCTCCCAAACAGATGAACCGATTTTGATTTAGATTTTTTATTTCATTCATATTGATTACCTCGTTGGTCTAATATAGTATAGAGGTCCTGGGTTCGATCCCCGGGTCGGGCATTACAATTAATAATCAAATTATGTGCAAAAAGCAACGTTGTTTTAATTTAAAAAAACTCAAATAACTTTTTAGTAGAAACTTGGTACAGATTAAAAAAATACTTTTAATTAGTAACCGTCCAATTTTAGCACAAGTTAAAGATCCAGCTATTACAGTTAATTAACAACTAATGACCTGAATGTTGTAATTGAGCTGTAGTTGGTACTGAGGAGACAATCAATACGACCTCGAATACAGCTTCCGCGAACGAACAATATATTGTGGAGTTTTAAAAAGATTCACGAAAGATGGTACAGCCATATCAAGAATAGGTTTGAGCGGGATAGTACCACTCAGAATATTGGTGTGAAATAACAATATCGTACTGTACTTGATTAATAGTAATAAGTGGTATACTCATCTCGCGGGTGTCCTAAGAATTGACAAAGGAAAAAAATTGGAGGATGGGCCGCAGCATCCTACTATTTAATAACAATTATCTGCTACTATCACTCGAAAATCCGCGGAGAAATTCAGAGTTGCGCAGAGAGGCATGGAAAGAGCAATGCTTGGAGTTACGCTGCGTGACCACAAACGCAATGAATGGATCCGAAGCAAAACGAAAGTGGATGATGTGATGGCCATTATAGCCAGGAAAAAGTGGACATGGGCAGGACACATTGCTAGAATGCATGCTGGCCGCTGGACACGAAGACTTTTAGAGTGGAGACCCCGAGCTAACACTCGAGGGCGGGGAAGACCGCCGCAACGCTGGGTGGATGACATCAGACGACACGGAGGCCATGACTGGATAAGTCGGGCACAAGATCGCCAGGAATGGAGGAGAAAGGAAGAGGCCTATATCCAAGACTGGATCACGATGAGGCTATGATGATGATGATGATGATGATGATCTGCTACTATACGATCGCCAACCCGCTTGCCTAACGTGGGCAAACACCTTCTAATGAGCGCAGTAGCGCACAAAATAAGTGATGCGTCCAGCAGTGGACTGATATAGACTGAATAGGTACGTAATGATAATTATAGGCTCGCCACAATTATTATAACTACACATTATAACTATCAAAATATGGAAGCGGATGTTACCCATATCTAAGAGAAAAATTTACTCCCAACCCTTACAACATATTCCAATATCATATTAATCAGATCTAGCTTATCTGTATACCCTCCCCAAACAATGACATAAGCCGAGGCCCGAGTCCCACTATGGGGCGTCCTTAGCTGCTGTTGCTTTAAGTTTAATGCTGTAGCTGGAGGCCTTTTAGGTCCTCGCTAGAAGTCCATTTAATCAATCTTAGCTTTATAAGAGCTGTTAATAACTATGGAAGACCATGTAGAAAAAAAACCAAAATATAATTGTCATGTCTCCCTATTTTCTTTAGTTAAGACTTCATAACATGTAGAGGATGTACAAGTTATGAGATCAATTTATTTTCATGCAGTTCAGAGGCCAAAGCGCTTCCGACTCGTTTGGCTAAAAATAAAATCTACTCTTAACTCTATACATTGACTGGTCGTCACACTTTTAAATGTAGTATCTACACATTGGTATCCAGCAGCACTTAGACATTTGTAGGTAGGTATACACTATTTTTCACTTTACCTAGAAAATTTTAACGGCAATTAAGTATAAATTATTTAATTATACTAGGTAATGAATCACTACACCAATACCACACTTATATTGATAACAATATTAATGTACACTAGTTTCAAACAAATAAAATTGTATTTTTATTAAGTAGGTAGGCATATAAGTAGGTATCGAATCGTATCGCCTTATTATTTCCAAACTTTGTTGAGGTCGGCTTCTAATCTAACCAGATGCAAATGAATATCAGTTTTCTACAGAGCGACTGCCTTTCGAACCAAAGGGATACGATATTCTAAAGTTAGATCAGGATTTTATGAGGGTACTGACTCCCACAGTCAAAGATCTTCATGACATCCGGGGCCAACGGCTTCACGTGCTTTCCGAGGCACGAAGCAGCTGATAATTTATTTATAATACACACATAACTTGTGAAAACTCAGAGGTGCCTTGGGTTCGAACCTAAGCCCTCAGACCATCACTATACAATAAAAAATACTTATGTGATCGTTATGAGTTCCCGAATTAATTTTGCGTGACTTTTATCACGTTGCGATGGAAATCCCTGTTTTATTCACATATATCAGTAGGAGTCTCTTGTAC
This sequence comes from Protodeltote pygarga, assembly GCA_936450705.2. Taxonomy (NCBI): domain Eukaryota; kingdom Metazoa; phylum Arthropoda; class Insecta; order Lepidoptera; family Noctuidae; genus Protodeltote; species Protodeltote pygarga. Next base: position 315,541 of record OW388274.2, read on the forward strand.
ATCCAGCGGGCCCAAGTTGAGTCCAAAACAAGGTAAATACATATTTAAAAACGTATTCATTGTTGCGGTATTTATGATTTCATTAGGGAAAGTTTTGTATTGTTATTTGTTATCTATATTTATTGACTGTATGCACTATTGTTAGTGAAATGTGGTTTACACCAAGTATTTATTGATTATGTGATTAATTTATTTGCAAAATATGTCATAAAAAATTAAATAAAAAATAAAATAAATTTGTAAAACTTAAGCAAATACGATATCCAATACAAAAATTAAATACCCATAACGCTATAAATACTGTTTAAATAATTCTCTATTCGATTGTTCTGTAATATTTTTTCTTCTCGTGTCATTTACCTCAAAATCTCACTCAAGTTTTTGCGGAACAGTAAGAAAAGAAAAGTAGCAACCTTGACGAACCACACGGCGTTCCTCGACGGACCTCTGGGCGGAAATACAGCTTTCGCTTTCAACCCCACGCCCAGGCGGGTCCCACCATCGTCGTCGGCGGCCTAGACATCGCCGAATTCTTCGCGAGAAACGCGCGGAACACGGCGCGCCACCTACTCGGGACTGTTGCTGATCGGACGACGGACTACTCCTAAGCCCGACGCCTACAAGCCGGCAACTCATGGAGGCCGGACCGCCGGAAGTCATTGCCCTCCGGCGCCCGGTGCGTCTCATGCGAGAGATCCATTGCTTCATACAAGTCTTGCAAAAGAAACTATCTCAATCCAAATCAAAAGTGCACCCAGATATTTCTGTGGGTGCGTAAAAGTTAAGATTGGAGATGTTTTGAAGCTAATGGTGCTAATTCTTGCACACGCTCTAAACTAATTTAGACTCGCCATCTCTCGTTCTAACAGACATCATTAGAAAAGGATAGAAGATTTTTAGAGCTGTGAAACTATTCCATTTGCGTGATATCAACGAGAATTTAGTCGGCATGTCATAGAGGTCTCGCCTAATTTCACGTCACTTGCAAGGATGTAGACTAATTTATTTTGACAGCTCTAATTATTTGCTGTCCTTTTTCGATGGTGTTTATTAGAAAGAGTTAGAGATAGACTAAAATTAGTTTAGCGGGATATACAAGAGAATCAGCACCAATGTGTGTTTGTTTTGTTAATTTGCGTTTTATACCTGACATTTTGCACGTAATACACGTAGGTAAGGTAAGTAGGTATGTGTCAATAGGTACGGTATGTTTGACGTACTGTTTTAGTCAGGTAACCGCAGTTTTGCGTAGTAGGTATACCTAGTTTGCCATATAATTTTGATGGGGACATTGAATAGTGTAATTGGCTTAGGCCGTACTATTTAATGTAAATAAATAAATAAAATAAATGCTATTTTTCCCACGCGCGTGCGGTTTAGGTACAAAAAATTAGTATAGTCTAAAGTATAGGTAGGTAAATCTAATTTATTTAAAAGCTACTATTTTACACAACACCTATTATTTTTACAATTATTTTAACCGTGTGGTTTCCGGCCTAAGAACAGAAACACCCCTACTCGTCCTGCGGGTGTCGTAAGAAGCGACAAAGGGAAACATCCGGAGGATGAGCATCAGCATTTTTCTGTGTAACAGCAATCATCTGCTACTGCGATCGCCAACCCGCTTGCCCAGCGTGGCGATTATGAGCAAATACCTCCAATGAGCGCACAATAGTGGCGCGCACAATATTGGGAGAGGCCTATGTTCAACAGTAGACTAATACAGGCACATCATTTTAAAAACCATATTAAATATTTTTGCACGGTCGTCTGTTTGTGTCACAGCCGCTTATTACAGAACCTCCCAATGTTATCGACTTAAAATAAAACAAACTAAATGATTTTCAATAAAGCACGCTCATTTTTATTGAAAAAACAGAATATTTTTTATTTTCATTGTCGAAGGGGCGAAATTGGAGCTTCAATTTTTAAACTGGCTTTACTGGGTCAAGTGGGGTGTTTACATATTTAAAAAGGTTTTATTTGTAAATTCATAAAAAGGTTATTATTTCCATTATTATATTCTTTTGTGCCATATTATTTTACAAAAGTTACAGGTGTGCTGGTTTCATCACGATGTTTTCCCTCACCGTTTTAGTAACTGATAATTAATTTATAATACGCACATAACTTACGAAAAGTCAGAGGTACGCGCCTTGGGATCGAACTCAAAACCTCTGACTTGTCAGTCGACGGTCATACCACTAGGCTATCAGTACTACAACCACCAAATACGCTGACGAGCTATATAAAATAGCCACTAACTTCCTACTACTTTGTTGTTTGTTACTCTTTCACGCAAAAACTACAGAATTACGATAGTTGGTTTATCCTTCTTTCACGAAGCAACGGAGCAACGGATTTTGGTCATTTTTTTGGATAGATATAGTTTATAAGCTGGATAGACATAATCATGTTCTTAAAATTCGAAAGAAGCTGATATAAAAAAGTTAATTATACTGGTTAATTATTTCTCTTCACCTTATTAATTCGCTCGCAAAATAATCAACCTCCATTTTATCAAAAGAAAAACGTAAAGATATCACAGTTAATTATTTCTTTCAACTTTTATTCCCCCTTCCCGGGATGTTCGCCTCCCTAACAAAAATATTTGAACAATTCTTTCATCCCTGAAGGACTTTATTAAAGCGAGCTCAATTAAGTCGTGAACGGCTTAGACATAAGCTCTATGCCGAGAGCTAGTGATGCCCGATGTCGGGATTTTCTCCGTAATCCGGGGCTATTTGACGGGAACTCGATATTGTGGTTTATTTAAGTTAAATTTTATTTATAAATTATTTGGGGATTTTCAATTTATTTGACTTCGATTGACTTGTGTGGTGTGTGTTATTATGATTGGCTTCATACCTATTTCTTTGGGCCACCTAGTTATGTTGTCAAGGTAAGACAGATTGTTTTATAGTTACTTATTTAATAATCATGAAGTGTATATTTTAGTTACTTTTTGACGGCTCAACTCCTAAATTGTTTTCATGAAATTCGATAGAGAGAATTCGTGACGTGTTTAAGTAAACACATTTAATTTTTTTCATATCAATTTCTACTCAACCTCATATTAATTTCTGTTGGGATCTGAAATTTTTGGTTATAAAACTTTTCTTCTGATTCGCGATTAATTTGGCAAATTAAAAAAAAAATGGGTTTAACCCTGAAGGTAAGCTAAACTAAACGCTGTCCTCATGTAGACATAACATAGGCGTCTCCCAAGCCACGGCAAAACAACAGTTTATGAACATGGAGTATGGGCAATGAAGTGATAACTTATGGCATGACCGTTGACAAGCAAGTCAGAGGTGTCAGTTTTAAGCTAAAGACAGAAGACATCTAACTTTTCGTAATTTATAAATTAATTATCACTTGCTCCGTGCCTTAGAGAGCAAGTAAAGCCGTCGGTTCCGCCTAAGCTTTCTTCGGTCGTTTTCGATTGTCTTCCCATCAGACTATAGAAGTGAGAGAATAGAGTGTGCATCTGTGTTTGCGCGCACACTTAAGCACTAAAATATCTCCTGCGTATAAAATTGAAAATGAAAATTGTTTTCGATGAAATTGGCTGACCGAAATAAAATACCAATTCTCAGCTGTCCCTTCACAGCCAAAACAAAATAAAACTTAAACAAATCAAAATTAATGCTATTTAATACTTTAGTCCCTGAAATTAACGCGGCCCATCTAACAAAGAGAGTAGGTAGTGAATCCCGGGGTTCGGGTCATTGCGTTGTGTATCTACCCTTTAATCGCGGGATTTACGATGATTTGTGGGCTAGTGATGGGATACGCATTTTGGGAACTGGCGCTTTAGTTTGGCTAGTGAGACAAAATAATTGTGTAAATAATGTCTACTCATAAAATTTGAAATTTTGTAGAAAGAAAAAAATGTTACAAACCGTATTTAAACCATTGACCTAATGGCTAAAGGCCACAGTCGCACTACCACCACACCACTAAGTTATTCGTAACCCCGTTCGTATCGAAAATAGTAAATCGAGTCGTATAATTTTTTTTTTTGTGAATTTTTTTACATGTTTATAGCACATAAATATAATTATTTAATAAGAAAATTTGAAAAAACAACTGATACGGATGGGATCGAGTCGTATAAAATCGTAATCGAAATTTTTTCCAACATTCAATCATCTCAGATGGTAGTTCCATCCACCAATTGTACGTACTAGAGGCTAGCATGTCTAACTTTGCAGTTAGATAACAATGCTATACAGATGTAACTTATTGCTTATAAATACATATCATAACATTTTATAACACATTTTTATAAGGTATTTAAGCATACTATGACTGGGGGCTTTATCCAGTAGGCTGCGGGTTCAAATCCCGCTCGTAATCGATTTTTTCTCTCTACTAAATTTTGTAAGCGAAAACTAATGTTTATGTATCGTATCGTATAGAGAGTCATGATAGCCTAGTGGTGGTGACCGTTGACTGGCAAGTCAGAGGTCTAGGGTTCGGAAGGCGCGCACCTATGACTTTTCATAAGTTATGTGTGTTTTACAAATAAATTATCACTCTTCGTGTCTCGGATAGCACGTGAAGCTGTTGACCCCGGCTGTCAATTGTAGATCTTTGACAGTCGTTACGGGTAGTCAGAAACTCGAAAGTCTGACAACCAGGCTTACCAAGGGGTATCGTGTAACCCAGTATCTGGGTTGTGGATGTCTGTTAGGCAGTCGCTCCATGTAAAACACTGGTATTCAGCTGCATCCGGTAAGACTGGAAGCCGACCCCAACATAGTTGGGAAAAGGCTAGGCAGATTAATGATTTTTTCTTTCAACAAAATTTTCGAACTTTTGAAGTGTTCGCATAAATTATTTATAAATACAGGTTTATGTATTTAATACTAACTTTTTTTAAATTGCATTTATTTTGCTGCCCCTCCTAGGGCTGTCACTACGGCCAGCAAATCCAATTAAACGTGATTAAGGATAAATTATGAGAGCATCAGATGCGTGATGCATGGTGTGCGAATGTTTTGTTGGACAATGGCTTGTTTTGTTGACCTTAAGCGGTTGTTTATTTGATTATAGTTATATAATATTGTAATATCTGATCCTATTCTGGTTTATTTAAGTATTAAAAAAAAACAATGCGAGTTTAAGAGGTCAAGGAGGTCATCTGCTCTTGAAACTGAACAACTTGTAACATCAGTCTGTATAATACACAAAAAATAAATTCACTTCCCATACAAACTTGCCGATCAGCTGACGCTCTTTGTATGAAGAACCGAATTTTTTTTACGAATTTCACAAACTGGTATTCTACAAATTGTGACCACGAATCCTCCTCTTCCTCATTACTCGTCAGCCATCGACTGCACGTATAAACAAACCAGTATTACTTGTTACGACAATTCTGCTATTATCCCACGAGGAGTTCCGTTCCATATCTCCTAACTAATTCAGATCATGACAATATTTTTTGTATGAAACCAATCTGAAAGAACTTTATGGAACCTTTCAATTGAAAAATAATTTTCCAAATCGGTTCACAGATGAGTAAGCTTTGAGGTAACAAACCATACAAATCATACAAAAAAACATAGGTACAGTACAGTTGAGTACCTCCTCCTTCTAATGAAACTGAGAGGTACCAGCACATAGCTGACACATTAGAAACACACAATTATCCTCATTGACTCACTACACTAATGACATTTGAGATAAGTACCAACTCTTATTCTTCCTCATTCAGGTAAGCGCTTGCGCCGCGCCTTTAAGCAACTACATAACCATTTATGGGATGATCACCTTCTCATAATTAAATATGGTTGTATTTCACTTCACCATTTACTATTTATAACATTGTATATAACCTTTTTTTACGGCGGGAAACCTTCAAAAGGCACCCGGCCTTCGGGGGAAGAGACTAGGTACTGTGGGATTCTTACCTCACTAAAACCACCCCGGTGATCACCATCAGCGCATTTCGGAAGGTCCCGCGTCCTGTTAAGAGACCAGCTCTGGAACCTCCCCTGTGCAACGCCTGGCAGACACACTCTCGGGGAAACCATAATAAGGATTCTCCGAAGAAATTGTATCGCATCAAATCGTAACTTTTTTTTGCGATCGCCAACCCGCTTGCCTAGTGTGGCGATTATGGGCAAATACCTCTAATGAGCGCTCAAAAGTGGCGCGCATTGAGAGAGGCGTATGTTCAACAGTGGACCAATACAGGCTGATATATAGTGAATGATGAATGAATAAAAAAAAATATATATTCTCTTTACATTACATTTTATAACATTATAATGATATAGTACAATAACATAACATACATAACATGTTTATTATATAATGTAACAAACTCAACCTTCATAGCGTGGGAACTGTCTCGCTTCCTCATTTGCTATAAAGAGGTAAGTGTTTGTTTATATGTGCGGGGTAATCTCTAAAACTACTGAAATAATTCTAAAAATTCATTAGAAAGCTACATTTATCTATATTCATGTAGTTATAATATAGAACTTAATTATTTTTGTAAATTTTATATTGCTGGCTTAGTTGGTCTAGTGGTGGTGGTAGCGACTGATGAGCTCGAGGTCCTGGGTTCGATCCCGGTTCGGGCAGTGTTATTGAGGTTTTTTTAAAAAATTCTCAGTAGCAGCACGGAGTCTGGAATTGTGCCCGGTTAACGGCAATAGGCTCGCCCCCTATTACATGGGACTTATAACATAGCCGGCGAAATGTGGGTGTACTGCATACACCTCTGCCTTCCTCCTCTGGGGAAGGTGTGAGCCTATGTTATTAAAACAAGGACATGTAACGACCTCTCTAAAATATTGCGATAATGAATTCCGAAGCCTCAAATAATATCTAAATTAGCTAATTAACTACAACAATGACTTTGTTATAATTACATTCATTAACTGCTTGACACCTGACATTTACGTGAATCATTCTAGGACTTGTGTGAATCTAAATTGCATACATCGTGATGCAGCCATGATCCGATAGCGTAATGGTATGACTGATGACAGTTAGAGGTCTCAGGTTTGAACCCAAGGCGCGCAACCGCTGACTATTTGTAAGATAAGTATGTCGTTATTATCTAGTCCACAGCTGAACATGGGTCTCTCTCAATGCGTGCCACTATTGCGCGCTCATTAGAGGTATTTTCCCATAATCGCCACGCTGGACAAGCGGGTTGGCGATCGCAGTAGCAGATGACTACTGTTATACAGAAGGATGATACTGCCCATCCTCCGGATCTTTCCCTTTGTCGCTTCTTACGACACCCACGGGACGAGTTGGGGTGGTTCTATTCTTATGCCGGAAACCACACGGTACTTACTGTCCTAGTGCGTGTTAATAGAGCCATCTGCTGAATTTATTAAGTCTATAAAGCCACTAATTTGGCTCATAATTATGGCTATGGATCATCAGGATTTTCTCTAATTATTTAAATGTCCCGCATGCAGATTCGAACAGACTTTACAGGAAAAAATATCTCTTTACTCATCACCACTAACCACTGGGGATTTTGACCGCAGCTCGTGCACCTGTTGTACTATAGTGGACAAAAACGGTGCACCACTCTTAAGGTTAGAATTGCTTGCACCTAGCGACCGAATGCAGCGCTAGCCGCGCCCTTACGCACGAGCAACGTTCAAAGCATTTTGATCGGAAAGTGGTGCACCGTTCGTGTCCGCGATAGTGCCTACCTGCAACATAATACTCCTATTCCAGGATGGATCTTGCCAAAGGAAACTGAATGAAGTCTAGACCAAACAATATAGCCTAATGTAAAAAACCTATTTCTTCCTGTCTGTATTAAAATTGGTAAATGAATCACATAATATTTTCCCTTTTAATAATTATGTAAACGAGGTAAAAGACTTGTTTAATTGTGTTGTTAATAATGTTACCTACGTGATGTTGTGTTGTGTCTCGGTAAAACAATAATACCGCTGGACCGCCAAGCAAGTTTGTCGACAAACTAACTACATTTTCCTTATTAAAACTCGTAGACAGAGTCTCTTTAAAACATGTAAAATACTTACTGTTTGTTAAAATGTTCCTAGGACCAAGAAATTGGTTCACTCTTAATGAAAATAAACATCTGCGAGGACATAATTTAAACTAAACTAATTGAAACTGCACTTCTTAACTGAACTTAAAAATGAATTATCACTCTCTGTGCCTCGGACAGCACGTTAAGCTGTTGGCCCCGGTTGTCAATTGTAGATCTTTGACAGTCGTTACAGGTAGTCAGAAGCCCGAAAGTCTGACAACCAGTCTTACCTAGGGGTATAGTGTAACCCAGTATCTGGGTTATGGAGGTCTGGTAGGCAATCGCTCCATGTAAAACACTGGTATTCAGCTGCATCCGGTAAGACTAGAAGCCGACCCCAACATAGTTGGGAAAAGGCTAGGCAGATGATGACTTCTTAACTGCACTGATAGCCTAGTGGTATGACCATTTGATTCGTTATTCTAAGATAAATGAATAATCGAAACATTAACATTCTTCTTCTTATCGTATGGTTGATGTACAACCTGGTGTCTAAGTTTAAACTGCCCGTAGTCCTCTGACATGGCTTTACACACCATTAAAAAAACTCTCAGGTGTGCTGGTTTCATCACGATGTTTTCCCTCACCGTTTTAGCAGCTGATAATTAATTTATAATACGCACTTAACTTACGAAAAGTCAGAGGTGCCTTGGGATCGAACTCGAGACCTCTGACTTGTCAGTCGACGATCATACCACTTGGCTATCAGTGCTATATTAACATTTATTTAAAACAAATATCTATTTTTATATATTTATTTAAAATAAAGTTGTTTAAAGTAAGTATCCTGCGTCTCATATTATATTATAAGGATAATATGAGAAAAAAATAACTATAATACAACGTGCAACATAATTAAGAATACGCATTACTATAATATTCTACGTCATACTCGTACTATGGCAGATAACCCCATGGTAAGGCAAATATTTTATTTTCCTCTACAATTCGCGTCACATAATGATTAAACACACACACGTCACATTAAAAAAAAAATTAGAAATTAAATTAGTTTAATTTAAATTTTAATTGGAGTACGGTTTTCTTAAACTACAAAGATCGAGCACAAAAATAATAACTAACTATATATATACACCTAGAAATAAACTATCTATATAAACTAATTAAAAAGATAAACTTAATCCAAAAGACCGCTACCTGTAGGCAACGTTCCCAAAATGCTGGCTGCGTTGCCTCGCTGGATGGCAATACTAAGCCTTTGGGCCAGATACAGACCAGCATTTTGGTCACGAGATGCCTCGACCAGACGTCCCGATAATTCTTTGTAAATTTTACGGGCCCCTGGCCCCCACGGTCCTAGCGTCTCGACGAATTTTAATTAGTTAAATTTAATTAGTTTAAATTAATTATTAAATAATTAATTAAATAGAATTAAATTACAAATGTTTAATGAGGAAACTGAGTAAATAAATAATTTTTCTTTCTGTTGTTAGAATTAATGTAACGAATGATTCATATTTTTATTCTGTACTACGGCTGGGCAAAAGCTTCTATAGACCTCACTGAACTTGTACGCGTTGGTGATAGCGGGTTTTGGTCACTTCGGCTGACCATGATTCTTGCGCTATGTATTTTTTTAAGTAATCTGTTGAGAAACTCAACTTCGCTTAATAGATAATCGCTTATATATAAGCTACCCTTATAGACCCACGGGTTGTTTGTTGGCCACAACTTACCGCTCTTTTTGACATGTGTAAAAAAAACAATTGGCTACCTTTAATGGTTGATAAATAAAACCATTTAAGAAGATTGTTCTCTATTTGGCCCAATTTCCATCAATGTAGAGAGGTTTCCAAACAAATTACTGACAGTGCGAACTGCGCCGGCGCCGCTAGAGTTATCATTTGCATGAAAACATATCTCTCTGCTTTTCTTCGCTTTGATGGAAACAGGCACTGACTGACAGACGGAAGGACAGTATGTCTATTCTATTGGGTCATTGAGTACCCTAAAAACTAACATAACATAGACTCACGCCTGTATACCCCAGAGGGGGTAGACAGAGGTGTATGCAGTACACCCACGTTTAGCCGGCTATGTTATAAGTCCCATGTAATAGGGGGCGAGCTTATTGCCATTAACCGGACACATTTCCAAACTCCGTGCTGCTACAAAGAATTTCCTAATGGAAAAACCCATACCACTTTACCCGACCCACGGACCGAACCCAGGACCTCATGCTCAGCAGTCTCGCTTGCTACCACTAGACCAACGAAACAGTCTGCAGTCCTAAAAAACTACTACATTAATAAAATTGTTTACATATTTATTGTTAAACGTATCCGCTGTTTACAATTTTTCGAATTCATTTTGCATAAAACATCTATATTTAATAGTATGTACATTATTACATTTATGTGTACAAAACTTTGCTTACTCATAACTTTTTCTCACGTGTACAATAGTCCAGAGAATGGCACGTGCTATTTCAAACACACTTGTATTGTTGCACATTCATGCATCTTGTCAAACGCGTGCGCGATTATATGTACCTACAAGCAAGCCTGAAAGACATCACGTTTGCGCAGACGTCAGACAATGGGTAGCCGACGCGACGTTTTGTCAGATAGTAGAACTGATTTAAGAACTGAACTTTGTAAGACGTGTACGACAGTACAATATTATGGTATTCAAGTGTAAACTTTTTTTTAATTATTACCTAAATCTCCTTAAAAAAATAAAATAAAAAATTTCAAAAATTTACGAAGTAAATGGGATTTGAAAATTCTTTATTAGACAGAGATGGCACTTCGAATAGATGTCGCACTTCATACATAATATCTTCATTTAATTATATCTTCATTCTTTTCTCTAATTATAATCAAAGGATAACAATATCTCTTAATCGCAATGACTTATCACAAATTTTGGATTAAATTCGGCACTATGCGGCTGATTTTGATATTTTTTTGCATGTCGTTTGATGAAATTTTTTTTTACAATAGAGCCCGCTGCCGTCCGACAATGGTGTCTGACATCAACGTCAGACAATGGTGACGTCAGGCATTGGTGTCTAACGTCAACGGGCTCCTTAATGACCACGAAAACGGTATCTGTGGGTTTATCCATCCAATTGTAAACCACATTGTCTGTCGTCTGCGAGCTCTCCCTGGTATGTGTTTTGACCACAAATCCATCTGATAGTGGTGTTATGGTCAACAGTGAAGCAAACCCTGTTCTTCTTCAAATTTCTTCTAAAGATTAACTAGTTTATCTCCATTCGTGACCCTAAACTATACCTAAGTACCTATATAATATTAAGCTTTATGTTCCAATACAAGCAGTAAGCTGTAATAGTCTAGTGGTGTGACCGTTGACTGGCAAGACAGACCGGCCATTTCTGATTTTTCGTAAGTTATGTGTGTATTATAAATAATCACTTGCTCCGTACCTTGGAAACCATGTAAAGCCGTTGGTCCTGCGCCTGGTCTCACTCCGGTCGTATTGGATTCCCGTCCCATCGGACTATGAGAGTGGGGAATAGAGGGAGCATATATTTGTGCACTATAACATTTGCGCAGTTGGTTAAATACCGTTGAGATTTGCTGCTACGACCGAAATTCGGTCAGGAGGGCATTATTCCAATCTTAGAGTACATAAGAAAATATAGAGTGATAACGTCAACAATATTGCCTTGTGCCAAGTGTAAGCATGAGCACTTGAGCAGGTCTCACTATTGAAATGTTAAAATATTTTTTGTGTGTTTTGGCACATGTTAGCTTATTGAATAATTATATGTTAAAATATATTTTTTTAAATTATGTTTTCTAGTAATTTTCGCAAAAGTTTACACAGCAATTAACCATGTTATAAGCCAAAATGTAACTTTTTCGCTCGTGGAGCCTAGTTAAACCGCAGTTGATCGAGGTAAGATCGTGGACGGAGCTCATCTCGCGGCTGTGTTATTCATACCCGTGCTCACGGTTCATACTTCTGTAGGGTTGCTCTATACTTTCTTATACATTCTAAGATTCCAATACAAATTTCAACTTTCTATTTAAATCAATCATTGCTTTGGTTTAACCTAGCGAATAATAAAATATACATCTATTTTCTCCAAATCAAAGGGAAATCATTGAATATAAATAAGTTTTTATCTGTGTCATCGATGTCATGCGTAATATCGTTTATTAGGACATGCCATGGGATGTGAATGCTAATTGAGCACTGACTCACGCTATGAGTCAAGTGTATTCGTGATTTTATGTTCAGCACGCGACAAACAGCATTTTGAATTATTTGTTTATATTTTTAGTGTAGTAGTATACAAAGAGCTCTTTCTGTGGTAATAGTATACATATAAGGTTAAATGAAATACACCAACAACCCAAAAAGGGGTCTTTGAACTCATCATTATGAACAACTTTTACTATGGGACCAACCCTGAAATTGCGGAAAAAATCTGCTGTTCCATACATTTTGTTGAGTTATGTGAACATAAATGTATAGAACAGCAGATTTTTTTCGCGATTTCAGGGTTGGTCTCTTAGTAAAAGTTGTTCATAATGATGAGTTTAATGACCCCTTTTCAGGTTGTCGGTGTTTTTAATTTAACCCTGTATATTCTTTTTAATTAAATAGTTAATTCTGATAAAAATCTCACGTCATCAACATTTCTTGAAGTTGCAACACCTATCCTAGTAATATTTTAATGTGAAATTTTATGAGAATTTATTAATGGATGGATGTGTGTTACTCTTTCACAATTTAATTTAAACAATGTGTCTGCGGCGAAATAAATTTCTAATGTGTCTGCGGTGGGGCTTCCAGCCTTGTGGCTTACCTCCGAAGGGTCAATCAATAAATTAAAAACAACTTTAAACTTGTAATCGTTTCAATTGTGTCTGTGTCTGTGGGCAATATTGGGCATAGATTTAGTTCTGTTTTTTAGTTTTTTTGGGTATTTATGTTATTTCTTTTATATAAGGTGCTTCTAAATTATCTGCCACGGATGCAATGGGAGATAATATTGGTTATTTATATTACAATAGTGAAGTAATTTTTTTATCTAACGTCATTTTTTTTTCTTTTGCCTGCGTTTTATTGCGTAGGTCTAATTCTGCTCCATGCTCCAATTTTTTTTTACTGTTCCAGGGTACGAAATTTCTTTCCTATTGTAATCTATATACTCAATACTTTCTCCCATTGCAACCATGGCAGATAATTTAGAAGCAGATTATATAATTTGTAGCGCCTTGCGCAATATTTGCGTGGAAATAAATAATTTATTTCTTTCTTTAATTTTAGTTCGTCAATATTTATAATTTTCTGAATAGGTACGAATAGGTTAGAGGCAGAGCGACTCGGGGCTTTACCCATTAGGTCGCAGGTTCAAATCCCGCTCGTAACGACTTTTTTTAAACAAATTTCAAACTTTAGTGTTTGCATAAATATGCATAAACTCTTTATGAAAATTTTTAATGTGTATTTTCTAATTTCTTTTAATTCATCAAAGGTCGACAAAGACACTAAGAAATCCATTGTTAAGTACCACAGTACCATGCATGCATGCAAATGATCTTTCTTAGTTCGTCAGAAACCTAAGGTAGTTTACCGATAAGAGATGAGTCACAAATGAGTCAGATGGTAGTGGATGTAGCGCCACGCGCCAGCGCGGGCGCAGGTCCGGGCGCGGCAATGACGGTAGCAGTAGCGCTGTTACTCTACAAACGTGTTTTTTAATAGAATTAAAGACTGGAAGTGACAAAGTGTTATTCCTCGGCTGAAACAAAAGTAATTATATTGGATACCAAGTTCCGTACTGTTAAAATAGATAAAATAAATATTTTTGTTATCACATTAACAATTAAAATACTGTTACTGTTAGCCCATATCATCCCACTGCTTGGCAAAGGCCTCTCCCTCTGATTTCCACGTCTTTCGATCCAGAGCCAGTGTGGTCCAGTTGCTATTTGTTTTGTCCAATTCATCCCGCCATCTCATACGTGGTCTGCCAGGACGCCGTCTCGCTGTATCAGGGCTCCACTTAGTGGCTATTTTGGCCCACAGCTCATCAGGCATGCGACAGACGTGGCCGGCCTACTCCCATTTTAGCCATCCCATGAATTAAAATACATAATATATAAGTTTAACCAAGCTTTTATATTAGAATATCAAAACTAAGTGACGTAAAGCCGTTGGCCCTGCGCCTGATCTCTCTCCGGTCGTTTCAGAATGCCGTCCCATCGGACTACGAGAGTGAGGAGATAGAGAGTACATCTGTGTATGCGCACACACTTGTGCACTATAATATTTCCTGCGTAGTTGGCTAATCTCCGTTGAGATTGGCCGCTGTGACCTAAATTCGGTCAAGAGAACATACATAAAACATAAATATGTATAGGTAGTCGAAGGTTTCTGTTCTCTAGTTTACAAAATATATCTTCAGATCATGATGACAGTGCTTTTTATGTGAATCCACGCTTAAAGCCACATCTAGTATAAGTATACCTACTTACTTCTGTGTAGTATAACCGCAACCTGACTCACAGCCTCACGCGCACCTCCGCACGTGACTGCTGCGCATGCGTGGAACAATAACACCAACTGACAAGAATGAACATTGTGACATTAGGAGGGTAGGTAGGGGTGGAAATTGTTATGTTATAAACCTTCGCTTAATGTTAAATTTTTTCGCAGCTCTCATGACATTTTCTACATAATTAAACCAGCTTGTAACTGTCCCACTGTTTGGCCAAGGCCTCTTCTCATACAGAGAAGGATCGAGCATTAATCACCACGCTAGCTCACTGCATGTTGGCGATTTCAGGTTATTTAATCCAGGTTTCCTGACGATGTTTTCCTTCACAGTTAAGTGTCTTAGATTAAGTAAGAAAATACTATTATAATATTGAAAAAGACACTTTGGTACCTACATGCCAGGTTCGAACCCACACCCACGCGCTTGCAAAGCGGGTCCGTAACCAATGCGCCATCACGACTCTGTCAATTTTCTCTTGAATATAAAAGAAAAATGTCGGAAAGAAAAATATTAGCCAACAAATATTAAGTAAGTCGTATTTCTCACTTAAAAACTTGTAAGAAAAGAATTTCAAGTTCAGATTTCAAAAGTTTGGAAGCTCAATGCTTAACGTTTGCAAATAACTTGGTCTAAAGTTAGGTATCTAAGTTAGAAACTGTTATAAACTAACCAATGCCCGCAGCATCGCTCAAATAGTACTATTTGGTCTCGGTAATAGTGCATTTTGTCATTTTTCTACACTTTATATTTTTTAACCCCCGAAGCAAAAGGAGTGTTATAAGTTTCACGTGTCTGTGTATCTGTGTGTCTGTGTATAGGGGCGCGCATAAACATTTTCGACAGGGCAGGCGTACATACAAATCCTACTTAATTTCCCTAATTCGTCGTATGCGTCGTCAGGGTAGGCAGTGCCATTTTGCCTATGATGAACTGCACACCCCTGTCTGTGTAGGTACCTGTGTCTGTCTGTAGCATCGTAGCTCCCAAACAGATGAACCGATTTTAATTTAGTATTTTTTATTTTAAAGGTAACTTAATCTAGTGGGTTTGGCTAAAAAAAAATTTGAGGATTTTCTTGTATCTCTGTACTGTATTTTTTAAACGTTAAACTTGATTATCTTCGCTTGTGAAGTAAGACTAAGTTTTAAGATAGTTTAGATAAATCTCAAGTTGTATTATTATTGTAATATTTTGAACTTCAGCCTTCATCCCAAGTCTAAAGAAGGATCATGCTTAAAAGATAAACACCTCTTTTTTATAAAAACTTCGCATTTTTAAATAAAGCCTGGCTTAGTTGTTTCAAAGAAAACTCAACCTAAAAAGTTTAATTTTGTTGTTTAAAGAACATTTTTTTATTGTAAAACGTAAAATAATAAAGCCAGCTTTTTATGAGGTCGTAGAGTCCATGGTTTATACAAAATGACTGGTCACATAGCTTATGTTTGAAGTTGAATTTTCATTTTTCAGATTTCGACGTGGAAAAGATAGATGATTTAAATTTAATTTTATAAGAATAGTAAGACTGAGTGATTGTGGTGTTTAATAAGATAAACTTATTGAAACAACTTTTAACGGATAACTCGTTGTTATAATAAATGTTTATTTTTCAAAAAAAACCTGACGTTTCGAGTGCTTGCAGCTCTCGTAGTCGCAGGCAGACTGAGGTGACAAACATCTGAACAGTTATTGAAAATTATTTTAAATCTACCGTTAACTTTATTTAGAAATTTTGCCCATATTATGTGAAATTTAAGTTTAAATGCTATTATTAAGATTTTTACTACCGTTTCCTAGTGCTTTCGCTGAAAAGAGAAGAAACGGCGGAAAAGATAAAGTTGTTTCATTTGCGTTACTATGTTTCCTGTATGATGATGAAAGAATGGTATAAGGATTGGAAGTCTGCTTGGTGTAGATGTCTGAGGACAGACATGGAAGTCAGGTAGCTCACTGTGAAAAGCAAGAGAGACAAAATGGGTGTGTAAGGGAGATGGATATAGACGATTGTATTTATTATGTCATTATTGAAATAAAATTATAACCTCATTATCTAGCGTAATAGTGAACTAATTAATATAGGTAAAAGCGATGTACTCAAATATTTTGTTTATCAGTAATCCAAGCGAAAATGATCGCCATTATCAACTCGACGATTAACTGATAACAATGAAATGGTATAAGTCACGAAATTAATATTTAGGAATATATTTCACTAGCTTCTGTATATTATTATAAATAATATTGTTATAAAAACGGAACAAACGAATTTCAATAAATCAGTAAATATTACAGCAATACAACCGTACATTCAGATTATCTACATAAAAATTGTAGCAACCGACATAACTTTAGATTTTTTTCTTACACAGAAGTAATATCGTATTAGGACCAATAAAATATTTGGGTAAAGGTTTCTCTGAACGGTTTCCGATAATATTTATATTTAAACAAACATAAAATGGAACTGTTTATCTATGTATTAAATTACGTCTGTTATTTGTAAATATTAAAGAAGAAAGCCAAACAAAATCCTTTTTAGATTTGATCGTTGCAGGGCCGGATTTAAAGGTGTGGAGGCCCTGGGGCATCCAAGAAGTGGAAGCCCCGAAAATATTTTGAAACAGAAGAAAAGATTTTGCCAGTGTATTTGCAGCATTATTTTTATCTTATATCTTTATGATTAGCCGCGACAATGTAAAATTTCTGTTTGATGGTCCCCCCAAAAATACAGTAAAAGCTTTATCTGTGTCTTCACCATGGTCATGTGGCATGTATGGTCGCTGTTGGGTAAAAATTACAGAAATCTTTTCTGTAGCAACAATTTTTCCTATAAACTATTTTTAGTGGATCAATATGAGGTTCAACAATTAGTGGAGGCCTCTTTCTTGTGGAGGCCCAGGGGTTAGAGCCCCTGTTGCCCTGCCCTAAATCTGACTCTGGATAGTTGTTGCTATAGGAGTTACTGAGCTAGTGATACCGGGTTTGATTTCTACATAATGCAGTGTTGTTGTTTCTTTATTTAGATAAGTTATAAGTATACGGCTACCAGCCTATTAAGCCAGTCAACAATGAATTTGCAACTTTGCCATTTTGCCTTGCTTTTTTTATGGATACTGTGTTATGAGTTATAGAGATGATTGCTATTGCCGATCCTATATAGAGCGATTATGAAAGGGATAATTAAGGAAGGTACTTTTATAGTTAAGCCAGCACTAACTAAAGGTGAAGGAAAACATCCCGAGGAAACAATTGCCAAACGCGAAGTGATCTAGCGTAGTCATTCTCATTATTCATGCCTTCTTCTGTATGCATTCCTTTTCCTTGCAGAAGGATAGTTATAGGCTAACTTATAATAGTTATATAGTAGTTGTATAATAAGTGGTATTAATACACGAATGTGGGTTTATCACACGAGGCGAAGCAGAAAAAATATTATAATTATACATTCTTTCTTATACCATTTTGTTTATCAATGCCGGTTAGATTAACCAGTTTAAGCACTAAAATTATCAATAGATAGTGAGTTAACGGGACTATCGCCTTACCATCGCTGTTGTGGACAAATCATTATAATTTTAATTGAATTTTATAATTACTTGTGATATTTTTTAGTGTTTTATAATGTGTAAGTATATAATTCTAACGGTGTCGACTGAATAGATTAGTCTAGTGGTAGCAAGTGCGACTGCTGATCAGGAGATCCTGGATTCGATCCCCAGGTCGAGCAAAGTGTTATTGGGTTTTTCTTGTACATTGCCTGTACGGTATATCCCATAGCTCTATTCTATAGAATTAAGACCTTAAAATTTACGTATTTGTGATAATAATAAATAATTTCTATTCTATTTCTCAAAGGTGTGTAAAGCCAAGTCAGAGGCCTACGGGCGGTTTAAACTCTGAGACCTACTATAAAGGAGAACTACTATCATTTTCAGGGTTGCTCGTATTCTTAATAGCACCATGCTTGGCCCTGCACACTCGGGAGCCTCCCGCCCCAGAACCCATGACTCGCAACATCCCTATCGAAGGCTGGCACCAAGTCAGGCTGAACCACTTCATGGCTTATGATAGTAGGACTTTTCCTATGGTAAGTAATATTAGGACAGTGGTAGAATTTGTAATAATTAGGCCCTCTTTACCGCTTACTGATAGGTAAAATGTAATTTAGTGACCTGATAGATAACTTCATATAAATTCGGTTCTATATATTAATAAGTGTATCGCGGACACGAACGGTGCACCACTTTGCGATCAAAATGCTTTGAACGTTGCTACGTGCGTAGAGGCGGGGCTAGCGCTACGGTCGGACGCCGGGTGCAAGCGATTCTAACCTTAAGAGTGGTGCACCGGCTTTGTCCACGGTTGTACCTAGAAGATATTGCTTATCCGTAGACTGTAAACCGTCCTTACATACTGTCTCTTAAGATACAGGTTACCCTAGTTAAAGAGGCAGGTTTTAAATGTGTTTAGAGATTTCCACAACAAATATTTCATTTGTAACTGAGAAAAAAATATTTTTTACTTTTACTTTTTTACCCAACTGCCAGAAAGGGTATGTTTTTCGCGCGTATCTTGTATGTTTGTTTTTTATTACTTACTCTTACAGCGCTACTACTATAACCCTCAATTCGCTGGCGAGAACATTGTGATCGTCGTGGGTGGAGAGTGGGCGATATCTCCAGGGTGGACTACAGGCGGGTTGCCCTTCGAGATGGCTCAGGAAATGCGCGCTGGTCTGTTCTACACGGAGCACAGATACTATGGAAATACAAGACCGTTCGGGTAAGTGGGATATCTTTAAAACATAGCTGTCTGAATTCGTTTATCCGGGTCTGGGTCGTAAAATATTACATCCGATACCCGCATTGAATAAAATCAAAGAACTTCACGCTTCGATTAATGATGTTTTTCATTAGTGATTGATCATCGGAGCCTTCGAGGTTATTTTGAATCGCTTTTTTATCTAATTCAACGGTACTTAATAAAATAACCTTACGTCTATAGAAAGAAAGAAAAATGAGGAAGCACAAAAAAAAGGAAAAGGAAGGAAGGAAAAGGGAAAGAAAATAAATAGCTATACACAATAACAACAACAACTACATAAATTCGATTTTTTTATTAAATTTGTAGTTGTTATTTATTTATAAGTTATTTAGGTTTTTGTTTCATTCAATTATGCTGTTTTATTCTTTATTAAATACTAGTGACCCGCCCCGGCTTCGCACGGGTGCAATATACGTATAAACCTTCCTCTTCAATCACTCTATCTATTAAAAAAAACCGTATCAAAATCCGTTGCGTAGTTTTAAAGATAGCATACATAGGGATATAGGGACAGAGAAAGCGACTTTGTTTTATTATAGTAATATATTTTTATCTATAGAATAAAAGTAAAATAAAATTAAAGTACATAGCACTTATTTGTATTGATTATAATTGTTACCATCGCGTCCCGCAAATATAAATCATCAATCATCTTAGATATAGAGTTTTGATCCACGCAGGAGATTTTGATCATGAGCCACCATCTTGATAAAAATTGCGTCTTTGGGTTCGATACCCAGGCTGAGCTGCCTACCATACCTGAGCATGAGTAAGAGGAATCCCACAATTACCCACTGGCGCTGTAATTCAAAGTTATAACTATTGTAATTACAATGTTATACAACAAAACAACTCGTACATAACACGTATGTCACTGGATCGAACTCACTACCCTCACCCACCCGTAACAGTACGTAATGGCGCAAAACCTGTGACTCTGCCAAGTTGGATGTGTATCACACCGGACCGAAATCGAAACATTACACTTAGGTATTACTGTCCCAAAAAAATACCAAAGCAGTTCTTCGAATCATAAACGAGATAGAATCCTTAACGAATTTCGGTCACAGAGTTTTGATAACAACACAAGAGATATTATTATAGTGCACAAGTGTGTGCGCAAACATGTGCACTCTTTCCCTTACACTCATAGTCCGATGGCACAGCAATCTGACATGACTGGAGAGAGATCAGACGCAGGATCGATGGCTTTATGAGCTCTTCGAGGCATGGAACAGATGATAATTTATCATACGTAGATAACTTACCATAAGATTGAAGTGCGTGCCTTGTCTTCGAACCTGAGGCCTCTGACATATCAGTCAAAGTTTTTACTATTATACCACTTAAGCTGCAAACAAACCTAGAAAAGGTACCAACGGTACAAATATTAATATACTTAAAATCATTTTTTGAAGATACTTAAAAAAAGGATTTGGACCCGCAATGGGTAACTCTACCACTAACCGCTCTACCGCTAAGCTATTCGTAACTCCGCCCGTATTATCGAAATTCTTTTCTACATTCAACCATCTCAGATGGCAGCTACATCCACCCCTAGTACGAAGTACTAGAGGGCTAACTACTAAAAAGTAGTATAAATACTGGTATTTTAATCCGATATTTTATGAGGCTGGTACCACCCCAATCGAGTCTGCATACTCTACTACCATCAAAGCCGTAATATTTCTTAAAGTTTCATAATCACCACGGAACTCCGAGAACGACACTGTCAACCTAGAAACGAACCTACAACAGTTCTCTTAACTTAATTAAACTTCATAATAAACGTCCACCAACCACTAGGGAAATAACCACAATAAACTAAATTCATTACCCAATTTTGCTCGCCCTTGTAATCGCCATGTTGGATCTAATAGAAACCCAATTTTGATAGTATCTCGTCTGTAATGTCAATCGGAATAGCCCTCTGCTTGTTAATTAACTGTTTCTATTCTGTGTACATATTTTATTCTGTTTTCCAATTTGCCACATTACAGTTTCTGATTTTGATTCACAAGCTTTCGCGTGTGACTTTGCTTGTCGTTGCCTTAGAGTGAAAAATTCTTATATGCAAAATAGCTATCTTTACAGGAGAAAGAAAAAACTGCGCCCTGAAAGATTTTATCACAGCTTTTTTTAATATTCAGTCTTTTATTGTGAAAATTTTCTACGTTTTCAGATCAATAATAGTCAGAACAACAACTTTTGACTTATGTTTTTATTAATTTTACCAGTCCCAAGTTAATTG
The DNA here is from genome assembly GCA_936450705.2 of Protodeltote pygarga. NCBI lineage: Eukaryota > Metazoa > Arthropoda > Insecta > Lepidoptera > Noctuidae > Protodeltote > Protodeltote pygarga. Next base: position 337,159 of record OW388274.2, read on the forward strand.
CACTCGTGTGTTTCTCATTTACCGTCATAGATGGCGTTATAGATTACAAATGTTTTTTTGTATGACACTTGGGCGAGCGTTACGATGCTTTCTTTCCAAATAATATAAATAATGTAAAGATTACCAATATTGCGTTTCCAAGGTTTTCACTCTTAAGGCGACTTTGTGTAGATATAGACATTCACAGGAATAATTACAAAAGTCATACATACAGGGTACCTACGGTACAAAATGAAATGTTCCGCCTAGATTTAGGCACGGAAATATTGTTGGGAAATCTCTTGTGTACCTAAATAAATTACTTACAGCAATTTTTCTTTATTTGTACTAAGCAATTAGGTACCTACTTTATTTTAACAATCTGAATGGCTGTTAGAACGAAATGTATTATCAAATTTAAGGAGTTGGAAAATTATATTTCAGCTTTCTTTCAGATTTAATATGCTAAACAGAATTACTAGCCCTAGCCACTACGAATAAAATGATTAAAATCAGGGCCCTGGACCGGTACATTCTTTTGAAAATAAGCCGTGAAAAATAAAACATTACATTAATCACTACGATCCACTGCTAAAAATAGGCGGCTCCCAATGCGCACCACTTTTGTGCGCACATTGGAGGTATAAGCCCATAATTGCCTCGCTGGGCAAGCGGATTGGCGATCGCAGTATCAGATGATTGCTGTTATACAGAAGGATGCTGCTGCCCATCCTCCGGATCTTTCCCTTTGTCGCTTCTCACGACACCCGCAGGACGAGTAGGGCTGTTCTATTCTTAGTCCGAAAACCATACGCAACTGCAACGGCAACTGGCCTGGCAGCCAATAATTAAAAAGTACATACTAAATTAATGGTAAAATATCTCGAGAATGGATCATACTCCAGCAGGCTCTGTGTATGTCGGTGGGAGCAAGTTTCTGGCTACAAATTCAACAATACCACCCAATAATTTGTTGAAGTAATTGTTACATTCGGTGTAAATGCAGTCAGGATCTAAATTTTACGAGAGTATCAGCGCTTAAATCGACGTTAGTGAAGCCGTTGTATAGCAAATATATGTATAAAGACAGTTATATATGGTGCTCACCGACCACGCTATTTGGATGTGATCCCGAATTAATTTCTGTTGGATAGTTTGGGTAGGATGTCAGTGCAAACCCGTTTAACTGGGTATATTTTGAACGTGTTTAAATACCAGTTTAAAATAGCTTTGATAGCCTAGTGGTATGACCGTGCGACTGACAAGTCAGAGGTCTCGAGTTCGATCCCAAGGCGCGCACCTCTGACTTTTCATAAGTTATGTGCGTGTTATAAATTAATTATCAGTTGCTAAAACGGTGAGGGAAAACATCGTGATGAAACCAGCACACATGAGAGATTTTTCGATGGTGTGTAAAGCCATGTCAGAGGCCTACGGGTGGTTTAAACTCTGACAACAGGTTGTTCATCAACCACACGATAAGAAGAAGAAGAAGTTTAAAAAAGTAACTTCAAGGAAATATAAAACATTTAAGGAAAGATATTTCATAAAATCTCGTGGCGCGTCTCACACGAAATCTACGATTGTATTGTGTACAGTTGAGTGTTTACGTGGCATTCAGAGAGGAGAGGGAGAGAGAGAATAAAGGAAAGGAATAAAAATTAAAGGAAATTTAAAAGTTAAAACATACGTACCGTGGCAAAACTCTTACTAACTGAGCTGTCATATCACTGCCCGTATTCGATTCCAAGTTCCCCTTCTCTATCGTCTAAAGAGATGCCTTGGTAACGTCAGTTCATCATTACATGTTAAGAAGAAAAAGACTAATAAAACCATATTGAAATATGAAACAAGAATAAAACTGAGCTTCTTCGATACTTAACCATTGTTATTTTTAACCGATTTCCAAAAAGAAGGTTATGAAATCGATCCGCACTTTTTAAACAAACATTTGGGTATTTCTAGGTTTAATTGTTTTGAAGTCGATGTAACTTGAAGGAAAAACACTTAAAAAATCTCGTCGCATAACGTACCTATTTCTTCAACAATGTCAAACCACAACTTGGGAAATTATTCCTACAAAAATCACTGAAAAAACCCTACTACGTGACCTCGATCGAAATACGAGTGAACCATAACCTTAATTCAACCAAAACATTGATTCAACTATCCTGCTATGTAGTGTAGGTATGGTCATCGGACAATAGCGTGATGATATATGAACGACAGGCGCACGTGGCTTGGCTCTCTGCCAGCCCCACTGCATTACGTATGGGATCATAAATCCATGGAATATGACACCAATAATTGAAGGTTAGCTAGGATAATGGTGAAATGAATAGAGTTAGAAAGGATAGAACTAAGAAAGATTGGTAAAATTTATGTCTTTTATCTTATAGCTGTTGAAAGACTGGACCGAATTTCGGTCATAGCGGCGATGTTATACTACACAAATGCAGGAGATGATATAGTGTACAAAGTGTGAGCGAAAATAATGGTGCACTCTCTATTCCCTCACTCTCATTATTAGAAGGGACGGCAACAATCCGACACAACCGGAGAGAGATCAGCCGCAGAACCAACGGGTTTACTTGCTTTTCGAAGCAATAAGCAAGTGATAATTAATTCATAATACGAAAAGTCAGAGGTGCGTGCCTTGAGTTCGAACTTGACACCTCTTACTAACCAGGTAATCATACCACTAGGCTATCAACACACACTAATAAATTAACGAATTAATGATAATGAGCCAGAATGTAGTATAGTCTTTTAAAAAAACCTTTTTCCGGATATACACCACCATCCCTTTTACAATTAAAAAAAAAACTTTACCTCCTTGATTCCCCAACACCCATTACAGAAAAGAAACAGTCAAATTAAATTACTAATCACATCGTGTTAATTATCCAAATGTATAAATAACGAACGTTCGAAAAATATGTTAAAATAGAACCACTCAAATGTCTATCGCGACTTAATCCCTACTAATTACACTTTTAATTTGTACCAACATAACTGAATTGCAAAATACGGAAAACTCACTCTTAGAGCCCTTACAATAGAGTCCTTTACACGTGTTAAATTAATTTGGTAATTTAGCTTTCTATATGCATGAAGAGGGAGTCACTTGGCCAATATTTTGGTGGAATTAAACCCAGTTTCCCATGAAAAGAAAGCACTCTGGTCCTCCTTAGAGGGCTGGGAGGTTTATTAGCGAAGTCCCTCACATAAACCTTTTTGAAAAGCTATTATGTTCTCGAAATTTTTGTGGTGATTGCGAGCGAGTTATTACGAGTGGAAAATGATGGGGGTTAATTGAGAAGGAATCATTAATTTACTGTATGGTCGCAAATGTAAGAAAAAGATAATATAGGATGTATCACTACATAGTATAAAACAAAGTCGCTTCCCGCGTCTGTCTATCCCTATGTATGCTTAGATCTTTAAAACTACGCAACGGATTTTGATGCGGTTTTTTTTAATAGATAGAGTGATTCAAGAGGAAGGTTTATAATTATGTATAATACATGCATATTAGCGTAACCGTGCGAAGCCGGGGCGGGTCGCTAGTAATATATAAAAGGTATAGGATGTTAGAAAACTGCATTGTGGGATGGTTCTGGCAGCGATCCATCCTGTTTCAATCACATATTCAAGTTGATATTTCACCTTTCCATTCTACATTAGCAACAAATCTATTATAAGCATAGATAAAAAACTATGTTTATTTTATAGGCCATTAAATTATGATTTAAGCTATTTTTATTCCCGAAGATATTGAACCACGGAGCGAAGCAGCGTAAAAGCGTGGTTGAAAAATTGAACCACGGAGCGAAGCAGCGTAAAAGCGTGTTTAAAGAATTGAACCACGGAACTAAGCAGCGTAAAAGCATGATTGATATAAAATAGCTTATCCCGTGCCTTCCCTTCTATCGTAAGTTTTCCGGGATAAAGTTTACCCTACTGACGTCATTCTAACTTTTCCGGGGAAAAAATGCCTTCTATCACCTTCACCCAACTCTCAGGTCAATAAACTATCTCTAAGCAAACTCACGTTGATCTGTTACTGCATGAAATGAGGACCAACTTAAACAATTTGGCATCTAATTAACAAGATTATAGATTTTAAAAACATAATATTATACGTAAATGTATCTCAGTAGCAATATAGCAAAGTATTTAACAAAATATCTTATGCCGTATTAATTCTCACGCCAAATGAATTCAATTGCCTATATTAGAGTAAATCCCCTTCAAGCGGACAATGACAAACGCTCCTTGGGTTAATTGGCCATTGCCCTACTGGCCTTAGGCCTCAGGTCAGATATGAGCTACCTATCAACTCATAAAGATTTGGTTAGCAGAATTTGTAACAAGTGCTTTGTAATTAGGATGTAAGAGATCAGATGAGATTAGCGTAGAGTTTTATGTTAGATATCTTGGGTTGGAATCTAAGGCATGCACTTTTGAAATTATGCTTGCATGCTCAGATTTAAAAAGATTAATTATTCGGCTTATGACGTCATTTGTTTATAGTACTCTCTCTCTCTCTTTAAAAGAATGTACTTGTAAACCCTTTATAACACTGTACCTATCATTATTTTTTCGCACAGTGAAATGACCGCTGTCTGGCAAATCAAAACGTTTGGTTAGGTTCGAATCCCAATTATCCAGACTTTTCATAAGTTATGGGCGAATTATAGAATATATTACAAATAGGTAACAGCAACTTTTGTTTGAAACGAAAATTTAACTTCTCATACAAAAGTGACTTTGTACCTATAAAAAGTCAATTTTTGATTTTCAGATTTCGACCTATGTTCCTTGGAAAAGTTGTTCAGATTTATGTACTTTATTACCTTCTAAAATTTGGCAGGTCTTCAAAGCATAGGCAGGCACTGAAAATGTTGGTTAGCCTGTCTATAAGAAATGTTGCCAGTTGCCACCCATAATATTTTTTATTTTATTTTTCTATCTGCCTTTTGTTTATTATTATCATTGTTTTCTTACGTTATTCTGCCCAGAAACAGTTTTTCTTTCTTCCTTTCTTTTCTTTCTGTATTTTGTCAGGGGCACATTTGAAAAAATATTATGCAAAAGCTCTTTTTAAGCTCTTTTACCGTTGAATAAGCGATAGATTCACCACAACGTTATTTTAGAAATTAAATTCAAATTATTACTAACTTCACCAAAGCCTTTTATAATTCAACTACCTTTTTGGCCTAAAACAACAAAATAATTCCATTCAAGTTGGTATAAAATTAAATTTTAATACAATAGAGATCGAAAAGCAAGCTTAGTTAAAACAGCAAAGTGGTATTACAGAGAGGAATCATTTGTTATTTATTTAAATAGACGCCATGTTTTGTTAGGCAATTTAGTGGTTCATTAATTACCATTAATATTATCGGAGTACCCATAGTTAACGTTGATTATTACTATTATCCGTGAAAGCGGAATTAAGTTAGTTCATTAGTTAAAATTCTACTTACAAATTTTTTTTTGGCTTATTTGAACATCTCAAAAAAATTTTTTGTGATTTTTTTACACGTTATAAGCACTGCTAGCGACTGCTGAGCACGAGGTCCTGGGTTCGATCCCCGGGTCGGGCAAAGTGTTATTGGGTTTTTCCATCAGGAAATTCTCAGTAGCAGCACGGAGTCTGGAATTGTGCCCGGTTAATGGCAATAGGCTCGCCCCCTATTACATGGAACTTATAACATAGCCGGCGAAACGTGGGTGTACTACACACCTCTGCCTACCCCCTCTAGGGAATACAGGCGTGAGTCTATAAATAAAAAAAATAAAATTATAAGCACAGCTTATTAATATTTTTTCAAATTTCTTATTAAATTATTATATCTCGAAAAATATTAAAGAAAATTGCATTTATTTGACAACCAACAAAAAAATTCTGAACATAAAATATTCCAGGTAACAGTTTAACCTAAAATTAAAAGAACATGCCAATAGGTCAGCAGCTCAGCATAATGCTAGCTGGCAATTGCACGCAGCTGACTTTTCTAATATAAATATGTAAATGCTCCGTGCCACGGAAAGCACATTATACCGTTGGCCCCGGCTGTCAGAAAGATCTTTGACAGTCGATATAGGGAGTCAATATATAATAATAATAATAAATCAGCCTGTAACTGTCCCAATATAGGGCAAAGGCCTCTTCTCATACAGAGAAGGATTGAGCATTAATCACCACGCTAGCTCACTGCGGGTTGGCGATTTCAGACTGTTAAAGTCCAGGTTTCCTTACGATGTTTTCCTTCACCGTTAGTCAGTGGTGTCTTAGATTAACTAAGGAAGTACATATGACATTGAAAAAGTCACATTGGTACATGCCAGGTTCGAACCCACAACCACGCGCTTGCAAAGCGGGTCCGTAACCAATGCGCCACCACGACATTATAGGGAGTCAATACCCTCATAAAATCATGACAACTGAAAAAATTTTAGAAAATCGTATCCCTTTACGTTACGGGGGTCCAATAGGCAGACGCTCCATAGGAAACTGATTTTCAGCTGCATTTGCAGATTAGAATCTGGCCCCACAAAGTTCGGCAATAATAAGTCTAGGAAGATGATTTATTAATCTTGTAATTAGTACATTGTGTATAATACTCCACTCTGTCACGTTTTCCCACACCGTTTATGGATTTGATAACTCGTTACTTCGATTTAGTCAGTTCCAAGATACCAGTATTATAATTAACTGTGCCCAAGACATTTGATTTAGCACTACCGGTCTTACACTCACTCAAATCTTAACTGACAGCTGACAGAGGTTCAAATGATTTAACTTGTAGGTTTCCGCCAGCTGTTTGTTACAAATTGCGACTCATTGTGGCCCATGGTCACTTACTGGCGCTCTTCTTTGATGATTTTAACGGTGTTAATAGTTACATCCCATGAATGATACTGACTAAATATAAGTCAGTAAAGATATAACGGGTTATAAGATTTTATCACTCACTACATAGTAAAAACAAAGTCGCTTCCCGCGTCTGTCTGTCCCTATGTATGCTTAGATCTTTAAAACTACGCAACGGATTTTGATGCGGTTTTTTTTAATAGATAGAGTAATTCAAGAGGAAGGTTTATATGTATGGTTATATGTAATATGTATACATGCATGTAGTAGTGATAGCCTCGTGGTGGTGACCATTGACTGGCAAGTCATTGGTCTCGGGTTCAAACCCAAGGCGCGCACCTCTGACTTTTCGTAAGTTATGTGCGTTTTATAAATTAATTATCACTTACTCCGTGCCTCGGAAAGCACGTAAAGCAGTTGGCCCTGCGCCTGATCTCTCTCCGATCGTGTCGGAAGGCCGTCCCATCGGACTATGAGAGTGAGGGAATAGAGAGTGTACCTGTGTTTGCGCACACACTTGTGCACTATAATATCTCCTGCGTAATTGGCTAGTCTCCGTTGAGATTGGCCGCTGTGACCGAAATTCGGTCAGGAGAATATTAAAAAAATTAAATTATACATGCATATTAGCGTAACCGTGCGAAGCCGGGGCGGGTCGCTAGTAGGTTATAAAATAACAATAATGTTCTTATGATAAATAGATGGCGCCACGAATCTTTTGAATTATGAAATATGAAATCGAATTATGTTTTCCTCAAAGTCTTTTAAATGTTATTTAGTTTAATTAAGTAGGTACCTAATACCTATACTTGTTGGGTTTTAAACTAACCTAATATGGCTGAATATCAGTGTTTACCACGTCATACATTGTTATTTCTTGTATTTTCCCGACGTTTCGGCTGCTCGTCACGGAGGGACTGATAATAACAAATATTATGTTAGGTACATTAAAATACACTAATAAAGTTATAAGGTATGACGCGACTAATGACCTTTTTAGGAAGTACAGTTTAGTCATGTGCATACGTAGGTAACACAGAAATATTCTATTATGAATTCTGTGGTCGGTACTAACGGTAACATACCAAACTACACATTTCCAGTATGAACTGACCACGCATTGTATAGGCTTTTTATATGACAAGAGATCAGCTTATACTGGTAATTACACTGAAATTAATTACAGCACTGATAGCCTAGTGGTATGATCGTCGACTGACAAGCCAGTGGTCTCGAGTTAGATCCCAAGGCGCGCACCTCTTACTTTTCGTAAGTTATGTGAGTATTATAAATTAATTATCAGTTGTTAAAACGGTGAGGGAAAACATCGTAATGAAACCAGCACACATGAGAGATTTTTCAATGGTGTGTAAAGTCATGTTAGAGGGGTACGGGTGGTTTAAACATACAATACGATAAAAGAAGATTGGAAATTTATAGCTTGATATAGGTATGTTGCCGTGTGTAGTGTAATCCTATCGAATCGCGAAAGTTTGAAAAATACTATATTAGAGTTCTTCAGAACGCCTATTTGAACCTTGCAAAGTTACCTCTAAGATCAAACCTGCTCTAGATATGTTCCATCAAATAAATTTACATTCTTTGTTACAGTGACACCAATCTGTCTGACCTTCGGTTCCTGACAATAGACCAGTCTCTAGCTGACCTGGTGCAGTTCATACACTTCATCAAAAGTGATAACTTCGAAGATGGCCGGTACAAGTAAGTAACAGTTACAATATATGACTCTACATTTGTCTGAGACTTTTGGCCTTATCCAAGCTGTTTGATACAACGATCATAGACGTGGTTAGCTTCAATTTCGAATTATCGATTCGAGATGATGATGAATCGATTTTTACAAAGCTCTCTTTGTATAGGTGTAGAGATAAGTTTTCTTTTTTTTAATAAATAAAAAAATAAAATAAATAAATAAATAAAAATTTAAGCTTTTCACCGTTCGCCCACCCAATGTTAAGCGTGGTTGTGGTCTACGATGGAGCACATCTGCCTTTATTAATTTGTCTATTTACTCTTGAAAAAGATCCCCAAATTGTAAATAATGTTTTGGAAGACGACAGATAACAATTACATTCTCTAGCTGTAGTCTTTAGCTGTCATGAGAATCTGGTATAATGAGTTCCTGTGGGCTAAAAGAGTGCCAGAATTGCCCTTTTGGCAAGGAACACGATGGATAGATACAATATAAAACGCAAAATACGACGAGGGGAAACCTTTTAGGTCAATACAAACATTAATAAACCATTGTATTCAAGCCATTTAAAACTATGAATGAACACAGTTATCAAAATGTTGTACGTCATTCATTTATTAACTTTTGAACCTTACCTATAATATCCACAAGATAACTTAGTTTCCAGAATTATTCCAAACCACTAAATTGTTATTAACAATTGGTTAAGTCAGGATTTATAAACGATTATGTTTCCTTGAATTTAACAGACGCAATGGATTTATCAATGCAATGTAATTTGTAAACTCATTGTAAGAATAAGAACATCATCATTTTATAATGTTTGTAGTATAGCAACAACCTTTTTCTGTTGTTAGGTACGTTATTATTATTGTAACAAACCATGTTTTTGTAGTTCGTTTTTTTTATTATTTAAAGCAGGATTTGAACCTTCTCTTGACTCAAAATCTTTGTTGTTTTTTTTTTTTTCTTTTTTTTTTCCTTTGGCTTCTTGACGATTTGCCAATATCAGGTATAGGAGCTTTTTCTTTTTTACTTATTTTAATAAAAACAAGGAAACAAAACATATTAACATTATTTATGTCGGGATTTGATTATCTATTGTCGTGGCGTAACGTAACATCTTTTTGCTATTGCAAATCGCGCAGGCGCTCCAACATCTTTCTCTAAGCAACAAGCTAGAAAAAATAAATAACAATTACCGTACGAGGTCAGTTCATACTGGTAATGTATAGCTTGTGTTTATGTAATTTAAAAAAAATTGTTCCCAGGAATGGAAAGGTAGCTTTGGTCGGCTGCTCTTACGCCGGCACTATGGTGACGTGGATGAGACTCGCATACCCTCATGTGGTGGACGCTGCCTTCTCCGACAGTGGACCGATACTCGTACAGGAGGATTTCCCGGGTAAAGAACATTGGAAATATTAAATAGATCGGAGCCCGTCTTATCATAGATCCCGTCAAATTTCAGTCAACTTTTCTTGTTCCCTTCTAAGCACCTTAAGCAGTCATAGCCTAGTACTATGATCGATACACTGCAACTGACAAGTCAAAGGTCGTAGATTCGAAACCCAGGCACGCATCTCTAACTTTTCGGATTCAAGTGCGTATCAGAAATGATCACTTGCTAAAACAGTGAAGGAAAATATCGTGAGGAAACCACGAGATTTTTCATCGTTATGTAAAACCATGTCAGAGCTCTACGGTCGTTTTAAACTCTGACACCGGATTGTTCATCCATCATACGATAAAGAAAGAAAGTAACTACTTTTCTAACGTAGTAACGTCAACGTAACGTCTTAACAATGAAATAATAATGTCCTCCTGACCGAATTTCAGTCACCGGTGCGCACAGTCAGAGGCCTTGGGTTCGAACCTATGAACCCTGACTTGCCAGTTAACGGTTGTACTACTAGGCTATCACGACTTCACTCAATAATGACCTCAAAACAAGTCAACACTTAAGACTTAGCTTTCCAGACTACATTTTCTTAACGCAATAAGTGGTGGGTAGGTACTACAAGAGTTTCTCCATGTATTTCTCAATGGTCGACTAATTCGCTCAACTTGATTAGCAAGTAATTTACTTTGTTAGTGAGATTCCCTCGAGAGGGGCACAATTTGGCACAATCTTCACTATATCGTCCGAGCAATTTGTTGTAACGGCGCGTTGGTTGCTAATTGATTATTGTAGGCGCTGTTATGTTTTGTTTTATAAACACTAAATATACATTGTAAAGAGTGTTATCTTGTTACCTTATAAATATTTTAACTTAAATTCGCAAACGAATGTTATAAAATTTATAAGCATTGTAATAAGATCTATAAAATTGAACAACAAATTTCGATAGCCCGGGCAGGCTTACGAATGCCTAGCTTAGTTGACAGAGCGCCTGGTTAACCTGGCCAGTTAACCTAGGAGCATTTTGCATATTATGTAAATATGTTTGAAAATCACATTTACTAATAAAATCCTTATTAATTTGCTTCAATATATTTGTATTTATAGACTCCGACTGTATTCCCCAGAGGGGGTAGGCAGAGGTGTGCAGTACACCCACGTTTCACCGGCTATGTTATAAGTCCCATGTAATAGGGGGCGAGCCTATTGCCATTAACCGGGCACAATTCCAGACTCCGTGCTGCTACTGACAACTTCCTGATGGAAAACCCAATGACACTTTGCCCGACCCGGGGATCAAACCCAGGACCTCGTGCTCAGCAGTCGCGCTTGCTACCACTAGACCAACGAGGCAGTCAGTCATAATAATTAGTAATAATTATAATTTGTATATTTTATGTATTTCTTTGTTCTTATCTCAGGATAAACCATTAAGCGTTAACTTGCCATTATTTAACAACTTTTGTATTAAGTACTTAATGTTAAGTTCTTTGGTCAAGAAGAAGTCCAATTTATTACACGACAGAATACCTGGAGGTGATCACCGAGGCTATCAGCGCCCAGGGCGGCGCAGCCTGCCTCACCAGCGTCGAACAGGCGATGACGCAGCTGGTAGCACTGCTGGAGACTGCAGAAGGACCTGCCCAGGTCTCCGAGATGTTCAAGTAAAATGCTTTTATTATCAAATGTTACAAACTGTTACATAATTTTGGATAACAACACGAATCAATCGTTGGGTCCTTGGTGTTTGATGGTCTCTCGTCAATGTATAGAGATTATTTCAATATCCTCAATAATAAGTGGTTATGTAGGCTATAAATCGATTATGAGCGGGATTTGAGCCCAAGGTCTATTGGGTAAAGCCCCCAATTGTACAATTTGTATTAGGAAAACCAACATCTAATATGTTATAATGTATTCACGAATTTATTTTTGTATACCTACATGAATAAAACTAGAGGGGGACTACTATTTTTTTCTTTTAACAAAATATTAAGATTTTAGTGTTCGTACAGCATTCATATAACCCTCTTTAAGATATAATACTCTTACATTACATTATATTACATTCATATAATATTCCTGTACGACTAGATGTATGAGTGTGGACGAGGCAAAAGTAGTATATAGGAACCGTAGCAGGTAGCGTTCTGTAGTTTCTGCCTACCCCCATGGGAAAAAGGCGTGAATTTATGTACATATGAATAATATTCTTATATCATTATCTTCTTCGAAGCACCTGCACTCCAATCCAGGCTGGAACTCCTCTAGATTTGGCAACCTTCTTCTTCTTCGGCATCACAGAGACCTTTGCTGGTCTCGTCCAATACGCTACTCCTGGAGACATCCCTGCTGCATGCCAGGTCCTCAATAATAGTACCGTCTGTAAGTATCAAAGTGTAATTTATTTTAAAAAAGAAACCTTAATTTGTATGTATGATATAGATGAAATTATTTAATAAGAAACTCGCAAAACAAACTGACTCGGTCGGGACTTCAACCCGCGATCTCTGGTTTGCCGTGCCGTCGCTTTCCGTCGCAGTCCCTTCAGTTGAAATTACGAATCTCTTTCTTAGCGCCTTAAAGGCGTGTGGTGACATCTACCGGAGTACTGCCGCACTGCACCGGTCCTTTCCAAACTTTTCAGCTTATATAGAAACTATTAGCATGTGTGTATTAGCTTTTAAAAAGCCTCTGTTTAGCAGTGGTATATTACAGGCTGTTTGTTTACAATCTTACTTGTACTTCTAGCCAACCCCGTCCAGCGCCTCGCCAACTGGATCACCTCTCAGGGGTGGACGCAGCCCTGCATAGAGACGCGCTACACGGAGGTGGTTGCCAACCACAGGAACATCAGCTTCGCCTCTCCTGATGCTACAAGTAATAATTGACATCCTGCATAAAACTAGTGAATAACTAATTAATATTACTGTAAAGTTTCATCAAAATCTGTTCAATGGTTTTTGCGTGAAAGACAAACATCCACCCATACATCCTCACAAACCTTCCAGATTAGCGAGTAACCGTATTATCTGCAGTATCCGAGATCAGTATCAGAGAATATAGTGCGATATGATATTCTCTGAGAGGGTGCGGGATGGTACCTACTTCCCAAGTCTAGTCGGTCCATTCGTGTTGAAAGTTGAAACCACCATGGCTATTACCATAAAATTCTACCACGGACAGGATTAACATTTAACAGCTTTCCTTGAAGTAGCAAACTCTTATCTTCAACTTACAGACTGTCGTTAAAAATAAAACAAATAGGATACCTAAGTAGGATAAGTTAAGACGAGCAAGTTACATCAGATAGTTTGAAGTAAAGACAATTATACTGAGTCCCAGAAGCAGGCCTTCTTTGCATAGCAAGTGCGTTTGGGACTGGACGTTGGCGATGCCGTGGCGGCCATTAGAAGTATTGTAAAATAAGACTATTTTTTAAAGTTTTACCCTATTGTAAATTTCAATTCGCATAAAAAACGATTTATTTTTTCAAAATCCGTAATAAAAATAAATTAGACTGTAACTGTCCCACTGCAGGGCAAAGTTCTCTTCTCATACAGAGAAGGATTGAGCATTAATCACCACGCTAGCTTACTGCGTGTTGGCGATATCAGACTATTATTATGTCCAGGTTTCTTTACGATGTTTTCCGCAACGTTAGTCAGTGGTGTCTTAGATTGACTAAGAAAGTGTCACATTGGTAAATGCCAGGTTCGAACCCACACTCACACGCTTGCAAAGCGAGTCTCGAGAATGGGTTACCATTGGTTGTGACTCGCAATCAATGAATGAAAGAATTATGTGGATTTTGTCGTTATACAAAATCTACATTATACTTTTTTAAATCAAATGCTAAAAAACAATTAAAATATAAACTCCTTCAAAATGTCCCTGTCAGACCCTCCTATACACATTTGTTCCGCAAACATCTCCATTTCGTGCGACAGTCGCCATTTTGTGTAACATTCGCCATTTTCGCAGCCCGACGTCGTCCTATGAATAGGTTATTGTTGTAAGACGCATCTGCAATGTAGATGGCATGCTAATTGTCGGGCACAGATTATGCGCCCGGAGGTAACACACTGACTTCAGAAGCGTCCAACATGCTGGCTATCATGTTGAGCGCAACCAAAGAACTTGACTAGTCTAGTTTAGTTTTACTAAAGAACCTGTCTTTGTTATAAACAAGAATTCAACAGACATTTAAATAAAAACAATTTTTTTAAGGGTAAACATGAAGTTTTAGAGAATGTTCATTGGATAACGGGTTTTTAAAATTTAAATCATCATCATCATCAGCCGGCAGACGTCCACTGTTCAATAAAGGCAGCCGCAGGCGATCACAGCCAAGTGTATTCTCTACACGATCGTGCTCGCGCATAATCGTCTGTTATCGCCGATTACGTAGAAGAGCCATAAAATACGTTCCTTGAACTTCCTTGTCGCATTTTTATTTAGTCTACAATTCTTATTATCTACTTCCTCTATCTCTTTCTTTTATTTTTACTCAAAACTGACCCTCTCTTGGTTAACGACGCACATGGGAAAGAGCCAGTAAATTAGGTACCTCGTCCAAACAAAAGCTCCATTCGGCAGTGCAGCGTCCTTTCCGCCCGTGTGTCGTACGACTGTCGTCGCCATGTCGTCTGTTCTCGTTTGATTTGCAGATGTCCGCGCCCTGTCGCCGCCTGCATTATTTACTAACTTATAACTTCCGTCCATTTCGATGTTATTTTGAAAATTCTGTATAGAAAATTTAAAATGGTTGTGTCACTTGTACGTTAGTCAAATGAAGTTTGTGAAGCAATGTTGTAATTCACTCGGGTGGTTCTTAGACCAGCTATATGAAATTTGACATAAGGCTGAGCTTCCGTATTTTCCGTATTTTTCCTAGCATGAAAAATAGGGGTATGAGTAGAAGTAAGTAGTTACTCTTGGTGGTGGGCATTAAATTCCCTCATCAACACTTACATTGGGCAAAACAGTGCTGTTGCTGCCACCTGACCTTGGTCTAGTTAGACCTTAGTTAGGCTCCCACAGTACCTTAGTTAGATTGCAGTATCATCTCCATATCTCTATTGTGCGAATGGTAGAAAAGCATAAAATAAATTCTTCATGTTTCTGACAACCAAAACCCTAAGAAAAGAGCTGTGCTCGCGGTACTTCTTTGCGGTGGATAAACAGGTCATCATCCGAAGCCTACATGTGCATCATCCGCGTAGCCTTATCATTCCCAAACTTTGTTGGGGTCGGCTTCTAATCTAACCAGATGTAGCTAAATATCAGTTTCCTACGGAGCGACTGCCTATCTGACCTCTGCAACCCAAACGGATACGATATTCTAAGGTTAAGTCAGTTGTCAGGATTTTATGAGGGTACTGACTCCCTATACAGACGGTCAAAAATGCTTTCCAAGGCACGGAGAAAGTGGTTATTAATTTATAAAGCCGACCAGTGCGTCACCTGATTAATAATAGCACCCAAATATTCGAAATGAACACATGCTCTTCTACAGATTTTGGTAAATTGGTCGCCAAAAAACCCACACACAGTAAGACAGTTTTATTCCCTATCCTTCTTGTTGTACCTACTTGTAGCATTATTCTAATTAGCAGCTAACGTTTCTGAGATCCTGGTAGGTACATACAGACGGAATCCACAGACGCGGGACGGAAGGAAAACTTTGGACAAAAGTTTAACTGTGTATTGTCTCTTATTTGGCATAAAACCAAACTACTGCCAACTGTGAATTCTTGGATTCGAAACTCTTTACGAATTAAACGGATTTTATCGTCAAACTCGCCTCTGATTTTATGTTTCAATATTTCTGCTTGTTAGTTTTAGTCCAGATATAGTGTTACCTTCAGGAGTTAGTTAATTTTCCACTTCGTTATAAATAACAGATATAATCCTGTACCTTAGATTCATTTTTACATCGCAGCAGATTGTACCTATTACTAAATTTTTGACTGATATAACGTTTAGCTCAAGCGCGCATTACCGTACTGAAGTAATAGTGCTCTTTGGTATCAAGAAATGTAGCTTAAAGTAAAATAAAATATTATTATCGCTGCCGTATTATGAGTAGAATACGTCAAACCTTTGTAATCTATTAATTAATTCTCTGTTAACACTTATAATTACTTATAACAATAGACTAATCTCAAGTTTATTTTTTATTAGCTTCCGCCCGCAATTTAGCCCCAGTGGTACCTATGTTGATAAATTGTAGCACATATAGCACAAGTATTATTCTGATGTACCTATATGCTACATTACTGCTATAATAGTAGGATAGGATACCACTAAGGCACATAGGTATGGCCCGCCTGATGGTAAATGGGTCACCGTAACCTACATAATTATCATAAATAGCCATGTCAAAACTTAATAATAATATGTTGATTGTTTTCAGTGCGTCTTTGGACCTATCAGACGTGTGTGGAGTTTGGCTGGTACCAGACCACCACCGGCTCGCGCCAGCCATTCCTCTCCACAATACCTCTGGAGTACTTCCACCAAATGTGCAAGGACTTTTTCTCTAACGAGTAAGTATTTGGGTCTTCTTCTTATCGTATTGTTGTCAGAGTTTATACCTCCGCAGTCCTCTGACATTGCTTTACACATTGTTGTAAAAATCTCTTAGGTGTCCTGGTTTCCTTCAAATCTTTTAGTGCTTCGGGACAAACGTGTACCTACCCAAACCAACTAACAAATAGTTTTCCACTCCATTCCAGGGACTCCATTTTCATTTTAAACTGCTTTTTCTTTATTTATTATAGAGTTTTTACCCCCTTCCTGTTGACAGATTAATCTGATATTTGGTACATACCTTCCTTAGAAGAATAACAAAGGCAAAATTTTTCCTCCAAGTTTAGTTCTAATGACAAAACCGTTTTACGTCAAAAATAGTAGATTATTAACCAAGGGGATAAAGCAGTGTCTTCTGTCACGGGTGATGATTTAAATCGCGAGCGTAACGAAGGAGTCGAGGTTTACTCCCGAGCGTAGCGAGGGTGTTAATAACTTAAATCACGAGCGAAGCGAGGGATTTAAGACGAGTCCTGAGTGTAGCGAGGGATTTAAGTTCACCCAAGACTAAGACAGCTTTATCACCTAGGAAAATACTCTACTTTTCGTACCATTTGCGAAAAAATTAACACAATACTTAATACGTACTGATTCTGAAATTGCTAGACCTTTCGCACTTCTCCTCGTTGAAAATTCTTCATAAGTTTTAAAATAATTTTCCTTGGATTTTGTTGGAAGCAAATTTTTTATAATTGCGGCAGCATTTGCACTGATGGAATCCGACAATTCACTGTCACTGTCGCTTTGATTTAACATCGTAACGTATTTTTAGAACATTAACTTATTTATAAAAATAAATTAAAATAAACTTTATGAGTATTTGAAGAAAACAAAAACGCGGCAAATTCCTAGACCAATATTTTTTTGTCGGAAATGCAAAGGCATCAAGCTCATACGGCCTCGTCGGTTTTCGTAATTTTATTTAATAATCATAACTGCATTATAAATGCGTATTCCTTTTTCAAAAAGATGTGTAATGCTTTATACACAAACTCAATGGTGTAAACACAGATGTAGTTCAGTTTAAGTTTCGGTAAGTATTCCAAATTTAAATTACATTCTCTCCCTAGAGCATGAATGAAATTCAGTACAATTTTCTTTCCCTGTTTTTGACAGATTAATAATGACTATTGTTATGTTCTCTTTTTGAGGCATAGAATGTCACTTTTTTGAGCAAGTGGTACGAAAAATTGTTTTAGGTACTTATATTATTTTATCTTGAAGCTCATGTCAGTAGCTCTGTTCCATAGTAATTATATTTACTAAGTTGAACTACGGATAAACTTAGTCATAGTTGGTTAAATAACGTCAACCACCACAATAAATATCTTAATATTATTATGTACTTATTGTTAAATTGTCTGCGTAAATGATTCATTTAGTGTAAATATGACGCATGAATCCACTATTACGTAAAGTCATGCTTGTTTTTAAACGGTCTTACTTAGCTTGACCTGTTTATTATTCTGTTCAAATTTAGTAATCGACATTTCACCCCCCTGTTGACAGATTGATCTGATATTTGGTACATACCAAGTATCATACAATGGCAAACAGGCATACCATTGTTTATATTCTATATATTTTTATGTAGATGTGCTTTACATATCTACCCATTTCACTAGAGAATCATGATGATGACAGGAAAACAGTTTCACTCACGGTAGGAAGATTTAAAATACTTATTTCGCCAACTAAGTGTGAAGGGAGGCCTTTGCCCTGCAGTGGGAAAATTTTGGCTAATAATAATAATAATAATGAGGAGGTTTCTCTCTCTGGACCCCTAACCACCGGTAGCTTGGACCCTGTTCCCGATACCGGTGGGCTACTATATTTTATATTTTTAACCGACTTCCAAAAAGGAGGAGGTTCTCAATTCGACTGTATGTTTTTTTTTTTTTGTTTTTTTTTTTTTTGTATGTTTGTTACGCGATTACTCCTTCAGTTGTGGGCCGATTTTCAAAATTATTTTTGTAATCAAAAGGGTATACTCCCGAGGTGGTCCCATAGAAATATTATCGTGATCTGATCATGAACTTACGAGATATGAAACGGAACTCCTCGAAGGATTATAGCAGAATTGTCGTAACAAGTAATATTGCTTTGTTTATACGTGCAGTCGATGGCTGACGAGTAAAGAGGAAGAGGGGGGATACGTGGTCACCCCCCCCCCCTCCTATAATCATCCAAGATAAAAAATATCGTGTGAGGTATCGTTTGAATGGGCTTTTCATAAGGATTTCAAATATTAGCATCACAAAAGTCTGGGAGGGGGATTAATTTTAGGCACCACTAAAAATTGTGAAAAAAAAAATGTAATAAAAAATAAAACCGACTTCAAAAGGAACTAAAAAGCTTGAAATAACTGTAAAACGTTTTGGAGTCGGTTCCAAGTCAAGTTAACCTCTTTAACCTTCTCATTAAGAATTTGACTTGGAACCGACTCCAAAACGTTTTAAAGTTATTTCAAGCTTTTTAGTTCCTTTTGAAGTCGGTTTTATTTTTTATTAAATTTTTTAAATGTATATTTTTATTTTTTTTATATATATTTAAAAATGTATTTTATATGTATAGAAAATAAATAAATGGAATAATAATAATAAGTGTTCATCATCTTAATCTTTCTTTATTCCTCAATTCAATCAATCAAATCATAAGCTACCTATAGCACAGAATAACCGAAATTCTGTGCCTATATTATAAGGTTCATTGTAAATGTATAAGTAAGGTGTTTTGATTTAAAAGTACTTAGTTCTTTTAAACTTAATGCAACAGATGTAAGAATGGTGTGAACAGTTCACACCATCCTCCACGGTTCTTCCATCCTCCACTTTCAGTTCCCCGGGTGGAACATCTGCCCTCTGGACACGAATTGGAATGGCCCATACGGAAGACGCTAAATCGTCTCCGGTCGTTAGTGGGTCGTCGTTGCAAATACAAAATAATCTAAGTGGGGTATGATCCACAAGACAGGTGCAGTGCGAGTGTGGAGCGACTGTACCTATAGCAGGAACGGGTGACAGACAAAGCTATCAAGTTTGCCACAGGTCTATACTGTCTCACCGTTCGGTAAAGGCCTTAAATTCTCTCTCAAAATCTAGGAGTGGAATCTGTTGGTTTTATCCAGCCGCCTATAAGTCCTCCAACTTGACTTAACATTGACACATAATTATTATTATGGTAGCCACTAGCCAAGGTCCACTGCTTAACATGCCATTTTTTCGGCAGTTTCGACGAAGAACGACTTCGCGCTGGAATCACTCGGACAAAGATACTCTTCGGAGGACTCCCACATCTGCCAGACCGTGTGGTCTCCGTAGCCGGTACCCATGACCCCTGGTCTCCTATGGGGCCTAACACCACTCACGCGCACCACAACGCACCCGTTTATGTCGTGCCTAGGATCTCTCACTGTAGAGCTATGAGGTAAGAAAGAAATTACAGAAAATACTAACTATTTTGGAAAAAAAAAGTTCATCCATTACAGTGCCAAACTTGTTGAAACTGATGACAATTCAATTTAATTTCTTATTAATGGCAACTGAGTCTCGGTAATTTTGACCCTATGACATCTCATCCTCAGATGAGAGGACGAGATGACATCTCATCCTCCTAGAATGAGATGTCATGCAGCTGCTGTCACTAAACTTCTGTGTTAATTCCAGATCATCAGCCGACAGCGAGACGGAAGAACTAGCAGCAGTAAAGAAAGCAGTGAAGGAACACATGTACGAATACATCGTAGGACCCATTGCAGACTCTGGGGCTACCTCATTGACGGCCATCACCATGTTGCTGATGACAACTGTTTTGGCTATGTTGTAGATAACTGTTCAGTAATAAATATACGATTACATTAAGTACCTACATAATTGTGTTTTTTTTTCTTTGCGTCAGAAACTGAACTGTTATACATAACGTCGACGCTCTGCACTGCGTCCGATCCAACATACAATCAATATACAAGAGACTACTTAAATCTGTGAGTTCTCAGTGTCCATAAGTTATAAAGATACATAAATAATAAGATAATTTCGTGTTGATCATAAATACTTCCAGTTCTTACAATCAAAAGCCAATTCCTTGATCTCCATAAATATAAGTCGTAACTTTTACTTTTAATTTGATCTGTGCTACATTATTTGCTTGGTCTCTATCTTAGTGTTAGTAGGTACCTTTTTGTTTGTCATTCTTTCCGTCCAGTGCCTTTAGGGTACCTATCATAAATGATCCTGGAAAATCTTATATTCGTGGGAAAGATTAGATGCGATCTAAAAAACATTACAGGGACATTAAAGGATTGATATTGATGTGGCCTGTTTAGTATTGTGTCTTATAACAGTTAGTAAACCACATGAAGATCACGAAGAAATCTGCAGGAAGAATCCGACAGAACCATTAGCAACTTGTCGTCATTGGCTCTGGATCGAAGACGTGTAAATTAGGGAAGAGGCCTTTGCCCTAGCTAACACTAACAGTACCATATGAAGAAAGATGAAGCAGAGCTGGTGGCAATAAACGGATGCCTGAATGTTTTTAACACTACGCTTCCAATCACTCCCTACAAGGTGTCAACGTTACACTTGAATTCAATATAAAACATGACTCAATATATAACAGGATAATATTATCCTTTATTTACTCAATTATTACTCATACATACACTATTAATATAGATCACAATTAAAACGCAAATTAGTGTTACACGACAAACGACATTATGTGGTTCAGATTGACGTTGCTTTGCTGTTTGATTGGCCTCATTGTGGGCTATCCACATCCGATGTTTAAGAACAACCTTCCGCTCTCAGGACGGTATTGGGCTAAGTGTCCACAGGGGATGGTGTTTCACAATTACAAAAATAAGTGCGAGAAAATGGAGGATATAGATGCAGAATAGTAAGTTTTATTTTATTTTACTAGCTTTTGCCCGCGTGGCATGTTGGTTACTAATTGTATCCTGTGTTTTTCTGATGTATGCTATATTACTGTAAAGCTACATTAAAATCCGTTCAGTAGTTTTTGTGTGCAAGAGTAACAAACATTCATACATACTCACAAACTTTCATAATTTTAGTAGGAAAGGATTACTAGGAAGTATAGGAACCACTTAACATTTTTTGAATACCAGCAGATCTGCATACTGACCTATCTGTAATCCTGTTCCTGCATTGAAAATTTCCATTCTACATTCAAGTTTCCCAGGTGACATCAATAGTACCTACGGAATACTAGAGGCAACAAATGAATTCTGTTCAATAACTCTATAGCTAATAATAAATTATAAGCATGGAGATGTATGTCAGTAGATACCACCACCACCACCATTAACAAGAAATATAAATGTTAAACAAGATATTTATTTTTATTTTTCAGCCACGGCGATGAATCGACAAGAAAAGTGTCTCCAATCGATTATGATGAATATGAAGATTAGAAAGTTATACCTACACCTATAAACCTCTAATAGGTACCTAATTGTTTGCAGTGCACGTAGACCTTTAAAATAGGAGCAAAAGAACGCAGAAAATGCATCTCTCACAGTGCAGAAATTATTTCCTCGACATACATTTAATACTTTTGCATTTTGAAATAAAGGTTTTTAGCAGCATAATTGTTTTTTTTATTATTATCAGTCATCGCTGGCAATATAAGAAACTTGGGTAGACTATGGTATTGCAAGCATGGCTTCTGAGCATGCATTGTGCTCTGTGAGCAAGTACCCAGGATTTCAAGATCCATGGAGCCTGCCAGATCAACGTAAATCCCACGTAATCGGTTGAGTTTATTGCGATTAACCGGGCACAATTCCAAACTCCGTGCTGCTCTTGAGAATTCTGATCTAAAAACACAATAACATTTTGCCTAACCCGGGGATTCAACCCAGCCAGACTTCAAGCTCAGCAGTCACGCTTGCGAAAGTTAGACGAACGAACTTAACTCCATTGTGGTGTGTGGATGTGGAGTTGGTTTCCTTGTTTCAACGAGGTAAATAACAAAACATTATTAACCTTGGAGGTCAAATTGGTAGTAGGTGCTTACCTAGTTATTTTCCTACTTTAGTCGTAGAAAACGTACCTATATTGACGTTACTTTAGACGTAGAAAACGTAAATTGACTTAAAAATTTTAGTAAAAACTGTTGGAAAGAAACTCGGAGATTTCTTATAACATTGTTTATTGCAATTAAATATACATAAAGCATTATAATACAATTGTCCTAAAAGCGTAGTGGGTAGTTAATACATATTCGTACAAACATACAAATACACTTGGTAAATGGATGGGATTCAATTGGTCTAAGTCTAATCTACAGTATCAAATATATATTTATTTTTCTATTCGATAAATAGGTAATAATTTAATCAATCTGTGTTGGGTTCAAAAGTACGAAATACAAATATAACCCCATTAAATTATATTATATAAGTAGGTACAATAAAGAGAAATTAATCCACTAACAAGGCATGTTCATATTCCTTTACAATAGTAACACACAGTAAATGTGTGTGTGTGTGTGTGTTAGTAACTGCGTAAAGGAAATAGGTTTTACTGTATCTAATAAAATTATGTAAATACAGTAGATATGGATACCTATATTATAGATACCAAGGTACATTCAAGTTCAAATCTCAGTTTAATTGTAAATAAAATAAAAATTAATCAAAAATTTTATAAATCTGATTTAATACTAGGTAAATTTACATGATTTTTCTACCCAACACAGTGATTGTAAACATATCTAAAACGCAGGCGATGCCGGTAGCGTATATTAGTATATTGCACGTAAGGTAGATGAAACACGTGGGACATAAAGCTTGATAACACCTCCGAATACATATTACAGGATATTAATTTATGAGTAAGAAGCAATTTGGGTAATTTCTTGTGACAATGCCTGAGAGGACCAGCTTCTTTCTAAATCCTCGGGAAAAACGAGGAGGCATTGGCCAGATCCTATCCCCTCGACTACCCTCCCCCCCATTAAGCAACCCACCTGAAAATTACCCAACATTCAATTTCAAAACCTCTCTACCGCTGGTCCTTACTAGGGACGTTAAGATATCTGGAAAATACATAATAACATCACGCTTATATTTCCGGAAGGGATAAGCAGTTAAATAATCACATTTTACTATTTAACTTAATAACATGAAGTACTCAGTAGCCGAGTTACAGACTTGGTGCCGCTACATTTAATATCTAGATGAAAAAACCGGATAACGCTGTCCCAGAATCGAACCTCGTGTTCATCATTACTCTTGCAACCATGCCAACGAATGAGGTGGTTGTACAATATGTAGGTATAATAAAATACAGTCAATACAACTGTGCCTCTCTTACGTTGCCGCTTAATGCTACCGTAGTTCATGTGCACGAGTTTTTCAACCATGGAAAAAATTATAATAAAAAATATGAATGGCTACATTATATTTACTGGACTGTCTGCCCAATCCCACGAAAATATGCGCGTGATGTTACTTCTATCAGGCACTTACCTATTGCTTTTGACAAAATATCTACAAAATCCAAAAAAGGTACTTCATGTTAAAAAAGACTGCACACAAAAAGGTGTGCTTAATACTTTTATAGTTATTAAATTCATAGTGACTACGAGATGAGTTAATGATGTAAGCTCATAAATATTTATTTCTAACGACATCAATTTATCAGGGATTTGAAAAAGTATGTATATTTGTGCGATATTTTTTTTAGATAAGGCGGGGACGTAATAGCTCATAATAACGAATTTGATTCTACAAACAAATCAAAACTTTACCTATAATAACAATTAGAAAGTACATAATTTTAATAACATGCTTAATAAATTCTTATTATATTATAAGAAAGATAACGTCAATAAGAAAACTGAATAACAATATAAAGACAAAGTACATTGAAAGATAAAAACTCAACCATTCATACAGTACATATTTTTTTAATTAGTATTTATTCATTAAGGAATGAAAATACTATAATAAATCTGTAAACATTCACTGTATTATGCTATGTGTTACTAGTGATACCATTTAAATACATATTACATACAAACAGCACAGTATTTTGATGGGAAATATTTACTGTAGCCTTTTTTATGTGTTTTCAAACCGCTAAGGAAATCTGTCTCGTTTTTCCACTCACCGGTATTATTCCATCACACGGAAACTGTCTTCGTTAGCACGGATTGTAAACTTGTACTGTCATTTAATAAATATGTTGTGAAACTGGGTCATACTACGACGTTTTTCCTCAACAATAAAGTCGCTTGGCGATAGAAGTTAAGGCAGGCCATTTCATTACTGGTATTAAGGACTTAGTACCATACAGTTTTAAGAAATTACCTCCAGTAGGTATATACATTTCAATAGGGTTGATTAATTATTTCGAAAAAGAACTATATAGGTACAGTCAACCGCATGACAGTAGTAACACTTGCACTACGAAAAGTACCTTTAATTTTACGCAATAAAGGTGCCGTTAATGTCAAATTGTTACCACTAATGTGCAGTAAACTGTGGCTTTATAATATGCATTACAAACGTGTAGATTCTTCAGCAACTTTAAGCAGATACAGTTAGCGACATTATTCCGTTAACACACTATGTTGATATTCCTTTGCGCTATTAACACGCTATGTTCATATTCCTTTGCACTATTAACACGCATATTAATTAGTGTTCGTGCTAGCATGTGTAAAGGAATATTAACACAGTTCACTAATTGCGGTACTAGAGAGTAAAGGAAGGGAAGGAAGTACTTTGCCCTGCAGTGATTGGCTAACAATAATAACTACCTTTTTTATTGTATAAAAAATTTCAACAAAACTATTCACGAACAGAAGTAATTTAGGTACTGAATTATTTTTTGTTTACATATTTGTATAAGTACAGATAGTAAGGGAAATGCCATAAGCTGCGGATGTATCATGTGAGGCAAGCCTACTCTAAGTACCTACTCAATATTTTTATTATCGCATGAAAATATATTGTCCATATTTAATACTTGTGAGACGCGAAAAAAACAGTCGTACGTCATTTTGGAATTATCTCTTTGGATAATGACTGCAAATACTTTATTAATTTAAGAAAAGACCCAGCAATAGTCTGCGACATTACATGATTGAAAATTTTCTCTGATTTAGTGACGCTGCGCTGTGATTATGGAACCTATATGATACCTCCATAGTTTTCGTATCAGTCAGTTTATCTGCTGATGTTAACGTTGAATGGGAGATTTTAAGACTTATGATGCAGTTATAGGATTTATATAGCAACGCATTGTGTCTCATCTTTAGCGAACAAGATAATAGGAAAGAGCTCCTATCGAAACGTAGTCACCACGTGACGTTTTCAAATATTGAAGCATGCGCATAGATTCTTTATTTAGCAATATAATATAAATGTAGTAATAAAATGATTCGAAGAAGTATAATATAAGATTTAAATAGGTATTGTAGCATAAAGAACTATATTTACTTGAAATAATGAAATAGTTTACGTTGTAATTTTAAAACATACCATAGTATATTATTTAAAGCAACTTGTTAAAACTATAATATTTGTTAAATACTTATTTTAATACTGTATATTGAGACCAAAATATATTGTACCTATTTAAGTTTATGAAATTGTCCGATAGAGTAGGTATTATTAGTTAATGATTGATATATATTTTTGATTAAAATATTTATAACAAGTATCGTACGCCTAAAACCACAGAATGAGTCTAAATATAAGCAAAATGAAAAAAAAATGCGAAGTGCGAATTACAGGATACAGTATAAAGGTACCTACAGGATAAAGTAGAAAACCAAAAATAAAAAACATAAAATTTATACACAAAATCATATATAATAAGTCATACATTATTTTGTCACTTAATTTCTAAAACCACTTAGATTATTTACACCAACATTTAACATATAACTTAATCTTTGAAAACATCGATATGACAGACAGAAAATAATATTCAACATCATTTTGTCAATCACAATTCATTTCTTACGTATGGAATAATCATTTTTAATACTAATATTTAATGCAGTACTTACAATTGTAACAAAAACAATAATATATAATAATAATTATTATTACAAAATATACAATATTCGTCGTGCTGGGTTACTAACTGAGAGAATTACAAAAATATGTTTGTTATTTGCGACTACATCCGAAATTGATGGACCGTTTTTGGTGAAACTTTAATCGTGTAGATCGGTGTGTCGGTTATGTGGTTAGTTTCGTACGTCGTTCCTCTTGGACCAGCCATACTAAGTTAGTGATAGTAGCAGTACGCCAAACTCGTGGTATTTATTCTTTTATTATAGTTAACGCCTCGCCGGCAGATCACCCGCCGTTACTCGGTTGGTCCTGAACAAAAAATATTCATAAGTCAATTTTAATTACTTATTTTAAAATTTGTTACCGATGAATGGACGCATTTTTTTTCTAGATTTGTAGTAAGTAGCTTTATAATTAATTAGAAATAAGTTTATTTTAGAGAGTTGTTTGACTAACACAAAGACTTGTTCTTATAAAAGAGTTGTATTATGAAGTAATATGCAGAAATAGTTTTTTTTTTGACATACCTGTATAGACGGATCCAATCCTGCTTTCGAGAAAGCGATCTCTTCGGTTGTTTGGTGATCTGAAATTTGATGATTATTTATTGTAGTTTTGATTTATTACAGGTTGATTAGTTTCTTGACTTAATAGGAAATTCATTGTTATCTTCCGTTAAGATGCAAAGATCTTTTATAATGGTAATTTTAACTGACGTAAGGGATATTAAATAAAGTTAATTATTAAAGTGATTAATATGAAAATGTAATAAACGATAGTTTATAAGTAATTAGCAGTCGTACCAGTGAGCGCGCGTGCTCGCAGCGCGTGGTTCTGCTCGGTGAGCGCGGCGAGGTGCTCGCGCAGCGCCAGCTGTGTGCGCGGCGGCGGGAGGGCCGTCAGCGCGCGCGCCAGCACGCCGTGCAGCGCGCACGCCGCCGCCGACAGCCGCGCCGCCAGACGCGCGCCGCCCGCGCTCGCACTGCACTCTGGGGGGGGGGTAAAAATATTTACTATTAAACTTTCAGAAATTTAATGTAAGTTTCTGATCATCGCCTTTAAATTTTAACTTCGCACTTCCAAAACTTAAACAATCACGAAAATTATATGACATACGTACAAAAAGAACGCGAGTACGAAGTTCTTTGCACATAAATTCATATTCCTTTACACTATAAGTAATGTAAAGGAATATGAATCCTTAGTGTAAAGGAATATGAATCCTTAGTGTAAAGGAATATGAATCCTTAGTGTAAAGGAATATGAATCCTTAGTGTAAAAGAATATGAATCCTAGTGTAAAGAAATATGAATCCTAGTGTAAAGGAATATGAATTAATGTGTAAAAAACATAAGTATGCTAATGGATTAATGTTTTAGAATGCGAATACAGCGTGCTAATGGATTTATGTTTCCAATTGTACATACAAACTTCAATCTTACCGAGCATATCGTCGAATCCATCCTCGCAACCAATACGTTCGTCTTGTAGGTCGGTATCCCTGAGCGCGTCAGCGACATCTTTCTCCAACGCATCGGCCGACGGCAAATCGTCTACCGACTGTTCCAGCAGCGAGTCTGGGTGAGAAACCATCTCGAACGTGTCTGTTTGGATATTAATTTACATTGTAGAGCAAACTCCATTATACAGTCAGTAAAGGTTAGCCAAAACGCATAATTTTTCCAAAATGTCATTAATATAATTTCATTTTACCATTTTCTAAAGAGGTATGTCTGAAACCTACACAAAAGTTAACAATCTATTCTCTATCCTTAACTATTGGCCCTAGGTTGGAAAGACCAATAGCTATAGTAAACTTTATTGCAGACGGTGCAGTGTACACAGTAGGAACAATCAAAAAAAGTTTTTTTTTAAATAATATAATAAAGGAAACGTAAAATTCTGATCATTTTTTAAGTTTTCAATACACTGATAGTATAGTTTTTGAGGATGCTAAAAACAAACACATCTAGTTATTTTGGGATTTTAGATGATGAAATGGCGGAGATAAAAATTCTTTAAAAAATCAAAATATTTTTATTCATGTAGACCAGTAGTTCCCAAACTTATTTTTCTCGTGGACCACTTTCAAAATTTTACTGGTTTCGGTGGACCCCCCTGCTGCTACATTTCTACCACATTCTTAAAGTCACCAAAAAATACAAATTGTGTCGCTTCTGAGTTCTGTCCCTTTATTCCGATAGGTAAAATAAAAACGAGAAATGGTACATTTTATAACACTTTATTTATTAAATGAATAGAATTACAAGAAAAAATTAATCTATACATATAAAATGCTTTGTCCTAATGACTGCAGTCAGTCATTAGCGGTTTAGGCTGTGCGTTGATCCGTCAGTCAGTACTGACGGATCAACGCACAGCCTAAACCGCTGATCGTAGAGACCTGAAACTTGGAGGGTGTATTCTTTGTATGACGTAGGGATCCGATAAGAAAGAATTTATCGAAATACTACCTCTAAGGGGGTGAAAAACAGTAAAGGAATAGTTTTGATAAAATAGTTACTTCAAAATCAATTAAAAATGATTGGGAAATTACTGTTTTATAAAATTAGTAGTTATTTGCAAGAAAAATTACAAAATTAATTGCTCTGCAATATTGCTTATTCGGCCTTTTTAGAGAGGCAGTGCTTCTCTCGTGAAAAAACAATTGAATAAAACGTGCTGTGTTTGTCTTCAAATCGAAAGAGGAAAATTAAAATATCTGTAAGTTACTAAGTTACCTATCTATACAAGCAGTTGTGATCAACCGACTAGTACACGTAAACAAAATACTTAAGTACTATAACAAAAAAAAGGTTTCTCCGGCACTAGCAAACACTGATATGTATTTTCTCACACCTTTTTTTCGAAATTCCGGAAACAAATGAATGAGTTTGCCTTTGGCATCAAGTATTTATAGTGGTGACCAAGTTCATATCTGAACAAGCATTAAGCATTGTCGGGCGGATAGCGCTTTGCAAGTCTGTACGTACACGAAATTGTACCTAATATCGAATACGCAAGTTTGGACAAGTAAGAGTCGCTTGCCTTATTGAAATATTATCTGCTTAGTTAGGTACTTAAAACAATGTAGGTAGTAGGCCCTTATAAAAACTATGCTTACATTTTTGCTCTTTACTATCGAGCTGATAAATTTTCGTGGACCCCCATTAACATCTTATGGACCCCCATTTTTTGTTCACGCCTACGTGGACCCCCAGCAAGTCTCCCGTGGACCCCTGGGGGTCCACCTGGACCACTTTGGGAATCACTGATGTAGACCATTAGGCACTTATGAATAGTCATAATTCTAATATTGTTTATAAGAGTGACTCTACTTGCCAGTTCTAAAGGGCAGCCTACCCTTCCTGGAGAAGAATCTGGCAAGAAACTCCATGAAACTTTATGAATGTTATTACCATGGTTTTTGCAGAAAGTTATACATACCTATGCTGTGTTGGTGATGCGCGCTCCTCCTGCAGCTGTCGCAGCGGCCCGAGCTGCGCGCGCGGGCGGCCACGGCGGCCGCCTCCGACACGTTCAGCTCTTGTTGTAGGACACGGGTTAGTTGCGTGGCTGGCGAATTAAACAACAATATTAGTAAATCTCACTAGCTTTATAACAAGAAAAAAATATCTAGACCTAAGTTAACAATTATTTGTTGGTAACAAGTATTCACCTTGTGCGTGCGCAGCAAACAGTAGATGATAGAGATCAGGCGCAGAGTCCTCCTCACCACTATTACTGCGGGACAGGCGGGCTCCCGACACATCTGTCAAAAGTACAATGATGTCATAATTATGTACGTTTTGATTTGGATATTTATCAAACTGGTTCTATATCTGCAAGTAAGGTCATGAGAAGAACATTAGTTATCCATAACCAATCCTGGAGCACCCACCTAGTTCCCCAGTAGCGTCGGCGACGGCGAGGTCGGCGAAGTCCTGGTACTCGGTGGGCGGAACTCCGAGCACGGAGCCCACTATGCTGCACTTGGCGCGCAGCGCGCGCGTGATCACGTCGTCGAGCCTTCGGAGACGCTCTGCAATACGGATCATTTTGTAATACTAATCACCAGTTGACAGATGACACGTATGTGTGTCACGTGTTGTTTACGTATGTATCACGCGTGTGTCTCGTGTGTGTCACGTGTGTGTCACGCGTGTGTCTCGTGTGTGTGTCGTACCTTGGTCGGTGTATGCGGTGTGCGCGGTGTGCGCGGCGGCGGCGGCGGGCGCGCGCACGTGGATGGCGCGCGGGGACTCCAGCGCACACGGGCTGGCGCCGTGCGTGCTGATGCGGCCCACCGTCGGCCGGCGCGGCCTGCGACAACACAACACACGCTGCTCAGTCACGCCACCATTAACTATTCAGCGCAACCCTAGTATGAGGACTCCCAGAGCGAGACAGCTTTCTACTAGTAAGCGAGAGATTAAACACATCTGTAGCTTCCTAGTAGCGTGCCGTCTCCATCTACTGGGCGTTGTATAGGGCCCTAATTATGGCGCAAAAGGAACTACAAAAACTTTACAGAGCTGATTTGACAGTTGGCATTTAAATCTATGTTAATTCAATGGTTTTTGGTTTTCTATGTTAATTCAATGGTTTTCGGAACATTAAGTAACAATTTAGCGGATTAACATTAACTATATTTAGCTTATTCAGCGACCCATTCGTGCTCGTTTATTTTCTGAATAATTATTAAATCTGACGATGTTTGCCAGTGTAAAACATTTTGCATAAGGCTCTCAGCCAACGACATTATGTTATGTTTTTTGCATAACATCCTATTCGCAAAATGTCCTATGCACAAATTACCCTATTTGCAAAAAACATTTTACGCAAAGTGTCCTATTTGCAAAATGTCCTTTTCTAAAACGTCTCAATCGCGAAATGAATTCGTAGAGTAAGTTTATATTTCGACGCGGTAGGTCATACAGTCTCTTAGTGTCAGGGTAATTACAGAACTAAATTATCTACGCGTAATGTGGAACTAACGTTATTGAAAATTTTATTGATACCTGTGCAACGTTTTGTGACAATGTGGCTTGCTACATGTTTTACTAAACTACAACACAACTACAAATTACAAAACCATCATTTTGCACATCAAAATACTAAACTACTACACAACACATCAAGATAGAAGGAATCTATAATATTTTATTATTTAACAATTACTAATAAAATATATTTTTCACCAATAAATTGTACCTCAAGGAAAATAATAATATAATATATTTTTTACGTAAACGGTTTTGTCATCAAAACTAAAGCTGTGTACCAAATATCAGATCAATCTGTTAACAGGAAGGGGGTAAAATATTGATTACTAAATTTTAACAAAATAATAATAAACAGGTCAAGCTAAGTAAACTGTGTAAAAAAACTCAGAACATTTATTTTGTGACTTTTGCATTCATCCATATCTATTAGTATTAACATTTGCATTAGTCCATATCTTTTAAACGTCATTGCATTTACTGTTACTGTCAGGCCATATCATTGCATTTATTCGTGCGAAATCAAGTTCTAATAAAAAATCGCTTATGAGCAGGATTTGAACCTGCAACCAACTGGTTAAAGCTATCAGCTGCTCTGCCAAATAAGCTATTCCTAATTTTCTATCGCTATTTTCTGATACTGTTAAAAAACTGTGCGGAAGGGCAATCCAACACGACCGGAGAGAGATCAGGCGCTGGTCACGCACATATGTTGATGTCTAGTACCGTTTCCTTTCTTCGTTAGTAAATAAAAATATAAGATAGTAAGAAGTTAAAACTTTACTTTATCTTCAGGCAGATCTGTCATTTCGAGGAATATTTTCAATTCCCATATTATAAATCGAAAAAAAACAATAAAATAATAACACTACAAAAAGTCCTTGTGGTTTATTATTCATTATTTACGAAATATTCACAATCGTTTGCTCCAATTTAATTTAAGATTCACACTTTATTTGTATGCTTCCATAACGAAGGCTACATTTATTAAAATTATTTCTACACAACTACATAAAAATAAATAATTATATTTGTACTGTCACGTAAACTTAAAGAAAAATTATAATAGATATACAGATGCATAAGGAATGGCAATAAAAAATATACATAGATATTGTGATAAGTTAATATACCTAGATTTAAAAATAAACTACAGATACAAGCAGATAGTCATAGCATAATATAATTAGAGCTAAAAGATATGTGTGGATAAAAGATAGGAACAGTAATACTTCTTAAAGTTAGAAATTTTACAGTAAGAAAAATTCGTTACGACCGAGATTTGAACTTGCGACTTACTGAGTAAAACCCCCAGTCGCTCAGCCACTGAGCTATTCGTAACCCCACTCGTGATATCTAAATTCTCTTCCACATTCAACCATCTCAGATGGTAGTGTCACTATAAACTTTATAAAATAAAAGCCGTATGTTGTGCACTTCTGACGTGTCATTTTAGTACAAGTGGGGTTAATGACATGTATTGCCACGTTAAAGCGATTTTACTATATTGACATCCACCTTTGTACGGTATCTGGAATTATTCTTTCTGCAGAATATCGAACTTTAGTATTCATAAAAACGTACTATAATATACTATTTCTCTAAAACTATCAATAAAACTAATCATAAACAAAGCTTATTCGAAATCAATACTGGAGCTAAATTAATTGCCTTTATTACTTTGAAATACTACAAATAATAAAAAAAACAGATAATTAGGATTGTCAAATAAGATCTGTAAAGAATTAAATAATTTTAAATTGAAAGTGAATCAATTCAACAAAAGAATCCTATCCTATACTAACGGGGGTTTTTAGAAAAAGACATAATGACACGTTTTTTTTTACTAGATTAGCATTTTCTATCCTTAAAAATCGTCAAAACAAATACAAGGATTTCTCGTCCAGAAATCGCGTTCGAAACTTGTGCGAGTGCAATGTGGCGTCCGGCGTTGACTTAGATGAATGTTTTGAACTGAGTTACACCCAGAAGACTAGAAAAGTCATTAATCGCGAAGGTCAACCATGTCTTAAGACCGGAACCCTCTACGAACCTGGTTAGTCAAAATTACTTTAATGCGTACGGTATAAACACACATAATAGAGACATCTTATTTATTTATTTATTTAATAATTTATGCACAAATTTGTACAAAGACGGACTTAATGCCAAAGGCATTCTCTACCAGTCGACCTTGGGATGATGCAGAGATGAAACACATGGTAGATGCACTGCGTAATAAAAGTGGACAATTGATATGCAAAGTAATATGTATATAAATTTTTGTATAATACACAAAAAAGATATAAATAATTATAATAATTAAAGTTGTATTAACCGTTGTGATAATTCTGCCAAATATTGCTTCTGTAGAAACTCACGCAACTTGATTTTGAAAGAAAATCTATTGGAAGCCATTCTGTTTTCGAGGGGCATCTTAATAGCTACTGAGATCCAAAAATCCTACAATATACGAAATCTAACTCACTTATGCTTCTCTTCCTTCTCGGCAACCTCCGGCTCCTTATCAACGGAATTCCTATCCTCTCTCTCGACACTTCTCTTATCTTCCTCCGGTCCCTTCTCGTCTCTTTCTAAGGAGACTCTGTCGACAGATGTCCTGTCTTTCTCTGGTTCGACGGGTTCGTCGCCGGGGGCTGTGGACGAGGACTTCTCTGAAGCGTCTGATGGGTTGCGGGAGACGTTTACCCCTGGAGGTAGAGATGATAAAGTTCAATATATAGGATACTGATAAAATAAATTGGCAGTAGGTTTCATGACTGAGATATACTCTTCTATTATTTTCTTAGCTTTGGGAGGTATTTTGCACCTATTTTAGTAGCTGTGATGGTTTATACGAAACAGGTTTACAGAATGTAGGAATTGAGGAAAAACGTAATAATTATGAGTTTGAAGAGTGACAATAAATTCATTGTAATTAAATCAAGGTTTAAAACGATAAATAAAAAATTAAAATAACCCCCGACACAAAAAAACCTCTAAATATTTTTTTTAGCTAAGTACACGCGATCAAGTCATCTTTAAAAATAATTGGTTCATCCGTTTGGGAGCTACGGTGCCTACAAGGCAGATAGACATGTTAAACTTATCATAACCTTATTTTTTCATTGGGATTAGTAACAATGAAAAAAATATACGTTAATATATGCTACAACTTCAGTTTTAATGTAGAAAAGGGCCGAGGTATCCATCACAACATGCTAACATACCTGAGTCGTCAGTAGACCTGCTGTGTGAGTGCGCTGGAGTGATGCTGGACTTCAGCTCCGTGAGCTTGGCCAGCGGCGCTTCTTGGATGTGCTTCACCCAGCTGTAGTATACACAGAATTATTATAATTTAATAAAATAATGATTTAACCTGTATTATATTATGAGAAATGAAAAACACTTTCAAGACACTTTCAAGAGGAATGTAAAAGAGCATTTTCTATCACGTTAATATAGTATATATATATATTTATAAAGATATAGTATGTATTTATATTTAGGTTTAAGGTTATGCTATTTAATTTTTATTTTGTATTGATTTGTACACTTCATCTTACCCACTTTTACATGTATTTTTCTCTTGAATCAAAGGTTTGCTGGGAGAAAACACATTATTGAGTTAAGCTCGCCTTTGTGCACGTATTTTTTTTTAATGATAAGTAACTTACCTATATATTGTTGTATCCAAATTAGTGTACAATAAAGAATTAAAGAATAAAGAAAAACCAACGATAGGAAATAAAACGAGGCGTTTATAGGGCTTCATGCGATCAGTTTGTGGATGGGTAACCGGTAGTGGCGTATCTATCCTCTCCGGCCGCGTAACTTTCGTCCTTGCAGTTCTGACAATACAAGCTAATATAATTATATATATAAAGTACTTACGAGGCATATTCAGACGCGGTGTTAGCAGACAATTCATGCATCTGTACTCCGTTGATGTTCATCAAGAAGAAAGTGTTGCGCACTGCCGCGTTCGGACGAAACAGTACCTTGTCCCTGTGACAATAACATTTATAATTGAGTAAAAATTAACATTTGTTTAGTCAACGAGAAAAAATAGTACAAATTGAAAAAATATACGAGTCCATTAATCCTCGATACTTGCCGTACCGTGGCAACGATCTTACCCACTGAGCAATCGTACCTTGACTATGGAAATAATATAGATATAGAGTAAATAGTACTAACCATTTAATAAGTGGTGATAACACTTGCTGTTGGTTGGGGATGGGCTTCAGCACAAACTTGTCGCTTTCACGCTGCAGTAGAACTAGACTGTCTTCTAACATCAGCGCCTGCAGACAAACGATACTTGCTTACTGATATATTACTAATTTTGAACTTACTTATAATCGATTATTTTTAAGACTACATACAGTTTTAATCATAATAAGTCTGACAACCAGTCTTACCTAGGGGTATCGTGTAGCCCAGTATCTGGGTTGTGGAGGTCTGATAGGCAGTCGCTCCATGTAAAACACTGGTATTCAGAAAAGGCTAAGTGGAAAAGGCTAGGCAGATGATACAGTTTTAATCATATATGATTTTTAATGCATGTTTCGATCTTAGAAAATTTGAGGAAATTGAAAAAGAGATAGGACATGAGTAAGGCTAAGGAGTAATGCTTGCTGTACCGGGGCAACGTTCTTACCAACTGAGCTATCGTATCGTTGCCCGCACCTAATTTTAAGATCTCTTTCAAATATGTTCTCAAGATGTTATATCAATTCAAAAGTAAACCCAAATGTTCTTTTCCCAGCCTTCAGAAGCAGCGCACTAGCGGAGGAGAAGGTTATGAGCTAAATGTATCAGTAAGAAGTGTATCTACTTACGAGCACATTGATTCTCTTGGAGGAGTCGTTCCTAAGCGTGAGGTCTCCCTCGTTGCGCAGCGCGTGCGCCGTGAGGTCGAGTTTCCTGAGTTCCTCCCACTCTACTGAAGAGTTTGGTACTCGCACTTCTAGCTTGCTCTGGATGGTACGTAACCTGATCAATGCAAATGTTTAATTAACAATGGTTTGGTGATTACTAGATTTACAATAAACGAATCAATATTTGGAGTCAAAATTTGACAAGAGTATGAATCAACGGGATTTTATGAATCAACTGCATATGGATTTAGAACAATTATTTTGCACAAAGCACATGTCCGACAATTGGTACCTGTGCTCATTCTCTGCAGTCCTGATAGCAGTGTCGACCCTCTGCAGAACATCCTTAGCCACGTCGTGCGCTCTCCTCAGCCGAGCCACATCTTCTTCGTTCTCTTCACCTTCTGATAGCGTCTTCAAGATGCCTTCGAGGAGCAGCTGGTATTTTGTTAGTCTGAGAAACAAATATAATTAGTTAAGAATAGTATGGAGTAAAGAGAATTAAGTAGAATTATAACCACAACGCGTCGAAAAATGATGAAATTGAATCGTTCCATGATTGTACAACAGATCACTACATACCTCTGCCAGACGCAGGCCAGCATGTCCTTGAGCTGCAGGCGGCCGCACAGCGGCTGCTGTTCCCTGGCCGCCAGGAACTGGTGCAGCTCCTTGCTCTTGCGCCTCCGCTCGCGGAGCGCATCGAGCGCCATGCGCTGGCCGCGACAGAACTTCGACACGCACGTCGCGTACTGGGTCTCACCCAACTAAGGAAGAAATTGGGAATCAGTATCGCAGGTTTGGACGAAGGTTAGGATAAATATTTCAATAATTACAGTTCCCAAAGCTTACCGTATTCAGCACAGCATCAGCAACTGGTCTGATCTGCACCACATGGTTGGAAGACTCGTTCCTTGCGGTCCTCAGGTCGGTGTATAGCTTGGAGTGGCGTTCCCTGACTGCCGGCAGGTTCGGGAACAGTGCCTTCAGCTCGTCGGCCGCCAGCAGCGACGAGTGACGCTCGAGGGGACGTAGGAACACCCCGCTCAGGACTCGAAGCCAGCGCACATGAGAGCCTTCTGATACTATCAGTTCTGTAACAAGGGATTAGAATTTGGGATTTTAATAAAGATTAAAGCTCTGAAGAATTGATGATAATAATTATTATGTCCAAATGATATTTCACGGTTACGTTTTTATGAAGAGTTCTTTGAAGTCAGGTACTCACCATGAATGACCTCCTGCCTCTTCCTGTGCGTGGCAGAGAGATCGAGAGAGTCCAGCACGTGCGGCGGCAGGCTGTCCGCCCACTGTGCCGCTAGGGGTTCCTCCTCTTCCGACCAGTCAGATTGAGATGCTGAAGCAACAAAATAATCCTTTAACTACAAGTTCTAGTTTTGTTAAAAAGTTATTATTACTAGTAATAGATACTAGTTCCGTTTTAATTATCCGGTAATTAGATTTGTAAATTGTTTTCAAAGACTACTCAGTAATAAATATTAAAATTATCTTACCCTGCTGCTCAGCAGCGACAGTATTGCTCTCGTTACTCCTGGAAGACAAGCTGGAACTGCTGGAGCTGCCCGAGGGGGCTGTAGCTGCTCCTGGTTCCAGGTCACTGTAAAACATATGTGAAGTTAGTCTATGACATCAAATGCAGCTCATACATATGCACTCATATAGATACGTTATAGGTTTTTTCTTATGACATTTACAAAATGAAAAACAACATAATGTTACTACCTATCGGTGGTATTCTGTGACGGTATGGTACTTCCGGATTTATTCTTTTAGTAAACTTGGCTTGCTCCTGCGTGCGATTTGCGTCGACAGAAAGTATTTTCAGAATTGACTGGCAGATCATTTTGTGGATATTGGCAGTCGTATTTTATTTTCTTTATTTTCGGAGTCGAAATCACGACATCTATAGTGCTTTAATCGTGAAGATATTTCAATAATTTTATGCGAATTTATTTTGGTGGACTATTATTTTTAATCACGATTCGCGTTATTTTCCTCCTTCCATCCCATCCTGTTTCATCATAGAGTCGTAAATGTCTTTTTGATAGCCCTTTTCATATTCAAAACAGATACCTACTTACACGTTTTTTCTGTTTTACAAATTCGGATATAACCTATTCATAAGCTGCCAGTTTCCTACATCTTCTTCCCTATTAAATCCAGGAACACAATCCACTAATTCTTTAATAAAGCCAACTAATCTCTCATCTGAATCTAATGATCGCGCCAATTGAGTAGCTCCAAAGGTCAAAAGGAAACGCAAGTCCAAACATCGGCGGGAAGTAAGCAGTAAAACTACAGCTAATTCTGTAACCCGCTTATGAAACTGCGCAATGATACGGTTGTGACCTTATGAAAGTTTCATGATTTATGTACGAGTACCTACATCTAGTACTACTTCGCAAATACCGTTACGGTAACCGCGTGCCATCAGGCGAGTTGATGCTTGTTTGCCAACTTAGTTTAATATAAAAAATAAAACCACGCAAATTCTAATTCTCTTAGTAAGACATATAGGCTCCGGGACGGATATATTTCGAGTAGCTAAAGCCTAGCAATTCAATTCGACCTGAAAAGACGCGGGTATATACACGAAACAATCACATCAGTACATTTCAGTTTACGGCAAGAAATTAGTGTTGAATTATGGATAATATCGCTTCAGTCCAATCAGCCGACTGCACTTTAGCTTCGAGGCCAAAATACTTAGACACGGTAATAATTTGTGTCATAGTAGGCAGTACTGAAGGTAGAACTGATATGTACGTTAGGCTTAACAGTCTGTCTCCGGAACAGGTAACTCTTATTAAAAATATCGGTAATCACGAAGCTCACAATACGGCGTATTCGCTAACTCTTCCTATGCTCGTCTTTTGTTATGCACAAGAACAAGCTCAAGACATCTGTTACACAGAAGACTGCTGTTAGTAAATAAGTCCTCAGGAGGAGGAGTGGTTTAAAAGCGCACCTACACGTATTTTAGCCTTCTTTCTTTTGCATTTTGTCTTCTGCGTGGGCTTCAAATTGTTATAATTCCAGGAGGATGCCAATAGATTTTCTTTTCCCATTAATCTCTATTACCCTTCATTACGTTGTTTACTTCCTTTCTATCCACGTAATCCTCAACACAATCTATCTTGTCAGCTCTCCATATCTATCTATTTCAGGTTTAGGAGAAAGGCTGATAATGCGACCTTACTCCTTTAAATAATTGATTCTAAGGTTATAATATGGGGTGCTGACAAATCATCACCAATTAGCGCAGTCCAGTAAAATGTAGAACCATGGTGTCATCATTAGAGGTAACTAGTTTTATGATTAGTTGATGAATATCGTAATATGAACGTAAAGGAGACTTTATTTCTGTCGTTAAAGATTTATGATACACGCCAGCTACGAACCTTGATATCTTTATGAACATAAATGGATTAAGTCTACACATTCTAAATCAATATTCTATAGAATTGGAAATTACATATTTTCAATCAAAAACACGGAATAAAACTCATCTAAACCCAACCTCAAAAGATCAAAAAAGGGTAACACAGAATGTTTAATAAAAACCAGACAAATCTTAATAAAGAAGTAATTGTAATTCAGCAGGAGTCTGATAAGGTACGCCGAAACACTCGTGCAACACATTTCGCGGTACGTGACGAGAATCGGAACGTGCCGGATTGAATCGTTTTACGGAAAACTGGGATCCTTCGGGGCTGTAATGGTATTTTTCGTAAATACCTTGGGGGTTATTACGGGCTCTGATTTGGGAAGCAGCTTTAATATAGGAAAATACTATAAAAAAATAATGCGGGCAGCGATACGATAGCTCAGTTGGTAACAGCGTTGCCCCGGTACGCCAAGTGTTGCGGTTTTGGGATCTTTTTTTTAATTTCCTTAATTTTTTCTAAGGCATACTTAATACTCCTCGGAGTTTATATTCATCGTAGCCTTGCTAGAAATTGCTATCAGCAACGCTTTTCCATAACCATGTATGAAAAGCCCCAAGGGTTTTTATATACAAACAACGTTTAATGCAAATTAGAACCATTACCCTAATTTCCACTTCCTATGAAATTGTATGAAGTTGTAATTCTAAAGGATGTGAGGACGCTCAGTGGAAACTTTCAGTCCTAAAATAGGCGGTAAAAGTAATTGCAAGTGAAATTGCTAAACATGATGTAGATTTAATTACCAAATCAGGTATCAACCAATCAAAATACTTTTATTTTTGTAGACCATTAGGCACTTTAGTCATAATTCTAATATTGTATAGTAAGAGTGACATAAGTTACCAGTTCCAAGGGCAGCCTACCTTTCATGAAGAAGAATCTGGCAAGAAACTCCATAGTATATTTGAGGTGTCATTGTTTTTACACGTGTAAGACGGTCATAGGCCTTTTAGAATTTCGATGTTTATTTCATTGAAAATGATTGTTTAGAACTTTAGATAATATCAGTAGGTATGCAATTTAATCCACTTTGGTGGTCCTTTACTTTTTAATTAAAAAGTTGTTGAATGGCGTCACATTTTCATGGAATAACACCTCATCAAGTAGATTATTGTTGATTCCTATAATTATCACCGTCGGACCTTCGGCAACTAATGGATTCCTAGGGCTACGGAACTTTCCACGATTTATGGAAAGTTGTTTAAACTGGACAGTGAAGATACTTTTTGTCGTTCACAAAATCTTAACAGCGACTTAAACCTATGAGTTACCATCTCAATTAATAAGTTTGTAGGTAATTCGATATCTTTGTAATTAGTGGACCGATATATGGACATCAATCGTTAGTTTTAGAGTCAATGCCAAGGCTTGGGATAAGTAAGTTCCTTATTAGATAAAGCCATTGAACAGCGACTCCAAAACGTCAGTTTTTTAAAGTTTTTATAATACATCAAACTTGTATTGTGGAACAAATTCTTAGTTTAATTATAATTTCAAAGCAAGCGGATAAGGACTAACTGACAGATAGTGAGGTGTTACTCATTTATCGTAACCGCCGGCATGTCCGACGATAACAGACGTATTAACAGAAAAATGTTTATTATTTAGGAACCAGACATAATAATATTTTATATTATGTTTTTGTTCACAGACCAGCTTCTGTCCACACCGCACTGGGTCAGCGTAAACCTCTATCAAAGAGCAATTTATGTATTGACATACATAAACATAATATTTTTAAACGCAGGTGCTCACCAATTAGTGACCCCTTTTTTTTGTGGTCGGGGGGAGTTATAAATGTTCCTACCGCATACCGTAGTCCTCGGACGTACGGTTATGTGGGGCTCGCATCCACTAAAAACGTTACATCTCCCTCCTGCGTGTTTCTCGCACTGTATCGGACGGGGCCGGGTTCTGTTAGCGCGCTTCGCAGCCCCGTCCAGTGCCTGCCTGTAGGCCCGCTCAACCAATTAGTAAACCTGATTGTACACTACTTTGACAGCACTATTTTTTTTTAACACACATTTGACAGATATACCTGCTGTTTATTTAAGTACAAGGCGTCAAACTAAACAACAACCACAAGAAAAACCAATAGATATCATCACCACTGGACAAAAGATCTTTACCTTTCAGACAATGTCCTCCTAGCC
Organism: Protodeltote pygarga; assembly: GCA_936450705.2. NCBI lineage: Eukaryota > Metazoa > Arthropoda > Insecta > Lepidoptera > Noctuidae > Protodeltote > Protodeltote pygarga. The sequence continues at coordinate 379,300 of OW388274.2, forward strand.
AGCATAGCCACAGTGGGAGGCTGTCTTCCCGCTGGTAAAGACACATTTCTGGAGACGCGGGGAGGCGCGGGCGTTGCCATGGTAACCAGTAATCACCACTTCACACAATCACCAGATGATGTCTTTTATTACTTCACTGACATTTCCGTTTTAACACTTTTTTATTTTTGTTGCAATCACTGATAGGTTTATTGCAATGTTCTGTACTCTGAAGTTGGCAAAAGATAATTAAATTAGAGTGTCTGTTAATTATTATTGGTAATAATTTGATGAGTCTAATAGTATTGGACAAAACTATGGTATTATTAGGTAACAATAGAGAATTTTAAAAATACCGACCCTGCTGTCGTAGTTAACCACATACCTACACGATTTTTGAACATACAAGTTTTATACTGCTTAAATTCGTCTATTATTTTAAAACAAATTTTATTGCAACTACTAGATCTGTTCGGGACTCAAACACGGGCTTTCAAAACGGATATAAACGAATAACGAATTAACTTATGAGTGTTTTTTAGTTCCCAAACATAAACTAAGAAAATGCAACAAGGCAATAGTATAGGAGAATTTCTAACAACAACAAAGCCCAGAGGTTAATGGAGGAACACAGTGTGGTTTTTAGTCCGTACGAGTCGGACATAACCTCCTCACCGGCCCCTTTTTCTTTTTGTTCATTGTATGGTTGATAAACAACCTGGTGTCAGTTTAAACCGCCCATAGGCGTCTAATATGGCTTTACACACCTTTGAAAAACCAGCCCCTGGCTACCCGTAAAGGGTTTTCCATAAGATAAAAATAAATGTTTTGCAAACTAGTTAGAAATCTTCTTGAATAGGTATTGCGATTGTAAACCCAATTATTTCTATTTTAAAGACCCGTGCGGTCCCCAATTGACCCTAGAGAGCACTCAATGTCACTTATTGGTGACGACTTGTCTAGTTCTGCTTATAACGATGCATATAATATGTCTAAATTGCTGTTAGTATTGTTCGTAGAATATCGGTAACTTATCGTTTGGTACATGGAAGTAAGTAAACTTGTGAACAGTAGAACTAAATGTTGGACACAACAGTACAACTAACTTTTAAGGGGAACTGGTTGGGGAAAAATAACTCTTTTTTCTGATATATATTATATTAGAGTAAATTCACAAATAACAGTGTAGGAATACTGCTAGCACTTTTTTGACAAAAGCTTTGATTAGTCAGAGAAAAAGATTTTTACGGTTTGGTTGTTGCATTTTTACGACTAAATGAGTGGACAGATTTAAATAAAATACAACAGACAAATAGCTTGAAACTTAGCTTCGGTATGTATAAACATTACTACTTAGAACTGCCGCGGAAAATAGTAGTTTTTACTATAATATTTAAATGAAATACTGTCCTAGGATATTCTGTCCGCCTCTTAACACTAAAGACACACACGATATCATAACCCATAATTATATGTCAAACGAAGCTCAATGACGTCTACATAATGGCTGATAATGGTCTATGGCCATATCGAGATAACAGCGCGAGTTATAGACTAAAGCCTATGTTAATACCTGCCTTGGCGCAGGAAAATGATATAATTATGTCTAAATATCCTTTTAGGGATATCAGGAAAGGATTGTTACAAGATTTTACTTGAAACGCAAAGATAGTGATTAGAATTTTAATAACCATACTCCTTTGAGCTGTCAATTTGCGGATACGATACATTAATTGATTTCATGGCTGATCGGACCTCTGACAGTCCAATAACCCATACCATAAACCCGCTTGCCCAACGTGGCGATTATGGGATCCAGTGAGCGCACAATAGTGACGCCAATTGGGAGAGGCCTATGTTCAACAGTGGACTAATACAAGCTGATGATGAAACATTCATTGATTAAATCATTAAAGAAAACCACACAGTGCACATTATAAATTCCAAATATGTTTATGTTACCCGAGTTATAAAAACAGATGAAAATCTTAAAACTTAATGGTGCTATAAAGATTGTTTATACGTTAGCTTGAGATCTAGGCAACACTAACCGTCATTACTGCAATATTTATCTGTTTTTTAATGCTCTAAGGTTTTTTACAACGGAAAATCATTGGAAAATTTCCATTGTTTTATAATTGCAATTAAATGGTTCTCACACGTAAATACGAGATTTTATAAATTTTACTTTTAAACAAATCGTATAACAGATTGCGTACAATTATGAATCTAAACTGCTAGTTGTTATCAGTGGTTTGTCTCTGGTTATTAAAAAATATTACATATAATATTTTAGAGATATTTTTTTTGCATTATTTTAGGGAAATCTCTCTAAAGAGCTCTATAGATATTCTGAAATATTACAAATAATATTTTGAAGTTTTTGTACCGCTTTCCTTTTTCAAGAATTGTATGGAACCGTTATAAAGCTAAAAGCATTACAGGCGCAATCAATAGTGTTACGACTAGTGGTACGACCGTTGGACTGCCAAGTCGAACGTTCGAAACCCAGGCACGCACTTCTGACTTTTCCGGATTCATGTGCGTATTAGAAATTAATTATAACTTGCTAAAACTGTGAGGAAAAATATCGTGATGAAACCAGCGCATCCGAGAGATTTTTCAAAGGAGTGTAAAGCTATGTCAAATGCCTACAGCTGGTTTAAACTCTGACAGCAGGTTGTCCATACACCATACGTTAAAGAAAGAAGAAAGAATAGTGTTAACGCGATATTTGAGCCTAACTTACGTGAATATTAAGTTTAACTATTTTATGTAATAAAGTTACAAATTTCCATACGTTGGAGTAACAAACACACTTTCGTTAATTTCTCTAAAACATGCTTTAATTGTCAGTTAGATTTACTTTTACTTTTATCTGACAGTTACCGGTTGGCTCGTGTTTTAACCGTTTTATAAGTATCATTCTGGACGATAAGATTGACCATTACATCGTTGTTACTACTCATGTTACAATTGTAACGTTCGTTGAAATTTACATTATGTAACATTTCTTTTTTTAATTTATGTAAAAGTTGTTATGAAAAAAACAATAAATATTCACTTTTAAATGCCGATGCCGTTGAGTTAGTCTTATACACTTGGTCTCGCGAGTTCGATTCCCGCACGCAAATAATTCATATTTGTGTGTCTGTAACTGCACCCACTAGTCCCAAGGTGGGGCTACTTTCTTGAATAAGGAATAAGGCTTTGTAGGAGTAGTTACCTGGGCACTACCTTTGCCCTGTACCTACAAATCCAGGAAGAAAATTATAAAGAAATATAACCTAGGACCTCCTATTTAGAAGTCTCAATATGTAAACACGACTACCAAAACAGTCAAAAATTTCTATAAAAAAAAGTTAATTTTTCTTTCTAAGACAAGCAACCATGATAAAGTTCAACTGTTATGTAAATCCACTTGCAACAAATTAACTAAATCTTACTGCTAGTTAGTTTGAGCTGACATTTCTAAACTCAGGCACTAAACTGTGACAAATCTGCTACGTTACAGTTACCTAACTGTTAGATATCTACTACAATATCTGGAAGAAACAACGAAAATAATAATTGCATTATACTATGAGTGCTTCTATGTTAGTGTTGTATTAAGTAAACGCATTGCTGAGCGTGAGGTACAAGATTCTAGAAGCCAGAATATTTGAAAATAATTCTTATAGACTGTCCTAACAACCTTATTGCCCACATCTTCTATAAGTAGGATGTTTAATCTACTTCACCTTTCAGGAAATACTACTGATTTGGTTGACCAAGATTTCCCAATTCATCTTAGTTGAAAAGGTATGCAAGCTATTATTGGACACCACTGTCGGACAAATAAAACAGATGCCTATGGATTTGAAATATATCATCAATCAAATCAAATCGTTTTTAAGTGTCTGTCTATCAGATGTGTTTGAGTTATAATAGTTTGAACTGTCTGCTGAGCGAAATCTTTCACACAATTAAATTGTTCAATTTTAATTTAAACTTAACAAAAAGTTGGTCCCGCCTAAAATGTCTTATCAAGTTCTGTCCAATACCATAGCCACCAAAACTATTATAAAAATGTACCTGTTGTAAACTATAAAATATATCAAAACACGCCAAAATCACCGCTCAGGCGCTCACAATAGCAATCAAAATTAAACACTACACATACAATTTGATTAAACACATAATCAAACACTAATTATAATACAATCGATATTATCACGCGAAATTTCTAAACTTGCGACACGTCTAAGCTCGGCGAGTTTGTCGCGGCGACTGAGTATCTCGTGAAAATAGCTAAGTATATTGAATCATTGCGCTTGTTAAGAAAAGGTGGATAATGGTCCACGAGGGTCATTTGTGACGTATTACCAGTTATTCCATTGATTTTATGCAGCTGATTTAAATAGTTGTTGTTTATAGTAAGGTAAAGGAATGATAACAATAACCGAAGTGAATAAAAATCGCGAAGATTTTTTATAAATATTTAAACTTGGACATTCCGCTTGATTAATTCCTGTAATATTAATTAAAACTACGAATAGACTGTTCCTACTGATACTGCTTCTATTATTACTGTAACTTTTACAACTGTTTTTATCTGTACTCCAAAAATACAGAATAGAAATCTATTGGCTATATGCGAATCGACTATTTAAACACTCACTTTAATGTCTCTTTGAATATTAAAATAAATGTTCAAATGGTTAGTGTTAATGATCTTCTCGGTAATAAAATCATCTACTAAAGCAGATAAACAAGAGGCAGATTTACCGACATTCGCACCAAAAAGCTATGAAGTACCTAGCAAGGTGGGTATGAGAAATCTATTTTTGCGAATCACACAACCAAATCATAAAACAACCGTAAGTCTTGAAGGTGTGCTCACGTCATGGGGCGCGCCGTTACCACCCCCGCGCAAATGGAACTCATAAAGACACACCATTGTCTACTCAGAACATATGGGCGAAGTGACCATGGTGTCCAGTTTGGGGTAGGACAAAACTTATAAAACAAAGATAAAGCATTTTTTTCTTAAACCTAAGTTGATATGGTCTGAAGTAATTTTGAGCTGAGGATAGACGGAATAAAATTATTCAAAAAGAGGAAGTAGAGTACTAAAGTAATAACTCTTTAAAATTAGCAAAATATAATTGTATTGTAAAATATCAATAAAATAATGATCTTCTATCATCTAACTGACCTAAAAGGTATAAGTCCTAGTAAAATTCAAATCCAAATATCATGAAATAAACTAACTAACCAGATCTTAGGTTTGTTCTTTCATATGGTTTATTAGGTGTCAGAGTTCAAACAGCTCAGTAATCTTTTACTTGGCTTAAATTCAATCAAGAACATCCCTCAGGGGTACAAATCCTTATTGCAATTTTGGAACATTATTACAAAAATTCTATTAAAAGTAATTCAGACAATCCCAAGATACTCCAAGCAAGTATCCACCAGTATCATTAGGTATTAGAGTTATATGTTTGTGGTCTGTGTTCTTATAGTGTTTGCTGCCGTTCGTCATTGCCGTAGGTTCAGGTCATATGTGCTCATAAATCGTTGGATCAATATAGGCGTGGGGATGGGTGGCAGTTTGCTTTGGACATTAATTAGCTCGAGGTTGCAATGTGTCATGGATTTTTTCTTTGGAAAGTTAGTAGAGTGGAGTATTTCCATTGGCTAATCAATAATTACAATTAGATTGATGCACATTTATGTGGTACGACGAAATATTTGGTCAATAGTCAAGGAGACTGCAAAGAACAAGTCAAATTCTCTAACGCTACCTATAATTTAAAGTTATCAGAAACTATTAACAAAAATGATAATCAAACTAAACCACAAATGCTTTTGTCATTTAACAAGTCAAAGTTATTACATACAAAACAATTCAATAACCTAGAAGAAACATAATTGACACAGGCAAGCCTAACAAGGCTCGTGACGCCACAGTAAGACGTCGGCGGTACAATTATGATAGCATCGTAAGGCTTCGGGAGTCGAGTGACTTCCGCAACACACTTGACACCGAACTTAAGTCTTCAGTGATCACTTGAACATACATAATGTAGCTTAGATCTGAAAGAATGCAGATTTGCAAAGAATTCAAGAGAGATGATGTTAATAATAGTCTAGTAAAGAGAAGTATAAAGAGGAAATGATTATCGAAAGCCAACAATAAGAATCCAGGTAGTAGGGCAAAACCCAGATAAGAAATATAAAAATAAAAGAAATGATTTTTTTTTTGTGAAATTTTTACATGTTTTAGCACATGTTAGCTTAATAGAATTGATGAAATGATTTTCTTTAGTGATATTAGAAACCTAATAAATTAAAAACTTGCTTTGAATTTTTCTATTCGTTAAATTCGAGATAATGTACTATCGCTTCAAAGTATATACAGGGTGGCCCATTTATAGTGGTCCAAAAAATTTTTTTACGTCTAGGACATCCCAATGATTAATCTAAACGCAACATATGTTCCGCGAAAATCAGTAGTTTAAAAGTTATGATTTTTTAAATTTAATTTCTTAAAATTTCTACTTTAGTCATGTAAACCTCTTTAGATTGAAAGTGATTGCACTAAATCGAATCAAATTTGGTGTGTAAGTACTAAAGACATGTAGCAAGCAAGCAATGAGCTATTTTTAAGGTTAATCTTAAATCGTAACCTGGTTATAGACCTTTCGGTGAATTATTTGTAATTTTCGATTGATTAAGCACATTTTTCAAAAAATTCTAAAGACAAAAAAATGTACTACACGAATATTGCTTATGGTTGTAAAAACTACCTTGAAGTGTGAGGATAACATAAATAAAAAAATACTGCGGTGTAACTACTCTAAGTTCTTCAGAAATGAACATTGTGTGCACTAGGTCATTAAAAACTTAAAATTTTAATTTTTTCCTAAAACATCATTTGAATAAATCCAACTTTATTATGAAAATAAAAACACTGGAATTAGTTAAATAAAGGATATTTATTTTGAATAACAACCCACAATGACAAAATAAACGCTATTACAATAAGTTTTCGAAATGTCTGCCTCTATTTTCAATGCATAAACATTAAACAGCAACGTCGCAAAAAAATCCTTTTATGCCTGTTGAAAAGTGCTGTCTATTTGCTTTCGTCGTGATAGCCTAGTGGTGGTGACCGTTGACAGGCAAATCAAAGGTCTCGGGTTCGAACCCAAGGCGCGCACCTCTGACTTTTCGTAAGGTCTGTGCGTTTTATAAATTAATTAGCACTCTCCGTGCCTCGGATAGCACGTTAAGCTGTTGGCACCGGCTGTCAATTGTAGATCTTTGACAATCGTTACGGGTAGTCAGAACCCCGAAAGTTTGACAACCAGTCTTACCAAGGGGTATCGTGTAACCCAGTATCTGGGTTGTGGAGGTCTGATAGGCAGTCGCTGCATGTAAAACACTGGTATTCAGCTGCAACCGGTAAGACTGGAAGCCGACCCCAACATAGTTGGGAAAAGGCTAGGCAGATGATGATGATGGCCAAATTAAAAAAATAAAAGCTAATAGATAGCCTTTCAACAGGCTTAAAAAGATTTGCATTGAAAATAGAGGCAGACATTTCGAAAACTTATTGTAATAGCGTTTATTTTGTCATTGTGGGTTGTTATTCAAAATAAATATCCTTTATTTAACTAATTCCAGTGTTTTTATTTTCATAATAAAGTTGGATTTATTCAAATGATGTTTTAGGAAAAATTAAAATTTTAAGTTTTTAATGACCTAGTGCATACAGTGTTCATTTCTGAAGAACTTACTGTAGTTACACCGCAGTATTTTTTTATTTATGTTATCCTCACACTTCAAGGTAGTTTTTACAACCATAAGCAAAATTCGTGTAGTACATTTTTTTGTCTTTAGAATTTTTTGAAAAATGTGCTTAATCAATCGAAAATTACAAATAATTCACCGAAAGGTCTATAACCCGGTTACGATTTAAGATTAACCGTAAAAATAGCTCATTGCTTGCTTGCTACATGTCTTTAGTACTTACCCACCAAATTTGATTCGATTTAGTGCAATCACTTTCAATCTAAAGAGGTTTACGTGACTAAAGTAGAAATTTTAAGAAATTAAATTTAAAAAATCATAACTTTTAAACTACTGATTTTCGCGGAACATATGTTGCGTTTAGATTAATCATTGGGATGTCCTAGATGTAAAAAAAATTTTTGGACCACTATAAATGGGCCACCCTATATATAATTATAAAGAAAAACTAAAATACTCAAGGGAGAAAAATGTAAGTGTGTATGAGATTTACAAGATCATAATAATGATGTGCAAAATCCTAACAGGAAGAGATGGGAAGGTTAACTATAAAATTAGAACGTCAAATTCAGTGAAATTGACAGAGTCCGCATATTAATCGTCAATGTAACAAATATCAATGCCAACCATTAATACTGGCTAAAATTAACAGTAACGAGAAAATGAGTATCGGATATAGCTGCTGATTAATGAGATTCATGAACCTTTATCATTCACTAGACTCTTGGTAAATTGGATTCAAATCATGAATCACGTTGTTTTTTCTAATAAATAATATTTTTTCTACAACCGCAACGTACACTGAAAATAGATCATGGGAATGGGTCAGTGATGTAAAGGCAAGTCGTATCGCGTGACTTTTCCCGCGCAAATGCATGTTACTGTGACAGCTTTCAAACATGGCTGTCACGGATTGTTCGGAGACCAATCTGGCGCTGAAAATTTAAGCTGTACGTTATAAACAAACGTCCATGAGTCAGAAATTACGTAAGTGTATGAGTGATCAGGTGGGACGTAGGAACAAAAACGATGAAAATGATTCAACACAGCGCGAGCTAGCCACTAAGCATATATTGGTTATATCCTGTCAAACCATTTATCAAAGATGCCCATAAAAGAAGTGTTATTTAAGGAGTATTATTGAATGCAAATAATTAAAATAAACTATTAACGTGTTACTTTTCCTTTCTGTACTGTGGTATGGCTATAATACATGCTTTTGTCGCACTCAGTTTTATGTAGACGACTTTTAAAACGAGTCAGATAATAGGTCGTCTCAAACGCCAGTTTATTTATAAATACAAAGAGAATTCATGAATGAAAACACGACGGCCGGACAAACACCTCCCATCACAGCATTCCATGTAAATAATTTAAAAAAAAAATGATAAAAACATTATTCTAATTAAAGAATTTTTTTAATAAATGAAGCAACGATAAATAAATCTATTTCTCGTCAAGGTAGCCGTAATTAAATCAATTTTGCAGTAGGTATCGTACCGATCCCAAGTATTGGCATCCGATCAAAGGATCGAATACACCCTCTCGGTTAACTAATAAATCTTTCTGATAATTTGGCCGTCGACCTTTTGGTAATGTTTCAGTGCATCATCAAACAAATTTCATGATATAATAAATTTTATGACTATATGGACGTCATAGCGCCACAAACCTGCTTTCCTTTGTTCAAGGGTTGGTGCTGGATTTTTAATTATTTAAAGTTGTTTAGCCACTTAATTAGCGCGATGAGTCGGCCGATTTATGATTCGAAGGTAAAAATAATAAGTATGGAATTTGGATATTATATACTACTAACTCGTCCAAACTTTGGTCCCTCAACTTGATCTACCAAAATCATATTTTTGTACCACACGGTACCAGGGACCCAGAATGAGCTAGCAACGTAAATTTCCGTTGAACCGGAGCCGCTCGTGATGAAATAATTACCCGCTCAGAAGCACTGAATCGCAAATTGGTTCCGACTCTTGCTCCAACATTCGACATACTCTAGATTCAGAACTATATTGATGTTGTTTACAGATGGCTGTTAGAAGAGGATCAAAGTAAAAAAAACTAGCGTAAAATATATTGAATTACCTACATTTATGCAGTAATTTTCCGATGTTGCGTAAAATCTTGTTGAGACCTACGAGCGATTTAAACTTTACACTAAGTTGTTCATCAACTATCCAACAAAAAGAACTAATTATGAAAGTAGGAGAAAAAATATTAACGAGTATATCTTGAAGCTTAAAGAAAATGACCATGTCATTATGAGAAATGAAGACAAAGAATGCTAACCTTGTATAAAACGTAATGAAAAAGAACAAGACATTAATAATTTTGATGTAAATGCGAAATCATTATAATTATATCATAGTATTTATAATCTAATTGGGTGAGATAATTTCTATCTATATTTTTAATCGTTAATTCTTAAAGAACAGACAAATTTGAAGTGGATTTTTAATTCAATAAAAGTTGGGAATACATTTTCACTCAATCCACTTAAGATGGAAGGACGTGTACAAGAAAATTAAGACAGATGTGATGGAAACAGGGTTTTACAAATTACTGGCGACAAGAGATTTATGACCACTTAATTGGACATTTAAGAAAAGGTATCAGAACGAAATCTGTTCATAATATTGAAGAAAGAGCTATTAACGTAGTGACAGCTCAAAAGCTTATTGTAAAAAGGCTTACAGTTACAAATGTAGAGATAATACATTTTGTTGATTGAAGTAAGCAGTGAAAAAGCATAATAATAGATATGAAAACAACACAATCAAAATGACGTAAACAATCTACCCATCTGACGTAAATAAAATTAATCTACTACAACTAAAACAACCAAATAGACGCTCAAATATTTTACCATATCTGTGGATGTCAATCAAAAGTCCGTATCTCTTTATCAGAGTCGAGGGTAATGAAAATGTTTTAGCCAAATCCCTAAAGTACTGGTAGTAATTCAATAAGTAGATATGAGGAAAGGTTTCGGAGTCAAACATAGACTAGAAAAAAGTTTGTCGAAGCAATTGTAGCAACAGCAGCATAAATAATGCGAAAAAGGGACATTCTTAATGATTCTCCGGAGACGCAAGACTATCTTAACAAGAAGAATATAGAAATAAGAAGAAGAACATGGTTGACAATATTTTTGTTATTATTACCATTAACTACATTAGGTAGTTAGCTACATTAAACCAACTCGAAAATGCTCAAGAAAACATTAAAGAGGGAACTGAAACTTCTAATAAAGAATTCACATCAATCCCGTTATTTTTAGTGTTTTTGAAAACAGATGGTATCTTTCGAAGTAAGAGGATATGGATGTTCCCTTGATAATTTAAGATAAGGGTGTTAAAAATGCATCTGTATCGTGTTAAAATTAGAATCCAAAATAACAGAAATTATAAAAGTATTTTGGTTAATATCTTTCATCAGCTAACTAAAGTTACCAATTTATTGCGTAAACATTGTAAAATGCCAGTTTCTTACAAAATCTTAAAAACAACGATTCACATAACCAAAATATAAATTCCTATCGGATATAAAACGTGCTGATCTTGTAATGTAAACAGAAAAATAATGCTGCGCGTACGCAAACAAGCGTTTGCGATCATCGTGCGTAGACGCAGATTTACATTAACAGGAATTAGCTGGAGGTTGTACAAATTGTAGGTATTTTTTTATATTTGCTGTACCAAATATATACGAAAACTCATATGATTTCTGCACAAAGCAATGATGATGTTTCAATAATATTTACGAGACTGTGACGGTTGTTTTACATCTTAATGGTATTCTAAATGTTTTTATTAAAACATGTATCAAATTTTATATTCCATGGAATAATATTTATTGAGAGATAACATGTTTACCAAAACATTCTATGAAATCCTTAAAAGCTCTTGTTAAAACAAAAATATGATTTCTAAAAAGCTTCAAAAATAATAAACATGTATCCACTCGGTTTTTACTTCTGAATAATTCAGATTCAGATGTCAACAACTCTAGGAAAGCCCAAACTAATTTAGTAAAAATATTGGCACTAATACAAACACACTTTGTTGACACAAAATAAACCCACATTATAACTGAAAATTTTCCGAAAAATATTTGTATCTTACAGAATAAACAGGAAATACATACAATGTGTAATCTGTTCAGTATTATTGCTGGCTACAGAGTATGTAACATCGAGGAGACAGAAAATAGTCTAAAATACCACCATGCAAATCAATGCGGTAGAAGATACTTATCACGATTTATGTAAACCTTGGGTTTAATAATAATTTATCGGTGAAAAACTATTTATGAGTGCCCCATCGCCAAGGGCAGACTGATGGGGTTATTTTCTAGGATATCCCGGACTAGTTACAACACGTGTTCTTCGACAGAGCTTTAGGCGGGAGCGTAGAATTCATGTTTAGACCGTTATCCTGCCAGGTGGGTTTAATAATACCCACCATAATAAAATTCGGGGCCAATGATTGACAAAATGAGAAATTGAATGCTCCTAAACAAACATCGCAGTATCCCAGCTCTACAATAGCGATCTACTTTGTAAACACTAACTAAATATAGGGTAGGATATAAAATATAATTTCGCACGGTACAGCGACATTATTACGAATAAAATGAAACGAATAGCCACAAGTGATGAGTTACGAGGGAGTTTGACGGAAGCGCCGAGGAATGTGGGAGCACCGTCGTAAAATTAAATGTATTATATAATTATTAGCCTCTAAAACGACGGTAAGATTTATTATGATCAGTTGAGAGTTTAGTTGAGAGATGAACTTTTAGCGAAACATGAACTATGGAACAGAATTATCATCTTCAAAGGCCTGTATACATCTACAAGAGATGATTTATATAGCGTCCGATTGGTTGCACCTCCGCTCATGGCTAATCAAGCCGATTCGAGAGCCACATATGCGATCATACTTACGACAAATATGTGTTAGTGTATATAGGATCAGAATACATAGTAAATAAAAGGAACAGAGAAGATAAAAAAGAAATGATTATGAGGAAGCTCCTACTTCACCATGACCAAATTCAGCCACTAGACCTCACTTAATAATCACAATAAACGCATTTGATTTGATTTGATTTAACCTTATTCTCTAAACAGCAAAAGTTACTGAACACTTTAACAGCTTCTCTTATAAGCGATGTTATTAATTTCATCCTTTCCACAGCCAAACCATAACTTTATACGTTTGCTAAAAGTCATTTTATTCATCCCCTGAAACCTTGGGATAGACCACACCATCTTTTAACGCTATCATAAAGTCCCGGTAAAATATGACGGATGTTACTATGTTTTTATTCCAATTCCCTCGTATTATCGCAAAAACATTCTTCTTCTTACAAACCTCAGCTGGACCAGGATTTTTTTTTTATTAGAATACCAAGTCCTCAGCTGTCTACATCTATCTGTATAGAAAGGCATCGCCTCACAATCCGCTGGTTCCAAGCTCTCATCACCGGGACCACACAGTTTGGCTACTGGCCAGAATATCAGCCGAGCATGCGCCGTGCATACACGTTAAGTGTCACTGTATTCATGAATTTGGTTCAAGTGTTAAATGTAAACTAGTGGAATAACTAACTAAAATAATAAAAATGTAAGCGTTTTGACCTATTTGATGAATTTTAATAGAAGTCGTTAGTAATAGTAATAACTGTAAATTTAAATTTAAAAAACCCCCGATAAAGAAAAACCTTAACCTTTTTAAACTAAGAACACTCTTGATCAAATTACCTAAAAAAAAACCAGAATCAGTTCATCCTTTTTGGAGCTACAATGCCACAGACAGACAAACAGACATACAGACACGTCAAAACGTATGTGGCTTTATTTCTTTAGTTCTTTTACGTTTTTCACATATATGCATCTTGTCATACAAAAAAAAACCTTATTTATTGTGTAACTGACAGAGAAACTGATTATGATAATGCGTTGATGTATTCCTCAATTTTGGCGATAGCTATGGTTACTATAACAATTGTTTCTCATGCAACCATGATAGGCTCTTTCATAAGCTCAGGGGGCTTACTATTGAAAAAACTCATAAAATAATTAAAAAAAATCTAATCCCAGTTCTATTTTTCACATGCCAATGTTTTAATTCTTTAATCAGTCTGGAAACTGTGCGCAACGGCACGCGCTGCAGTCGATTTCTATAATTGAAATTAATTCGAATACAAAACACCTCTGGAATGATTAACATATAAGAATGAGATGAGAAAAATCAACAAGATTCCGACTCCATTTCCTCAACTCCAAGCTCTTTTAAGTTTCAAACGTCCCACTGACAATACATCTCTGTGACAACGGCAGCCATGTTTACGTTGACGACAATAAGACAATGGGTGACCAAGTAAATAACGCCGCTTCGTTTCCGTCTCAGCCGAGGGGGGAAAAGGGGCCGGAGGAGGAAAGGGGGAACCGAGAGGAGGGGTGACTGAAAAGGATTTTTAGTTTCAATAGTGCGATGCTATCTAAACAGACTAGTTTTACATGAATTTGCGTGTGTGACGAATTTGTTTATCATGTCAATTTTTAACCCTCTAAATCATTGCTTTACACAATATTTTACTTCAACTATCAAGCAATTTTTTTTTCATCTAGAACAGATATTAAAACTTTTATTTTATATGTCATCACAGATTTCCGGGTGAGCATTCAACTAAATGTGTAATATCCTAAACGGAAGCTTCTGTCACCCGACGTTGCAGATAAGGGTACATGCAGCTGCGGAAAGGAGGGGGAGGATGTCTAGTCGTGTGATATTGACCGAATTGATCGTGTACTCCGTGAGTTCGTGTAGTACCTCCCCTACCACTGCTACGAGGTGTAACTGCATGTTGGGAACGACATGATGAGTTAAAGGTTATAATAGGTATTGCAGTACTGTCAATATATTAAACTGCTGATTCGCAAAAGTTCCGATTACATAGGTGCACTATTCCTTGAATCTCATAGTCCTATTGGGACGACATCGATATACGACCGGAGAAAAATCAGGAGCAGGACCGACGGCTTAACGTTCCTTCCTAGGCACGAAATAAGTGATAATTAAATTATAATGCGCACATAGCTGACGTAAAAGTCAGAGGTACGCGCTTTACACTCAAAAAACAGGATAACAAAAGTACAAAACCAGTTGACTCCTTGATTATTCTCAAACAAAATTGGTTTGCGTAGAAGCCATTTTTTTACTACTTGTAGCAGTTATGTTGTCACTACTTTTGATTACTAGTAATAAATCTTTTTCTTACATATTACTAGATATCTTTTTCAGTGTATGTTCGAAAATATGTTCGAAACTGAGACAGTCAACAGTCATATCACTAGGCTTCAAGCCTTCAGAAAAATTTATTAATATATATTACGTTGACTGATTGGTAACCACTGAACTGAACCGACAGAATCAACACCTACAGAGTAGGTGTAAGAATAGAAAATAAATGTATTGTAGAATAGAAAACCTACGGGCTAGTGTTATTAAATATGGTGTCTGTAACCTAAGCTCGATTGTCTATTGTTATCGCGAGGTGTCTTTCTAAACTATCTAGGTATCTGTATGGCCGTTAACGGGTTCGCGATAGTCCACCATTGGGCTTTAACATTAAAATTTACGTTGTAAAATAACCTCTGATAATTGTATGGTTGATGAACAACTTGGTGTCAAAGTTTAAACCGCCCTCTGACATGAAACACCGTTAAAAAAATCTCAGGTGTGCTGATTACATTACGATGTTTTCCCTCACCGATTTAGCAAGAGATAATTAATTTCTCAAACGCACATGAATCTGAAAAGTAAGAGATTCGTGCCTGGGTTTCGAACCTGTTTTCGTCTGTCTGTTTCTCCGCTTATTTTTTCTAAACCACGCAACATATTTTGATACAGTTTTCATTACCAATTAGAGATTTTATTTAGGAAGGTTTATGTGCATAATAGATATGCATGTGATAGAGAAAAGCCATAGTGCGAAGCCGGGGCAGGTCGCTAGTTAAAATGCGGAAAAGTTATGGTTGGTTTTTGCATCTTTCACGTGATTTTTTGCATAAAGATCGTTTGTAGACTAAAAAGTGACATATTATGATACTTTTTATTCCGAAAAAACAGTAGGTACAACGGGAGCAAAGCCGCAAAACGAGATATACATTAAATTTACTACCTTAAATCAGATTTACATTAAATGATCATCAAATAAACTACCTACAGGAAACATAACAGTGGTGTTCCTAAAATACTGTAATCATAAGGTAAAGTTTTAAAATAAATCTGTAAAACCTGAATACAGGAAAATTAAATTAATCAACTTAATTTATTTTATATAAATAATTTTATATAATTTGGCAAGCGTTGCCGATCACATCATCGCTTACCATCAAGAAGTAAGAAACTGGTCAAATGCGAGCCTATTCATTAAATAAAAAAAATATCTCTTAGAACAACAATTATCTGCCACCAAAATATCTCTAATACCTTATAAAAACCTTTTGCCAACTTCAATTTACTTACAACTTGCAAACCAAACCATACCCACTAAAACACTGATATTAATTCAGAAATCCACATAAAAATATCACAATAAATTGTATAGGACGAAACGCCGCAATGCGCGTTCAGTCGCTTCTCAAAGCGTACTGAAAATTGAAACTCTGTAGCCACCCTGCAACTGCACCATCCAAATAATTGAGACCTCTGACCACGCACAACACTTCTACAAACCAAGATCTACCAATACTGGCTCCACAACCAATACTCCTAGACGCGTATCAACAAAGTTAAATCACGAAATAAAGGGTCGACACTAACTGGACATAACTGAACAAATACGTCCAGAAAAATTAGAACCCTTTGTGTGAAATAAAGTAATATTAACGTAAGATCAATTTATAGTGGATACTATTTGAATGAATACCCAGGATATAACAGAATAACAATTATTTTAGTGCCAATGGGAGCGTAAATTCAAAACAATATAGTTATTACGTCGTTATTAGACGTAATGTATGCCTTTATTTTAATATATTTTATACTAGCTTTTGCCCGCGACTTCGTTCGCGTGGACTTCAGGTTCGTCCCGTCTAGTCTAGTAATCAAAAATTGTAGCCTATGTGTTATTCTGATGTATAAGCTATATTGTGGTGAAGTTTCATTCAAATCCATTCAGTAGTTTTTACGTGAAAGAGTAACAAACATCCATACATCCATACTTACAAACTTTCGCCTTTATAATAGTAGTAGGATTTAGTATTAATATTTTCATTCTTTTTTTTTCGCAATAATTGTAACTCGGATTTTTGTAAATTGTAAATAAATAATAATTAAAGGTCAGATCATCATCAGACTCCTAGCCATATTATTCCCAAACTTTTGTTGGGGTTGGCTTCTAATCTAACTGGATGTAGCTGAATATTAGTCTTCTGTCTATGAGAGTATTTTTTTTTTAATTTATTTATTTAGCGTATATTTCCTTTCTAAAATGTAAACATTTTGGGAATACGTTAATTGTGCGCACAAACAAGAAATGGTTCTCCTTGATTTTTATATTGATTTTATACTGAGGCTCTTCAAAAAAGGCTACATTTAAAAGTGTAATCTATTTATTTTAATTAGATAACATTATATCTAATTATTTGCACGACAGAGCTAAATTTACATTAAATAAGCTATCAGAAACAAAACATTTTAAACTCAATTAAAATCATTTGTTTACCCAGACAAAAATAAACTCAGTAAATAACAAAATAAAGCCCAAAATTATAAATTAACACCATTCCTGAGAAACAATGCATATAGGTCTGAATGCACCTTATTTTGTGGGTAGGTGAAAAAGGGAATTAGACTGTATTTGATGCTAATAAGGTTTATTTTTGTGATTTGCTGTTGTCAGTTAGGATGTTTTGATGTCTCGAAGGGGGCGCTTGGGGAAATAAAGTATCGGCATAGCTCGCCTGCCATTCGGGTAGACACTATTTTGGGATGGAACGTGAGGAATTTATTCTTATTTCGTTATTCGTGTAAACGTTTCATCGATATCATATGATATTGATATTATAATATAATATCTAGGTCCGATATCGTGGATCACCGTTTTTGCGAGGATTCTAGAAATGAGAATGAACTATTTAATTTTTCATTACGTAATAATAATAATTATACTAAGTACTATATTAATTAAACATTAACGTTAAAATTAGAATTTGTAATTAAATTTCAAAAGAATTTTTTTTATCGATTAAAAGCTTTTTTATCTATTAGATTTATATAAAATTTGATTTAAATATCTTAATTATTTGTAAATGTCACACAATAATTGCCAATGTTATCTTATTTAAGACGTTTAATTAAAATGTACGAAATAATTAAATCGGAAAAAGTGCTTCTTTGCATAATTACACTTTGTACTGAAAAGACGGCAATCCGATATGACCGGAGAGTTCAAATGGAACATACAGGGTTTTAAGTGCTCTTCGAGGCACGGAGAAATTGGTCATTAACCATTTATAATACACATACCTACTAACAAAAAGCCGAAGATTTGGGATCGAACCTAATACCTTATTTTTTCCGTGCTTGCCAGTCTCAAGTATCTTCCGCTAGGAATTTTGGTAGCTAATTAGACTAGGTACTTACTGGTTGTTGTGTGCGGTGAGTCGGTTGGGGTCGCTAGCGTTGCGGTGCTTGCCGCGCCGCGGAGCGTCTCGTTCGCGACAACTCTCGGCGCGGTTCACGCCTCGCCCGCCTCCTGTCGGCGGCGCGCGCCAACTAAACCAAAAATAATAAAGTTAAATACATGTCGAACTATCGGCTATCTTCCACAATTAAAATTAATTTTGCCACATTTTATCGAGTCTCTAAAAAACTATAAAAGTATGGTAACTATCGCAAGTAGTGAACTTGGTTTGCCATCTAGTGGCTACTTGTCGAACTAAACAAAGTCTAATGTTACTACTCGATACTAGATGGCGCTACCAGTAGTACCTACTCCAAGAATTTTAACAAGATTCTTACTATGTAAAGAACCGCTATTTTTATTTGGAAATATCCTAATGATATTTTTCAAACAAACAAGAAATAAATAAAATTAAAAAGCCAGTACTTACTTGTTGTCCTTATCGGGTTCTTTAGAGTTAGCATCACTGGTGTCGACATCAGCGTCGGGCGCCGTCGGCTCATCCGTCGGGCCATCGCGTCGAGATTCTCCTATAAATTACAAAGAAATTATGTTAAAGAAAGTTGCGAAGTTTGGCATTAGGAACTGAAAATAATTTAATGACTTAAAATATTTGTACAGCGCCATCTATCCTGTTTAGATCAAATTGAATTTAGCTAGATTTTTTACCAGCTACCCAATTTGTTAAGAACAGTTCATTTTCTCTGCTCAGACCAAACGGTTCACATCTAATTACTCATTTACACAGCTGAAAAGTAGTCTTTCCAGCCCTTTATTTCTAAAACATAACTTGGAGGACATTTTAGATGGAAGCATATGAAGATTTTATACAATAAAAATGCCTTAACGAGATACAACTATTTCTACTATTATGATGTCAATCGTTTACGTTTATAGACTAAGATAACTGGGAAGTGTGTGACGTAGGCTGTGCTGAGGCTAGTCAAAACAGTCTAAGGCAGACTAGTAGTCGCGGAGACAGTGTAAACATAGTAAGCTTTGTTTTAACATTTTTGATCGTCTGCCTTAGTGCGATGGGACGGCAATACGACACGACCGGAGAGAGGTTAGGCGCAGGAGGCTTTACGTGCTCTCCGAGGCCCGAAGCAGTATTGCCATAACATTCTTTTTTTGAAAATTGCCAAAAAAAATTGCTAGAATTTTACTAAGATTTTACTACAAAATCCTTTAACGACTTCTTAGTGAAAGATATTATTGAGTTTATATAAATTTAATATTAACTTTCCAAGTCTTTATTACCAGTCTGCCAAGATGAAGAAGAAGTTGGTGTTTTTTGCCATTTGAACTAACGTTTCGATTTATGTCATATCCGAAAGAAACTATTAAGTCTAGAATGTTGATGACTTAGTACCAGATTAAAGGATATCAAAAAGGGCTAGATTGCTCTTTCCAGGCTACAACATCAAATAACGAATTCTAGCCCAAAAAGGGTTAAGATGACAATGTGGCCCGAGGCTCCTATTTTAATTGGATCTAATCGCTACTAACTAAACTAATAGATAGCTTACCGTGCCGTTAACAGTAAATTAAGCTTCAGACTAGGCATTAGTTTAACGTGACATTAAAAACACCACGCCTATAGGAAAAAAAATGGAATCGGCATATCAAGGTTTGACCGCAACCTTGACTTTCCGATAACATTGATGTGGTTTTAAAACAATTTAGTTAGGTTAGCATCAAATAGTAAATATTATAGCAATGTTTTTGTACTTTAAACTTAAGGAAAATGTGTATACAATATATTCATAGTTTTAAATTAAACATATAGTCACGAATTACGATCGACAAATGACAGACAAAATTGACGCAGGTCGTAACTAACTAAGAGTCGTCGTCGACGGCCAAGCCGCTGACAATGTCGAGACCTGCCTACACCATTGGCGGGTCAAGACCTGGCGGAATACACAAGTAAACCCCGTACTCCCGTCCGTCGAGGAACACATGTTCCAGAAGTCAATCGGAGATTACTCCATCACTGGCCCTTGGTGGTGGAGTACCCATAAGGAGTTTTCCACTGTGTTTCCACACACAGTCTTGTGATTTGTCTCTTGCGCTTGGTGTAATAAGTTCGATTCTAACACATAATAAATATTTCTGTGATAAATATCAAAACCTATGTGTTTGTAAATGATACAGGAAAATAGAGGTGTGGGACAAAGTTGGATCAGATATAATTATACAAAGCAGAACACAGATATTTATCCCATACCGCGATAGGCCAATAGCTTATGTCGTTGTAATCGTAATTAATGTTATACTGAGGTAAGGTTAACTGAGGTGGAGATGTCATCTTTCATTTTTAGCTGCTATAATGATAAATATAAGTAACAATTACATTAACATTAACAGTTTGTACATTACAGGACCAGATGGACGCTACTGAAGGTGCCAATCTCGTAGCCCAGTTCTGGGCTGACACAATTTAGATTGCCATCGACACGCTAAGAAGAAGAATGAAGAACTTTACAGTCGATATAGGGAGTCAGTACTATCATAAAACCATGACAACTGATCTAACTTTCAAATATCGTATCCCTTTACGTTGCAGGGGTCAGATAGGCAGTCCCTCTGTAGAAAACTTAGGAATAATAAGGCTAGGAGGATGATGTGTGAGATACTATGTGGTTAGAATGGTATTAGCAGAGACAGGTCGGCTAATAAATGGAAGAAGAAAACCTACGTCGCAGACCCTAAAGACCCTAAAGGATACGGGTAGGAAGATAATGTTGAAATCTTTACTAAACAAAATAGTTTAGGAGTTAGATCGATATATAGGTTCAGAATTATCGTATTTATAAAACCTCGTATAGCACTGTAACTAATCAGTTTGCCAAACATGGTGGATTAACATACATTGCATTACAATGTTGAATTTACATACATTTTTCCTTTTATCTACAAGGAAATATCTACGTTGTTAATTTAAGTACCTATGCAAAGTTTGATTTATTTTTATTTCCACGATAACAAGTTGCACGTTTTAAAAAGATTGATGACCGGGATGAGGGCATCATCTCACAACAGCAACTAACTTAATATGACATTAAAAAGGTATAACCTAGTAAAATATATTTGAATATCCCAAAAACTTGCAAAGTTTAAAAGTTTGAACACTATTTACTAGAGATAGACGACACTGTAAACAAAATACTTTATAAGCCAACATTTCTTCTAAAACTTCGGGAAAAGGAAAGCAAATATTATGATATCCCCTTAGAAATTCCAAAAAATTATTTCAAACCTTAGCCACATTTTTACAAGCTTTTATTTACCTTGCAACCAATAATGTTCGGGTGAAATCTTGTAAGCAGAATGATAACCACTACCTCTTATCCTACGGAGTTAAATTTTTACATGTTGGCTCAGTTCCGATGACAATGCATTTTTATGGTAAGCATGACTTGAATCGACATGATTAGCTCCAGATAAAGGAACTTTTCAACAGTCAACAGCATAGATACAAATTATTACATATTATGCATTTAGTTTTGATATTCCAATATACAATAACAATGTCGTGGTGGCGCATTGGTTACGGACCCGCTTTGTAAGCGCGTGTGTGTGGGTTCGAACCTGGCATGTACCAATGTGACTTTTCCAATGTCATATGTACTTTCTTAGTTAATCTAAGACACCACTGACTAACGGTGAAGGAAAACATCGTAAGGAAACCTGGACTTTAATAGTCTGAAATCGCCAACCCGCAGTGAGCTAGCGCGGTGATTAATGCTTAATCCTTCTCTGTATGAGAAGAGGCCTTTGCCCTATATTGGGATAGTTACAGGCTGATTTATTTATTTATTTATTCCAATATAAAAGCTTGTTTATTAGACACTCTTTAAATCTTTTACCACCCGGCCAGCATGTTTCATTACTCAACCTATTGAGTACATTTGGTGATATAAAATATGTATCCATTTTTAACAGCAAGCAACCTTCCTATTACATTGTGTCTATTACATATTAGGGAGCAGACAGGATGGTGCCGTTTCCGTGTTGTGTCACCACTCACTAGTGCTTATCAGTTTGACATTAGCGCTGTATGAGATAATTTTCATTGCATACTGTTTGAATTACAATGTTATGTAATTTATATGTAATTGTAGGTCAATGTTAACCCTTAGGCTTTTTGCCGACGTCAGACAATCTATAACTTGATATTTGTCGAAGAAAAATAACACATGGGTTGCAAGTTGCAATATTGAAAAACACACGTTCTACGAAAAGTCTGTCAAAAAAATCGGTGCAATACGATCGCATGGATTTCGGTGAAAAAACAGAAATCTGCTACCGATTGTGTGGACGGAGGTAGAGAGACTTCGAGCAAGATACGACACGCGTGGCAGCGATCGTCAGCCTACAACATTTAAACCCACATTTTTATTTACCTCATCCTCAAAACCCTTTTTTAAAATTTGAAATAGCGAATAGTCAAACACATGCCGTGTTTGTCCATTCGCTCACCTGATGGTTAGCAGTGTTGTGGTCTATGATGAAGCACACCTGCCTTTAAGATGCCTATTCGCTCTTGAAAAAGATCCACAAATTGTAGTATATCGGAAATATAGACCCGCCGGATATATTCGACTGTTTAACTATGAGCATGAGAAAAGTTTAAAAATGAATGAACTGTTTGCAGAGGAAATATCTACCATGTAAAGGAATCCTTCGTCCGGCTCTATACCTAGCCGTATGATGCGATGTCCATTGAATGAATTAAAAATAATTGGACATAGTTAAGCGGAAAGGATCCAAACCACATCAAATCACTTTGAGTTATGGCACTTAAAATTTTTGATAAAGAATGAACCTGTTACCTGCTCATACATTGAGATAGTCCTACAGTCAAAAAAGTATAAGTATCAGATTTGTTTTTGTCTGGATTGTTTTTGGTCATTGAAAAGGCATACTTTAGGAACACTTCTAATATAATTTTTTTTCTGGGAATTTTGTGGATTGGATCCTTTTCGCTTAACAACGTTCAATTACGATATCCTCTCAACTGAAAACTCTCTTTGCAAAAAAAACTGATTCGACGTACGCGCATCTTCATACCCATACAAATTAATTGCCACAATTAGTGATGATCTAACCGATGACGTCATACACCGTTAAGGAATACTAAGCTAGGATGTCTATAGCCGGGTTTTTTAACTAACTTGTACAAAGGAGTATTACTGAAGAATTCTGCTCAATCCCTTTTGGAGATAGGAAATGTTGATGGATTATGCGTGACTTGAAGTAGAAATATTATGGTGTTATTGCGTCAACTACAAGAGCTTTTGTTTGTTTTTGTAATTGCGTAAATGCGCTGACGCAGGTCAGTGTTAAGTTTTATTGGAAAATTGTACTTATTGTCATTGAAAAAAGGTGTATTATAATTGTTAACAGTATTTTTTCTAGGCAATTAACGAAGTCATATTTTCGTAAATAAATAAGTCAAGACATTTTTGAAAAAGATACTTTGAAAAAGGTTAGTCAATGTTATAAAACTTTGTAATTTTTTTTTTTATGTATGTAGGGTGTAATCTTTGGAACTACTGAACCGATTTTAATAAATCTTTTAATACATATCTAGACTATCTTAACGGACGAAGTCATGGGCTAAGCTTTAGTAAGACATATTTTATTTATTGGTTTTATGCCAAGATTATACAATGCATATTAATTAACACTTAAAAATATTTCCATTTATTAATTTATACACATAAATAATAATATTATACACTTAGAGATTGACAGATTAATAGGATCTCAACCAAAAAGTAAATAACACCGAATTTTTGCGATACCTCCTTCACTTGAATCGATATTATCAACAGCCATCAATATTTCACACATCATAAAACACTTTATTTTCCAAGCAATTAGGTTTCAACTCCTATAAACCCATCAGCAAAAATTGTTCAAAATGAACAATACAATCTTAACACACGATATAGTACTCTCAAACTTAGTTATTAAGGTTGAATATTACATGGCAGATACAATTGACCGTGCTTACGTCATAAGCGCCTCGATTGGTCGTTGACCCGTATCCAAAATTGCATCCTTTACTTCCAGTGGGTGGAGGAAGAAATATATTTGTAAATATAACGTGTTCAACATTGTTGTACACGAACTTTTTAAGGCACAAACCATTGCCAAGTCCACGCTGAAAGATTTAAAATAAAATGGCACACTTATAAATAAGCATTGATAGCCTAGTGGTTTGACCGTTGGACTGCCAAAGGCCTCAGGTTCAAACCCAAGGCGCGCACTTCTTGTAAGTTACGTGCGTATTATAAATTAATTGTCACCTGCTACGTGAACATCTTTGACAGTCGATATAGGAAGTCAGTACCAGCATAAAATCCTGACAACTGATCTAACCTTAGAATATCTTATCCTTTTGGGTTGCGGGGGTCAGATAGGCAGTCGCTGCGTAGAAAACTGATATTCAGCTGCATCTGGTTAGATTAGAAACCAACCCCAAAAAAGTTTGGGAATAATAAGGCTTGGAGGATGACTTATAAATGTGGGATGCATTTTGGAATGACATAGTATCCAAGAGGTGTCTAATCAATGGTGTTTTTTATGATAGAAGGATGGGATCTAAATTAAAAACCATTTACCTGCTGCTGTCAGAAATATGATTAATAGGCTATTGTCGTTGGTTTTTCTAACACTGACTCATGCTCATGCGCGTACGTAAGTGTCCTAAAATATTTTTATAATTCTGCGCGCTCAAATTTTTGCCAACAATATTATACCTATTAGTTTTTTTTGTCTAAAACGGGCTTCGACACCTGACAGTTTCGTCTTTTTCCTGTTAATCAATCAGTCAATCGATTGGACATCGTTAACTAAACGTTTGACGTCTTCTATAAAACAATATTCCTGTCTCAAATATTGCCACATTCTTAATACCTCTTAGTTTATTAAAAACATCCAAAAATTGTGTGTGATCTCCACCTTTTTGAAAATTGGACGACGACGATTATGGAAGGATTATGCTATGTGTTCGCCTCCTTCATTCTTAATTTTTCAGGGATAGCAAGCAAACTATATTTCTTATCTGCCTATAAACTATTCTATTCAAAAAATCACATCGACTGTTGCTCGGTTGTTGCAGTAAATAAGGACAGACCAACAAACACTTTGTAATTAAAACGGATCAACTCAAAACAATCCAAGACAGTAATTATTATTTTAGAACCTTCCAGTTAGCCAAACTGATATAAATAATGTTTATTACTTCGATCCTCAAACAGTTGTATTCATACATTCATAACACACTATTTTGACGGCTGAAAACAATGAGTTCGCTCATGATGATGCACCAATAAAATTCACAAATATCCTCGACATCATTGACACTAAACAATTGATTCATCATCCTCCTAGTCTTATTATTCCCAAATTTTGTTGGGGTCGGCTTTTAATCTAACCAAATGCAGCCGAATATCAGTTTTCTATGAAGCGACTGCCTATCTGACCCCCGCAACCCAAAGGGATACGATATTCTGAGGTTAGATCAGTTGTGATGATTTTATGAGGGTACTGACTCATTATATCAACTATCAAAGATCCAAGTTGTCATATAAAGTTATATACCTATATAGGTTTTCATATAAATTACAAATATTGCTGTTCCAGGCATATTTGATAATGCCAATGAAATCTAATTCAATCCTAGACAAGGTGATTCAAATGAAGGAGAACTCGAAATGGAAAAATACCGCGACGAAGTAGACGATAATAATATAAGTAGCGTATTAGTTAATCAACGTTATCAACAAGTCAACGTAGGTACCACCCTTTTATTGTGTCGTCATGAAAATCATCAAGACGAACAATTAAACAAAAAATCAATAACTTTTTATAAAAACATCGTTTTAACCAAGCTATCAAAAATCGAAAATCAAAACTAAATGTATATGCAAAAAATTGTCACTGTGTTGTTGACCACTGAAGTTTTGGAAAGCTAATCCTGGATGTCGATCAGGTCATGCTTACCATAAATATGCCCATGTAAAAATTCGACTCCATAGAATAAGAGGAAGTGGTTCTAATTCAGCTTGCAAGATTCTAAATAATAATAAATTAAAGTTTATCACAGACTTAGGTAGCTATAATTCATATTTTTATAGCAAAACATTCTACTAGGATATTTTTAGTAGATTTTAAGTGGCCACACACATATAGCAATAAATTATTATAAATTTCTATTATATTACAAAGCTGTACTAAAAACTAGTTAGATTTATTGTCTTTTTATTTATTTATATTGTCTATTGTTTAGTAAACAAGGTTTTTTTAATAATGTATGTATTATTATAGTTCCATGTGTATATAAGTATTATTTATTATACGTAAATACACAGAGATAATAGTAGGAAATGGTTACGTCAGGTTCTAAGCATGTCAACCCTCAGTGTACTATACGTATATGCGAACATTTGTTTCAACATCTTACACCTTGTACGCTATAATTTAATATCATACTAATGTATATTCATTTATATTTATTAAAGCTATATTTGTGATTAACTTTAAACTAATAAGAAAACCATATTTGATAAACAGCAAATTCAGTACAACTTATTTAAAGAAAGTTAAACAAAAAAGTCTCCTGCCAGATATCCAAAATTAGTCGGTAACCTCTCCCTCGAGACAATACAGTTCGCGTGACTCAATGCTCATACTATTTATATAAACTTCCGGAGAACGCGCGCGCATATCAATCGACCTAACGAAGGTAGGGGACGCGATTCCTCGGAACTGATTTAATTAAGGCGGGATTAAAAGGGGGGAGTTTTGGTGGGTATGGAGAAGGTTGAAATTGATATATCTCGAGTATTTTTTCATGAATAAAAAGACACTTAAACCCTATTTGAGAACAATAATTAATATGAAAATCTTCGGAATCTGTTAGAAGTTGGTCTTGGAAATTCTGGAGTTACAACTTTTGTGTAAAGAAATACTCGATTACGATCAGGATTTGAACATGAGACACCAACATTTTAGGATCACTGATTAAGCAAGTATCCATCTCTATTTTCCCAAACCAACAGAATTGAAAGATTCTTCACAACTTGGACAAATCTTGGGCAACCTCATGTTAACAGACCCCATAATTTTCACTAAACCTAACACCAGATATAAATCCACAAACGATTGGTGTCACCCAGTTAGCACTTAACGAGGGCTGAGTGATTGCAGACATACTGTCAGTGCCGACCGAGTTATCAATAAGCCGGCTGCGATTGACCGCGATACTGGCATGCGGTATAATCGTCGATTAGTTCGCTATGACAGGTCATGGACACCGATGGAATGCGATCTATGGTCTGCGAATGATATATTTGTTTTTGGATTCTACTAATAAAGAAATGGGAAACTGAGTACCACATGTAATGGCGAAACTTGGGACTGGCCTACGATAGGCCGGGAGTTAAAGGACAAAATTGTTCTACAAGAAAAAGATTGTATGGAAAGTGAGGCCTCAAAATAGCCAACATATACCTATCATGGTATATGGAATGATGTCTTGAATGAACAATGGAATGCAAAGAACTGGTTTAGATCTGATCCGTGACATAGATTTGTTAGGCAAATGTTTGGTTAGCTAGAATATCAAGGGCAACTATTTGTAGACCATCAGATATGTTCTTGATGTGTCAGAAAGTATTCAAATTATTTTAAACGTTGGTAGATTAGATAGATAGTCAAGGATTATAAATATATACTCTACCTAATTATAAAGATACCCAATCAGAAACAAATATGTGCCTATATCTGCGATTATAATATTTTCAAATAAAATGTACCTGTATTTCATTTTTGATTGAAAAATAACGTAAAAGAACTCGATGCTAACCGTGATCAATAGTAATTACAGCTTTTCGTAATTAAAACCTTAGTGACTAATAAAAAGTGGTTTGAGACACTAACAAGATCATATCAAGATGAAATATTACTTCGAAATAGGATATTTGCAAGTAATAAATCACTAAACCTTCACTAAATCACATTTAAACAGGTCATGAAAACCACTTGCTAATATAATTTAAATGTTGCTACAAATATTATATTAGTTTGCAGTTATTTTAAGACATAAATTAAAATGAAATAGAGACGTTATGATTTAAGTCCTAACTACACTTAAAACTTTGGACTTTACTTGAAAAGATGAATTCCAAAATTGAATTAAAGAAACAAAGCAGTCAAACTTCATTTTTAACAATTGCAAAGTCTAAGAAGAAGGATACGTGATGTATATTTTACAATAAATCCAGACACAATACAAAATACAACATGCAAGTAAGGTGAGCTTAATTGCTATGATGCAGTTAAATATAAAGGAAAAACCAGGCTTTTAATCATACAGGCAACGATGGTGATGATAAAATATTAGAAGAATGTCGGCGGACATTGAACGATAACTTCTCAGAAAGATGTAAATCCCACATTTCAATTTTTTTAATAATTAAGTAAAACAATAGTTCATTTATTTCGTTTCAATGTATTTATACGTACAACTTTTGGAAATAGCAAAAAGGCACAATAATACAGAGGGCATTATGTGCAACAAAACAAATAATTATCTAACAGTACTATCCCACTGGGCAATGGTAGCAATGGTAGTATTGAACGTTGCAAGACTAGTAAGGTCATGCGTTATCAACTGGCCAAGATAGCTGCACCTACAACCAACCATAACAACTACAACTGATATAAATCTTTATTGTTATACGTACAGGAGTAAAATATAGAAATTAAGTTCATGAACCATACCTAAAGAAAAATATATATCTTCAGAAACAACTAGAATAATCCACAAAATGTCACATTACAAATGTAGTTAAACTTTAATATAGGACAAACACCCCAAATGACCGAACTTAATTAGTAAAGATAATTAATATGACCCAGGCGATAACTATAGACATACTAAAAATGTCAATGTCAAGCCACAAATTTGGAGATTTGCAAAACAGTTTTTTTTTAATAACTGTTATAAGCTACATAACAGATGAACAATGTTTTTGTCCTTAGCATAATTTCTATATAAGTTTAATTTGCGAAATTTATTAGTACATAATTACAACCTTGGTCCCTTTTACTATATCTGACATGAACTATGTAGTAAGCTCTAAGATTAGTCTGATAAATCATATGACTCACCTCGGGATCCGCTGAACAGCCAAGAATTGTGTTTCATAGAGTCTGAATGTTTCTTCTTTGGAATGGGAGTCTGTTCTACAATGCTGGCTTGTCTGCTTCTGCTAGATGGCGGCGCTTTCACACTCTTCTTCTTTCCCTTCTTCATCGTTCCGCTGTGAGATTTTCTCAATGTGTTTACTTTTAGTGATTGACTTTTCCCTCTAGCTTTACTTTTGCTTCTAGAAGTTTGTCTGCTTAACCTTCTACGATGATCAGCTAGTTGTTTAGGAGTTGGAGGTTCATCATCTGAATCAGTTTCGATAACCCTCAATGGCCTAGTTTCACTTATTGCGCAGAATCGTTTCTCTGCTTCCAAAAATAATTTAGTGTAGTTCAAAATCATATCAATATTTAGACTTTTGTCATCTTCTGCGACTGATTCTACTGGTTTGGTAGATGTGGGAGTCTTTTTCCTTCTTAGGAAATTTAGAGCACTTACAGATGATCCCTTACTTGTTTTTCTGGTTTTAGGAGCATCATTTGTATTGCTTTTTATCCCATTGGTTTGATTCTTATCTTCTTTTTTACTATTTTTTCGTAATTGGTCAAGTTTCATTGTTGACCCGTGAATAGACTCTCTATCTTCTTCGCTCCAAAGGCTCTCCCTTGACTTTTTTTTGTCGTTATTTTTGTCTAACTCTCTTTTGGCAGATTCAAACCATTCATCTCCTAAATTCCTGACTATTTCTAGAGGGTTTGATAAAGACATAGTTTTTCTGTGTCCTTTTTTAGCTTTTGCGAAGTCTACTTCTTCATCTGTGACTGCTAATTTTAGAGATTCTTTACTGATAGTTGGTGTCTTGCTGAGCCTGGGTAGGGTGTCATCGCTCGCTGATATGGCGTCGCTGTGCCCGTCCGCAGACTCGTACAAGGATTCATCGCTCTCATCTCGTCTTTCTGTTAAAATTACATCACGTCGTGACATCGTTCTGTGATCGTTACTAAAGAATTCCTTGCCAATAATTACTGAACGTTCGACTTTTGTATCGTAATTGGTAAATTTAACGGCAATCACATCGCAATCACCATTAATAACGCTAAAGACGTCTATGTGGTACAAAAACTGAAACAATGACCTGGTTGGAGGGCAAGAAATGTCGTTTTCTGATCGATTGTATTCGAGACAATGTCAAGATGTAATGAGTCATACGGAGACGGTTGGGTAAACGTTTTACAGAGGTTTATTAAATTAGTATTAACATACAATACAGATTAAGTTTTTGACGAAAATCATCTTTCTATTGCGTAATTTTGGTGTAAAGCAGATGAGAGAAACACGTAACGAAGTGCTATGTCTATCTTTTGTTTCGCGAAGTGTAGCGAAAGTTTTGCAAACGGTCTTAAGTGTTATCTTCGGTTAACATCTGAAAATCCTAATGTTTTATTTAACGCTAATTGTATGTTTTCTACTCATAGAACGTTTATACATTTTACTTGTTGTTTGGATTTAATGCCTTCCGCATTTTTGTTAAGATTTATGTTTTATACTTTACACTGCGATAAGAGGGTTATCAAATATAACAATATTGTAACGGAAGTATTTTCAAATATTTGTATGTGTATAATATATTACAGTCAATATACTAAAGCCGTTTTTACATTTAAAACGTTTTTCAGGTTAACTTTTTCTCTTAACAAGTTAAACCAATTAAAAGAGTGTTGTCTAACTTAGATAACTTAACCGACGAACTTAATCCAGATAACAGTGTTTTATCTCAATACGGTGGTATTTACGACGACGTAAATCTTTATGTTAATCTTGCACAAACCGTAAATATTGAACCTAGATTAATGTGTGAACGCAGTTACGCAACGGTCAAAACATTGTGTTATTTTTATGTGTATATGTTATGTTTATGCGGTTATTTTTAATTTGAAACTGATTGGTAGCCTTGGATATTGATAAATAGACTAAAAGCTCAATAGTGCCAAATTATAAAACGATGAACTATACTTGAATGAAAGATGAGGCTGTATGTATTGAATTACTGGTTCAATGTTCAAGTAAGATTTTTTTTTAAAACAAGCATTTATTTTAAATCATTCAGGACGTTCACAATTACATTTACTTTAACCATTACTAGAAGGAAAATAAATATATTATACGTTCGCTTCCCGGAATCTACTCGACCCTCGACCAAGGTAGCATGCTAAGAATTCTTATTAAATTTATTAACAAGTCCATTACGTGTTCTCCTTCTATCAGGTGAGTTTGTGATGTCATCGTCGGTTGTTCACCGTCTAGTCTTTTGGTATTGATATTGGTTTGTTTACCGCTAGACAAAACATGGTAGCTATGATATTTGATATTGAGTTCGACGGTATTTGGTACTTTATCACCGTTTAAATCTAGTTGACCTCTTTAACTATAACTTTTACTGTTTTTTTAATTTATTTGTTTATCAAGTTTACAAGCTTTTAATGATTCTCATAATATTAAAATGTCAAAAATATTTTAGAAATAAACCTATTCTCTACAGCTCTTATTTACACGGTTTGCAAATAGACTCTAAACAGGAAAATGTTGACTAATAAAATCAGTCATTTAACAACAAAAACTAATTGTGTCACAAGCAATAGAATTAAAAGCATTCCTATTTTATGTCCGAGACCTAATTCTAATACAAATAGAAACTACTTTATTAAACTTTGTACAACCAATGGAGATGTTTAATTATAATTTTACGAGCCCCCAAAAGCTAAATAGGTCGTTATGCTAAAAACAGGTCACTGGGCCTCCACTAAATAGTGATCGCGTGTAAAATTTGACACTAATAGTAACTTTTATACTAATGAATCGTGTTTCTCCATTACTAAGTTTTCGGAAATTGTGAGTGATTTTGAACATAGGCGCCTTTTATCAAAATATTGTTATGACTGATTTACGTAGAGTAGGTATTGAACAAAAAGTATTTCATTTAATAGATTTAATGTTCAAAATTATTAAAACTTTTGTAAAACTTACTACAATGCAAGACGACAATCAAGACAACGTGAACATTAACGGACTGAGTATTCGCGAACACGATAAAAGAATGGCAAGTGTTGCATTGCACGATGCCTTTCAAGTGGTGTTGCATATAATGTGTACGAAACTTAATATTCTCAGACAATAACCAAGTCTATAAATTTCTGAACATTCCGGGTGATGTTTAAGATCTCTTACCAGTGTAATGTCTTCAGCGGCTGATTTATTATGATTAAACTTCATTGTTCGTCAAATACCGACAGCGTGCAGATTTAGCCAAGCGATTTTCATATATTTTAACAGAGCGCCTATACACAATAAGACTATTTTAGAGTGATTACTCAAATCACGTCATTGTTGTGATTATTTTGAACAGGAATCTAAATTGAATACAGTAAATGAAACGTGTACCACATTCCAGACGTCTTTCGCGTTCGAGATAAAAATTGGCATGAAATTCTTTGATTTATTGAACGAAGATGCAGTTTTATACAAACCTAATGACACGACATCGAGGATATCGGAATATCGCCTCCTTTCTTTATCACTTTCCGTTGAAGTTTCTCTTTCACTGGATTCTCTTGTTGTTTTCAAAATAACAGGTTTCTTTCTTCTCAATTTCCCCACAACCCCATTTTCCGCCGGTTTCTCAACAACCGGCTTCGGTTCTCTCTTAAACCACATCATGTGTCCAACCATGAGTAACGCATTCACTAATAAAATAACAGGTATTTTTCACTGTGATTTTAGTTTACAATAGTAACACTGTACGACACTTTCCGTTGATACTTTCGTCACTTGAGTTGGTTTTTGGATCACCTCCAACTTGAAAATGGATAATCGATCAAATATAGTGACGTTCTTGGCAAAGGATGATGTTAAGGCTGATTATTAAGATTGTCGCCAATTTCATACGAAGCGTGTAATTATAAAATCTATTATAGCGTCAGTTGGTCAAGTATTAG
Organism: Protodeltote pygarga; assembly: GCA_936450705.2. Lineage (NCBI taxonomy): Eukaryota > Metazoa > Arthropoda > Insecta > Lepidoptera > Noctuidae > Protodeltote > Protodeltote pygarga. The sequence goes on from OW388274.2 coordinate 412,948, forward strand.
TCATATCATTAAAGATAGTTTTGTCAACAACTTGTATTGTTTTCAACGATTAGATTTGTTTATCAATATTAGTTATTTTTATAGTTGGTTTATTTTTAAACAAGACTTATGTAATTACATTGTTTAGTCGGACTATTTGTTGGTTATCGCTGCCATTGTGTTCTGGCACTTCCATACTAATCTAGGAGCAGTAGAATAACATTATGTTTCAGATGATTGTCATTCAGCGCAAGCGTATCAAACAATTTATTATAAAAATGGCATTAAAATTATAGATCGGCTAACCTTATTAGGATCACCATCACAGAGATTGAGCCTTATAATCTATTGATATTATAATTAATTGGATTAAAGTAGCTTAGCTTTTCGATAAAGACCGTTCAAAAAAAACTTCCTATCTTCTGTAACTTTCCTGGTTCCTTATCATACATCGATACGTGCTTTGCCTACATATTTAGGTGCCAAAGACGTCGGGTCATCATCAAGGTTTTTATCACTTCCTGGTTAGTTTTTATTATTAGACAATTATATTTACATTTCAACATTCTTAAGAGTAATAAACTGCCATTAGATTCCACGTACCAATGTACTGATTTGAGGAACAATTGAATGAAAATTCGTGATTATGTATTCTAAATCTGAATCTAAATCTGAATTCGGGGTTATCGTCTTATATTCATCAGTTGGTAACATTATTAGTATAATTACGAGTGGTAAAACACTAAACTAATCAATTAAACACAATTTTTGTTAATGTTAGATTTCCGCATTCAGCTTTAGGTGATTTAAGTAAACATAATTATGATTAAATACGTTTATTCTATTCAATTATTTCAAAATATAAGACACAAAAGCGTCGAACATATTGCTCTAAAACTGACATCTTTTAAAATAATGAAAGAATACATTTCACAATAGACAGTGAAGTATCAATACCTCTCTTATCTGTTTTTACTAATTACTTGTAAAAAATGTTAGTTATGAGCCATTGACACTTTGTCGTCTATTTGTTCTTTAGTAAGTGTCTCATTCAGGACAATAATAAAGACCACGATGGAAATGATACACATTTTCATTGCAATCTTTCCTAACCAGCAATTATTATCACGTACAAAATTATACTTGACTCGTCGTGTCATTAAGCTACTTTTATTAAAATTAAATGGTTTTTAAATCACGATTTCTGTATTAAACTGCACTTCCCGTCTATTCGTGAGTTGTTAATATTTCAACGCATTGGACAAAGCGTCTAATGCTAAAACCGATATGTTTGCTTCAATACTGATGTATTATTATTATGATTAATAAGTCAGTATCCATCACGGAGACACTTCAATGCCGTGGCAATACATTGGAAGAATTTGTGGTGCAAATAGTAAGGTAAAGCGAGGCTTGAGTTCGAGTGTTTAACCATATTGTCAGGTTCGTATAAAAATCTTCAGTTTTCTCGGAGCGGGACAGGTATATTTCTGTCTCTTTTCTTTTCAGTGTGCTGATTCTCTTGTACATCCTTCAAAACTTATTTTAGTCTAACCTATATCTCTTTCTAATAAACACCATCCAAAAAGGACAGTAAATTGAACTATCCAATTAGAGCTGTCAAATTAGTCTACGTCCTTGCAATTGACGTGAGATTAGACGAGACCTCTATACCATGCCAACTAATTTCTCGTTGATATCACGCATATGGACTAGTTTGACAGCTCTAAAAATCTTCTATACTTTTCTAATGATCTCTGTTAGAAAGAGAGACAAGACCGAGTGCAAGAGAATTAGCACCAATATCTAACAAAAACTGTTGCTATTTGAGCTATTTTCACACTCGCATTATAATCAAAAATTCATTGAATTCTATCAAATACTGAAATTAATTTAACTAGCATAGAACATTAACTCGCATTTTTAACCCTCTTTAACTTAAACGCTCTAAGTTGGTTGATTCATATCTGTTTAGTAGCGCGGGCGCAGGCGGAAGTGTCGCGGATGCGGCCTCCGCTCTTCCGGTGAGTGCGAGCGATGTGATTGGCTAATGTGACCGTTCGTAGCACGTGTGACCGGAGTTCGTAGTGTGGGAGGCTTGCGCGAATTACTTTACTAGGGCAAGTTTTAATTGTTGTATGTGAAGTGTGATGTCATTGTTGTATTTTGATATAGAGAATTAATAAAAATAATTATATGACTGGTTGAGAATGTTTTATAGCATTAAGCCCGGTTTATGAAGGTACTTTATATAAATATCCACGTGTATGTGTATATAAACAAAATATAAGATTTTTGATGTTACGTTTAGCGATAAAATATTAAGAATTTACGATTTATTCAACACATAGAAGAAAGTATGTAGATAGACATTAATTTTTATTACTAAAGAGAGGATCTTTACCTACATGAAGAATATCTGAGGCCGAAAGATATTCCATTTCTACTTTACCTTTTTATTATAAAAAGCATAGAAAGCTTTATTTCAAACTAACACTTGCAAAATTTCAACAACTTTTTCTAATTTAACCATCAACATTTAACTAACGACATAACCAGTAAAATCTCATCATTAAATGTCACCTCGCCTGAGGTAAATTAAAATATTTTTTTTAATTTTTCACCCCATGCCAAACAAGTATAATTCCCCCTTGCTACCTCTCGCCGCCAGACAGGGGGTGGGTGGGTAGGGGGGAGGGTGGGAACAAACTACATTAACTGGACAGACAGCGTGGAGGTAGTAGGCTGGGGAATAAGGTTGTCAGGCGATGAGTTTTATAAATTAACGTTTTCGCATTATTATTATTAATCATGAACTTGTTATCATGAAAATATTATAATATGTAGGTAAATTTGTATATAAATTGCCAGGCCCTGGTCTACTAAAAACTCGAAAATAGCTCAACCTATTTCGCAGATTTTTTAAATGTCAGGGATAATAGGAGGTAATACCTAGTTACTAATCCAAAACATAAACCTGACCTCACATTAGATCTTGGGTGAAGTTAAAAACATGTATTTTTACAAAACACAAACACCTCAAACATGATTGTCCCGTGCGAGAATCAAACCCAAGACACCAAACGCAAATAAATACATATCGGAATTAATGAAATAAATAACTGTAACATAACATGTGACATTAAAGTTTTTAATTACTTACAACACACATAACTTTTGTTCACAGTGTAAATATGTAATGATTCATACATCGTTAATAATATCGTGAGAATATAATGTATAATGATGGCATTAAACTTACTGCTTATGTACGTTATAAATTCAAATCTTATTGTTGAGTGTTTAAATATATTCAGGTTCATGGTTTCGTAAATTGGTAGGAAGATAGGTATATATATTAAAAGCTGTAAACCAAATTTAAAAGACCATATTTTTAAATAGAGTTCAAAAAAACAGTACACTTAATGAAATATTTGTCCCATATGGAAGCTAGCAAAATGAATAAAATTACAAAACGAATATGCCAATCACATAAATTCCTATTCAAATTAAATAGTAAAAATAAAAAAATCACAGCTTGAAATTGATATCTGACTCAACACTCACTGTCAAACTAAAAACAGACCGTCAAGCAAAAAAAAACAATATACAAACCCCACTTTCCCATTAATGATATTCAAATTTGAATGCAGATACAATCACTATCACAACACACGTATTAAACACCCAATATATCTCAAAACACTAAATAAAAGTCTCCCAAAACCAACGACAATAACCTAATGTTTATAAAACTGGAGTTTAATAAAAACGGTGTTTTCGCAACGATCTAAAAAGAAAAATGAATCGTTGAAAGTCGAAAGAATTCATACAAGAATAGTGTTGCTAATAAAAGGCATTGTTGATTGTTAAAACGCGATCAATAGACGCACAATCATTAAAATAATGCGTCTGAATGACGATGGAGACTAAATATTTGATGTCGACACCGAATATTTCAGTAGATGGCGAAAAATAAGATATAGGTAGGAAAAACAATCGTAACATGGCGACCAATACAATAAATTTAAGAAAAGACCTATTAAATTATAATACTCTATTAAATGAAAACCCAAAAACAATATTCACAACAATAAATTATATTATCCTACAAAATTTTCAAAGTTGTTGTGGTTTTAAAACTGATTTCCTAATAAGTGACATCATTCCAAGTAGAAATTATTCCTTTCTGGGTTTAAACGGTAGAATTGTCATATTTATCAAAGGAGAAGATAGTATAAAGATCAAGCAATCGTTATATACCTCTCAATACATTCAATTTCATCCTATTTCTAACTCACATCCAAAAAGATCCAACATCCTGTCTTACTCTTGGAATATGTCGTCCGCAATTAACCAAATATGGAATTCGTTGTGTGTTCTACTAATACCGGCGCCGACGCACGTCTGCGTGCTATATTTAGCGCCTCCAATTGAGGGTTGCCCGCCACTAAATATCTTTACATTCCACGCAGATCCGGGAATGGAATACGGCCGGATTAATGGCATCAGTCACTATACATATTTATACTATTTGAAGGTTTAAAAGTAACTATCAACACCAATTAACTGTTATAACAGAAGATGATAAAAAATTAAGCAAAAGGAAGCGGAAAAAATGAATTGGTACTTGAATACAGTTAGGAAGCTTCTTACGAGCGATTGGGAGAAATCCATGTAGAAACGAGAGAAGTGGCCAATTTAAATGATTGCCAAAAAATATTGCCGGCAAACTATTAAGTAAGATGTTAAAGTACAGCCATAAATCTTAACAGGTCACAAAAGCTTGACTAATGAGCCAGAAAAAAAGCATAAACAAATAAACCTTTTCATTATCCGACCACTCTTGTCCCCGACTCAGGTAATTTCCGCCGTGCGTTCAACCCTACCCACAGCAAGGGGAGTCACGTCAGCTCGGGAAGCATTTCCGTAGTTAATTTTGTGCAGACGATTTTGTGGTACACCCGGCTACATATCAAGCTATACATTTCCAGTATAAGCTGACATCTTGTTGTACGAAGAGCCTAGACAATGCGAGGTCAGTTCATACTGGTTTTGTATAGGTTGATGTGAAGCCATGTGTACTATCCATGTCAAGTACTAGAGAGTTCCGTTCAAAGGAATCACGTTTTTAAGCTACTGTATTCATAGCGATATTATCTTGACATTTTGTCAAGATAATATCGCTTCTAGCTCTAACATTTTGATTTATATGTATTTTTGGTGAAAAGTTCTTATGAAGTTAAAATTGTTCTTCAAATAATAATTTTGATTTAAATATACACTGTCCTATTTATTCCATTTTAGTTCGTTTAACACGAAACGCCAAGCGCATTGAAAATCTAAGTATGACTCAATAAGCGCTAATTAAATTTAAAGCTAAAGAGAATAAGCAGTCTTTCCTTATTTGACCAATAAGACTTTGTGGTGAGTATTAAATAGATTCTAATAATTCACTTATACCCAAAAATTTAATCAAACCCAAGGAAAATATTATATTAAATAATTTGGTAATTATAATTATTATAGTATTAATACTAAAATATTACTTTTCATTCAAATTCTTCAAAAATCTAATAGTCCAGTCAAAGACATAAAATCTCACCAAAAGCTACGATATAATAACTATAACATCATAAAAATTTATCAATAACCAAGATGATATACAAACAAAAAACATCAAAGGAAAATATCTAATGGCTAATTCTCAAATAGAACATCCTCACGTTTTGAAACCATAAACTAACCGTACTATCTTAATTGAGAAGTCAATGGTTCATCTAAATGGCTACAAGTTATTGTAAAGAAACGTGATAGAATGCTATTTGGTCGAGTATTTCAGAGAAGCATAAGCGTGCTATGTTTAGGAGATAGGCTTTAAAAGATTGTTGATTTGGCAGACGACGAGGGTCTTTAAAGACAGCTGTCGCGTTTCTGATGAAGAGTAATGTTGTCTATTCGGGATTGTAAAAACAAGTGAAGAAATATAATAACACTATTGCTATTAAATGGAATCTTCTCTGAAATTGATGAGAAAAATTTCATATCCAGTAATAGATATAAGAATTCACTTTTGTAAATCAACATGTCATTAAACATTTTTTGACAAGTCGTTTTGATCCGTCATTATAATTAAGTTATTGTAATTTAAAGAATCAGTGGCCTAATTAAATCACGATTCAGAGGATCTCCAGAGGAAATCCAGAGAAAATCTAGAGGATTGACAAAATAAGAAACCATTTTAGTCACAAATTCTTTAAAACGATGCGACGATGCTAAATTTAAATTGAAATGAAGGAGAATAATAATGGGAAGCCACATCCTATCTAATCCATCAAAATTTGTACAAATTCAAGGGCTAATAAAGCCCGCAAAATAATTTGAATTATTGAAATTAAAAAAATACTCTCCACATACGACGTCATGGCAGTGGACCAAATCTTAGTAATATGAGTATCAAAGCAATCTGTTACGCTTTCATGACGGTTTAAATGTCTAATGCCTTGGATAGACAAGATGACATCAAAACGTTAACGTACATCATAATATAGGTGTATGTAATTGTTTAGGTCATCGCTGTAAATAACAATGTTATCTTGTTTGATATTTCCATGGTCTTTTAGTAGGAGGAAGTTGAGTCCAATTTGAGGTTTAGGTTTGAAAACTGTCTAGGTATGTCTATATTGAATGTTATCAAATTCCACACAAAAAAAGTTACTCTTTACTAAAATCATTACTAAGCGTAATGAGTATATAATATCAGGAGTATTTTTCACTTTTATCGTAATTTGAAATTGTGAATTTGATATTCAATCAAAATAACCTAATGAAACAACTTTTAAACGGATAATCTCGCGTATATTGTATTTTTCAAAAATACAATATTATGCCAAATAACCTATCCAAAATTGTGTGACAACTCAAATAAAAAAGAGAAAGTCCAAAAAAAATTACATAGATAGAAAGGGAATAAGCAGAGACATGACTGCTAATAGAGATGAATGAAAGAAGAAAACCTAATGCGCCGACCCCAATAAAATTAGGACAAGGGCAGGATGAATGATGAATTATGTGACAACCTATACATCAAAACAATGCAATGATTACACAGTAGACACACCAATGGTCTACAAATGAGAATTACAACACACCTATACCCAAAAACAATAATCGAAGCTTCTGTTGACACTAATGTAAGCCACGTAGTCACCATGTCAAATTGAATATCAAACTAGATGGATGTGCACTATTGCATATAAATATTGCTATCAACTAGTCTTTGAATATCTTAGTTACCTATTAGCCTCAATTGACTTCGACGATTTACGCGGGACAATCTGCAGATGTGACGGCAATGTGTAAAGTAAAATTATATAATTTTCAGAATACACTGTCCTTTGTAGCTAACTCATTAATTTAACAAGTGTGTGTGTTCAAAAGATTAGCAGCTGAGTACGTGGTCTTAGTTCCATTCCCAGTTCGACAAGAACTAGGATTTAACTTATGGCATGGCAACAAACTAGCTCTCTGTAACAAAGTATATCTGGCGTGAAGAAAATATTATGTTATGCTTCTGCTTTTCTTATGCCATGGAAAATTTGGTAATGCTAACGTATGGAATGACGTTCCAATTTAATTTTTGTAGGTAGTGGGTCCATCGTTGTCCCATAGGTTTTTCGGCTACGTGCCACCAAAACATCTTGTAAAAAGGAAAGAGGATCATAGTTATTAATTAAGTGTAGCCATATTTGGTAACGATTTGAAATTTATTCCGAGTATGCCTATTTATACTTTCATTTATACTTTTCCACGAAACAGCCTAATCGCCAAGAAAATCACATAAACATGGTAAAATTAGCAATTCCACATAAAACCATATGTCTAGAAATGAACGCTACTAATTACAAGTATGTCATCTTCATGTCCTTTCATTGTAAATGAATGTTCTGCAAGTTCCAAAAATGACGGACACTTTGTAATACTGAAAATCCTAATACCTTGTCTACAGATTTATTTAATTTATGTCGTATTTGTGTAATGATTTGTTTAATGACAGCCTCTAAAGGCTTGATAACTGACAATATATAGGTACCTAAATATTCTTTATAAGCTAGTTGGTCAAAACCTAAAATGTAATTCATAATTACGAATAATGATTGATGAAATGGTGACCAAAAATAGTGACACAATCCAAGCCACACTTAAGACTAGTACATATTAAGACCTGGAGTCAGTTTCAAGAATCATAGTCTAAATAACCTTCCATTAACATTGTCTATCACCAGTCTCGCCCAGTGATAGCCCCAAGCACCTGCACATTATCTACAATGCCGTAACGTTACAAAACAGACGCGCCTGTTTTCGCCCGACCTTGTTCTTAGTACAACAGAAATAGTACAGATACGGTGAGTAGGTAGCTCTAAAATTTTAGAATATCAAAGCTTACTCAAGCAGAATATCTAGATCGCTGATAAAGGATGTAATAAGTATGTATTCAATGAAGACGAAGTCAAAAATTTATTTTGTACATATACATTAATAAGGCAGTTATAATAATTCAAATTTACCCGGTATTTAACCTAAAACTACTAAACTGTATTTGCAAGAAAATAATAAATTATAACGATTTGATAGATTTTATTTTATAAAACTAGACAATATTGTAATGATCACGTCAATCGCTCTAAATTATTTTAGGAAAGCTTATCTTTCCTTCCCTGAGATATTTTCCGTGCTAGACCGTTCCAAAAAATATTTAAAAAAACAATATCAGCGTATCTGAACATTTCTATTAAATTCAGGTGCGTAAGTACTTGTAACTGCGCATATAACGCAGACGCAAAAGAAGTAACACGTATAGTTAGCACGTGGTGTTTACAGAATGACATTAAATCCTCTATTACCTATTGTATAGTCGACCATATAATAGCTTTGCCACCCTTAGAGTGATTATCGTTTGCATATCACAAAACAAAAAGTCTATTTTTGGTTACAAGACCAAGTGCTAGATAACGTTGTCATTAATGCGTGTAAAATTAAATTTTGATAGAAGTTTTTGTCAAAAATGGTAAAACAGTTTTTTTGGTCGACTCCACGTAATTATGAAGAAAATACTTATGAGTTCCTTAACGTGATTTTAAATGGGCAAGCACGCAACATAAATGAAAGAAATTGTCACATTTTTAAGAATGCATTATTTCATTTTATACGCATTCCATATGTTTCCATTGCCAGGCACGCGTTAACTAGAAAACAGTCTGTATTAAAGCCATCAATTCCTGGACACGCACAATCACCGGCGGACTCTTGTTGACTAACAATTATTAACTGACACACTGACATTACATACAGGTGTATTTAAGTAGCATATATGCTAAACACGAATATTAAATAAATGAAGTTTTATAAATAAAGGTTTTGATAGAATAGGATCTTTATATCAGGATAGCAAATTAATTTCCCACGTGCTATACAGTAAGCAAGCAATTTCCATTCTTGTGATAAGGGTTATGACTAGATTAATGACCAAGTCCAACTTACATGTTGTTGGTAATAAATATAAAATTACAATAGCTGTCTGTTGATAGAAATTAGGGTAAGTAATCCACAAGGGACCACAAGCCTTTACCAAAACACGATATTTTGTTTGGTTAAATAACAAAGTAGGTGTGTTAGTAGGTCGATAGGACGAATGTTTAAAAGGCTAAACTTGTGGTGACAAAATAGAAGCTAAGAGCTACAGTAATCATAATCAACTTGACAGACAAGAATCAGACAAACATGAATCGTTTTTCAATAGAAGTTTTGTTAATAATAGAAATACAATTAAGTATTGAGACGCACTAAACAAAAACCGACAGTAGCCGACCATAATATCTCGGACAATATTCATTAAAAATATAACGTACTTAGTCACATTCAAACATCTTTTTACACTTTAAAAACATAATCAGATACAAAATATTATCTTTACATACCACACATATTGAAACATAAATTAAAGCACGCCCGACAACTTATAACACTGTACCCACCGGAACACATCCCATGACTAAAATAACTAAATTATTACAAAATAGTGTGGAACATAATTGAGGAAATATTACCATTTTCATGGTATAATATTGCTATATGTCTGAAAACAACAATTATTTGATAATATTTACCGTCCTGTGGAATCATCCTTTTATATAGATTATTTAATTATCTATAGTATAGACCCATATAAGTCTGCGTACCCTGGTACCTGCCGCATGCCGCTTTCAAATCGAAAAATTCTTAGATACCGTTGAATATTATCTATACTCATTAATATATTCTAACATATGCCAAAGGAATTTTGGTTGGAGTAATTTTACACTGAGAGATTTAGGCGAAAGTAGTCCTTCTTGAATAACTTCCGATATATTTTTACCGTTATCTATCTATAAACATATTTTTATCACAATGCAAGGTTTCAGTTTCATAGTGAAACCCCTCAGTGATTGGACTACTAGCAAAAACAAATGAGAGCCAAACTTACTTTCATAGTTTACAAATAGGTCAACGAAATGAAGTCTGACGTCAAACCTGCTTACAAACACTAGGATATCTACAATCATAACCAGGTCAATATAACAGACAGAGTAGATAATTTTTTCTCACAGATACCATTAAACTAATAAATACAGATTCATTTGACGCAGTAAACATATTTACTTCTGGATAAAAAACGATGTTTGAATTGATGAATTGGCAAGATAGAACATAGAGGTTTTTCTAATACGACTAAAAAAACTAAAACCTTTTGTAAAAATTGTATAGAATGACAGTTATGTATGTGTGATTGAACTACAACTTAGTAAAAGAGAGATTGTTCAAAACTGTCCTATAAACGAAGATAATAATATGAATTCAGGAAAGATACAAAAGAAAACACAAATTGACGTTAGAATAAGGAAATGCCAAGTACAGTCAAGCAGATACAACGCTCGAGGGCAACGTGATGGGTTTGCAAATTGTAATTTATAGATTGAGACGACCCCACGCGACTGCCCGCATGTCATCGTTATAAACATGTTTCACTGTGAATTTTAAATGCGCAATTTATTTTTAAATATTTTTTGTCGACTATTTGAAGAGGATATGTAACGTTAATTCTTCAATAATATCTAAAAAAAAACCTTTACAATGAACAATACAATAAAACATAACTGAAAGATTGCGTGCCAATCTAAAAAGTAAATGGTTATTTTTAAGGCGTAAGTGACTACATTTATTTACTATTAAACTAGCTATTACTAGTTATTGTTGGTATAGTCACTATTGTTCTCTCCAAGAACAATTTTCCTTCTCAACAGTCCACCATATTGGATTTATTCGTAATAGGTGCGCTAGCACATCGTGGATGACATCACTCTGTGACACACAGATCACAGAATTAGCTAACTAGTTGGGATAATTACCCAATAATTTGATTTAAGTTTTAAAACGCGGAAGATATTTTTTCACGAATTTATTATGGCCATATTTTTAAGTGATTTTTGATTTGAGTGATTAGTTAAACAACACGTATATTTTCCTCAAATGTATCCATCTATTAAAAGGTGTATTTTTAATAATATAAATAACAATAAGAGTATATCGCAACAAGCCTCTAATGCTCCATATGGTAGAATTTCAGTCATCAGTCATCAGTAAGACTAATTGACATACTACGCATCAGATCCTTCATAATGATTCAATTGGAAGGCTTAAAAGCTTCAAGGCAAGAAAACTCTTTACCTTCTTAGATTAGGATGTTGTCAATATCACTTATGTGGAGGACGTGTTATTTCATATTGTGCAATCAAAACTTCTTTACTTTGACGAAATAAGGCACGTTAAGTGTTTGTTGTCTTCTATACATAATGTATAAGTATATCGTATGTACTTACTTGATAATGCTCAAGTGGTTAACGTAATCTATTTAGCAACGTCTTACTAATAACGTTTAAGAAATTGTTAAATCTAACACAAGATTGCGAAGCAAATAATTTTGTTTGATAGAGTAAATATCCTTTATGAATCAATTGTAGTGTGGCAGTGGCCGTGTGATTCCAAATTGAAGACGTTAATAGAACCTAAATCCAAATCGTTTAATTTCATAGTTGAACAAGCGCATATCTAATGAAATGTATTAGAAAAAATTGAAATCTACACCAATCCGCACCACCTAAATAGTACACCTAATAAACGCCCACCCAAATTCAAATCAAACAGACCAAGATTTTATTAAACGTATGACTAAACAATTGTTTACGGGTCCGTGAATCAACCGGGATGAGAATACGTGACCTTGCTGCAGGTAGGCGACCTGTTGCATGCCACTGTCATAGTTGATTGTTTAATTGGCAAGCAATCTCACATTTTGATAAGAATTATTTAAATGCATCTTCCTTGTGTTAATTATGGACGTATGAGATCAGATCTTTCACGGCTTGAACGATTAACCTTGTCAAACTTACAGATTGTGTAAAGGATGTCATATAAATGAACGATATGATAAAATTGAGACATGAACCAGAAACTTAATTCTTAACGCTACAAAGAATACTAATTATAGCAAAAAGGTAGAAAAAACGAACGACCTAAATATTGATGCCAATCTAGGCAGAAGCAAATTTAGAATCGAAAACAATAAACGGACAACCATAGTATATTTTATATTATAAAGAGCAATCCTGCCACCTGATTGTAAGCAATTACCGCTTTGACCAGTTCATTGAAGATGCGACTACTCGTCAAGTGAATGGTTAAAGATTTCAGGATGGTCGATGATATCATGTTGCGGTAACACACAGGACATTATGACATGATGCCTTCGGGACGTCCATTGGTCGTAATTTTAAGAAGATGCCTGTGAATATAATATCTATACTTATATCATACAACTGTTGTTCATTAAGGAGAATTGAATGACTATATAGTTCATTTTATACCGAACCATTTTGAAAATAGTGAAACGAATGATTTTAGGAACCAATAGCTGAGTGTTAAGTGTAATTTTTGAAACATTTTCATGATTAGAATAAATAAACATTGTAAATAAACAAAAACAATTAAATTATAAACTGTAGTTATGAAAAGTAAATGCTTTAATACACCAATTGCAATATAATCAGAGCTTACAGGGAACACATATACCAACAATAATCACATATTTGCACATTGATTACAGATATCCCTAAAATAAACTTGGACCAGACCAAAAATAACAAAACACTACCAACGAATTAAGTAGCTTGCATTGGCTTTTCATCAGATACTCTGACATGTAAAGCCAACAGGTATTGTGTTAAAAGCATCATCAATAACCCACATTCCACTACCGGGTGGTACAAATTGACCTGATAAGGACTAAGGGACACACTAGCTGATGATAAGACGTGGGTGGTAATGACACAGTGACCTTAGAGCAACAGGATAAACAGGACATTTGTTGTTTATTGAGGTAGAGAATACAATGCGAGGCAAGTCTTTCAAAGTTTTTGTAGTGATAAAACTAAAGGCTTATATTTTCTAAAAAGTAAACATTTTGCCATCGTGACTAGACTTCTGCAGACGGTTCTTATCATATGAATAAAAAGGATGATGTTCAACTAAAACGACAAATTACAGACAATAGAAAGCATTTGTCTAAAGCTTTTGAAAGCAATTGTAAATTAACCGCGAAACAGCGAAAGTGGCAACATCATCCTGTTACAAAACTGACTTTTGACCGTAAGTTTCAAACGTAACACAGTCAAATTACTCTCGAAGCAAAATGTGATATCTTTACCCGACTGGTCTAAGCACGGCATAAAAAAACTGAATTTTATTTTCTTCGGCACGCAACGCTGAGCATAAAATTGAAAAAAAAGGCAAAATAAAAGAAGGATCGGCACGTCTGAGGCGCATGAGCACGGCATCAGCTTCAACACAAATAAGTATGAGATCATACTTGTATATGACGCTAGAAGGCCTCCAACTTAAGTTGAGCCTTCATAACAAATGTCCACTATTGATAATGAGCTTGTAACTTATTGGAAGTGTTTATTTTAAATTCAACGTCATTTAAATGGTCACTGTAGACTGATATTGATAGTATAAGCGTCCCATTTCTGCAGGACACTTGCTTTCTTTTAAAAAGTTATGTTTATACTCAGGCATGAATAGCAACCTGGCAATATAACCATTTCCAAGTGCAGTGCAAACGATTATGGTCTTCGTCTACAAGTTCTGGATTTGTTTTCGAAGTGACCTACATGATACTATTAACAATAATTAATTGTGCCAGTTGACAAAGGTCTAGAGATACTGGCAAGCGCTGGGTGGTCACTGAATTATTGAGAACTAAGTCTGTGGTTTTGTTGGGCGATGCGTCATGTAACTTGTTATGAGCTTTTAAGTATATTCTGTTATATTTTCGTGTTAATACGAATTTATTGTCAACAACACGGTAAACTGCACATCTTTTCGATGCTTTGTAAGACGTATTAGCAGTTAGCACTTCTATACGATGACGAATTTAATAAAAATAAAAATGTTGTTTAACGAGTTTATCATCTAGCATGTGATCTAACAGAAGAACTTGTATTACTAATCGCTCACAGATCTTTGTCATCCTTCACATTCAACCTTTAAGGCTTTTAATTAGTCAAGAGATTCTTATTTCCATTAGGAATTCAAAGGTTATTTATACCTTATTATACAGAAGTTCTAATATCCGCCCAACCACCATCGAAATGCAAATTTTTATAACAGGTGTGAAAAAATCATTACAAATCTACACAAAAGGAGTTAAAGTGAAACCCAAAGTATTGCTAATTAACGTAAAAGATCAATTACACCACTTTCTAGTATTTAACAAAGACGGCAGGAAACTGAACGGCAATTAGACGAATTAGACGAAATGAGGTAAGTTATACGTGGGAACGACGTTCTACCGATGACAGATGGATTAATTAAATTATACCTACTTCCGTAAAGAAACTTGATTTATCCAATGTAATTCATAAATAATGTAACTACATCGTCAAAGAAGCAGAAAGAATAGAAATGAATTCATAAACAGCAGTAATAGAAGTTTGGTAACTTAATGATTTTGATTACAATAAACATAATCATACAATAAGTAGACATTCAGGGCTAGTTTCATACAATATACAAACAATAGTCTTGTTAATTGATAATTTAAACCAGAAGTAAAACTAGTACCTGCCAAAGAGACAATTTTGTTAACCCATTTTAAATGTATTAAGGATTGTCTTTTCAACGCAAGATTGATTCTATAACTAATAAATTGACCTATAAGTATTGTCGTGGTCGAAGCTAATATTGATTAGTGGTTTACTGAAAAAGCCGTTTTAATTTGGGAGATTGCCGCAAAATATAATAATGAATCAAGTGATATACCTAATGTCATATTTATTTACTCAGCTACCTTTAAGTTAACAAACAATACTAACAATTATTACTCATTTCATACAATATATTTTGTAAAAGATTCCCATTTAACCAGACATTACGTATAATAATTACTCATAAATTTACGCGGGTGTCTCAATACCAGGATAATAATAAATTCTTATGACTAAGGTCATCTCTCATCACGTGTATAACATGAATCAATTTAAGGTCTTCATTATAGGTACAAAATAATACTATACGAATCCAGTTTTACAGAGAACTCAAGTGATGATCTAACAATGATAGTAATAATACGGTCTACTAAGATTCGTTTATTTATAGAATCCAGGATCTGACTGTATCTGTCTTTTATATTTAGCCTTAAATAAATATTTACTAAATTAATGACCATTACTTTTTCTAAAAAATCATCACGTCATGTTTTTCTTAAATAACGATTGTTTGTTTTGATACTATTATTTTCTTAAACCAGTTTTATTTCTCAAACTAGAATTAATTATTAGAATTATCCTTATAACATATCATTCTCAATATCATCTGACAATTTATGACATAACTCACGGAACTAGTTATGATCCGGACAATGTGTGAAATTACCAAGTCACGCGATGCCTGGAGCGATGCTGTTTTGTTTTGCTAAGATTAAAACCATCACGTTTATGATTATCTAGGAACTTTTATAGATTTATTTCGTAGTTAAATTGTAAATTTGACTACGGGAACTAAAGATGACCTTAAGAAGACAGTTGGGATTTCTGGATGAAAAGATAATGTGATAATAAAACTAGAAAGGAAGATAGAAGACTATTTAGAAGATTTGATTATTAGAGAAGATGCACTACTGTTTAACTTTGTAAACATCTTATTCATTGGCTAATTCTAGGCTTAGCTAAAATCTAAAATCTCATCTAACAACTGGATCTTATAATTTTTTAGGATATGATAGACTATTCTTAATACCAAAATAAACTCAAGAATAAGATGAATCTGTCTAAACAATCTTCAATTATAGTTCCCATGAGAACTACTGGAGAAATAGTTGAGACCAATCCACTGGTTTACAAACTAATGAGTTCTCAGTATGATCATGAAAATATTTACAGAGCGGATCAGATTGCTGATAGGTATCAAGGTTTTAAGTGAAATAGGAGATATAGATCTAGATATAGAAAATTAGTCCTGTATCAAAAAGTAGAAAAGGATTATTGGAAAAAATAAAGACGATTTTGCTAAAGAAGCAACATTTATATAAGTATTGGCTATTAAAACGTTTGACGGGAAGGGGATACGGAGGATAA
This sequence comes from Protodeltote pygarga, assembly GCA_936450705.2. Classification (NCBI taxonomy): domain Eukaryota; kingdom Metazoa; phylum Arthropoda; class Insecta; order Lepidoptera; family Noctuidae; genus Protodeltote; species Protodeltote pygarga. The sequence continues at coordinate 429,654 of OW388274.2, forward strand.
GAATAAGGAAGACGGATGTCACAATAAAGCATTTATGACTCGACAGCACTTATAAAAGCAATGTTATGATCTATTAAACGACTACTATTAGTTATACATGTGACTTCAAGAGCTTATTTTAATACCAGTCTAATTAAAGATATCGTAACTCATTACAGAAGATATGTGTGATTCTGAAGTATGTTAAAATAATTAAGAGGGGTTCATTAGTCTGGTTTCTATGATTTCGTTCCCAAAGAGTCCAAACGAAACCGCATTACTAACACACCGTAAGTCTGTTCGTCTGTCTGTTTGTCACAGGGCTGGGGGCTTTTTAACCGTAGAAGATAGGCAAATGTTTTTTTTTATCTGAATAAGCTTTACTAACGGCCGGTTTCTGAAAGGCGGATCAAATCTCGAATTAGCTGACACAAGTGTCACATTTTGATCCAGGATTAACTCCGTGTTACATCGATTGGGTTTCTGAAACGCGAATCAACTGAGGATTAGCTGATCTCGTGTTAACTCTAGATTTTTTATTTGTCTGGTCACCCAGGGTTATTACATTCTCTTTAGTTCACAGACATATTATTTTCCTATCTTTTGTTCCTATCTAACGTATAACGTTGTCTTTGTCTGACGACAATTCAAGTTGTCACTGTCTAACTGAAAGCTAAAACTGTCACTAGCGGGAAGACGATTATTATTTAAAAAATTAAATATAATATATTCCGTCGCCTTCTATAATGTATAAAATGCGGCCTTAATTTACCAATTTCAGCCGAAACCTTCTTAATTATTCTGCATGCTGTTGTCGTGTGCACCCTGACGTTATCAGCTACTGAAATCTGAAACCCTCCTGAAGCGTAAAAATGTATAGCCAACAACACTTGTTCCACAGCGCTAATAAAGTTTTTGCGCTGGGTCATCGGTTGTAGATGTCCAAGCAATCTCATAAGCTGACACAGTACAGGTTTAGTAATTCTGTATCGAGCCTTGAACTCTGGTTCGCTGTAGTGTTACAGGGGATTCATTCGCTCACGAATGACTCTAATCGGTACCAAATACTTCTCATTACTACTCAATGATACATCTTCAGCAGATAAATCTGATAGAGACATTTCCAATCTGCAAATTTTAATAATTATTTATAAAGATCTTGCTCGATAAGTACTCACTAAATAAATAAAAAATATATTTTCGCAATCAGGTCTAATTTGTTCAATAATCTATAATTAAATATATTAAAGTATAATGTAGTTACCTGTTTTTTTTCAAACGTATATAAACAGTATTACAATATATATAGCTTTTGATCCGAGTATAATCCTTTGATTTTCTCGAATTAGCGAAAATTCAATTTGACATATTGTTATTGTACAATAAATCATAAAAAACCTGTCCAGAAACTCAAAATGAGATAATTCAATATTGTGACACTAGGGTTAATCTCGGATTAAATCTAGTGTCACATTTGTCTTTCAGAAACTCAAATGGGTTTTGATCCGATGTTAATCCGAGATCAAATAATGATTTGCGTACCAGAAACCGGCCGTAAGACTATTAGAATGTTTTTATGACAAATTAGCTTCTGCTTGCAATTTCCGCAGTATTTCGGGAAAGGAAGCAGACTATGTCCTTTTCCAGGTTCCAGGCTACCTCTTTGTCAATATTCAACACGATCAGTTCAGTAGATTAGTCGTGATGAGGTAACGGACAGATAACCTTCGCATTTATAAAATTAATAGGCATTAAAAGTTGGTAAAAACCCGATGTGATACGTAATTATTTGTAGTGCTCGACCACAGCTCGACTCTGTTTTAATTTTAAATTTACTAACAATTAAAGGACTTTTTGAGGTAGATTCAATATAATTAAAACGGGAATTACGCCAGGGGTAAGAAGAAAAATAACACGAGCTATTATGCTCTTTTTCGTCTTCGTGTCAGATCAGGCTTTGCTAGGGGCTACATTTAACTATGAGATAGTGGTGTTTAAACGTCAATTATAACAAGATTGCCCTAACCCAGTCCTGACTTCAAATTTGATATGAATCAGCAGCGAAACGGAAACTTCATATTTTACACGTTCATGGATTAGGTTAACGTTCTTAATTTACAGCGCCCTAATTATAAAAACTAAATTAATGTAATTAACACTTTTCTGTCATGTTGATAGCAATAAATATAGGGCCAAAATAAACTATGTACAGTTTATGAATTTGACCTGATATTAGATCCAGTTAAACTATCAACAGCCAATACCAGAGGATGTTTATCATTTTTTTAGAATATTCAACCTACATCGCGAAAACATACATACCAATGATCAAATGTAAAAATTCTTCGATGTAAAATATTTATAGCTTTGAATAATTATGAAGTCTAGTAGACTTGGAGACCAATTGAGCAAATAGTAAGGAAGTGTTTAATAATAGTAATGTTTTTGCACTAGGCAAATTACATTTTAACTTAAATATGAATAAATATGCACATGACGTCATCATGAATTGTGTTCAAATTAAGGAAATCTTTATATTGGTCTTATTCTTGTACGGTATAATGTTATTTTGAGAAGTTATTGTTTGATTTAGAATTTAGATTCTACCCTCTTTGGTTATTTAGTATTTTATTGCTGACATTATATATTTTTTTGAATTACAACGTATTGTTTTAGAATACAGTCCTAGTTCAATAGAACTTGTAATTATTTCAATAACAAATACTTTGTTATCATTCTACGCTAATCGTAATATAAAAACATCGATAAAGTGATTGTTATTAATAATTACATAACTCTTTGGCGACAATCTTTAAATGTTGAGTTAAAAAATAACAAACCGTAACAGAACGTTTCACGCCGGACGCTCACGTTTCCGAACAAAAGGATATCCAAAAAAAAACAACGAAATGCCAACAACGTCACTAACACCTGATGCACAACACTACACTGGCATTAAGGCACGATGTCATTGCCATCACTGAATTTCTTTATTTAAAAAACACAAGCACATCCACATACACTTTCTAAAAAAGCTGCTTTTCTTACGACGACGCGTCAGTTACAGACCGTATCCATCGGGAGACTGACCTACGAACAACGAGATATAAACAAGGGGAGCGAGCGAGACAAACATATGATGCACCTGTGCACTTCAAACTGAATGGTCGGTAAAACGAGATGGCAATAAAACAATCCATACAGTAGAACGAGACGCAAATAGCAAAAGTATTCGAACAGCTCAATTAACAAATGGGCTAACCCACGTTTTGTTTAAATTGAAAATAAACTTTATTACGATATTGATAGCGTAGTTTTTAGTATCGTAGAGGAAAATGTTTATGGTTTTAGTGAGTAAGTGTATTCAGGGTCAACATATGGCAAAAAGGAGCTTGTGCCCGCCGAATTCCATGGTTGGAACAATATGTAGTATGATTGTTTCTACCATGTCGGGAATCGCGGGAAATTTAATCGGTAGCTAATGTTTAATTTATGTGATATGAGAGCTATTTAGTTTACTGTTTTAGTTATGCATTAGTTATTAAAGCTCGCCTTGTGTTTAGGAATTTATAAACTTTGGTTGATGTGATTGAGAAATTGTTGAATGAAATAGCGATAAGACAACGAAATATACCACATTTATTTTTGAATGCGAAACAATATGATAGAAAAATTATATTCATTAGAAAACTGTCTTCAATATTTAACAACAGACCAAAAGTCTGATTTTCTCGCAATCAACTTAGATGTAAATACGCCATTTTGAGTTATGGGGGGCAGTATAATTTAGAAAATGTTAAACATTACTGGTAAATGCCAATAACCTGAGACCGTTATGTAATTATGGGCTGGACAGGGTGGAATGCAGCATTTGAGCCAGTATCAGAAACATAAGTGCTAAGAATGCATAACAGTGACATTTAGAACAAAAATTTCGATGAAAATATAGCTAGACTTGGTAAAGTAAAGCGCTTAAGTCAAATTTGATTTCAATTGACTTAAGTTCTTTTAGCCGCCGTGTCTAATTAGCATAATTCACTAAATACTAAATGATTTCCTATTTAACGTATTTATACATATGCTGTTATGATGTCTCCTGACAAACAAAGTGGATAATCCAACCACATTGGGACGGGTAGGGCTTGCGGGAATACCGCGAAGGTTCTTAATTGGAGGAGAGGGTATTGACGGACCCAGAAGGCGGAGAAAACTGTTTGCGGAACCCTGTGGACTGCTCACACGCAGGGCTGAAGCAGCACCCACTGCCAGAGCCATCACACAGCTTAACTTATTGCTCACTCAGCACACAAGTCTGGATATCTTTCATGATAAAGCATACAAAATATATAAAGAAATGTATTTATTCTTAAGTAAGTAGTATTTAAATATAGTGTTAATTACCTAATGTAAGAAGTTTAAAAATGTAAGTGTTTTGGTATAATGTACTGTAAACTTATGTTTTTTATTGCAATAAATAAATAATAATAAATAATGATGTTATTTTAGAGACATTGAGCATTTCATAATATTATTAGACGATTTTACGTGTCTTCAAGCATGTGGGAACACTTAACTCGAGTGTTCTAGTGAAAATGCTACCTGCTGCTAACTTCACGGACTTAGAAGTCTGTGGCTTGTATTGTAACTACGGCATTTCGACATTTCGCCAGTCATTTTATAAGTCCCATGAAGAGGACAAGCTTATTAAACGGGCATAATTTCAGACTCCTTGCTGTTACTGATAATTTCTTAATGGAAAAACACGATTGGGAATTTAAATTTGGAATTGGCGACCAAAGAGGCAAGCAAGAGTCAAGGAAAACGTTTCCCCTTCTACGCTTGGTGTCACGTATTCCATTCTCGGACAGGAAAAATATTGATCGGCAGATATTTGATCCGGCCAATCACAAAACACCGAAGGAAATCCTAGTATGGAGCTAGGTTTAATTAAAAAACAAATGCATACTTTCACACTTTTAAGGAAGAGATAAAATAATCAAATATTAGATTTCGGTTTAAAAACTAACATTAAAATAATTTAATTATTTTTTAAATCGCAGGAATGAAGAAAGAACTTTAAAATAAATATTTATCTTCATTACAACACAATATTTTAATAAACCACACAAAAAAGTTCCGCCAGATACCCAAAAATTTCGTTAAAAAAATAATTAGGCATGAGCGCATGTCGAAAGTCCGAACGCGTGGGGAATTCGAAAGTGACGTCACCAACCGGTCGTTATAACCCTACTCTAATTAAAACTATACGTTAAAATATACAGTACAGCTATACCGTATTTGAAAGTTCATGGCATAAGAACTATTAATTAAGCAGTTCTACAGCTAGTAGAACAATATTTTGAATTCGATAATTCTACTAAAAGTTTGTGAAGATGTGTGGTATTTTTTTTACTCAATCACGCGCCAACAGATGAATGAATGAATTTATGAAATATTTATTAATTGTTGAACTTTGTCAAAGGCAAAATTTTTCCTCTAAGGTTGAACTACTTGGATGAAATTTGACACAGATTAGGAACTTTGACATCCACGCGGACAAAACTGTGAGCAAAAGCTAATACTTTCAAAGCGGAAAAAAACTAGACTTCCAAGAAAATTACTATAATTAGTAGAAAAACTATGATCATACTCGTATCTGTCCGTTTCGCTTACGTCAGTTTTCGAAAGTCATTCTCATCCTTATTCTTAGATTAGTCTAGTGAGCAGGTAGGCGTTTAGTAGGTACTGTGTATGTGGGCCCGAGATCTCCCTCCATGTGCTGATGGTGATCACCGCGGTGGTTTTAGTGAGGTAATAATCCCACACTCGCCGGTCTCTTTCCCTGGGAGCCGGGTGCCTTTTAAATTGACGATTCAAAAGAGCTAATATTTAATCTTATTAAACAAATTGACATCTGCAAATGCAAAAAAAAATACCGTTATTTTCAAGTAGCCCAACAACTGTGTGAAACAAAAAACTAATAATAGAATCAGTTCAACGATCTACCTGCGTTGGTACCTCTCTGTCACCTTAGTCATAATCGCTATGAGAATACAACGCGTAATATCCTTCACTACATATTATAAAACAAAGTCCTCAGCCACATCTGTCTGTTTTCTTTTTCTAGCTCGACTGGTATTGAGGATGTTGATCTATAAAAAGAAATGTCTAAATGTCCAATAACACTTGGCCTAACCCGGGGATCGAACCCAGGACCTTGTGCTCAGCAGTCGCGCTTGCTACTAGTCCAAAGAAGCAGTCAAGTGCTTACTGAAACCCTATCTAAATATAGGAGTTGTCCAGCTGTTAAAGTGAGATAAAGATCTATCTAAAGATAGGTAGAATACAAGGACAGATTGATATAAAATCTAGACATTGAGATAAAAGATAGAAGTTTATCTAAAGATCTCCTATCCTTGAGACGTTTTGGACAGATAAATCAATTGCTGATTTTGAGCTTAACCAGTGAACATCTTATTCAGTACAAAGACCAGACTAAACAATTACAAATGTTGTAATGTCATCATCATCTGCCTAACCTTTTCCCAACCATGTTGGGGTCGACTTCCAGTCTTACCGGATGCAGCTGAATACCAGTGTTTTGCATGGAGCGACTGCCTATCAGACCTCCACAACCCAGATACTGGGTTACACGATACCCCTTGGTGAGGCTGGTTGTCAGACTTTCGGGCTTCTGACTACCCGTAACGACCGTCAAAGATCTACAATTGACAGCCGGGGCCAACAGCTTAACGTGCTATCCGAAGCACGAGTTATAATTAATTTATAAAACGCACATATACCTTATAAAAAGTCAGAGATGCGCGCCTTGAGTTCGAACCTTAGACCTCTGACTTGCCAGTCAACGGCCACCACCACTAGGCTATCACAACATACGAATGTCGTAATGTCTTTGATTTATTTCCATGACGAAACTAAACGTCACCAAACTAGAAAACGTAAAGTTACGTCAAGTATGACATCAGGAAATTCCTTGGTGACGTTTTTCTTGTACCAAGCTTTATATTAATTAAGTTTCGATTAGGAAATCCAAATGTGTTAATATAATGATATTCAAAATACCCATGGTAGTTATGAATGGAGTCAATTTAAATAAATTATATGTGGTAACTATTATGTTTAGTTTATGCTTAGCTATTAGCTATTTTTTATTTAAATTTACAAATTTTTTTTATTAGCTATTATGTTTAACTATCTATATGTATGTTCGGATCTCTAATAAATTTCTATAGATGAGAGTATTTTTAAATCGGTTATTTTTGAGAATATCTATTAATATTTTTTCTTTACAACATTACTTTAGATTTTGTTTAACAAAATTCTCTTCCAGTCATTGAAAGAATCCCAGGAGAATGATACACCCATCGTGTAAACATTGACATTATCATTAAAATCAGCGTTTCCCACTAAATATAATTCTGAGAACGTCTGCCCACATCCACCTATTGAACGAGAACTGAAGGAAAACACCGGTTCAATCACTGTTCTGAGTAAAGAGATTTGATTGGCATTATATTAAAACTTTACAATTATGTTATTATCAGTTGTTACGAATGAAAACGATATTCGTCGATGCAATTTGAAGAACCTACGAAACAACGTTTACGAGCAAACGTTTCATAGTTTTGACGAATGTCTTACGACTAAAATAGTCATTTACTTACAGTCCGGTCAATATAGACATTTTATATAACAAAAATTCCCGGAAAGTCAAATATTGGTGGAGAGCTGGGGTTTATCATTACAAATAAAGTTTTAAAAATCCCCATCTTAAAATTCTCTACAAAAATGGTCCTTATGATTTTTTCCTAAGAGTTACCATTCGTAAGATATCCATATTCGATAAATAATTATTTAATAAGAAAATCGTGGGTTCGAATCCCATCCGTAACAGCAGTTTTTTCAAATTTTCTTATTAAATACATGTAAAAAATTCTCAAAACATTTTTTTCAAATTAATGATACTTTTAAAAACGATAGTTTTTTAGTCTTACTTAGGCAGAGAACATCTTCATCAGATGCCCTTTACGCTTATTTATGGTAATTTTTCTCGTCGATGACCACCATATTATTCACACATGCGCACGAGATTCGGCGTCAACATCTCGTGATAACACTGGCGCATTCCGAATCTAGTCTGGCATCCCCAAAAATATAAACGTGAATAGTGTAAGCACTTAAAAATATGAATGTCGCTCACGATAATTTTAGAGCCGAATGATATTTAATTATCTAGGTAAGGAGAATTGTAAGTTCGTCACATCAATTCACATTTCATACGTAAGCCTAGGAAAATGTGAAAAATCTTAGTTTTTTTTATTTTTAATGCAATCGTTGCTCCCACACGGATTTTCTCTAGTATCATGAATGCAGATAAATATAATAGTTTTAAAATAAGTACCGACACTCAGACAAATATCAGTGGGTAGGGATTACACAAATATTTGTTCTGTACAGTTTCCTACACTTCTCTAGTTGATTGATGTAAATAAAATACGATAGTTCAGAATAGAAATGGTATAAAATCCAAAATATAATTAAATGTAATATGAGCTTAATGAACTGTAAAAATTATACTGACACGCGGCACTTGTTAGCTTTACGTGAATGTGAGAACGCACGGCTTTCTTCGTGGATCGACGCGAACTAATTTAATACATATTAAATTAAATGCATGGTCGCATAAAATGCAGACTTTACTACTTTACTTTACTTTACTACTTGACTGTACGTTTGCACCGTACATATCCCACACGATCTAACCTGGGCTAACAAGAACAGAAGGTCTACGCAAATCATGTCAAAGTTTGATCAGAAATTTACTAAAAACTTAAGTAAACCTTTGAGCTGAAAAGCAAAGAAGGATTTTTAGAAATTCCTACCCTTAGCGGATAAAAATAAGAATGGAAAATCTTCGCCTTGGTTTGGCACTGGTAATACATACTATATATTTTTTAGAAGATTTTTATCATCATTTAAGAAACTATAGTCAACACCACTATTTAAAGACAAACTACAACAAAACCAATACGTCACTACCTGAGCATTGAACTAGACCGCAACAGTCGACGCGCAGTTAAAAGCATTCGCCTGAAACGTTTCATAGTTTCGCACGAAACGTAAACACAGCTGCCTTTCTTGTTACTTCCAACTAAATATTACTATGAAACATTATGAAGGACTTATTGCCGTAAGTTTCAGGTCCAATGTTAAAACTATAAAGAGGAAAAGATGTGAGTTTATTGTTATTGTTAATATTGACGTCATACGTGATGATAAATATATTTTTTAGGTTATATTATTCTATTATATTCGAGCATGTATGAAGAACGTGATGAGAGCGATTGAGGCAAAAGAGGTATGCAAGGATCGTAGCAAGTAGAAATCCTTTGTCTCTGCCTACCCCTCTGGGAATCTCTATGTATGTATGTATTATTCTATTGACTAACGGTAAAGGAAAATATTGTGAGTAACCCAGGACTCTTAAATCGCCAACAGTTATAATTACAGCACTCAATCCTAACGTCTTTGGAACGGTAGTATATTGTTCTATAAATAAGCAAATTGGAATTTTTATCGATGTACTATTTAAATGTTGTTTCACGGAGTGTGAAAGAAATTTAGGTATGATTGGCAGCAATCTATCAAGCATCAATCAAACCATCAGTATATTTGCATCAACATTTTTCCCAAACTTTGTTGGGATCGGCTTCTAATCTAACCAAAAGCAGTTGAATATCGTTTTCTACGGAGCGATTGCCTATTTGATCCCCGAAACCCAACGGGATACGATATTGTAAAGTTCAGAAGATCAGTTGTCCTGATTTTGTGAGAGTACTGACTTTATTAATTCTACTGTCAAAGATCTTCATGACAACCGGGGCCAACAGTATGTATGTATGTATCTTTATTAAAAAAGACAATTTACATTTTTCTTATAACTAATACAAAGCCCCACAAGACTATTTTCACAGTTTGTCTGTGGGAACAGAAAATATAAATTCCTTTTTTATTAATTAACAAAAGTTTTTTTTTCGCGTAGTGCGACTACATATTTATTCTGCTATTATATTATATTGTGCTTTACAATATATTTTCAAAATAAAATTTATGTAGTAATTTAGCAAATTTAGTCTTACTATTTTCATTTCTAATGGGTACAGGCAATTTATTGAGCAGCTATGGTACTCGTTTATCAATCTTTCGTATATTAGCATCTTTAAGTTAAAGAAAAAACTCTAGAAACTGTTGCAAAATTTAATGTTTAATCAAACGCAATGCTGTTGTAGTTATTTCGGAGTGTTTCTCTCAAAACACTGTGAACTAATTCCGGATTGTTCCACAATTCTGTCGAGCAACTCATACATAGCTTTACGACCACGCATTACAATTTCTTGAACATCAAATCGCAGTGGATAAAAGTAAACATCGCTTAAACATTTCTATTACAAGCTCAAAAAATTCTCGATTCGTTTTGCTTTTAGTGAAGTATTTTGAGATTATTACGTTCTGTTAATACAATCTATTGAACGTTTAATTTGCATAATGTGTTCTTACTGAGCATTTGATAGTTTACAAATGAATTGTAATACTAAACATTCATTCGTTCGAGATTTTACTTCGAGCGAGATTTTTAAAAGCTTGACTAAACGTAATTAGTTTCCGGACGCTTGTAGCCGAATGTTTTAACGCGCGACTGCTCGCGGTAAAGTCTTCAAAGGTGCCTACCCGCGCTGATCCACTATCTCACTCTCACATTAAAGTTTATTAAAGATATAAAATCACTGAATATAGTTATGAAAAATCGCTAAAAAATCAAATTGCGGAGAAAATTTCAGCAAAAATTTCAGATCGGTAGGAATAAGTTTTCATGCATAAAAATTACATCATAATGAAATTTATCATGGAGGATCCCAGTCACAGTATCATAAATATACAGTACGGAAACTGCTTACAAACCTCGAAAATAGTTTGATTCAAACCTTAATTGTAATTTTCTTTTATAAAACAGAAGAATATATTTCTAGATGACGCTGTACGAAACTTAGTTTTGTTGAATGGGCATTGTAACCCATTATTATGTAAACAAATACATTTTACTATAACAATGCTTACCAAGTACTCCCTCTCTTTCAAGAAAATCGTTTAGGCTATGCTTACCTGAAACAAAGAAAAAACAATATTGATAAGTCATAAGTTACAATTTAGGAAATAAATGTAAGGCGAGTGACCGCATTTCGGTCACAGCGGCCAATCTCCATGAAGATTAGCTAAGTATACACGTAACTTAGGAAAAATCTGAGCGCGCTTTGGGTTCCGACCTGAAACCTCTGACTTGACAATCAATCACTAGGTTATAATCGACGGATATCTTCACGGACAAAGCCGTAAGCCTCAGCTAATCCTAATCTTAACCTTTATTTATTTAAATGCGAAAGTAAGTTTGTGTGTTTATTACCTAAACCACTAAACCGATCACCCTGAAATTTTCCATTTACGTTGTCAGGTGTACAGAAACGGACATATTTTTTTCATCCCGAATAGAAGTAGGTACTGTTCTTGAGGAAAACCACAATAACGTTCTTATAATAATAGACGGTGCCACGTGTCTCCACAAATTCTAAATAAACACGAGCGAAGCCGCTAGCTAAAAGCTAGTTAATAATACATTTTTAACCTTCGACAGAATCAAAGCCAATCTTTACATCGATTTACAATACAGCTATCTACACTTGCAGTACGAAGAAGAAAATGTTTTGATTAAGGAATTGGCTGTTGAACATTAAAAGATTTCTTTAGAACAATCCAATCAGTAGAATTACGCGTAATTTAGATAGTTTATTTACAATAATTAAATTCCTAGACTCTCATACTGATTTTAACATTTTTATACAACATTTTGTTATTAGGATACACAAAAATAAATTAAACAATATTAAAAAGCTCAAACCTGCGTTCATCTGTCTATCTGTTTTGTCATAGCTCTACCATCTATTTTACAGAATGTGGCCAAATCCTAATCTTAACTTCCTAATCCTAACTAATATTGTAATTGCCAAAGTAAGTTGGTTTGTTTGTTACCTTTTCATTCTCAAACCACTGATCCCTAAAAAAAGTACTGTTCCCGAGGAAAACAACAATAACATTTCTATTGATAATCATGATTGATTTTTAAATAATTTCCGATTCTAAGTACTTCCCCCCTCCCCCCCACAAACACTTCTTCGTCCGAAGAGTGCCATTCTGTGTCTCCGAATATCATCAGATCATGATAATATTTACATGAGGCCAACCGGATAGTATATATTATAGTGTATACACATATTTTCAAATCGGCATACTAATGACGGAATAATCGGTGTACAAACATGAAAAAAAATGTATCGAATTGAGAACCTCCTCCTTAAATCGGTTAAAAATGCCGTACATACAATACGCATGTGTCCAAGTGATGTTTAAAGAAAAACCGGAACATAGCAATGCGGACACCGCTGTTTATCGGCTGTACAGCGAACAAACGCACTTGTCTTGTCCGACTATTATTTCAGTTCTCGAGTACTGCGTAAAACTATCTCGGCTAGGCGTATTTATTGTACTTACACGTGATTTATAGAATAGTTCCCGGAGTATTGGAGGAAGTTTGATGTATCTATTTGAACGGTAAATTTCTAAGAGGCAGGTGTGTTAGAGGATCCTGGAGTTTAGTCAAGATTTACGCGTTGCAATAACTGACGAGATTTTGTTTAGTGAGTTATGCGTACGCACCTGTTGGTTCAACAATTTTTAAATTTAATTTATTAGTTTTACTAACCATAGCTTTTACTTGAATATATTTAATAACAGATGTGTGGTTTTTCTCTACTCGTTCCACGGGTGTCGTAAGAAATGACAAATGGAAAGATACGGAGGATGGGCAGAAGAATCCTTCTGTGTAACAGCAATCATCTGCTACTGCGATTGCCAATCCGCTTGCCGAGCGTGGCGATTATGGAAAATACCTCGAATGAGCGCACAAAAGTAGCGCGCATTGGGAGAGGCCTATGTTCAGCAGTAGACTAATACAGGCGGATGATGATGATGATTTAAAAACAACAAACATGGGATCGGCAGCGCGTAAAGAATTTCGGTAGATTTCACCCCACGCCTATAAGGCGTTTAAGAAAGAAGGTCATAATTTCAACTGAAGGGGGTAGTACTCGGTAGCTTAGTTAGTAAAACGATGGCATAGTACGCTGAAGATCGCGGTGTTCAAGTCCCGCCAAAGTCAGCTTCTTAGTCAAAGTCAGCGAGTTTCTTCACTACATAGTATAAAACAAAGTCGCTTCCCGCGTCTGTCTGTCCCTATGTATGCTTAGATCTTTAAAACTACGCAACGGATTTTGATACGGTTTTTTTTAATAGATAGAGTGATTCAAGAGGAAGGTTTATATGTAAAAACATGCACATTAGCGTAACCGTGCGAAGCCGGAGCGGGTCGCTAGTATTAATTATTTTCTTTTAATAAGCAAAACGTGTATGAACATGTAAAAAGCAAACACAAAAAACAAACTTCTAATTTCCATTGATCGTTAAAGTTTCCTTTGGATAGCATTTACAAAAAGCCTATTTCATTAACATCTGCCTAGTATGTTTGCAAAAAGAAGCGGCGGCGGCGGCGCTACCAATTCCTCAGCAGTATGCTGTGCTAATAAATATTAGTCATTTTAAAGATCTTTTTATATTATACGCTATTGTAACTATATTGGATACTGATTACTGATATCTCCAATTACTTTTGGTCAGTGGAAGAAATCAATCCAAAACATAGACAATCGTCAAAGACAAACAAAGTAACGCCAAATCAACAAACATAGGAAGTCACCGATGACTTAATTACTAGCTAAGCGAACTGTGTGTACTCTATGTTGAATGTAAGGTAAGTATAACTATGTATGTGAAACAATGTGAAGCTGTCATTGTTCGTCATTAATTCATCGACATGACGTTGGACATGACGCCCAACATCTGTAGCTATTAGTCAGTGTATCTGTGGCGAATTGATAGACTATATTCATAGTTTATAAGTATAGTTATAATTATTTATCTATTAATTTTATAAAATAAAAGTAATTCCCTTTTTTTTTATTTTTGGTATCTGTATTTATCCTCCTTGAATTTCTGTCACATAGTTTTTCATTCTGATCATATCACCTGTCATTGGCGTAATTGTGGGCTTATGGCTTTCACACGCCATTCAAAAGAAATTAAGTGAAATGACTATATATTCATAATTAAGCTTAGAATTTGTTGACAATGTGATGTGATGTCTTCACTGAAGACAAAAACGTTTTGGTTTTAAGATTTTGATTACAAAAAAATACAAATAAATGAATAATGAAATCGCGTAAGCTGTTTTTTAATGATCGAAGATTTTAGCTAAGGAATTGACCATTACAAATGCCTATTGATATTAAATTATCTTCTAAACACTATTGCGGTATGTTTAATACTGAATATATTACTCAAATATATTCAGACAAAGATTTAGAAAAAAGAAATTCCCATGGAAATCTTTTGAAACCAATGCAACGCTCATTAAATTAATATAAACCTATAGTTCTAGAACATTACAGAAAAAACAGTGTAGCTATAAATACCTTAACATTTTTATAAAGTATTTACGCCTCCTATGCAAGCATTATAATTCTCTGCAAGTGCGGGATTACGAATAATTTAGCAAAGGGATTTCTTTAGTAGGTCCCGAGTTCAAATCCCGCTCGTAATCAATTTTTTTTAACAAAATTTCGAACTATAGAAGCACTAATTGTACAAAATTCTTGCCAGATAACATCACCACCTCAATGGAACAGAACAACTAAAAGACAAATGTGTGTAATAAACTAACATTCCTCTCTTTGTATATAAGACTCCATATTATCTTTCGATGCTAATATTAGTTTACAATGATGCGCTTGTTGATCGCTTGCTTTGTTCCAGTCCAGAGTGATGTCATGTTTTGTGTGAAGGAATCAATAGATAGAAGGATTTTTCCCACATAATTAAACAGGGGAAATTCATGATACATGAAGGTGACTAAATTTGAGTAACAGTTACAATGAACGACCAAAAGGGGCCATGGTAAGGAAAAACAGTCGGATAACATGCAAATGAATTATTGTTTGTTTAAAATGTTGAGGATAAGGAATCCTGGAATTTGTGAAGTTCTCTGAAGAAGGTTCAAGCAGTGATAGCCTTGTGATATAATCGTTGGACAAGTCAAAAGTTTGAAAACGAGGCACGTACTTGGTTTTCGGGTTCACGTCCATTTTAGAAATTAATGATCACTTGCTAAAAAGTTGAAGCAAAACATCGCGAGGAAACCACACCTGAGAGACTTTTCAACGGAGTGTCAAGCCATGTCAGAGGACTACGGGCGGTTTAAACTCGGTGAAGAAGACTGAAGTAGGCAAATTAATGTGAGTTAAATATCAACCTTCAATAACATAAAGCATGGAAAGTTTCTGATCATCTGTGCTTCTAAGGGAAAGTCTGACAAAAACTGGGTATACCTAAGTCTATAGTCCAGGCAACGAATAATTATGGATGACATTATAATATATGATTGTGAAAGTGAAAGCCAAAGTTGTAGAAAAATTTATCAGGTTTCATTACCTAGTACAACAAAATTTCGTACGACGCACCGTTTTTGAGATATAAGAAAAAAACGTAAACATGGGACCTTCTTTGTGCTCACATCGGAGGGGTAGGGACTTCTAGTAAGTATGTTCATTGTTCATCTCCTAACTAGTTCAAACAAGCTTTAGATTTTTCCATCCACACCCCGTTTGAGAGCACTCATTGACTGGACTATCCTAAAACTCATCGGCGCCATTCAAGTAATAAAATGCAAGATAAATGCTATAATGATATTAACTGTCATGCCAATTCGATGGCGACAATAAACGCAGTCTTTGTACGTAATTGAGACGTCGCCTTGCTGCCTACGCAAAACTGTAACTATTTTCCTGACTCGCCTTTCCTGTCAGACAGCAGACAATCTTTACATCTACGGAAATCTTTATACTTGAGACTATAGAAACAAATACGATAAATAGGTAATTTCAACTTTTATTACTACTACCTATATTAACTATTAGGAATTATATTTATTTTTAGAAATAGGAACTATTTAAACTCCAAAACAAATGTCGTACGGCCTTGACTATTTAAACACGTTTATTAAGATTTTTTTCTATTTTAAATTCGCGTACAAATCCTTTGAAAGCTTGTAATATACTAACGACACAAAAACGTACTTTTGCATGCACCAGTGATTATGAGAGCCGGCGCGAGTTTTTGCATGTCTCGGGGATTAGGATGTAGATATATTTTGATACCTACTGCAATTTACATAGACACTTTACTATATTTTTTTATGAAGGACTTGATCAAACCATGATATAAGACAGTTGTCATAACAGCTTTGTTGAGGTCGGCTTCTACCTAATCTAACCAGATGCAGTCGAATATTAGTGTTCTATGGAGCGATTGCCTATCTGACCCCGCAACCCCGCAAAAGGGAAACAATATTCTAAAGTAAGATCAGTTGACAGGATTTTATGAGGGTACTGACTCTCGGACTCTCGGCATAGGCTCGCCACCTATTACACGGGACTTATAAGATAGCCGGCGAAACGTGGGTGTACTGCATACACCTCTGCCTACCCCTGGGGAATACAGGCGTGAGTCTGTGTTACAGACTAATTCTTTGTACAAACTTGTAGTATAAAGTCGACAGAACTATGTATATTATTGATGTAACTCAAACATCTGTGACGATGAGATCTTTTGATCTAGTTCTAGACATACCAGCAACGCAATAATTTACACTCGAACATAATTATTTTACACAAATCATTTTTCTTTTTATTTCTTGTGCTGTGGCATTTTTATTTTAAATGATTATGACCCGTTTAGTTTCTGTTTTCTTAACTAAAATATTTCGGTAAGACTAATCAAAATAAATATTTATTTATTCTTTTTGATATTTAGGACAATCGACGTACACACATAAATTCACACCTTTTTCCCTATGGGGGTAGGCAGAAACTATAAATTTTCAGCTGGTACGGTTCCTACATTAATTCTGTTTTCAAATTCAAATTCAAAATTTTATTGCATTCCACAATGTGATTTTTAGGTGGTAACTTAAACTATGAGATCATCGTGGACCCTGTCGGGCACAGCAAAAGTAGGAGAGAGGAAGAGGGCTTAAAATTACATTGTTTGCATATACCTACACATAGTTAGACAATCTTTTTGCCTCTTTTAGATAATCTATAATGGAAAAACTATTACGGTCAAGTGAACTAGTGAATTTTCCATTGTGTCTTGTTTATGTTGTTCTGACGAGATCACCATTATCATCATTTTGTATTTTAGTTTATCTCCATTAAAGTTATACTAGAGTAATTTTATTCATCTCGAAATATGTAACTCCACTTCTTAAAACACTAGCTAGAATCTGTTTTTATCACTATTATACGAGTATCAACAATCAGACTGTGAACTGAGACAAACAGATTAATTTCGCACCTAAAGGTGACGATTCGGGTCAAGCCAATGAATCCGTCTGACATTGCAGACAAGCCCACCAAATTCTAGAGAAGGCCTACACAATACACAATCGCACGTACATCTCGATTGTAGAAACAACGGACATGATAACATTTTCTCAAAATAATATTTTATTAAAATAATTACGTTCAAGAGTAATATTACTAAAACTTCGCCCGCATGGATTTCAAATCATCCCCTATTTTACTCACTCAAAGGCAAAATTTCGGAAATCCTTTCCTTAGTGCACCTCTAGGGTAGGTACTCAGGGAATATTTACCCCAAATTTCAAGTTAAGCAAAGTAAGCAAAGTTCAGGCTTTGCGTTGTCTATCAGTCAGTGACGGTACTGTTTTATATGTTAGATTATTTCGGCTTGACCCCGACTAGTTTCGACCTCAAACGGAGTCCTATTTTCAAGAGCGATCGTGGTCAATTTCCACCTGTCATTTGTGGTAGATTGAGATGTCAGTCCTTAAATTAATTATCACTCTACGTGCCTCGGGTAGCACGTTAAGCTGTTGGCCTCGGCTGTCAATTGTAGATCTTTGACAATCGTTACGGGTAGTCAGAAGCCCGAAAGTCTGACAACCAGTCTTTCCAAGGGGTATCGTGTAACCCAGTATCTGGGTTGTGGATGTCTGATAGGCAGTCGTTCCATGTAAAACACTGGTATTCAGCTGCATCCGGTAAGACTGGAAGCCAACCCCAACATAGTTGGGAAAAAGGCTAGGGCTTGATGAGATGTCAGGCCTTTCTAAATCTTCAAATGTAACGCTTTCCAAAAGTAATACTAGTCTTAACGTTTTCACATCCATGTTGGAGTTTATTTCACTCCAAACTAGTCATATCTCCTCGTATGATATCACGGCAGCCGGTGCGAGCGTGGGTGCCGTTCTAGGTCGAGCACTTTGCATACAACGCGAATGCAAGTTAGGGAATCTAGCATTGTTTTGACATACATTGTTACGACTGTTATGGCATTCTGTGATACTGGTGGCGGAAGGGAAATTCCATATGACCAATTGATTAGTCAAATACTATGAAACTATTGAAAGGTATGCCGTATGCGCCAAAAGAACCGCTGAGTTGGATATGGAAGTAAATGGAAAACAAAGCAAAGATCCATGAAGGCTTGACTTCTAGAGAGAGACTGCGTTAAAAAAATACCAAACAGGATGGATTTAAAGGAGGACGGGAAGAGATCTTCACCCGGCAGTGGGTCTGAAAATACTGAAATGCCGATTAAATAAATAGAAAAAGAAATGGACTAGAGTTATAATATTAAATGTCACAAACTTCTTCCGATTGAAATATTTGGTGAAGAAGACGGCACGCAATGACATTTTACTGCGATGTGACCTTTCAATGACAATTGACGAATTAAATTCTTTAGCCTGCCTAGTAAATCTATCTATAGAAAATCCTAGTGATGACACCAGAACAGTATTAATTCCAAAGCATTATTGCAACAAAAACGGATGCCGATCCTTACACAATTTGTTGCATACCGCCCGCACCCGCGGAAACCAAGCAATAGATGCTATCAATGCACAAACAGGAACGTCATTAATACTCAGACCTTTACGTCACCATCTTGCAGTGACGTAAATAAGGTATTAATCTAGGATTAACTAGGCATGCGAAGGATGCCACTCCTCTTCCGACGATGGCGTTAAAGACTTTTAAGATTTTCAACAGCAGTAAATAATATATAATCAATGTGCATGGATAATAATAATCCTACTTATATTATGTATTTGTAGTAAGATCTATGGCAGCCATTATTTCAAAATGATATTTTTTTTGAGCGATTGAGTAAAAATAAATATTTTTTTTCATTTCCTGTACCATTTAATATGTTATTAGTTATTATAGTGAATTACTGTAAACCAACTGAGCAGTTGGTATTACTAGCAATGTTGTATATGTACCTAGATCCTAAGTAGTATGAAACGGCCATTTTACTGGTTTACCTTCTTCTTCTTATATTTAAGAGCTAGGCTCTTGTCGGTGGAGCAATCGCCACCTCTCTCTATCCTCCGCTTGTCTTTTGACCTCCTGATACGTCATGACTCCTACTTTCTCCTTCACTGGTTTACCTACTAAGAATTATTTTTATTCCGCGGTGACATTAGCAGATATCGTCAAGAAACTTCATTTGTTCGCCAAAACATATGTTTTAAATTCGATATTGACATTTTTGCAAAGTCACACTAGTCAACTAGAGTCACTCTTATAATAAAGAATATTAGAAATATCACTATTCATAAGTGCCTAATGGTCAACATGAATAAAAATATTTTGATTTTGATTTTTATAAGTGGATTTATGCATAGTGGGATTTCAAACATCGCTATGCAGCCACGCTATCAGCCACTCGATCGGTCTGAGTAATTACACCTTTGTAACAAATAAACATGTACTATCACATACCTCAAGCTCCAATGATAAGTGTGAAGCCAAATGGATTTCCCGAACTACCTAACTACTATTTACAACGTCTGATGTATTTTGTCCACTTGATAGGTAACTTCTGATGCGTAATAACATCTGTCTATTGTCTAGCAATTTTGGTTGCTAAATGGAACAATAGGATATCTCTATCGGATTCTGTAAAATTTAAGATTGAAGAAAACTTTTTGTTTTTTAGTATATGTGACTTTTTCAATGTCATATGTACGTTCTTAGTTCATCTAAGACACCACTGACTAACGGTGAAGGAAATCATCGTAAGGAAACCTGGATTTAATTGTCTGAAATCACCAACACGCAGTGAGCTAGCGCGGTGATTAATGCTCAATCCTTCTCTGTATGACAAGGAGTCTTTGCCCTACATTGGGACAGTTACAGGCTGATTTATCTTTACCTATATTATCTCCAACTATGCTGCAAAAGTATAGACTGTTTCCGGGAAAAGAACATACATGTAAAAATTACTTTTTTTGTTACAACGCGGCGGGGGGACACCTTTAAAAGGCATCCGGCGTCCATGGAAGAGACCGGGAAGAATGGAATTCTTATCTCACTAAAACCACCATCAACACAAGAAGCGCTGTCCCGGGTCCTCTTAAAGACCTATTCAGGAACCCACTAAACCCAATAAATAATATTTATGCTAATAAATCATCCCTAATAGTGTAGCAGCTTATAACCCAATTTCTCAGACTTTTTGCTCATGACTTCTAAATAAAAAAACAATCCGCTGACCTAAATCTACGATAAATAGAACAATGGTAGTCAAAATAAAATAAATCCCTCTATAGTCTATACATATAATACAAAGAGTAAGAACAAACCAACGCGAGCCTATTGTATCAAGTATTTCTTGGAATCGATAGCGAACACAACAATATAGCGATAGTTCCTGACCTCAAGGCGAAGGTGATCGGCTCCAGGCAGAAATATTGTAGTTGTACCAATATAATAATCGCGAAAGTGATTTTGTTAAACAATATACGACTGTTTGTACGTTTTGGCTGACTAAACCACTTTTGATGTGGCAAGCTAGGCACATTAATCTATATCACTACATATTATAAAACTAAATCCTCTTCCTCCGCACTGATAATCATGCTGTTTTCACCAATGGATAGAGCGGTTCTCGAGAAAGGTTTTTTAGTTTATAATTTGTCTAGTTTTTGTATACACTGGCTAAAATATAATGATATTTCATGGAGGTATCGGAAATAAATAAGCCGTGTTGCGGAAACGGGATCAAAATTTCATGATTACTTTTGGTCGAGACCAACATCCACGCGGGCGAAGCCGCGGGCATCAGCTAGTATTATATGAATCAGCTAGTATGTATTATATGTAAAAGTGCGTTCGTCTCGAAAATGGCTCAACCGATTAGGCAAATTATTTGTTATATTCGTTGTAGCCGTGACGCTGGGCAAGAATAGCTAGTACAGACCCACGCTCAAAATAAAATACTATTTTTCCTATTAACATAAACAGGTAAATTGTTTCTGAGTTTGTGTTTGCAAAACATAATCTCCGTAAAAACTCATTCTCTCATTCAGTGATTTATGGTCCCTCGATATTTGAGGGAATGCCTTTGCAGCTAGGCAGTATAGGACTTATTTTAACTTTTTAAAGAAATAGTAGCTACCTCATAATTATTTGGAAATTGAGCCCAAATTCCTCTTCACTAAGTCTTTGGTAGACCTGCAGGTGCCTTTATCATGTTGGCAATACTTCCTACAAACGTTGACAGATGGGCAAACCTCCAATACCAATCTGTCAGCGCATGAGTCAACGAAAGGTCAAACTTATTTTTTTCAGTTGCCGGAATGCTAAAAGATTTCGTGGTATTTACAATTTATGATAAAACTAGCTGTTGTCCGCAGCTTCACTCGCGTTAATTTAGAATTTAAAAGTGAATCATGATCCGAAAGACACGTGGCGCCCTCTATTTCATATGAATGTTATTGTTGTTTTCCTCTGGCAAGATACTTTTTTTCGCGAATAAAGCTACCTTATGTTCGTGCCTTTACACCTGACAATCGGTTCAGTGGTTTAGGCGTTAAAAGGTAACAAACAAACAAACATACTTTCGCACTTATAATCTATACTTATAAAATGGTAACGTGACTGACTGACAGACAACGCACAGCCTAAACCGGTGGACCTAGGGACTTGAAATTTTGAGACAATATTCTTTAAGTACCGTAGGGGTGCACTAAGGAAGGATTTTTTTAAACTCCCCCCCTAAGTAGGTAAAAAAGGGGGTAACAGTTTGTATGTAAATCCGTCGTTCTTAACGTTAAATGAACGAAACTTGGTATTCAGCTTTTCGGTTGATAAATGAAAGGACGAGCATTGTTTATTTTTTTAAATCTACCCTTGAGTGGATAAAAAAGGGGGTGAAAGTTTGTATGGAAGATTCGTTATTTTTTAAGTTACAGATGTAAAAAATAGTATTAAGCTTATTCGCTAAAAATAAGAAAGATGTGTATCAAAAAAATTGGATTTTTTTCCCCCTAAGGAGATATAAAAGGGGACTAAAGTTTGTAGTTATGAAAATCCGTCATTAAACTTGATAATTAGCTTTTTGGTTAACAAATAAGACGTGTTTCAGCTTTTTGAAAACTCTACCTATTAGGGGGGAAAGGGGGGGCGGGGGGTGAAACTTTACGTAGGAAATTCGGTATTAGTAAGAGACATCAAAGTGGCATAACTAATGCACGTATATCTCGATATTCAATGACTATGGGGAGAAAATATAGAAGATAAAAGTTTGAATGAAATTGTACCATTTTTAAAGTTGAAGTCATGAAAATTAGTAGGTATACTCGAGAACTGCTAGACCGATTTTCATGGTTTTTGATTTGTTGGATTAGTCTCCGCCTATAATATAATAGAAGAATCGAAGAAAAATAAAATGGAATTATATGCCTTGGGTATGGTAGGGTATGGGTAGGGTGGGGTGGGGTAGGGTAGGGTAGACTTAGAGTAGGGTAGGGTAGGAATAGAGCGATAGGGTAGAGGTAGAGTAGGGTAGGGTAGGGTAGATGTGAAGTAGGGTAGAATAGGAGTTGGGTAGGATAGGGGTAAGGTAGAGTAGCGTAGGATAGGGTAGGGTAGGGTAAATGTAGAGTAGGATAGGGGTAGAGTAGGGGTTGGGTATGGTAGGGGTAGGGGTAGGGTATGGTAGAGTAGGGGTTCGGTATGGTAGGGGTAGGGTAGGGTAGGGTAGAGTAGCGTAGGGTAGTGTAGGGTAGGGTAGAAAAAGCGTAGAGGTAGAATAATCACGCGTACAACGTCGCGCGGGACAGCTAGTGGTATAATATAGTAGTCCAGTCAATAAAGTAGTTATAGAGTGCGTGAGAGGGAACCTAAGTAATTTCTTCAGGAATGTATTTGGGGTGCTTAGGTGGAAAAAATACTAAAAGTCCTGACGTCTAGGAGGGGAGCCGGAGGGGGGAGGGGGGGACAAAGGTCCCAATTTTAGGTTTTTCGCAAATATCTCAAAAATGGTGCGTTGTAGCGAAAAATGTTCTTAGATCCAATGAAAGCTTATAAAATTCTCTACAACTTTGATCCTATACACTTTTTCCATACTCCAACCGTTTTTGAACTACATGCTCCAGAAATGTTGAAATTTTAGTTATTCAGCGTGATGACCATTACCTGATGCGAAAATTATCTTAAAAAAATATTGTAACATAAACTGGGAGTACCTCCACGTGGTAAAGGCGGTAACAGTAAGAAATAATAATATTTTAATAATTATTATTATTATTCCTATCCATATTCGAACTACACACTCTGAAAAAGTGATTTTTAACCAAAATTTTTTTCTTATTCTAATCATATTTTACCCTCTTAGATCGTGAGGGTCCCGGCAAAAATTCGAACTCTGTGGTTGGACCTTTTTCCTCGCCCTTCTCAGGGGTAGGTGGTTCTTGCTGAGAGGGCTCTAAATCATCCTCACTGTCTTTCTCGATGTAAGGCATGCTGTTAAAACATTTTCCTTGGCAATGAAGGCATGCAACAGAACATTTTAGCATTGCTTTTCAGCATCCACATTTGCCACTGCTACAATCCTTGGTGCAGCGACAAAATATTGTTTTTAGTAAAACTTCGGGTGCTGGTAAATGTCTGTTGTTGTTGGCGCTCAAGATATCGCCTTCATTCTTCCACCCCCACTCTTGAGGGCGCAGCCATTCCCGAGCCAATGCTGCACTTGGTGGTATGAATGATAGTCAAGAATGATATTTAGCGGTACACGTGGAGGTAACGTGGTGAAGGCGGTAACAGTAAGAAATCGCGTTTTTTATAACAGTGGATGACTGAGCTGAGGTGGGAAAAACAATCATTATATTGATAAGGATTGCTTTTCGCTCAACATCTCTAATGCTCATTGTAGGAAATGCGATCTTACTGGCTAAAACTCCCATTAATATAGTTTACATGCCTTCGGGCTTATGTTATTACAGGTTTTCATATTTTGTTTGGCACGGTAGCCTACCCAGTACCCGGTAACGCAGGGGAGCAGCCACAAAATATTATTTACAACTTTATTAGTAACGTGATTTGGTTATCCAAAATGAATAATAGATACTAATAAACGTCCTGTATGTGACGAGGATGTCGAAGAGAGGGGTGGAAGAATGAAGGCGATATCTTGAGCGCCAATAACAACAGACGGTTTATCAGCACCCGAAGTTTTACTAAAAACAATATTTTGTCGCTGCACCAAGGATTATAAAGAAGGAAAATGTTTTAACAGCATGCCTTAAGGAAATGTTTTAACAAGGAAAATGGCCAAGGAAAATGTTTTAACAGCATGCCTTACATCGAGAAAGACAGTGAGGATGATTTAGAGCCCTCTCAGCAAGAACCACCTACCCCTGAGAAGGGCGAGGAAAAAGGTCCAACCACAGAGTTCGAATTTTTGCCGGGACCCTCACGATCTAAGAGGGTAAAATATGATTAGAATAAGAAAAAAATTTTGGTTAAAAATCACTTTTTCAGAGTGTGTAGTTCGAATATGGATAGGAATAATAATAATAATTATTAAAATATTATTATTTCTTACTGTTACCGCCTTTACCACGTGGAGGTACTCCCAGTTTATGTTACAATATTTTTTTAAGATAATTTTCGCATCAGGTAATGGTCATCACGCTGAATAACTAAAATTTCAACATTTCTGGAGCATGTAGTTCAAAAACGGTTGGAGTATGGAAAAAGTGTATAGGATCAAAGTTGTAGAGAATTTTATAAGCTTTCATTGGATCTAAGAACATTTTTCGCTACAACGCACCATTTTTGAGATATTTGCGAAAAACCTAAAATTGGGACCTTTGTCCCCCCCTCCCCCCTCCGGCTCCCCTCCTAGACGTCAGGACTTTTAGTATTTTTTCCACCTAAGCACCCCAAATACATTCCTGAAGAAATTACTTAGGTTCCCTCTCACGCACTCTATACCCCCTTTTTAGACATTCGTTGACTGGACTATAGGTTAAAATATTAAGAAATTATGTAGAACCTGTTTCATGAAAATTCCTTTTCAATATTATTATAATGTCTCTTTTATTCGCAGGACCTCTTCCATAGAGACCTAGTCCTTTGAACGGCTTGTCCAAGGACACAGGTCCAACAGGCCCCTTTAGGAATTTTATAATACGCACATAACTTCGATCCTTGAGATCCTTGAGATCGAACTCGAGACCTCTGACTTGTCATTCCAAGTCTATCAGTGTTTATGTACTATGGGATTTCAATACAGTAATGGATCATCCCGTACAAATGAACCTTTTCATCAATTCACCACAGCGAAAACAAGTTCATCTTACCCTTGAGTCATCGCCCTGATTCAAACACCATCACTAAGTCTTCACGTCAGTTTCCTACACCTCACGCATCAACACCAACATATTTATCAACCTGTCTGTCAGTGTGTGTCTGTTACTATACATTCAGTAAAAATATACTGAATAAACAATTGACCAGAGGGAACTACGTGGAAATGAACTGTTGACCACGTTTTATTGAAGGGAGATTACGTCATCATTACAAAGCAACCATTCATAGGTGTTATGCGTCTTAGTAATGAATAGAAATTGTAATTTGTATAGATTTACGAATCGTCAGAGATGAAACTTTTTTTTGCAATATTATATAGACTGGCTTGTTTCCACATGAGAATTCATAACTTGTTTAGAATAAAATGATTGGAAGACTCGGCGTCATTTTTACTTTAGATATTTTTGTATAATATACAAGATAATTAATGTATAATAGTTTTTCAATATCCGGAGGAATACAATGTAGTCAAATCGTATACGACGGGACACGAAATAACGGCGGCATGCAACAATAATACATTTCTCGAAATTTGATGAATTTAATGCAATACTTTGCTCGTACCGCTGAAGACAGAAGAATACTGAATGAAAATAGTAACCAGTCGATAGAAGGTAATATAATATTAATCGATGTTTGGAATCCTAATGCCAGTGAATTCCACGCCGATGAAACTGTAACACCAAATTGACTGCTAAAGAATTCAGCTCAGTTACACCCAATTCCTGGTAAAATGTAAAGAATTTCCGTAAACTTTTTCCTCACGTCAATTAATCTAGGAAAATAACCGGTAGTCTTGATTCATTTACCATCTGATAAAGAAACAAATAAATTTGTTGTTTTTATTATTAAAGAGATTTCAGGTGTATTAACAACAAAAGAAAGAAGAAAATATAGGAAATAATACAATTAATAATAATTGTTTGAAAGATTTGGGTAAACATCCTGAATAAGTTTATCTGAGAGTTCTCAAAAGTGTTCTGGAACTGTGCTGTGTCAACAGTTAATTTTTTTTTAAGCCCAGCGAGCACGATTAGTAAGATCATACTCCTGCTAATTTTCTGCATTGATATTATCACACCTGGGTTTCTTTTCAACCCACGATGCAAAAAGCGGGGTATTATAAGTTTGATGTGTCTGTATGTCTGTGTCTCTTCTGTGACATCGGAGCTGTCAAATGAATCAACCGATTTTGATTTCGTTGAAAAATTTAAGTTTTTCTGCATCAGAGATTTTTTTAAAATTTATAGTAAAGTTACATTCATTCTACTGTTAACTTCGTCAAATAGAGTAAAGTAGTTAAAAGTAGCAACAACAAAGCCTGGTTCGCAATTACAATAGAAAATGTTAATTAATCAATCCTTACGCTAAAAACATGGTAATCAAAGTCCACATAATACCACTTTTAAGACCACCACTAGAATAACGAGTTTTACTACGAAGTAGCTTAAATAGCTTCTAAGGCTGAGGATACATGAAACCGCGATTTGCGACTTATTAAAAGCGAAATCAGATAAACATGTGTCTGCGTTTTATTTAGCTTGCCCTGTTTGTTTTTGGTTTGGTTCAAATGTAGTAACTGAAATTTTACTCCCTTCCTGTTGACAGCTTGATCTGTCATTGTATTTGGAACATACCTCCAGTTCGGATACAAAATCGTTTTAGGTAAAAAAAATTGTACTTATATGTATTATTTTTAATAAATTCTAACGAGGTGTGTAGCCGGTATACCGTTGTGCAAGCTAAACGCTTACGATGAATTAGACATGTAGAATATCGACCTCCGGACGGAGGGAAGAAAGCCTACCATCTGAACATCTCCGGGTCTCAAAACAGAGGTAGACCAAACGACGAGATGTATGTAGTAAGACAAGACTTATTACGACTTAGGCCCAATTTCACCATTCACTTTAAAAATGGCTTATCTACCGAAAGTGCTATATTGAGTTTAAAGCATGCTGTCAGGTTCTACACTGTGAGAAGTACACCGGTATACGCGTGTTTCCTAGACCTGTCGAAGGCATTTGACCTTGTCTCCTATAATCTGTTGTGGGACAAGCTGGGCTGCGCGGGTGTGCCGGTGGAATGTATCTCACTGCTCAAGTACTGGTATTCAAATCAGAAAAATCAGGTGAGATGGGCCGGTGACTTGTCAGATGAATATAGGCTGGAGTGTGGTGTGAGACAGGGTGGACTTAGCTCACCACTGCTATTTAATTTGTACATCAACCAGCTTATTGAGCGGCTCAGTAGTATCCATGTGGGCTGCCATATTGACGAACAGTGTGTAAATAATATTAGTTATGCGGACGACATGGTGCTGCTGAGCCCCTCAATTAATGGTCTGAGGACACTACTCTCCATATGTGAAGGTTATGCGGTGGCACATGGGTTAAAATATAACTCTAATAAGAGTGAACTACTAGTATTCAAGGCAGGAAAATTTACGCCGACTCATGTGCCCCCCGTAATGCTTAACGGTGTTGCTCTCAAGCTGGTTGAAAAATTTAGGTACCTTGGTCACATTGTTACAAGTGACCTTAAAGATGACGAGGACATTGAGAGGGAGCGCAGGGCTCTGGCGGTGAGAGGCAATATGTTGACCCGCAGGTTCGCGCGTTGCTCTAATGCAGTAAAAATAACCCTGTTTAAAGCGTACTGCCAATCCTTTTACTCTGGTGGCCTGTGGGTTAAATACACTCAGCGTGCCTACGGAGCCCTGCGCGTCCAGTATAATAATGTCTTTAGGAAGCTGTTGGGGCTATCGTGGCGTTGTAGTGCCTCTGGTATGTTTGCCGAGACGCGCACTGATGGATTTCCCGCTATAATGCGTAAAAGATCAGCGTCCTTACTGCAGCGTCTACGAAGCAGCGGCAACAGCTTTCTAAAAACAATTGCGTCTCGGGTTGACTGTCCCTTCCAGAGACACTGGGTTGATTTAGCGCTAGGAATTTCATAATTTTAATGTATATTTTAATAATTTGATCACAATTTTAATATTTTAATAATTTGAAATTTTAATTGTATGAAAAGTTTAATGATATTGCTTATTTATTTAATTTAATTTGTATTTAATTTTATCTTTTAAAATGTAAAGAATTATGGTCCAAGGACCGAAAATAAAGATTTATTATTATTATTATTATTATAAAAATCGAGTTTGCTAAAACTAAGTTCAGCCCTACGCAAATTGCAGTTCCAAGCTTGAACCCAGTTTAAGTTGAATTGATCGCGTTTAGTATCAGTGGTGAAATCGGCTCTAAGACTTTGGATAGAATGAAAACGGAACACAAGAAAGACAGACACTCATGTGGGAATAATAAATAGAGAGAGAGTGTAAGAGAGAGAGAGAGGTTTGACTGGCTGATGACGTGGTTTTTCTTAAGAATATAAAATACAAAGGTCTTGCGCATAACTCAAAAATCGCTATTGAAATTCGCTAACAGTGACACAGGCATTTTTTTTTTAAATCGCTTACGTGTCTCAGTTAGCGTCGCTGACGGATTCAGCCTACAGATTAAAAAACCAAGATACTATTAAAATCTAGCTCTTCGTTTGATCATCTAATAAACCTACATACATGTAATAATTACTGAAGAACTACATCGACTGACTGACTGACAGGTCAGCAGCAAGTTTTATTGGAAATTCGCACTTACGTATAACAATTCAAAGTTCATTTTAGTTAACATCGATTAGCCGTTGGAGAAACAGTACATTTATATTATAATTAGCAAAACATCGCGTTGGTTTTCGTCATTTTTATGTGTTTGCTGTGGGTTATCATAACAATAGGTATTGTGGCAAATGAAGAATGTGGAATATTTTCATGTGTGTAATTTGAACATAACTCGACTATAAAACGGAATCAGATTATCCTCGTAACCGAATTTCGGACTTACTAAATCCGCAAGAGATATTTAGAGCCGATTTCACCACTGACACTAAACGCGATCAATCGAGTTGAACTCGGTTCAAGCGTTTTAGTTCAGAACTGAAATTTGGGTAGGGCTGAACTTAGTTTTATTAAACTCTGTTTTTAAAGTGTTGAAGGGAGATTTAGGATTTTATAAAACAGATATTACTTATGTTTTTTCTCTCGAGTTCGATCCCAAGGCGCGCACCTCTGCCTTTTCGTAAGTTATGTGCGTATTATAAATTAATTATCAGTTGCTTAAACGGTGAGGGAAAACATCGTGATGAAACCAGCACACCTGAGATATTTTTCAATGGTGTGTAAAGCCATGTCAGAGGCCTACGGGCGGTTTAAACTCTGACACCAGGTTGTTCATCAACCATACGATAAGAAGAAGACTTATGTTTTCTAAACTATAAAATTTTAAACTATCGTAAACCTGAATACCTGGCAGTTTATACTCAATAGAAGGGGCTATTTCGTCAGGTAATTTCGATATGGTTAGACAAAGGGAGATTTAAAACATTTTTACGAAAAATCATGATCAGCAATTATATCATACTTCCAATAGGCACGACGTCACTACTTTACACAAAAGAAAAACAGCAAGTTCGCAGTAGCACGTTTGTTGGCGCGCGCCCAAATATCCACTCCTGCGCACGTTGGAACAAATTGATGGATTATAACAGTTTTGTAGTTCATTCATGTTTTCGTGTTCTAGGCAGTGGTTTCATATTATTTCGTTTGTTTATGTCAAGGTCGATCGGTTAGTTTATACATTTTGTTAAAGCTGCTGGAAGAAGGTACAGTATTTAGTAAATAGTAATAGTTAAACTTTTTTAAAACGAAATACTCAAGAATCCGTTAGTCCTAAATGTTCCTGGCGACAATTGCCATATTAAAAGCAAAATGATAATAAAAAATTCGAATATTTATATTTCTAAATGTTTTGTTTTAAATGTGTCAACATAAAATATACCTTATTTGTTAGTCGATAAGGTTTTAAACACTTCTGCAATAAAGGGTGTTAGGTTTTTTATTTTCGTTACGGAATTTCTTGATTCGCGCTCAAAGCCCGCGATAAAATCTATGCAATAGCTTAAAAAACAGTCTAGACTTCATATTAATTACACTGTTTAATAAGTATAGATATCACGACACTTTTCTATTAAATAATACAAACATTATTAACAATGCTTGTCTATTAGCAAACAGGTGTGTAGATATGTATTTTTCATAAACAATATCTTCGATACAACAATCTCAAGACGAATGCAAGCTGCTACATACAGTAAAATATGCAAATTTTAAGACATATGTGTTCCAGCTGATATGATTAAGAGTCTGTCCAGAGCCAAAAATACAAAAACAGGCTCCGAAATCGTGAGAAAAAGAAAAAATCACCAACGATATGCGCGCGCGCACCTGTTTGCTTACGTCTCGAACAGAAAAGTAAAAACCTTCAGATAGTTAACAGGGCACGCGCACACACGCAATATTTATTTGTTTAGTAGCATTTGCCCGTGGTTTCACTCGACTTCATTTAGAATTCCAATTTCAATCATGATTTGAAAGACATGTGGCGCCATCTATTCATAAGAAAACGTTATTGTTGTTTTCCTCGGGAACAGTACTTTTTCCGCGATCGATAAAAGGTAACCCTATGTCCGTTTCTGTACAACTGACAATGCATAGCAATTTCAGGATGATCGGTTCAGTACCACTAAGCAATCACTGCTTTTTAAACCAATCATCGATCTCAAGAAAGGAAAGAAGCTCGTCTCTGAGCGCAATCTGAGCACCTGCGCCCGCGCCATCTGCGGACCAAATCTTACACTTTACATAACACCTGCTTCCGCATGTATAGACGATCTGTTTGTCTGTACGTAGCCTTGGTGAATGTATATTTGTTTTTGGAAGTAAATTGTATAAAACAAAATTGAATTGTAACGATATTGTTTAACACCCGTTGTATTTTGTTTTCTAATCACAATGAAATTAGCTAAGATTTCCAGTGGCTCTATTCGTTAATTCAGTTAGATAGCTAGATTATCAATTATCGCCCTTACCTACCTTGACTTTCAGTATAGAACGGAGCAAGCTTGACCTATAGGCAGTGCCGTAACTAGCCCTATAAGCGCCCGGTGCGAGCTTCTATGTATAACTGCGTCCATGCACGACAATTTGGTCGTGGTCTGCTCATTTCTGCGCCCTTCCAGGGTCTGCGCTCCCCCTGCTCTATATTATACGCCACTACCTAATGCTATCATCCTCGCTGGCATACTTAGATTACTTAGTTAGTCCCTATATGCCTACCACAAATTAATATGTTCAGCTGTAATAGATCCACCGTAATAGATTAATTTGTTAAATGTTCTAGTCACTATGCGAAAGAGAAGTGTCACGGGGGGTTTTAGTCTGTAGGCCAGACAGCCCGACATAACCATCTCGCATAAACCAAGCGGGATAGTATGCATACGGCGCATTTACCCTCTTCACAAAAATAAGGAGAAATTAGTAGTGCTAACATCAGGCATAGGGCGGGTTGCTTTGTGTACTCTCCGAGACAATGAAGTGCGCCCTTTGAGCTCGTACCTCTGACAAGCCAGTCAAACGCTATCACTACACTACCGTAATTCATACACCATAGCATAAAATGACGCAAAAACCTAGATTAATTTATTGTAACATAACTGTATAAAGGTCAGAACATTCCCGCGCGACCCCCGCCGCATGATAATGTTGTATGCAACGTGCGTGACGTCAAAGCGACATATGGTTGAGCTGCGCACGAGTTGGGACACGGTGGTGTGTTTTGGACGCAGATGGCGTAGTTTTTTTGTACGTTGGGAGATTAAAAAAAAGTGTTTTAGATTAGTTCTGCTGGGTTTTGTGAGACAGATATTATAGAAAAAAGACTAAAACTACCTATGTTTTGTTTTGTTATACATGCACAGACCAACTATATTCTGGTCTTATTTCTATCTGAAATCTGGAAAGAATAGCTCCCGATATTGATTGAAATTGAGGGAGCTTAATTTTGTATCCAATTACGGAGAATATCTAGTAAGTGTCAATTTAAGTGTAAGTAATAAAATACCATGAAATTTTAAAACAGTGATTCATTTTTTTTTATAGATTTAGGTATATACAAAAGAAAACCACACATTTCTGTAAATACACTGTGTGATTGATAATACAAATACAGATGATAAAAACTAAATTTCGCACCGGTCCTTTCAAAACTGGCCTGCCGTATATTTTCACAAATCACCTGCGCCAAACGGATTCACCCTTGCTTCGTCAACATCGTACCTACTTTTATTATACACACATAATCAGTATTCTGAGGGCACAGCTGTTAGAACCAATAAGTATTCAAGTTCATTTTTATAATTTACCTTCAATTCAAGCTGGTTTTAAGTTGTTTTGATTGAAAACTTGAAGTAAATATTATGCAAAACATTTATGATTTGAATAAATGAACAATATGTTTTTGATAAGTAATGTTAAGTAGTAAGATCTTGAAATCAAAGTAAGCCTTTTAATTTGGACTAGAGGTCGCCTCTTGGTCGAATTTTTATCGCTTTCTTTTATTAATTTTTGTTTTTATCGAAACTTGAACTCTTCAATAATAAAATAAAAAAAAAACGATTTAAAAACAAAAGAGAAAAGGATAGGTACTTTTTGTTTGTCTATTTTTATATTTAAAAAATTGCAATTAATAACTTGAAATTTCAAGTAAAG
Source organism: Protodeltote pygarga (assembly GCA_936450705.2). Classification (NCBI taxonomy): domain Eukaryota; kingdom Metazoa; phylum Arthropoda; class Insecta; order Lepidoptera; family Noctuidae; genus Protodeltote; species Protodeltote pygarga. The sequence continues at coordinate 463,227 of OW388274.2, forward strand.
TACATTAATTGTGAATTAAATTAGTGTCATTCCCAGCTATTTCCGTTCTCCTGCTGATTACTTAAATAAATAAGTCAGCCTGTAAACTGTCCCACTTGAGGGCAAAAGCCTCTTTTATACAGAGAAATATTGCAGCGATTTCACACTATTAAGTCCAGGTTTTTAATGATATTTTCCTTCACCGTTAGTAATGTCTTAGATTATCTAAGAAAGTACATAACTATGACATTGAAACAGTCACATTGGTACATGTCAGGTTAGAACCTACACACCCACGCGCTTGAAATGCGGGTCCGTAACCAATGCGCCACCACAACACGCTGTTTACTTGTAGAACAACTTTAAAATAGAGATATTCCAGTTATTCTAGACAAAGTATATTTTTTTAACAAATTTGTTTATTTAAATGATCTAAATACTTGGTTTTAGCAATTTTCAATAACTCTAAACAAGATTGAAATCGCATTCTCTACTTGTTCTTTGAAGCCAAGTATTTAGTTCAAAAAAACATGTCGGACATAAAACGTAGACAGAACAATTAAACAACAAAATTAAACCAAGCCATTGTATCTAACAATTAAAACTAACAATTAGCAGAAACCAAATAAATTTAACTGAGAATTAGAACTTCTTAGAACTAAATACGGAATATAGGTAAGAAAAGATTCCATTATTAATCATAATAATTAATAACTGTCTGACGTTTGGTTTCGGACCCGCTTTGCAAGCACGTGGGTGTGGGTTCGAACCTGCCATGTACCAACGTGACTTTTTCAATGTCATGTGTACTTTCTACGATACCACTAAGTTTTTTTATTTTTATTATTTTATTACTGCCGCACAAATTGACTCCATGCTGCCAGATGGAAAGCAGTCAGTGGAGTCCCATAGAGCTGGCCATCATATCATCCCAGCAGCCAGCGTAGCAATGTGGCATGATGGCCCTCACCTTGACGGCCTTGAGAAAAGCTTTTTCAAGTGCAGGAAAACATTGTAATGAAACCTGGACTTAATGGTCTGAAATCGCCAACATGCAGTGAGATAGCGTGGTGCCTTTGCCTAGCCCTGGGCCAGTTATAGGCTAGCTTCTTTAATTTTCATTTTTGGCCACACTGAGGTAGAGATTAAAGAAACTATTTTGCCACTTTGAGCTGTCTCTTTGCAGTTCGCAGACATAATGTGGACTAACAATATAGCTACTATTACTAGATGGCGCCACTATCGACTCGGATAAACAGGAAAACACAAGCGTATTTATAGAATAATAGATTCAGGTTCAGGAAAAAATACATGCCTAGTCACGTGGCCGCGTACCAACACTAATGATATAAAATAATCATTTACAGAAAATAATTTATAATAGTAGAAATATATAGTACTAATAGCCTAGTGGCATGACCGTCGACTGACACGTCAGAAGCCTCAAGTTCCATCCCAAGACGCGTACTTTTGACTTTTCAAAAGTTATGTCCGTATTATAAATTAATTATCAGTTGCTAAAACGGTAAAGGAAAACATCGTAATGAAACCTGGACTTAATAATAATTGATACCTTATTTTATGTATACCAACTATTACGTAACATTATGGAACGCAATAAAGAATTGAGAATTGAAACCAGCACACCTGAGAGATTTTTCAATGGTGTGTAAAGCCATATCAGAGGCCTACGGGCGGTTTAGTTAGACTCTGACATCAGGTTGTTCATCAACCATACGATAAGAAGAAGAATAGTAAGTAAGTAAAGAAAATATTAACTTGCCAAGCATGATTAAGCTTATTGCCTACTAAATTTTAAACTAGACATCCTTATATCATGTCATGATACAATTGTTGTTTTTTTTTTGTTTGTTTGGCTAGGAGGCTTACAGGCTCACTCAATACTATTTTACAAGCTTTTATTTACAATTCAAGAGATATAAATAGATCTGCTGAAACAATGCGCGCATTGGCATGTACTACTTACACGAAAACGTTACAATGAGTTTGTACAAAAATTGTACTTAGTTAATTTCATAGTCAACAAAGTCTCCTGTGTTGTTGAAGCTTATTAGTAATCGAAGATGATAATAAGAGATGACGAGAGAAGACATTTTATTAAGTTATGTGAACAATGTATGGAACAGCTGATTTTTTTGCGATTTCAAGGTTGGTCCCATAGTAAAAGTTGTTCATAATGATGAGTTCAATGACCCCTTTTCAGATTGTCAGTATTTTAGAAATAACCCTGTATAGTATTCGTACCTTAGAAAGATCCAAGTCATCCATCTTTATGACTGTTATTTGTGGTTATTTATGACTACATAATCAATATAAATGAACCCAAATACCTACGTCACTGCGGTCAGTTCTAAATCCTAAGAAGTTTGTTCCTATCAAAGTGCCGTCACGGTTGTGTGTGTTTTGATTCATCAATATAAATATCCAATAAGTTCTTCCAAATATCAACTAGTTTTCAATTTGATGAATTATTGTGTTGGTATAAAAGTAACACATTAATTGTGCTGCCACCTAGTAGCGAGTAGCAAAACTAAATTTAGAACAAGTAGTAAGGTTTGGTTAGAGTTACCGCCGCACGACCATAGATGGCGCTGTACCAAGTTTTCTTCTAACTAATCAAAACCTATGAATACAAAAAGTCCTCTTATTATCGGCCTATGCTAATTTAATAAAAACAATACTTACCTAGTAATTAGAACTGTTTCAGTAGCAAACACAATGCAAATAAACTCACCTGTAACAAAGACAAAAATAAATCTATTAGAGGAAGCAATCTTGCAATCCACGAGAAATAAACAATAATATATAATTAATTATATTAATTATACAAATAAATAATTTTAATACATTGAACCATCAACAAAATCCTAATCATTATCTTAATAAAAGAGTTAAATGAAAAATTTCATGAATCAAACCATAAAAGACCTGAAAACGTTAAGTGTGTTTTATTTACATTCATCACATACAACTATCGCATTATCGAGTCTATCCATATCTTATCCAAGGAGGTACCTTCACTTAGATATATGTTAGGTACATGCAGTGTTAGGTATGGTACGTTAAGTTTGCAATGGGTATCTCAGAGGAGTCTGACTCAAATCAAAAGACCTATATTTTATACGCTAGGTGCTAGGTATATCACCTTTTCTTATTTTGTGGCCAGGAGGAATAAAAATTTCCTACTTCATACTGCACGTCCGAGGACGTAAGGTACGGACACGCACTTACTAAAAGCATCTCCCCTTGCGTGTTCCTCGCACTGTATCGGACCCACTAAATATTTATTCCGAGCCACACTGAGGGCGGCGATGTCCCGGCGACCAGGTTCCTGAATTAGCTTATAACTTCGGCATTTGCGAATAAATGGTTTTCATTCTTTTTACCCGACTGCGGCGAAGCCAAAAAGGAGGGTTATTTCTTTCTTTCATTGAGCGACCAATTCTAATTATTTTTTCACATTACGTTTTATTTTTAAACCTTTAGGTTTAAGGTGATAGACAACTATCCTACTCTCACCATTTCGTGGTTTTGTTGAGAGCTGAAGATACCCCCGATCTTAATGTAAGGCTTTGTTTAAAAAAATCTTACTCCAATTCACGTGGCTTGGATCTAATAAGGAACCCCAATAACATACAGACTCCACACAATAGCATAGGTAAAGGCCGCAGACGTCAGCGTCGGGACACAAAGCGCTTAATTAAAACGGAGGCGACGCTCTGTCTAATTGGAATAGCACACGTGTTGAATGTGGCCTTGATCTAGGATTGTGAGGGTAAATGGACTTAGAAATTTTGCTATCTACAGACGATCAATTGTTGTTGTAGTCCACGGGTATACAAACAAATATAAAATACTAGCTTCTCCCCAGTGGCTTCTTTATTATTTGACTAGCTGTTCCCCGCGACTTTGTCCGCGTTAAATTAAATTTTCCGGTAAACACACGTTTATTTTTTTAGAATAAAAAATAGCCTATAGCACTCAGGGATAAAGTAGCTTCCTATTGGTGAAAGAATTTTTAGGATCGGATCGGTAGTTCTAGAGATTACCCCTAACATACATACATTATCACATACATACAAACTTTACCTCTTTATAATATTAGTATAGAAGTATAGATTACATAAACTACATCTCAAAAACGGTGGATCGTAGAAAAAAAGTATTAATATTTTTTTTGTAGATAATTTTATGATCTACAATTTTTGTCTAAGGTATTTTTATAATAAAACTTACCGTTTTGCTGAAAATCGCGAAAAACTCATTTTTTGACCTTTGACCTTGAATAAAAATTTTTCCTTACAGGGGAAAGATGGGGAACTTTCAAATTTTGTTTTTAATGATATTTTAAACAATCTTACCGATTTTCAGCTTGGTGGGAATTTAGGTAACTTCGAATGTCTAAATTGACCGGACTAGTTATAGTTTACGTGAGAGATTTTATTCGAATTAAGCGTCAAAACATTTTTAAGCGTTCAGAACTGCAATTTGCATAGGGCTTAATTTAGTTTTGAAATTGGGCCTAAACCTATCATCCTGAAATTTTGCATATACGTTGTCAGGTATGCAGAAACGGACATAGAGTACCTTTCTTCCCGAAAAAAAGTATTGTTCTCGGGGAAAGCAACAATAACTTTGATAATAGATGGCGCCACATTTCTTTGAAATCAAAATTGAAATGGGAAATCAAAATAAACGCGAATGAAGGCGCGGGTGGAAGCTAGTAATATCATAAAATATATCAAGCTTTGGCATAGTGAAACAAGCACAAACACGTGACTTTGAAGTGGGAAATGGGAGGAATATTACAAGATCGCAACGTGTTGGCTTGCTATCGTAGTTAACGCGTGGTAGCTGCTGTACGCTCGTTTTGTTGATCATCATGTGCGTACGCAGATCTACGTAAACACAGTTCAAGAATAGAAGTAACTTTGCTTTGGTTTTTTAGGCCCATCGGATCTTATTTGAGTCAGCTAGACGCGTGTCTACCAAAAACTGCTTTTGTGTAGGTCTTGTTTCTTTTCCAAAAAAAAATTCAAATGACTTTCTCGAAAATATTTAAGCCTATGCGGAATATTTACCCATCTAAGCAGTCTCAAATGGGGAAATATTCTACGCACTAAAATGAGAAGTCCAAACAAGACTCCCATTTTCAAAATTCATCAGCAAAAGATAGATATTTGTCACAAACAACACAATATACATATCGATAACATATAAACTTATCTGTAGCTTTATAATTTAATTGTTAATTTTTATTCTTCGTTATTCCAAGTGTTACCTGTCTGCAGTTTATCAGCGGTGAGGCTGCGCAAGAGACGCTTGATGCTGCGCCGCCGCCGCACGCCGGAGCCATCGTCCGGGGAACTCATTGGGGATGCGGCCAAGCATTTTGTAACACCATTTTATTTCGCACTGGTTTTTGCACTAGTATGTAATTAAGTGGTCATAATTGGTTGAAGAGTGATTGTTGCCGTGATTATGAGAACGTATAATTGTTGGATCTACATAAAAACATTAAATTAGTAAATTCTAAGTGGTTTAGATTAGTTAGCGGACTTGTATGTTTAAATTGTCCGCTAAAATTAGCTTACACGTAGATACTTAGCAAGTCATATTTATTTTGTTTCTCAAAATGTCAGTGGTTTAGATTACGATTTGTAGAATAACTAAATAATAAAATCAGTAACAACATATACATACAAGTATTCTATCTGCGTCAACTGGTCAGTGGTTTATTCTACAAATCGTGATCTAAACCCACGAAGCAAATCGTGTCTAAACCTGACCAGTTGATGCAGAGAGAATAAGCGTTACTGTGGCTGTTATAGTGACTAAGAATAAAAAATCAATACCTAAGGGTATGTATAGCTGTACGAAACTCTACTCCGGGAGTCCGAATCGCAGTTGGTCAGTTAATTTAATTCTTTTTGCAAAAGCATCCAATAAATAATAAATAAACCAGCCTGTAACTGTCCCATTGCAAAGGCCTCTTCTCATACAGAGAAGAATCGAGTATAAATCACCACCATCATCATCAAATACTGCCTGTTGGCAATTTCAGACTATTAAGTCCAGGTTCCCTCACAATGTTTTCTTTCAACGTTAGTCTGTGGTGTCTTAGATTCACTAAGAAAGTAAATATGACATTAAAAAAATCTCATGGTATATGCCAGGTTCAAACCTGCACCCAATGCACTACCACGATACCAATAAAAAGAATGTTCAGCCTGTAACTGTCCCATTGTAGGACAAAGGCCTCTTCTTATACAGACAAGGTTTGAGCATTAATCACCACGCTAGCTAGCGTGTTGGCGACACCAAATGAAACATTAATTCAATTCTTGCAATGGCATACTAGGAGGAGGGGATATCTATTTTCAGCAGTGGACGTTTGATGGCTGAAATGATGATGATGAATAGCATACTAATCCTAACAAAACATCTTTCTCCAAGTAAGTATATGAAGAAACACGTATTCCATGCATTTTACTATAATTTAGCCTACAGCCCTACACGTCTGAAAGTACGTGCTTGTACGCATATCAATCAAAAGGGATCAGTCAGCAGTCACCTGCCGCATGGGGGAGATATGTCATAAGCATGTCTGACTTATAACCATAGGTAACTTTGGGGAAGACAGCCATGATATAACGTACGAGGAAAATATATGCGTTATGAAAAAAGTATTAGGTATTGGAATATGCGTCCTTGTTGAACGAAAATATAACAAAACAAATCATCTTATTGTAGGTATCGCATCGTTGAGAATAACCCCTTTCTATTCTTATTATTTTTTCTTTATTTCTTATTCTTTTTCTTTTTTTTTTTTTCCCCTTTCTACATTGTCTTGAGGAGGTACTTTGAGGTTCAAACCACGCTCGTATTCAACCTCTTTTTTAATTTCGTCTAATTTTTCCAAGGCATAATATGTATTAAAAACCCTTTCAACAGTCAACCTCTCTGAAAAATTCAGTTTAATTTTTATGAGTAAGATTTGAACCTGGGCCTTAGGATTTGCTTTAGTTATTAATACGAATTATTCATCATCCCTAATGGTTACGAGAAAGAGAGAGAGTTTTGCAGAGCAGCTGGAGAATTCAACCAGAAGGTAGAAGGTTCAAATCCTGGTCGTAATCTATTTTGTCTTTCTTCAAACTTTTGTACAGGTTGAATTTAACAATGACTTTAATTTGATCTGTCGCGTGTTCATTGATTTATTACTATTTCTCGAGTTATACAATAATATTTACCGAGGCAATGTTACCAGCTGTATCGGCAATGCTACATCAAAAAAGCAAACTTATTTAAATTCCGAACATCGCTAAAATTTGCATAACCACGAACATGCTTATTACTTTTGAAACCGTCGCGACACGGTTAAAAATAAACTTAATAAAACTAACAAATAGCCAAGTTGAAATTGAATTGCATTAGTTTTTATTGAAATAGATACTTGAGCAATTTTCTTATAGAAAATGTCGATTTTAAGGTCAAAGGATAGCGGACGACCAACGCCCTTAATAAGAATCAGGTCATTGCACAGAATGACACGAAATAGGGTGTTGCCAACTGTTAAAAAGTATATGTAGGTATTTGATATCACCAAAAAGGTTTTAAAATAATCATCATCTGCCTAGCCTTTTCCAAACTATGTTGGGGTCGGCTTCCAGTCTTACCGGATGCAGCTGAATACCAGTGTTTTACATGGAGCGACTGCCTATCAGACCTCCACAACCCAGATACTGGGTTACACGATACCCCTTGGTAAGACTGGTTGTCAGACTGGGGCTTCTGACTACCCGTAACGACTGTCAAAGATCTACAATTGACAGCCGGGGCCAACAGCTTAACGTGCTATCCGAGGCACGGAGAGTGATAATTAATTTATAATACGCACATAACTTACGAAAAGTCAGAGGTGCGCGCCTTGGGTTCGAACCCGAGACCCGACTGGCCTGCTACCTGCTACCTTAGCATTAACCTTTATACTACTAAGCTATACTTTATGCCTTACGTTCGAAAGAGTTAAAACAAATACAAACTTCCTTTTAGTCTACTTGTACAGCATAGTTGACCGTATCAACTATTCCGGTCTCGCCTTTGTACGCAAATTAATTAAATGTTTTTAATTTAAACGAGAGAGTTTCTGACATCAAACAAATGAAAAATGCTTTAGAGAACCTTCCTTGAATATTTCAAATTGTTCTTATGAAACTTTCAGTGCAATTTTTGTGCTGAGTAGACTGCAGTGTTGCGTAAAACATAATCCACATAATCCATTGCAGTTGAATGCAGCAAATGAGTTTTTTCCGTGCCATGTGGTTCCAGCCTAAGAATAGAACCACCCCTACTCGTTCTACGTGTGTCGTAAGAAGCGACAAAGGGAAAGATCCGGAGGATGGGCAGCAGCATCCTTCTGTATAAGAACAAACATCTGCTACTGCGATCGCTAACCGGCTTGCCCAGCGTGGCAATTATGGGCAAATACCTCCAATGAGTGCATAAAAGTGACGCGCATTGGAAGAGGCCTATTTTCAGCAGTGGACTAATATAGATGATGAATGAGTTTTTTATGATAAGCACAAAAATAGGTTCACCATTGATTATTTCACCAATAAACTCCAATGGCTAGACATAAGCTAAGAAGCAAGGATATGAAAATAAAAATCTAGGCTTCTCTAGACTAGTCCGAATGATAACCAAATTTTATTTCTTTTCAGGGACTGTTTCACAAGTTACTGGTAAGTTCCTGATACCTAACAGAAAATTTCATACGAATTCTGTTTCATTTTTTCATTTACCTAGTAGGTGAGCTTGACCGTAGTCTGTGAAACTGGGCAAGTGTTTTTCTAATTCATACTCAGTAGTCGATGTCATGATGTCATAAATACATTGCCCCACGGTGGGCGCCAATATAAACTGTAAGTTCCTGTTTTTGTTTATAATACAAATATCTAATTACAAACTTTGTTTATATGTGTAACGTTCGCTGATATCGGAAGGACGCGCGGATATTGGAACTAAATACATTTAGCGATGTAAAAATGTAGTGAGATCACTATGGACACATTCATATAATATATGCGCACACGTTTAAATTTTGACAGCTAAACTTTATCTTCCATGCACTTAAAAAAGATTATTTATCTAAAACTAAACTAATAAAAAAAAAATATTATGAAACAAAAAACCCGACTGCTAACTAAAATAACCTCCTCCTTTTTTTGAGTTGGTTAAAAATAGAAACAAGTTTTAGATATAGATCACTTAGTGTTCACAAATGCAGTGGAAGGCATCCCAATCATACCATCATACTAGTATTTAGAGAGAGAGTGTGAATAGTTGATGCCTCCGACTGCATAAAAACACTCTCGATCAAGTCACCGCTTCATCCGTTTAGGAGCTACGATGCCACAGACACACAGATACAGTTATTAAGTTTATAACACCTCTCTTTTTTCGTCGAGGCTCAAACAAATGTATATCATCAGCAGCCATATATGTAATCAACACACCAACCTCGGTTCATAGAGGTCTACTCACTCACTCGGTCGCTAAGGGTGCGAATCCCATAGCCCGTGAGATCAAAGCGTTTCGCTCCGGCGCGTCGCAAGTTCACTAGAAAGGCTTGTAATAAGCCGACACAATGCAAAAGCTTTATTATTAATTGGGCCTATGTATAGCCTAGCTTATTCAGAAGCTGGTTTTTCATTGTTCATTTATGGTGAAGAGACATCCACACGCAAAAAGGTAATTGAGATCGTATTGATGTCTTCAAGATGTTGTGGTGAAGAATAATAAAATGAATGTTACGTGGATCTATGGCAAGATTCCCTACCATTGGCTGCGGACGCTATAGGACGTTAGAATATTTCGGTTAGCAAGGAAATATGGTAACGATCTTGAAAAATTTATATATATCTGGCGAAATCAAAGGGAAGCTACCAAGATGAAGGTCACCAGATTTACACTACCCTTAAAAAACTATTTGTCTGGGAAGCGCCCGCACGACACCAAGCTCACAAGATGAATCACCAAACCGCTACACAAATCGTTTAGTCTACTAATTTTTCGGATTCATGTGCGTTTTAGAAACTAATTATCATTTGCCAAAAACGGTGACCGAAAACATCGTAAGGAAATAAGCACACTTGAAAGATTTTTCAACGGCGTGTTGTTCATCAACTATAGGTTAAAGAAAAAAGACACAATTATATTTGATAGGTGCTTCAATTTATTGCGTTATTCCACTACAATGCGCACTACCCAGGTAGCACATTCATATGCACCAAATTTCGCTGATGTTTAGATTTACAGCAATGTTTAGAGGTATTTTATGAGTCATAACTCAAATGCAATCTATGTTCATACACTCGAGTTTGTTTACTGATGCGTGAAATGGAAACTTAATTACAAAGTGGATAGTTGCAACAAATAAATAACAATGAATATACAAGGTGACGCTGGTGGTGGCTAGTGGTGGTAGTGGTGAAAATGGTGCTACCAATAGACCAACGAGGCAGACCGATGTTTTAAGCAGGTTACACGGCTTGTGGTCACGGCGTTAGTCCCTGTTTTATACCGGTTTTAATAATCATGCAACGCGAAAGTTTAAAAGTAAATGTTTAAATTATTTTTTTACCGATATTTTATTTTACTCACTGGCTCTGAATCGAAAGACGTGGAAATCAGAGGGAGAGGCCTTTGCCCAGCAGTGGGATGATATGGGCTGACAGTAACAGTAATTTTATTTTAATTAGAATATTTAGGTAATAGTTTAAAAAAATTGAGTTAACATGTTAAACTGTTTCCTAAACTCAACTTTATCGTAAGCTACTGAACAGTCTATTTTAACAGATAGATTGTTGGTTAGAAACGAGAACGCTTATGAGCAACCAACATGCAACTATCGCATGTATATAGCGTTGCTTGCAAAATACCTAGAGGCTTCACAAAGGCATTCCCAAATTAGAATTTCATTCCAAGTACCTACTATACTGCTTATCTTGTTATTTACAACAGCTTCATAGCGTTACCTAACTTTTTAAATTCAGCCAAAAGACTAAACGTAGCGTAAAATACCTAGAACTTTATATTTGGAGGTGGTTATAAAGGTCAGATGAAGGTATTTTCTGCTCATTTTCGAAATATATTCAAGGTCTAAAATAGTTAAGGTGTGATAATAAGAAGACAAGTTGTCGCTGGTTGTAGCCTTCTATGGAGCGAGGCCTTTAACAGTGGACGTCTTTCGGCTGATGATGATAATGATGAATAGGTTTTAATTCAATTTGTGATGGCTCTTTTAGGCTAAAATCTTTGTATAGGTATACATAATTTTACGCCTTCTTTCCCATGGGGGTAGCTAAAAAATATAGAACGCTTCCTGCTACGATTCCTACATACTACTTTTGCTTCATCCACACTCATACATTCATGTATTTATTTATTTAAAAAAAAAACTGATTTGAATCCGGGACGACACACAAAAAAGATCTAGTTGAAAACCAGCGTCAGACACTGGTTGTCTGATATATCGCTAAACTGAATCTATTCGACGCAGCCGTGAGGCACACACACATGTATTTATTTAATTATTTTTTTATGTATCTAATAAAAACATGTTTGTGTAATGTGTGCTAAACCTGTGCTGAATAAACCTATTCTTTCTTTCTTTCTTTCTAACAATAATTTCCTTGGCTCAAACATCTTTCAAGCTACAAGACTTAGTTCCCATTACCTGACACAACGTACCCGCGTCATGTCATGTGTTGCCTTGGCGTCCACTCCCCGTATGGCGTCACACCATAAACTTATTGTTTGCGCTCCTATACCTAACTGGGTAAACAGTCGGAAGTTATACGAAGCGAAACTGCTACTGAAAAACATACAGAAATGTAGCTAGATAATTTATGGTTGTTTGTGTAGCAAATTAGAAAATATAATATTTGTCTATTGAACAACATCACCACTGTATTCTACAAAGAGTATAGTTAATATTAAGAAGTATTCTTTCTTTTTTCGTATGGTTGATGCACAACCTGGTGTCAGAGTTTAAACTGCCCGTAGGCCTCTGACATGGCATTACACACCGTTGAAAAATCTCTCAGATGTGCTGGTTTCCTTACGATGTTTTCCTTCACCGTTTTAACAAGTGATACTTAAATTCTAATCCGCACATGAATCCATAAAGTCAGAGGTGCGTGCCTGGGTTTCGAACCTACGACCTTTGACTTGGTAGTCCAACGGTCATACCACTAGGCTATCACTGGTAAATTTTAACTAGTAAATTAATTTGGCTATGTTATAAGTCCCATGTGTATTACATGGGGCGAGCCTATTGCCATTAACCGAGCCAATTCCAGACTCCGCGCTGCTACTGAGAATTCCCTAATGTAAAACTCTAATAAGACTTTGCCCGAACTGGGGATGGAATCCAGAACCTCGCGCTCAGCAGTCGCGCTTGTCATCACTAGACCAACAAGGCAATCTAAAATCATCTTGATCAGAAAATCAACGTGGGATGACAATAGTTCCCGGTACTATTAACTGCCTCGTTGGTCTAGTGGTAGCAAGCGCGACTGCTGAGCACGAGGTCCTGGGTTCGATCCCCGGGTAGTGCAAAGTCTTATTGGGGTTTTCCATTAGGAAATTCTCACTAGCAGCACGGAGTCTGGAATTGTGCCCGGTTATTGGCAATAGGCTCGCCCCCTATTACATGGGACTTGTAACATAGCCGGCGAAACATGGGTGTGCTGCACACCTCTGCCTACCCCCTCTAGGGAATACAGGCGTGAGTCTATAAAAAAAAAAATTTTAATCTAAAGGTGTGTGACGTCATCTGCCTACACCTTCAGGAAGTGCTGGTATGAGGGTTTCGTCTGTTTACATAACTGTAACTATGTGTCACGTGGCGCCGGGCAACTCGCCAACTAATAGTTCATATGTTTTATTGTTCCGAAGTCAATGCAATCTACTTTGATGTAGGATATATTAATGCTTAGCCGCTTCTAGTTTTGTGTTGTATTCTTAGGATTATTCATCATTGGTTTATGGTTGCTTGGGTGAGATTCAAGATTGGACAAATTTTATATGCTTATTGAGAAATTCAGCAGTTATAATTAACAATATATTCAAAGTGTCTTTTAGTCAAGTTTTTGTCGTATGGTTGATGAACAACCTGGTGTCAGAGTTGAGAACCACCCGTAGGCCTCTGACATGGCTTTACACTGCTGAAAAATCTCTCAGGTGTGCTTGTTTCCTCACAATGTTTTCCTTCACCTTCACAAGTGATCATTAATTTCTAACACCTGTCAAATGTCAAAATGAAATGTCAAACCTGAGTTTCGAATCTACGATCTTTGATTTGACAGTTATACCACTAGGCTATCACTGCTTATACAAGTTAGTCCAGTTAAACGAATACATATGGTTTTACTGTCTAAACGAGAATTGACCTCTTCCTTCTATTTACGGCAGATTTGAATAAAAAAAAATCAAATCTAAAAAAATTCAAGCAATATCGTAACTAATATTATAAATGCTATAGTAAGTTTGTTTGCTTGTTTGCTTTTCACGCCTAAACTATTGAACCAATCGTCTTGAAATTGCATATACGTTGTCAGGTGTACAGAGTCGGACATAGGGTACCTTTCATCCCGAAAAAAGTACATTTCCCGAGAAAAACAACAAAAACCTTAATAGATGGCGCCACGTATCTTTCGAATCATCATCATCATCATTTCGACCGGAAGACGCCCACTACTGGGCATAGGCCTCCCCCAAGGATTTCCATACATAGATATATCAGTCCTGCGCTGTTCTCAGCCAGATGATTGATGATTGAAAATAAAAATTCTAAATTAACGCAACCGAAGACGCGGGCTAGTTACAAATAATTTTATTTCTTTACAAATTCGGACCAAAAAAATATAATAGTTAATGTAATATAATAGTTTTATTTAACTTCCAACAACAAAAAAAAGATTTATCTAAAACAGCAACCAGAGTAAATGAAGAATTTGCATAAATGCAGGTTTAAATGATTAAATCAAAATGGCGTCTGGCTTCCCGCCAAACGGTCAAGGTCCCAGGCTATGTTGCCATTGTAAATTTGAGTGATTTACACTCATTTGTTAGTATTGTTGCTGCACCGGTGGTCTATGGCCTATAAAGGCTGCGCATGAGTTTAATCATGTTGGATTTTATGAAGGTAAACGTTAGTGAAATGTTAACTTCTCAGTTTAATGGAAGTCTTAATGTTAATGTTTGTAAGCTAATTGTTTTTGATCCAGAACCATTTTCAAAGGATTGAAAATAATATAAGTATTGAATTGATGACTCAGGTATAGTTTCATTTTGTGTTTAAGATAAGGTGGTACTTAAGTATAAATATTTGTTTGCATAATTTTAAATACCTATATTTTTTTACTTTCTACAAAACTATAGAACTTTAATGTTCGGAAATTTTTAGGACGGCAATCCGACACGACAAGAGATATATCAGGCGCAGGAAAAAAATTTTTAAGTGCTTTCCGAAGCACGGGGCAAATGATATTAATTTATATTATACACATAGCTTTCGTAAAGTCATAGCGCGCCTTGAGTTCGAACCTGAGACCTTCGACAAACTATATTAGCTATAGAAGAAGACGTGCCATATTACACTGCCGCTGTACAAGAGAGAAAGAGCTAGTATTTTATCTAGTCCAGCTTCTCGGTGTTTTCATACGGAAACTCCTAATTGCTAATATTGTAAATACCTAATATTTACTCAAGAGAACATAATAACAACGCGTGCACCACATATATAAACACAGTACACCTACGTCTGACTGTACAATGTTCTGTGAGAGTGAATCATTTACTGGAATCAACAACTGGTTATATTCTAAAATGACAGTAGTTGTAAATAGGTGAGTTTCCTTCGCTTATGTTTAAGATTATAATTTTGGGTCTTTTACAAGATGTGTACGTCAGTAAGACAGAATGACGTAAATGGCCGAGCACGTCCACGGAACAGAGTTCAAGAACTCTCCTCATATCTATTCTGTGTTCCGATGTAGAGAATTGTTTTCTAAGTGCTGACGATTACACGCATCACGGATATATGGAATATTGGTGTAAAGCATCAAATTACAATGTTTACATAATTAATATTTTTAATTATTTACAAGCCAGCTTCAAAGTTAAATATTTTTCTATCATTCGAATTGAAACCTAGTTAGGTACACCAGCCGTACTACTAACTGAGCTATCCGCAACCCACTATTCCAAAACACAGGTTCAAACCCTCGTAACTGCCGCTCAAATCCCCAAATCCTCGACTTCACCTTTATAAAAATATATTAAGTACTTAATTCGGTACCTATCAGAAGCGGAGGCTCCATATAACTCAAGTCAATAATGCCTACTGCCTGTGCCATTGGTTTTTTCCGAGTTGGCTCAGGCTTTCTTCTTGAAAAAATTCACCCTCCGCTACTGTTACTTTTTTCTTATTATTATCTGGTCCTTGACTGACTACTTTTCTTGCGACAGCTTAAAATAAGCCTAAAAATATTATTAAGTCTAGAATAAAGCCTTAAACTAACCTCAAACCCTGAACAGTATGTATCAAAGTTAATGTTCAGTAAACAGTTTGTGTGTTAAATCCACTGCATTGTACGAAGCTCGTCTAGACTGGGGGGAGAGCTAGTATAGGGGGCTATACATACAATCTACGCCTACGTGCTAATATGGGAGTCGCTTCAGTGTCAGCGAGGTAGTCCCAAAAAAAGAAATTCCAGTTATCACTCTACATAGTATAAAACAAAGTCGCTTTCTCTGTCCCTATATCCCTATGTATGCTTAAATCTTTAAAACTACGTAACGTTATTTGATGCGGTTTTTTTTAATAGATAAGAGTGATTGAAGAGGTAGGTTTATATGTATATTGCACCCTTGCGAAGCCGGGGCGGGTCGCTAGTAATTTTATAATGTCGTTAAAGGGAAACTGGCATGTACTATCGCGGACACGAACGGTACACAACTTTGCGATCAAAATGCTTTGAACGATGTTACGTGCGTAGGGGCGGGATTAGCGCTACGTTCGGATGCCGGGTGCAAGCGATTCTAACCTTAAGAGTGGTGCACCGGCTTTGTCTACGATAGTACCAAAGCGACTTTTTTAATGTCATATGTACTTTCTTAGTTAATCTAACGGTGAAGGAAAACATCGTGAAGAACCTGGACTTAAAAAGTCTGAAATCGCCAACACGCAGTGAGCTAGCGTGGTGATAAATGATCGATCCTTCTCTATATGAGAAGAGGCCTTTGCAATAGGACAGTAACAGCTCTGGTTTATTTTTTTATTTATAAAACATATGACAGATAATTTAAACCAGTGGACCTGGAGACTTCAAATTTGAAGAAAATATCCCTATAGTACCTTAGAGGTGCACAAGGCACGACTTCCAAAAATCCAACCCCTAAGTGGGTAAATTAGGGGTTGAAAATCAGTAATTCACGCGGAAAAAATACTAGTTTTGTGTATACAAAATATCGATTGACTGAGCATATTTCCTAACATACTAAATCCACTCCATTTGGGAATTGACCTCAAATCATTCGAAATCAAGAGTTATTATAGGCCAAATTCCCGCTTGATATAAACCCATACCTCACCATAGTCCCCTCGTTCACAGGTGAACAGCTCGCTTTTGAAATGCAATTGGATTAATTCAGTTTTACTTTTGTTCCCTGGAATATCGTTGGATTATGTATTTATGGAGATCGGCAGTTACAATTCTGCATAGATATTGATATTTGGAGCTATATTATGCGTACATTGTTTTACACAACAAGATTCCTATTTAAAATGGCATAGCCAGTAGATAAAGTAACAAACGAAAAAGTTTTATAAATAATGACGATGATGATGATGATGATGAAAATGAAGTGAAAGAAAATGGAGATAATACAAACAATTTATTAAGATAAGAAAAACCATTTATATTGGACATATAAACAGAAGTAATAAATACAGTTAATTGAAGTTAATTATTGATGGAAAAATATATGGGAAGTGAAGCTGAGGGACAAAGAATATAAGAGACTGGTTTGAAGTCGAGAAAACAGCTGAATCAATTCACGTGACAGACGAAAATATAGAAAGATGGTGGATGCCCACCTCCCCGTTAGAGATAGCGCAGAAGAAGAAGTCATTAGACACTTCTGCTTTCGCCACTGCATCCTGACCTAAATTCTGTGCTTCTGCTTATTAAAATATTTCCATCACCATCCAGTAAATTCCCTGTCAAAACGAGCCATCCCACATTCCTAAATTTCCATTTGCACTAAGATATAGGATTAGCTAACAAACTTCAGTAACGAGGTGTTCTTGGCACGCTCCCCGCTCACACCGACACCAATGAAAATTTGCTGCCTTTGACATTTCTTGACATACTACAAACAATCTTATGTAAGTCAGCATTATTGTGAATATTGCTGACAATGAATTATTTTGACGGCGAATTCCACTTTCGTCTCAATAAAGCAATTAGTACTTGGTTAGTGATCTATACATTTAGGGCTTATACTTACCTTATATAATATTTTATTACGTTTAGCTTATCAATTTCAATCACAATTCGACGTGGGACCATCTATTATCATAAGAAAGTTATAGTTTTCCTTGATAGCAGTACTTTTTAGTGAAGAAAAGTAGGGTACTTTTCATTACATGTCCGTTTCTGTACACCTGACAACGTTTAAGCAAAATTTCAAAATTATCGGTTCAGTGGTTTAGACGTGAGAAGGTAACAAACAAACAAAATTACTTTCTTACGTGTGTTGGCGATTTCAGACTATTAAGTCCAGGTTTAATTTACTTTCTACTTCCTATCAAAAAAAAGTATTTCCCAATGAGTTATCACCACCAACCTTGTGTACAAAACATTTCTCGCCAGTATTTACATAAGCCGTTCATTTTGACTAAACGCTTGTCATTGAGCGAGTCTTGAAATAAACCTCAGAACTCTTCCGGCGTAACAGCAAATCATTTAAGAAAAATATTAGTACAATCTTAAAACAATTCTCGAGAAACGTAACTAATTGTTAGAGAACAAGTAGTCTTAGCTTTATTATCCTAAGTAAATAATGGAATCAGACGATAACAATTAAAATATACTTTGTTTAAACCAAAATATTTAAATTACAAAAATAATCGTTGCCTCGTTGGTCTAGTGGTAACCACCGCGACTACTGAGCACGAGGTCCGGGGCTAAATCTCCGGGTCGGGCTAAGTGTTATTGGGTTTTTCTATTAGGAAATTCTCAGTATCCTGTGAGGAATACAGGCGTGAGTCTGTTTTATGTTACAAAAACATTCATGTTGTGCTAATTAGTGGAATTAACACTACAATTTATTATTATTCTCTATAATATACACCTATAAACAGTACCGTGGCTGACCGGACAGACTACGCACAGCATAAACTGGTAGACTAAGACATTTACAGTTAGGACTTAGGAAAAAATTCCAAAGTATATTTTTTATATATATTTTTTACATGTTTTGTTTTTAAAATTCATAATTTCAACTGAAGCGGGCAGGACTCGGTAGCTTAGTTGGTAAAGCGATGGCAAGGCACGCCAGGCCCCGTCCGATTCAGTTGTTGAAAAAACTTAGAAATTTCATTCCTAAATAGAAAAAATAGGAGATAAAGAATCCACGCGGGAAGAGTCGTGGGTGAAGCACTTATTTCCATAACTTTGAATGCTTCCAATCCATTCGAACCTAAGCAATTCAGACTTGAAAGTTGCAACTAGAGTTTGACCACCCATTACATTCTGTCACCAGCTAATTATAAATAACAGCTACTAGAGACATGTCTCAGTCAAACCGTGATAGACATTGTTAACTGCGCAGTTAAACTACTTAACCCCATCAAAAACGTCCTTACATTCTCGAAAACTAAATATTTACATAGGCGCTAAATTTTTACGCAACTGTTGTCACTGACGGCTGCAAAATAAACTTGAACTATATTAAATGGAGAGGTGCCAACTGAGTCATCAGGGTTCCCCTCCTGAGTCATGTGCGTGTGCGCCGGTGACAAACTGTAATGGATAGCCAGACATCTCGTGTGAAGCGCAATTTGTGTGAATTTACATTTTTCTTTTACATTCCGAACGAAAGAAAAATGTCTATTATAAAAAGATCGAGCATCTTGTAAATTGTAAATAGCTAATCCTTTTTTCTTTATCGTATGGTAGATGAACAACCTCGTGTCAGAGTTTAAACCGCCCGTAAGCCTCTGACATGGCTTTACACATCGTTGAAAAATCTCTCAGGTGTGCTGATTTCCTTACAATATTTTCCTTCACCGTTTTAGCAAGTGACAATTAATTTCTAAAACGCACATGAGTCCGAAGGTACGCGCCTGGGTTTCGAACTATCTCTAACTTGGCAGTCTAACGTTCATACCTACCACTGCTTTTACTGCTTCAAATATAAATTCCAATTGTGAATAATTACAAGCTTATACTAGACTTCATCTTTTGTTAGTATGTTTGGGTCAAATCCTGAAACTAAATTTTGAACCAGTGCTCTCCGCTAATTGAGACAACAGATAAGTTGAAAGGAAATCGTTTGTCTTGGTATGGGCATGTGATGAGGAGGGATGAAACACATGTGTCTAAAAAGGTGATGAATATAAATGTTGATGGATGGAAGGGGAGAGGGAGACCAAAGAAAAGATGGATGGAGTGTGTAAGCACTGATATGAATTAAAAAGGAGTAAATGCTCAGATGACGGCTGATAGAGAGGAATGGAAGAAGAAGACATTTTGCGCCGACCCCAAGTAATATGGGACCAGGGTAGGCGAAAGAAAGAAGCTCTCCGCTAATTGAGATTAAATAGTCTTAGTTTAATAATTTTAGCCTTTTTGCATTTAAATGAGTAAGACTAGAATTAATACAGGCTCCATTTCCAAATATTTAATTATAATTTGATTGAATCTCGCTTCAATACGTACACAGTACATGACAAGGCAGCATGGAAACCGAAATAGTAATGTTTGTGAATCGCCAGTGATCCCGATCGACGCCCGGAAATGAGCCGGCGCGGGCCGATTCGTGCCGATTGCTCGAGTACCGACAGAATATTATACTTTTGCTTTGGAACTTAGAAACTAATATTTTTAAGTATTATTTTCTGCAAAGAGAAATGAGAGTCCATTGGTAATCTATTGTTATTTGTCGCCGAATGAAAACGATTTTCACTTGTTAAATTAGAATACTGTAAGGACTTTGCTCCTTATAAAAATGCCGTGTTTACGCAGTAAACATACAGGATGAAATTGAACATCCCTATGTATGGAACAGCTGATTTATTTTGCGATTTCAGGGTTGGTCCCATAGTAAAAGTTGTTCATGATAATGACAAGTTCAATGAACCCTTTTCGGGAGGCTCATGATTTAAATTTCACCCTGTATAAGTCAATGTCCGTGCTCTGTTTATCACATTTATATTAATCTAATGTAAATTAAAACGTTATAAAAAAGTCACGGGCGGGTCTTGCAAGGATCCTCCTCTCTCCTCCACTGACATATATTATGTCCAACGCTCATCATCATCATCTTCCTGCCCTTGTTCTTATTTTATTTAGAATCAGCGCAATAGGTTTTCTTCTACCATTCATGTTTATTACCTATCAATGCACTGCTTACTCCCATTCCATCCATGTCGCTTTTGATACAATCCATCCATCTTTTCTTTGGTCTTCCTCTACCCTTTAACCATCCACATTCATACTTAAAACCTTTCTCACAACATGTCCTTCATCCCTCCGCATCACATGTCCGTACCACATATAAGTCAAACTCTGATGAAGACTCCTTACATAATATGATAATACATAGCTAATTGAACATGAGCATCCTTTCAAGGAGACACTAGATAATCTAGCTTCCTCCAGGCCACTGGTCCACAGACTATATATTAAAAGTTCATACGTAATCTCTAACACAGCCTAGCACTTCCTGCCTACGCCATTGTCCAGCGAACCAATGAAATCCATCCGCATCTAACCGGAAAATCTATCACGGCAAGCGAAATAAAGATAGATTTAGATGTGTTGTGTGTAAGCGATTAGGTATAGATATTTATATCCAGTTGTGGCGTTCAAGTTAAATGAAATTTAGAGCAAAATACAGAACTGATACTCGTATTATGACATTAAACGACCCGATTGGCGGCAAAAACAATAGATTTTTATTTGTGTTTGCAACACATTTTTAGTTAAGAAGTAAATATTAAGTCATTTGTGGTTTATGATCTTATCTAGGATAGGCATTCTCTGATAAATCCAATATGGATCTTCATTGGATCTATATAACGTACCATATTAACCTAGTGGTATGACTGTTGGACTGGCAAATGAAAGGACGCAAGTTCTACTCATAGAACTCTTTAAATCATGGATGAATTAGAAACTAAATACCACTAAATCGAAGGAAAATATCGAAAGTAAATTAGCAAACCTTTTAATATTAGATTGATTATCAACATGCAATAGAAAACTAACGTGCTTCCCAATTTTTTTGGTGTCAGTACTCTCGGTCCAACGTGACACGTGTCGATATTTATTTACAACATAATAGCCTGCATCAAGACGCCCGACTATTTCCATTTCATCTGGGTTATTGTCCATCCACACAAATCATTCGTGGCGCACGATTTAAATAGACCAAGATATTAAATAAATATAGGGTTAATGTGCTTTTAATATAGGACAGTTGTAAAGGGAAGCTCTTCAAAAGTTCAAAAAAACAATCGTGGATACTATAGAACCGAAGTCTAGATTTATCTCTAGATAATTTAGAATAGAATAGAAAATTGTTTCTTGGACAACACACATACAACATAAATTTTAAAAAATCTGTAGTAAGTGCATTTACAAACAATATAGGTACTAAGAACAATATTCTTTTGGACAAAATATTCCGTCAGGTGAAATATTCTACAAAGTAAAATATTTCATTGAGTAAACTATGCCGTCGAGGAAAATATTCGAGTCGGCAAAATTTTCAAATGAGCAAACAAAATATTGCGTTGGGTAAAATATTCCATTGGGCAAAATATTCCGATTGACAAATATGACATTGATTGGAATAAATTAATTAGGCTCTAGAGGATCTCACTTCATAAATCGATCCTACCACAAGGAGAAAAGGTCAAACTGGACCAACGATACCCCATAAAGTCCCTGACAGAATTAATCTTATTTTCCACGAAAAAATATACAATAGGGAAGATGCACTATTTTTATTTTTGTTTTCATTTTAAAGAATTCCATGTAGAATAGACCACAAATATATTTAAAAAATTAAAACATTCCAATTTATCCGAAAAAATGCTGTTTTAAATTGACAGTTTGACAGTTCGCGGGAAAACGGACTTATGGTGCTGATGACGTCACTCTTGTCTTTTACTGGTTCCCCGTTGGCTTTCATACTTTTGCATATTTATTTAAATCGAATAAAAAATAGTATTTACAAAGCATAGAATTTTATTTTATAAATTTACAAAAAAAGAATAACTTAAATATTATATAGTTACTACATTTTAATTTTGGAAATACAGCATCTATCCAGAATTTCTATGCAGCATTCATAACAGATAAAATGCTTTTATCGTATATACAAATATACTTCTTTTAATTTTTCA
This sequence comes from Protodeltote pygarga, assembly GCA_936450705.2. NCBI lineage: Eukaryota > Metazoa > Arthropoda > Insecta > Lepidoptera > Noctuidae > Protodeltote > Protodeltote pygarga. The sequence goes on from OW388274.2 coordinate 485,935, forward strand.
AAGTTTGTGTGTGCTATACAGAAAAGTGATATTTTCCTTATGCTGAAAAACATTTGAAGTTGTACTTGTGCCCAATATTTTGGTGTTATTTTATTGTCTTTTACATAGGAAAGTATGGTAGGTAGCTTCTGTTAAGAATATTTCACCTCTACTGTGTAATTTTCAGCCGTCAGGTGTTGCACCAAAAAAGGGTACTCGGCATTACGAAGAAATCCAGCTTCTTCAATTTTAATCTAAAATGCTGATTAAAATAATATAAACAATATTTATTACTACAAAGGCCTGGAACTAAACATACCTAACTAATTATTTTATTCAAAATATTTAAACTAGAGAAAAACTAATGATGTTATGTCAATACTAACTCTAGGTAAACACCTGGAGTCTGCTTTGATAAACCCAACTCCCATTTTTATTAAAAAAACGCAATTAATATTCCCATAAAATAATATTCACCTTTACAACCATAACCTCAAATAAGTTGTCAAAACAAGTGTGACGTCACGAAACGCTAATTCGTGTTTTAAAATACGTATTGTTTCAAGTCATTTTTAAATCGTAATTATTGTAAAAAAAAACAACAATATGTAAAATAAAAACGTTGCAGTGGCCTTTCTTTTATATTTTTTTAACGTTTTAATCATAGAAATTCCATAAATATTACATCTGCATCTTCCCTATTGGCAGCATAGTTGTAACTTGGCTAAAAACCCTTTGATTACCAACAGTCGTAAAGACGTGGATCATTGGATTTTAAGGCCTCGATTAAACGGCCATGTCTAGACACAGAACAATAATGATTTTACAACTATCATTCCAAAACTGAGCATCGACATTACAGTAACAGATCTCGTAAAGTGGTTTAATGATAGTTAATACGATAATTGATTAAACAACAGAGTGCTGAAGACATTAAAACGTATTAAAGTATTCCTTGAGTTAATAGTTTGGATCTTGTAATCGTTGAAAGGGTTGTAGATTTTAATGATAGAAGGTCAGTGTTAGAATCGTAGCTTTTTATTATATTTTGTGAACCAGTGACATTACTAGAATAGAAAGGTTAACTGCAGGAAATGTAGGGACTGAGTTCTCGCTTTACCAAGAACACATGTCTGTCCCATATGGCTTTAAGAGCTGCTTATGTGTCGTCTTTAGTAATCCTACTAATATTATAAATGCGAAAATTTGTGAGCTTGGATGGATGTTTGTTACTCTTTCACGCAAATACTACTGAAAGGATTTTGATGAAACTTTACAGTAATACAGCTATACATCAGAATATTACATGGGATATAATTTATCAACATACCACGCGGGTGAAGCTGCGGGAGGAAGCTAGTATTCTCAATGCGAATTTAAATTTATTTTTGTTTTTTAGTCAAGCACGCTGTTGACTGTCTCCGAGCAATTTCCTACACGCACTCGCATTTTTGTTTTCAAAATAAATTCATAATTTTCTTGTTTTTGGATATCTTAAAAACCGAAGAGTATTGTATGTAGTTGCGCCGGTTTTTCTGTTTCAGCTACGGCTAGGAAGCTGTGGTCGGGTTTGATTCTTTATGGAAGTTGTCAAAATTTCAACTTTAACAATCAAATAACCAATGAGATGAGTCTAATTGAAACAAAAGTTACTATCGCAACAAATTCATATAAAAAAACAAGTCTCCAAAAAAGAATATGAAGCAAGACTGACACTGACAATACTAAAAACTATCGAAATCCTATAACTAACACAACGGAAACTCGCGCGCAGGTACAAGGTCCAATCGCTAACAACACTCCCGTCGATTCTGGCGTAAAGCCCGGTATTTGTGGCCATTTAGTGTATTGTCTAACAAAGTATCTAATGTAGTAAGTGTTAGACAGTAGGAGAAAATATTAACAGGTTTTGGCAATCTTGCGCATCGTTAGTAAAGATCTGTTTTAGAAGGTCTTGTTACTATGTCTATGTATGAAATCGTAAGTTTCAATGTTAACTTAGCTGCAATCGTTTGTGGTGTGGTTGCGATCCAATTGTTGTTTTTCAATATGTTGTTTTTATTATGAATTTACTTTTATTAGGACATCTTATTTTTGGCGATCCTTAAAAAGCAAATAGCCAATTGAACGATTGCCGGGTAACTTACAACTACGGCAGTGGTGACATCGCTGTGTCATACGATTAAGCAAAAATAAACTTTATTTCAATGGTATATTTCCTTTTTCTCTTTGTTAAGACACGACGTACACAGATAGCATTGTAGAAAAATCTTAATAGCGCTGTTCAGCCAATTTCAAGAAATACACAACGCCATCTAAATAAATTTTAATTTTAAAAAAAAACTCCGCCTAAAGACGCGAGGGCGTTGAACAATATACATAATTATTATTATCTTCAATAAAATTAAAACGCCATGCTAATCTGCCGGATAATGACTAATATGAGTCACATGATGCAACATAATATTTCTTTCATTAGCCAGTAGGTATGAAAACAGAGTAACACACGTTTTGGCACGAATCCCAAACTTTATCACGTTGCTTTTATTAGGTAAGCAGAGGCTCAAGTACAGTGCACTCCAATACAAGGTCCCAGCAGTAAAATATCAAGTTGTGACAATTTGGCAAATAGCCCAGATGTTTGGGCCTGAATTTATGACATGGTCATTTATGAGATAGGTATGGAACAAAATAAAAACACTGAAGTAATTACTTATCCTACGTATGACTTAGTATCTGCTGATACTTACGTTAAAGGACATAACTCGGAACTATCTTCTAATAAAGGAAAGTGATTTAGCCATGGAAATAGACATAATTTTAAAGGACTTACAATAGGGGGAAGGAAATGGATGGAAGACTACAGTAAAAAGGAAAAGGCTTGAAAGTCTAAATATCGATCTAGCTGAAGATTTCATAGTCATAAAACAAGTAAATAATGAAACTCAACCCAAAAGAGTTGAAAGAAAGTAACAAGCATAATTTGACGAGTCTAAGGAGACCACAGATGATTTCCCCGATTCCAAAATTCCTCTAAAGCCACAGACTATAGCAATTCGCTAAACAATTAACCAATTCGTTGTAATTCGTACAACAGGAACTATAAAAGCGCGCTTCTATTTGCGAACTTCCGGGGGCGTGCCATTGCCACTGCCGGTCAACCACTGGAACACGAGTAAGGATGACGAATGTATAATCTGGAAACCTAAGCTGATAGCAAAAGTATCGCAATTCTTTAAAAATATGTAGTTTAAGGTAATCTTTCTTATGAAATCGGGCGGAACGTTACTTTTCACTTTTTATATTTCACTGATGTTATTAATTCCTACACTGTCGACACTTAAGCCTTACCTTAACTTTACGTGTTAACCTTTTATCTACATATCAGTAAAAGGTTTAATAGACAATCTTACCGAAAATTCGTTACTTTTGGGAAAAACAACATAATGAACAAATGTGACTATAAAAAATTACTTTTAGTCGTATATTATTCCTGGCACGAAGTGGACACATAAATTTTTGACGGATAAATCCGATTGGGCGGTTAAAAGGACAAACAATTACAAAACATTAATGACAAACGAAAGAAAATACATCCGCATTACGAATAGTATTGACTCAAGAAAGAAACATTTTAGCACTCACTGACTTAAACGAGTAAACACTTAAATCTTCTACAGCAATTCGTTCAGGGATTTGAAAGAAAATGAATTCTACAGGACAGCTTGAAAACGTATTTCAAGTAACAACAATAAAAAAACTGACAAGAAATTATCTAGAAGCGGTTGACTCGTGAAGCCGATTGGCCAGAAAACCAAAATAATTACCATTATTTATTTTTTATATCAATATACCTTGGCTTCCAACCGGCCAATCTGGAAGTCATTGGGGGAGGCCTATGTTCAGCAGTGGACGTCTTATGGCTGAAATGATGATGATGATGATACCTTGGATTCGTCAACTCGATGAATTACGTCTTACTTGCCAGACTAATAATTTATTCTGATTATGAAAATGTTAAATTATTAAATAATAACATAGAATATTCCTCTTCAATATAGCATCTAAATAACGTCAATTAAACAGCTTTTGTTTATCACAAAAACCCAACGAAACTAACCAACAACATTTTAACAAATTCCATGCAAGATATTGAGCACGACAGCTGTATCTGGAATTCTTTCACCATGAGCACTGAGCACTGAGCAGTCTCTATAACGATAACAGCCTGTCATTCTGCGCACTCATATCTCATTTTAACTAGCTTACTATTTTCGACTGGACTAGTCTAGTCTGTGTGACAAATGTTTGGAAAATTCACTGATTACTCATCTGTTTCGTTACCTATTTGTAGAGTGGGCATCCATCCTCTTAACCTTTTTATTCCCAAACTTTGTTGAGGCCCAGATGCAGCTGAATATTAGATTTCTACGGAGCGACTGCCAAACCAAAGAGAAACGATATTCTAAAGTTAACTTTCTAAAGTTAACGGCTGTCAAAATCTTCAAGACAGCCAGTATTTGCAATGTTTAAAAAAAAAACTGATTCACAGTGAGCCATTTCGACAGTTTCAGCTACATTATACTGTTTCATTTTAAAAGTTTTATCATAATATTTCAAATCAGAGCTTAAGGAAGAAAGAGGAAAAATTTTTGTAACTATCCTAGTAGTATCTAAAACGTATCCAAAAATAATTAAAAAACATAAAATCCAAAAATAAATCACATACACTTTACATATTACAACACTCGGTATACATAAAACGGTAATACATTTCATGACCTGCGCAAGGTTGATTACATCTGAATTAAATTTACGTACTTCTTTTTAAAGTACAGAGCAAAATAAATGATTTCCCCTCGTAGATTCAAATTCGTACGCCATCATAGAACGACAAGATCTATTCTTGCTAGATAGAGCCGTGGTACTACCACTCTCTCACAGAATACCGGACAAAAATATCAATATTCGTATTGTTCCCAACAAGAGCCCAGGCACGTATTCAAGACTCATCAATCTACCATAAAATTGTATAAATGAACTAAATTAGTATATATTTTTCCAATTCGAGAATGTGCCATTTTGTACTTCTAACAATGGGTAATTTTCTAATTGCAAGTTGGTACTTTTTTTTTTTTCTAATTCTTCCCTAACTAATAATTTCTTTACGCACCAAAAGTTGAGTACCCCTATTCCAAAGAATGATGGTTACGTCAGGGCGATAGTAAAAACGCAGTAAAATCGCCGGTACATTACTGGGGCGGTGATTTGCCAAACAGATGCTGATTGGAATAAGAATACAAGGGTATACATGTTTATATTGGACTAGAGGTGTGGACATACATTTAGTAAGTAGATAGGAATTATATTTAAATACGAGTATTTCAATGCAATGTCTTTTAAGCTCATTTTAACAAAATATCAAGTATTGGTATCGTGAGTGACGATCTGATCAAGAAGCAAGAGGAGTATGTAATAATCCGACTTCGCATATTCTCTGCTGTCCCCTCTTCTATCTTATTATCCTTATGACCCTTTTCACGCCTTAAAAACAAGATTACATTGAAAAGGAGCAAAACACAATCTAATCATACACCACCATATCTCCGGGATCGCAAATCATCCCGGAAATTACATCGTCCGGCACCGAACCTCGCATTTTTTCACCCCTAGTCCCGGGTGGGTAATTATTGGAAAACCCTGAGGACGTATCTGCCAATCTGCCATATCTTAATTGCTTTCGCTTGTGGGGGAAGAAGAGACGAGACGAAGGGACGGAAAATTGCAGCTTTTATGTTTGAGAAGAATATAAAAATACTCCAAACTTTCTGAGGAACACTAATTGAGGTTTGAATTGCACTTGAGCATTTGGCTTTTTTAATAAATTAAGTTAGTAAACTTTTAATTACGTGGTTGATGGTGTTTTGGATAGTTTTTCAACACTAGAACATTAGATGATAGCAAACAGTGAAAATAATAAGAATCAAGAAGACATAGAAACTAGAAGGGCGATCAAGAGATAGACCGAATCTAAGAAGATTCAATACTGAAGGTAAATAAGCTGATATTATGTTAGTCAGCATCAAAAATGCAAGCTAAGCGCTCAAAGTTGATCGATTAAGAATAATAAAAATCAATTTTTGTGAATATACTAGTCACGAAAATGAATATATTAGTGGTTTATCACAAAACTTTTCTTAACAAAAGTGTTTTTACAGCAAAAATCGATCTCTAAATCAGTATTCTTTCCGCTAAAGTGAACTTCGTAACAACAAAATCTGAATATTTTGTGAAAAACAACATAAACATAACTTCTATTGGAGAATTTGATATCCTAAGTGAAACTTGTTACAAATTACCGACTCTAGTGAGGTCCGATCGGCTAATCCAGAGGTTACCAAAGTAGGGAGGTCCTCGTCGAAAAAAAAATGGGGCATCATATATAGGCAGACCTTCACCTAAATTTTGATTTCCTGCACCTTTTACTATCCTTTAGTACCTATACCAGTAGGAACTTAGATAATACTTTATATTTTATCTTTAACTAGCTTACGCACGCAGCAGATTTGATAGACACGTGGCGCCATCTATTATCATAAGAACGTTATTATTGTTTTTCGCGGGAACAGGATTTTTTTTCGTACTATTCTGTACACCTAACAAAGTATATACAAAATTTCAGGATGATCAGTTCAGTGATGGCGTGAAAAGGTAACAAACAAAGTTACTTTTATAATATTAGTTAGGATTAGGATTGGGAATAACATAGTTTTGTAAGATCTTTTGATCTTACAAAGCCTACAGAGCTTCGTTACAATTGGAAGTGACCCATACAGGTATTTTTTGTGCGGGACTATAGGTACTACAATACAATCACTATTATTTTTAACAAAGAGATGCCCTCAAGTGTACACTCAAAGACAGCTAGCGAGCATTTCAAATATTACATTATACCAAAAAAATATCAAATAACATATCTAGCAACTGCGAACAACACCAGCAAACCCTCTTCACTCTACAATCCCAAACTTATAACGACGTCATCAACAATACGACACGCAACCTGTAACACGCAAACAACTTCGAATAACCAACACGCGGACACAATGACATGCTACCTGAATACATTGCCACAGAAAGGCCGCCACACAATTACTTGATACGTGTCCTACGCCGGGACTTACGTGACACGTGTCGACGAGAGCGGGACTGAATACTAAACTGCTTATCTCGGACAAACGTTAACATGAGGATTCTATTAATATGCGCTTTTAATAGTAAAGCTGGAGGGTAAAAGCTTTTTTGCCGGACTTTGAAAAGTATAGGAGGTTTTAGATTGAAGACATGATGTAAAAAAAAAATCATGTTGTGCACTTGATACTGTCCTCATCTTATAACTAACGTTCTCTATCACTCAAAGGGTTTGCTGGTAGAAAATTCATTATGAGTTAAGCTCGCCTTTGTACATAGCTTTTATTAATGTACTGTACTATAATTTATATGTGTGCAATAAAGAATAATAATGTAATTATGACTGATTTTTTATTTTGCAAAAACACACATGAATAGTAAATATATGAATGTGCCGTGTGGTTTCCGGCCTAAGAATAGAACCAGCCCTACTCATCCTGTTGTAAAAAGCGACAAAAGGAAAATTCTGGAAGATGGGCAGCAACATCCTACTGTGTAAGAGCAACCATCTGCTACTGTGATCGCCAACCCGCTTCCCAGCGTGGCAATTAAGTGCGAACACCTAATGAGCGCACAAAATCTGGCCTATGTGCAGCGGTGGATTGATACACGCTGTTTATGTATGTATATATAAGAAATGTTGAAGATAATAAAAAAAATAGCCTTAAGCAGTAGTAGTAACAGGGAAATATAAGAAAAATGACAAACATTTTGAATAGAAAAGAACTCACATAAAAACAGGATGATCAAAATGTCATAACATAATAAAACCACCCCTAAATAGGGGGACAATACGACCTTTGTGACAATCGTCACGTACAGCGCGGCCTTGGAACTGCCGATGACATAAAGGGAAAGAGATAAAGCAAGGTCAGCTGTTAGTAGGCATTAATATTAATGCGCCGTTCTTCGACAAAACGTACAGAATTCGAACATAAAGGAGATATGATAGACATCAGGAAAGCTAATTTGCTCTAACAACCACAAAGAGACGTCAAAATCATACAAAAAATGTAATCAAAGCAACCTACCTACAAAAGCCTAAACTTTTTTTGCTAATAATCAAAATGTTTACCGACTGACATTCTCATAATCTGTCATAATGAACAGAAGATAATCATCATCATCAGAAGCATGGTATGGTAGAAGTGGTATGACCGTTGGACTGCCAAAAGGTTCGATTCGACCTCTGATTTTTCGGATTTATGTGCGAGTTAGAAATTAATTATCACATGCTAAAAATGGTGAAGGAAAACATCGTAAGGAAACTAGCACACCTAAAAAATTTTCAACGTAATGTACCTAATGTAAAAGCCATGTCCTCTGCCTACGGGCAGTTTAAACTCTGACACCAGGTTGTTCATCAACCATACGATAAAGAAAGATAATCGACAGCCGGAACCCGATGTTTAACCATACCATCCCAAGAAGTTCTGAATGGAACACAAATAGACAATCAAACGATGACAATAATCAATACTATAACTCGAAATGTTCCGTAAAAGAATGATTGGAGATGCAGTGTCAATTTTAGCTGTTGCTGTGTATAATATTATACACAACAAACAAGCTCAAAAAGCGATAACAACAGCTGTCACCCGCACCATACTACACTGCACACAGTATATCTCCTTCATATGTGTTCATATCCAACAAAAATTAATAGCTATTCTTCTACACAACTTCATTAACCCTGATCGCCCCTCAAGCATAAAAGATAACGACGCTTTTTCCTGAAGTGTCATTAGGTAACACAGTGCTGCTTAACCTTTCAAAGTCCTTCAAATATGATGTTCTGGCATGATCAAAGTCAAGACAAGTAGACTAAATATTAGCTCTATTAAATCGTCAATTTTATATACAAAACGGTACAAAACGCCGGAATTACGTCAGCCTCTCTTAAAATGCTGAAAAGTGAAGAAACGTGACATAATAGCTACACAATACAACTTACTGTTAAAGAACAAGGCACAAATCAAGCAGCAAGTACGTGTAAAGAAAAGAACAATCAATGATGAATAAAACTATTAATTTACCATGTTATTCTTGATTTTCCAGTACTTAAATAAATACCACGTTGACTCGTCGCACGAAAAACTACCTGATTTAATATCTTGTAATGCAGCTTGTATCCTAAAGAAAAGGAGTTTTTATAAAAACAACGTTTTTAAACAAGCTTTTATAAAAATTAAATGTATACGCAAAAAATTGTATATGTGCTATTGACCGTTGAAGAGTTCCTTTATCTGGACTCTGGAGCTAATCCTGGATATCGATTCAAGTGATGATTACTATAAAAATGCATTGTCATCGGAACTGTAGTAACATACAAAAATTCAACTCCATAGGATAAGAGGAAGTTCTAATTCAGTTTGCAAGATGGCACCCGGACAAATAATAAGACAAGATAAATGTAATTATTTAATAAGAAAATTTGAAAAAAAAATATGAGTTCTTATTAAATAATTATATTTAATAAGCTATCATGTGCTATAACATGTAAAAATTTCACAAAAATACAAGTTAAATGATTGATAATATCTTAGGCAGAAAAATTATACAGTTATTTTGAAGTGTCCTGATGATTATGACGAAAGTCTTGTATAATTGCGGGGAAGAGGAGCAGTTAAAACATTACCATTTTTAGTTCTTCTCTTATCCCGAAAACCTTTAACGGTTACTTACAAACTAAACAAGTGATTCCGGTTGATTTTGATATTTTTCTAAGGCTTTGTTTGTATATGTGTCACTATTATCATAAATAACTATGTCATATTTTCATTGAATTATGTTATCAGTAATCTCATGAGTCCCCCATGATCGAGGTTGATAGTTGCCATAGAGACTGGTACATAATGTAAAAGGTTTTCATGAATTAGATAACAAACACGAGGACAAGTTTTAAAAACTACAACACTACTTTTCAAATTTCAAATTTTAGTTGCTATTTGAATTTATCGGTATTTTTATTTCAAGAAGGAATCCAAATTAAAAAATTAGATTACCATAGTGTCTCGAAATAGTAAAGCCGTACGTCCTGCGCCTGATCTCACTCCGGTTGTGTCGGATTGCCCATCGGACTAGAGTCACGGAATAGAGAGTACATGTTTGAGCGAGTGTGGTATCTCTTACGATCCTATCTCCTAACCAAACGTCCAACCGTTATAATCAGTTATAAGTAGTTTTGAAAGAAATGAGTCAATAGTAATTTTGACTGAACATTGTAATGTCTATACTGGTTTAGGCCAAGAGCTTTAGAGCCGATTTCACCACTGACACTAAAAGCGATCAATTCAAGTTAAACTCGGTTCAAGCATTTAACTGAGTTCAGAAATGTAATTTGCGTAGGGCTGAACTTAGTTTTATTAAAATCGGTTTTTAAAGTGAATGGTGATATGGGGCTCAGTCATTACATGTAGTTATAACAACTATAAAGTATTTTTCCCAAAGACAACGACCTCATAACCGCACAACTCTTACTTTCCCATCATTTCTCATCTACAACCTTCACTCGAAACTGTATTCATAAACATCCTTGTTACGAAAACAGTTCGCAATTCAGAAGCAAGGAAACGGAAGGAAAACATCTCGGCAGGGGGAATATAGACTAACAATTTAGCTTTTACTAGATGGCTCTACTTGCTACTTAGGTATCCTTCAAAAAGCATTTACGAAAATGTGGCGATTATTGGAAAATACCTCCAATGAGCGCACAATAGTGGCGCGCTTTGGGAGAGGCCTATGTTCAGCAGTGGACTAATACAGGCTGATGAGGATCCTCACTACTGAAAGTCGTGACCTGCTTCTCCAAAAATTTTGATTGTGCAAAACTTGGAAGTCATTGGACTGCGACCTCCAATTCGTTGAAATACCATACAAATAGACTAGACTGCCTCGTTGGTCTAGTGGTAGCAAACGTGACTGCTGAGCACGAGGGCCTAGGTTCGATCCCTGGATCGGGCAGTGTTATTGGATTTTTCCATTAGGAAATTCTCAGTAGCAGCACAGTCTGGGAATTGTCCCCGATCAATGGCAAGCTCGCCCCCCTATTTTATGGGACTTATAACATAGCCGGTGTGAGTCTATGTTTACGTTTGCCATACAAATATTGAGATACAGCATGAAATACCCTCTACCAAAACACAAACAACCAGTAGAAGATTAGTATTTATATGAATTGCAGTATTTCATTCCCGTGTCTTATTATGTCATCTGTCTTATTATATAACTTAATGTAACTGGAATGCGGAACAGGATTATAAGAGAAAAATATAAGAAATCTTGATAATATCTCCAAGACGTTGATTTATATCGGGCGGAGTGGCAACCTTGACCGGATGCCATCACTACCGAAGCTTTCCGGGATATCCGCACTATTTCAAGGTAATTCGACCTGTCCTTGAATCTTTATTGCATTATTTTTTGTTTGCATGCCGACGTGAAATGAGAATTTGTGTGGTTACTTGGGTAAACAAATGTTTGTGGATTAAGGTTTTGTTCTATTCAGTTTCTTATTTGTTGAATATATCTAATCCTTTGTCATTTTCATGAATGCTAGGCTACTTTTGGAATTAGCAACTAGAAACCGTCATCATAATTTGACTTACGATTTTGCCGACCACCAAGAAATGAGACGTAAAAGGAAACCAATTCGTACGAGTCGCCGGCGTCTTTGTGGTAGATACGATGCTAAGATACGTGCCTTTTAAATTTGAATAGATTTTAACCATCAGCGATCAGGCTTCTTCGGTGGCGATCAAAAGGATGGCTATCATTTCCTTAAGTTTTCCTCTTCTACGCCTTTGTAATTGTAACCCCTTTGACAAACTGTTGAATTTTGTTAAATTCCACAGTATTTTTAAATAAGAGGTATGGAGTATTTTTATACAACCTACTGATAACAATCATATATTCAAATATATCTAACATTTAAGTCCAATTAGTGAGAGAAATGATACATTTATCAGTTGTGGATGTAGCTATCGCATCCTGCAGATATTGCGCTGTTTTGCATGTCTGAACCGGACTGTTGGAACACTCGTAGGTTTTGGCAAACGAGGCGAATGAACATTGCTATTTTTTGGCAATATATGAACAAAACGTGCCGTAATAAAACGTGGCATATCTGAAGGAATTATTTAGTATTCAAACCTTATTTTATTCACGTAACAGAAGTCACTAAAAGTACCCCGCATTCGTTTTGGCGCAACACCTATCTCTATGTATAAAGCTAAACATCGGAAGAGTATAGTAACTTCACGATGGCGATTGACGAAAACGATAAACTTCACATGAATAAAGTGAAACCTTTGAGCATACCACAAAATCATCTTCACCAAGAAGACAAGAACAAGACAGTAGATACAAAAGTAATGAAAGGAGTAGGAAGACCCGATTCGATGCACTTGAATAATATTATGTCCCATTTGTTTGTTTGTCTCTGGTATACAATAAATAATACTCTATCTATCTATCTAATTTATACATTAAGATCTATAAAGATCATCTATAAAGAATACATGAAGCGAAAACTATGGATCCCTTTTTAAGAATATTGCGCGCACGTGTGTGAATTTTGGCATAGTAAAAGTTTATGTAGAGAAGAAGTGCAGAAAGCTAAAATATATAAAAAAAGAAATACGATCTAATTGCGACCACTGACTAGACACTAGTCTACTTAATTCCACCGAGAATAGCCTGGGGAAATATTGCAGAGTAATACCCAAATCACAAACACTGTCAGTTGTGTTTAAAGCTATTTCAGAAGCCTAGGCGCTGCGGTTTAATCTCTGGCACTACGAAGAAGATACGGTTCAAATAACATATCTTTCACCTAGTGACCTACAATAAACCCACAAATAGGTCTCATTACAACCTCAAGTTGAGCTAAGAACTGTAGGAATACCTGCCCCTTGTTACGAAGGTTCAAGGGTGCTAGAATTTTCAGACAGAGTGATGTCGCTGCCAATTAAAATATACATGGTGACGACGTAAAGAAAATTGGAGAGCACTGGTCTGACTTCAAGAAACAGATCTTGTAGAAAGGGTTGCATTGTAGTTGATAGAAGTGAGAGGATTTTGTCACTCCAATGACTAATGAAAGGCCATAATTTAACGTTATAGCTCTCAATTTGAGAAAATAAAAGCATTTACTTTTTCTATTTATTTTATTGGACTTAGCGACTTTTGAAGGATTTCAATGTAATTTTAACTATAGTTATGCAGTTGTAGTTAGTACCAAGTTTGGGAAATATAGAATCTGTGTAAATAAATAGAATCTGTGAGTAAAAGTGGATAGGTTCTGTATTCAAATATAGTATGTAGAACTTTCTAAAAGCAGATGTCAGCACGTGTTTGATGCGCATTGGGGGATTCTCCCCTTATATCAATTTTCATCTGATCTAAAATGGAATCGGACCCTTACCAGCTCGCCACGCTTGCATAGGAATGCAATCTTGACTTATTCCAAATAGATTAAAGAAAGCAAGAAAAAGTAGCAAAATAAATATACCAAATGTGCACGAAACTTTTTCTTTGCTATATTAGATTTTTCTCATGTATCGTGGCAAGATACAATGAACAAAAACCCAGATAGAAATAAATTTCAGTGGATCACTCAAATATTTATATGTCCCGTACGAAGTAGAGCCGTTTAGCGACTGCGTGAATCGTGTCCCCAATTTGTTATTATTTGACGGCTTTTTTCCAAACTTTCCGCATAGCAACAATACTACCACTATGTTACACTACTACAACGACACATCACAAAGTCACAAACACACTTTACGAGCGATAAACAGCTCTGTTGATTTCTAGACAATACATAAACATTATTGTAAAAAATGTACTAAAAAGAGCGCCGATTTTGTGTAAAAAACGCTGCTATAATAAAGATAAATAATAGAAGTACTAGTCCTTTTAATTTTTTACAGGTGCACCTGCAAATTTCAATTGAAGATCTGGATGTTCTGAAAGTACAGATGTTCCAGGTAAATGACAACTAGATGAAGATGGTAGCAAGTCGTACGATGCGATTTTAGATTAATGAATGGAACTAAAGGCACAGTGGACTGCGTTTTGCTAAATATATTACAAACTGTTTTATATAATGATTTTATTAAATAAGTACCGCATTTCTGAGCTATAAGCTCACTAAGTAAACAGACTGTTAAGCTCTTAAGCTAGAAAATATGACTTAGGGAAGGTTCATATCTGACGTAACATCCGTCGCGTATTATGATTCGTTCATACGTTCATCGGTTGAGTGTGAACGGTCAAGTGTTTTTCTATACATTTGTCTGTTCTGGCGTTACGCGACCGATAATTCGCGACGCTAAATGTATTGTAGAAGAAAAAATACTGGTTTTGAACTTCCTATCTTTTGGTTATTTACCAGTTGCTTCAGACAACTGTGTATCTTTAGAAATTATCATAGCATGTAGCTTCAATTCTTGACATGAGCTTAAAAAAAAAACGATTCCATTCCTTAATGTGTATTGTTAGCAGTGAAACTTCTGACTATTTTGCGTAAACACAATTTGGGGAATACTTTCTAGACATTTGAGGGGAAAATATTGTAAAAAGGGAGAGTTTTTATGGAGAGCTTTAAATTTACAAACAAAATAAAATGTTTATTGTTGTTTGTTTTGCCAAGAAATAGCAAAAGTTGCCAAATATCTGAATTTTTCCGATTTAGGGCATTTTTAACACTATCGTTTGTAAAGTTATCTGTGTATTTATTTTTATGCAGGAATTATTTATTTGCACACGATTGCGATCAGGATTCGAACCTATTATCAGATATACTAAATCTCACAGAACTAGCAGATCGGCTGGCAGATTCTAGTCAAATCTTGATTGCATCTTATGATAATAGATGGCGCTACCTGTTCTAAATTAAGCGCGAGAGAAGCCAAAAGCGGGCAAAAGTTAACACTAAATGAGAAGGTTGTTGTCAGATACAGATAAAATCTAGTACCTATATGAATCCAAGGGAAATATTTTGATCACTTGTATAAGTAACATTTATATTCCGATTTGACCATGACTTTTTACTTGGTACTCCATCAATCATATCTCCGGATAACAAAGATACATCATACTATATAGATAGCAGCTATCCATCAAATTCAATCATCAAATTATAGGAATTTCCTTAAATTGAAACCTACCTCAAAATGCTACAGAAAATGTTTCAATTATGAATCCTTATAATTAGTCCAAAACTTACCAATTTCTACAGAAATTAAAAAATCCACTTTCCATTACTATCTTTAACCTATGAGAAAGTTCTTTTGCATCCCTGCAACATTTAAAACTGATTTTTTATTGTATCTCATTTTACGAGCTTTAATGATATTAAATTTAAATGAAAATTGAGAATAAATTGCAACAATATCAGGCTTGATACCCTGTTAAATACAGTCTGTAAAACTGGACTACGGCACCGTCTACTGCGCGAGTCCGACTCGCACGTGACTGTTAGCCGTGGCCATTTTTAATTAGGTATTGTTTTAGATAAAAACAAATTAAACAATCGAAAAGATAATCTAATAATTTGTTATGAAATGGAACACCTTGCTTTATGCAGAAAAATAATAATAATCGTCAACCGAGAATTCATCTAGGAATATTCGTGATAAAAATCACAAAAGCTGCTATACGGTATAGTTCGTAAAATCGCGTGCTACCTCGTTTCCCTCCGGAAACTTCACAAAGGCCTCCTGTTCTACCAGAACCAGTAAATTATTCCCGAAACACGCACGTGAGCTAAATCTTAATACAATAACAAAAACATTGACTTGCCCAACCTATAACATAAAAGTTCCCTTATGTTCCATATATCAAGAATGCTATGCAAACGTTTTCCAATCGATATGTCTGCTAAATATAGGAAGGAGTGTTGTAACAGGCAAACAAACCGTGGAAAAATAGTCTGCGCAGTATAGCCATGGTCCCCCACACTTCCTATGGAAATGTGTTTCAGGTTTCCGTACCAAAAACGTACAAGGAAACCTTATGGTGCGATTTAATCCGTCACAGTAGCATATTTCTGAATACACACAGTAGCATAAGGGCTGAAATGGCAGGCCAACATTTTAAACTAAAGCTAAATTATATATAACAAATAATAATAATGGAACGAATGAAAAAGGTACTAAATCTCAAGGATTTTACCATAATCTGATAAATTTTAGTACCTGTACCATCAGATATTATTCCAAACAAATTCTGATATTTTAATCAAGTAGCTAGTTATCCGGACTCTTATGAAACACTCTCTTAACCTTATAAAAATTAAAGTAACTAGGTAGCCTAACTATTAGGTAGTAAATTGAAACGAATTCAGACAAAAAGAAAAGTCAAACCAGGTCACCATCCAATGCAAATAGCTTTCCCTTCCAATGCAAATAGCAGTGGTTTATAAGGTTCGTTTATAAGTATTTACAAAGAGACAGGCTCGTCAAAACTTTGACACTGAACTGAAGACCGAGAGATTTGCTAATGACTCAGGAAGTCTGAGTGGGGAAACTTCTCCAAGAGATTACGAAATCGAAAAGTTATCACAACTCCAAAATTCAGTTAAATACTATCATGAATTTTGAATTTGTCAAGTTACGGACACAATTTTAGATAGTTAAGTTTCGTAGTTAGTTAAAAGTGACTTGAAAATTTGTCAGTTCGTTTTAAAAAATGTTAAACAAACTTTTTTCTCAATAAACATTTAAAAAAAAACAAATTTGATTAGTAGTGATAATATTCCTTTGCTCGTTGGTCTAGTAGTAGTAAGCGCGAGGTCCTGGGTTCGATCCCCGGGGCGGGCAAAGTGTAATTGGGTTTTTCCATTTAGAAATACTTACTAGCAACACGGAATCTGGAATTGTGTGCGGTTAATAGCAATTGGCTCGCCCCCTATCACATTGGACTTATAACATAGCCGGCGAAACGTGGGTTTATTGCATACATCTCTGCCTATCGCCTCTGGGGAATACAGGCGTGAGTCTATGTTATGTTAGTGCAAATACAACTAGATATCTCTCTATATCTATAATCTGGATATCATTTCACAACGAAAACATCGTAAAACTGAAACGCTGCGTTCAGCTCAACTTTATGGCTGTTTGACTGCATCTGAATTAGTCGGATAGACTATGATTGTTTTAAGAGTCATATAACGTTAATTTACGTGTTTTGTGGTACCATCAAAACAACTTTCAGGTGTGCTGGTTTTCTCATGATGTTTTTCTTTCATGTTTCAAGCAAGCTATATCTTATGTATGTTTTTTACATGTTTATGCACATGATTTGCTTATTAAATGAAATTATTTAATAAGAAACTCGCAAAAACAACTGACTCGGGCGCCACGCGCCTTTAAGGCGAAAGAGATTCTTAATTTCGACTGAAGCGGCAGGACTCGGTAGCTTAATTGGTAAAGCGATGGCACGGCACGCCAGGGATCGCGGGTTCAAGTTCCGCCCGAATCAGTTGTTTTTGCGAGTTTCTTATTAAATAATTTCAAGCTATGTCTATCAGTGGCAGAGGGTGAATTTTTACAAGAGATAAGCTGGAGCGAACCCAATGGCACAGTCAGTAGACATTATTGACCTGATTGAACGTCTGCCACTGCACATGATGGATCATGATCTTCAGCACTGAGGGACCGACTATAAAGAGAAAGATATACTTATACGCAATAAAGCAAGGCTGGCCCGCCCTGCCGCACCCTGCCAAATCTGCACCGCGCCATTCCACCCCATAAGTAAAGATATTATTTTAATGGTGTTATATTATATAGCTTGAGGCCATTATAGTCTATTATAAAATAATGTTGTTTCAGCAAATTCTCTTTCGGTACTTTTTTGAAAATATAATAATTCTGAAAAGCTCTTGTGTTGATAGGTTCTAACTACTGGGTTAATTAAAAATTAGAACAGAATTTGTATGTAATTTTCTTTCGTATGTATGTAAATTTAAGTTGTATATAACTTACAATTACAAACCTTTGTTTATTTTCTAGCTAGACTTATTTTGAAAAATACAACTAAGTACATTCCTTAATTCTAGGAAAAACGTTAAAAGCAATGTGGAGTAAAAATTGCATGCCACAAAAAAACGCTGAATTCTTAGAGAATTGACAATTTGCAAATCAATTTTAGACTTTAACAGAGTCTTTGGTTTGTCTTTGATAAATATCAAAATCTCTATAATACCACAAGACTTCTAGATACGATGTAAGGACACAATTATTATGTTCAGTAAGTACTTGAGACAGTATAAAATAGAAAAGTTTTTTAATAAAATCCCAGCAGTCAACAACATGACAGCGAGGCCTGTCGTTACGTTACGTAACACAACGTTATACACGTTTCAATGTCAAACTAACTTCACCCCTTTACTACAGTGCACTGAGAACAGCACGGCCAATCTCAATAAGCTGCAGCTTAATTTACGCAAGAGATCAATAATTAAATTTAAATTAATGACTTTAAGTAAATTTTTGATTTTTAAGAAAATAAATTCAAATATTATTACAGGAATGCAGTTTAGAAAACTAGGTGTGCTTAAAATTTCTTATCGGTATTTCCGATAAAGTGGCTTACTTTACCGGAAATACCGAAAATAAATTTTAGGCGATAAAATCCCGAATTTACATAAAATTATGCAGACTCAAGTAAATCTATTAGACAACTACAGTGAAACTCTAACTTGACACAAGTGTTCTACGCTAAATATATGTGTATACCACATCACTGAAACTCGAAGTATCTATAAATATTAATATAGAACTGTTGACCTAAGTCAAGCTTAAATGACTTTATAAGAGATGTAATATTTGTCTAGTGCCAGCACACCTGCATGTGTCTACCACGCAGTGACGCAAACACGAGCAATAACAATATACACTTAAATTTAATCGGCCATTATCGGCTATCGTTACTAAGACGTCTTTACTCTTAAAACAATCTACTTATAGCGTATAAAGACTTAGCTTACGCACTCATACTCATAAGTAGCGATAGCCAGTGAGTGCCATGTGATAAGCCATGGAGTTTCTTGACAGATTCTTCTTCATAAGGGGTAGGCTGCCTTTAGAACTGGCAACTAGAGCCACTCTTATAACAATGTTAGAATTACGACTATTCATAAGTGCCTAAAATGGTCTACATGAATAAAAATATTTTGATTTTGATTTTGAGTGCGCCAGTCATTCTACCTCTAGGCTGTGTCGCTATAAACACGGACACATAGTAGTACAATAAAGCTGCATATTTGTTAGACGTAGGATTCTATTCTTGTAACAATTGACGGTATTAACATGATATAACATAAAATGTTTATGTATTGTGTTAAATAACATTTAGAAGAACAGCCTTTCCCAAAGTGAGCGATAACGCCCCCTTGTGGGCGCTGCAGGCCTAAAGGGCGGTGAAAGACCCAGAAAAAAAATTGGGGCGTTGTGTAGAGGCTTTCATTAATTTAATTTGAAATTATAGTGGTTTTTAAGTAGGTAAATGGGGGCGCTAAATTATAATTTATTCTCAAAGTCGGCAGTAGACAAAATAAGTTTGGGACCCCTTTAAAAGGAAGTTGCTAAACATTGTTATCATAATTTTATTTTATTTATTAAAAAAAATAATTAATAGTATTTTTTATTGCACTAGGGATTCGGCGACACTGAAAATTAGTTGAAAATGTTAGAAACATATCCGGAGATTTCTCTATAATATATTACTAATATACTCTGTTATTGTAAACTTATCTTGTCTGTGTGATTTCTAAAATCATATCCGAAGATTACTATATAACATATTACGTATATACTTACTCTGTTTTTTCTAATCTGTCTAATAGTAAACTTTTGGTGCATAATTTTCTATGAACAAGGCATTTAAAAATTAAAGCAAAAGTATGTTAATGAGCGATGTAAACCAAATAAGGGTTTACGAAGATTATTTTTGTTATAACTTAGTTCTATATTTTATTAAATTCACTTATCGTTTAAAAGATACATGATATTTTTAACGAGTGCGCTAATTCAAAAAAATATCTGGATACACTTCTTCTTCTTAACCGATACAGGCTTTATAGGCTCTTAACCAATATAGGCGATATATTAGGTCACATATAAGAACAACAACCTACTTATAACAACTATATTCTCCTATTTACACCAAAAATCACATAACAAATCCATAAAATACTACCCATAAACATAGATGATCCTATAGAACTATTATATACCTTATAGTCTGTAAAGTGGACGTTGGCACGTCATATATTGAAAATGCCAACGCACTAAACGAACATAATACAGTACTCTGATTTGTTCTCCTTTGAGAAATTCAGTTGTGTAGTACTAGCGACTAATGTGCATGTATAACGAGATGAAAATGAATTTATAAAAACGAGCACACAAATCATGAAAACTGTCACCGTTAGCGCAGTTTGCCAACTAGCACTAGGGGTACAGGACCATCTCATAGGAATGTCGGTCAACAAGAAGTCTTCTTACACATTTAGACTAAGGGATTGAAAAAATATCTAGACTAGAATAGATAATTGCAAAGAATATTTCGGAAAGTCAGTGCGTTTTCAACTTCTAAGAGTCGAACCAAGTACTGGCACTGACTTAGCACACATGTTTAACTAATTTAGATTTACTACTTTTTTCTTATAAAAATGACAAAAGGCCAGACGATTTTTAGTTGTCAAATTAGTAATTTTTAAAACAATTAGTCGCCGAGATATAATGAGACTAAAATTTAATTACACAAGAAAATCAATACCCCTGTCACTCGAGTGTAATATAAACGAGGAGCAATACGCCAATGTATACTAGACACAGTATAGTCCTGTTTACGTGAACTTGACATAGGATTACAAGGGCAACCATTTGGCTGTATTTACGATACATTGCGTGCTTTGCGCGGCCGTTTATATAATGTGAGTTCGGTGTTCCAATAAACAAGGTAATGTATAACGTTATGTGTTGTAGTAACTTTATTGGGGAGATTTCACACCAAGCTTTGTTGAGACAATCCACCAGGCCAATAAATCGTTTTAATTAAATGGAGTGGCTTGGTTAATGGACTGTCTTTTCATAATATAATGTACACACAAATGACCTGGTATAATTTCTCCATTACAGTGTCACGGTACGGAAAACTGTGTTTTCTAAGCGAAAATGTCTTGAAGTATTATGTAAATCTTTGCTTTATAATTGCAGACTGCAGTGGATTTTCAGATATAAATTACTTAGCGTGGCCTACTTTAAGTTATTGTGTGCCAAAAGATGGTAATTTTTTTAAGTTGAAAAGCTTCCTAATATTAACCTTTTACTTGAAAAAATTGTTTGTATAGCATGGAAGCAAATTTTATGTATTATTTTGGATAAGGTTAGAATTACAAAAGTTTGTTTAATGTAATACATATATAAATACTTCGTGTAACACCGTGACATATGGTCGCACTCCTCCGAAACGGCTGATTTTAACGTTTTTTTATTTGATAGGTATGAGAAAAGGTCGTAAAGTAATGTTCACCCTCTTACACCCACCCCTCACGCGGGCAGAAGCTAGTATATTTATTTTATACAAAAAAAAACTTTATTTTATTTAAGAATAGTGTACGATACGATACTTTATTGATAACATCATTACAAAATTGTATACAATACATCTTAGACTTACAGTCAAAAACATATTATACATGTTCCCGAACTAGGTAATCTTGAGCGTCTACAATCACTAACATGAAATCATCAATCCTCTGAAATCATGCATTTAATGCAACGCACGGGGCAAGTGAAACAATCTAAGTTTGATTAGATATGCACGTCAAGTCATCCCCAGACCCCAGTGCCCTGCCAAGTCTACAGAACTATCGATCGATGGGGTTTAGGAGGGGAGCCCCATGCTAGCGAGCATGGCGGACGTATACAGTGACATTTAAAAATTGTGTTCATGCCGCTAAAAACGTTGTATTTTTATTTGATTCCCGAAGCCTATCTTGTATAACTTTATTATAAGATCAAAATCAAAATATTTTTATTCATGTAGACCATTTATAGGCAATTATGAATAGTCATAATTCTAATATTATTATAAGAGTCTCTAGTTGCCAGTTCCGAGGGCAGCCTACTCCTCATGAAGAAGAATCTGGCAAGAAACTCCATGGTTGCTATTTTAAATAATGGCTTACAATATA
Source organism: Protodeltote pygarga (assembly GCA_936450705.2). Lineage (NCBI taxonomy): Eukaryota > Metazoa > Arthropoda > Insecta > Lepidoptera > Noctuidae > Protodeltote > Protodeltote pygarga. The sequence continues at coordinate 508,313 of OW388274.2, forward strand.
TTTGGATACATTGTTCTGAGGTGTTATATGAACAAGCTTTTATTTAACTTGCTAGCTATATTAAACGGTTTTATTTAGCTTGACCTGTTTATTATTTGGTTCAAATTTAGTAATCGATATTTCACCCCCTTTCTGTTGACAGATTGATCTGATATTTGGTACACAGCAGCTTTAGTTTTGATGACAAAACCGTTTTACGTAAAAAAAAATTACTTATATTATTTTAAATTTCGAATTCTATTTACATACAACTCAACTCTAAAATGTAATGCTGTGTCATAAAAATTCTATCATATGCTAACAGCCGTGTTGCTCCTTGTACCTCTGGCGTCTAAATTAACTTTAAAACCTTTTAATAGAGCTTACGTGATCATATCGTCTGTTTAGTGGTTCTACAATTGTCAATTGAACTATCAATACAATTGGACACGCAAAATTAATATTGATGACGTCCGCGTATTTAATATCATTCAGTTACTTACAATGAAAAATTACTATGGTATCACTGCTCTTTGATCATCGAAATTATACTATTTATTACCCTTTTTCCCAATATTGGACCCTGTTCTCTATGTCGGTTGGCTGTAGGAGCCAAAGGGAACAGGGTCCAAGCTTTTTATATTTTTAAATATGTGTCTATTTTAAAATAGGTATTTTAAAATGTAACCGTATGTATTTAAAAAAAAAGTAACTAAAATAATAAAAAAGCTTTAAAAAAATATAAAAAAAAAAACATAATAAAACTCGAAAATGGAGAGTTTTATCACAGTATAAAGAGGTCTTCTCTTTCCCTACAGTAGTCCAACGAACACGTCTAGACAGAGCAATCGTGCGGGGTGTGTGGAGCGGGGGACGGAGGGGGGGGGGGCGCACCGTAGGTTGTATAGAATTGTTGGGTCCTAGGAATTAGCGGGTGTCGCATTTTATTTATTTGAATTTTAAATGTTGATTCAATTTTTCAACGGGTGTGTTGATTATGAATACTTATGACATTAAATTAGAGATCCAACATGGCGGACGCGAGTTTTTGAAAAACATCAATATGGGTATTGTTTTGAGGTTTTCAGGGGAGGTGGTTACGATTATAACCTTTATTTTGAGATCCAAGATGGCGGACGCGAGTTTTTGGTAAAAATCAATATGGGTATCGTTTTATAGGTTTTCGGGGGCGGTGATTACGAATATGACATTTATTTTGAGATCCAAGATGGCGGACGCGAGTTTTTAGTAAAAATCAATATGGGTATCGTTTTCTAGGTTTTCGGGGGCGGTGATAACGAATATGACATTTATTTTGAGATCCAAGATGGCGGACGCGAGTTTTTGGAAAAAATCAATATGGGTATCGTTTTCTAGGTTTTCGGGGGTGGTGATAACGAATATGACATTAATTTTGAGATCCAAGATGGCGGACGCAAGTTTTTAGTAAAAATCAATATGGGTATCGTTTTCTAGGTTTTCGGGGGCGGTGGTTACGATTATAACCTTTATTTTGAGATCCAAGATGGCGGACGCGAGTTTTTGGTAAAAATCAATATGGGTATCGTTTTCTAGGTTTTCGGGGGCGGTGATAACGAATATGACATTTATTTTGAGATCCAAGATGGCGGACGCAAGTTTTTAGTAAAAATCAATATGGGTATCGTTTTCTAGGTTTTCGGGGGCGGTGATAACGAATATGACATGAATTTTGAGATCCAAGATGGCGAACGCTAATTTTGAGTAAAAATCAATATGAATATCGTTTTCTAGGTTTTCAGGGGTGGCTTTGTACTTGGAGACCATGCGGACTCTCAGATATCGATTTTGAAAGCAATCGGTCCAGTAAATAAAAATTTCAAAATGGCGGCCACCTTTTCCAATTGTGACAACGGTTATGTACTCGGAGACCATGCGGACTCTCAGATATCGATTTTGAAAGCAATCGGTCCAGTAAATAAAAAGTTCAAAATGGCGGCCACCTTTTCCAATTCTGACAACGGTTATGTACTCGGAGACCATGCGGACTCTCAGATATCGATTTTGAAAGCAATCGGCCCAGTAAATAAAAAGTTCAAAATGGCGGCCACCTTTTCCAATTCTGACAACGGTTATGTACTCGGAGACCATGCGGACTCTCAGATATCGATTTTGAAAGCAATCGGCCCAGTAAATAAAAATTTCAAAATGGCGGCCACGTTTTCCAATTTTGATAACGTGTTATACATACTTACAAAAAAAAACACTATAAGAACATAATTATTTTTGTTTTTAGTCCTGTGTCAACCCTAACACTTTTTACGTCGCGACGAATGTCTAGACGTTGTCGGCATTTCCGAAAACATCAAACGCGTCGACTGACTATATGATGTTTAGACTATGGTTTTATTAAGTAACAATACTAAATTGGACTGCCTCGTTGGTCTAGTGATAGCAAGCGCAACTGCTGAGCACGAGGTCCTGGGTTCGATCCCCGGGTCGGGCAAAGTGTTATTGGGTTTTTTCATTAGAAAATTCTCAGTAGCAGCACGGAGTCTGGAATTGTGCCCGGTTAATGGCAATAGGCTTGCCCGCTATTACATGGGACTTATGAAATGCGAAACGTGGGTGTACTGCACACCTCTGCCTACCCCCTCTGGGGAATACAGGCTTGAGTCTATATATATATATACTAATTGAGTTTTTCGTTTAATGGTCATCGTTATTACGTTTACCGAAACATCGACATTCGATTTTGGGAGTCAGACTCCAGAAACAACGCGATGACCGGTGGAAACACAGAGCTGCGAGTGATGATAATTCACTTGGCAATAACTACGTTTCTGATCGTATATCAAAGTCTTATTAGTGTTCCAGGTTTGCCAAAATCTGTTTCGCATCAAGTTCTGGCTGTGAACGTGATGATTTACTACTTGTAAGCAAATTGCATTAGTATTCGGTGAGTCGTGCAATTATTGTATTGGAAATAAACTGACGAAACTTGCTGTAGGTTAGACTAGGCGATAAGTGATGTTTAGATTTTAATATAAGGTATTATGTTATAAATTACTTCACATAATACAACTAATAAGACAATACGAATAAGTTGCCAGTTTTCTCGTGAGTCTAAATTATGTTATAATGTCCCCTCGGCGGAATTTCGAACACAGCGGCGAATCTCAACGAAGATAAGCCAACTACTCAGGAGATATTATAGTGCACAAGAGTGTGCGAAATCACAGGTGCACTTTCTATTCCCTCACTCTCTTAGTCTGATGGGACGGCAATCCAACATGACCGGAGAGAGATTAGGCGCAGGGCTAATGGCTTTATGTGCTCCGAGGCAAGATGCAGGTGATAATAAGTTTAAAACGCACATAACTCACGAAAAGTCACTGATGCGTGCCTTGGGTTCGAACCTGAGACCTCTAACTTGCCAGTCAACGGTCATACCACTAGGCTATAACTGACGTATCAACTACTTAATGCATACAACACGTAAAAACTAAAATATTTGAATGTAGTTACATACATTTGAAATAATAATGATCCTTACAAAAATATTCGACAAAATAATCGAATTAGCATTGCAATAAATAGGTACAAAATTCCCAAATTAACCGACCAACATTGACCTTTTTATCAACAGCAGCTGATAACCGTAATCAAAACTCGCCAACTGTATGATGGATACCAAGAACCAATCGTTTGGCTTAACTTTACTCTTACCAAAATGTAAATATCCAAATATGACCACTAAAATAAAAATAAAAAACACTTGTCACACAAAAACACTGTCCACTAAACAAGAATTCAAAATTCGAACACAATTTTCTAAATTCAAATCACACAAATCATACAAATAAAAAAAGAATAATCGAATTCGCTATTGTTTTCAAGTTCGTTCTTAATTCGAAATTTTAAACGATTCTTTTTACGTAAACGCGGGAGTTGTATTTCGGTACGTTTTACGTGTGGTACGTCCGTTCGTCGCGACTCCGTGGTGCTTACTTCAGAGCTTTCAGAACGCTTTCAGTTTCAGGCGAGCGGAGTTGGGGGATGGAGCGCTTTTATGCTTTATGTCAAGCGCAGTCATTCAAATTACGTGGGGTAGGCAGTTACGTGTTAGAGAAGAGGTAGGAATTTATTTCTATTAATTGTTGTAAATAGAAAACACTTGCATAGAAAGTTGTAATTTGTGAGCTGTATTTCCTACTGATAGTAAATTAACGTAATCTTATTTGTTTTCATCCAAACAATTTTTATTGAGTGTCAAATTAATATATCAATTTCGGAGCTCTACACAACGCTCTCTTAAAACACAAATCACTGACGTAGCTCACAAATCAAGTGGTATTGAAGAACTTAGGGCTAGTCACTACTGACCGCCCTGCACCAAAAAGACGATGGCGTCATGAACTAGACAAGATTTTAAGGCTGGAATTATTTTATCTTATCAGTAAGAAACATCTGACACTAAAACGCGAAGATATTCCCCGATGGTGTATAAAACCAAGTCCAAGAGATCAAGAGGTCTACGGGCGGTCTATACTCTGACACCAGGCTGTTCAACCATAAGATGAAGACAATTCAGCAAAAAATAATAATATAAGTAAAATATATTTTTTTACGTAAAACGGTTTGGTCGTCAAAACTAAAGCTGTGTACCAAATATCAGATCAATCTGTCAACAGGAAGGGGGTAAAATATCGATTACTAAATTTGAACCAAATAATAAACAGGGCAACCTAAGTAACACCGTTTAATAAGGTAACCACTTAACTACGATATTCGATAAATTTATCACATTCGAGAGGTCAAGGGTGTTATTTTTGACACATACCTAACCTACGCTAAATTGGGTTTTTTAACATTGACATCATCATCCTCCTAACCTTATTATTCCCAAACTTTGTTGGAATCGGCTTCTAATCTAACGAGATGCAGCTGATTATTAGCTTTCTTAGGAGCGACCCCCGCAACACAAAGGGATACGATATTCTATGGTTAGATCAGATGTCAGGATTTTATGAGGATACTGACTTCCTATATCGACTGTCAAAGATCTTCATGACAACCGGGAGTTGGTTATAGATAGCTGATCATACTTTACACAGTGTTCACAAACGCAGTCGGAGGCATCCTTTAGGTAATATTCTTCTGGGTTTAGAGAGAGAGAGAGAGAATGAATAGTTAATGCCTCCGACTGCGTTTGTGAACACTGTGTAAAGTATGATCAGCTATCTATAACCAACTTGTTTCTATCTTTTTAGTTAGCAGTCGGGTTTTTTGTTTTTTAATAATATTTTTTTCCCAAGAGATAGTTTAAGAACTATATTATAATATAGTCGTTAAACTATGTATGTACTATATATTATATAATGGCAATCATTTATCACGAAAAAATGCATAGTTCCTGTAGGTCTCACGGACGAAATCGCGGGCTATATCAAGTTTAAACATATAAGTTGTATATATTTTTGTAATCACCTTTTAAAACTCTTCATTTTGATACCCCTTACGATTGGTTTGGGGGGACTTTTTTTTTATTAATCACACCTTTTGGCGCCAAAAATCTGCCATATCGATTTTTTTAAATTTGTATATACCCAGTGACACTCGCGCAATAAAGACGAATCCAACGACATATCATTCATCAAAATCGCTTTAGCCGTTTAGTAGTTACGAGGGAACATAGGGACGGACATACATACATACAGGTCAAACACATAACCCTCCTTTTTGGCTTCGCCGCAGTCGGGTAAAAAGAACTGACTCGGGCGGGACTTGTACCCGCGATCTCTGGCGTACAAACCTTACCAACAAAACTACCGAGTCCTGCCCGCTTCAGTAGGAATTACAAGTCAGTTGTCTTTGCGAGTTTCTTCATCACTACATAGTATAAACAAAGTCGCTTTCTCTGTCCCTATAACCCTATGCATGCTTAAATCTTTAGAACTACGAAACGGATTTTGATGCGGTTTTTTTAATAGATAGAGTGATTTAAGAGGAAGGTTTATATGTATAATGCACCCTTGCGAAGCCGGGGCGGGTCGCTAGTATTAAATAATTTGATTTAATAAAAAATATATTATTCTAGCCCTAAGACTATAAGTTCTAGCGACCTAGTGGTACTAATGGACGCGCGCATGTACATAATAAGTTTACCCAACAAGGCTTATTGTTTAAGTAAAATTTGTTGTTGTTTATATTCCAAATAGTAACATGAATGTTAATAAAATATACGTAATTTTTAGTATCAGTATCATACGATAATCAATTAGACCCGCGTCGAGTACCTCAATACCCAAAGCAATTAGTCGTCTACATATACATACGACGTGATATCACGTCTATCTGTAGATCACTGGTGCGGTAATGAATATGTCACTACAAATCCTAGCCAGACGGAGTGGCTTGTGCTCTCATGATTTTGATTTAGAGAACTTAGTCGGACATTTTAACAGCTAACCATTTTAACACTTTTATTTTTAGGGTCCCGTACCTAAAGGGTGCCAAACAAGCCCATATTACTAAGCCTCCGCTATTTGTCCGTCCATCTGTCCCAGGGATGTATCTTTTGAACTTAAGGTAGTTTTTAAGTTTTTCATTTACAAAAATGCAAAAAATTTGGGCAATATTGTGGGCAATATTGGGCATAGATCCAGTTTGTTCTTTTTTTTTTAGTTCTTTTTTTTTCGTGTGTTTTTTTTTTTTTTATTTATTAAATACTTCTTTATGTAGCGCCTTGCGCAATATTTGCGTGTTAATAAATGATTTCTTTCTTTCTTTCTTTCTTCTTTCTTTCTTTCTATTTAATATTTTATGTTTCTAATATTAGTTTAGATGACCCCACAATGCTCCTCAGACACAAAAGCATCATTGCTTCGAAACACTAAAACCTATTTATATCACTAATATTAACAACCAGTGCACCTTGGTCTATACACCACTTTGACAAACAAACTAAAGTAGGAGGTTCAGGGGTCAGCGAATACTGGTACAATAGGAAGTAAAGTTTGCCTATAAGCAGCCGTGCTATAATTTGCTCTGAATTATAAATAAAGGGGGAGTTACGCCCCTTTTCATTAACACTAGGAGGTACTTAAATGAGTCAGTCGTGATAGCCTAGTGGCGGTGACCGTTAACTGGCAAGTCAGAGGTCTCGGGTTCGAACCCAAGGCGCGCACCTCTTGACTTTTCGTAAGTAATGTGCGTTTTATAAAATGAATTATCACTCTCCGTGCCTCGGATAGCACGTTAAGCTGTTGGCCCCGGCTGTCAATAGTAGATCTTTGACAGTCGTTACGGGTAGTCAGAAGCCCGAAAGTCTGACAACCAGTCTTACCAAGGAATATCGTGTAACCCAGTATCTGGGTTGTGGAGGTCTGATAGGCAGTCGCTCCATGTAAAACGCTGGTATTCAGCTGCATCGGGTAAGACTGGAAGCCGACCCCAACATAGTTGGGAAAAGGCTAGGCAGATGATAGGAGGTACATAAATGACTAAATACATTTTTGTGAATTTTTTTTTTTTTACATGTTATAGCACATGATAGCTTATTAAATACCTATAATTATTTAATAAGAAAATTTGAAAAACTAAATACAGTTCTTCATCATCACTAATTTAAGCGCTCTGAGCTATCACAGCTCACCAACCCACAACAAACAATAAGTTAAGTGAAGTAAAATTAAACTTGAACTGAAATAGTTAAATTTGCACAATGACAGTAACTAGCCGTCGTGTTACGAGTACACAAGTTACTAGTAACTTACTTACGACACAAGTTAACTAACAAGTGTCAATTAACACGCAACGGTAACGTAACACAAGTCAATGAAGTTAAACGAACTTATAATGAAGTCGTGTATTGTAATGTGAATATCGTTGTACAGATATCGCTATTGGTGCTAATTCTCTTGCATACGCTCTAAACTAATTTAGACTCACTATCTCTCTTTCTAACTCAATTTTCAAATCATTAGAAAAGGATAGAAGATTTTTAGAGCTGTCAAACTAGTCCATTTGCGTGATATCAACGAGAATTTAGTCGGCATGCATAACGTCTCGTCTAATTTCATGTGAACTGCAAGGACGTAGACTAATTTGACAGCTCTAATTTGATAGTTCAATTTGCTGTCCTTTTTCTATGGTGTTTATTAGAAAGAGATATAGTTAGTTAAAAATTAGTTTAACGGGGTGTACAAGAGAATCAGCACCATTATCGATATAATCTGTCAAATTTCTTTAATAGATTTTCAACTTTCTCTTTAAAGCATTAGATTTAAAGTTGATTGGGAAAATTTGACAGTTTCAGGTAGCCCGATGTGCTGGTGTCTGTACACAAAATGTTCAAACGCCATTTCCCTCCCGATGTAATGTGTGTGTCCAATTTTGTGCCTGAGTATCCAGACATTTTGAGAATTTGACGATTTGCTAAATAGACGTTCTGCGATACAGACCATCTGATAGTTGGACGTTTTGCTACATGGATATTTTGCTGATTAGACTTATTACTCATTAGACGTTTCGACTGATAGTTATTACCACACGCCCTAGGCGTAGAAAGAGGTTTGAAATTTCAACTGATTCTGGTGGGATACGGTGGTAGCTTAGCGGTCAGAGCACGAACTCGGTAAATCAAAGATCGTGTGTTCGAATCCCGCCTTCGAATTTTTTCAAAATTTCTTATAAAATAATACTATTTAATAAGCTATTTAATGTATCTTTTTACAGTAATTTGTGTTTAATTACTTATTTATAAGGTACCACCAAAATAGGTGCTCAAATTTTTACACAGCGATTGAAAAAACTTACTTTATCAGACGAATAATAAAGTTATATTATTGATATTTTTCGATAATAGATCTCAAATTCTCAACTGATATAAAAATGTTTGCCATCCTTTATTAAGAGGTTATTTATAGGGTATTATTTATCTTTGTTTGTAGAAAACATCCCTTTTGTCATTAAATTTTACGTTTAAAAGTAGAAATGTTTATATCTGAACTTACCTTTCATCCACTGAAGCGGAGTAAATCCAGCTACACACCACGGTTGACTGACTTATTTAAAATAATGGTAAATCTAAATTGGAAATATGTAAACTCCTGCTAGTGACTATGATTTCAAAGCAAACAGCTCTGTCCAGAAGCTAAATAAAGAGAAATCTTTGATTCGGATAAAACACAAAATTTAAAACAATTTACAAATGCAACCGGTTAAGTCAACTATTGTATAAAAAGATAAAAATGGTTAAATTTTCTATGAAACGATAAATGGTTTTTATAATAAAATGTCTTTTTATCAAAAACGTAAAAAAAACAAAAACGTTTCCTGTAAGTCAGAAAATGTAATAAAAGACCAAACTTTTCACCAAATCTTCTGAAATACATTTTTTTAAACTAATATTTGCTTGTTATTCTATTTATAGTTAATATTTTGTCTTAGATGTACCCATAATAAGAATACACTTCGCGAAAAGACACGTTGTAATGAATATTAAACTATTTCATCTAAAATCATCATACGTTCCTATATACAAACACAAATAATACACACTTTCCTGTAAAATTATTTTGTTGATGGTTCAATGCATAAATAAATAAATTTCATACATTCATCCTACATTCTCTTATCTCTTTCACAATTTATATAAAACAGAGACTTACCTATGACGGACGGCGTTAACGTTTGGTCCCACGGCGGATCCTCTTCGTTTTTACGAAAACTTCGTTCCACTGTACGAAATAAATATTGACGATTAGTGATAGAATAAAATGCTTATATAAATCATAAACAGTGATTAAATCATTTGAATTTGAAAGGAATCATTTGAAATGTTGTGCTGGATGATAATGGAGGGTTTCAGCTGGACAAAAAGAATTACCAACGAAGATTATTTTTCCATTTATTCATTTGTAAACATATAAAATACATTTTTAAATATATATAAAAAAAAATACATTTAAAAATATAAAATATAGTAGCCCACCGGTATCGGGATTATTTTTATTATTATATATATTTATTATTTATATTTATACATTTTTGTATCACGACAAATATTTGCCGGTATAAAAGGATAACACGGGCCAAAGCCAAGTCTTAGCCAGTAAATGAATTAATGAAATGATGAGACGATGACGAGATTATGGTGTATTTATGGGTGTGTTTGTTGGTGTGATTGTGTGTGTGATGTGACTGTTAGTGTGTCATTATCGTTTTGTAGAAATTTCCTGACGATTCTACAAGTATTTAAAATGGCTGCTTTTTGAATAGTTCTATATGTGTAAGGTGATATTTGTAATGATTGCAAAGATTGGTGAAGTTGTTTGGGTATAACCCCAGTTGTCGATACTACTATTGGGATTATTGAGACATGGCTAAGTCGCCACATTCGGCTAATCTCTATTTTAAGATCAATATACTTTGAAAGTTTCTCGGCAATGGTAGTCTGTAAGTTATGTGTGTTTGGTACTGCTATATCTATTATTTGTGCGGTTCTATTACATTTATCCAATAAAGTTATGTCAGGTCTATTATAGTGCGTGGTTCTATCAGTAAGGATAGCACGATCAAAATATAATTTGTGTGTGGTATTTTCCAGAACAACTTCGGGAATATACTTGTAATATGGTGTTGATGGAGCAGAAATTAAATTATATTTGAGTGCTAGTTTTTGGTGTATTATATTAGCAATTTGATCATGCCTATGTTTATAATCAGTCTGGACTATTGCTTTACATGCACCTGTAATATGTTGGATGGTTTCAGAAGAACTATTACAACGTCTGCAGATGTCTGTGGGTAATGGGACTCGCATGATGTGTTTTTGATAGTTTCTTGTTTCTATAACCTGGTCTTGGATGGCAATCATAAACCCTTCTGTCTCTGGGAATAAGTCCCCGCGACTTAGCCATTCGTTCGATGCATCTTTATCGACGTTATGTTGGCCAAGGTCCTTACGATGCCTACCATGCAGCGACTTTTGGGTCCACTCTGTTAATTTTGTCAGGTTGTCAGTAAGTTTTTCGTTTTTCTGGGTTCTCCTATCAGCCATATTTAACGGGGTGAGTTTGTGATCGCTGAGTGTTATTGCTTTGTGTAGTGTAGATGTGTTGCTTTTTGCTTGAAAATAAGATCTTAATATAGTGATTTGTTTGTTGTGTAGGTTATTGATATCTATAATGCCTCTTCCTCCTTCCTTTCTCGGGAGTGTCATTCTCTGCGTACAGGCTCTAGGATGGTGTTTTCGGTATTTTGTCATAGTAGTGTGTATGATGCGTCTTAATTTAACAAGTTCTGTCTGGTTCCAACTGATTATACCGAAAGAGTAAGTAAGAACAGGAATGGCATAAGTGTTTATTGCTTTAATGGTATTTCGGCCATGTAATTGTGTGTTAAAAATTGACTTTAATCTGTGTTTAAATTGTTTTGTAAGTGTAGTTTTTATTTCTTTGTGTTGTATTTGTTTCGACTGAATATATCCTAGGTATTTGTAAGTCCCGTTTTCATCTAATGAATCAATGGATTGTCCGGTCTGCAGTTCATGTGAGTGTATGTAAGTTTTTCCTAATTTAATTGAATTAATTTTACATTTGTCAATGCCAAATTCCATAGAAATATCTGTTGAAAATTTTTCGGTAACATTAACTAATTCTCCTAAATCTTCAGCCGAGGTTGCATATAGTTTTATGTCATCCATGTATAGAAGATGATTTACTTTATATTCCTGTTTGTCGGTCAGTGTGTCAAGTGTTAAATCAGTATATTGAAGCAAGTACCCCGGTTTTAAGGTATTAAGTTGGTTTGAAAGAGGGTTCAATGCGAGACAAAACCATAATGGGCTGAGAGAGTCACCTTGAAATATGCCTCGCTTGATCTTGATTGGTTCTGTCTCAACATTACCTGTAGATGTGGTAAGATGTAAACGGGTCGTCCATTGCTTCATTATACTACCTAGGAAGTTGGTTAGTTGAGGGTGTATTTTATAGATGCTTAAGACCTCTAATAACCATGTATGAGGTACTGAGTCAAAGGCTTTTTTATAATCTATGTACATGGTGCAAATATCTTTTTTTGTGCGTTGAACTTGCTTTAGAATAACGGAATCTATAGTTAACTGCTCTTTACATCCTTGGCTAAACTTTCTACATCCTTTCTGTTCTTCTGTTAAAATATTATTTGTGTCTAGGTGTTGATATATACTATAAGTGATGCATGATGTAATTATTTTATATATTGTCTGCAGGCAGGTTATTGGTCTATATTTAGCTGGGTTGGTGGCATCATTAAGATCTTTGGGTAACATATATGTAATACCCTCTGTCATATAAATAGGCATAGTGTTTGGGTCTTTTATTATTATTCAATAATACTTACTGTTGAGAAAATGTGCAGTAACCGGGGTCTTCTTTTTCTTGTCACTTGAATCAAAATCTGTAACAATAGTGATATATAAATAAATAGTTTTAAACTTTTAACTATTTAAAAATACTAGGACAATTTATGAAAAGAGATTTTAGACTAATTTTTTTTGCTAAACTGGCAAACTTACGTAGAATAAGTCTGTACAAAATACCATTTTATTTATTTTTGCTTGTCTGTAACTTTAAAATGCTAATCTTCGATACGGCTGAATTAATTTAATATAATTTATTTAATAATTAAAAAGTGTATTTCATAAAAATCCATTGAAGCTATCAAAAGTTATGCTAACTTAAAAGTTATGAAAAGAAAACGACGACAGTTTTCAGTAATATAATATAATAACGTACTGTTGGGTTGGTTGTTGGCGTGGATGCGCTCCATGAACCTTGAGATCCTCTTGTTGTGGTGCTCGCCGTCCAGGCAGCAGCCCTCCTCCACGGCGCGCGCGCACAGGCGGTGCACGCGCAGCTTGCAGTCTGCACACAAATCACACTCATCCTCATCAGAGCTTCCAAACCAGCCACGCACAGAGGACTTTTTAGATTCATATGCGTTTTACAAATGTCACTTTCTAATACGGTGAGGGAAAACATCGTGAGAAAACCAGCACACCTATGACATTTTCCGATGGTATGTAAAGTCACGTTAAAGGCTTAAGGGCGGCTCAAACCAACCATACGATTATAACGATCATGATCATAGCGATACATGAGGGAAACCATCACAAAGAAACTAACACACCTCACAATTGTTCTCCAAGTTGTGCAAACCTATAATAGACTTAGTAATGGTAAATCGGGCATATTTTAGATAATCCATGTAGCGACATGGGAGTTTTTCTGCGTTGAGGTGAGATTAAGCTTATTAGAATCACCTTAGTTTCTCGAGGATTGCCAGCAACATTGTGATGCTGCTGACAATGTCGCGGAGTGATACTTGGGAACCGGAATGCCCAGCCCTGTATATATATGACAACCATATTACACATACACATGCCATTCAGAATGTAAACTGCCGTTTCATCTCCCATGCAGGCTAAGATCAGTGATTTTGCGGATCAATAAACAAATATTCAACCGTGTACACTTCTTTTCTGTCTTAAGTCATACAATCTTGATACATCTTATAAATGAAAAGTGAATAAAAATAACGTTAGTATGTACCTGTACAAACATAAGCTTGCGGCGCGAGTCCCCATATGATATTCTGGCAGTGATGGCAGTGTCCGACCGACGTTAACGCTTGTAACTGCAAGTGATGACCTCGGACTACGAACTGCAACAAGTATCAAGATTAGAGGATGAAGTTTTCAAGTCTTAATACAGGGTTATTTGTAAAACACCAGCATCCTTAAAAGGGGTCATTAAACTCATCATTACGAACAACTTTTACTATGGGACCAACCCTGAAATCGTAAAAAAAAATCAGCTGTTCCATACATTTATGTTAACATGATTCAACAAAATGTATGGCAACTATTTTTATAGTGACGGCACTGCATCCAACGAGGAGGTCTCTACTTATTGTTTTGTATTAAAATTGTACGTTTTGTATTTAGATTGGAAACAATACTCACAGGTTGCGGATGTTGCTTGGTGATCTGTTTGACTCGCTGTTTGTATAACTTGTCGCGCTGCAGGAACGACGCGCGGGAACCCCCCACTGCCGCCGCCACCGACGCCGGCCTGAACAACAACAGATAATTCATTATTACATTAAATTTCTGGAAGATAATTATAAAATAGTCAAAAATTACAAGAAAATAACGAATAAATAATGATAATAAGAATAATAAATAGTTTATTTCATCCAACTTGCATATACAGACAAAAATATACAGTGTTGCAGGTAATTATTTCAGTTCGTAGTACTTATACAGGGTTATTTGTAAAACACCAGCATCCTTAAAAGGGGTCATTAAACTCATCATTATGAACAACTTTTACTATGGGACCAACCCTGAAATCGCCAAAAAAAAATCAGCTGTTCCATACATTTTGTTGAGTCATATGATCATAAAATGTATGGAACAGCTGATTTACTTTTTTTGCGATTTCAGGGTTGGTAAATAAAAGCTTTTTAACAAAAAACTTCAAAATAGACTTCAAATAGCTAGAAATAACCCAAAAACGTTCGTTTAAGAGACTTCTTAGTTTAAAAGTCGGGTTTGTTTTTTATTAATTGATGATAATAAATGTTTACTGCACTAACTACTTACTATACTGCAATATGTATTCTCCAAAGTAAAGATTAAGTTCATCGCTCACCTTTTTTGCCTTCCTAACATTATATTCATTCACCACTCTAATAAAATACAGCAAAAACTCACTTAGACCCTTTCAATTTCTTCTTACAAGACCTAGGACTCTGCCACCACCTCCTTCTAACTTCCAAAGCCTCAATATCACTCAAATCCATGGCATTTACCATAATTAATTGGCTCCTTGCACTTCCTAACACGACTATTAATAAACTAAAAATACTTTGTGAAGGAAATATTGAGAGGAAAATGTTCGAATGATTCATTGAATGGGTAATATATTATGTTATTGTCGATTAATGATCCTATCGGTTTTTAATATTATTATTAAGCATTCTTGCTATCAATTTAAACTAAAAAAAAATTATCGTAAAGGGGAAAAAATAATCTAACTTTACTAGGATGTTGTTAATTTAAAAAAAATTACGAAGTTATAAGGTGCTGAACATTCTTTATTGAACAGAGACGAACAAATGACGTCATTGTTTCCGATGTCGAAGGCAAATAACTGTTACTCTTATTTGGTAGCTTACAATGTCCGACTGGTGGGCAAAGGTCTCCCCCAAATCCTTTGTACTTTTAATTATTTGCGGAGGGACTGGCCCACCAGACACTCGTAAAAGAATCAAGGTACTCCATATATATTTTTATTTTACGGGTAAATGATAACAATTACCCCCTCTACAATAAACTTTGGCTTTAAGCGTTTGTCATTATTATTTTTTCACATGAATGTATATTCTTTAGGGTGATAACGTATATGTATACTTTTTTAACAGTACGCGTAACTACCCCATAACTGAACATAAAAGGTAAAACTGAATATGATAATGAAATATAAAGTCTAACTTAATTAATCCAAAATATTTTAGGAGGCAGATTCATCACTTCAAAAAACTTTTCATAACTAGTCAAAAGTAATTTAAATAAATATTGTTTTTGATAGCGTATTTTTGAATAGTTTTTAAATATATATCTTGATAGATTTGGGTTTATAACCGCTATAGCCCCGTTATTCATAAAGCAATTAACTTCATGGAGTTTAAACTATAACCAATAACGTTTAAAAGATTTATGGATGGCGTATCTAATGCAAAAGGGACAAAAGTAAGTGTACTTACTCACTTAACCTATAAGAACGTGGATACATAAAAAAATATACGTATTAAATTATACATAAACTAAATCATTCAAATAGTAAATTTTTACTTCACTTCATAAATTTTTACACGCATCACTATGAGCATCTAATGTCAGGCAACCAAACGGAGGCAGGCCAGCAATAGGTGCTATTATCGTGTTTTGTTGCTCTTTTGGATTGGGCACTTGGCGGATCACAAATCCATTAAGAATTAACAAAAATTATTTGAATTATTTTATAACAGTAATAAAAAGAAGTTTGAAAGAAAAGCTATTTAACCGTATAACTTTCGTGTATTCGTATAAAGTTTTTAGCCCGTGATCGTGAAAACCTAAGACAAAATCGTGAAAACCTAGGGCAATATAATACTTTGCATTATTAATGTTAGACCTTATACATACCTATTATACTCAATACGGTATAGAGTACAAAAAGAATGTGTGTGATACCTGCAGTGCAGACACAGTGCGGCCGCTATGAGCGCGGCCAGCAGCGTGGCGTGCGCGTCGTGTGCCGCGTGGGTCGCGTGTGCCGCAGTACATACAGAATGTGTGTGATACCTGCAGTGCAGACACAGTGCGGCCGCTATGAGCGCGGCCAGCAGCGTGGCGTGCGCGTCGTGTGCCGCGTGGGTCGCGTGTGCCGCAGTACATACAGAATGTGTGTGATACCTGCAGTGCAGACACAGTGCGGCCGCTATGAGCGCGGCCAGCAGCGTGGCGTGCGCGTCGTGTGCCGCGTGGGTCGCGTGTGCCGCAGTACATACAGAATGTGTGTGATACCTGCAGTGCAGACACAGTGCGGCCGCTATGAGCGCGGCCAGCAGCGTGGCGTGCGCGTCGTGTGCCGCGTGGGTCGCGTGTGCCGCAGTACATACAGAATGTGTGTGATACCTGCAGTGCAGACACAGTGCGGCCGCTATGAGCGCGGCCAGCAGCGTGGCGTGCGCGTCGTGTGCCGCGTGGGTCGCGTGTGCCGCAGTACATACAGAATGTGTGTGATACCTGCAGTGCAGACACAGTGCGGCCGCTATGAGCGCGGCCAGCAGCGTGGCGTGCGCGTCGTGTGCCGCGTGGGTCGCGTGTGCCGCAGTACATACAGAATGTGTGTGATACCTGCAGTGCAGACACAGTGCGGCCGCTATGAGCGCGGCCAGCAGCGTGGCGTGCGCGTCGTGTGCCGCGTGGGTCGCGTGTGCCGCAGTACATACAGAATGTGTGTGATACCTGCAGTGCAGACACAGTGCGGCCGCTATGAGCGCGGCCAGCAGCGTGGCGTGCGCGTCGTGTGCCGCGTGGGTCGCGTGTGCCGCAGTACATACAGAATGTGTGTGATACCTGCAGTGCAGACACAGTGCGGCCGCTATGAGCGCGGCCAGCAGCGTGGCGTGCGCGTCGTGTGCCGCGTGGGTCGCGTGTGCCGCAGTACATACAGAATGTGTGTGATACCTGCAGTGCAGACACAGTGCGGCCGCTATGAGCGCGGCCAGCAGCGTGGCGTGCGCGTCGTGTGCCGCGTGGGTCGCGTGTGCCGCAGTACATACAGAATGTGTGTGATACCTGCAGTGCAGACACAGTGCGGCCGCTATGAGCGCGGCCAGCAGCGTGGCGTGCGCGTCGTGTGCCGCGTGGGTCGCGTGTGCCGCAGTACATACAGAATGTGTGTGATACCTGCAGTGCAGACACAGTGCGGCCGCTATGAGCGCGGCCAGCAGCGTGGCGTGCGCGTCGTGTGCCGCGTGGGTCGCGTGTGCCGCAGTACATACAGAATGTGTGTGATACCTGCAGTGCAGACACAGTGCGGCCGCTATGAGCGCGGCCAGCAGCGTGGCGTGCGCGTCGTGTGCCGCGTGGGTCGCGTGTGCCGCAGTACATACAGAATGTGTGTGATACCTGCAGTGCAGACACAGTGCGGCCGCTATGAGCGCGGCCAGCAGCGTGGCGTGCGCGTCGTGTGCCGCGTGGGTCGCGTGTGCCGCAGTACATACAGAATGTGTGTGATACCTGCAGTGCAGACACAGTGCGGCCGCTATGAGCGCGGCCAGCAGCGTGGCGTGCGCGTCGTGTGCCGCGTGGGTCGCGTGTGCCGCAGTACATACAGAATGTGTGTGATACCTGCAGTGCAGACACAGTGCGGCCGCTATGAGCGCGGCCAGCAGCGTGGCGTGCGCGTCGTGTGCCGCGTGGGTCGCGTGTGCCGCAGTACATACAGAATGTGTGTGATACCTGCAGTGCAGACACAGTGCGGCCGCTATGAGCGCGGCCAGCAGCGTGGCGTGCGCGTCGTGTGCCGCGTGGGTCGCGTGTGCCGCAGTACATACAGAATGTGTGTGATACCTGCAGTGCAGACACAGTGCGGCCGCTATGAGCGCGGCCAGCAGCGTGGCGTGCGCGTCGTGTGCCGCGTGGGTCGCGTGTGCCGCAGTACATACAGAATGTGTGTGATACCTGCAGTGCAGACACAGTGCGGCCGCTATGAGCGCGGCCAGCAGCGTGGCGTGCGCGTCGTGTGCCGCGTGGGTCGCGTGTGCCGCAGTACATACAGAATGTGTGTGATACCTGCAGTGCAGACACAGTGCGGCCGCTATGAGCGCGGCCAGCAGCGTGGCGTGCGCGTCGTGTGCCGCGTGGGTCGCGTGTGCCGCAGTACATACAGAATGTGTGTGATACCTGCAGTGCAGACACAGTGCGGCCGCTATGAGCGCGGCCAGCAGCGTGGCGTGCGCGTCGTGTGCCGCGTGGGTCGCGTGTGCCGCAGTACATACAGAATGTGTGTGATACCTGCAGTGCAGACACAGTGCGGCCGCTATGAGCGCGGCCAGCAGCGTGGCGTGCGCGTCGTGTGCGGCGTGGGCCGCGTGTGCGTGCGCGCCGCAGCCCGCGCCCGCATGGGACACGGCGCGCAGTTGTCCGCAAAGCAGCTGCTCCACCACTATCAGCTCCTGTACGACAACAACGTCCGTTCAAATGGTTTGCGAGCTTTGTTAAACCGACACAAAGCGAACTCAACTTGTACCGAAAGGCTACTTCAAAGACTCGGCGCGTGCTGCGCAACCGCAGTAAATATTTGCACGCTGCGTTTAATGTCGGTTTATGACAAATGAGACACCCGATTTGTAAAAAAAAATGCGATGCGATTGAACGCCATAACAACAATAAAAATTGCATTGTGTCTGCGGTACGGCAGTCAAAGTACAAAAATAGTAGCTAATCGACCAAAACAGTAATCTCGACAGTAAAGGAAAGGATAAAAGTGGAACTTTATTCCGAAGAAATTTGAACACCAATGTTATACAGGGTTATTTGTAAATCACCCTTATACCTTGTTAGAAAGTTTAGTTACTAAACTACTTGACTATAATTAAAAATATTTATTCCAGTCGCCCGTTTTTGTAAAAAACTTAAAAATATCAGCAAAAACAAAACGCACGTTGCTTTGATTTATTCATCAATATGCAATCTAATTTATTAATATGTAGCTAAGTTGCCGTTTCTGTTAAATACATACTTTGAGTTTTTATTAGAATATTGGCTGCAGCTCCACGCAATTAAGACAGAAATATTAATTATCATTTTAATGTAATATCAAAACGTATGGCAAAAAGCATAGGAAGTCTGAAAACCATCTGTCTGACAGTCTGACATTTCTGTCACTGCCATGTTATTTGCCACAGGGTTGCCAACCTTTATATATCAATATTCGGAGTGATCTAGTGTTGCAAGCTCGTTATTTTTCACCATTTCTTTACAAAAAAACGGATAACTGTAAAATCTTTTTAAATGCGTAAAAAAATCATAATAATTGTGCTCTATCATCCTGCATAGGTCAGATTGCAGTTCAAACTTTTATTTATTTTAGTTCCAAGCACCATACATTTTTTAAACATCCTCCTTAGCAGTCGGGTAAAAAGTTTAAATAAAAGAAAATACTAAATGATTTATTTTAATCCATGTATTCAATTCAAATAACTCCCAAATGGTGGGTGGGTGTACTGCACTGCAAACTATTTGAGCGAATGTACTGTAACGTAAATTAAATTAACTTAGTATAATTGAGTTATACAGGGTTATTTGTAAAACACCAGCATCCTTAAAAGGGGTCATTAAACTCATCATTATAAACAACTTTTACTATGGGACTAACCCTGAAATCGCAAAAAAACATCAGCTGTTCCATACATTTATATTCACATGACTCAAAAATGTAAGGAACAGCAGAATATTTTTTGCGATATCAGAGTTGGTCCCATAGTAAAAGTTGATCATAATGATGAGTTTAATGACCTCTTTTAAAGATGCTGGTGTTTTACAAATAACCCTGTATAGTCCCATTAGAGTATTAGTCCTATAACTGCGTATTAACGTATAAAGTATTAACTCGACAGTAGTACTTTGGTTTAAACAGCTCACCTGTGCCTTGTCGACGTCGCACTTGTCAATGACGCTGTCCTCTGGCCCGTACAGCGTGGCGAGACCGACCTGTCTCTTCACTTGGAAGTCTGTCAGCTGCTGACTGAGCTCATCCTTAGCCTTTTGTCTTGCTTTCCTGAATACGTTCCGTAGAAGTTCTTCTTTATCGAATTCTGTGAAGAAAACAGAAAAGTAACCCTAAACTGTCTCGTCTAGTTGTCACAAGCCGAGAATTTGGATGCAACTCCTAGATAGGACAGTGTTCACGCGTTTCTTATCTCATAATTCTTAATAAATTAATTTAATTAATATCACAGTATAAAGAACTCTTCTCTTCCCTTACAGTAGTCCAACGAACACATCTAGACAGATAAATCGTGCGGGGTGTGTGGGGTGATTGGCACCCCACACACCCCGCACGATTGTACTATTACTGTAGGCCCAAGATTCCATACATTATTTCTGGAACACGCCATTAGGCGATAGTGCATTTTAATTAAATATTTGTATTTCCAATTTCGATTAAATTTTAAAATTTAAGGTTTAAAATTTTTGGATAAAAGATGAGGGACACGACTTTCCGGTTTTCGCGGGTGTTGATAACAAATATGACGTTTATTTCTATATTCAAGATGGCGGACGCAATTTTTGAAACAAAATCAATATAGGTATTCTTTTCGAGGTTTTCGGGGGTATTATTTTGAAAGTTTTCCGGGGTTTTGATTCAGAATTTGACATTCATTTTGGATTGAATTTAAATAAACCCAATGAGGTTATCGTTTACGAGGTTTTCGGGGGAGCTGATTACGAATATGACATTCATTTCTAAATCCATTATGGCCGACGCGATATTTGAAGTAAAATCTACATATATTTAAATCTTTAAAAAAATGTTACGGGGATTTACGAAAATTAGTTTGAATTGTATACCACTCAGTAACTTATAGTATTTATAGTCCAGTGTGGAATTTAAGTAAGATCAAATCCAAAAGTTTTCTTCAGTAAATATTCTCAAATAAGAATTTTAAAAAATTATTTGCGAGAATACGAGTATACAATACATACCATTAACTAAAACATGTTCGATTTCATTCGCCATGTTTTCATCGACGCCGCTTAACTGTAGTACCTGAACAAAAAAAATACAATAATTACAACACACCTATCAAAAGATAATAGCCATGGGTAAAATATGGGGAATGGCATCAATACTGTAAAATTTAGTGCATTCTCATCTTTTGTAGAAGAATGCTAGGAAGGTAGGAGTTGTTTAAAGCATGATAACGTATGACTTACCGCGTTGGGTACGAGGAAGGTGGAGAGTATTTCGTAGGCCCAGCGCCGCAGCGTGTGCGACTGCACGCCGCTCGCGCAGCGGAACCCGTCCGTCAGCACCAGCAGCAAGCATGCGCACGCGCATCTGCAGGGAAACATCCAGATCAATAATGTCGAAACCACTCATTAAAAATCACCCGTAGACCATCGAGAATATCTTTTAGGTGAGCTAGTAAGTCTTCATAATTTTTTCGTTCAAGTATGTCATGTATTAGTTCGAATCTGCGCCCTTTGTCATTGATTCATCTTGCCCGTTTTACAATTACCTTCTTTCACCTAGCAGCCAGTTGAGTAGCACAGCCGTCCTGGCCTTCGACTCGCGCACCGAACGCAGGTTTGAAAACAAACCTGAGTACGACGAGTTGTCCTGGAAAATTACATGATTAGTTTCTATTTTTGTGATTTCAATAAGCTAATGATACACGCTTAAGTCAAAAATTGCGATTTATGTATTTTTCGAAATAAAAAGATATTTGTAGAGACAAGTAACTTACAGATGCAGGTGAATCATCTTCTTCCATAGAAATTATAGCTCTTTGTGGGTCTGTACATGGCTGGAAAATCAGAAATATATTTAACAATGTTATTATTTAAATTTTCTTCCTTATGTTTATATCATTATTGAACTAACCTTGACGTTTTGATCAAGTTGCATTGACCGAAAATTTAAAAACTTGTATATCCCAATAAATTCTAGAATGTTCATTTTCCTTTTTAAAATTCAGCCCAGAGAGTGCGCGCGCGCTGATATTTAGGCCATGAACAGTAAACTACTCACCTGTGTGTTGGTGTGGTAGGGCGGCGGCGGCGTGCCGGGCGGCGGCGTGTGCGCCAGTGGCGCGCCCGCCAGCGGGGACGCCGCCAGCGGACCTGCGGGGGAACTAGCTGTTACCACTGTCGGGACCATAGAGTATTAAAAAAAAAGAGTGATAACGTCAACCACATTGCCTTGTGCGGAGCGAAAGCAGGTCTCACCATACAAATGTTAAAATGTCATTTTTTCAAATTATGTTTTCTAGACGTTTTTCAAAATTTAACTCAGCAGTTAACCATGATATAAGCTAAAATGTAACTTTTTCGCTCGTGGAGCCTAGTTGAACCGCAGTCGATCGAGGTATGATCGCAAACGGAGCTCGTGTCGCGGCCGCGTTGTTCATACCCGTGCTCACGGTTCATACTTCTATAGGGTTGCTCTATATTTTCTTATATACTCTAAGGTCGGGACATTCCCCATCTCTCAACACACGTACGAGACCGAACACCACATTAAGTACCCCTTTAATTGGGTGAGTGGGCAAACGCATACGTTTTTCATTAAAAATAATAATAATTGGGCTAGTTCCAATATCTATACGGACAGAATAGATAAACTAATCAATTAATTATTATAAAAATAAATAATAAATATATAAAAAGCCTTTCGAATGCGTAAATACGCGCGACAATATCATCTTCCTGTTTTATCCTAAATTTTTTTAAGGTTGGCGGTTTTTCTTCTTCCATTCATCTATGTTAGCCATGTCACTGCTTACTCTCCATTACTTACTTACTCTGCTTATTTTCCATTCATGTTGCCTTTGATACAATCCAACATCTATCTTTCTCGTATCTTTAATTCAACACAAAACAAATTCTCCAGAAGCAATTTCGAAAACCGGGAAAATAAATTCTTATCATTTATACTTATCATTCTGACGATTTAAATTATTACTCGGGTCTAGGAGGAATATAATCAATACAGTAAAACAATTTTTTATCGAATTTTACATTTTTTGGTCGCTACTTTTCGGTATCGGGTATCATTTTCGATGTTCTAAAAAAAAAGAGGTTCTGTAGGTGTTGATTACGAATATGACATTTATTTTAAGTTGTAAGATGGTGGAAGCGACTTTTTAAATAAAATCAGTATGGGTATCGTTTTCGAGGTTTTCGGAGGTGCTGGTTACAAGAGTCATTTATTTTTTTAGGATGATGACGGACGCCACTTTTGAAAACAAAACAGTGGTGTCGTTATCGTCATTTTCGGGGGTGGTAATTATGAATATGACATTTATTTAGATCCAAGATGGCGGATGCGACTTTTGAAGGAAAATCAGTGTACCGTTTACGAGGTTTTTGGGGGTGTTGATTATAAAAACTACATTGATTTTTTTAAAATTAAAAAAATTTAGAAGTTTTGTATGGTGGTTTTGTATGGTGTTTTTGTGGTTTTTATTAGAATTTATTTTATTTGAGCATGAATTTATGCGTTATTTGAACATTACTGTTACAGTCCAATGTTTTCAGATACTCACATCTAGTAAAGTCGTGGTCGAGCTGTTCTGGAGAAGAGCGACTCCTCATGTGCAGCACGGGCACGCCAGTGCGGTTGTCCGTCTGCAAACATAAACCTGCTATTATTGTGTGTACTCATAGATACAAATGAATTACAGCCTTACTAATTCAATAATATAAACGAAATATGGGAAAATTCTTTTTTCACAAAATTAACATTATAACAGATAGAAACTCTGATACGGTTTAACAGCAAAAGCTTATTATTATATTATTTAAATACGAATCATTATAAATATATTATAGCAGGTTATTTATTATGTATTTTATTTTATTAGTAAGGCTGTTATTACTTTATATATATTTATGAAATGTTAGTCACAATTTGAAAATGTTAAACATATAATGCTTATAAGCATTTCTGACATATAGATGTATATTTTATGAATAAAATTTACAAGGTATATTGAATTTTACCCAATTTAGATTAACCTAATCTTTCTTCCTAATTATAATAATTATTATACTCATATTTTACAAAGATCTTATCTTAAAAAAAAATTCAAGCAGTAAGAAATAAATTAAAAGCTAGAGCAATGAAATATTTAAGAAATAAAGTAATATACACATAGAAACATACAGCCGGATATACAGGAACATTCATGTGACAATAAACGATTGACGAAGATAAAAGTTTTTAGAACAATTTTCAATTCAATTTTTTAACAAATAATATTTTATTATAAATGTCTTTCTAATCAATTTTGCGTCTTATGACAACGAAGTTATGATCTACCTTTAACTGTAGTGTGATGTGAAACTAATAATACATAGTGATTTTCGTAAGCAAAAAAAATACCTTCAAATCTGATGCACGTACTGTCACCGTTGCAGCCAAAACAGTAATAAAACTACATTGCAGTGTGTAAAATAAATCTCGCTTACTTTCTCTATCTTGACAAAGTCGTGATGTGTTAAATACAAACATACGTGTTCATAAGAAGGTTCCTAGCTCCCAATTGTTCTAAAAACTGGTTCGTCATCGCGTTACCTGCAGCGGGGGAGGCGGGGCGTTGACGAGCGGGTAGTTCATTTGCAACGCGATCGAGTTGGGCTGCGGGCCCTCCGGCTCCCCCAGCAAGCCGTCCAGCGAGTGCGACGAGCAGCGCAGGCGGTCCTCGTAGGGCGGCATGGAGCGGTGCAGGTCGCGGCGCAGGTGGCGCGCCGGCGCGGGCGGCGTGCGCGCGGCGCGCGGCGGCAGCGGCGGCGGCGCGGCGTCCAGGCACGTGGTGGGCACGAGCGGCACCGTGTGCGTGTGCGCGTGCCCGGCGCGGCGCCGGTGCTGCTCGTCCGAGTGCTGGCGCTGCAGCGGCGCGGGCTCGGCGCGGCGCTGTTGGCGCAGGTTGCGCAGGCTCTGGTTGGTGAGGTTGGACAGGCTGCGCGGCAGCGCGGACAGGAAGGCGGAGGGGGAGCGCGGGTCGGCCGCCTTGCGCAGGCGCGGCTCCGGCTGTGCGGGGGTGCGTGTTATCTAACGTGCACTGCGCTAGTGCTCGCTGTGCTGAGATTTTGTGACCACGTCACGATTGAGGCCTGCAGTACTTTGTGGTTTTAGTGCTCACTCAAGGCTAATCTGTAGCATGTAATCTACAGTCCTACCAAGTTATCTTAAACATGAGTATAGATACTACAGCCGCAGTATAAAAAACTCCTCTCTTTCCCTACAGTTGTCTAACGAACACTTCTAGACAGAACTCTAGATTCTATACATGTCTGGGATATCTTTGGAAGGTGACGCATTCGCGTGTTCGGGGGTGTTGATTATGACGTTTATTATTCAAGATGCGGACGCGACTTTTTACTTAAAATCAGTATAGGTATCGTTTTTGAGGTTTTCTGGGGTGTTTATTACGAATATGACATTTTTACATCCAAGATGACGGACAGGACTTTTTGAAAATATTTTATTATGAGTATCGTTTTCGAGATTTTCGGGGAAACGGATTACGTTGTTTGTTGTTGATGTTTTCGAGGTTCTTGAGCAAGTTGAGTTGATCATCATGGAATTTAAAATAAATGTTATATTCGTAATCAGCACCCCTGGAAACCTTAAAAACGAGACCCATTTTGATTTTATTTAAAATCGCGTCAACACCCACGAATCAACACCCACGAAAACCTCGAAAAACATACCCGATACCGAGTCGTGGCCAACTTTTAATTAACATTTATTTAAGTATATATATTTTATATATATTTTTATAATTTTTTCTAGTTCTGATAGCATTTCCGTAAACGTATCCCTAATTCCGTTACATTCACGTAAATCCCTGTAGAATTCCCGTAATTTTATAAATATAATTCCCGAGAATCCAGTAACCCGAAATAACCTGGTAAATTTGTAAAAATCTTACGAACTGATACCCTAAAAGTGATATTTGTACACTCAGTTTGACCTCTCTCCGACATTGTAACCACAAATGAACTTACAGGCCCAACTATCTACTACTCTCTACGCTGACTAACTTATTATATTGTTTAGGGATGGCACTGGTGAAGGCAATATATCGCTATAATGTTACTCAGCGTTATTTTACCATTATTGTAAAGTTTAAATCCCTTATTCATGTTATTTAGCGTTATTATAGATCGTTAATTTGACCATATTCCAAGTACCAACTCTAAACAACATTTAACTTGTATTTATCTGACTAAAGAGATGTTTCAAATATTTCGAGTCCCGGCCAGGTCCATAATGCACTACAGTCTAAGATAGCCAAACATAAAGAACAGTTTTATAACATAGATACGTATTTATCAATTTTTCTGTCAAATTTTGCGATGTGCTGTTCATTTTACGCAACATAATTATCGAGAAACGATTTTTGACTCAGAGAATTGGTTCCCAACAAAATATAGCTCTATTGTTTCGATAAATTTCGAGGGATCCAACTTTATTAAATCTTATTTTCTGCCTATCTCATTTATCTGTAGAAAAATCGATGAATGATTTGATTTACAAGATTAATTTTGTAAACACTGAATCGATGAGTTTCCCATCTCTTAAGTGTTGTTATGTCATGGTGAGTAGTCCTAAAATGGGAAAGGTAATCTTTTTTATAATGCCAATTTTTTAGACAATTTTTTTTCGCTGTATATTGAACTTAATTTTTAAGGTAGTATAGATTTTTCCTGGCCGGAATTTAAACATCTCTGTTCCATCTATCAACTAATGATCGTATTAAAATCTCAACACAACAAAGCTTAACAGTGTGCTTATAGTTTACAGTTAGGTATAGACTCATAGATATGCAGTTACATCCATTCCCATGATGAGACGAAAGTTTTTGGTCCATTGCTTGTTTCCACCATATCTGATTCCATGCACGCTTCCAGTTTAGAACGTAATTAGTATCGACATCTAGTGCTGTGAAGAAATCCATAGCCAATCGATCCTTACGAGTTCAATGTAGGTTTATAAAGGATATCAAAATTCCTAAAATATTATACAATTTTATACAAATTGCACTAAGAATTTTTATACTGTTAAAATTAATGTAACATGAAAATTAAGTAAAGGTATTATGTTTATACAATTTTCTATAAAATTCCTCAATTGTAAATATTATAAAACAAATTTACCAGCAAAACAAAAAGTGGTAACAATTTAACGAAATTATGGAACAGAAATATTTCAGACAATTAAATTGTTTGTCACATTTAATTTACTTCTTGCCGATCAGACGCTATCCGAGTCAGATGTTAAAATCAATTTATATTACTCACGAATAGTCCTGCGCTCAATACTGACAACCTGTGAATATATTTTAAATCCACGCTAGATGCACCTTGGAAGAAAGAAATTGTAGAAAAGCTTGTATTTAAATCAATAATTATACGCGTCGCTACGGAGCGACCATAACTAATTAATAAAAAAAACCCTTACATAACAACCACAGTAACCAAAACAAATGACCCAATGACGTCACACGAACAAGCATGCATAGAAGCAGACAAGGTACAAAACATACCCGCGACTCGTCCCGTTAGCCAGGTTAGTTACTGTAGTACGCTGAGGTGACACTTTACTTGTAGTAGGAAAACATTCGAAAGGTGTGGAAAACATTGGAGGAGGCTTTTGCCCAGCAGTGGGATGATGTAAGCTAACAGTAAGTAAGTAAAACATTTACAAAAGACTATGTTCTTAATTTAATTATTTTTTTACCGGACTAACTAAGAAATATATTATGTATAAGTATGTATGAGAAGAGGACTTTTCCTTGAAGTGGGACAGTTTCAGGCTGATTTATTTATTTATAACTTTCGTATACATATAGGTACATAAATTCCCGCTTTTTTCCTTTCGTATAATTCTTACAAAAGTATTTATCCTTACGTTTCGGAAGCTTTGCAGTCTCCGTGGTCGCAGGGTTTTATTATGAACAGCTTATAATATAATGTGCTTCTAAATTATCTGCCACGGTTGCAATGGGAGTAAGTATTGGGTATATAGATTAGAATAGTGAAGAAATTTCGTACCCCGGAACAGTAAAAAATAAATTGGAGCATGGAGCAGAATTAGACCTACGCAATAAAACGCAGGCAAAAGAAAAAAAATGATGACGTTAAATAAAAAAAAATACTTCACTATTGTAATATAAATAACCAATATTATCTCCCACTGCAGCCGTGGCAGATAATTTAGAAGCACCTTATATAATTTTATTTTTTGTAATGGCCGTAATATTGATTTAGTAACTGATTCGTCAGGCGTGATAAAAGTTCTAATTCGTCAGGCGGTTAAAAACCGCTCGATTTGGTTCTGATTCGTCAGGTCTAAAAAATGTTTCAACTCGTCAGGTCTATAATAAGTTCCGATTCGTCAGATCTAAAAATGTTTCAACTCGTCAGGTGTATAATAAGTTCTGATTCGTCAGGTATAATTTTTTTAATGAACATCGGCAAAAACAAGTGAACATCGGCAAAAACAAGTAAACATCAGCAAAAACAAGTGAACGTCGGCAAAAACAAGTGAACGTCGGCAAAAACAAGTGAACGTCGGCAAAAACAATTGAACGTCGATAAAAACAAGTGAACATCAACAAAAACAAGCGAACATCGGCAAAAACAAGTGAACGTCGACAAAAACAAGTGAACGTCGATAAAAACAAGTGAAAATCGGCAAAAACAAGTGAGCGTTGGTGAAAACAAGTGTACAATTTAGATAAAAAAGAGAAAATTCCGAAAAAAAAAACGAACTTGTTTTTGCCGATGTTCACTTGTTTTTGCCGATGTTCGCTTGTTTTTGCCGATGTTCACTTGTTTTTGCCGACGTTCACTTGTTTTTGCCGACGTTCACTTGTTTTTGCCGATGTTCGCTTGTTTTTATCGACGTTCAATTGTTTTTGCCGACGTTCAATTGTTTTTGCCGACGTTCACTTGTTTTTGCCGACGTTCACTTGTTTTTGCTGATGTTTACTTGTTTTTGCCGATGTTCACTTGTTTTTGCCGATGTTCATTAAAAAAATTATACCTGACGAATCAGAACTTATTATACACCTGACGAGTTGAAACATTTTTAGATCTGACGAATCGGAACTTATTATAGACCTGACGAGTTGAAACATTTTTTAGACCTGACGAATCAGAACCAAATCGAGCGGTTTTTAACCGCCTGACGAATTAGAACTTTTATCACGCCTGACGAATCAGTTACTAAATCGTAATATTATGTATTAAAAACACCCAGGGATTTTACCCGCGACACTTGCCGAACCATAGCAACGCTCTTACCAACTGAGCTATCGTATCGCCCATACTTATCTAATTATTTTTTTTATCGAACAACTATAAACACCTACTAACTTCCAACCCAACAAAATTTATATCTACACAAATTTTAAATAAAAAAATTGTGATGTGAAATGCAATTTTGTATCGAATGTATATTCTACTACAAATAAAGTGTATTCGCCTGTGCGTAAACGGTATCATAATGTTACGTGGGACATTATTATTTTAATACAATGACGTTTTCACTTTCGCCTCTATGAGTTTCAGTTGCGGCCAGGCAATGATTGATACTCCAATTAATACTGTATGCGCCTGCGCACGTGGCGGAGGCAGTTTTGCATCTGTCTACCCTCTATTGGAATAATCAACACAACCTACCCGCAAAAGCAACAACACACAGAAAAATAAGAGTACAAAAAAATACAGTGACTTTTAAAATATAATAAAAAATGGCTGCAAAATAGTTACAAATGCTGTGACTTGTAAAGTGTAATATAGACTTTATTACAAGGTAGTAAGGTCGTTTACCTGTCCGGCCATTATGGTGTCGATCTCTTGTTGTAGCTTGGAGCAGCGTAACTCGGCCGATTCTAGTTGAGCTTTTTTTCTGACATCTGGCACTTTTAGGATTTCATCTGGAATGTAGAACATACCATTACTTATAGTATTAAATGAAAATATTTAATAGGAACTAGAAAAAACAACTGATTCGGGCGGGACTTGAACCTGCGATCTCTGGCGTGCCGTGTCATTAATTTACCAACTAAGCCACCGAATTCCCGCTTCAGTTGTATTTGCGAATCTCTTTCTTAAAGCCATATTGTTAGAAGACGTTTTGGCTATTTTTTATTATTTTTTAATAACATAACGCATGTATCCTTAATTAACGCTTAACGTCTTAGAATCCAACAGAGATAGCAAGATAGTAACCGCCGTATAAGGACGCAGGTGAAGTAGAAGAATGAGAAACAGACATAACTCACGTATGGTCGGCTGCAAAAGTGCATGGACAGAAGGAAATACTGTATATGGTCCTATCTCTTGTGTCTTGGTTTAAATACATATAAAATTAATCATATACGATAGAGATTAGCAGATTGTATCGCATATCATTGATTTTATATGTATTTGAACTAAGACATAAGAGAGACAAGATCAAATACATTATTTTCTTCTGTCTATGCATTTTTGCAGCCGACTGTACATAGTTGCAGTTTCAAACTTCCGGATCAGATCAATACCCACTGGTGATCAATATAATAATAAAGTACATAGTTCAAGAAAGGAAGAAAAAGGCATTCAAGAGGGTACTAACTGCGCAGGTCCCTTATAAATTTCTGTTCTTTCTCCAGCATGAGCCGCACCGTGTGCACCTTCGACTCCTCCAACTGACGCTGCTTCTCAAGCTGTAACAGAAGATTTATATATTTCATTATATAAGTTGCGATTTGTCTCCGACTTCATTTGCTTTATTCTTTTCTTTATCGTATGGTTGATGAACAACCAAGTGTTAGAGTTGTAGACACACCGTTGAAAAATCTCTCAGGTGTGCTTGTTTTCCTTTACCGTTTTAGCAAGTGATATCAACCTTCTAGCCTTATTATTCCTAAGCTTTGTTGGGATCGGCTTCTAATCTAACCAGATGCAGCTGAATATCAGTTTTGTACGGAGCGACTGCCTATCTGACCCCCGCACCCCAAAGGGTTACGATACTCTAAGGTTAGATAAATTGACGGGATTTTATGTTCATCTCAGTTTGTTCATCAACCATACGATAAAGAAGCAAGCAGGCAGCAAATCAAATACCTATGCACTGGGTCAGCGTAGAGTACGAGTATCTCTATTGAAACAGACATCTGCCTTACAAATAGGCGTACAATTCTATTATTCTATTACAACAAATAGTTTATAGACACACATTGTACCATGGCGCTGACATCATAGCTGTTTAGATAGCAATATAACAGATGGTTACGTCATAGTTTATAATTATTTACTAACGTAAACTTTAGTAATTGTGAGAGTCGTAGTAGCACGCAGGATACATAAGGGTTGCACAAATATTTAGGGGTGATATTGACCGAGCTCGACTCTTTTCGAAAAGACTGGCCTATATTGTGGAAGGAAAGCCCTTACCCTGTAGAAGAAAAATATATAGAATAGGAATTAATAATGTCCTGATCAAATTTCGGCCACAACGGCTAATTCAACGGAAATTTGCCATCGACGCAGGAGATATTAGGTATAGTGCATATAATATGTGTGCGCAAACACAGAAGCACTATATTTTCCCTCATTCTCTTAGTCCAATGGGACGGCTAACACGACCAGAGAGGACCAGATGCGGGATCAACATATTTTAAATCTTTAGCAACACAAAAAAAAGTAAGTAAATAACGGCTATGAAAATCATCATTGCGTATTCATCCTGCGTGGATCAAATGGCTTAATCCAAGTTTTTCAGCCAGCCTGTGGCGGCAGGTGTGAGTTTGTGGACTTCCGACATTCCACCGGGAAAACAGCGAAGTGGGCATTCGTTAACCACACGGGAAAGGGTTTGGTCAGGTGCTCCGCAATCGCTACGGCAATTAATATGATACTTAGATCTCATTTTTACCTAGTTAATGGTGGAGGAAGATATGCCTTATTTCATAGGCAAAGTTATGGGCAATAGATTATACCAGCTGTGTGCTGGTCTGTAACTTCCCTGATGACGTTCTCGGAAAAACACGTAGTGTAGTATTTTTTATGGCGTCTAGTAATAATGAACGTAAAACGCAAAATGTCAGGATTGATCAGACGACAGCTAGTAGTATCGGAAAATAATTTCTATTCGTATTGTAATAAGGTAGACGATTGCGATGATTTACCAATGCTCTGCTACACCTGTGCAAACAGCCGGCGCTAAGGTCGCGTGCCGTTTTGTATACAACTGTACAATAACTTGTGACGTTCTCTACTCGAATACTACATAGTGTCTACGTCCAGCAGTGAGGTTAAATTGGAATGCAAACATTGAAAGATCTTTGTTTTCAATATCGAATGATTACAAATAATCCTCTGAGATGTCAATTTGTAAACAATTAAAATAAAACAATTGTTTTCCTGACTGATCTGTCCTTTTACCTACGAGACAGCAGTGTATCCATGTCAACATTCAGAAGATTATAGACGATACAATTCCAGCTCTAGGTTTACCACGAGATCCAATCCAATCAGATCTCCTACATTACTTAATAATCATTACCAAGCTGAAACAGCGACGATGAAGAAGTAAACTCCAACAAGTAGCCATGCCAAATTATACCAGAACCCAGAACCCATTTCTATAATTTGAAGAAATGGCCTTTACAGATCTTATGTGTCATAAAATTCAAGTAATGATGAGATCAGATGAATTCAGCAGTGATCAACACCTAAGCTGCTTCTGGTGGGAGGCTTTAGCCGTAGCTGGTTACCACCTATCACCAAAGACTTGCCGTCAAGCGACTTTGTCGGGTTCCAGCATGATATTTGATAAAACCTATCTGGAGGACGCATCTGCATGATACCATCCAACTTCTGCCTTCCTGCTTGAAAGACAGGTGTTACCATCAGGAGGATTGATGATCAAATACATGGATCGATTTTGAGTTGACCTGCCACGATCAAATCTAAATAAAATCCGACTTATATGCCACCGCAGTCAGATATTGCTGAACAGCTTAAACAACTGCATGAGGTTTTGACATTTTCACAAGAGACTACAGCAAGGGATCCTTAAAAAGGCCGTCAAAAGATTTTTATGGGAGTCGGCAGTTCGCTAGTGATACCCCTGGTATTGGAAGCGCCTACATTTTGGACAGTGCACAGACATTTTCGACAGGATAGGCGTACATGCAAATCCTACTGATTTTCTCTAATTCGTCTTTTTCGCCGTATCTATCAAGGCAGTGCCTTTTTGCATAGATGAACTGCACGCCTCTGGTAATCGCTTACAAATTGGCGGACCGCATGTTTATTTGCTACCTTATATAACTCAAACTTTGTTTATACTTGTACTCAACAACTGTCACAATGCCGTGGGTAGAAGACAATAAAATCTTTCCTACAAATGCCACACATCAGCTGAGCAGTTTCACAAGAGTCACACGCCTCGGCCTTGCGTCTTACACGCCGTATAATTTTACAATACCCAGTGCAACTATTGCATTTACTACTGATAACGTATTCAAGGCCAAGAAACATATTTTTATTGTTTATTTTTAATTAGTTATTTTGATTGTTTCCTCTAGTTACGTGGAACGGATGTGGGGGCATTTTTTTCACTTGAGTATTTGAGTTATTAGAAAAATTTGAGCGAAATATTTTTGACGTATAAAGGCTGACCCGGTTAAGTGAACGCGGTTCGCGCAGATATTGTAAGTGTTGATATTAATTTCATTTTTTTTTTTAGTTTATAGGTACCAAGCTTTATCTTCGATGTCCCATCCAAAACTTAACTATTGTGAAATCCAATATAGTTTACCTTTTTTTGTGTAGAGGGGAAATGCGCCTTATGCACACCGTCCCGCTCGGGGTATGCGAGACGGTTATGTCGGGCTCCCTGGACTAAAACCTAATCGTGTCACTTCTCTTTCGCATAGTGACGGGAACGCAGGAACCTACTAATCTAATCAGTAGTTACTTTAATAAGTTTTTACTAGCTGTTTTGAATATTTCAATAGTCACCCAATTTCACCCAAATGTCTGATTGCGGTCGCCGACGGGTCTGTGTCGTGGCCTCCCTAAGATGTGGTTTAG
The DNA here is from genome assembly GCA_936450705.2 of Protodeltote pygarga. Classification (NCBI taxonomy): domain Eukaryota; kingdom Metazoa; phylum Arthropoda; class Insecta; order Lepidoptera; family Noctuidae; genus Protodeltote; species Protodeltote pygarga. The sequence goes on from OW388274.2 coordinate 542,697, forward strand.
CTTCGCAATGATCACGCATCATGGTCTGGTCAGCTCAAAACGGAACTTTCCTCAAAAGGCATAAGCTCAAAAGATAATAGGGGCAAGAAATACTGGATACGTTGCAGGGAAAACATTGGAAAATGGCCAAAAAAACAAAAAAACCAATGGCGGAAAAATTGAAAATTCGGGAAGAAATTAAAGCGCTTATTTCTATGAAACTTTTGACAGGACAAGCGTCTGCTTGACGCAGGAAACATCTGTCGGGTCAGGTAAACAATATTATTTGATTTTTCAAGTGACTGTATATCTCATTTTTTATTAATCATCGGAGTTTGCAACTCTGAAAAGGATGTAAACGTACGGAAATATTATTTCAATAAATATATGTAGAGTCCATAATAACATGAATCAATGGTGCCGCGCTAACAATCGTGCGTCTTACACAAAACCTTCACGACAGCAGTGTCATATAACACCATTAGATCAAGTCATCAACATATAAATTAATTATTACTTACTCCGTGCCTCGGATAGCACGTTAAGCTGTTGGCCCCGGCTGTAAATTCAGTCGTTACGGGTAGTCACAAGCCCGAAAGTCTGACAACCAGTCTTACTAACCCAGTATCTGGGTTCTGGTGGTCTGATAGGCAGTCGCTCCATGTAAAACAATGGTATTCAATTGCATCCGGTAAAACTGGAAGCCGACCCCAACATTGTTGGGAAAAGGCTAGGCAGATGACTATGACATCAAGTTATCAACATAAACGTATACTCACGTTAACTGGTACTGGCGCGGTGATTGGAGTTTTATGTCGCGACGTATTCTGTTGGACTGTCAACACTGTCGTTGGATGCGCTGGAATTTACAAAAGAGTGTATTATTTACTTTTATTGGCTACTAAGTAGGTGTTGGGAGATACGACAGTGATAGCAGGGTGCGATGTAGCAAAAAAAGGGCAACAATCGCAGACCTGTGCGGCGTACTATCAATTGTGAAATTGACATTGCAATCAGTCAGTCTTGTTCGCTTTAGTTTTGACCGCTAGTTGGCGCTGATATCGCGCAACCAGCCAAATACCTGTTCTAATTAAAATTGAGCGTAAAACCCAAAGCGCAAAACCGTATTGTTAAAAATTTATAGCTATTTACTCAATTACAAAATATAATAGCATTTATCCATTGTGAGAGTTTACCCTTTTTATGTCAATTTGTAGAAGCAATGAATGATGAGACAGATGTTTTCGATCATTTGAGCCTACACGAATTTACTCGCAGAAGATAGATAATTATTAAGCTTAGTGACCAGTTTACATCATAAATTCCAGATTACCTCCTTGTAAACTTAACAAATAGAATATATTTTTAATCTGTTGCCCTTCTACCATACATTTGAGTCATTCTTGAGAAAAATTAACAATTTAATAGGCCCATAAAAACAGTAACGATAGCATTTACATTCAGACAACGTTTCGGTTCGAAAAACAATGTTTTTAGACTGAGAATTCAAAGAATGACAAGACTTGAATCTCGTGATCAATGAAATATAAGTAAAGATATTTCTCGCTTTTGTCCGCGTGATGTTTCAAGTATCCAGTAATAGCAACGCTTTCTAAAGTGCCTAGAATAATTAGCTAGCCAATTAGCGTGCCAAGTGTCCTAGCCACGATAAGATCACCTTTGAAGTCTCCCAATCAATCATAATTATATCAATGATGACGGATTTAGACTCAGATGATACAGGATATCTTTGTAATTAATGAATTCCCGTAAGAATAACCGTGGTTTTGTTATAGATGCATGAGGCTAGCTTGTATTTATTCAATGGACGAACTTGACCACTTTTTTAACATTACAGATTATAATTTTCTTTACAAACAATTCTTCTAACCTCAAGAACATCTCTAATCTAAAATTCTGATGATCTATTTAGCATGTTACGAAAATCCGCTAAAAGCAGTACGAGGAAAACACTAGGGTATTTCACCTGGTAAAGGCGCCCTGGGTGTGGAATTTCCTCTCGAAACAAAAAACACACACAAGGATTTTGTTCTGAACCAAAATAACCACATGGATTATTAATAGTGAAAGCTATACGGTGTACGTACCTCGTATCATATGCACGACTTGTTGGTGCGTGTGATGATGCACTGGCACGGAGTCCACTCGGAGGATCCTGTCCCCGGAGCGCAGGCCGGCCCGCCATGCCGCTCCGTGCTCCTTTACTGATTGCACGTACACAGGATTGTCACCTGGAGAATGCAGGGTCGTTTATTAGTGAAACAGATAATTATGTCAATGATACAAAGATTCATACTCACGCCTGTGTTCCCCAGAATTTCGCCAGTACACCCAAGTTTCGCTGGTTATATTATAAGTCCCATGTAATAGGGGGCGAGCCTATTGCGATTAACCGGGCACAATTCTAGACTCCGTGTTGCTACTGAGAATTTCCTAATAGAAAAATCGCCGTAGCGGTTCGCGGGAGCTTTGACCGTTTACTTTAAAAAGGTGTAGATATTTTAATGTTTATTATACAACTGTCAAAAATGCCATATAAAAAGCATTAATACACTGAGCGCAAAATTTTGAGGCCACCTTACCTAATGACAACAACAAGCCCATGACGAGTAAAAACAAAATTAAAGGCCATAAACTCTATGAATCACAGGAAAGAGCTTAGCAATTTAAATTACATACTAATTCGTTCCACACAATACATCGGACAACACTTCTTTCAACAATTTTTTTCCGCATAGTTGTAAACAAACCTGACAACAAAGTTTCTGCTGCCCTTAGACCTCCGATTTATCCCAGTGGTCCTCAAAAACCTAACCGAACCTAACAGGGCTATGATCATCACACAAGGACTATTTTAAACAACAGCTGGACCAAAATATACTCAAAGAACAATAACTATTACTACATATAGAAGCGACACTCAACACCCCCGCTAATTTATCGTTCCCCGCATCGAAATAGTAAGCGAGGTAGTACCGCAGTACGGACCGTCATATCTCTGCTAAAACACGTGTGCGGACAGCTGCTCGTTGTTTATGGAGTGTCAGGGGTGTGACATATAGGGCCCGGAGGATATCAAGTCTCTCCCGACCAACCATGTTATCCGTTACATGGAAGATATTTACAGATAATATAAATTAGGGCTGATCACAATACATACCTATCTAATGAAGTCGACGTGGGTATAAGGAAAATCTGCTGTAAAGGTCTATAACCTGTTCATCAAATAATAATAAATTTGATCGATAAAATCAAGGTTTGCAAGCTTCTTAGAAAACGTTTATATTTTAATCCTATGATAATCTTGTGGTTTGGCTTACCAGACAAAACTCAATAAATAGAAGCAAATATAACTATGATATTGATAATGTATTCAAATCATGTTTATATTCGACAATGGTGGACAGTATTTATAGGTTTTGGCATGGAGTAAAGGCGTTGAATACATCAAATGCTTTCACTTCGACAGTAAATAGACAACATGCCTTAGCCAGGTATGACTGATGGAATATATTTGCATGGTATTTGGAAACAATTTAATCAACCTTTTCTCTTTTACAAGTTATATAGAAAACGGCTGTATACATACATCTTAGATCAATGATCAGTCAATCATTGTAAGCAGCCTGTAGTCGAACCCCGCACAGGACAAATATAATTATGTGTGATCCACAGATAATATTTATTTTTCGGATAGGGAATTTTTTTAGTAGTAAACTATGTCATTTTACTAAAATACAAGACTGCAACTTATAGGCATTCATCAAATTAGGCGTCTAGTGATTCCTCAGATTTATCATTAGTTCCTGGACATCATAATGAGATAATGGAACCTACCGGATACTTTCATTCCATAGCCATGCTCGTCACGTACGACGGTGACGGTGAGCAAGTCGTCGCCGCCAGGCGACACCGCCCCGCCCAGCATCACCTGCAACAATACGATACAAACATTAACCAAATGGAATTGTAGAAAATTAAAATTAAAAATAACCTTGCGGACATTTTTTAGAGAAAGCTAAAGCTTGTACTTCATTATGCGGAACAGCATTAATCTCTTCATTCCAAACTGATAATGATATTTTTGAGGATACTTGCTAGAATAGGAACCTAAAAAGCAGCACAGGATTCATGAGAATCAATTGTATAAACGATATCAGAGTTATAATTATTTTAAAAAAATCACAAAGATATCAGAGTTCATCATCATCCACATTATTATCATCGGCCTGTATTAGTCCAGTGCTGAACATAGGCCTCTCCCAATACGCGCCACTATTGTGTGCTCATTGTAGGTATTTGCCCACGATCGCCACGCAGTGGCAGATAATTACTGTTACACAGAAGGATGCTGCTACCCATCCTCCGGATCTTTCCCTTAATCGCTTCTTACGACACCCGCGGGACGAGTAGGGGTGGATCTATTCTTAGGCCAAAAACCACACGGCACAGATAACGGATATCAGAGTTATTTTTTTTAATATCTCGAGCGAGAATGGGCGTTGTAATATGAATCATTAAAGTGGGATGATACTGGCTATTAGTAATTTAACAAACGTATATTATCTTATCAAAAAGATAATAAATGTAAGTAGATAACAAATTCGATCCATAAACTAGTTTAGTCCTGTTGCGACATCTATTGATATGTTAATAGGGATGATAATGGCAACAATCACTTTATTTTCGGTAAAACATTGTGGCCGGGGAAAACCTGAACTCAGTAGCGTTTTAAATGAGCTACAGTCACGAAACATGACGATTACGACGACTGGAGAAACAACAGCCAAATTGAAATACAAACGTATAAGCAATTACGAAACTATTCAATATTGTTACAGCAGCTTCTTTAAAGCCGTTTCCAGCTTTATGGTTTATTTAGATTAGCTTAGATATAATAGCGATTAGATAAGAGCACTGAATGTGTTTGTCCACTTAAAGCACTGAAGCACTTAAGTTGAATAAAATAAAACTAATAAAAAAATGATACTACTTTGAAACCGAAGCTAAAAAAATAATGAAAGCATGTCATGTCATCCTATCCTATGGTATCTATACAACTAGGCATACTGTTTTACGAATTTCTAGGCTATTCTAGTTTTCATAGTTAGAGGAAAGGAAATATTTGTTAGTTTCCAAGACGTATTCAAAGCAAACGTAGTCTTATACGATTGTTTGTCATGTCATCAATGAACATCCGATCTTGTGTTCAATCGAGATACACCGACATTCTGACGAACAAAACAACATTAAGATCGTATCAAAGGCGCCAGCGTAAAACATAGTTATCCTAACGTTAAAACGTGTGAATTAAATACCCTAATACACGAAGCCAGCGACGTAAACAGGAAACGCAAGAAATCCAATCCTGCAAACGAAAATTTTAAGACTGGACAAAAATACACACAATTCCCAGGTATTTAGAGTTGAGTTTTGTGTGGTTTACTCTCATTATATTCGGTCTGGAGTTCCAGTATAATAAACATAAGTTTAATTCGTATTTATGTGTACAATTCAGAGTTCATTGAGATGTTTTTACGAAGTGCGTACACTATTGTCTGGTGGAAACTTGAATGGTTGCGAATCTTTTTTCAATGAATCTGATACAGTTCGAAAGCTGTAGGTTTCAATGACTTATTTTTCTCCGAGATATGAGAAAAGGATTCCATCAAATTAAGGTTGATTTAATAAGTTTTATGGTTATTAGTATACGCTTCGTTTAATCGATGCCTACCGTATAAATAAAGGGCTTTTCCACAGGAAAATTGTCCTTCGGCAATGCCGATATTAAAGAAAAAAATTAACAAGAACATGGTAATTATCCCGATAATTAAATATTGTACTGAAGATAACAATACTGCTTACAATATATATCTATATTGATGACATCTTAGTGGTATCAAACACTTATTGTTTCTTTATATTATAATCCCTATCTACATGATTACAAAACAGCCTGGATTCAACGGTAAACGTCAACTTTTCCAATTAAATTGACAATTCGGTATGGTTAATAGAATATCTTGGCCTCTCCTGAATCTAAAGACGGCAAAATTTAATAACCATATTAGCTAGACATTAGTAGTAAAAACATCCCTCCTTCTGGCGCAGTTGGGTAAAAAGGGCCGGCGTTTGGGCTAGCTTTACTTCTGTTAGCAACCAGCCTTTTTGTTGTATTAGTTACGGAAACCCTCATAAAGCATAGAGGCATATTATTTTAAGCTCTTTACATAATAAATAAATTATAAATATGTTAAATATCTCAAATCGATACGAACTATTACGAACTCACCTCGATTATACAGATATCTTTAACTAGCAGTGCCACCACGTGAGAATAGATAATCTGGATAACGTTGACTGACTTTCAAAGTACGTCATAAAAAGGCAATATGTCACGAAAGCATAAAGCTTCACATAATTGATTACGCATCGACTGTGAAGTATGAAATGGAGCATAAACAGGGGCGCTAAGCTAGGTATTGCAGCCCCTTGATGAACTTTATTTTAAAACAGTTAGAGCACGGGTCAGCTACCTTTAGCTGATGATACAACATCCCTTAGTTGCCGGCCTGTAAGTTAATATTATTATGATATTTTTCTAGCATAACGCTAGTAATATAACATAATAATATTAACTGTCCTTTCTCGATCACATAATAAGAATTTTTATTCATTTTGTGTTGAAATTATCTGAACTAAAATAGTATGATTGTACTAATTTTAGTGATAAGATTCCATAATTGTGTAATTTGTAAAATCCATTGATTTAGAAGTATTCTATGAAAGCAAAAAATTAATTATAGATTTACACTCATTTATCCTTATCGCGAAATTCGATGACAAAAATAAGAATGTGGAAAACGAAAAAGCAAAGACAATCAGTAAAGTCTACCACAAAGCTCTCGGTAACTACGCAGTCAAAAATATGAATGCATCGTAATAAACAAAAATACCAAATACCGACGTCAAATCTGTGACGCTAACTAACGTCAGCATTCCACCGTGCGAACTATTTAAAAGGCTTACACAAGAAAAACAACGTAACAAAATATTAATTAACTGCTACAAATGATCCGAGACGCGCAAGCGCCGTTATTCAAGGAAAGCGCGCATTTTGGCGGCGCGCGCGTCATGCACTGACAGTGACAGGCGCAGGCGACTGCCAAAATATGCTGGAGACTGTCTTGGATAGAAAAAATATAATATGATAATTGACAAGGTTCAAAATAGATTTTATTTAAGTAAAATGATGTAGTAGCTTCAGTACAAGAAGAAGGAAGAACCTTGTAGGTAGGCGATTTTCTTGTTTACCAAGAATTTTACATAGGTTTAAACTTTTCTTCATCTTTAATTTATAATCCAGCATATTACCACCCTTTCATTGAGTAAGTAAAACCATAGTGGAAAGAGATAGTGGTTCATTCTATAATAGTAATCCTTTCAGTCAGCAGACAGCAAAAACCTCATCATTCTCTTATCTCAGCTCATTGAATGAATGTTCTTTGCCGTAAAGTTCATTTTTAACAACATACAAATTAAATTCTAACTGCCATTTATTTTGGATCATCCCAGAGGTGAAGTAAGTAACACTTTCTTTCTTACTTCTTGTTTTGTTTTTAAATTTTAATTGTTCTAGTTTATCTTTTGTTTTGTTGTCTTGTACGTAAAATAATGTAAGTGTCATTGTCTTGTCTGATATTGAATAAATGTCAATTGTTAGTTATACACCAAAACAAATCAACTTAGAACTGAATGATAACATTAGCATACTGCGTAAATTTGGTTTTCTTAGAAAGCAACGTCAAAGCAGATAGCGGAATAAAATACAACGAAAAACAAAGCAGCTTAAGCAGTTTAACTGTATGTTTTTATGTATAGTCGACCATAAAATAGCTTTACCACCCTTAGAGTGACTATCGTTTGCATATACAACAAATTAACAAAGTCTATTTTTGCTTACAAGAACAAGACAGATAGCGTTGTCAATAATGCGTGGGAAATTTAATTTTGACAGTGAGTCTTAGTGAAGTGAGAGTTTATTTTAATGGAAGTGTGTCTCCATCTAGTGCACATATGAAATTGAGTGAAACTAGGCATACATTTATCGATGAAAAAAATATTTAAAAAAAGTAATCTTGGATTTATACAAGTTCATGACTCTTGTAAAGAAAATGTAAGTTTTAACCCAGGTGGTCTATCGGGCTAAAGCAAAAACGCTAATGATTGTTACTATCAGGCAATGAATAAAATAAATTTTCCCGTAGACCCCGCAAAAGTTTTGTCTATTCCTTCAATATTGATGACGATTATGACTTTGGGTTACATTATTACAATTTTCGTAAGGATCTCAAATTTTTTTTAAAACTAAAATACGGTTAATGTTACTCACTGATTATGTATAGGTGAAGTAATTTATGAAATCGGCTAGTATTTTAAGTTAAATTAGTTTTCACTAGTAATGAACTAACAGGGGGAAAGAAGACCTCCCTTTTATCATTGCGGGACACAATCAGCTAATAATAATTTCGTAAAAGTAGTTTAACCGCTTTATGCTAAGTAAAAACCTTCAAAAAGGATACTAGACAACATGCTTAGTTAAGACCGTAATAGTCAAGGGTTACGCAACTATTACCAGCAGCCTTGACCGAGATAATCAGTTTAACAAAATAACAATTGTTTCGCAGATAAAATTCAACTACTAATTAATTATATCGTTAAAGGTTATAAAAGACTTATAAATGCTAGAAGTAGATTGAGCTCAAATCGCAAGTAAATGTTAGTATCAAATATGCTAATAAGTAAAGGTATTAATGATACAGCGCTTAAGAATGTGAACGAAACTTGTACGGCCTCATAACTTGAAGCACATTCCATTGATTTTTTTCTTTTTATTGCAAAACCTTTACGCTACAGACACTCAAAACCCTTTGATGCCTTAAAATAATGTAATCATAATGTAATTCTAGAGTAACATTGACCATTTGTCAATGTTACTCTAGAATTACGAATTAAACCCAATAAGTAGTAATTTAGCTAGAATGGGAAGTGCATAACATAATTTCTTAATTTCTCGAACGATAAATACCATTACTTCGAAATTTGAAGACAAAACAAAACCTTTAGCTATTGTTCGTCACAAATGTGATTCAAATGTTTGAAAGGAATTATTTTACAATATTTTCACTACACACAGTAAAAAATTACCAACCAAACAAGATCATGGTTTTGCCAAATTGGACTAGCGAGAATATGCAATACCATTTACCTAACTACATAATCATAAACTACAACAATAATTTCCACTCACATCCAACATACCAGCCAAGCTCTAAATAAACAAACATTACCACAATATTCACCGAGAAATATTTAAACACTCCAGATCTCGTAAATCAATACAACGGCACTAGAAGCTAACAAATTAATAAGTAATATAGATATAGAAGGTATTGAAGATAATTGCATTCTTTTCTCTTAAGAATTTTTCCAAGAATGTATTAAAATAGTCTCTAAAAGCTTTTGCTTCGGAAAAGGGTCGTGCAGAGAATAGATGGATGATCTTTAGTCTTTGGTATAGAGAAAAGTACTTTCTATTTCTTAACGTTATTGTATTACTTAGGATTATCAAGTTATTGTCTACATTATACAAGCTTCTACAATAATGCTAGTGTCAGTATTGTTAGTAATCTAGGCAACTATTCATTCAGTGGCTTAGTCTTGACAATACAAGCCAGTATCTCTTTTTTTTATATCAGCGGAGATAATTGACTTAGTTATAATAGTCGTAGCATCGCTGCAATAGGAGCTGAACCTGGTCTTTGTTTATTAGGACATCTTCCAGGATAATATTCAGTCCTTTTGACTTGCTTTTTCGGATTTTCGACGTCTCACTATTATAAAGCTATTTCACCAGAAACGGAGACACGAGTACTTATCATATTCTTTATGTGACTAATTGTCTCGGTAATATCATAATTGTTTAAACAATTTAATACAGTACCAACCAACGATAAAATAAATAATATCATCATAGCGTATTCAACCTGTGATGAATTTAATCTCGCTTTAATAGATTATTTAGAACCAAACCAGACTTAAGACTAGACAGCAAACTACTTTTAATGCTGCATCGCTTTTTGGCGATTATGTATACATATAGGAGGTTTCGGCATCAAGCTTAGCTGCAAATCGCCGATGCTAAAAGTAGCTAATCTACATTATCTCTTATCATTGTTTATCATTCCTTTATGGTAATTTACTGGTACTTCAAGAGGATAAAGTCAATCAATTTAATCTAGATACTTTTTACCTATGTAATAATTACAATAAACACACTAATCTCTCTAATTGATCGGTAATTCACAAATGCTTTATTAATAATATTTTAAGACAGCGCCGAAAATTGAATTCAAATTGAAATTGAATTACCAAAGATGCAAATCGATGTCTCCATATTGCTCAAGATTATGTCAAAGACAAGGTCATCCACGTAAATAAATTAAAATTAACTTATGTCATCATTAATCAAAATAAATTTACGATCACCATTTGAAAGGTCAAAACAAAAAAGGTTACTTCAAGATTTCTCTGAAGCGCCGTCCTTTTTAAATTTTATAAATAGCTGGAAATATATTTAAAGAAAACACAGAAAAGTGAATCAGACATGCATTTAAACAGCATATCCACGTTCCGTGCGTACGCATGGATACACAGCATTGTCGCAGTCCAGACAACCCGACGCCCGCGCTGGCGTGGCGTTAAATAAAGATTTTATCAGCCGTTCAGCGGATACCAAACTATTTTAACTTTATATCATGTTTATGGAACTTTTATGAAGCGGTTGGAACGGAATATTTGTTATTTTTAAAATTATTGACTTAACAGAAATTAGCCTAACAGAAAAGCTTTGAAATATTTGACACATTGAATTAGTCTTTATGATAACCATGAACCTGACTACATTATCAAATCCAACGAATTCTAATGGTAAACAATAATAAACATAAACCATGACCCATTTCAGTTTGCGAAAACTGACATCTATTTAAGACCGCATAAAGAAACACCAAAAAGTATAATTACAGCCATTTTGGTTTTCTGTGCTTCTATTCGAAAGTGGGTCCATAGAGCCTCCACAGCATTATGCAGATAATGTTATAATAATCTCGTACTTTCATCAATGTCGTAATTCAGTGGATTCGGTGGCTAGTTAACTGGATTAGACGGCGCATAATTAATGTCCCAGAAATACTTTAATTATTCGCTTTACTTCGCATATCGAATCGAAATTGTTGATGTTGGCACGTTTTGACGTGCCAAAACTGGATTTTCACTATCATAAAACTCAAATTGTCTCTTTTAGACATAACTCTAAAATTTCTGTTCCCGTAAAACTTTTCCGAACGCTTTGAATTTTACTTTTCTACAACAAAACTAGTAAATATCAAGTTATTCTATCGCAGGGAACTCGGTCCGTGAAATACGCGATAAGTTGGCAAACATCTGTAACTTTCAGCAAGCCTTTTGTGTTCAACACACAAACAAGTGCTTACATCGACGTTGGAACTGTCTGTCGCATTGCGGTATTTAAGTTCAGGATTGCAGCAATGCACTGCACTGGCTGGAATATACTTGAATTTAGCTTTTGTTAGCTCCAAATTGCATTTATGCATGTTACGCGAACACAAAATTTTTATCAAAAGACTAAATCAATTACAAGCGGGATATGAGAGCGACTGAGTGCTTTACTCAGTAGATCTTGGGTTCAAATGGATTTTTTTCGGGATTTTTTCTTTCTTAACAAATTTAGTTGAAGAGTTTTAAATTTCTTAAACTTTCTGGACGAAAAAGTGTCCCGGAAACAAGTTACAGTGACAACAGATGTTTTGACCTAAAAGTCATCTAAAGAGCAATCACTATCTATTTAGCTTTGTTTAGTTATATTTCTTGTTATTATTCTCTGGTTAAAGTTTCTCTTTCAATTGCAATTTCGGATAAACAATCAGAAGCACGTACGTAATTAAATCAAAGCGATGTCGTCATGTTATCCGAATGGAATTCCGAATCATGTCGCTCCTCCCTGACTGTGAGTCACGAGAATTGCACTCTAAAACTAGAACATTATAACATCACGTTCGCACGGATTGCTCCAGGGCTGACGTCTTCACTCTTGATGTAATAAAGAGTTCCTCTCGAGGTAGACTCAGGACCGGGTGTCTCCATTGACCTTGACAGACTTTTTTCAGAAATACGAAATAGGTAAATTACACAATACACATAAAGACAAAGTTTTAGCGCAGATATTTTGTTTGTGTATTTTTTTAAATATAACATAGAAGAGACTTTTACATTATTTGATTTATTATTTAGGCACAATTTTACATCAAGAAAATAACCTCCTCCTTTAATAATAACTAGGTATAACTTCTAGAACACGCAAAATCAGTATGGACTCGCTTATACTTTAAGAATGTAATTCTTGTCACGATTCAGTAAGACAAGAGTAAGACTTATTCAGAAAATGCAGCTTACCAGATTATCCAAAGATAGAGAACTTCAAGACTAACCGCTAATATCACTATTCAGCCAAAATAAAGCTTTGCTTTATTAGTTTCATTCAGCTGCAGCCCTATCAACGCAACATTGCTAAGGGCTTAATGTTTATGTTAAATAAAATTAACACAATGACTCATGTCAATTTACATTTTGCCCTCCGGCTTCCCAGTATCCTATCTCCTATGATATCAGCAAGCAATGCCAGAACCATCTGCCATAAAACATCCAACATCATTTTTATGACTAACATCTTTACCGAATATCTGACATAATAGTATCAATATATTTTTAGATAAGATAAACGCTTTCCTGACTTATTTCGTATTTCATTCCTTGCAATATCGCGTGTTTAGATGTCCAGTCTTGATCGAGCAATTAACGTTATTATCATTTACTTATCTGTTTTGTCATTCAATTAACAACAGTCGGCGTTACAAAGCTATGAGAAATAAAAACAAATCATTATCACAGCTAGCGATAACCCGGTAAAGTCGTCCATGTGGAACGCAACAGCAGAGACGTCCGGCCGCGGTGACTCATCAGACTAGAATGACATCGAATGCGCGAATACTTTTATTATTTCATTCTTTTTTTTGTCGCATTTGTGGCGTTTTGACAGCAAGGCCACATTGCCAACCCGTAAAAAATTTGACTTGCCCATACAAACTGGGCGAAGATGTAATCATTGTAACCTCGGTGAGGTTACACAAACAAAATGTTTGTTTATGCCTAGTTAACTGCGTTTCTAGTATGTCAGATAATTGTTTTAATGATCGTAGGTAGGGGTCGGAGGGGCATTACGTCTTGGAGTCAACTCTGTGCAGCACGCCCCATTAGACACGTGGGATAGAACACGTACAAACGACTGCGACAACTTTTCAACATTATCTTAGTCGGGTTTTGCTAAACTTATTTTAACAAGATCTATTTGTGCGCGTAAAACAGAAACTTGTGCAGTTTTATTAAGGATTCATAGTTTTGGTTTGGCATAATTTTATTATAACCTAATATTTTGTAGAATTGTAGAACTATATTCTAAAACTCTTACTCAAATCTAGTTTTTGTGGCGTTATGCAAGCAGATGCTGCCACCAATTTGATTTTACGACTCATCCGAGAAATAGCTCTTAAACAACGGTTACATAGTAAAATAATACTGCAAAACTAACTTCAAACCAGTTTCAAAACACAAAAAAACTTTCATCATCAAAGCTAAACGGTATATTGAATCCGCTAACCAATAACCAGTTTATTTACTACAACAAGTCAATAAAATGTAATGTTAGTATTACTCCTAAATAACAAGTCGGTATGCGATAACTATGATAGTTGCAAAAGGTCTACAATACAAAATAGGTCAAACAAATTAAACGCTTAGCGAATACTAATTAACTAAAACATTAATACGGTATACTTTACTAATAGTTTCAAGTCGATCGGTAGTATCAGACATACAGCCAGACAGCACGTCCAATTTGGTGACAATATTACGTCATCGAAGTAGACACACAATATGTAATAATAGCTGTCGTAGACTTAACGGCTATTCAAAATAGATAACGGTCATAAAACCCTGAAAATATTTAGCACAATACAAAATAAATAGAACGGTAGCAAAATTCCGACAAATGGCACATAAAAATAAAACAAACATTGAGTATCTCTAAGTGATAAAACCCACTGAATAGTTACTGCCGAATATCTATCTAGATACTCCATCGGCACGCCAAACTCGACATTACACATCTAGGATTCAATAAAGGAAATTTATAATTATAAATACTCCAGATACTTCATATTCAACAAGCCTTATCTAGCTGGACTACCGAACACTCCTAAACCAAGTGAAGTAAAATTTACTTGACACCAGTTAGAATAAATCTGGGTTATTTAAGATTTGATCGCAGCTTACGATAGCATTTCAATAAGTCGAGATCAGAATACTAAGAAACTTATTGAATAATTCATATCACAACTAAAATAGAACGATTAATTGCTAAATTAATTACGTTTTATATCCAAGAAACTTATAAAAAGATTAATGATGTTTCGATGTACATAGATATTGGAGGTGTGAATAGTGATTTGGGGACTTATATTGAGATCATCGACAAAGATAGTCAGTGAACTCTCAAGCTTTAGCTATTTATTAGATATTTTGTAGCTAAAGCTGGCTATTCGTTTGGCGACCGAGACAGGAGAATGCCGCACTCGACTTCAGAATTTGGTCTTGGTCGCGCCTAAAAAGGCGCGACCAAGACCTTCTACATATGACATTCTACATGACATTCTACATATGGTAGTCAAATCAAGAAATTGGATGAGAACCAAAACAGATTTGTGATTAGCAGAAATCGTAATATCTTCAAATAATCATAACGCTTCTACTAAACTTGCAGTTTCTTTACAACATTGTGTCTAAAACGGTCGATAGTCGTTTTCACGGAACCTTGAATACTAGGATACGTGGATGTCCCTTCTAAGAATAGTTGTAAGACGTTATAACGACGACAGTTTAAATAAGACTGCAGACACTGTGTATTAGGATTATTTGAGTCTTCTTATATTTTGTCTTAAGTTGTCCTAATGGCAGAGAGCCATGGTATGCCCTCCATATAACCCCACTTAGTTTAATTGCCTGCAATCCTTTTGATGTCGACGACCCATCTGTCTGCTGTTTGACCTAATAATGCCATTTAAGTTAAACACATTATAAGAATAACACCAGTTTTTGTATAGTTTGTTTTAGCAAAACAAATCTTACTAAATATTAGTCGCACTTTATTAGTAATCTGGTGACAAAGTTTATTTAATACACATTCTGCAGCACTAAGCCTTGTATTAATAGAAAGTTTACTACGTTCTTTCGTTTTCCAACAGATGATCCTGACCTTCTAAAAATATGAAACAGAATTCGTAATCATGGACAACTTTGTACTAGGTGTATTTAGTCTTACATTTTAACTAGAATGTATTCATATTTACGGTTGACTAATTTTATAATCTATTTTAGTCGAATGCTCACTTTTTTTGTCCAAATATAAACATCAAAGTGCGGACACCGTCAAGAGTTATTTTCGAATGCAACACAAAAAGTAGAATTTTTACAAATACTTAAATTATTCAGAAATAGCATTTTGGCGCCAACTGATTTATAGTTTGAGAGCGATGTTGGGAATGTAACCGTCGTTTTATCATCATTAACTGACTACTTCAGAACATCAGCTCTTGATGGATTGCAGTGTAAAGATGTTGATGGTACTGCCACTTTTTTCCAACCCAAAAACATACCCTTTTGAAGACGATGCATGAGATCTTTAAGAACTGAAAAATTACTTGTAAATGTTGGAAGTTCTACTGTAAGAATGCAAAATCTTTATTCTTTGAATAATATTTATTCTTATTATATTCTTATATTCTAAGTTATATTTATATTATATTTACTTATTCTTATTCTTTAAATAATAGCATTTCTTTGAATAGAAATAGATCGTTATTAATTTATAAACATAAGTTTATAGCTAGAATGTAGTACAATACACGTAATAATAATAAGAATCAGTCTTGAAGATAGACCATAGAAGTTTAACGTGATACATACACACTATCGGTTCCTATAAAACGTACAATATTAACAACTGTTCATGGTAAAATTTAAGTAGGTACCTATAATATTGAATAAAATCTGAATCAAATTAAACTGTGATAATGATGATAGGATAATATAAGATTTGCAAAAGATAATGATAATTTTAAAGTAACAGACGTCAAACCAGCCTAACGACCTAAATACTTAAGTATTTGAATGTTGTCACGATCCGCGAATATAGAACATAAAATAATAACATAGACGCCAGCCACTAGCCAGTCAGAAGTCGCAACACAAATCAACTTACCGAGTGAAAATAAATTTAGGGCAATGCTGAGAATTTGTGTAAAAACTCTAATCTAGGCTCCGGCTAAATAGATTACGCGAACTTCTTTCTAAAATAGTTTAATTTTAGGCTTTTTATATTTACTGCTGGAGAATAAATTATGTCCATTATTAGTTTTTTAACCGTTTTATTTAAGAGAAAAAATTATAATCTGTCGCCGCCCGGCAGCCGAACGAATTTGAAACTGATGATGATGTAGACAAAATGCATGGTTGAAAATTTCTTCACAACACAAATTCTACCCAACTACAAACAAACAAAAATAGTTCGTGTGACATTGATAGAAAAATAAGTGTTAGACATGGTTGAAAGATGGAAAACAGCCTTTAAGACAGCCCAAAATCCTACAGACATTACGATGTCAAAATGTTTAATTAACTAGAAACTAGGTCTAGTTTTTAGAAAACTTCTTGTCGAAATGATCTAAGTTAGACTGGCTAGTTATTGAGAACGAGCGTGATAAACAACTTACGTAGTGCTCACCGACCTTGTATCTAAATATTTTAACTGAGGACACTGATTTCCAAGTTTTAACTACTGCTTAGATATTGTGTACTGGACTCATTATTTATTTATTAACACGTAATAATATCATGTCGTGGTCGCTTTGCAAGCGCATAGGTGTGGGTTCGAACCTGCCATGTCCCAATGTGACTTTTTCAATGTCATATGTACTTCCTTAGTTAATCTAAGACACCACTAACGGTGAAGGAAAACATCGTAAGGAAACCTGGTCTTTAATAGTCTGAAATCGCCAAGACGCAATGAGCTAGCGAGGTGATTAATGCACAATTCTTCTCTGTATGAAAAGAGGCCTTTGCCCTACATTGGGACAGTTACAGGCTGATTTATTTAAGGTATATTTATAATAATATCAACTTGACTAGGTTTCTGCCAGTAGCTTACTTTGAATGTAATCTAACGGAATTATTATTTCTAAGGTTAAATCTCAATCATCTTATCCTTTCTGATACTGGTACAGATGACCGTAGATCAGGGACAACTAGAACTTAAGCTCGCCTTTATTACGAAGTAATAGATGCTAAAATTGCAACTGACTTGCTACCAAGTAATGAGTGGCCGACCGTTGCGCAAATTTAGGCAGGCCTATCCTATGCAAACAACAAGAAAATCGAAGGAGATCTAAAGATCTGGTGTAATATAAACAAGTATTGAAAAAATACTTGTTATCTAAAATAGGATACTTCTACATCATAAAGGAAAGGAAGCAGAGGATACCGTCATAGATAGCCACAGTGCAAACAGTTGTAACTGCAAGGAACTGGTTAATTAATAGTGCACGTAGGCGGTCTATCAACCTGCCAGTACCTGGTATTGCAATCTTTGTGCCAAATACGTTACAAATGTAGCTGAACTTCTAATGATTCCGACACGGTATCTACTTAGCAGAAACACGAAAAATTATTACAATTCATTATTAGTTTTTGATTGCTTTTGGTTTTTGCGTCACATATCTACTGATAATATACCTAATAGTTTCAAATTTATTCCAACAGTCTACGATGAAGTCATTTTTACAGCGACGACTTATTTCATCTCATTTTAGTACGCGACGTACACATCATCAATAAAAATCATTGCTTTTTTGCACGACAGGATGCGGGACTCGCACTGATTGCGCTCGCAAGCATGGATAAAAATAATCACATTGTGTTTTGGGAGGTCAACCAGATAGATAAAAGTAGATTTTTTTAATAAAGCTCTTGAAATATTTTGCCTCGTGGAGTCAAGAGGATTAAGCAAAAAGAGTCCTCAGAAGCTCTTGATATTTGGACTATTTCTAAATTTCTAGTGAGATAGTAAAGTCACATCTTCATGTTAAACTATTTTTATAAACTATACGTCAACGTGTTGCTGAGTTGCTGTCAACATGTTGCTGGTATCCCAGTTTGTTGCAGGTTTGGTTACTGGCTGGTATGGACAAGTATTTTCGTTTAAACATTGTTCCCAGCAACATTGATGTTTATCAACAACAATGTTGGTCGATAATTGCTTAACAAAAGTTTACCATGCATACCTACGTGGCTATAAAACCACAAAATTTATCAAAAAGCAGAATTTCCGGTCCACACAATATTCTTTTTAAAATGTCATTCAATTCATATTAACGGATTTATATAATTTGAGCTTACCTAAATAAGCAACAAGTTTTAAACAAGACACCTGACGTCTTTAGATATCTGCATTCGCTTTCGTGAAATCACGAGTACTTGACAACTTTCATTATATAATTACATTCTTGCTGGATCTGTCGTCAATACTCCACCACCACCTGAGCATGTTATACTGATAAATGCTGGCAATCATTCGTATTAAGCCTGTGACTAATAATAAATCGACATAGAAACTGATGACAAGATCTACAGACTAAGCTTCTTTTTTATTAGAAATAGTTATGCATTGTTCTAATTAAATAATGGAGCACTTATTTAACAATTCTCCGTAAACACGAATAAACTTCTAATCAGGCTCAATGTAATCAAGGAAAAGCGGCTTCTAAGAATATGTGTCTAGACAAATGAATTCGCTATTCAATTCAATTGGCTTTGGTTTTAAAATCAATAGACCATCTCAATAATGTATAATAATCATCCTTCACCATTTGTACTCGAGTATTTAGTTACAAATGCTCTGAATTATAATTCTTATTGTAATAACTAATAACACAATAAGATCTTTGTTTTGTCTTGCAATCAGCCATTAAGTAATAAAGTATTTTCCTCAATTCAAGTAAGTCTCGTCCTCTACTGTATCATAACAATTATAATAATTAACTACATTACTACAAGATAGAAGGATCTTGTATCGTAGAAGTTATATCCTATGGACAGGTGCTTTGAAGGTTGAAGGTTAAAAAACAAGAAAGAGATTTGAGGAAAACGAGAGAGTTGGCGGATCAAAAGAAAGAAGAGCTAGTAATCACACATAACGTACAAAACTCATAATTAATCCTCCACGTAGAATGAAAGCAAAGAGCCCACAAACAACACCACAAGAAAACGGACACAAAACACGAGAATATTTTCGAGAACACTAAATTGGCAGGTAGAAGGAGCCCATTAATAAAACGCAACCTACTCGTACCCCTATAATTTCGGAAAGCATCGACCCGAATCAACAAAAAAACATGTTAAAAAGACAAACGCATCGCTTTCGGACGGTTCGCGGTATGTGTGTCAATTAACTTGACCTTAACAGATACATTATTAAAATTTGCAAGCGAGCTCGCTTTTGCAGGTTTAACTAACCTAATTGGAGAGGCGAGAGACGTAATTAACGACATGTTTCATGGAAACAACACCATGTGAATGGCGTGATGTTTCTAATGTTACTGGATGCATGTCGTGGACACCTGTTTCCTTTTTGACGTATTGTTTCTATTCGTTTCGTAAACAGATGCATCTGATTCGCGGAAAGGAGTCAGGTGGATGCGTTGAAACTTAAAAGGAAAAATCTCGTCAAAAGTTTTATGATCCTATAACTTATGATCCTTTCACCGATAAGTATTTCAGCACTAGAGTCCTACCTATTCTGTCGTGATTATTCTAAGGGCATTAAAATGGACATCACACGGTTAGTTTAACATAAAATACCCGTCATGCTAGGAATATTTCAAGGGTTTTCCCCGAAAGAACGAGCAGATGTTAGCTGAACACACAAATGTGCGATAAGATGGTTCTTAGACCCAATTCCATGACATTCAAACCTATGGTAGTAACCTATTTATAAAGCCACTTATTAAATTTTCCTCGAAAACTACTCAAATGGGACAAAACATTTTATGATGACTTGTTGATGAGACTCGAAACCGAAACAAAATCGCATCAATCTAGCAGTTAAATCATGTAATTAAATACTTGATATATGTGACATCCATCCGAAGGCTGCGTTTGGCAATATCTTAGAGTATCAAGCGTCATCGTTGCGTCAGAGTTGAATCTGGTTGCTTAGCTCATCGCAACCGGTTTGTGCATCGTGACATTTGTTTACTATTAGCTATAATCATTCTACCTGTTTGCTAAATATGCTTGGGTATGATGCACTATAATATTGGCGTGTGTAATTTGAAATTACATACTAAAATATCTCGCTTTTACTATTTAAATGAAGTTCTTTATAGTTTATTGGATGATGAAATTGTGTCTGGTGCCTCCGAAAATCTTTCTTAGTATTATTTTATCGCTAATATGAGTCTCTGTAACGATTCAAAGTTGAGCATATGCCTTTACACTGTGTTATCTTACTCAAAGTCAAATACATTACCGAAACAGAGTTTCTATTCTTAGGCCTGTATTGTTCCACTGAAAAGGTTTCAGAATCAAGTCGAAAATATTAAACAAAATCCTTTCGACTTCTAAGCTGTGTGTATGTTCGTATTTACCAAACTAATTTCTACACACAACCCACAAATGTTTACAATAGCCCGTAAAGTAAACTAAGAATTTTGGGATTTGTTTTAAAGAAACAAGCAACTGGAAACAAAATACACTAATTAAATAGAACAATACTAAGAGAAAACCATTTTAGAACAAAGAACATTTTGCTAATATAAACTACCTTTTTGTAATGTCATTCATGTTACTAACAACACTATAATTACGATACAAAGCGATCATATCAATAGTACTGTTGACTGAGTTTTTAACACAGGGGATACGCTAAAAAACGAACCTGTCTCGATCACGGTTCGTAAGCAGTCACATTTTTGAGTTGGTAAATTGTAGATTGGCGTAATTTTATAAATATCAGCAATGGTAATAATAAAGACGACAGCTAAGATGGTCGACAGGTTTTTGTAGACAATCTTAGCTGAATTTCTGTTGACTGAAAACGAATCCACATAACTTCAAGATTACCTTCAATGTAAGTACTTAATATTCTAAAAACCACAATATTTTCTAAACACATTACTTAAGTACATTATTGGTTTATAAGAGCAAATACGAAATCTAAGAATTTCGCAGTCCAAATGGAATTTTGCGGAAGTCGTTCGACAGATGATCCGCAACTCTCAGTAACGGGACTTCTTGAATTAAAACAAGTAATATATTGGCTTGCGTTTTTTGCAATAATTCCACAAGCAATGACCTCTATCGACGACAAAAAATTACGTCAGCTTGTTTATAAAAAGGTTAACGACATCGCGACGTCATTGAGCCCTTTTTGATGGTCCTGCTAGTATGGAATCTTGACCAATGAACAAGCTACAAAGAGATGACGGCTAATTGAAGCTTGTAGGACTGAAGGCAGAAGAAGTGCCGGTTGTGCATCAAATGGTAAACGAGAAAGAGGTAATTACAACAAGGTTTCTATTTAACAATACGACTTGTGAGGTCCTAATACCTCGAACAGATAGTACTGAGTATTTCAGCTTGGAACTAGATAACTAGGTAGATATTTCTTGTAACTGGTGATAAGCTCACAAGAAACCTTATACGACTAAATTATAACCATCAGCGAATTGTGTAGAAGAAACATGAAAGTACACACACACGTAGCTATAGTCTTTAATCACACAATTCCGTGTTCAAACTGTTTGTAATACCTCGTCAAGGTATCAGAGCACAAGTATGGCTACTGCATGCCATAAACCCGATTGGTCCCGAGCGTTAATTGGCATGTTTGTATGTTTGTGCAACGTTTTACAACCGCACCTACAAAGACCATCCACATAGATGAATTTAACGACGAATCGATGTCTACTGAATGCTTTCAACCATTTTACGCTGTTTACTGGAAATCCATTCTTTGCTAGTCTTGCATAGACGAGCAACGTAATAAAATTGTGTTTGTTATATTACTACGTTGTAGTTTTGTAATGTACCTATTTCGAAGGAGGTCGCGCTGACCTTTCAAAATTCAATGAAAATATTTTTTCATTATAAATTTTTAACTTCCTTCCCAACGGTTTTAGATGCCAACATCGTTTATATGTTAGAAATGTATAAAAAAAATTATTTGATGACAACCGCGACGAAATGTTAAATGGGCACGCATTAGTTAGACATATTATTTTTACACCACAAAAATATACTATTAAAATCATTGGTTTGTTGAATAGTGTTCTGTTTTCGAGTGTATGTTATAACAAAGCATCAATAAACGTCGTATCACGGTGGCAGCCCTCACAATCCGACAATTATGTCCGAGTGCGTGCGCCTACGTGAGTGTCCGATTTCATTCATCGGCGCTTGGGCACAAACAAACAACAATGAACGCTGAGGCGAGGGTGACTGTGAACTTGTTAACCGCCTGTAGGCACAGCGTACTTCCTTCACTACTAGGCAAGTTAAACTCTCGCTTTACAATATTTTGAATTGAAATTGATTTAGAAATCGCTTTCTTTAGGCACTAATCATTGGAAGATAATTATTTTTAAATTCGACAACAGATTGAACACTTTTCTTCGTTATTTTACCGTTAAATACCGGCAAATCGAGAACATTCAAAGTACCAGATCGCAGATGTAAAAATACAACTTAAGTTAAAGAAACTTGACATCTCAATTACATAGTTGTCTTGAATCCTGTAATTTTCATGTAACAGCATACTAGTAGCAGTACTTCGCCTACTCAATTAGGAGTCATTAGCATCATGACGTCATCAATTCACGACAACTTGCCGTCTGACTAGAGACTTCTAAGTCAGTTTGAATATTGGAATAGCATTTCGAAAATTTTCCTTATGCTCTGAATGTTACATAATAAAGTCCTTTGATCGGAAATATCTGCCAGAAAGCAAGCGTTTGTAAGAAATAAGCGCCAGTCATCTGCCTAGCCTTTTCCCAACTATGTTGGGGTCGGCTTCCAGTCTTACCGGATGCGGCTGAATACCAGTGTTTTACATGGAGCGACTGCCTATCAGACCTCCACAACCCAGATACTGGGATACACGATACCCCTTGGTAAGACTGGTTGTCAGACTTTCGGGCTTCTGATAACCCGTAACGACTGTCAAAGATCTACAATTGACTGCCGGGGCCAACAGCTTAACGTGCTATCCGAGGCACGGAGAGTGATAATTTTTTTTTTTTTTTTTTAATTTATAAAACGCACATGTCGTGGTGGCGTATTGGTTACGGACCCGCTTTACAAGCGAATGGGTGTGGGTTCGAACCTGGCATGTACCAATGTGACTTTTTAAATGTCATATGTACTTTCTTAGATATTCTAAGACACCACTGACTAACGGTGAAGGAAAACATCGTAAGGAAACCTGGACTTAATAGTCTGAAATTGCCAACACGCAGTGAGCTAGCGTGGTGATTAATGCTCAATCCTTCTCTATTAGAGAAGAGGCCTTTGCCCTACATAGGGACAGTTACAGGCTAATTTATTTATTTATTATTATAAAACGCACATAACTTACGAAAAGTCATAGGTGCGCGCCTTGGGTTCGAACCCGAGACCTCTGATTTGCCAGCCAACGGTCTCCACCACTAGGCTATCACGACTCTCTTAGAAATAAGCGCCAGTAAGGATAGTAAAAAAAAACAATGAAATGGAAAAGGGCTATTTGGACGACATTGAGCCGGAAGACGGATTTGTATTGACGGAAATATTGACTGAGAAACGAGGTCATCAACAAAATAACATTAACAAGATGTTAGATAACAATTAAACAACTATGTATAACAATTAGGCTTAGGTAACTACTCGCCATCATCTCCCCAGCCGCCATGTGAAATCTTCACCACGATTCAATAACCTTACGTCATTTTTTTTTATTTCCATCGTTTAAAGCGATAGTTTAAGTGCGCACTTTAGAGTTATCTTTACACCATCGTTTTATGGTGCACGTGTTCTATAGAAAGTAATCCCCTTCATATTTCCCGTAGATACATATTTAATAAAAGCCAAGGGATTTTTATAACATAATGCGTCAATTTCTGATTCATTGCGTTAAAAAAGTATTAGCTTAGTATGAGTCGACTTATAATTTATTGTATGGCATGCTGTTAGAGGAATCTTGCTAGGACCAAACTGAGACGACTGAACAGAGGTCTAGCATTTTAATATATGCGGTAATAGTTGAAATATTTCTCAACGCACAATAACGACGAATGATGGCTTCAGTTGCAGAACGCTTTTAACAGAGACTTCTTCTGGCACAGGCAAAGGATTTATTGCTATGCTGGCTTCCAGGATCGTTTTGGCAAGGATTGTACAATCGATTTACACTGCCAACTTTTTTATAGCCATTTCGATGTTATCCTGAAAGAAGTATCTACTAGTTAGTAAGACGGCTATGAAAAGTCCTTAATTATTTGTATCAGGAGCTCCCTAGTTTCATCATATTTTTCTTCAGGAAGTTCCAAAGGGTTCCTTAATCTAGTTACATAATAATAAAGCCCATAACTAATACAATGCCCAACACACAGGCTCTAAGGACTTGCACGCACACAAGGATTATGTGTACGCGCCGTGAAGGGCATACGCTACGGAAACCAGTTTCTCTAAGAGCAGTTCAGTGTTTTATACTGTACATTTAATTTGTTAATTTACTTCTCTGTTATAAATGGCGAATCATTAAGTATTTAGATTTTTAGTACTACATTGAAAATTGCCATGAACCGGCATTCAAATGCCTAAATATTAGGTAACTTATTTTCTTTTAGGGAGCCCTCAGACGTGACAATTTTGTCGGAGATAATTAGAATACTTTTGTATCCCATTTCTAACACGCAAATTAACAGAGATCTTTAATCGGTCCGATTAATTAGGTATCTGACGAAAAATCGGCTACTCACGTTTGCGGACTCCCAAACGTGTATGGTAAATGGTCTACATTTAACTAACGATCCCATTATTCTGTCTAAGCGATTGGACATTGCATATTATCTACTTTAAGGGCTGAGACATTTTATTGGAGAATAATGGAGATCAGATGCTATCTTCCAGGATTAGTATTCAGCTGTATTTATGCTATTTATTTAGATATGCGACGCAAACATTTGTAGAAGGTTTGGGCGGAGTTGAATATTGGAGGAATAATGTTAATTCATAATGATTACCCAAAAAATACTATTAAGTATTAAAGAACTTGGTGTTCTTCATACTTGGGAGTCATGCATAATTACATTTGTGTAGTAAATAAGTTGCTACCTAACTTTAAACGTAAATAGTCGAAGATTAAGATAACAACTAGTACCTACTCTATTTGAAGTGGCTATTAGATATGTTTGCAATGTCATACAGCCACTACCTAAGCAATTATTTCTAACCTGTCGTCCAACGTAAGCGAAAAATGATGCGACTCCAACGAAATGACTATCTGCGCAGGCAATAGACAAAACAGTTTAGCTAGACAGTCATGTCCAGTGCCGTAAGTCCCTAACTAGCCTTGTATGCGCACCAAGAGAACTTCTATAACTGCGCCCATGCATGACTCAACTGGTCCTTGTTTGGTCATTTCTGCGCTTCTCCAGAGTCGGTCTGTGCCCTACCCTGGGTACCGCTAGCACCGCCTTAGTTACGGCTCTGATCATGTCCAACAGTTTTATAGATTGTCGCATGTTTAAGCAAATTATTCGGCGACAAAACTGTTTGAGATGGCTTTGTTTTTCTCCTTAACACTTTGCGGGATAAATTGCGAAATACAATATAAGTTTTATTGTTATTACGTCGCGGGGCGGGCTGTGTCCCGGAAAGTGTTAACTTTCTCAATACTGAAACCTATGTTGTGAGTGCCTCATGAATATAGGAACTAGTTCGGCATGTGCCAGACAGTGCCTGGTGCTGATTTTCAACTAGTCCCTATGTGACTCGCGGATGCAAGCCCGAAACCTATAATTATGTATCAGGCTGCAACCTCATGACATTTTGCTGTACCTTTACTTTCCTCCAGTATGGGTGTTTGTGCATTGTTTTTTGTTTATAATTGAACCACAATACAGAAGAAAATCTATTGTGAGGAGACTGTGCTTATTTTTTTTATATCTTATTATAAAGGAAGCATGGTGCGTCCTTTACATCAAAGAAACAAATGGAAAATATAACACATTATAAGTCTTGTAAATCTTATATCGCCAAGAATTTCCAAATTAAAAAATATTAGAATCTTCAATAAGCTTTTTCTTTATTATTATGCAAACATTATGCTGGCAGATTGCCCGACCACATCCGAATTATGGTGCTGCCAACATCTAATATTATTTATTTTCGACACAAATTAGGTTTTCTTGAGTTTATTACAAGATATGCCAGAAAAATTATTGTAAATTCAATACGGATATTATCCCAAACTATACCTATTCACTAACTTATAAAAACATTATTTTTCTTTGAAAAAAAGAAGAAAATTACATACATTTATTCTGTTCCTGAACAGCTCTTAAAAAACAGAAATTGTAATTTTTTACAAATTGTAGTATAGAACAAAAAAAAACTTTTACTTAAGTAATACTTAATATTATGTTAAATTAAAATTATCATGCATGTGTACATGTTTAATTAATTCAACCAAAATATTTGATAGCAAAAAAAGTCTGCAAAAAAAAGTTTTTTAAACTTTTCTTATGTGACACTGACCAATGTGAGCAATAAAAACAAAATAACCGAGCTAGTAGAAATAGTTTTTGTATGTAGATAACTATTAGGTATAATAATATTAGATGACCATTCACTTTGTCATACCCCACACAACATTGGCCTGGTCCACTTAAAGCATACATCCTTTGATAACAATACTCAGGGTACTGCCACGACTCGTGACGTAGCCGCCTTCGTACGCCGCGCCGACGTGTGATAGTGAAAATATAATAATTATTCCTAAAATACGCGAATATGATGTCACTGTGGCACTCTCGCTCGCCATGCGCTTCCTACGCACCTTATGTCACATTTAATCTTAGAGGTCCAGTCTCTAATTGCCTTTTTCGATTTCCGACATGTAAGCTATTATAATTTCGTAATAGGTCACAACCAAAACAATAATACGCGGCACACTTTCGTTCGAAGGGATAGGGAGTGACTTAACTTTAGCATACCATTACTCAACTATCTCTATCACGCGTACGATCAAAACTCTATAAACAAACGAGACAAAAATACTGTCAAAACTTTACGAAATCAAAACTATTTACACACATCCTGACATCCTAAAACTATTCTAAAACTAAGTTAAAATGAAAAAAAGTTTGCAGGCAAAGGACTTACCGTAATCAAGAGTACATAAATCCAAAACAGATGTCAGGTTGAGTTTATTGACGAAAACAAGGCACAAAACACTATTTATAAGTTTGATGTTTTAATCACAAAGTGAGCACTTGGATTAACACAACATGCACTAACACTTAGCACTTTAAGAGAGGCGACACTCAAACAATATTGTTTATTTACAACGGATAACACACGATATCACGCAAAATTCCCAACACGTCTGTCGCATCACAACGAGTTGCGGCCATTTTGCTTGCTGTCGGAAAGAAAGAGATGCACTTTGTTTCGCAGCCAATCAGAGGAAATGTTTCTTAAATGCGCTCCATCTATTGGCTAAATAATATTACTTCAAAACTACGTGTCGTTATTGCTTTGTTTCTGATTTAAGAATTTAATAAATTACTTACTACTTAACTTTGTTCCTATTTCAAAAATAAGATGTTTATTGTATTTTTGTGTTACGACTGTTATGAGTCCTAAACTTTCAAGACAGAAAAAAAAGTTTATTCATTTAAATAGCTGAAAATAAATTTGTAGCAATGCATCACATAACGTATTCAACTTTTTAATTTTAGCGCGACTTTTGAGTCTTGGACATTTTGAAGTTTCAGTGTCATATTTTACAAATTATTTTATTTTTGTTTGATAAATTGCAAATATTTTTATAATGGCTTTTCGGCGGACTTTTATTTTACTTGGTACAATTTTATTAACAGTAAGTTAAATTCTTTACGTGTTAGATAATTACTATGTGCTTGTGTTTAACTTTCAATGATTACCTTCCGCATTCTGTTATTAGAATTGTAATAAAAAATCAATAAATACATACATAATATTGACTCAAACTTTCGCGAATGTTTAACATAATGAAACAAATATCATTAATAATAATTATAATTGTTTTAATTTAAAGACATTAAAGTACTAGCGATTTTAAACCTAAAGGTAAATCTTTGTTACAGTTTAACATTACAGAATTTGAATGCAGCAAAAAGTCAAAAGGAAATAAAAATAGAACACTTGCTGATAGTAAGTTTACATTTCACTTGTCATATCAATTTAGTATGATCAAGTCTCGCCGAACATAAATAAAATTACTTTGTGGTCAGAATCTCGTAATAAATACGTATTCGCTACATCTCAATTAAAAATAGCACCAGCAGGACTCGAACCCGCGATCTTCCACATAAGCCATACAACTGCTCGCTTGGTTGACTTTGCCAACAAGGTTTCTGCAATGCTTCCACGTGTAATCTTAGGTATGGAGTGCTTCAATATGGGTTCGAGCTACGAGGTTTCAAAATCTATTTGTGGTTCAAATCTGATTTTAGTAAAAAATAAAAACATTTTTGTAGCCAAGTAATTTTTTCTCCAGTGTATGGCCCAGCAATGCACGCAATAACAGAATTCCCACTTGGCATATCGGATGTATTTGACGACGCTAGCGATGTGTTCAGGAAGATACTCGGCAAAATGATCGCCAAGAAGAAACTAGTCGGCCTTGACTCGGGCTGGTATTGGTGATTCTGGAAATTAAACTTTTTGGTTCATGTACTTTTTGTTTTCTTGGTTAAACATTGCGTGGGTTTATACTCTTCAATTAATGCATTTACACTCAGAGCGAAACAGCTGCTTATCCTGACTCCCGTCATCATGTCAGCATGAAAACCAACGATACTTATCGCGCAAGTTTTTTGCGATTAAATTTGCTTTTCTTACTGCAGTGCAGGCTAATAAATAAATAATGGTCTGTAATCAACCTACATGGCAGCAGATTCAATCTTCGGTGGGGGCAGTTCATGTCATCAGTGGCAAAACTAATATTTTAAAATAGTCCTAAATAAAACTAAATGACGCACATTGTGAAGAATATAATTACTTATATTTACATTTATCTGATTAAATCTATATAAATTTAATTTGGCGGTAACAATACATATGAGGGCTCAATTACATAATTTTCATTATTTATTACTGAAGGTTTCAGATATAATCTACTAGTAACATTGAAATGTCTTTTCCTATGCCTCATCAGGCATGTGTTTCCTTTAAATTTACCATGACAGATGTCACATTCTAAGATGAATTTCCCATGGTGACGTTTCACGTGTTCTGACCGACGAGATGCAGATAAAAAAGTCATATCACAGTGCTCACATTTGTAAGGCTTTTCCCCTGTATGTATTCTTGTATGATATAGTAACGACGCCTTTGTAACAAACTTCCCTCTACAAGTCTCACATTCAAATTTCTTCTCTTTAGTATGTTTTATCACATGATCATTTAACTTACTTATTGAACTAAGTTTCTTACCGCACCAATCACATATCAAAGCTCTACCGTTCTCATGTTCTAAGCGTATATGAACACTCAAAGCTGTTTTCTGTGAATACTTTTTCTTACAGTAATCACAAGTAAATTTTGCCTCTGCATTTGACTTTCTCATCTTTTTGCATAACTGCATTTTAATATGATTGTTGAATGACTGTTTTCCTTTGTATATTTTACCACAAGTTTGGCAAACTAAACGTAATTTGTGACTTCGTTCATGATTTCTGAGGGAGTAGGTGTTGGTGTATGTCTTTCCACAATGGCTGCAGACTACTGTACAATGACTGTCCTTTGTATGCCGTCTTAGCAATAAAGAAGTTCCAAAACTCCTGTGACATTCAGAACATTTAAAATTTTTAGGTGCATGTACCCTCAAATAATGCTGCTTCAATTTGATGGCTGTTGGATACTGTTTCAAGCAATTTTTGCACTTGTAATCGTTTAAATCATTCTTATTATGCACTATATCAGAAAGTTGTATGGACTGCAGTATGTTAGTGTTTTTTTTTCTTTTCATAAAACGCTTTTTATTATCATTATTGTGATAATCTTCACTTTCAATTGAAATTGTTATTTCTGTAGATTTCTGGAGAATATATTGAAACTGCTGAAGGGTATCAGCAATTTCACTATTATTTATTTTTTTGTCATAATATGAATCCACATTGTAATTAACAGAGTCTAATGCAAGAAATAGTGTTTTAAAATGATTAGCCTCTTCTTGAATGTCTGCAGTACATTTCTGAAGAGATTGTATAGAACTTTCCAACCGATGAATATTAGTTTTGCAATGCTGAATGAATTTGTAACAAATAAGAGCTATTTTTGTACAGTGCTGGCAAATGATTTGTGTCAAAATGCTATCTAATATCTGAAACAAGTTAATTAACAATATTAAATATTAATTGTTAGCAGACCAAAGCCGTAATTCTTTATGGTTCCTAGCTGTAGCTCACTGGGATTATCCTGGAATGCAATATCATGTCCTAAGGACACGGAGTGGCCAAAAATGACCCGAATATTTAAAAATCGCCAGTGTATAAAAATAAAATTAAGCAGGCGAAGAGACAAAATAAGATCGGAGAGTCGTTTTAGAGGCGGGGAAGGTATTTATGATCTACAGTGGCATACTTAGGGCTCAATAATTGTATTATGAATACAAGTTCTGAAATACGTCTTCTAAGGAAGATGTTTTCCGACTCACTTTATCGCCCAACACGGTAGATATAATCTCGTATAATACTTCGGTCTGTTCCTTATCTAATGAAACTTCGTCTGCTAAGTTAAATGAGTTTTCCTTGCTTTCAATACATTTAAAACACAAACCACAGAAATCAGATCTGGCTGACAATACTTTTGTAATCATTGAACACAGTGAAGTCATTTTTATTTAATTTGTTCCTAAAATAATTCAAATGCTTGTTAATCGAAAATTGTATGATAGAAATTTTAATTACTGGATTAAAAAGAGAATGAAAATATAAACAGATAGGTATGTAAACAGTAGGCAGCTTGCTTATGCCAAATGCCAATTTGATTTGACACTTTTGACAGACAGATGACACTGATGGATTGGGGATGACCGGATGACACATTGAGATGGTGGGAAATACATTGACATCTCATAACTTTCAGTGTTGCCTAGGTTTTTGAAAAAGTTGCAGTTGGACATTGGACATGCTAAAATAAGTACATTTTAGATACTACATTGTAGATAGATCAATGATATTACCAAAAAAGAACTAAATAAGTTTAAAAAAATTGCTATTATTTTAAGACAAAATCCTTTACGACCTCTTCTCTTACTTAGTGCAACTTATTCATTGTTGTATTACATTATTTTTCAAAATCGATGCCATAGCTGAATCAGACGGTGATTTTTTTGCCATTTGATTGATTAATATACCAGCCTGTCCCACTGTAGGGTAAAGGTCTCTTCTACAGAGAATCGAATCACCTCGCTAGCCACAGACATATAAGAGTAGTCGCTAGCTCACTGCGTTTTGGAGATTTCAAGCTAATAAGTCTGGAAATCATTGGGGGAGGCCTATGTTCAGCAGTGGACGTCTTATGGCTGAAATGATAATGATGATGAGGTTTCGTAACGATGTTTTCCTTCACCATTAGTCAGAGGTACTTACGTCAATGGTGTCATAACTTACAACATCCTAGCTCGTAGAAATTAGAAGCCAAATCGCCGTAGCCGAAACCGGCAAGGAGAGAGATGTAAATAGCTTACAACATAATAATATATAATTACAAGCTTGTAATAAAAAAGCACAGTTTGTTAGTAAACGAAAATTTATTTCATTCAAGACGTCATCTCATTGGTTTCCATTATCCAAGAATTATTACTAGCCTAAAAAATGACGCTGACGAAACGAAGAAAACTTGAATTTATTTTAAAATCGTCCTAAATTTGCTAAAATTTATAAGTTATTTCATAACAATTTGCAAGACTAATTTTATCTAGTTCCAAATGAGCACGAAAATGAATATAATATTTTCTTAAGAATGCCAGTGTTTTTTTGAAGCTTGTTTGATCCGCCATTTTAACCAATTTCGTTTCGTGGCGAACATTGACTTTGAGACAGAACGAGAGTTCTTGAACGAAAAATTTGTAAAAGCGCGCGTTGTTTTTGTTATCAATTTGTTGGACTAGTTTAATTTCGCGATCAACTTCAATATTTGGTTAAAAATGATAGAAGAGTCAGAATTAAACGTGATTGTGTCCAACGTACTGAGTGAAAATCACTACAGCCATTGTAGGTTATGCCTGAAAGTTATCCAAGATCAGTATGTTCGTTTTTGTGATTCTGTTTCATTGGACCCCTCAAGTGGAACTTTCCAAACACTCTCTGAAACTTTAACTAAACTACTGGGTCAAGAAGTAAGTTACATAAATTATGACTGACTAACCGATCGTTAATTTCTTGGGTTCGCCAAGAAACCATTATATTTTAATGTTCTGTTTTATACGTCTTGTTACTTACGTTAAACTGAACGAACTGAATTTTAATTTCAGGTCTGTGAAGAGATAGCCGGTGTTGATGCAGTGTGTATGGTTTGCATTGACAAAGCATTGGAGTCCTTCCGGTTCCTTCAAATGTGTGAGAACTCCACTAAAATGTTAAATAATGTATTCCATAATCTGTGTAATGAAATGAGTATTGACATTGACACCACTAACCCTGGGAAAAGTCTGTACATCTCAGTTAGTGAGACAGACTGTAAACTTACTGTAATTACAAATAAAACAAAGAAAAAGGCATCCATTCCAAAAGCTTTACAGTGCACTAAGTGCTCTCAAAGTTTTGATGACATATTGGAATATGATTTTCATAACATTACAAAACATCCTAGTTTCACTTGTGAAAAATGCCATACTGCAGTAGCAACTGATGCAGAATTGGTTGCTCATAAAGATAGTATACGTAACTATTACTGTCCAAATTGCAGTCGGTTTACATGCACGGAAGAAAGCTTGAAGGTGCACCAGGAAACATTCCATGACGATTTACTCTATATGTGTAAAGACTGTGGCAAATCTTTTAAATCAATGGAGCAATTGCAAAAACATGAATTAAAACATATTACTAAAAGTGAATGCCCCAAGTGTGGCAAGAGTTACAACACCAAAGGATTCTTCTTGAGACACGTGAAGTTATGTCTTGAAGATCTTCTGGATCCACATCCAATTCGGAGTAACATTGAGAAGACTTATTTTTGTGACAAATGTGGTAAAGGATACAGTACTCCAGGAGGATTGAGAGTTCACAATAGATTTGTCCATGGCAATGCTAAGCCACATATTTGTAAATATTGTGACAAGCAGTTCACTGCTCCAAGTTACTTGAAAGTGCATATGGTTAAGCACACTGGTGAAAAGAACTTCAAATGTGATTTGTGTAGTAGAATGTTTGTATCTAAAGAGGCTTTGCTGTATCATACAAGGAGACACATAGGGGACAAGCCATATAGCTGCACAATGTGTGATGAAAGATTTGTAAATGCTTCAGCAAGAGCAGAACATATTAAATTCAAACATGTTGGACCAACACTGATGTGTGAGATTTGCTCTCAAAAATTCTTCACACCAAATTTCTTGAAACAGCATATAAAGAAACACCATGATCCTTCAAATAAGTTGTATGCGGGCAGGAGTTTGATACCTCCTAATGTTCCAGCAGTTGAGAATATGCGGGTTAGATTCATAGATTAACCTAAGCAATATGATTTGAGACTGATAAAAATTATAAGAAAATCATATACTAAAACTTTATATTATAGATTTTTAACTACCTATTTTATGTGTTAATGACATAACATTTATATAATGCTTGACAAAAGTGATGACATTACAATTATCATTATGATAAATAAGCAAGTTTATCCTTTGTTTTATTGTGTTTGATAAATGAATCGAGACTTGTTTTAAGTCTCTTATTATAATAAAAAAATGTGTAAAATGAAATGGTTTATTTCAATTAATTGGGTATAAACTATCTGGTGTAATATTGGAAGTACCTCATTTATATTATATTAATACAGTTTGGCAAAAAATCGTGCAAAAATTGAGGGCGCCACTAGCGCACTTCCCACTCTACATCTCATATTAACAAAATAATTATTTAATTTTTTTTACATGTTATAGCACTAGCTTATTAAATATAATTATTTAATAAGCTCAGCGGTTAGAGCGTCGACACGGTACGTCGAAGATCGTGGGTTCGAATCCCATCTGTATCAGTTGTTTTTTCAAATTTTCTTATTAAATAATTATAGGTAGGTACTTACATATCTCACATATCTACGACGAATTCTTTTGTCACCAAATGTAAGTAACTTTTAAGTTGTTTAAGAACTCACAACTAAGCATTTAAGATTTTTAATTTTAGTTCCAGCTAGCTAGAGCTGCCACCACCTCAGACCAGACCAGACTCTTTTTTTGCCAAGCTGTAGGTACATTTGTTTCCAACTATAATGAACAATACAATACATGAACAATAGTACAATTTATTAGCAATTGTGCTTTGTAATTAGAGGCAATATTATTTCCATTAGAGTAATTAGTTATTATAACAAGCTTCCTTACTTTTTTTTAAAGTATGTTTTTAACATGTTTATGCACATCTTATTAAATAATAATTTCATTTAATAAGCTTCCTTACATTAACCTTGTTGAGTAATTTTTTTGGGAAAGGAAAATGTGCATCTCCTCATATTTTTGGCTCAATTTACTCATAGATGGTGGTAAAGGAAGGAAGCAACTTCATTCTGAACCAAATTAATCCAATTGAAACTATCTTAAAAATCTAAATTATTATGTAGGTTGCAGCAAGTGATGTTATTGATAATATTTCTCATTATAATAGAATACAATACTATACTGTTTTCGACCGCGAATTCGTCTAGAGAAATTTTATTTTCCTGAATCCCATCCCTGTAAACAGTTCCCTGTTTTACAGGAGTTGTCTGTGAGATTATACATTCAAACATATTAACTCGTCAACTATACATATAATATTAGTAATAGATCGGCTGGCCTAATAGCATTAGTTGTGAGTAGTGACAACCCTTCTCACTACTCAGCTAGTAAGGCCGCTACCGTTTACATTATTTTGATTCAACAACATAAAAAATGAAATTCATCATAAATAGATAACAGAATTCCATTTAGTTCACAATGATAGCAATTTGGATATACTTGGATACTGCTGACTTTTAATATTATTATTCCCACTGATAGTCATATTCTGATACCCTGCAAATGGTGATTCTGCTTCGGGAACAAATAATTTACTGTGTGGATTATAGTGCCTCTGTACATGTTTCCTCAATTGATGTCCTGTAACAAACTTTACATGGCAGACATGACATTCTTTTGTAGGGCCAAAATGCTTTCTCCTTTTATGTTCCATTCTTCGTGATGCTGAGAGAAAACTCTCATTACATAAGTCACAAGGAAAAGGTCTCTCTCCCGTATGAAGTCTTGTGTGGTAAACTAATGCTGCCTGTGTCACAAATCTCCCACCGCAATGTTGGCAGTGAAAGTTTCTCTCTTTTGTATGTTTGACTATATGATTGTTAAGTCTGCTGATTGCATCAAACTTTTTTCCACACCAATTACACGATAGAACACTTCCAAATCCATGGTCAGTTTTTAAATGTGTCCGTAAGCCATTCTTTCTGGCATAACCTTTATGGCATATATCACAAAAGAAACTTGGCTGTCTCTCTTCAATGTTACCACAAATTTTCAAGTGAAATTTGAAGGTGTGTTTGTTAAGGAATGCTTTATTACAACGAGGGCAATTGTTAACTTCATGTTTGTCTAAATGAGCACGCAATTCCTTTTTAGATGGAAATTGAATAAAACACAGTTTACATATTGCAGCGACATGGTGCAGTTTATCATGGTTTTTAAGCATTTTAACTGTGCTAAACCTTTTAGGGCATTTTGGACATTGAATTTTTTTTGGATAATGCACTCTTTCAGCGTGGTCTTCCAGTTGTAATTGTGATGCGAAAATTTTAGGGCATTGAGGGCAAAGATGTTTGGAGTTACTATGTACTTTTAAATGTTTAACAAGATGACAGTTGGAACTGAATCTTTCACCGCACTCTTCACATATTACATTTGACTTTTTTCTTTTAATTTTATGTGAAGGTTGTTTAACTTTACTTACTTCTCTTATTTTATTCAATGCAGTCTTTTTGCTTCTCAGGGTATTTTGCTTACGGCTAGTAAAAATTAGATTTTCATTATCCTTTATCATGAAATATACAGTCTGAACATTAGGCCCTATAGTCTTGGACTGATCTAGACTTATGTTAACCCTCTTCAGTACAGAATTCCAATCCTCAGCTGACTTTTGACACAGCTTTTGAAAAAGGTAGGAGTTTATAGTCATCGTAGCACAATTCATGCATAAGGCTAAAGGCAAAGAAGGCTCCGATGATACCTGGAATAAAAGATCGGTTTTAAATTCTATATTTTATCTTGTCTAAACCATAATCAGTGAAAATTACTGATCGAGTACTTGTCATACCAGACCACTTACACCAAGATTTTCGAACATATCCAAGAATGTTACTGTTTCGTCAATAAATGATCTCTGAAGCCTAACATCGTCTTCCAAAGAAACTTCCTCTTGTTCTGTTGAAGCAAAACATAACCTACAAATATGCTCAGTTTCGTATGTTAAATATTTAAGAGCTGGTAGCGTAATGTCAGCCTCAGGATCCATTTGGTTTTCTTCCCTTTCGTTAGATAATTACAATTCAGGATAATAATTCTTTGAATCAACGTTCGGCAATCAACGTTACTGGATGACAAATATGACAATGACAATAACAGTGTTGCCAGTGTAATTAAAAATCGTTAAATTTTTTCTAGCTAAAAATCAGATTTGTGTCGGGTCGGAACAAACTTGACCCCCACGGCGCCACGCGCCCCCGGATTAATTTACTGCTTGGCAAAAAAATAGTCTGAGGCAGTGACATGACAGCTGAAACTAAAAATAAAAATCTTAAAAACTAAGTTTGTGTGTACAAAAATAACTTAACAATGATTCTGTAGATTATAATGGTGACAAAAATTCGTCATAGAAATCTAACTAAGAACCAAATAACTTGTAAAAATTCGTCATAGAAATATGTAAGTATGTCTATGTACCCAATAACTTGTAATTTATTTTGAATTGTAGAATGAGAATTGCGCCAGCGGCGCCCCCAACTTATACCAGTCTGTGGCTGTAACCCTATCGCAGCGCTAACAGAAACATTTTTCCTCTAAGCAGCGCTACCTTCCGGATTCAATTGTGATATTAAACTATCCAGGGGCCAACTCGAACCCACACAAAATATGATATCAAAATCCGTCTTAGATAGGCTCTTTGAAGTGAAGCGCAGACGCTGAACAGTAACTGTTGGTGACTGGTGTTGTTCTTGCTGTTGTTGTTTGTATGGTGGGAGATAAAGAAAGTAGATAACTTTTATATACAATTTATTTGATATAGTTAAATTTTTACATATTTACATTATTGGACATTTGGACTAATACAGATAAATTTATTGTACCTACTTATTTTTAACATTAAACATTGTGCCAATTATCTATTTACATTATAATAAATGACTAAAAGATTTACATTATTCAGGTACTTACATCAAAACAGAAATAAATTAAATGCAAAGTTAAAATTTTCGTGAATAGAATTTTTTTATTACGAGCAGAAGTGCAACCTGTGACCTTTTAGTTAGACGCTTCCTCTTTATTAATCTAAGAGCTTGTACTATCGATTTTTTTTGTATATACAACCGTCCTAGACGCGACATCTAACTGAATGTATCTAGCTAGTATGTAGATACTGATAGATAGTGGGAGCGGGTTAACGGATAGCTCAGTTGGGAGAGCGGCTGGGAGCTTTAAACAGTACCTAGGTTGCAGGTTCAAATTATACTCGTAATCTCTTATACATTTAACCACCCAACCAACTCCAATTATTTAGGTAGGTACTTAGATATTTAAAAAAAATATGCGTCATTATTAATAACCTCCTACTTTGCATGTCGGTTAAAAGTCAAACTCACAATATATTTCTACTCTTTATAAAGTAGCGTGAATATATTAAGAGAGCCTTCGTTCATTATTAAAAAACTAAAATCTACTACCTACTTATTTTTAATTTGTACGCGAATTTAACATTACACCTAAGTTATTTTATAATTGACCGGTGATTACTTATTAGTTTATTACGTATGCAACACAATCATTCACAAACAATAATACTACTTCCATCCACGAAACATCACATATAAAAACTTTCAAAATGGTTATTCATGGATACGGTCAGAAGAAAGCAATAGTCTATGAATGATAGGCTTTGTAGCAGTTCTCAACACAGAGCGCCACATTGCAGGCTTCGCATCTATAAGGCGTTTTTACGGACTTTCGCCCTGCCCGAACACAAACAACACAAGGAACGCGAGTTTGACGATTTTTCGCAAAGTCGCATTCACGCTGCGGATTGCGAACGAGCCAATGTGTATGCGCAATTAAACGGAATGGACTAGGTCGAGTAGAAGAATAGCGTTGACGGCCAGTGCGAGCAACATGTGCCAGGTGCTTGTTGAGGATAGTATCCACTAAATGAAGGCGGAAGCTGAAATGATTATGAGGACGCTGCGTGGAAGACTCCAAAAGAATGCGCGCGTTGTGGATGGAACAGTTCAGTAACCGCTTCAAGAGCTTCAATTGCCAACTGGAACACTTTCTCCGCTCAAGCAAATACGGCTCCAGCATTTGATCCTTCAAGTCAACCCCACCCATCCACTTATCGTAGTCAAGAACTACTTGGGGCTTAAAAGGCAAAGGTCGATATACTTTTTTGGATGGTACTGTGTGCAAGGCTGAACCAGACCCGTGGCAAGTAGAAATCATGGTCACACGTTGTTTGTCCTGCCATGACAGGACGGTGACGTCACCGGAATGCCGTGCTACAAGCTGTCCTTGCTTTAGCGGAGCTTGAGTAACAAGTTCTGGAACGTCGGTACAATTTGGACGTAAGGTACCAACACAGTCGGTACCATTGCGTTTTAAAAAGCGAGCTAGAAAGGGAGAGTTGTACCAATGATCCATGAATAACCTATACCCTTTGTTCAATAAGGGACCAACGAGCTTTTGAACGATGGCGGTGCTATTGGCCTGTTTTCCAATGAAAACAAAAATTGACCATAAGTAGCCAGTACCGCTCTCACAAAGTTCAAAGCTATTGATCCCATAATTAGCAGCCCCCGCCCGAAGACACTGACCACTATTGAGTTTTCCCTTCCAAAGGGTCAGACTTTCGTCTATGCAGATGTTTTTCGATGGGATGTAATTTGCTTGAAATTTATCGTTAAGATGATCGAGAATAGGTCTCAAATTGTACAACCGATCAGAGCTTGCCGCAGGATCTTTTTTATTCGAGCTCGCATCGTCATCATCACAAAGAAGTACTCTCGTAAGATGCTTGTACCTATTTTTGGTAAATATTCTTCTAAAAACTTCAGTTTTAAGGAGAGGGTCTGTAGAAAAACAACTAATTATGGTGGGCATTCGAATGATGCCTAACATCATCCAGAATGCGAATAGGCAAAGCACCTCATGAGAGTTCGTAGGAAACCAATCTCTCCGGAAGGCGGCTGATGAAACCTTCGAAGCGTACTGGTTAGTTTTATCAGTCAAGAATTGTATGATGTCGTCGTCCCAATATGAGCGGAAGGCATCGTACGCTGTCGAAAACGAGTCGACCGAACCCGTTCGCTCTTGCTTAAAAAACTCTTCCTCACCTCGAAAGGTATCCATAGAAGACCATTCGAAGTAATGAGGATCGCCTTCACGAAGCAAAGGATTAACATTTCCATTAGTGGCGTCCTGGAATTCTTCATCCTCGCTATCGCCTTCTTCCTCAGCATTTCCTTTCTTTCTTTTACGATGTCCCTTTCTCAACAACCGCTCGCGCATCTCTTGTCGCCTAGTCTGCCGTCTCTTCACTATATCCATCACCATTTCCCTAAATTCTGAAGGGACATCTTCATCATGTAACCATATTTCTTCTAGTGGTTTGCCTACTTCCAAGGAGGATCCCTGATCATGCCGAGGCCGTCTGCCTCCTAAGGACCGAGGCCCACGCCATCTCCGTCCCCGTTGCACTCTACCTCGAATTCTTACACGCCTGTCGTTCTCATCTCGAAAATCTGTACTCATTTTATTTTCAATCGAGTCACTGTCATCACTCACTGAGCTTTCGTACAGGGCGTGCTCGTCCGATTCCCAATACTCTTCCTGTTGCGTTTCCTCATCCTTTTTTGGAATTAAGTTGGAATCCACATTCATCCCCTCGTCGCGAAGTCGTTCCCCTTCCTCGCCGACGACGTGGATCAACACATTAGGCGGCATGTAAGCCGGAAGGTAGGAGGTTTGTCTGAAATGTGCACACAATGTATTCATGTAGGTAATGTCTTAAGTTTGAAGGTCCAAGTCAGATAGTGATAAAACTTACGGATCAATTTCACGCTTCTTTCGCCTAAGAGGCGACCTTGACTGTTTAACCCGGGAGTTTCGTTTCAGGTCTTTAATCTAAACCAAATAAAAAAGTAAACATTTATTATGAAGTTTAAAACAAGGCTTAACGGTGTGATTAACAGACTTTAAACGAAAATGAACTCTCTGTACAGATAATTCTGTGAAAGGTCAGAATTTGCTAAGTAAGAGTCTTGTTCTTAAGATCCAGAGTTCTTAAATACTGTTCCTTTGAGAGAAACGACACTGACGCGGCGCTTGCAGCGACGGTGGCATGGAGTAGTTCGAGAGTTTTTCAAATTACTTTTCTTTTGTCAGTCATTTAATCAAAAATGTGGAACTTTAATTTACATTATAATTATGTGTTCTTATCTACAAACCAAAAATTTTATTGTGTTTATCCACAGCGCCCCCTGATGGTCAGAAGTGTTAATGAAGAACAACAGATGCAAGGCAAGATAACACACTCTTTATCTGTAAGTTTGAGACAAGCTAAGGCAATATGTTATAAGCTTTTTGTTACCATACCTCATCGTTAGAATCTTCTTCCTTGTTAATATATGTCTCCATCTCCTCCTCATCTTCCTCTATCAGTGCCTCCAGGAAGTCACCGGGCGGCGGACCCTCATCATGGGCACGCCAAGACATTTTTAACAGCTTCGTAACAAATAAAGAAATTATTATTAGCATCAAACCCAGACATCCTAATTATAAACCGATTATAAATTATCTTCAATTAAAATTAAACAGACTCATGCAGTAAAGGGTCTATAGATTGATTTATAAAAGCTAGATATTATGCACCTCCTATAATTATAATTTATTACAGATTTATTCAGGAGAAAGGTTTACAAATTAATATTTTATCAGAGTTTTTTCAGTTAGAACAAAACCTAGTTAAGTAGGTAGGTAAGTGATATTATATAAGAAACTCGCAAAAACAACTGACTCGAACTAAATAATATCATTTAATAAGCAAAAACTTTATATGCATGTAAAAACATACATAAAATATACTAGTCTATCTTCCTGGAACCCAATATAGGGCAGGCGCAGCGGCGGAATCAGCCGAGGCCCTCAAAAGGCGCAAATATAGTACCCTGGATAGCGGCTACTTATTTGAGCCTTTTGGGGTCGAGACGCTGGGGTCGTGGGGGCCGGGAGCCCGAAAAATGTTTAAAGAACTATCGCGGCGTCTGGTCGAAGCTACTCGGGATCAAAACGCTGGCCTATACCTAGCTCAAAGGCTTAGCATTGCCATTCAACGTGGCAATGCAGCCAGCGTTTTGGGGACATTGCCCACTGGAAGCGGTCTTTTAGATTAAGTTTTTTTATTTTACTTTTAGTTTTAGTTTAAGTTAATGTGTTCAGATAAAACTATCAGGCGCTGTGAAATATTACCTTGAAATTCTTCAGTTTATCATACAGATATTTGTGATAAATATACTAGTTAAGTAAGTTTTATGAGCAACTGCACTCTGAACCCAAGAACTATTACTAGCAGTCAGTATAGCCTTCTATTTATCATGAAACGAAATGTGGGTACCGTCGCATCTATATATTGTACAACTAAAAAAAAGTAAAAATTATTTTAAATTATTGGCTGACAAAACTTGGTGGACACAAAAATATACAAATTATACTTGTGGATCATTAAACCTTTATTTGGCAAGTAATTAAGTTAAACTTGGATCAATTAATAACACATACTAATTGTTATTATTACAATTTGTTCTATTCAAAGACTTGGAGTGTACCCATTTTCTGATAGACCGGTATGCAAATAAAAAATTATGATTTCAAAATATAATGGTAACCTTTACCATTTGCAAATTGAACTACTTACACTAACTTGTTAAACTCGAATTTCTTCTCAAAAGTAAAAACAAAAAATAGCACAAACAAAACAGTACCGACTTATAAATACAAACAGAACGAATGAAATGAGTAAATGTCGACTGACATAAACATGACATTGACATTGGCACTAACTTAATTTTCTTGAAAAAATATTTCCATTTTTTAACCTCCGACGCAAAAAGAGGGGAGTTGTGTATCAATACAATTTGGTTAATATGAGTCTGAGGCTGCTTTTTGTCCAGTACCAGATAACTTGTAATATTTTAATTTTAATAAGAGAAGTGCTCCAGCGTCGCCCCCAATTTTTGCGACTCTGTAAATTTGACGCACAGAGTCTGTCCGTGGCATCGTAGCTCTTAAAGGATAAACTAATTTTGATCATGTTTTTTTGTTTGATAAGTAACTTAATCGAGAGCTTAAAAAAAATTGAGGTTTTTAGCGGAGCTATTTTTTTAATGTAGGTACTCACTTTGATTAGAGAAAAATGTAAGAAGTCATTTTGCGCAGTCCCCAAGTAACATGGGACTTGCACGCGAAAGAAGAAGAAGTACTTACTTTGATTATATGAAATCTGTGGTATATTTAGTTAATGTTTCCATTATTTACCTGAAAATACCGTGTTACAAACTCTGCTAGGCTGTGGTACCTACACGATAGATTAGCATGGCAAAATAACATTACGAAGATGCTTTCCGAAACCTTAGCAGCTTAGGCATCAAACCACTGCACCGTGCGTGGGCTGAACTGTGCCACCGCGACTTCAGTATGTAAACACCTTTAGCTTTCATACACGATTGAACATTTTTTAAAAGCGGTCATTCCCAAAACAATATCAAGGTCAAGACGGTTTATTTTTATTTTGCTACTCAGTGAAGCCGGCAATGAAGTTGCATAGAATTATAAGATGCAGTTAGTTAAAAATTAGGTTGAATAACCGAAAAGGACTAAGGTAAGCATAAAACGATTTTTCATTTTCAATGTTATGTTTTATTGCTCGAGATGGGGGATTTAGTCTTAGCATCTATGGATTTACAGCTTGGCAAAAAAGAGTCTGGATAAATTGAGGGCGCCTTTATCTTTTAGATTGCCACCCCATATACCACGACTAAAATTGACAAGATACTTGATCATTTTAGTCTTCAATATTTATCAAATTAAAAAAGTAAATTGAACATAATTAAAATTAAGAAAGATTTAAACTTTATTTGTAATAGTCATGGTCTGGTAGTAGTTATTGTACAAAACAGATATCATCCAAATTATATTTAGGAAGATTGTACATTGGCGGCAATAACTACTTATATGTAATATAAAGCTTGGTGGCTTGCTCTGTGGGAGATCTAAGTAGAATAAGATAAATCTGACAACGCAATGCATAGTCCCATTATGTAAGTACGTAATCGCTATCATTCAGACTCTTGAGAATGGTCATCTCAAGAGTTAGAATTATAGCGAGCCTATCAGAGAGTCATTTATGGATTGTGGATTATGATAATAAATTATCATTATCAACAAGGCAAAATTAAATAACATGTTTCATTTTAGATTTTATGTAAATACAAAAAAATAAATGTCATCATCATCAGCCGGAAAACGTCCACTGTTGAACTAAGGCCTCCCCCATTGAACGCCACAACGAACGGCAACTTGCAACATAAATCAAAATCATCAAGTTCTTTCTTCGGGCGACCTTTTCGGTGTTTTAGTAGGTTTTTTTTATAGGTACTTCCATTAATATCGTATAATTTGTATACATTTATGTGTATAAGTATATATGGGTCGATTTAAGTTCATTCTTTTATTTATAATAAAATAAATATATTGCGTAATTTAGTGACCTATTATTCTGCTATTCTGTAAGAGATATTTTTAATACTAAGTAACTTAAAACTATCGAATAGTTTAATTGAGTGACTAAATGAGTTGAGTGAGTGAGTACTAAAT
Organism: Protodeltote pygarga; assembly: GCA_936450705.2. NCBI lineage: Eukaryota > Metazoa > Arthropoda > Insecta > Lepidoptera > Noctuidae > Protodeltote > Protodeltote pygarga. Next base: position 587,572 of record OW388274.2, read on the forward strand.
GACTAGGTATAATAGTGATCAGTTTATTATAATATTTTCTGCATTGAACTGGTTAGTCCCGCAGGATTAAAAAAAAGGACCGGTTCACAGTTATTTTAACATCTGTCATTTCATCATTTACCACTCTTGTCTCTGTTATTTCGTTGTGGTAAGCATATGTGATGTTGTGAATTTGTGATTGTGGCATTACATGCAAAAGTTAGATAGTGTTGCCTGATACGCATATTTTCCATACATTTTGGTAAGATAAAAGAATTAAGTTTGTTAAGATTATGAAGTAAGATAATTTGAGAGGAAATATATTTTCTTGGTATGGGCATGGAATGGAATAAAGGATGAACTAAAAGATTTTCCAATTTGAAAATTTGTAATTTATGTTTGCAGATGACGTGTTTCACACCAATCGCTTTGCCGGGAGTCAACCTGGGTCAGCGACATCGGTACCTGAACTCAATGGTATGTGAGGCTGAAAACAAAGGAATCAACTTTCAAGACCTAGAGGCTCTCCCCGAGGAATCTCCAGTCGATCGACTCTTTAAGATAGACCTCGCTATAAAATTAAAAAATGTGGATTACATAATTCGTAATTTAAGAGATGATGACATACTGTACGTCAGCCGAGCTTTAAAATCGTCATGGCTGTTGGAATATCATGAAATAATTAACCCAAAACATTTAGAAGATGTTCTATTCCCAGAAATGGTAATGCCAGCAGTTAGTAAAATGAAACATTGGCTTTACATCAATTTACGTGACCCATCAATGTGTCAGGAATTCTATCAGCACTACAAGGAGAATGCGTTTGAGTTCGCTATTAAGTTTCTCAGCCACTGCAGTGATGACTTTATAATGAACGAGATACCTACTATATTGACGAAAATATCGACTCATTATTTAAAAGTATTAAGCGAGAAGTGTCCTAAAGTTGCGAAAATATATTTTAATTCGTTGGCGATAAATGAAGAACTTACAAAGCGCTATCTAAAACAGGAAGAATTATACTACAACAGTGTGAAGTGCGTATTGAAAACTGATCCTGACGTGTTCCTGGATATCACGGAAAAGTATTTCAATGTTCAAACCTTTCGTAGGCTCAGTCCAGTGGCGACAAGCTATATCCTAAGTCACCACAAACATAGATTTCTAAAAAGGTTGGAGTTGTACGTCGCGTATATTCTGCACATCCCGACCCTCGCTGCTCGACTCAGTGTGGAAGAATGCAAGGAAGTAGTGGTAAAGCTGGCGCAGGCAAATTATTTGCAGCATTGGTTTGAGTACAAAGTCGTAGAACCACTGATAAAGCGGCTTAGACCTGATAAAAGAGCGGCTTTCAAGAAACAAATATTCACAGATAAGAATATCGGCGTACGAGTTGACGAATGGCCATACGAGCTACCAGGGCCACCCAAATATTCTGAACCTGGCCCATGCGTGTTCGATGACGAAGAATTCACTCCCTTTTATAAGTGCGTAAAACGTATGATAAGGAAAAGAAAAGGTGGTCGTTTTGAAAATTGTGAGATAGTAGAAACATGCATGCAGAAGTGCAAAACGGAACTAGATCGTTTATTCGACGAGTTTCGTTTCCAGGGATTTGATCGGACCCTGCACGACTTGGGGCAACGACTGGGAGCTGCAGGGTCTGCAGATAGACGACGCGATATATTCCTTGTCTTGGTGAGCAAAACCGGCGGAAGGAGCGAAGCGGTGTCTGCACTACTACGTCTCGCAGCGCGGCATACCAACGAGCCTGCACACACTCGCGCTGCCGTATTGCGAAGCCTCGTCAAACGTGCCAATGTCTGGCGCCTGCCTACGGATGCCTGGCAACTAATGTTAGACTTTGGGCATGGTCTTGGGCTCAGCGGCCTGGCAGCTGAAGCTCCATGTCGTGAAGGATTTCATGCCGTTGTGATACGCCAGTTATTGGCAGGAGAATGTGAAACTGCTATTCGAAAAGTATTTCTCAATGACTTTTCATCACTGAAAGAGTATTCGCTATCAGCAGAGGAACGAGCGCGGGTTGCTGTCGGTCTTCAAAATATATTAGTTGCAGATGCTATGGATGAAACACCAGCTGTCGCTGCAATTCGTCTCGATCAGTTATTTGATGTCCAAAATGATTACGGAATTAGAATTCAGTCTTCGACAGTAATAGTGGACGCAGTAAAGGCTTTGGCTTTGCGTGACGCAGAAGTCGCACGACCTTTGCTAGAGCGGCTTTACAATGCTAAAATAGCACGTGGTGAGTTACTCCGGATGAATTTGGAGTTCCGACAGGATGAAGCAGCATTTTTGAATGCGCTTCGACATGATCCAGATGCCCTTGATCTGAAACTAGTTACGAAAATATTAGTCAAAGGTGGATCCCAGTTTGATCGATTCTTGTCGAAACTTATGATATACTTCCTAAAGAAAGAAGATTTAGCAATGCAGCTGCGCATTGCATTGGAAGATAAAATCACCCAGACAAAGGTTCTTAAATTTGCTAGACCATTCGCATTTCTTCTAGGGCGTGATTTAGAGATAGAACTGCAGAAACTTGATGCTAAAAACAAGGATCAAGTGCGATTTGCGGCAGCTTTAAGAGCTTGCGCCCATCGAGCTCGGCCTAATATAAACATAGCTGATTGGGGTTGGCGCAAAGCCGGCGTTAAAGCTGTAGCCACGCGAGCGATGCGATGCCGGGAGGTAGAAAGAGAAGAAATCATTCGTGCATTAGCTGCGGAAAGTCGTACTGTACGAGTGGCCCTCGCACTTAGTATGCGCTCTGAATTCACTTTACTATTAGAGAGCTTCGCAGCAGCGGCCACTGTACGCCCTTCGGTAGCATTGCACGTCGCTTTGGCGTACTTCCATCGAAACAACGTTAAAGCTGACAGTCGAGTATGGGATATTATTAAACTTCTAATGCTTAGGGTTGATCTGACATCCCGTCAGTATCTCCGTTGCTTGCTAGGAAATACTCATTGGATTCCAACTTCTATAAAAGCTGATTATTGTGCGACATTCTACTTTGTAATCGATAAATTGACTAAGTCGGAACCACGTAAATGCCGCACCTTGATAGAGTCGCTGCGTGAACTGTCGCAACTTCTTCCTAACATAAGCGACGAGTCAATCCAAACTATTTTGATTGAAATGTTCGATAAGACCGACAACGAAGTTACAGAAATTCCTTTCCCTGCTATATACGTTAGATACTTGATGCTGGCTATAGATGACAATGATCTTAACAGCAGGTTTGAGACAGTCGGTAACCAATTGTTGAATCGAATGGACTCCTTGCGCTGCAAAAATGACTCAAGTTTTCAAGAGAGGCTTGATCAAATCATTCAGAGTTTAAAGTATAATGTGGCATTTTTAGACAATAAATATACGTCGTGTTTTTCAGTCATAGAGAGGTTCTTAGCTTGGATGCACAAATTCATGCCGAAAGAGGAATATTTTCCGACGTACGTACAGATACATTTAACAATGTTGTACTTCAAAGCAGTAAGACAGAGTATGAAACAAATGCCGGAAGTTTTCAGTGACCCGAAGAGGATGAAGTCTGAAGGTGTAGATACTGTAGGTTATGTATTCGGAAGATACATAGCGAAGGAGGTATCTGAACTTATGGATACTTATTTCGACTCCATGATAGAACTGTATACCGATGCTCTGCTTGAATACTTAAATGATTATTTCATGTACGGTAGTTCGAAAGCTAAGTTCATGGCTTCGGTTTTTAAGGGAATATTGGCTGATGAAAAAGGCTGCCAAAAACGTATGGTAGTATACTTATTTAGTAACCACCGATACGACATTGAAGACTCTTCAAGAATGGAGATCGAAGATATGCTGCTAAAGCATAAGACACTTGAATTTTTTGTGCATGCTGAATTGTTTAATTAGATATGAGTTTAGCTAGATATGCCACGTATCAAGCGAACGCATAGGTACTAATTAAATAAATTAACGAACGCGACAGTGCGTGCGGACTTGTGGAGATAGACGGCGATTCCATTCGTTCGGTTCGGCGTTGGTTTGAACGCAGCATTATTGGTGTTTTGTTTAATGTTTGGAGTTTTTGTAATTTAATAGTTTTGTGATTAACATTGAATTTTTGTGGCAAATAAAGTCCTCGTTAATTAGCAATTACATAAAGGGTAAATAAATATTTTAGCGATATGTAATACTTATACTTTTTAAGAGAAGAGGAATTTGCCCTACAGTGGGACAGTTACAGGCGGGTTTATTTATTTATATTTATATGATACGAGGTAAATTAATGATATAAGTACTTAAATCAGGTTAGTTTTTGAGAATAATTTATCGTGTGCCATGTTTTAATTTTATTTTGAATCGATAACTAATTAATTAATTACATAAGTTTTTTACATGTTTTGCTTATTAATACCTTCAACACGCCTTAAGGTGTTAAGTAAATTCAACTGAAGCGGGCAGGATTCGGTAATTTAGTTGGTTAAGCTATAGCACGGCACGCCAGGGATACGGGTTCAAGTCCCACCCGAGTTATTTGTTTTTGCGAGTTTCTTATTAAATAATTTAAATTAAATAATTACTATTAATCTATAAAAAAACAATAAAAATATAATTATAACGCCTTTAAAAAGTTGTTTTATTAAACTTACCATAGTAGTCATAAGACAATCCTGTGTAGGATACGTAAACACGTTTCTGTTTCTTAGTGTTTGGAAGTTAATTATATTTTATAACTTAGATAATGGGGAGGCCTATAAGATTATTTTTAGGCCGATATATGTATATGCATATACATGTATATAATATACATTCCTAGAATGATCTCTTTGACATGTACGTTACGTCATCGTTTCTGTTATTTCGGTTATGACATCACATGCTTAGTCACATAAGTATGTCATAAGTTTCCCTAAAAAATCTGTCTAATTAGAATAAATACCAAAATTTTTTATAACAAAAGACAAATGTCAGCAATTATGAACTGAAAACGTTTGTTTCCTTTATCGAATAAAAAAAATCATATGATACTTGCTAATCTGCTATTTCGCTTGCACATTGAAGATATAGAACCATGAATATAGTTATGAAAAATCCGAAAAACCAACACTTTGACTGCCAGACAGCAGACACAATGCAAATTCTATTGTTTGTCGGACACCATGTGTCCGTCATGGCGTTTAAATTGTTAAAGGAAAATATCATAACAAATTATCAACAAAATATTTCAGCTAGATCGAAACATGTTTTGATACTTAAAAATGGCATAATATAAAAATTAATTCAAGGAAATACAATAAAAAAAATGGCAGCACAGAAATCAGGCTCTGCAACATTACGGCTAGAGGTACCTAAACTGTCTGTGAACGTAAACGCGCACGTATGTATTCTTAAGGCAACTTTAGGTCTAGTACTAAAAATAAAAATCTTTAAAAAAACTAAGTTGTGAGTACAAGTGGGTAGTGTGAGTAGTAAATTAACTTTAGTATGAAAAGTGAGCCAGTGGCGCCCTCAATTTTTCCAGACTCTTTTTTGCCAAACTGTACCTCACCTAGTAGGTAGCGACCATGGCAGCGACTGTCTCGCTCACTCTGTAAAGGTAAGACCGAGCTTCAAAAGCGAGCCGCCTCTAATATTTTTAATAAAATATTTGTTGACTTCATCGACATCCTGTCTTATTGAGTTGCACGAGTCGTAGAGAACGGTCCCCATCACAGAAGAACACGAAGAAGAAGACGGTTCGGCAGTAATAAAAAATCCTCCACCACTTAGACTCGCGATGTTTTAAGTTAAATATTCAGTTTAATTAAGTGCATAGATTGTTGTTTCCGTAAGACTTTTCTAAATATTTGATATGTTCTGAAATGTATTAATTATTAAACTTGAGCAAGTTTGAGTATATCTTCTGATTTTTTTCTTCTATGTAACGTGTGTAGACATCTTGACAACTTTGTACATCAATATTAATTGAATATAAATAGTATATTGCGGCGCTGGCTAGACCAGCTAGACCTATCGAGGCTTTGAACAAGTTGTTATGATCAACGTTTTCGAACGCACCCTAATTTGAGCGGGCAACTCGGGCGAGGTCATGAGGTAAATAAAGAGGTGACTCATTTTTATTATTTTGTCGAAAATCGGCTGTCAGTGTCGAGCAGAATATTGTTATTTTTTATACCGGCCGGCTTTGCCATTTTGCATAAATTGCAAATCAACCTCATCGTCCGGGCCATCGTTTATGTATTACAAGTGTAAGTTTTTTTAAACAAAATAATGCCAAAGTGAAACGTTAAGACCTCAAGTACTTGTGTGCCTAAGTACCTACCTACTCTAGTCGTAGTCGTACCTAATTCCTAATATTACCAAAATGTGCTATCAACTTATTTGTTTATTCATGTGGTTAAAATTGGAACTGACCAATTTCCAGTTTTCAAATTGATAAATACAGCTTGGCAAAAAAGAGTCTGGATAAATTGAGGGCGCCTTTATCCTACGATGGCCACCCCATATTCCACGACTAAAAGTGACAAGATACTTGATAATTTTAGTCTTCAATATTTATCAAATCAAAAAAGTAAATTGAACATATTTAAAATTAAGAAAGATTTAAACTTTATTTGTAATAGTTATTGTACTTCATATTGATCTGGTAGTAGTTATTGTACAAAACAGTAACCAAATTATATTTAGGAAGATTGTACATTGGCGGCAATAACTACCTACTTATGTAATATAAAGCTTGGCTTACTCTGTGGGAGATCTAAGTAGAATAAGAAAAATCTGACAACGCAATGCATAGTCCCATAATATAAGTACGTAATCGCTATCATTCAGACTCTTGAGAATGGTCTTCTCAAGAGTTAGAATTATAGCGAGCCTCTCAGTGAGTCAATTATGGATTGTGGATTATGATAATAAATCTTCATTATCAACAAGGGAAATTAAATAACATGTTTCATTTTAGATTTTATTAAAATACAAAAAATTCAACGTCATCACCATCAGCCGGAAAACGTCCACCGTTGAACAAAGGCGTCCCCTATTGAACGCCACAACGAACGGCAACTTGCAACATAAATTAAAATCATCAAGTTCTTTCTTCGGGCGACCTTTTCGGTGTTTTCCAGGTGTCGAAAAAATACTCTTACTTTTTTCACCTTCATTGACAATTGCTCTGATTGTATTTTCAGATTTATCTGAAATAAACAATAATAACTCTGTATAAATTCTATTCATATGTTTCAAGTATCAATTTAAACAGTTTAACTACACGTGATTCATCGAATTACAAAACATAACCTCAATAATGATTTGTACACAAGACGACAAAAACTGGTGGTATAGCTATCAGAAAGTAAATATAACGACTTAATTACATTCTAGAAGAAAAAATGCATGGACTTTACCTGTCACTCGAGCAGTTTTCAGGTAAACATTGTCAATTTCAGACAAAATTTGTCCGGCTTTGCTTTCGGCCAAACATCTTAAGAAAACTTGATATTTAACAGATCTTCCACTACTGCGAACTGTTTTATTCATTACGAACAACTATATCAACTATTATTATGTAAGAATATCACACACAATTCACACGAATCTTTTAAATTTTAAAGAAAATTACTCGCAATACGTAAAGATGACAAGGAAGCTACTTGTAGTTGACAAATAAAACAGTGTTGTCATTATTATAATTTTTTAGTTCCAACTGTCACCGCCTCAGACTCTTTTTTGCCAAGCTGTAAGTAAGGCATCTACCTACTACCTACACAACACACCTTTTAGCGACCACTATCAATTTCAACCTGTCAATTAAATTGATAAGTTGGTGACACTGTAATTGATCAGAAAAAAAAAATGCATTTTCTAACGTTGATATTTGCTTTCCCGTTACGACATATTTTTTAAAACGTCTAGGTCACATTAATATTATGTTCTGTCTTAAGTAGGTATCTTATGTACCTATTTCACGGTTTTAACGAAACCTTTGAACGATATTTTTACTTTGAAATTATTTTACATCTTGTTATCTTACGTAATAAACGTAGGGTGATCTCTTTGATTATATATATGTCTAGATAGAGTGTCGCGCTGTAAAAGCACCCAAAAAAATGTGCCAACTTTTTATACTAGTGTGCGTTGACAGCTACGTCTTACACAACACGACTGTCATTCTGGTTTCTTAGTGTGCGTGAATAATGATACCAGTTGTTGAAATATTCCCATTGAATTAGAGGAAAAATTCCATAGCGAGAATAAATTTTAATCTAAATAAATATTCTCTAAGACGAAAATAATAAATGAATTAGAATTCAGATAAAATATAAACGTTTGTACGTTACGTTAGTTTATTTCGGAAACTTTTTGCCCAGTTTTGATGAAACTTTGAATGTACTTATATTAACCTCAACTATGTTACGATACATAATTTCTTAATGGAAGACCCATTAATACTTTTCCCGACACACGAATTGAACCCAGGACCGTGTATTCCGTAGTCGCGCTTGCGACCGGTAAACCAACGAGGCAGTTCATTGAAATTTTCAGTGACTGGCGCAATTCGTCTCGCAGCTTGTCATATTCGTCACAAATATTATTTAAGAAATTTAAATTCCCGTAAATAATACCCATCTAATTTAATTTTTTCAAAAAATTACACTTCCGCCATCACTAAGTATGTATTACACTACTGGACCACATGGGAGTTTGAATTCATAAACTGGCAACACGGACGTCAAAGACAAAATGTCGGAAAAAATATTAATTTATTTTCGAAATATTTCAATGGCTTATTTTGCTGAAATGAATACAAAATAATGTTGTTTACCGATGATATGTGACTTCTTTTGTTTTTTTTTATCGATCTTTGTAATTTCTGCATATTTTAATGGCACAAATCGTCCTTGTAAAAAAACATTTTTGCGATACAACTCGAGCATATCTCGTGACAGCGCAACTGACACTAAACGCGGCGAAGCGGTTTAGTGGCCAACAGTTGGTTACTAAATTTATCGACGCTTTTACAGCTTTGACTGTCTATCTAGACATATAAATAATCAAAGGGTGATCTTATAAATACCTGCGCACTTACGTAGGTACTTACTTAATTTGTATTGCAAGTTTATAATATGTACCTACCTAGTTAATTGTTTTGCGAAATTAAGAAATACATTTACATTTACATTTTTTTGTACATACATACATACATACATTTGCATTTTTTTGTTTGCAGATCATGACGACTTTTACACCGATTGCTTTGTCGGGAGACGACCTGGGTCAGCGCCACCGGTATTTCAACTCACTGGTGTGTGAGGCTAAGAACAAGGGAATAAACTTTCAAGATCTCGAGGCTCTGCCTGAAGAGTCTCCAATCGATCGACTCTTTAAGATAGACGTCGCTATAAAACAAAAAAAAATAGATTATATAATTCGTAATTTAAAGGACGATGATATGTTGTACGTGAGCCGAGCTTTAAAATCTACATGGCTTTTGGAGCATCGTGAAATTATTAACCCGAAACATTTAGAAGATGTTCTATTCCCAGAAATGGTGATGCCCGCGGTTAGCAAAATGAAACACTGGCTTTACATCAATTTACGTGACCCATCAATGTGTCAGGAATTCTATCAGCATTACAAGGAGAACGCGTTTGAGTTCGCTATTAAGTTTCTTAGTCGCTGCAATAATGACTTTATAATAAACGAGATGCCTACTATATTGACTAAAATATCGACTCATTATTTAAAAGTATTGAGCGAAAAATGTCCTCAAGTTGCGAAAACATATTTTGATACATTAGCTACAAATGAAGAAGTTAGAAAGCGCTATCTTGAACAGGAACAATCTTACTTTAACAGCGTGAAGTGCGTGTTGAAAACTGATCCTGACGTATTCTTAGACGTCACCGAAAAGTATTTCAGTGTCCACACTTTTAAAAGGCTTAGTCCTGCGGCGACGTACTATATCCTAAGTCATCACAAAAATAGATTCCTAAATAAATTGGAGTTGTACGTCGTGTATATCCTGCACATCCCGACCCTCGCTGCTCAACTCAGTGTGGAAGAATGTAAGGAAGTGGTGATAAAATTGGCGCAGGCGAATTACTTGCAGCATTGGTTCAAGTACAAAGTCGTAGAACCACTGATAAAGCGTCTCAGCCCTAAAGAAAGACCAGCGTTCAAAAAGCAAATATTCGTAGATAAGGATGTTGGTCCACGTGTCGATGAATGGCCATACGAATTACCAACTTCCCCAATACAAGCTGATGATAGTTCGCATGTGTTCAATGATCAGGATTTGATCCCATTTCGTGGGGATTTTGATGATGGACCGAGGATGTGTATGCCGAGAGTCTGTATGAGGAGCAGGAAAATGCAATATTGTTCTTTTGAAGCTGATTGCGTCTTTCCAATGAAATCAGAGCTAGATCGGTTATTCGACGAGTTTCGGTTTGTGGGATTTGAACGGGCATTACACGAGTTAGGGCAGAGACTGCAAGCTACGGGGTCTGTAGACAGACGGCGGGACATGTTCCTTGTATTAGTGAGCAAAAGTGGCGGACGTAACGAAGCGGTGTCTGCTGTGCTAAGTCTTGCAGCCCGACATAGCAATGAGCCTGCACATAGTCGCGCTGCCATACTGCGAAGCCTTGTCAAACGAGCCAGTGTCTGGCGCCTGCCTGCAGATGTCTGGCAACTACTGTTAGACTTTGGCCATGACCTTGGGCTCAACGGCGCAGCGGCTGATGCTGCATGTCGAGAAGGATTTCATGCCGTTGTGATTCGTCAGTTGTTAGCTGGTCAATGCGAACCTGCTATTCGTAACGCATTTCTCGATGACTTTTCAACGCTTACAGAGTATTCGCTATCGATGGAGGAACGACCGCGTCTTTCCAGCGGACTCCAAAACATGTTATTGACAGCCGCTATGAATGAAAAACCAGCTATAGCCGCAATTCGCTTAGATAAATTACTAGATGTTCTAAAAGCTTACAACATTCAAGTAAAATCATCATCATCAATAGTGGACGCAGTGAAGGCTTTAGCTTTGCGTGACTCAGAAGCCGCGCAGCCTATGTTAAAGCGGCTATACGATGCCAGAATATCACGTCGTGAGTTACTTCGAATGAACTTGGAGTTTCGACGCGACGAAGCAGCGCTTTTAAATGCGCTTCGACATGATCCAGATGCTCTTGAACTCAAACGAGTTACCGAAATATTAGTTACTGGTGGGTCACAGTTCGATCGCTTCTTATCAAAGCTTATGATATACTTCTCCCAGAAAGATTTAGCAATGCAGCTTCGCATTGCATTAAAAGACCAATTTACCCAAACACAGGATATTAAATTGGTTAGGCCATTAGCATCTCTCCTAGCGCGTGATTTAGAGACAGTACTGCAAGAACTTGATGCTAAAAACAAGGACCAAGTGCGATTTGCGGCAGCGTTAAGGGCTTGCGCCCACAGAGCACGGCCAAATGTTGGCATAGCTAATTGGGGTTGGCGCAAAGCAGGCGTAAAAGCTGTAGCTACGCGAGCAATGCGCTGCCGGGAAATAGAAAGAACTGAAATAATACGTGCATTATCGGCTGAACGGCGTACAGTACGAGTAGCCCTCGCACTTAGTATGCGCTCAGAAAGCAAGTTACTATTAGAAAGCTTCACAGCAGCGGCAAAACTGCGTCCAACAGCCGCATTACACGTCTCTATGCTATATTTCCGTCGGTATGGTACAAAAGCTGACCGTCGGGTATGGGAAATCATCAAGCCTCTTATTTTGAGCATCGACTTATCTTCTCGAGAATATCTCCGCAAAAAATTCAGGAACACTGACTGGATTCCATCTACTATCAAACCAGACTTCTGCGCTACGGTGTATCTTGCGATCTACAAAATCTCAAATTCTTATGCAAAATACATGCTCCAAGAATTGTGGAAAGTACTTCCTGAAGTAAGCGACGAGTTGATCGAAGCAATTTTGCTTCAGATGCTGGAAAATAAGGAAAAAAATGTTATGCCGATGTCTTTCCCTGCTTTATACATCAGATACTTGATGTTGTCCAGGGATGATGGTCTTAAGCGATTTGAAAAAGTTGGTGACCAGTTTTTGGAGGGCATGGATGCTCTGCGGTGCAAAAAGGATTCGAGATTCCAGGATAGACTGGACCAAACCATAAACAGTTTAAAGTACAATGCGGCATTTTTCGACGCCAAATACACGTCGTGTTTGTTAGTAATAGAGAGGTTCTTAGCTTGGATGCAGAAATTCATGCCGAAAGAGGAATATTTTCAGACTTATGTACAGATACATTTAACAATGTTGTACTTCAAAGCAGTAAGACAGAGTATGAAACAAATGCCGGAAGTGTTCAATGATCCAAAAAGGATCAAGTCTGAGGGTATAGATGCTGTAGGTTTCGTGTTCGGAAGGTACATAGCGAAGGAGGTAGCTGAACTTGTGAATACATACTTCGACTCTATAATAGAACTGTATAGTGGCGGACTGGTTGAATACTTCTCTGAATACTTTATGTACGGTAGTTCAAAGGGTAAATTCATGGCGTCGACACTCAAAGGAATGTTGTCTGAAGGGGTAGGTTGTCAAAATCGTATGGTAGTCTATGTACTTGGAGAGTTTAGATACGACGTGGATGGAGAGATGAAAAACGAGATTGAAAAACAAATAGGTAAAGATAAAGAAGTGGAATTCTTTGCCAATGCCTTGTTGTATAATTAAGTTTGGAGTCTCATTGATTCTCGCGAGGATGCCGGCGTCCAGACACAATTTGCTTTTGTGTCTCATTTCTCAGTATTTGAAGGTTTAGTCCGTCAAAGTACAAGCATCGATGAATGTTACAGAAATAGTCGATAAATATTTATATAGATGGTCACTAGCAACTATAAGTTTAAATGTTTACTGCTTAAATAACGGATCTACTGATCACAAACGAATTGCGATAGTTTTTTATTTGTTCAAAAAATATTTTTTTTCTTTTTTGACTCCCATATCTTTTGATAACGATAAGGCGCTAATAAACTACAGACTCGTCATAGCTATCTAGATAACATTAATTATTATCTACCTCAAGCCTTTTAGTAAGTTTTTATTCTATCGATCATTCGCCTGTTAATATAATCTATGTTAACCTTTTTTTATATTTTTATAAAGTTTGTATTTACTACGTAATTTATAACAAATTGTAAAATATTACACATTTATGAGACTTGTTCGCATGAATTATTATTTCGATTAGTTATTTTCACAGAAATAAGAAACCAGGTTATTTTATTCAAGACATTTCGGGCGAATTTCACCGACCTGTGTGCATTTATTTTCTATATTTCGAATGAATGTGTAATACTTTAAAATATTAAAAATCACTGTACTATTTACTTAAAAATAAAAGTCTTGTATTTTTCTTTAACGTTTTATTATAAGACAACTTAGATCAAGCAGTTAAATTAATAACAAAATAATACAACGTAGTAGGCACGTCGCCAATGCAGGTTTGCGCAGGAGTGCATATTTAGACAATGTTCACTTCATCAAATCATTCCATGAACTCGTCCCCTATCACGAGGGACATATAACTGGTAAACTGGTGTACTATTGTACACTTTTTTTTCTATTTTTGAGTACGTTAAATATGATTACATTAAGTCAAATTTTTAATTATGAAATCAAGATTCTTTATATTTTGAATTGCCTGAAATTACTAGATGCCATTAATTATAAGCCTCAATGAATATCTACGCATATTTTTAACAATTCACTAATTTAAATGATGGACAAAAGTTATAACAATTTACAAGTTATAAAAAATATATACATATTGAAATCATTATATAAACCGTGTTTTCTAATGACTAGGAACCCAAGATGATTTGAATATAAGTTATCACAAATAAAAGTTTTATGACAGTTGAAAACTAAATCAACTATCATCCCCTATACATCTACTGAGAGGTGAAAATAAAGATATATTTAATTTATAATAAAACCATCAATTTCATGTTTTGCGGACCACAAATATCCGGGAACAATACTTTTGCTATTGTATCTGCTGAAGGCGTTCAACGTATTACATGATTTGTATAGAATTTATGACTACCTACATAATATGAGTTTTATAAATACATCGCGAATAAATTGAAAGTGAATTAAAGAAAAAAATAATTAGCGCCAGTTCATAAGAAATAAGATACATCGACCAAACAACCAACGGAGTCCGTTATGACTAATGTGCGCACGCGGCGATGCTACATCGGCGCATGAGCTGGCTCTTGAATATGGACTCCATTGGCGTTACAAACTATTTTGGCGATCCCGGAATCAAAGAGAGTAAGTTGAAATAAATTAATATGACTTACGACAATTATTATTCTAAAAATGAATGAATGTTGTGCGCCATAGAATATGTTTTTACGTAGAATATAAATGATAATATAATTATGTATACAGATCACATCGTATAATTCGTGTTTAAACAGCCCGTTAAGTTCTAACAAGGCTTAACACACCATATAGCATAAATAAAAACATTATTTTATTTAAGAACTTAAACATATTTTATGTTATAATATTATCAGCTTAAACTGACAGTGCCGTAACTAGCATTTTACGCGCCCGGTGCGAGCTACAATAACTGCGCCCGCGCATGACATCTTAGTCGTGGTCTGCTCAATTCTGCACCCCTCCAGACTAGAGGTTACTTTTCAGTAACCTCTAGTTAACCTCCTTTAATGGAAAGAGGCTAGCATTCAAGAGAGCTGACAGTCGGGCACGAACTGACGATCATACCTTGTGACGTATGAGCCAGAGACAAATAAAAGTCTACCCACATACACCAATGATGAATGTGACCATACTAATTAAGAGTAAAATTCGGACAGTGGGGTTATTTAACCCCGCTTTACCCTGTTGTTTCGATTTACCACAGATTAAAAGACTTTTTAAGATGGCGTAAGTACCAATTTCAATATACTATTGATGCGCAGGATTTTACTGTCAAGTGAATAAACACGAGAGCTTTATGGAATACATTTCAGCTATGACATTGGAGTAACAGTTATTAAGTAATTAACACTTGAGTTGTGTATGTTCATGACAATTTTAATATTAACATAACACTAATAAATTTTCTTATCTAAGTGCTTTCGTTAAAAGCTAGAAAATACAAATATTAATCGAATTCTTCTTTATTGTATGGTTGATCGAATCTAGTGTCAGAGTTTAAACCATCTGTAGGTCTCTGACATAGCTTTACACACCGTTAAAAAATCTCTCAGATGAGCTGGTTTCCTCACGATGTTTTCCCTTCACTATTTTAGTAAATGATAATTAATTTCTAATACCTAATGAAATCAATCAGGGGCAATTAGGGTCTTTATCCAGCAGTGGGATGATATGGGCTGACAGTAACAATCATGAATTCGAAGTCAGAGGTAAATTTGGATTTGCACCCGAGGCCTTTGATATGATAGTTCACCAATAATACTAGTAGACTACCACAGCAACCAAATAAAGCCCCATTCAAATTAATATTTGTATTTTCAAAATATGTAATTTTAATTACATACGATGTTTGTTAAAAGTGACCATGAGGGTAGTTTTATAAACTACATTTAGATGAATGAGTACATAATATCGACGTGTGCGCAAGCCTGCACCGCTGACGCTTTGTATACATACACGGTAGCTATATTACAACTAAACACTATTTCTCTTTATTCAGCGCTTCTATAAACTCTTCTAATCTCTCTTGGACTTGTCTTACTCGTTCTGTTGGACAAAATATTGTTTGAATAAATCATAATTTCGAACTACCCAAAACAAATACAAAGTTCGCATAGATGGTAAAAAAGCGACCATTTTTCAAATTAACTGCCTAATAGTCTGCCTCGTTGGACTAGTGGTAGCAACCGCGACTGCTGAGTAAGAGATCCTGGTTTCGATCCCGGGTAGGGCAGTGTTTTTCTATTAAGAAATTCTCATTAGCAGTACGGAGTCGAGAATTGTGCCAATTTATGGCTAAACGTGGGTGTATTGCATACACCTCTGCCTCACCCCTCTGGGGAATACAAGCGTGAGTCTATGTTATGTTTTTCAAATTAATTTCTTTTTTTTTTCGTTAACAACTATTGGACGGTCACAGAGTTATAAAATCATGACACAATAAAGAATTTATTTAGTAGTTTCTTAAAAATGGAAATAAAAATATTTTTATTTAACCATGTATTAATTTTTTAATAGTGGCGGATTTTAAATATACACTTACTCAATTCTTCTGCTAATTCCACTCGTCTGCCTGATAGTAGCTTCTTTTTCAGTTCGGGGTCGGCCGCCATCTTGAAAATGATCAAAAAAGTACAGTCAGCGCGCTATTGCATTATAAGCAATTTAGGACTTTAAGGTGTGTATAGCCATATGTCTGAGGCCTACGGGTGGTTTAAACCCTGACATCAGGTGATACAGAAGGAGCTGATTAGACAAGAAGAATCCCGCCAGCTTGTACCTCGTCCAGCACCTCCCGCAGCTCGCGGTCGAGGCGCGCGGCCTCTCGGTTGCCGATCTGCTGGCGCAGCGCGTTGGCCGTGGTGCGCAGCGTCTGCTGCACGCGCCAGAACATCACCACCTCGCAGCACTCCTTCTGCAACCCAACACAGCACCGCTTACCATCACGTGGACGACTGCTCACGTATGCATGTATGTGCCGTGTGCTTTCTGGCCTAAGAATAGAACCATCCCTACTCGACCCGCGGGTGTCGTAAGAAACGACAAAGGAAAAGATTTGGAGGACTACAACAGTATCTTTCTGTGTAACAGTAATCATCTGCTACTGCGATCGCCATCGATCGATCGATTATGGAAAAATTACTCCAATGAGCGCACATTAGGAGAGTCCTACGTTTAGCAGTGGTTTAATACAGGCTGATGATGATAATGATGAGGGTAGCGGTTCTCAACTATTTTTGGCGACGGAAGCCGGCGTGAACCGGAAGCTAAACGGGTTCCACATTAAAATACCTCATCTTAAACCTTGGCACCGACTCCAAAACGAAAGTTTTTGAGTTATTTTTTGGCACTTATTTAAAGAGACAGTTGTAAATAGCGGTTTTGGTAAGTTAAAAACTATAAATGGCACGTTTAATAACTAGTTCAGCAGTTAAAACTAAGCAGTAAACTGTTGAGTATACAACCTCAACTTCTTTCCTTCATTCATTCTGTTTTATATATCTGTCATCTGTCATGGATTCATTGATAAAATAAATGATACGTTTTACATGCATATTATTTAATGAAAGTATAAATACACAACAGTGGCGAACAAAAATGAGACATAAAAAATAATGAAATGGATCAGCGAATATATAATTGAGTAGGAAAATAATTAAATGGGCGGTAAAAATTATTAAACGAGCGGTTACGTGTGAGCAGTAATAAATCGGAATTTGTCGGTAAGAAATATCATTCTAAGCAATTCTATAAACAATTAGGTGTTAAACGTAGTAAACGATCATTTTGGTAAGCCATAAAATTTATTTTATTTGCTAATTAATTTTATTCGTATGACCTTATGCTTTATATCATATAATCTTTATCATATAATAGACGGAGCCCCGCTTCGAGGGGCTCCTACTTCTGGGTGGTTTTTAAAAAAATAACCACGAAGGGGAAGGCGAGGTCTATTCGCTCGCTTCGCTCGCTCACACGACCCCGCCATCCCCTTCTAACCTAACCTGTCCGAGTCGGGGTGCCCTAAAGTCCATACACAGAATCGTAAACTGCCGAACTATTTATCGAACTGCTCATTCCATCATTTTTACCGCTCATTCAGTTATTGGACTGCTCAATTATTTTTAGAATTGACATTGTATGATAAAATAACCGACTAATTATTTTTTTATTACTGTCCATGTTTTACTGTCGCAATAATTAATCAACCGCCATTAAATTAAATAACTGCTCAATATGTTTTTCAACTGATCATAATAACATCTCGAATGTTTAAATAACAGCTTAAAAAATTATTTCCCTTATTTTTTTTTCTTTCTAGGTTTGAAGTCTGCTTTATTATTGTATTTTTTTTCAAAATTTTTAGTGGCACATAAACTTCAAAGAGGTAGGCTGTACCCCTCTCAACTTTTTCACAAATCGGTTATGAATAACACACACAAACAAAGTGAAATTAAATGTTTCGAGTAAATGGTTTGTTGAGGAGTTCTGTTCTGTACCTCCGAAGTTCATCATCAGATCATGATAATATTTATATTGGACCAATCAGAGAATATAGTTTTTCAAACAAAAAAGAATTCCTCAAATTGGCAAACTTATCACGGAGTAATTGGTAGACAAAAATAAAATAAAAAACGCATCGAATTGAGAACCTCCTCCTTTTTTGAAGTCGGTTGAAAATTGATTCAAGTTTTAATTATTTTCAAAGCCTGTAGTAGTGTGTATTGGTAATCATAGTTACTTACCCCATTCCCATTCTGTTGACTATACAAGTAGAAACTCTTCCGACAATCTCGCGCCCTCGTCTGTGCTCGCTGGAGGAAGTTTCTGAAATATATTTTGTATGGACAAATTAATGGGATTACTTTTATCACTGTCGATGCAGTGGAAAAGCGAAATCGCTTAACCGCTTTTGGTCATTTTACAAAAACGACGATCAAAGTTTTTTGTTAATAAAAAAATCATATCTCGATTCAAATGGGGTGTCTTTATCTTTGTTTCATATGGAGATACAGGAAGGTGGATTGAGCCTCCCTTGCTTTCACCACCGCTCAGAGAAATACATTATTACAAGCTGTTATTTAATTTGCAAAATATCTATCTTTTTATTCGGGTGGAATCTTACAAGCTGAATTAGAACCACTTCTTATTCTAGAGAGTTGAATTTTTGCAAGTTACTTTAGTTCCGATGACAATGCATTTTTATGGTAAGCATGACCTGGGGTGCGAGCATGGATCCCCTTGTCGACTTTTTATCAAACGTTTATCGATTCTAAACGTCAAGTTTGACATAAAGTACATTAAATTGTGTCAAAATTGACGTTTAATGTCGATATATTTTTGATAAGAATTCGACAAAAAGATCCATGTTTGCACCCCTGAATCGACATCCAGGATTAGCTTCAGATAAAGGAACTCTTCAACGATCAATATTTTTGCATATACATTTAGTTTTATATTCCAATATAAAAGATTGTTTAAAAACGTTGTTTTAAAAAAAACTTATTATCCTGAAAAGTTAACTATTGTGTTAGTATACTCCTAAAAAGTTACTAACTTCAAATAGACAGGTTTCCACGTCTCCCTAATGTAATCGTTGTCGACCTCGATGCCCTTCCTCCGCAGGTTGTCCCTCACGGCCACGACCTCGTCGTAGGCCAGCACGGGCCGCGCCACGCCCAGCCGCTCGAGCTCGTTCCGTACCTCAGCGCGTCGGCTCTGCTCTTCCGTCGTCGATTGCCAGTATAGCCAGCGTTCTTTTAGCCCTGGACCTGGAAATAAGAGAAGAGAAGAATAAGAGAACTTATGTAAAATTGATATCAAAATGAGTTCGTCGAAAAGTATGATCCAAAAGTTAAAATAACGCCTTAGGGCTGTAAAGTTAGTATACTTAGAGGTTGAGCAAATAAATTTTAATTTAATTGTAAGCTTTATTAGATAACAGATATAATAGGTCAATTCAGTTTACACATAGCATTTGTTATTGTTGTACAAATAAAATATCAAATTATTGGCGATTAATAAAATCGTAACTTAATAGTTTTATTTTATATTTGTGGTGACTGTACTACACAAAAAAAAACATTATCTATCACACCTTTGGCACAAAACACCGAGAGTACAGAAGTAAAGCTCATGTATGTACTGCGTTTTTTATGCCTACTCTCGGCGGTCGCGCTAGGGATGCCGCGCTCGCCGCTCCATCATCTTTCCGTGGCGAGCGGGTCGAGCGTAGGTAGGTATATTATTATTTAGATTGATTGTAGGTACATATAATATTGTAAAACTGATATCATCAAGTATACATATTGAGCAAACGGTTTATTGGTTCACTAGCGTAAGAGTAATTTGCACTAAATACCTAGGTAGATAATAGATACGAGTAGGTACATTATTTCCTAGCGACCCACACAAAGAAGCTAAATAGTTACGTAAAAAGATGTGCGACTCTTTCTCGATAACAGTACCTATTATGATAAACACTTCTTTTCATTTTGTAGATACCTAATACAATACAATGCAAATAGATTATAGGCAAATAGGTAGGTACCCACCTATAAAAATCATAAACACTTAGGTACCTACCGTGTTTTGTGTTACTCACGTATCTAATCATAAAATTACAAACCTACTAACGTCTCTAAAACAACTGGTAGTTTAAAAAACGAAAACTGACTATTTAAAGTCGAATTTAAACATTTCAACACACAACAATTGTAATAACTTTTTTTTCGGTGCTCCATTTTTGCACAAAAAATATTACGATGCGTATAGTGCAGCGCGTGCCAAGTTTTGGCGCAGTACTCCGAATCAGTCTGAGTTTTCGTGTCCGTGAACGATGTCTATGTGTGCGTGGCTCGCGCGCCCAATGTACGTAGCTTTACTTCTGTACTCTCGGTGTTTTGTGCCTTTGGTTTCATTTGACAGTTCTCTATTCCTCTAGGTCAGCGTATGTCAAACTTTTTTGGAACCCTTTTGGATAACTAAATATTTGACGGGCCTTTAAAATTACTATAAAAAACCTCGCGAGGTGGATTATTTTTTGTTTTATTTTCGATTTTTGTCCAATAGAGGGACGGTTACATACCAGTGAGTTCTTTAAGGTCATGGTATGTGATTTGGAGTCGTTCCTTGATGGCGTTGTCCATGAGCGTGACGGCGGAGTCCCAGTCCTGGCGCGACGACACGCAGCGGTCCTGCAGCGCGTTCAGCTGCAGCACGCGCAGCACCTGCATACAAACATCATATTGACGCGAAGGTACCATGGGAGCCACGACCTGTTGGGGGAGGTCCGAGCGCTTCTCCATTTCTTAGTAATTCTAACTAATATTATTAATGCGAAAGTAGGTAAGTTTGTTATCTTTTCGGGTCTAAAAACCACAGAACCGATCATCCTTGTTTTGAATATACGTTACCAGGTGTACAGAAATGGACATAGAATACCATTCATTACGAAAAAAATAATTCCTGAGGAAAAACGTCGTTTTTATGATAACAGATGGCGCTATGTCTTTCGAATAATGACTGAATTTTAAATTCTACATTTTCACGAGTGAAGCTTCGGGCGAAAACTTGTTGACAATATAATTCGTACTTATGGAACACGGAAGAGGAAATTAAATTGTAATATCCATAGAGTATAAGAAAGTATAGAGCAACCTTATAGAAACTACGGATCATAAACTGTGAGCACGGGTATGAACAACGCGGCTGCGACACGAGCTCCGTCCGCGATCACACCTCGATCGACTGTGGTTCAAATAGGTTCAAAGAAATGTAATTTTGTAAAAATGACTAAAAAACATAATTTAAAAAATTATATTTTAAAATTGACCTGCTCGCGCTTCGCACAAGGCAATGTTGTTGAGGTTATTACTCTTTATATTCTTATCCCTATATCCCTATGTATGCTTAAATCTTTAAAACTACGCAACGGATTTTGATGCGGTTTTTTTAAAAGATAGAGTGATTGAAGAGGAAGGTTTATTATGTATATCGCACCCGTGCGAAGCCAGGGCGGGTCACTACTATATTCTAAGATAATGTCTCTAATAACTATCCATCAAGTAAATATCAGCTAAGTGTAAAGTAATAGTTACGTCTTGCGCGCGGTCCTCCCACTGATGCCTGCGCAGCGCCTCCTCCACGGCGCCCCTCTTGACGGGCTCGTACACGGGGTCGGAGTCCCGCGCGCGCGTCATGAGCTCGCTGAACTCCTCGCGCAGCGCCTCGCGGCCCGCGCGGACGGACGCCGTGGCCAGCTCCGCCTCCGCCCACTCGCGCAGCTTGATGTCCACCATGGTGTTGAACTTGTCTGCGGGCAAGGGCTTTGCAAACATTGTGATGCACCAAGTGGGCTCTAATTGGACATTTAGATTTCTTCATTTGGCCAAACGAGTGTTTGTTACCAAGGAAGGAACAAAAGTAATAGACATTAAGAATTAAAACAATAATTATACCATTAGCCAAGAACGTAATAAATATATAGATTTGAATTAAATTGAACCAATCTTTGAATATATTAAAAAGAATTTTAATTCGTCTCAATCTTTCGCAAACATTTAACATAATTAAACAACTTTTACACGGATTACTCGCGTATATTTCATTCTTCAAAATACACCTGACGTTTTGAGTGCTTTGCAGTCTGCCTGCGACCACGAGTGCTGCAAAGCACTCGAAACGTCAGGTGTGTTTTGAAGAATAAAATATACGCGAGTAATCCGTTTAAAAGTTGTTTCTGTTTTATACTAATGTATCCTATGTGCCTCTGCAAAAAGATTAATAAAAGCCCAGTTTAGTATACAATTGTTATTTACATAGGTTGGGAACGATGCCGGCCCTAATATTGACCCCTGTGGAACTCCTATATCTAATGATTCTTTATTTGAGATTGCAACGGTAATGTGACAATTTAAAGTCCATTTTCAAAGAAATAAAACATAAGTATTAACTCATTGCTATTGAAACGATTCTAATTTATTGAAAAGAATAGCGATTAGACATGTCTTAGACAGTCAAAAGCCTTGGATCAGTCGCAATACACATATACTAGCACATTTTTGAAACTTGTTTATTGCTCATAAGGTAATCTGTATTGAGCTTTGATTGAGCATTTATTCTATTAGGTATACAGATACAGCTCAAAGATGAGCTATGGCTTGGCCATGGAAGCATCACGCATCACAGAATGGCTGTGGCTGAATGTGCTAACCACAGTCAAAATCTGAATGACATTCGTGAAACCATGTTTGTGTAAAACCGTAAAAAACGTAGATTACTTGTACATAGTCTAAAATCAACTTTATACTTATAAGCATGTTATGTCAAATACCACAAAATATTAATAATGAATAAGTTTCTTGGATGATATTATTTTCTAAAAAGATTATTTTACTAACTATTTTATTCTATGTGCAATATTAACGTAGTCTCAAACACAACATTTAAATGGGCTCTAAAATGACGTGAAAACTAAACTAATTATCCATTGCCATTAAGTGGGTTCGTGGGTAAATGAAATTGTTTCATAATAATAATGAGAATAACTAACTATCCAATACAAGTGACAATCTCACTAGAATCAAAGTCATAGGGGTCCAGCCATATGCAGGACGTGGACGCACCGTCTGTTGGAGTGAACTTCACTTGGCGGGGCAGGGGGAGCGCCACTAGAAAATTACGATAGTTGCTCTAGCCATTACTAGTATAAATAAGTTTTTATAAAAACTTCAGTCAGAGAGTCGTGATAGCCTAGGTTGTGACCGTTGACTGGCAAGTCAGAGGTCTCGGGTTCGAACCCAGGGCGCGCACCTCTGACTTTTCGTAAGTTATGTGCGTTTTATAAATTAACTATCACTCTCCGTGCACGTAAATCCGTTGGCCCTGCGCCTGATCTCTATCCGATCGAGTCGGAAGGCCGTCCAATCGGACTATGAGGGTGAGGGAATAGAGAGTGCACCTGTGTTTGCGCACACACTTGTGCACTATAATATCTCCTGCGTAGTTGGCTAGCCTCCGTTGAGATTGGCCGCTGTGGCCGAAATTCGGTCAGGAGGATTATTATATATTTATATTTTATAAAAACTTAGTTTTTAACCAAGCTTTTATATTGGTTAGATTGGGAATATCAAAACTCAATGTATATTGTTATGCAAAAATTTGTATCTGTGCTATTGACCGCCGAAGAGTTCCTTAATCTGGAGCTGATCCTGGATATCGATTCAGGTCATGCTTACCATAAAATGCGTTGTCATCGGAACTGAACTAACATGCAAAATTCAACTCCGTAGGATAAGAGGAAGTGGTTCTAATTCAGCTTGCAAGATTCCAACCGAACAAACAGACATTGCAAGTTAAATAAAAGCTTGTAAAATATACTGATTTTGATTTTAAAACGAGCAATAACTTTAGCAAACAACAATGAAATTTAGTTTAGTTTATAGTTTAAAATGCTTACAAAATTAATATTTTGGAACAAAATAGTAGTTTTTTGGTGTTATCCTCATATCTCCTCTATTATATTATATTCTCCATGAGTGTAGCGTAAAGTAGAAACTTGGTTTTTTAAGCCCAACTTTTCTAAACAATTAAGTTAATTTTGTCACGTTTGTAAGTATTGAAATACCGGTATCGGCTTCTTCAGACTTGGCGCGTGCTGTTCAACTGCAATGTATGTTGGTGCGCCGCGCTGATTGTTGATTATAACACTCGATTTGTGGAATAAATAATTTGAACATATTAAAGAAGAGAATAAAAAATATTATCGTGTTGACCAAGGCAGTGAAACTTTGATAATAAACATATAAAGTGATTCAAAGGGTTCAGATGATTAATACCTATTTAAGTCAATGTATATTTATATTCCGTTGTGCAAAAAGTTGTTAAAAATTTAAATAAATGCTAAATATTTAAGTAGTGTATTTATTATTTTCTCACGTTTCCAATATAGTGTGCGGGTGTACAGACGCAGCGCATACCTTGGTCGTTGTGCGCGGCGGCGGCGGCGGGCAGGTAGATGGAGCTGAACACCTTGTCGGCGGCGGCGGCCCACAGCGCGGCCTGCAGGCGCAGCTCCCAGGCCGCGGCCGGCACGGCCGACAGCTCGGCCGACTGGTCCAGCAGCTCGGCGCGCGCGCGCTCGAACAGCTCGTCGCGGTCCAGCTCGCGCTGCCTGCACGTGGACCGTGCCAGTAACACAGTGACACTATTATATTTACTTGACTAAAAACATAATATTACTATTTCTGACATTAATAATGCTGACGCAACGTCATATTATATTTGAGCCTTGTATTTGAGATTTTTATTTAGAACATAAATAACTGCCATCGAGAAAATGTAAATTTGCAAGTCTGCCTGTATCAGATTGACCGTTGAAAATAATCTCTCAAAAAAAAGTAAACTCATGTGAAAACTGCTTACTATAAAGTTTGCCAAAGCAATACCGAAAAAGAATATCGCCGATAAATCGGTATTCGTACCGGAATCGGATGCAGCTGACATTTGGAACAGTGCTTGAGTAGGTGTCGGGCATACCTGGGGAAGGTGTTCTTCCACTCGGTCTCCAGGTTGAAGCGCATGGCCTTGAAGGCGTCGGCCTGCTGCTCCACGGAGGCGCGCACCATGCGCCAGAAGCAGTCGGCCACGGCCAGCGACAGGTTGCGCGTCGTCACCTGCGACGGCGTCACCAGCCCGTCCCTGCAAGCAGCGCGTTAGTGCCGGCCCAACACTGTGTGTCCACCGCACCACTACACTCACTTGAACAGCTTGGAGGCTCGGAAGAACCTCTCCTCGTACTCCCTGATGCTCTGTATGGAGTCGTCCTTACGAGACCTGCCCGTCACCACCGCGTAGTAGCCCAGCGCCTTCATCGGGAACAGCTTGCCTTCCAATATACGACGGATCTAGAAGAAAACAGGTCAAAGCACCAATTAAAACATAGCTGTAGAATAAATTAATCGTAGCGGAATATACCGGTTATTTTGGTAGCGGTACAAAAACCTTTATAAATAGGGGTTTTTTGCTGTTTTTCTCGCTTGCCGCGCAAATCGTATTTAATAAACCAAAACCATGACCCCGGTTTTAATTTATAAGATTTTATTCGATTTAAAGAACAGGATGATGTAAGATTTTCTTTATCTGTTTGGTGTGGTGGAATAAAATTATTCCTCATAAATAGTACTTAACTACCATTTAATTCAACATTTATCGATATTTTTTGGAACCGGGACGGTATGAAGGTTAACGGTATACCCCAATTTTATTTGTTCAGGTTTAAATTGCTCTACTTTTATTTCATACGGTATAGGAATGTTTTTGAGATATCATCCCATCCATCTGCAAATTGAACCACCGCAGAATCACAGCGTCTTAGTATGATCTACATATTGTTGTTTTGGGCAGCAGTGGGACAGCAAAGCTACTCACTCTGTTGGGGTTGGCGAGGTTCTCCTCGGCCAGGTCGACCTTGGTGAGCACGAAGATGGTCCGCTTGCCCGAGGGGTCGCACGAGGCCACCAGGTCCGTCACGTTGCTGCGCTCCGCGTCCACTGAGCCGTCCTGCGCACACGCACAACATGTACTACCTTAGTCTACGAACTCCATTCATTTGAGGAAACTCGTAGAGTTATCCACAGGGAATATAAGCAGTGACATGATGGCTAATAAATGAAAAGAAAAAACCTAATGCGCCCTAGATATTATTAATTTACATTAATAATTAATTTTAGAATTCTTCTTAATTATTAGGTAATTTTTTCTTAATATTTTATTTGTGAAATTTTTACATGTTTTAGCCTTAGAGTATATAAAAAAAAAATAAAGCAACCCTATAGAAGTATGAACCGTGAGCACGGGTATGAACAACGCGGCCGCGACACGAGCTCCGTTTGCGATCATACCTCGATCGACTGCGGTTCAACTAGGCTCCACGAGCGAAAAAGTTACATTTTAGCTTATATCATGGTTAACTGCTGAGTAAAATTTTGAAAAACGTCTAGAAAACTTAATTTGAAAAAATGACATTTTAACATTTCTATGGCGAGACCTGCTTTCGCTCCGCACAAGGCAATGTGGTTGACGTTATCACTCTATATTTTCTTGAATACTCTATGGTTTTAGCAAATGTTAATAATACTATATATTTTCTTCTTAATTTTTTTTAAATTTATTTTTAGTTTTAGTGTTACTTTTTAGATAATAATATTAGTTGTAGTTTAATGTTTGTTGTATAATATGTTATTAAATTGTGTTTATATTTAATAAATTAATAATAATGGATCAATAAATAAATAAATTAATTAAATCCTATTTTTATTTAGTATTTTTACCTTTTCTTGATCATGGAATCTTAAAAATGGATATGATACGGATATGGGAATTTTTGATTAATAAATACCTGTATACACAATATGATGGCGTTCGGATTGTCCATGTATTGTTTGGTCATCTGCTTGATGGCGTCCCGGGTATCTGCCGCCATGTCCACTGTTTGAGTCTGCAAATGACAAAATATACTATTAAATCTTTTTAAAAAATCATGCCATTTAGTCAAGTATAAGTAACAAAATTGAGTCGGATACGTAATGTATTCCGATAGATATTACCACACGCCCGTAGAAAGAGGTATGTCGAAGATCGTGGGTTTCGAATTCCATCTGTGTCAGTGGTTTTTGCAAATTTTCTTATTAAATAATTATATTTAATAAGCTAACATGTGCTACAACAAGTTAAAAATTCATACAAAAAAAACCCAAAAACAAAATTCTGTAAAAACGATTGCTATCGTTGTCATCGATTACTATTTAGAAAGAAAGAGAGAAAAATGATTTTTTATTCTATGTAACAGCATATTAGGCGATATTTTCCAAGAGTACTTACAGAGATGACTCCAGGCAGGTCCACCAACACCATACGATGTAGTCCGGGCCCCTTCACCGCCATGGAAATGACCTCGCTGGACACGGTACGACCACCGCGCACGCTGTTGCGCATACGCAGCTCTACCTCTCTGTTGATACAGATAATAGCTTGATATTATGGATGTCATTCGAGTTATTTCCTATAAAATACGTTCTGTTTTTGTTTAAAATAAAAATTGGAGATTAAAGGAGTTGGAACATTTTTGTACGGAAGCTGGCATAGCTACCCGTTGCCATCATTTTTTTAAAAGTTGTTCTATAAATGTATATTGTTCACATGACTCAACAAAATGTATGGAACAGCTGTTTTTTTTTTGCTATTTCAGGGTTGCTCCGATAGTAAAAGTTGTTCATAATGATGAGTTTAATAACCCCATTTAGGGATGCTGGTGTTTTACAAATAACCCTGTATAAATGTGCATGAAAAATGGAAAAAAAGTACCGATAGAAAATAAACACAGTTACTTACTTTCTAAGGTCAGCTAGATCAGATTCCTTGTTGAGATCGAACTCTCTCGCTGAGTCTCGGAACTGAGCGACGTGGTACGGACCTTCCGACAACGTAACTTTCACTGGCGCTCTGGAAACAAACAATAACTTTCAACTAATTATCTCGATCGAAGATCCGGAGGATGGGCAGCAGCATCCTTCTGTGTAACAGCAATAACATAGAAAGCAAAGTAGCAGATCACGTAGAAGATGGTGATACGAATTAGTTAAAACGATCAATGGTCTACAATAGCCTTGGACGGAAAGGTATGGAAATCATGGGATCTTTTGCTCAGTATTGGGATGATGTAAGCTGTCAGTGCCGTGTACCTGGTGCACATCTCGCCGGCGCCGCGCGGGAAGATGCGCGCCTGCGCGATCATCTCCAGCACCGACGTCTTGCCGGCCGACTGGTCGCCCACCACCACCACCCGCGGCAGCCGGTCCGTGTCGCCCGCGTCCCAGCCCGACAGCTCGTCCAGCACGGCGCTGTACATGTCGATGAGCGAGCGCTGCCACAAACAAATACTCACATACTACCCAAAACATATTTACTCTTGTTTCAGACTAGCTTTGTCTGAGTGGAACTGCTTTTTTAAACCACGGGGACCTAAACTATTTATCTAGATCAGGGGTGCGAGGATGGATCTTTTTGTCGAATTTTTATCGAACGTTTATCGATTCTAAACGTCAAGTTTGACAAAAGTTCATTAAATTGTGTCAAAATTGACGTTTAATATCCATCCATTAAAGATCCATGCTTGCACCCCAGTGATTTTCAACCTATGGGTCGCGACCCACTGGGGGGTCGCGAAGGCTCATTAGGGGTCACGAAGCTTGTATAGGGGAGTTGTAAAAGGTTGGGAAAGCTACTACAGTAAAAAAAAACAATAAAGTTTAAAAAAAAATATTAGGAAAAATGTTAACTAAAGAACATATTTATGAAAATGAATAAATATGTTGGATTGAATATTAATTTTAGAAAATACATGAAAAAAAGCAACGGGTAGAGGGGCCGCGAAATATTTATTCATACTAAAGGGGGCTGTCATGAAAAAGGTTGAAAAACACTGGTCTAGATAAAACTACCAAATTTTAAAATGTAACGATTAGAATAAAAAAATACCTAATCTTATACAGGGTTACGTACACGATACAGGGTTTGTTGAGTCATGTGAACATAAACGTATGAAACAGCAGTTTTTTTTGCGATTTCAGGGTTGATCCCATAGTAAAAGTTGTTCATAATGATGAGTTTAATGACCCCTTTTAAGGAGTCTAGTTTTTTACAAATAACCCTGTATACTTTAAATTGTACAATGATAGCCTAGTGGTTATGATCATTGATTAGCAAATCAAAGATCTCAGATTCGAACTAAAGACCTCTCAATTTTCGCCGGAGACAACCCGGCTGTTATCTTTGACCGTCAACATGTCAATACCCTCATAAAATCCTGACAACTGATCTAACTTAAGAAAATCATATCCTTTTAGGTTGCGAAAGGGTCGGATAGACAGTCGCTCTGTAGAAAACTGATATACAGCTGCATCTGGTTACCGATCCCAACAAAGTTGGAAAATAATAAGGCTAGGAGGATGGCATCCTCGAAGTTTTCAACAAGTTTTATGGAATATAAGCTGTGAGCATGAGCAGTGGTACTTTCATCTTCCTGGCGGAGGGCGCGCGGCCCTGGCGCAGCAGCATGTTCTGCTGGCGCAGCTCGCGGTTCTCCTGCTCCAGGCGCTGCAGCTCGCGCTGGTAGCGAGCCTGCAGCGCCAGCACCTCCTCCTGCAGCGCGTGCACGCGCTTCTCTGCGGACACAACATACACCCGTGATAGCCTAGTGCTATGACCGTTCACTGACAACCTCGGACTTTTCGTAACTTATGTGCGTATTATAAATTAATTATCACTTACTCCGTGCCTCAGAGAGCAAGCTAAGCCGTTGGCCCTGCGCTTGATCTCTCTCGAGAGTCGGATTGCCGTCTCATCGGACTATGAGTGTAAGGGAATAGAGTGTGTCTATTACTTTTTTAATTTCCTCTAATTTTCTTATGAAGACGATTTAGAGATAAAAGATTTTTTTTTCTGTACAAAGGCAGTTTATATTAAGTGTAATGAACTGACCGTAAGTGTTGGCATCTTCGTTGGGCGCTCGCGTGGTGGAAACAGCAGCAGGTCGACTCTGAAGATTGTTCACTATCTTCTGCGGCTGTTCTGTAAGCACAATACACCATGAATAAGGCACTGATAGCCTAGTGGTATGACCGTCGACTGATAAGTCAGTGGTCTCGAGTTCGATCCCGAAGCGCACACCTCTTACTTTTCGTAAGTTATGTGCGTATTATAAAGTAATTATCAGTTGTTAAAACGGCAAAACCGGAATATATGGCCCGAAGCGAAGAGGGGACTGAAATTTAATCCTGGTATAATGTTATTCGGCTAAATGTTAAGGCAAGCTCCAATATTTAAAATAAAACGAAAAAACATACATGACAAAGCAGTTTCTACCATTACAATAGCTAGTTTGTAGCGACAATGAGTAAAAAAATACCAATAAAATAATAAACCTTAACAATGTACACCATTAAAGAAATAACTTGTAAAATGATGATCAAGTTA
This sequence comes from Protodeltote pygarga, assembly GCA_936450705.2. NCBI lineage: Eukaryota > Metazoa > Arthropoda > Insecta > Lepidoptera > Noctuidae > Protodeltote > Protodeltote pygarga. The sequence continues at coordinate 618,326 of OW388274.2, forward strand.
GATTTAAATTGTTTATTTATTATGTCATCATGACACAGACCCGAAAGCTGAAAGTAGTTTGTTCAGAATCAGTAAGAGATTTTTTAATCTATGTTATATTTTGTTCCAAAACATACCTACTAAAAATTATTCAAGTTGGACATCCATTTTTATTATGAATGAATGAATAAAAATGTATTTAAGACAGCACATGAACACACAAACAAACAATAATAAAACAAACAAACAAAATAAGAGAAAGAAAAAAAAAACATTAAATTACTTATTACGAAAATCGGCGCGCACACCTAGCAGAGAGGTCAATCACTTGCCGCCACACGGCGCCCGACGTGGTGTTTGGGCGCGTTTGCGTTGTTTCCATGATTTATTGGTAAATAAGGACAAATTTTTGAAGTCCGACACGTCAGATTTTTTTTTTACCTTTCAAATCAAATTTAAGTTGGGGTGTTTCGACTTTCGGGTCACAAAATTCTAACGTTGTAAAAATTCTTTAATGGCATAGATCGTACGTAAAATTATCGGTCCTTTTACCGTTTATCCTAGCCCTAAGGCTATCCCGAACGATGCTTAAGCATGAATCCCAATTTAGAACTAATATTAGCATTTAGACCTCGTAGTTCTAAACTGCGATTTTGAGCATTGATCTGAAATACTACAGAAATAAGTATACGTACCAAGACTAGCAGCATTATTAGCAGCGGCAGCAGCGACGGCATCGTCGTACCGCTGAGCGAGCCACTCCCGCAGCTCCGTCGCGCGCGCCAGTCCCGCTTCCCGCAGCCGAGGATCTATGTGAGCCGACAGCGTCAGAGGAACACCTACGTAAAGCTGCTGCTACACTACCAGGTATTGTCCCACTGCGGGCTCTCACAATTACACAAAAGCTGTCCTAATAGTGGACAAAGGCCTCTTAGAAGTTGATGTGAGAGAAAATCGGTCATAAGTATCTGTAGGTGGGACTTTAGTTGCGACGTGAATAGGCATTCCATTAGGATTTAAGAGGACCAATAGGTTCTTACTGAGCCTTCCTTCTATCTAGGTTGACCACTGACACAAGGGCACGGTAATTGGGCAAGGATATAAGTCTCTTTCAAGACAATATGAAAAGAAAATGAGTAAAGTTTTTACTAGGCTTTATTAGTTAATTATCCTCAATGCCCTATGGAATGCTTCAATACCACCGCTGTGCATATGCCTCTCCTTAAGTGGACCGCAACACCCGGTATGCTTACTTTTGTAGTCTGAGTGTAGTCACTTAGTCTTTAACCTAGGCTGTGTACTGCGGACTCTTTAAAAAAATCTGCTATTGGCAGAAAATGGCCTATACTCACGGTTAGATGATAATTTCTTAGTTGTTCCCCAAATAGGCAACGTTTTTTAGCAAAAGAGAAATAAACTATGTCATACTCTTTAGTTTCCACAAGTCAGTTTTTAAAAGTTTGCCAATAAGATACAGGTACAGCAATTTTGTCTTTGCTTTTAAATAATTTTGTATTGTACTTGCTCAAAAGAGCATGGCAATAATGTGAGATTATAAAGAGGTAATTAATCTAGCATAAAGTCCTAGCTATCCATTCCCAAACACTAAAAATAGCACACTTCTAGGCAGGAAGATTGAAGAACATCTATTTGGCTTTTGGGCGGCCAACAAATTAAGGCAGAATCTGCATGTTTGTACTCAACAAGGATGTCCATCAAAATGCGATAAGATTGAAAATTCTTTGCAAATTGCCAAATGTGATGGCCTTCCTTGTTTATAGACCTTCACCAAAATTAAGTGCAATAAACAGGGTGTGAACTCATTAACGACGGTTTTTGCTATTTGACAAATAATGACCGTCTGTTATAATTGATTTAATCGAAACCATATTTTGGTTTCTGACCCAGTCAGCCGAAGCCGAAAATTTTAATTTTTGCTTGCCTTCCCGTTTATTACCGTTTGTGTCAATTCATACCCTCAACAAAATTCGGTGTCCCGTAATTAGATGAGAAGACACATATTAAAACTATACGATTTTGTTCGTTGTTTGTGCCATATCATGTTCCACAAAAGAAATGGGACTCGCCGAAAATTTTTCAGTTTTACTAACGGCAGGTTTACTGCCGAAACCGTGCTAAAATGCCCTGGCGAAACCAAAATTTCCATTTGACACTATTTATCAAATTATAAAAAAAAGTTTTGGGGTGAAAATTTTTTTTTTTAATTCCATCGATTCGCAAAGAAGAGGAATAATGAGTACACACCCTTACCCACATTTATTCTTTAGTCGTAGCTAAATTGATCAGGTTACGGAAGCAAGGAAGGAAGGTTAAGATTTTGATTCAATGACTAGCCAGGTTTAAAAAATTAACCTACATCAAAAGATCAGAGATACGTTTTTGAATTAAATAGCTGTTCAGAGAAACTATAGATCTCTATTGTATCTACAAAAGTTCTTCCAATCCAAGATATTCCTTGCCTCCTAACCTGAGTTTTCTTCACAAGACTCACCTATTTGCAGCTGGTCACCAATCTTCTGCTTAGCACTGATGAGGGTGGTGGTGAACTGGTCCCACTGATCGTTATCTGGAAGCAAGTCGTTGAGCCAGCCCATGTCTGGTAAACCATCCTTCCATTCTGCGTATTTCTGGAATAAAGTTTTTTTGTGGTTATTCAGGTGTTTTTTGTTATGGTGAACACCATACTCGGAGTATAATGTTGCAATCTAACGGGGTACACTAGCGTGGTCCGAGCGGTACATCGTCAGCACTAGAAGAGGAGGTGCGTCAAAAGTTTTAGGGGGTGCAACAGAGTAACGTCCACAAAATGCCGCACCATTAAGGATTCCTATTGCATACAAATAATCATAGGTTCGCAATTTGTCTGTATATGTATCTTCTTTTACAAGTGTTATATGACATGTGGGCCAAAATAACCACTAAGTGGACCCCTGATACAGGAAGACGGCGTCGCGGCAGACCACGAACGAGATGGTGGGATGAATTGGACAGAACCAATAGTGACTGGTCGCTCTGGATAGAAAGACGTGAAAATCAGAGGGAGAGGTATTTACCCAGCAGTGGGATGATATGGACTGACAGTAACCGTAAGTGTTATATTGTTTACTTCACTCTCCACGAGGTACAACAGAGATGTTTGCAGCTAGTTTCTGGCACACTGCCAACATCAGTCTTGCATATATGCACTCATCAGTAAGCATGTGATTACTATGTTTGTTAATTGTGTATAATCAGTTCCTTATAGCATGTAAAGTCGTTATTCCTGCGCCTGATCTCTCTCTGTTTGTGTTATTGCCGTCTCACCGGATTACGATAGTGAGAGAATAGAGATTGCACCTTTATTTGCAAACAAACTTGTGCACTATAGTGCCTCTTTCGTTAAGATTGGTTGCTATGACTGCAACTCGGTCAGGATGACTAATGTCTTCCTGACTTCAATATAAATTAGATTAATGAACTGATTATAATATTAGAAAAATAGTAGTAAACGCATTCAATGTTAGCACCGATGTTTAATTTATATTGTGACGTATATTAATGTCCGCATTGGACCAATCGAGAGAGATATGGAATCACCCAGGGTCTCCGCTTCAACCTCAGAAAAAAGAAACAAAAAAGTTCCAATATTATAAACAGTTCATTAATCTAATTTACATATATATTGAATGTAGTTAAGTTGCTAGAAACACTAGTAGGTAGGGGTAGGGTATACAAACCTAACTTAAGCAAACTAAACTTGATCAAACCTAACTAAATCAAACCTAACTTGATCAAACTTAACTTGATCAAACCTAACTTCAGCAAACCTAACTTGATCAAACCTAATTTAAGCAAACTTAACTTGATCAAACCTAACTTGTTCAAAGCTAACTTGATCAAACCTAACTTGATCGAACCTAACTTGATCAAACCTAACTTGATCAAACCTAACTTGATCAAACCTAACTTGATCAAACCTAACTTGATCAAACCTAACTTGATCAAACCTAACTTGATCAAACCTAACTTGATCAAGAGGTAGGATAATCACGCGTATAAAGTCGCGTCAGGCGTAAATAAATTATATATTATGTATAGAAACATGTTGAAATTAAAATATTTCTATGTAAATACAAATACAAAAAAGAATAGGTATATTAATTTATCTAGCCTATTACTTCAATGTACCTGCTTTTAAAAAGGCTGTTTAGCTAGCACTGCATGACACAAGTTTCTGCAAAATGTGTAATAAGTTAAATACCTCTTTTCTATAGCTTTTGTCAAACAGTTGATTTCTTTTTCCTTAGCAAGGCAGTGCTGGTGTTAGCTATGTATTACGCTTACCTTATTCAAAGTCATGCCACCACCGACAGCTCCTCCGAGCACCAGATACCGGATTCTCAACACTCCTCTCACAGCTCGTGCCACTAACATGCCATACTTTCGTCTTTGGATATGACTTGTGTCTATTGGTTTGTGCAGGAGTACGCTACGGCCGGTCCAAATGGAAAATGCAACTGCACGTTTGTCTACTACTGTCCATTGTATAGATTTTTTGAATGATGATCTGGGTACCAAAGTTATAAATTATTAGAAAAGAACATATTTATAATTAATCCAGTATTTGAAGCATAAAATCTAGATACAAATTATAAATATAATAATTTTAAAAAGTATTATTACAATACTTTATTATCAGATTGTTTATATTATCAGTAGTATAAGTATTTTTTATTTTTTGAGTATAAGAAATAATTCAACAGCAATACTAGTTCAAAAATATTCTAGATTTTATATCATCATCATCATCATTTCAGCCACAAGACGTCCACTGCTGAACATAGGTCTCCCCTTGACAACCTAATAAAGGTCGCAGGAAGCTGCTGGATGCAGGTTGCTTCCAAGCAGCCAATCTGGAAGTCATTGGGGGAGGCCTATGTTCAGCAGATTTTATATACTTAGGTATAATTCATTGGTGTTTGAAAATTTAATCATAGGTTTCATTTTAATGTACTTAAGTTTAAAATAGAGGGATAGATTTATCCTTTTTAAGTTTTTTTTAGTTAATATGGATAACTAGATCAATAAACAAAGCCATTTATTATTGAATAAATATAAGATCAGAATTTCAAGGTCAAGTTTCATATCACGTTCAATAATGAAGTTTACATTATCTGATATGAAGAATTAATCACAATAGTTACAGCGCTAAGGAATAAATAGACTAAATTTGCAATGTAACAGTTTTTATAGATTCTATTGGGGCGAAACTCAAAGAAGTCATAGGTCAGTAACGAAGGTTAGACTACGACTCACCTCATGCGATTGTGCAGTATTCGCGACATGTTTACGTAATAACTTCGCTTTACTTAGTATTTCATAACCTTTCAATAGGCTTTTGGGAAAAATAATCAACTAAAAAGGGGCTCTCATTTCATAACCTCCACCGGTTCTATGAAAAAATATATCACGTAATAACAAAACAGTTAAATGGGTGTAAAAGATTGTTCTATCGAGTTAATATGAAACTATCAGTTTGTAAAATAGATATAAATTACTTCATATTTTGAATATTGACAAATTACACATTTCAAAGGACATTTTCGATTTCATTCATTTTTGATTGACGTTTAGTTATTAGAATTACGTTTCGCTTTAGGTACAAGAGGGAAGAGCCGATCCCATTTTATCGTAGATTTATGAAACAGCAATTTCAAAAAATTAGTGATTATTACTTAGATTTTAATTACTTGTTTGAATTGTTGAATTTTTATTAAGGATGTCATTATTTTCTGTTTTTTTTTCTATGAACCTTCATTACAACGTTTCGTGATCGCAATTTTTTACCGAGAAGGCTGAAATGTCAATTACGTCATTATGTCATTTCAACATTAATTGTCAAATGGCGACTTGTTTTGCCAACTGGACAAAATCCTGTCACTTGCAAAAATAATGCAATTTCCCCATTGTTTACATCTATTGTTTCCAATTATTTCCGTTTCAATACTTTAGTGTGATGTGTGACGTTCGTTTTTCTCGTTAAAAATGTCGTGGATTAACTTAAACCAGAGTTTTAGCAGTCTGAAAGGGCAGATTACGAATTTTGCTTCTGAAGTATTATCTGAGAGTCCGGCGCAGAATTCTGCGGATAATAGTTTACAAGAAGATTCTTCTGTGAATGAACTAGAGGAAAAATGCCGAAACCAGGAGCTCGAGGTAAGATAATGTAATTTAAAATGAAATTTTTTGTTACGCTTGACAGATGATTTTCAGGTTATGTTTTTATATTTTTTCTTATTATTTTACGAAGATTTGTAATCATACAGCCTGCTGTAATTTTCCTCTCTAATACTTTTGAGGTTGCATTATTGTGCAAAAAGTATTCAAGGTATTACGAAATTCATGATGGACTTACATAAACAAACATATTGTAATCATATAGTGATAGTGCTGTCCTCTTCTTGCTTAGTAAACAGAGCAATAAGATTACTTTTGCATCTCAGATATTGCAAATGGTGTATCAATTCTGTTGTTTGTGCTGTTCATAATGATGAGAAAGAATAATATAGTGTCTCAACCATTATTAGTTCTAGGTACATAATGTTATGACCTAACTATAAGACCTACGTCCAAGTCTTTATATCAGAAAGTCATATGAATGAACAATTTTGTTTCTCTTTTTTTTATCATATCTTATGGTTGATGAACAACCTATTGTCACAGTTTAAACCTAACTTAGACCTCTGATGGCTCTGATATGGGTTTACACACCGTTGAAAAATGAAAATGAAATACTTAGATTTAAGTATACTTATTAATGATTTACTTGACTTAATATCTTTTCTGAAACATCCATTCCAATTCTCAAAAATTGGAATGCATTTCTTTAAAATAGTTTTATTTTAACATAGCAACATTATGAGTGATTTGTATCCCAAGAGAATATGGTATTCTTATCTAATTTAGAAAGCAAACTATAATTTTACACCATGATTTGCTTTCTTTTAGGTTTAAATTCAATGTTGATAAAATTTCACTGATTAATTTAATTAATAAGTCTATCTGTGAATAAACTATTCAATTTAGAAATGAATGATGAAAATAAAATGAAATGAAATTATTTTATGAACAACAACCTGGTGTCAGAGTTTCAATAATCCGTAGGCCTCTGACATGGCTTTACACACCGTTGAAAAATCTCTCAAGTCTGCTGGTATCCTCACAATATTTTTCCTTTATGATTTTAGCAAAGTCACAATTAATTTCTATTACGTTACATTAGAGGTGCATGCGTGTGTTTCGAACCTACAACCTTTTACTTGGTAGTTCAACTGTCACACCACTAGACTGTCAATACTTATACTATATTTACTTATGCTTCTTTGAGTGATTGTGTTAATTCTCGGTCAAGCTTTCTTGTTCGTTTTGAAATCACTCAAGAAAACACCATAAAACTGACTATGTACATTATTTCATCGTGCCTCGGAAAGTAAATAAAGCCATTGGACCTGTGCCTGATCGGAATATGAGAGTGAACGATTAGAGAGTGCACCTGTGTTTGCAAATACAATTGTACACTATAATATCTTCTGCGTAGTTGGTTAATCTCCATTGCGATTGGCCGCTGTGTTCGAAATTTGGTCTGGAGGACATCATTTGTTACACATTACTTTATCCAGCGTTCGTACTACACAGGCGTAGGCGTGACGTCGCAATAGGTACATCGTTACAGAACAAGTACTTAGGTACCTAGTACGCCGCGACATGGCGAGGGCTAATTAATTTATTTCTGTTGATTTTGCTATTGTTGATAAGAGTTATACTTAGTTTGTGAGTTCATATAGGCAAAAAGGCACTGCCTACCCTGTCAGATACGACGAAGACGACGAATTAGTGAAACTAAGTAGGATTTCTTATACATATTGCCTATCCTGACGAATCGTCTGTGCACGTGCCTGCTATGTATAGTCGGGATAGTTTTAGTTGACTTTTCGACCTCAAGGCGCGCAATTCTGACCTTTCTTAAGTTAAGTGCGTATTATAAATTAACTAGCGACTCGCCCCGGCTTCGCACGGGTGCAATATACTTATAAACCTTCCTCTTCAATCACACTATCTATTAAAAAAAACCACATCAAAATCCGTTGCGTAGTTTTAAAGATTTAAGCATACATACGACTTTGTTTTATACTATGTAGTGTAGTATTAACACGTACTCCGTGCCTCGGAATGCACGTTAAGCTTTTGGCCCTGCGCTTGATCTCTCTCCAGTCGTGTCGGATTGCCGTCCCATCGGATTATATGAGTGAGTGAGTGAATAGAGTGCACCTATGTTTGTACACTATGTAATGTGAAGAGAATTTCGATAACACGGGTGGGGTTACGAATAGCTTAGAGGCTATCGACTGGGGGCTTTATTCCCTGGGGTCGTGGGTTCGAATCCTACTCGTAACGATTTTTTTTTCTACAAAACTTCGAACTTTAATCTTAATCAGATGCTGCTTGACCCCAGGGGGACATTTTCGACAGGGTAGCCACTAGGCATACATACAAATTCTACTTAGTAGGCAGTGCCTTTTTGCCTATATGAACTGCACGCCCCTACTTGACTCCAAGCAAAAAGAAGCGTGCTGGTTATGAAATTGGTTCCTGGATTAAGCGTGGGAGTTACCATGTGTCCTGTTAGCATTGGGGTTACTATCTGTAATAAAAAAGTATTTTATCTTTTCATTGAGGTCAGGGAGGGCAAAATTGACCACCATGGGGCTCTAATATGACATATTGTTTGCTATCGAGGCAAGGGTAACTTCACAAATGATGGATAATTCACTAAAGTTCGATGTTATAAAAATAATATTGTATGTATATAGTTTTCTTCTCTTTCTAACAACTGTGGTTGGATAGAGATAAAGTTTGTAAGTACTATTGGCCCATAAACTTGTTGTGTGTGGCCTGTAAATGAGCGTTTAATCTTTATAAATGTTACGTTTGAGTTGTGATAGCCTAGTGGTTGTGACCGTTGACTGGTAAGGGTTCGAACCCAAGGCGCGCACCTCTGACTTTTCGTAAGTTATGTGCGTTTTATAAATTAATTATCACTCTCCGTGCCTCGGATAGCACGTTAAGCTGTTGGCCCCGGCTGTCAATTGTAGATCTTGACAGCCGTTACGGGTAGTCAGAAGCCCGAAAGTCTGACAACCAGTTTTACTAAGGGGTATCGTGTAACCCAATATCTGGGTTGTGGAGGTCTGATAGGCAGTCGCTCCATGTAAAGCACTGGTATTCAGCTGCATCCGGTAAGACTGGAAGCTGACCCCAACATAGTTGGGAAAAGTTTTTGGTAGTTTTTTAGTAGTTGGTTTATTTCACTAATTTTTTTTTGTTATTATGCGTACCTGCTGTGTACCTGTAAATAAAAATATAAAATAGGTAACATGTTGATAAATTCGAGTACAGTTACAGTTCTTACATACTCTAAGGCTTGTACTCGTACACTTAAAGCACATGAGTAAATAAAAGGTACAGAGGCAAAGCTTCTAAAGAGCTAGCAAAATTGTTACCTATTCTTGTAGGGTTGTCACAATATTATACTTACTAACTCAAAATATTATAGTTATATGTATGTTAGGTTAAGGTATTTATCTATGGGCCTATGCAGCCTGAAAATAAAGGTTTATTATTATTATTATTATTATTATTTAGGTTTATTTTTTTTTCTCCCATACGGGGTTAGTCTAAACACACGGGCCATAGCCAAGCGTGAGTAGATTGAAAATTTAAAAATTAGGTTATGGTGTAAGCAGATGAAACGGATGAAGTTGTAAGAAATTTGCGAGTGAGACGGCAGGTGTTCAGAATGACAGCTTTTTGCAGAGTATCACGTGTATGCTGTGGGACCTGTAAAATATCTAGGCTTCGTTGTAGGCTCTTGGGTACTACTCCGGTTGATGAAATAACTATTGGGACGATGTGGATGGTTTCAGCTCGCCATTGGCGCTTCAGTTCTATTGCCAAGTCTTGATACTTAGTTAGTTTTTCAGCTATTGTGGATTGGATGTTATGGGTGTTAGGTACAGCTATATCAATGAGACTTACAGTTTTATTAATTTTGTCGTGAAGCGTGATATCGGGTCTATTGAAATGTATGGTTTTATCTGTAATGATAGTTCTATCCCAATATATCCTGTGACTACTGTTTTCCAAGATGGTGTTCGGTTTATATTTATAATATGGAGCCTTTTGTTTAATAAAACTGTATTTATGCGCTAGGTGTTGGTGTACTATGGCAGCCACTTGATCATGCCGATGTTTATAGTCATTTTGCGCTAGAGATCTACAGGCAGATGTAATATGCTGAATGGTTTCTGGGTTAGAATGACAGTGTCTGCACATATCTGAGGGAAGGTTTGGTGCACGTATTATATGTTTCTGGTAGTTCCGGGTGTCGATGACTTGGTCCTGAATCGCCATCATGAAAGCTTCCGTCTCAGGAAAAAGAACGCCACGCCGCAGCCATGCGTTCGACGCTACTTTGTCGACATATGGTTGCTGCAGGTCGTAGCGGTGTCTTCCGTGCAGGGATTTCTGCTGCCATGCTGCAATCTTCTCCTTATTATCAATTATCCGTTCGCTACGTTGTAGGTTTCGGTCTACCAGATTGAGTGGGGTGAGGTGTTTGTCTGCGAGTGTAACTGTTTCATGTAAAGAGGAGTGTTCAGAGTGCTTGTGAAAATATTGTCTGAGTGTTGAGATTTGTTTGTTATGTAAATTGACCACGTCTATGATGCCTCGGCCACCCTCATCTCTCGGTAGAGTCATCCTCTGCACACAAGATCTAGGGTGGTGTTTTCGGTGGGCTGTTAAAGTAGTATTGATTATACGTTGTAGGTTAAGCAGATCATATTGTGGCCAATTTATTATGCCGAAGGAATAGGTAAGAATAGGAACTGCATAGCTATTGATTGCTTTAGTTAAATTACGGGAATTGAGTTGTGAGCGGAAGAGAGTGTTAAGTCGGTGTTTGAATTTAGCCTTAAGATCTTTTTTGGTTTCTTTTTGATTAATTTGTCGAGCTTGTTGAAATCCTAAGTATTTATAAGTGCTATTTGGGTCTAAAGGTTCGATAGTGTCTCCTGTTACTAAATTAAAGCTATTTGGGGTAATTGTTCCATTTATAACAGAGAATGTTTTGCATTTGTCAATACCGAACTCCATGTGGATGTCGTTCGAAAATGTCTGAGTTATGTCTGCAAGGCGGTGTAGTGATTGTGTTGTGTTACTGTATAGTTTAATGTCATCCATATACATGAGGTGTGTAAGTGTTGTGTCTTTGTGAGGTGTGGTGATAGTGTAACCTAGGTTCGTTTTGTTGAGCATGTGGGAGAGAGGGTTGAGTGCTAGACAAAACCACAGTGGGCTCAGTGCGTCTCCTTGGAAGATACCGCGACGAATTGAGATTTCGGGTGTTTCTATGCTAGTGGGCCCTGTGGTTTTCAGCGTCGTTGACCAATTTTGCATTGAAGTTTCTAGAAAATGTATAAGTTGTGGGTGAATTTTGTATTGTTTTAATATGGATAGAAGCCAGCTATGTGGGACGGAGTCGAAGGCTTTTTTATAATCTATATACATAGTGTTGATGTTCTTCTTTTTAGTGGTGGCATGTTTCATAGTAACTGAATCTATTATAAGTTGTTCTTTACAACCTTGACTATATTTTCGGCAACCTTTCTGTTCCTCAGCAAGAATATCATTAACAGCAATATGTTGGTGTATAAGTTCGGTGATGCATCCTGTAAGAATTTTATAAATAGTTTGTAGGCATGTAATGGGTCGGTATTTGGCTGGGTTTTGGTGATCTGTGTCTTTCGGTATCATGTAGGTGAGACCTCGTGTAATATAGGGTGGCATTGTTTCTGGTTTCTGAATGAATTCATTGATGTGATTATATAGCAGAGGATGGACATTAGTGAGTTTTTTGTACCAATAGTTATGAATGTGGTCACTTCCTGGTGCTTTCCAATTATGAGCTTTTTTAAGTATGTTTGCGAAAATGTCCACAGGTATGTGCTCAAATGGCATTGGTGTAATTGACTCTGTAGGTTCCGATTCAGTTCCAAGCCATGTGGCGTCAGTGTTGTGATGTACTGGATTAGACCAAATACCGGACCAAAAGTTGTGTAGTTCGCTGGCAGCTGGTGATGTATTTTGGGTAATTCTGCTTGTATTACTTTGTGTGCCTGACGACAAGATCCTGTAAAACTGTTTTTCGTTATTAGTGAACTGGGAATTTTGCGACTTTCGAAGTGTACAATTGATATATCTCTTTAATCTACTCGATGCTACGTTAAGTTTTTGTTTAAGGGTGTCAAGAAATTCTTCATTACTTATGTTAGGTTCTTCGTGCTGCGAATGTATTCTGTAAATATTTTTAATTGCTTCTACCATTGAATTGAGTCTGTTACTTCTTCTACCATTTATATATTCTGTAAGTCTTGCAATATCTCGCCTAAGGTCCTGTATTTTTTTCTGTAGTCTCCTTTGCCAAGCAGGTACTTTTTTCTGCATTTGATTAGACGGAGTTATTGAGTCTCTAATTTTGGTCCCATTGCATACCGCAGTTGTGTATGCCGCGCAATAAATTATAGTTTGAGTTGTTTCGAAGTCCTGATCTACTGAAATAATTTTAGGTAGTAACACAGTGTTGATGTACTCTACAATTTGGGCTAGTTTTCTGGAGGTTTTTTGTTTAGGTATATAGGGTCGTGTTATTGGGTTTGTATTTCGAAATCTGTCTATTGTAGTCCGGAATAGTTCATCAACTGTGTCCATATCTTGGCAGGCTACTATTTGGGTTTGTTGTCGTTCTGATAGATTGTGTATTTGTGATTCAAGGCTTCGAGTTTGGGTGGTAGAGGTGGGTGAATGAGAGTGTGTGTTATTGTTTTCTTGCTGCGTATGTGAGTTAGTCTCGTATGTAGTTCCAATTTCTGTGTGTGCTGAATGTGATGCTATCGTGAGTGGTAAACTATTTTCTAGACGGTTTTGGCATATATTAAGATCTATAGCTACTTCATCGCGTATTTCTTTGAGTCTTTGGTCACTGATCATTTTATTATTGAGTATTACACGAAGCTGATCTGATATTCTCTGTTCACTAACTTCTGATAACTCTGGGTGTTCTGCTATAACTGCTTGATACAGGGGTTGTCGGTACGCTGATCTATTTTGTTCCAGTTCTGTAATTTTGTAGTAATTTCGAATGACTGATTCGTTATATTCATTGGTCCATCTTCGTCGCTGTCCTACTCCCTTTTGGTTGATTATGTGTGGTGTTTGTGTTGTATTTAGATTATTTGTTTGTTGTAGGTAGTCTCTAACTTCTTCTTTTATGTAGTCTAATTTTTCTTGGGGTAGTAATCTATTCCTGACTATAGCTCTGCATTGATCTCCTAGTCTCTGTTTAGATGCTTGCATTTGCGGATATTTCTGTGAAAATTCGTTGTATAGATGATCTAGATATATCTTACTTGTGTTTAATTTTGTGGCAATGAGGTACGTGCGCCAAATGAATTCGTTCATATCATTGGACCATTTTTTGCGCGCACGATTTGCGACTGTAGCGGGTGCAGGTTCAGAGGCTAGTGCCTTCTGCACAACATCCACAGACGTTGGCGATATACTAGTAAAACGTGTGTACGGTCGGTATGGGGGTGAGGATGAAACAGGTGAGCTCAACGCTTTGGGTGAGTTGGATAAACTAGGTGGAATGTGTGAACTGAAAACCGGTGATACGCTGTTGAGCGAACTTGTAGTGGAAAAAGTGCGTGTTCTTCTTGTCATATATGAAGGGCGAGTCGAAGCGATGGATGAGAACAGTGACTCTGTATCTTCGCCCGAGGAATCGGCTGTAGCATCAACGTCGTGAATCCGCCTGTTCAATTCTCGACGACCGGCTGTAGCATTATTTTCGATGGGGACCCGCCTGCTCAGCCCCTCACCGCCGACGGTTCGCATGCTGTGACACCCAGCATCGGCTCCAGGTGTGCCCCGGCGACCCCCGGGAAGCGGCCGCAAATTATATACTTTCTTGCTCATCTCCATGTTGGGTTACCTACTCGTTTGCCACGTAAGTTTTTTATATGCGTGTGCATACATACGTGTGTCCGCCCCCACGTGGTCTGATGTTCGACGCGGACGTGAGTAGGGTTTTGGGGGCTTATTATTATTATTATTAATAGTTTTAGGCAAAATGCAACCGTTGAATAATCTTTCAGGTGTGCTTTTTTCATCACTATGTTTTCCTTTACCATTTTAGCAACTGATAATTAATTTATAGGTAATAGGTACATAACTTATACGAAAAGTCAGAAGTGCGCGCCTTGGGATCGAATCGATCAGTTGACGCGGTCATACCACTAGACTATCAGTGCTTGAGGTATTAACCGTATTAATGATAAATTTTCATTAAAAATGCTTTTTAAACGCATACCTATTCAAACTTTTATAATGCCACTACAGCCGTTGAGGAGTTTCCTCGTGAGGAGACTATCCTGTCTGCAGCAGCAGTTTATGGTGAAGATTATGTTTAGCAAACATAATTAAATATAAATACAAAGTTTCGAGTCCATGCTACTAACCGTTAAAGAGTTCCCTGGAGCTGGCTGCAGCAGTACCTAGTTCATGATAAAAATCATGTTGAACTATCAAAATTAAACTAACATAGGTAGGTACAAAATTTCATGACCGTGCTACTAACCGTTGAAGAGTTCCCTAGTGAGGAGACAATCCTGGCAACAGCGTTAGGTTATATCTATGATATTATTGCATTGTCACCGAAGTTACGCAGGTATACACAATTTCAGCTCAATCAGATATCGGGAAGTGGTTCAAATCTTACTTGTAATATTTGAACTAAACACACATACCTACCTACCTACCTACTTACAAGGTACGTAAACATATAAATGTTTAGTAAAAGCTTATAACAATAATAATCCCTCTTCTTATTAAACAAAGGATCTTAAACTTACCTACTTGAAAAAGTAATAATCAAATTAATATTTACTTACCTATTTGTACTCTTTGGGATAGTTAAAATACGATATATTTATGTTTTTTCTTGTATTATTCATACACACTGTACAATACACAACCATTATTACTATTACTACTTACAATAACAACGTTTTTACAATATAAATACACAAACTTGCAACTAACAAAACAAAAAACGTGCGTTGCATTGCCCTGTGTCGGTCAACTGGCTGTGCCGGCGTAAACCAGTTAGGTCCCGTTTCGCCGCGTACGTGACAAGCGGCGAGTGGTCACCCACACAGGCCCCGCGTGCTTGTAGTGGTGCGATCGATTCGCGCGGTTGTTCGAAGCTTTGCCTCTGTACCTTTTATTTACTCATGTGCTTAAAGCAAGCTAACCCGCTGTTTTCACAGCCCTACCCGCCACACGCTCCACACACTCGCCTCGAATGGCCGTTGGTAGGGTAGATACGCGGTATCGCCTGTTTGCACAGCGATAAGTTCTGATAACGACCAGCTTTCGGTGGAAACCTGTGCCGCCACAGCCTGGATTATGTTGGATGAACAAGTTAAGGTTTCATCATGACTTCTAATTTAGAATGTGTATTTAGTTAGGAGCTCATGGTACTGTTGTGATTGTTACATATTACAATCACTGAGGTTAAGCAACGGTTGACGCAGTCACTTTGTAAGGGGGTTACCGTTTATAGCATTTCATTTTGTCTCCCTGTTTTGGTGGGCAAGTTAAACTGTAGACCATTACCATAATATGACGTTTTTACTACTACCGACATGATAGCCAAATGATAGGTAAAAATGGATGTACCTTGCTTTATATATGACACCTTTGTAACCCATTTTATGGCAAATAAATGATTGATTGATTGATTGATAGCCTAGTAATATAACCACTGTCTGGCCAATCAGAGGTTCGAACCCAAGTACCTAGCAGTTCTTGACTTTTCGGAAGTGATAATGTGCTTCGGAAAGCACGTTAAGCCGTTAACCTCGGCTATCATGAAGATCTTTGACAGTTGATATAGGGAGTCAGTACCCTCATAAAATCCTGACAACTAATCTAACTTTAGAATATCGTATCCCTTTGCCAGAAAGGCCGTCGCTCCGTGGAAAACTGATATTCAGCTGTATCTAGTTAGATTTGAAGCCGACCCCAACAAGGTTTGGAAATAATAAGGCTAGGAGGACGATGAAAAAGAAGCTTCGTGAAGATTTTTTTTCATATAAACTTTTCTATTTTATTTTAATCCTTAAACCCACTCAGATAGGGCATATATTCGCACTCACACGCACCTGTGCCATAGTTACACAAAAAAATACTTACCTACTTTAATTTATTTCTCAAATAAACATCTAAAGTCGTTGACATCCTGATTTCGAATTCAAACTATATTCTTGTGACGTAGATCTTTGCGGATATCTTGTAGGTACCTATCCTATCCTATCCTCGTGTCTGTATAATTTATCCCAGTCAATGGGGGCGCATTTGAATATCCGAATATTACACAATTAGGGGCCAAAGACCTCCCTGACGATGGGACAAGAACAAAATAACGGGAATGATTTCATGTGCTTTCGTGGTTCTGTATATATAAATATTTGAATAAAGATAAGGACTTTCTTCTGAATCTTGCACAAATAGACAAAAAAGTTTAACCGTGCGCGAATCGAACCCTAATTCCTTTCCTGTCGAAAGTTAATTGTGTCGATTTTTCAATTATGAAACTACTTTCCAAAGGTTTTAGTACTAAATCTCAGCACCTGACAATAGAGGAGTAGTTTAGGTTTTAATAATAATAATTAGCAATATAATTGATTCTGTTCTTAACTTAGAGAGATCACGCTTAAGGCGCTGTCCTAAAGTAAACGTCAGTAAAACGTCCGGTTTTTCGTCGCACAGTTAGCCGTAATTACACACAAGTTAAGTTAATAACAAGTTGAAAAAAATACAGTGTTTAGTCAAAAGTTCAAAGAAAAGACTTATTCAAAAATATTTTATAGAAATTATCTAGAATCTTAAAAAAAAAATTCGCAAGAATGATCATAAAAAATATTTTTCGTCTCTAAATGCTTAACATTTTGAATGACAACTACTTATCTTATTTTTTTTAAATTTTATGAAAAAAAATTATGCAATGTAGTTTTTTTTTTAATTATTAAAAACTGCGAAATAGCGTACGAATGGGCAGGCATGAGATCTACTAAAGCCAAACGTACCACCATTTTCAACCTTATTCCTATGTAATATTCTCTTATTCCTATAGCCTAATTAACCAAAAGATCAGCTTCTCACCGCGCCTTGACTCCTGGCCGATTTTTTTAAAGAAATACCGACCCGCCATATTAATCGTGGAAGGCGCTACATCAGTGACAACTGACAACATTGTAAGCTGTTGTGAATAATCAATAACATTGTTTAACATACCATAACAATATTTTTGTTTCAAAAGGGTAAATATGCATGATGTAGAGCTTTTAACTTTTAAATCACAGAAGGTGCGGGTATCGGTAAACATCTTGACAAATGACAACTAACCTTGTTTACGACGTGTTCGAATTTTAAGTCAATTTGGTGGATCAAAGGGCGAGGAAATTTCTACAGCGATGGTTCACGCGATTGGTTTCAACCTTCACTAACTTTGTCGCTTTATGTTCTAGATTTGCCGATATCTAACGGAAATGTTTTGTTAGTCGATCAAAAATGAATTTGGTAACCGCTAGTCAAATCTTCTTTCTTTCTTTATCGTATGGTTGATGAACAACCTAGCGTCAGAGTTTAAATCGCCCATAGGCCTCTGATATGGCACATTGTTGAAAAATTTCTCAGGTATGCTGGTTTCCTCACGATGTTCTCTTTCAGCGTTTTAATAATTAAGTAAGCGATAATTAATTTCTAATACGCACATAAATTCGAAAAGTCAGAGGTGCGCGTGCGTGCCTGGGTTTCGAACCTATGTCCTTTGACTTGGCAGTCCAACGGTCATACTACTAGACTATCACTGCTATGATTGAAGTTAACACTGTAAATTATAAATTATTTTATTATAAAAAAGGCAAGTCTCTTATTTAAGGCCTTTTACTTTTAAAATTATTTACATGCGACGTGGACATAAAACGTTCCAAAAATTTTTTTTAGGAAAAATGTTGTCGGGGATTGTTTTGATTAGACAAAAAAAAAAATGGCAACCGTGCTGCCCTTACGGTACCCTAAAAAAGGCACCAATTTGTCAATGACCGAATCTGCGATTATAATCGGCGTCCCAGTTCCTATGTAAATGTTCAGTTTACCATAGTATTACCATTGCAAACTCCTACTGACGACGAGCTATTCTTTTTGTGTGGACATTTCCTGATATTAGGTACTTACCTGATTTAAAAAAAAAACAAAAAACAATCAAATAAAATATAAGGTAAGTTAATAATATTCTGTTTAGAGCCTTTTGTTTTTTGATTTTGTTGTTTTGTGTTGAGTTTTTGTAAACTTAATAGATGTCAATTTGTCAGTTTGTGATTTTGTCAAGGCATGGAAGTTTCCGACCGTTTAGGACGGCAAAAATTGTAGTTCACCGATTTGACAAATGTTCTGATAATAGGGATCGTTTCTAAGCGATTTCCAAAAAGTAGGAGGTTATCAGTTCTATGCGATATTTTTTTCTGTTACAATGCTCAAAATGTATAATTAAAAGTAATTTTCTGTAACTGAAACACAACCACGAACACGGCGCGCAAAAAAAGAAATCCGATTGTAATTTTTCACAAATATTTGTATAATAAAATTGTATATTTTTTATATTATGTTTTGAGTATTTTTTCTTCATAAGTGTGTTGTAAAACGTCGTATGAATTGCTTCATTACGCATTCTGCGTCCCGCCTCGCCTGTAATGACCAACTTAGTTCATATATTATCTTAATGCATTTATAAAGTAAACTGTACCAGCAGGCAGTAAAAGTCACACGTTGAAACCCAGACAGTGGGCAGAGCAAAGGCCTTTTCTAATCCAGAGAAGGATCGATCATCAACCACCACGCTAGCTCACTGCCTCTTGGCAATTTTAGACCATTAAAGTCCAAGTTTCCTCATGATGTTTTCCGTTACCATCAGTCAGTGGTGTCTTAGATCGTAAATTAACTAGGAAAGTACATTATGACATTGAAAAAGTCACATTGGTACAAGTCAGATTCGAACCCTCACCCACGTCACACGTGCTTGCAAAGTAGCTCCGTAAACCAATGAAGCCGCTACCACAAACTGTACAAAAATAAATAAGCGTTTGTGCAAAAAAATATATAATTTCTGTTTAACTATATACCTAATAATACATATCGCCATTACACAATGTGTATTTAAATGAAAAAAACCTTGTCATCGACGTTCTTAAAAAAAAACACAGAAAGGCACCAATGGTGTGGCTGTGTTTTGTAATTCAAATTTGGAAGCGATTTAAATGCGCGCCGCCAATAGGTCAGAGTGGAATGTATTGGCATCGCAAGTGGGTGTTTACGTACCACTGTCTTTATGTAAAACGAATGTTACTGGCTGTATAAGCTTTTCCTGTCATACTGAGAAAGCAACGCTCTTTAAAAAAAAACTGTTTGCGTAATTCTGCAATTTTTTTTTACATTATGTCGGTATGAAGACGCAAATAAAATGGATTGATATTTGCTATGTGAGATTATAACGATAGATAAAATTAAATTGTTAAAAAATAATATTATAATGGAAATCTGTAGATCTTCTTTACCAACTTTTATTGTTTTATAGTTAATATTCAAATTAGGATTAATAAAATATTTATTTAGCGCATGCCAGGCATCATAGTTCAGCCAATTTAATCAAAAAATATTAATTAAGTAGGTACACAAAACTTCCAATATAGTATTCCATCCTTCCGACTTTTCTGTAAAGTCTTACATTCTCCTGGTGTTCAGACGGGAAGTGGACTTAGAAATATATAAATAAAAATAACAAAAAAGACCTGCATGTAACTGTCGTAACTTCAGGGCATAAGCCTTCTCATACAGAGAAAAAAAAATTTTTGAACTAAAAAAAATTAAACAATTTTTTTAAAAGTAATTTTTAACCAAATAGATTTAAGTTTGAAATTGTTTTACCATCAGTAAATACTTAAACTTTTTGTTACAGATTGCATCGCTCAAGAAGTTAGTTGAAGAACTACAAACTTCTTTGCAGTCTGAGGTAAGTTTTAAAAAAATACTTTTTTATACCACATCTACTTAGATGGCATAGGGCCCGTTCTATGGTAGGTAAGCGGAACTGTATGCACATATGACTACTACGAGCGAAGTAATCAGGGGCTCTACTCCGATAAATCGAACAACGATATTTCGGATCGGAACGTAATAATGAAGACCATCAAACACAATCCTTACCACCAAATTACCACTGTTTAATTGTGCTTAGTGCTTTCATCTGTCGTTTCGTTACAAATCCATAAAAAAAATCGATTAGAAGGTAATTTAACGAACAAACATGCGATCCGACAATCGAAGCTTTGTTGTTAAAATTTCGGAGTAGGCCCCCTGATGGGGCTTTGGTCCTTTGAGTCGAGAAAAGTACTGAGGATTTTGGTCCTTACGCTCTGAGGCAATATATGCTACCAATCTGGGAAAGTGCATGTAAGATGTAATAAGCGTTACGTCTAAATTAAATATAGGTAAAAATCTAATTAATGAGATAGCGAAGAATTGAGAAGAATTATCGAAAGTGTTTATGAGAAATCGTTGCACTTAAAACTGCGCAGGGGCAGATTATCGTAAAAAAAACTATTCTAATATCGCTGAAGTTGCTTAGCTGAGATTTACAGAGCCTACTTTGACTTTGGTAAGACTGTACTTGCAAGATCATGATTTCTAAAACTATCTTCCAATGCGTCTGAGTGCGTGCTAAAAAAAGTTCTAAGTTCACAAAATCAACGACTTATACAAAAACTTAGACTAATAATAGCCATAAACCTATCAATTTATATTTTATTTTTTTCAAGTTTTTAAAGCTGTGAAACTTATAAATAATCAATTTAAAATGTAATAGATTAATGTTATTAATTAACATGAAAGAAATCATTTTGTGTCTTATTTCTCGACCTTTGATGAATTAATTTCTTTTCCATTTTCGAATTTACTAAACAAAATGATAATTAACTGAAACGTGAACCTGTATTTACGTAAATGTTTAAAATAAAAACAGTAGGTACCTAACTTCCGTTAGTCCGTGAATTGTATGTCCATTATTTATTTATACAAAATTAATTAGACTCCGTGCTGCTACTGAGACGCTGCAAGTGGGCGGTCCGCCCCGGGCCCCCGATCCTTGTAAATTCGACGTCCTACGCCTATTCTCTTTCTTGTCGTGTCGAATTGCCGTCCCATAGGACTATAAGAGTAAAGGAAAAGAGAGTGCACCAGTGCGCACACGTATATACACCATAATATCCCCTAGTGTTGCAAGCGTTTCTATAGGTTACCGTTACCGCTTGCCATGAGGCGGGCTTGTTTGCCTAATTATGCACCAAAAAGACTCGCACCCGAAACCCATTAATTATTTTAAAAAACACACCAAAATTATTGTAATTGTTAAAAATCACAGTAGGTCGCAGGAAACACTAAATATTTATAGTTTCTAAACGAATGTTAATTTGAAAAAAAAAAGCTTAAAGGAAACCATTGTCGATATGTATCGAGTCAAAGGTCTTTGGGTACGGAAAATGTTAAGTATGTTCGAAATAGATCGTTTGATGAATAGGTATTAATATGTTGCATTTTGTATTCTTTGGTATGCAAAGGCTGGAATATTTTATAAGTTCAGCGTCTTGATATTAGGCTAAGATTGTGTATAATATTTGCACTGAAATGAGAATGCTACAATAGTGTTGATTCTGTAATGTTGCACAACTTAGGAAATTATGTAGATCTTTATAGCAACATGTTGGCGTCTATTGTTGCATAGTGAACACATTACCGTGTGGTTTCCGGCCTATGAATAGAACCATCCCTACTCATCCCGCAGGTGTCGTAAGAAGTGACAAAGGGAAAGATCCGGAGGTTGGGCAGCAGCATTCTTCTGTGTAACAGCAGCCAACCCGCTTGCCCAGCGTGGCGATTATGGGCAAATACCACCAATGAGCGCACAAAAGTGGCGCGCATTAGGAGAGGCCTATGTTCAGCAGTGGATTAATACAGGCTGCTGATGATGATGATGATGATGATGATGATGAACAACTCTTCAGCAACATGTTGAGCGTCAATTGTTGCATAGTGAACACATTGTTGCGCTCTAAGTTTACTCTCTACGTAAAATCTTCTTGTTCGTTGCATAGAAATCGCTCGGTGACAAAGATTTTGTCTTGAGTATGAAGGCTGAGCCAACGACTTCATCATTATACAAACCTTTTTTTTATAGTGGCGTGCCTTCCATACAAGTTTAAAAGCCCGGCTAGCCTGTGAAAATAATCGAACCACGTTATTTAATAAAATATATAAATAAACCATGCATGGCAAAGGCGTCTTCTCATTCTCTAATCACCACGCTAGCTAGTGAGCTAGGGATTTTAGACTAAAATCCCTCACGATGTTTTTCTTCACCGTTAGGCAGTGGTGTCTTAGATTTACTAAGAAAGAACGTAATTATGACACTGTAAAAGTCACATTGGTACATGACCATCACCATGTAATTTATTTGTTTAATTTTTATTTCTTGTATGCTACGAACCCCTAATTAAGATAGCAAACAAACATACGGCCCGCCGGCCGTAACAGATTCGCTGTCCCGACACACAGACACACTCTAAAGAACAATAGCATGAATCATATGTGATTCACGGGACAAGAAATGGGTTAATATGGTAAGCGGTCACCGTGAATGATAATCCTGGTTTTGCAAGCGTTAATATGTCCTATTAATGCTTGCAAAACCAGGATTATCATTTCCGCGTTGCCGATCCTGTGCGAGTATAAGAAAGGAAAGGGAAGGGAAGATTAAGAAATAGGGACAGTGACTCCGGTTGTCTGACCGTACAAATATTGTTGTTTCAAGCAAATATTGTGTGTAAAAGTGGAACCAGCCCATTCAGAAATAGCTCTACCTAATAAAACTTCCAAGAAAAATGGGCTTGGCTTATTGGGCTTGTGCTTTTGTTAGGCGCTAGGTCCGCCATTGCAAATCAGCATACAACACCACACAATAAGTATGTAAAGTGACCCGTACAGATAAATGATAAAAGTATTGATCGCGTATCAAAGGGGTTGATAACGCTCTCCGTATAAAAGGAATGATAAGCTCGTTGCCGCTTTGTTTGGGTGTAATAACGGGTGCTGCCGGGCGTGTGAGGTATGTCTGATATTTTATTTAGTAATTTAGATATTGGCCAGCCCAATCCCACTTCAATTTCGCGGCCTTGTGGGCTACGTCAGTGATTTGTGTTGATCCGTTAATTTAACACCTAGAATACTACATACTACGTTCCATTTCACGTTGGCAAACCGACGAACAATCAATCGTCCACAATAGCCTTGGACCGAGAGGTGTGGGAATCATGGGAGGAGGCTTTTGCCCAGCAGTGGGATGATGTAAGCTAACAGTAACAGTAGGTAATTTAGATATAAGACAGTGGCTATGTAATACTGATACGGCTTTACTCACGTATTGATTTCGGGGAATACCCGACTAGTTTCGAACTCTAACGGAGTCCATTTTCAAGAGCGGGTGCTGCTGTGCCGCTCGCGCCCAGCGTTCGGTCTGCCTCTGCTCTCGCGCTGTCCCTCTCGTTAATATAATTCCAGCGTGGGTTATGGCATAAGATCCTTGTTTTCGCCACGTCATGGGGAATTCCATAGGTTGCTTAGTGTCTTTCACCGTATAGATATCGTGTAACCTAGAATCTGGGTTGTGGAGGTCTGATAGGCAGTCGCTCCATGTAAAACAATGGTATTCAGCTGCATCCAGTAAGACTGGAAGCCGACCCTAACATAGTTGAGAAAAGGCTAGGCAGATGATGCTTGCAGATGGTGTCTTCGTTAATCACAGCACCAATAGCGATTTTAAATAAGTTTAGACTAGGATTTTTATTATTTTCCCGGGGGCGCGTAACGCTGCTCGTTGGGGTTGAGTTTTCTACTTTTAACTTAAGTTTTACGTAGATGGCGTGCGTAGGAGGCGCGAATTACGTCAACCAATAGCAGATCAGGATTGCTTAGCCAGTAAGGGTAAAAACAAGAAATCCAAACCCAAATTACTACCCTTCATAATTTTAATAATATATCCTGCGCAGTTGGCTAATTTCCGTTGAGATAGGCCGCTGTGATCTAAATTCGGTTAGGAGGACATTATTAATAATAAATCAGATTATACAATTAATAAACCTTGCTCAAAATATTATGCCAAAAACAATAAAAGATTTCGACCAATAAAATATTTCGGAAACAGATTTCGACCTATGTTTCTTGGGGAAAGTTGTTCAGTTTCATGGACCTTATTACCTCCTAAAATTTGGCTGTACTTTCAAACAACAGGGTGTATTAAAGATTAGTGTAGATCTGATGTTCGACTAAAGCATAAAAGCGATTGTAGTAATGATATAGCCGGCTTGTCAGAGGTGCGTGACGTCATAATCGATTGTGAACTATGCAAATTATTGCATAATGCCGTCCTGCATAATGCGATCTAATCTATTCCAATTGAATTTAAAATTTATGTGGGTCTTCGGAATAAGAACTTAGATGCGCGTACGCATATTTAAGTTTCTATTGCAACTTTGAAGTTTTATGACATTTGTGTTAGTTCTAGCTATTTTAAAATCATCCTTATTTCTATTGATATAAAGTTCATATTTGTATGAGTAAAAATAACAATATTTTTTCAATAGGATGGCATAGATTTAATTTACCTGACTTCATAGTTAACTTGTGAGGGCAATAGAACGACCTCAAGACGCAGATGAATATTATTAATTAAATTTTATTTTTTTTAACTACTAAAGAGGTAAAAAAATATAATGGCCCGCATATGAATAGTATAGAAAGACATTGATTCTAAATAATAATATGACCAGAAAACGGTTAAAAAATACAAAAATAAGACCAAAAGCAAAAAGAATATTTATATTAAAACAGTTTTAAGAGACATTTTGCATTGAGGGTAGTTGATAAAACTGCTCGCGCTTGTCGACGGTGATCTCGTAGTACTGTCGCACCGCACTACGGCTGATGCAGCTCAGTCGAAACGTCAGGAAATATAATAACAAGGTAAAATAATAATGTCCTCCTGACCGAATTTCGGTCACAGCGGCCAATCTCAACGGAGATTAGCCATCGACGCGGGAGATATTATAGTGCACAAATGCCTGCGCAAACACAGGTGCACTCTCTATTCCCTCACTCTCATAGTCCGATGGGACGGCAATCCGACACGACCGGAGAGAGATCAGGCGCAGGGCCAACGGCTTTACGTGCTTTCCGAGGCACGGAGTAAGTGATAATTAATTTATAAAACGCACATAACTTACGAAAAGTCAGAGGTGCGCGCCTTGGGTTCGAACCTGAGACCTCTGACTTACCAGTCAACGGTCAACACCACTAGGCTATCACGACTCACACGAATAACAAGGTAATGATGTAATGACGCGATTAATACCTATATAATCGTCGTGGTGGCTCAATGGTTGCGGACCCGCAAGCACGTAGGTGTGGGTTCGTACAACATGTGTAACATGTACCTATGTGACTTTTACAATGTCATATTTCTTAGTTAATTAACCACTGACTAACAGTGAAGGAAAACATCGTAAGGAAACCGCGACTTAGAGCCGATTTCACCACTGACACTAAACGCGATCAATCGAGTTAAACTCGGTTCAAGCGTTTAACTGAGTTCAGAACTGCAATTTATGTATGGCTAAACTTAGTTTTATTAAACTCAGTTAATAAAGTGAATGGTGAAATTGGGCCTTAATGGTCTGAAATCGCCAACAGGCAGTGATGCTCGTGATGGTGATTAATGCTCGATCCTTCTCTGTAGTAGAAAAGGCCTTTGCCCTACAGTGGGACAGTTATAGGCTACAATATTGTAATTTAATCATAGCCCTAACTGTTAAATTCTTCGTGGTACAAGAGACCTGCGTGCAGTAGTACCTACTGTCACCCGGATCACACTACACTTGTATGTTACACATATATGTGTCTAATATGTTATATTAAAATAGTTTTGTACGTTTGTTTGTCTGTTTGTCACCCGACATCTGTTCAAACAGTGTTGTAGACCGTTCCACTTTATTTCATGGCTTTCAAAGTTCCCAATATGTAGAAATGTCTAACTTTATTTATAACGAGTTATTTAAAAAGGGCGTGAAAGATTTTGGGGACGGCTTGTTGCTTTTCGCTCATCATCATTATCACCCTGTATTAGTCCACTGTTGAACATAGGCCTCTTCCAATGCGCGTCACTATTGCACGCTCATTGGAGGTATTTGCCATTCGCCACGCTGCTGGGAAACCGGGTTGGCGATCGCAGTAGCAGATAGTTAGGTTAGGTTAATATTACACAGTAGGATGCTGCTGCCCATCTTCCGGATCTTTACGACACCCGCGAAACGAGTAGGGGTGGTTCTATTCTTAGGTCGGAAACCACACGGCATATCACACAAAATCTTTTATCCTATTCTAATCATTACTCTTAGAAAGGGAATAGCGATTCTAAATTTACCCAACAGTTATTATTTAATAAGAGTTCTAAATAATAATGATTGCTGTTTAATTTGTTTAAAGTTCTTGATCGCTAACAGTTTAAAAACTACTCGTACTTCAATGAAAAGACGGAAAATTGTTTTTCAGTAACTACGTTCAAGAAAATGTAGTTTAATAATCTACTAGATTATTCCATTGTATTGTTAGTGTTCCTTGAATGATTATATTATTACAATTTTACCAATCACTGTGTAAGATTATGTTACTAGGTACTACGTACTACATATTTACTCATTATTGTGTGATATTACGTCACGCGTGAATTCGTACTAGGGTCAAAGAATATAAACTTAATTTATTCAAGCAGTGATAGGCTAGAGGCAAGTCAGAGGTTTAAACCCAAGGCGCGCACCTCTGATATTTTTGTAAGTTAAGTGCGTCATCATCTGCCTAGCCTTTTCCCAACTATGTTGGGGTCAGCTTCCAGTCTTATCGGATGCAGCTGAATACCAGTGTTTTACATGGAGCGACTGCCTATCAGAACTCCACAACCCAGATACTGGGTTACACGATACCCCTTGGTAAGACTGGTTGTCAGATTTCGGGCTTCTGACTACCCGTAACGACTGTCAAAGATCTACAATTGACATCCGGGGCCAACAGCTTAACGTGCTATCCGAGGCACGGAGAGTGATAATTAATTTATAAAACGCACATAACTTACGAAAAGTCAGAGGTGCGCGCCTTGGGTTCGAACCCGAGACCTCTGACTTGCCAATCAATGGTCACCACCACTAGGCTATCACGACTTGTAAGTTAGTGCGTATTATAAATTAATTATCAATTGCTCCGTGCCACGGAAAGCACGTAAAGCCGTTGGCCCTGCGCTTGTTCTCTCTCCGTATCGGATTGCCGTCCCATCGTACTATGAGAGTGAGGGAATAGAGAGTGCACCTGTATTCGCGCACACACTTGTGCACTATAATCTCTTGCGTAGGTTGCTTATCTCTAAGATTGACAGCTGTGACCGAAATTCGGTCAGGAGGACATTATTATAGGTATGCTAGTTTTAGCATTTCCTTGACACTTGCTTGTTTGAACTCCGTCAAACATGTCTGTGGCTGCATCGCGCCTATGGCGGCACTAACAATATTTACTGCACATTGTTTGTAGGTAATGGAAACAAGGAAAGATTATGATGCAGTCTTTTTTAAAGTTAATTTTATCTGAAATAATTTATAATTGCAACTATAAGGTAGTAAGGTAGTAGTAAAATAAATAAATTAAGAAAAATAAAACCTTAATTTCAAAAACCACTACCAGTAGGCAATATTCCAAAAATGCTGGTTGCATTGCTAGCTATACTTAGTGTTTGGGCCAGGTACAGACCAACATTTTGATCACAAGTTGCCTTGACCAGACGCCCAGATAGGTCTTGGTAAATATTCCGGATGGTATAATATATCCGGATGGTAATAGTTAATCTGACACCACTGACTAACTGTGAAGGAAAACATCGTAAGGAAACCTGAACATAATAGTCTGAAATCGCGATTTATACTATCACGCTAGCTTTCTAGCTAGTGTGGCGATTAATGCTCGATCCTCGAGGAGGCCTTTGCCCTGCAGTGAGACAGTTACGGGCTGGTTTATTTATTATAATAGGTATAGGTACCTACTTTTTTTGCTACAAGATTTCCTTCACCGTTTTAGCAAGTGATAATTATTTCTAAAACGCACTTGACTCCAAAAAGCCAGAGGTGCGTGCATAGTTTCAAACCTACGACCTTTGAACGCAGTCCAACGGTTATACTCTAGGCAGTAGGCTACCACTCTGCTACTAATAATTTCTCTACTTTACGCACATCTTAAAAAATACTAGCAAAAATACGAACAGAACATTAGGTATTCATAACCAAGTTTTGCGTTGCTCGTTGGTTTTGTATCAATAACATTAGACCTTATGTTTTTAGGAAATTCAAGCGATTTTTTTATTTATAAACAGTCACAATTTTGATAATGTACCTATATAGTTCATGTGTCTAAAGTTCATGTTATATTTTGTATAATTCAAAACAATATGAATATGAACAATTGATTATTCATAGCGATTTTTTTCCTTATTTTATGTTTCTTTATCAGTAATCGGTATCCGTTCCCTATGTGAATTATTATTACGTTTATTCATGAACTTGCCCGCCATATTAAGTATCACAAAAATTTGAATAGATCAAACAGTTCAAAGGTGTAAATGCATTCACGAATATAAAGTAAACCTTATAAAAAAAAACATATGACTCGTCGCACCTTATTTCGTAGAATATACTGCATTTTTCATGCAGGCTTCGTTACTTCGCATGTGTGCGTCACGCCCCTCCATGTGTGGGTGAAGGCGTATCTCAAGCGTCGCAGGCGCCGCCTCGCTACTCAGTTATACTGTGGACGCTGCCGCGAGCGGACGTCTCGTCCCGAAAAGAATTTGATAACGCTCGCTCGAATTTTAAAAATTCAAAAGTGACGGCGGAGTTCAAATAAGGTTATCGGTTCATGTTTGCGGGTAGGATATCCGCGCCTACTCCAGGTAAGTTTCGTAATGTTTGCCTTTTTGTCTATTGTTTATCCACGTTTTTTGTTTATCTTTGATTAGCGCCCCGTACGGTTGCATAGGTCACAAGCGTAATTTTTTAAATATTTTTTTTCCTGACTCAGTCACTCATGTTTGTACAAGTGACATCATATTTGGCACTTCCTTTGTAATGTCTCAAATATACAACTCATTACCACAGTCAATGGATTTATTATCTTTCGGTGGTGGTTTTAATATGATAAATAATGATTCATAATATATATTTACACACGGCGCGAGTTGTGGACGAAAAGCTATCTTATTGATAAGATGATAAAGTTTTCATTATCACAAGAGGGTTAGAGAAAGGGCAAAAATATATCTTTCAAGTGATATGACGTACGCTTTAGGGCACACCCTATTGGCTATTTCATATTAATCTATTCTTTCCAATTAATAAAAAAAAAGAACAAAAATCTAGCCAGCATCAAGGTTTTCTTTTTTTTCAGACATTTTAGGGAACCAGAAATTCCAAATTCAAGATTGTTAATTTTCTTTTTTTTTGCAACCATTAACTTTGAGTTGAATTTATTTTCATTCAAAACTAGCACGAAACGCTTGTGTTTTCTTCACAATTTGTAGTTTTATGATTGCCGCATCAATTTCTTTAGAATTCCCGAAAAAATAGGCAGAATTCCTCGTTTAAAAAAATCTTAATCTACCTACCTTTGTTTTGGAGTCAGAGTCGGTTCATAAAATAGATATTTGTTCGCTAACACTATCTCTAAAGCATAGTATCTTAAAAAGACATAGATGATAAAGATTTATATGTTAATCACAAAGTGAAAAATAAAAATTTCTACCATCACTAGACCATCACTAGATTTTAGATAATGTGATTCTATTCCCGATTTTGTAATAGAATTGCCACCAAAGCAATACTGTCATACACATTATGGTTGCAAAGATAATCGTCGCAAGGTAATTAAATTGAAATACCAATAAATGCACGAGTAGGTTTAAAATAACTAATTATGTTTAAGTCCAGCCTTGGCACGGTTTGTGTCTCTACCTTCGTGACGGCAGAATACTAGTTTTTTTTATAATTCCTATCCAGATAGATTTTGAATTATTGAAACAGATAGATGTAATTATTGTTTAGTTTGAATTGCAGTACTTCTCTTTATCGTAGGACCTCTAACATGCCTAAACACAGCTTAGAATATCTGTTGATATTTTCCTTCACCGCCGCCGCAGAAAGTGATAATTAATTTCAAATACCGACATTATTTTGAAAAGAAAAGTGTGTATCTGAATTTCGTCCTAAACCGAACAAAACCTGTGATTTTTGATTCGCCAGTCTAACGGGCACACCACTAAGCTATAACTGCTCATACTGACTTGCATTTTTTTTTATTAGGTACTCAAATAATACAATATTTAATAATTTCACTTCAGGCATTAACTGAACACCTTAAAAATTTGAATGAACTTTTCTTTCGATGGTTTACGTTAGTTTAATTATATAATTATGTTACTTATTTTAAAAAATATTCTAGAAAATAAAAAGTATGACAGTTGGCTCCAAAATGGCATGGCAATTGAGACATATATGAATCAATCAAACGACACGAACCTGTGAGTTTGAGTCAATGCAAGCCTCAGATACCTACCCTCAAGAAAAAACGCGATCACGCCCAACAAATAAAATCACTTAGGTATATCAACTTGTTACCCGTCAGTATGTCACAATATGTAAGGGTTCTATAGTTCAATTAAGTCTCGTGCCTCGGATAGCACGTTAAGCTGTTGGCCCCGGCTGACAATTGTAGATCTTTGACAGTCGTTACGGGTAGTCAGAAGCCCGAAAGTCTGACAACCAGTCTTACCAAGGGGTATCGTGTAACCCAGTATCTGGGTTGTGGAGGTCTGATAAGCAGTCGCTCCATGTAAAACACAGGTATTCAGCTGCAACCGGTAAGACTGCAATCCGATCCCAACATAGTTAGGAAAAGGCTAGGCTAGGCTAGGCTATGAGTTCAATTTAAGCCTAAGAATGAAAATCTGAACAGGAATTTGTTAAGCAATCTAATTCCAGGATTTAAAACCATGATTAAATCGCGGTCTATGTTATTAAACCTTGTTTATTCCGTCACAAGCACAATTAAAGATGTATTTTTTTTTCATAGTCGTTTTGCGAACAATGGCGACTCCTCGCGTGTCGATGCGATGTGTAATTTTATTACAAGTACCCAACCAATGACAGATTACAATTGTAATACGCTGACGGTTTACCTCATTCAATGTCATTTGGTACTTGTCTGTAATGACCTTTTATTGCTTAATTTCACAGTTTTCTTACTCCGTTATGGGTTATGTATATTCACAAAGACTTGAAGAAACTAAAATCTTACTTTTTATAAAGTTTACTTAATTTTGGCGGGATAACACTGTGTCCCATTGCAAAGCAAAGGCCTCACTTCCCTCCTTCCATCTTTCCCTGTCCAACCCGATCTTGCGCCAATCCTACAGGAACTCGTCGCGCCATTATGGTTGCCAGACTTAAAAATAGAAAATCCGGACACAGATTAATATTTAGCCGGACATTTTTCTATGAAAGTCTAACACATTGTTTTTTTAAAAAATTGTCTGCGATTGCGAAATCGCAAGACATGTGTGTCCGCGTGAATTGTTCGCGCGCTTTCGTTTCGTTCGACATCTTTTTGACGTTGACTAAGAGCCTACCAAAAGCCGGACAGGCAGACTTGCATATATTTGGCCGGACACGATTGTAAAAAGTCGGACACCAAGCAACCTACCCGCTATCCCATTCTAGGCCTACCGTGTCGAGTCGTCGTTTCGTTTATCCGGGAATTTCTAGAAAAAAAAAATCGTGCATTAGAATTTATTTTACTAGTTGTTCAACAGTTAAATTTTAAATATGTATTTCATGGTGTATTATAGTTTTATATGCTCCGTCATTGGTCATAGTAACCTGTTTTCTACCGAAGCCCCGATTACTCCATTAACTCATTTTTCGTGACTTCACGTGACTATTAGCAATAAAAACCATAATTTTAAAACCTCAACCGATAGCTTATGTACTGTCCTGCCATAAAGTCTAGTTATAAACCTACCTAGATAAAAATAGTAACATAGGTACTTTTTTATGTTGGTTAGTGTCGAGAGCTGTTTTTGAAATCGTCTCAAGTTTATCAAAGTCAATGTTCTTATGAACAGACATAGGACGGAGGAGTATTTTCGTTAAATCGGTTACTTATCGGATATTTATCACCTTCAAATACATTTTCATTATGTTAAATAACATTCGACGACAATTTGTTCAGTTTCAGCGGAGCGTTTTGCCACTGAATTATACTCATACATTATTCATTGGTAACAATTAGCGATTCAAAACTACTTATTTATCGTTAAAAGACATTAATTCGTCCTCGCCGGTTTTATATCGCGCAATTAAACCTCTTTACAGAGTACATTCGTCACGAATTTCGAACGCAATTGGAAAAAGTAAATAGAACATACTTGGAACCATAGATAAAACTAGGAACGTGACAGTAAAAAAGGCGGGAAACGACTTTCGACCGTTATTCTTGTTATCGGTCTTATTGTTATCTTTAGAACATCGCCAAGGCGTTACTAGTGTACGATAATTTTCTGATAATTTCTTTTGCTTATTTACGTTTGTGTTCATAAAACGCCTCGATGATTGTTCAGTTAGAATAGGTTAGAACTTGAATAAACTTGGAATGTGTCAGCAGAGAAATAATCAAATTAGAGCCACAGAAAGAATGTACGTTAGTCAAACATTATGAAACTTCAAATAGTACCTACATAGTACAATTTGTCTCGGTATGTTACGTAGAAAATCACGAGAAAATTTATTTGAGAGTTGGACACACTGGAATTATGCATAAGTAACTTTGTAGTTATACGGTGTTGTAAGTTAAAAACATTTGGTGAACATAAACATGATGTCTGATGTCTGGTTGGAAACTTAAATTTTATTGAATTACTACAAAACTTTAAGAAAAAAGTTTATAAAATGTTTTCTCTTCAAGATATCTTTGTTTTTATAATTTTTGGTCCTTTTACTCTATATTACAATCAATTATATCAACAAACCGTACAATAATTGTCTTGTGCATCTTTGCACAAAACCTACAAAAATTATCTACTGGACAATTATTACGTGGAACGTTTTCAACTAAATGCTTTAAGTATTTTAAACCTTTGACTCCCGTGTGGTCCGCCGGCGTGTAACAAGGATTTTCTTTTGTATCTAATTTTTCGGTGTTTAAGGTTTAATCATCTTCCTGCCCTTTTCCCAATTTATTTGGGGTCGGCGCAGTATGTCCTCTTTTTTCCACACATTTCTGTCACCCGTCATCTCAGTAGTCACTTCCTTTCTTGCCATATCATCCTTCACACAATCCATCCATCTCTTCTTAGGTCTGCCTCTTTTCTTGTATCCATCAACATGCAATCCGAATATTGTGTTTGATAGATTTGTGTTAGTGTTTGAAGATTTAATAATAATTTCAATTCATCTTCAGAAACTATAACTTACTAAAGTAACGATTTACCTAAAACTAGTTTTAATTACTTTTCCATTGTTATCGTTTTCTTTTGTTCGCCATTAGCATATGCCGCTTCAGTACCTACATATCTGCTACCGTCACGTTTGACTTAGACTGATAATACCGGATGTGGAACTTGTACTTGTTAAATAAGTTTAAAATATATTCTACTTTATGGTTCATTGTTCATAGAAAATTGTTTTATGTAGATTTTTCGATAGCTCTATGCTTTCTGTAAGAATTGTGGAAATAGTTGCTAAGGGATTTTTTTTTGTTTGTGGTCCTTGTATTCGGAGGACTACATACTTACATAAATTTACTCCTATTTTCCAATGTTTTTCGGAGGACTATTGACTAATACTGGCTAATTGTAAAACTATAAAATCTCTTTAGCATCCCGACGGCAACTAGCAATGTTTCTACTAAGGGTCCTATTATGTTTCACTTCTCGACCTTTGTTAAATTGAAACGAAATTCGTATTTCTAATATTTAGTCAATTGCATATTTAGTTCAATAATAATTTTCTGTTACTTTATCAGACTTTACAAGCTTATAGCACAAGATGACAGATGCGATCTCTACTCATTTCTGTTGTCATTGTGATGTTTCCTTTTGTATGCGAACCGGTTCCATGAGTTCCCTCTAAAAACCAGATTCACTCGAAATTTTGGAAATTAATAATGAGTTCACCTCTGCCGGTACAATTGCTGCTTGTTTCTAAAGCTGGTGTGGGAAATATTTCGCAAACGAATAATATTCTTGGCAAAATCTGTATTTTACCAAGGGCCTCTAGTAAATCTTGTTTCCAATCTACATTTTTGTATATTTTACGTGCCATAGTTATTATTAGAGAAGTATGTTGACCACGAAAATGTAATTTGTTCACATTTAACTATACCATTGTTCCAGCTAAGTAAAGATCGTTCGTTAAAAAATCTTCATCTATTGGGTTATTCTTTAAAAAAATTTTTTTTTTTTTTATAGACTCACGCCTGTATTCCCCAGAGGGGGTAGGCAGAGGTGCAGTACACCCACGTTTCGCCGGCTATGTTATAAGTCCCATGTAATAGGGGGCGAGCCTATTGTCATTAACCGGGCACAATTCCAGACTCCGTGCTGCTAATGAGAATTTCTAAATGGAAAAACCCAATAACACTAACCCGACCCGGGGATCGTATTAGGCTGTATTTAAAAAAATCTTGTCTAACTTTCAGATTTGTCTTTATAAGGGATCCCTTCTATTTGCATAAGGGGTAGACTGCCCTTGAAACTGGCAACTAGAGTCACTCTTACGATAATATTAAGATCTACATGAATAAAAATATTTTGATTTTGAAAGTTATTTAAAGAGCTAAATTTAAAAAAATCTTGTCTAACTTTCAGTCTTTAACTTTACAAAGTTACAGTAATCAAGAAAGTTTCCAATCATTGTTTCAAATCGTATAACAAAGTTCCTCGCCTAAATCTGGGTCATATTTATCAGATAATTTTAAGAACCTATTGATATAGTACTTAAATTTTCAATTACTGATATCACGATATGACTGATTTCTAAGTTATCGATAATCTACGGTTTATCTTTTTACATGATTCATAGAATTTCACTCGCGTTCGTTTTTGTTTACGTTGCGTTACGATAAAGCTAGAAACACGAGAACTACGATAAAGGATTGACGATATTGGACGAAAGACCTTTTTTAATTTTTATTTTTTTAATTGATAACACTAAAGTTCGTCAATTGCTACTATAAATAGAGCTACTAATAAAAAAAAAGATTCATAAGCCAAAGAAAAAATTAACTATTATTTTATATTTATTACTATACTATATTAAAGAGAAATTAATTATTAACTGTTTTATCTTTGTCTATCCCTAGGTCGTCTATTGACCGAACTGTCTAACGTGACCGTAATTTTGTAACTAATAATAAAATTAAAAAACGATTCACAAACCGGAAAGAAAATGATGAGATTTTTTGCATAGATTATTATTTTAACTTATGGGGGAGTCCCCGAGGAGTGACATTGGGTATATCCCAAAAAAAATTAAACACAGGATCATAGCCGCGTGATAAAGCTAGTTGAAAATAATCAAATAATCTGAAAACATACATAAAAAACTACAAAACTTATGGCACAGCAAAAGCCGATGGTGTGAGAACGGATCGCGATATGTTACACCCTGTAGTCAGCACATTGATACAAAGAGCCGCTCCCTTCCTAGAATGTCAGCTTATTACAAATTGTTTTCTAATAATCTGGGAAACAGGAATGCCTAGGTGTAAATACTTGTGGACAAATAACTTTGTAATAAGCATTGATAGCCTAGTGGTTTGACCGTCGACTGACAAGTTAGAGGTCTCAAATTCGATCCCAAAGCGCTCTGACTTTTCGTAAGTTATGTTCGTAATATAAATTAATTGTCACCTGCTTCGTGCCTTGGTAAGCACGTTAAGCCGTTGGCCCCGGTTGTCATGAAGATCTTTGACAGTCGATATAGGGAGTCAGTACCCTCATAAAATCCTGACAACTGATATAACCTTAGAATATCGTATCCCTTTGGGTTGAGGTCAGATAGGCAGTCACTCCGTAGAAAGCTGATATTTAGCTGCATCTGGTTAGATTAGACGCCGACCTCAACAAAGTTTGGGAATAATAAGGCTTGAGATGTCTGTCTGACAGTGGGCCGGACCACGAAGCAAATACTAAATTTGCTTCGTGGGCCGGACCATAAAATAACTCTAGACAAAAAATTACATAGATCCATTGCTCTGTCGATGCGTGAAACAAACCAACAAACATACATTACCCGCATCTTTATGCCAGAGATTTAAAAAACTAACTTTGCCTTTGCTTAAACGAAAAATAGAAGTAGTTATAACATTTGCTTGCGTTTGCGTCGCTCCCACAACCCCACCTCGTTTAGCCGCGGATCAAAGGACCCATACCTTATCGAGAACAAACATGCATGTACTCTGCCTCGAACACCGTTATACCTTTCATTTGACATTACCGAAGCAAATTAAACGACTTTAAATAAACCATATTTAACCAGGGTCAAAGAACAGTGTCCAACTCGACCTGTATTATATGTTAATCGATATATCATGGAAAATATCGATTACAATAACAAAGGTGTCACTAAGAATTTCAAATTGATATTAAAATCAATGTTTGTGATGCGCATGCGATGGCCAGGTTTTCTTTTTTCGTGTTGTAAGAGTATTTTGTTATTGTAATGTTATTGTTCAATGACTTTTTGACACATTTTTGGTTTCCGTTTCTGAATGGTGTTTCGAAATTTTGTATAATTTACGAATATATCGTAGGATTTGTAAATTTGACTACTATCATTTCAATTCTTTCCATTGGTTTCAGTCTTAAGAGTGAGAAAGAAAGAGAAAATCTCAAGCTTAACTCCAAATAAAATTATGATTTTATCCACACTTGGGTTTGCGAAAGTCTGCAGTCGATCCCACAGGGGATTTTCAATATATTAATTGTAATTTAATAGTTATATTTTACAATGCTTGGCGAACGAGCGTAGAAAACTCGCTGCGGTGTTGCGAGGTCGTTCAAGCATTGAAACACATCCTTTATTTCATAGAGATAAGTTTTAAACAACATTGATAATCGGTTCATCCATTTAAGAGTTACGATGCCATAGACAGATACACAGCTACAAAGACAACACAAACTTATAACGTCTCTCTTTTTGCTTGGGGATTAAAAGCAAGTGTGCTTACCGTAGACTAAAATACCGTTCCATCAGATGGGTTCTTGGTCGCTCTAAAAGCTTAAACAGCTCTGACACCAGTGACCAACCTATTTACAATACAATGAATAACGGAAATAAAGGAGAACATATCTAAAAATATTCCTCCATCTGTATTTACCGTAAGGTGACTTCCGCATGGCCACAGCCTGTTTTTGTCACCCATTGTACAATTTAGCGTATCGGCCTCTTATTATGTTTTACAGTGTAATGACTTGTACTTTCGATGGTATTAAAAAACTTCCCCTGGTTGGGTAAAAGTCATAATTTCCTCAAAAAATCTTTCGATGGTGTTAAAAAAATTCCCCTGGTTGGGTAAAAGTGATAATGTCCTCAAAAAACTTCAATATTAGCCATTTTCGCAGGAGACATAATAGTGCATAGCTGTGCGCAAACATAGGTGCATTCTCTATTCCCTCTCTCACATATTCCGATGAAACGGCAATCCTACCAAAGAGAGATCAGGTGCAGGACCGACGGTTTTACATGCCCTTTCGAGGCTGGGAACTGGTCATAATTAATTTATAATTTGCACATAACTTATGACTTTAGGTGTGTTCTTTGGATTCGAATCTGAGACCCTTAACTTGGTAATCAATGGTCATATCATTAGGCTATTAATGCATACATCCTTAACTAAATCTGCAGAGAGTAACAGCGATAAGCTTTAGCTGATAAAGCATGAAAAATCGCCCAGATTGAAAGAAAAACGTACTATTTTTCTTTTACTTTACTTACTTTTACCCTCTTCCTGTTGACAGATTGATCTGATATTTGGTACACAGCTTCAGTTTTGATGACAACACCGTTTTACGTAAAAAAAAATACTTAAGTATATTATTAATTTAAACTTGAAAACTTTCGTCAGAATATCAATTTCGCTTCAACATATACATT
The DNA here is from genome assembly GCA_936450705.2 of Protodeltote pygarga. Classification (NCBI taxonomy): domain Eukaryota; kingdom Metazoa; phylum Arthropoda; class Insecta; order Lepidoptera; family Noctuidae; genus Protodeltote; species Protodeltote pygarga. The sequence continues at coordinate 656,887 of OW388274.2, forward strand.
AACATGTACATGTTGTACCGTGTTTTAGTCGTTTGTATTTACGTATACACTATGTCTGTCTGTATGTACGTAACAATGACATCCACTGCATTCTGCATAGTCGTGTTGACACAGTTGTGTTGACTCGGCTTCGTCTGCACGGCATTATGTCGCTTTGTGACCGGACTTAGTTTTTGGAACTTGCCATACTAATATTACAATGTCCGGATGGTTGTTAGTGAATAACAATGCTGTTAGTGATTAACTATTTATTTCTGTATTAGAATTTGTTTAGTTTTAATTTACGAGTGATTTCCTCGCGAGTGAAATTTCAGATTATCCCAAATTTCGTACTCAAAAATAGTGTGAAAGCTTTTTTAGAAACGGTTCAGTAGTTCTAGGGATAACCTCTTTCATACAAACAAACTTATACACACTTAGGTACATTTGGGTAAATAATATATTTAAACATTTCTAAGATTCTGTCGGATGATAGATATTTTAGCTGACCATCTTGATAATATTTAAGTTCAATCCCTTTGTGTATGCCTTAGTCCTTTTACACAATATAATTACTGTCACTTACTGTCAAAGTGCTTGGCCTTGACCAATAATTTGTTGTCTATGGTTTTAACAACGATTTCCTCTGTCAAAGCAGTTTTATTTTCCTAAAAATATCTCCCTAAGTAATGTCACATTAAGTGACGTTTCTGACGACGAAGACAAAACTGGTCCTTTAAATCTCAAAAGACCAGTTCGCAATTCATTGTGAGAGTTAGATAAAAGAAATAGAACAGGTGTCTGTATTATTTTCGCAGTTTTTTACTTTTGGATGGATAAATTCACAAATAACATGACTTTATGAGTACCTATATCCAAATAACGCAACTTAATAGATCATCTGCCTAGCCTTTTCCCAACTATGTTGGGGTCGGCTTCCAGTCTTACCGGATGCAGCTGAATACCAGTGTTTTACATGGAGCGACTGCCTATAAGACCTCCACAACCCAGATACTGGGTTTCACGATACCCCTTGGTAAGACTGGTTGTCAGACTTTCGGGCTTCTGACTACCCGTAACGATTGTCAAAGATCTACAATTGACAGCCGGGGCCAACAGCTTAACGTGCTATCCGAGGCACGGAGAGTGATAATTAATTTATAAAACGCACATAACTTGCGAAAAGTCAGAGGTGCGCGCCTTGGGTTCGAACCTGAGACCTTTGAAGAATACCAATAGGCTGTCGCGGCACTGCAGAATGAACGCAACTTTATAGATAAACCAAGTAAAATATCTTATCTCAATTATGCAACTTGTTATTCTATTTGGAGAGCTGTTAACAATTGTGTGTATGCTAAAGCATATTTTCGAAGGTTGCCCTGTGCTTTTATGTCAGAAACGTGCCTGCTGTCAGTCTTAGATCGTGTCTACATATAATTGTAACCACCATATTGGTTACTGTACGGCTGTGGCCGAGTTAGCTGAAGCTAGACAAGAATAGTTGTTGTTTTGTGTTTAAGATGTGTGGTTTTGGATGTAAGAACGTGTAAGTGATAGAAGTGTAATTTTTGTCTTTCAGTCCGCAAATTTTAAATTTACCAAAATACTTTACTGATTTTTTTAAATTTTCTAGTTGTGTCTTGTCATTATTGAGTTGCGTGATAGTTTTTTTGGGTAATTCACAACAAATTTGATTATTTAAATTACGTTTTAAAATTGTATCATGTTTAAAATTCTTTGTGTGAAAATAATAATGACCTACTGAATATTCTGAATATGATAAATACTGGGAGAGAATGCCTATAACATTAAGTCTGCCTTTGTACACAGATTTTTTTTTGTATAAAGTTTTTGTCATATTTTTTTATTTGTGTTTATTAAAAACTTGAGCGCATTTGACTGGATCTCACCTGATGGGAAGTGACGATGCAGTCTAAGATGGTACACACGAACTCAAGTAACTACAAGTACTTGAGTTCGTAAATAAATAAATAAAAATAATAATACTATACAAATACTTCTTTGAAAACTTGTGTCTATATTATCCTTCTAAGTAATTTGCCTCAAGACAGTATTTCATACTTTTGCAAGTAACCATCAAGTTATCCGCGGTTGTAAAAAGTTTAGTTAAAACCAGTGAGTGTCTCGTTGTAGTTTTTTCCTCGTAATGCAATTTAAATCTAATCTTCGATCTAAATGATACCTCTACGTCACATACGAGCCCGCATCTTTAGACTAACTGCTATGGGGGCGAGCATGTGTTTTGTAAAGGTGAACACTATGTATAACGCGAATAAGTAAATTATGTAATGGCTAATCTGTGTGCCAGTTCTTCTTCTTTGGTGTCAGAGTTTAAACCGCCCGTAGGCCTCAGACATGGCTTTACACACCCTTGAAAAATCTCTCAGGTGTGTTGGTTTCATCACGATGTTTTCCTTCACCGTTTTAGCAACTGATAATTAATTTATAATACGCACTTAACTTACGAAAAGTCAGAGGTGCGCGCCTTGGGATAGAACTCGAGACCTCTGACTGGTCAATCGACGGTCATACTACTAGGATATCAGTGCAGTGTTCCAGTTTTTTATTTTATTTTTTTGGAAAATAAGCATACGGCCCACCTGATGGTAAGCGGTGACCATAACTTAGAGACTTAGAGAACACCATGGGTTTTACTGCGCGTAGCCGACCCTGTGCAGGCTTATAAAAGTCCAAAAACAATCTTTTTTTTTTGTAAATACCAAAAATTTTAGGATTTAAGCCACTTGCAATTTTTTATAAAGCTTGTTGAAATGTTTACTTAGACGACCTTTTTGCCGTAAAATCGCTATTTCGTTACAAAATATTGATAAATTAATATAAGTTACTTAGGTCGGTTCAAAGTTAAAATAATTTTAGAAAGTTTAACTATGTATTCTAAATTCTATGTTAGCACTTAGGTACTTTAAGTAACAAAACAGTTAAAAATTTAACAATTGCGGTTAACTTTGTCAAAGGCTTACTGACAGTTAACAAATGAGTTTTTTGATTTACATTAACATACCGTATTTCTTATTTCAATATTATAATACGCATATTATTTTAATATTTCCGCTTCTTAAGGCTTAATTTTGGAATATTTTGTCACGCTAAAAGTTTGAGTCGGGCAAGACAATTTTTGTTTTACGTTGCAGAATGACCCAATACCCTCCCGCTGTCACTATCGTTAATTTCAAATATTCTATGGTGTCTTCAATTTCTAAGGGTAAAATTTAAGTCAATATACCATACACTGTATCATGTCTTTAATGATCTGCTATTTAGACCATATGCCTACATTCCGAACGCGTCCGTATCATTTAAACTCGTGCGACATGACATCTAGTTTATCTTGATCCCTCATTTTAGTACAAATCTATAAGATTATGTATGGATCGCAGACCAAGCTATGTTGGTAGTGTGTTGCTAGCTGAACGTGACTAGAATGAGTCGGACCGCGATACATTTTTAAAAAGAGAATGCGGGTTTCGCGCCTAAGCACCTGTCAAGTGTTGGAGCGTTTGTCTTTTAATTGCCGAACGGCCAGTATTTGCACAGTTACTATGGAGGTTTTATTGTTTTTTAGACATAAATTGTTTCTAATAAGAACGGAATAAATGATAATTAGTATGTATAGTGTTTATTAGCTGTTTCAAAGATCTAAGTTTGGGCGATTTGGCTCAATTTTACAAAATTCCTAATTTGAATTAAACTTTTAAAAATTATAAGCAAATTACAATTTGTTTTGTGTGACATCTAATAATGAGTTAATAAAAATTTTGGTGAAAGGTGGACCTATTTGACTATTGGTGGATTAATTACTCTTAACTAATTAGCAAAAACAATGGTCTATTTCACTGATTAAAAATGGAGTAAATATAATTATTACAAGAATCTTACGTAAACAAAACAGTTTTTCTCGCAACCCTATTCACTGACAAATAGTACAACTAGCTTTATCGTCACAGTACAGTAGCGACATATTTGAACATATTTTTCACATTAGGGATGTCACAAAGCGTTCTTCAAAGACAATTCTGTCTCATAGCTCTTTTCGGTCATTCAAAGAGGCGGTCTTTCATATTTGTCTCTGTCTGACCCTATTGTGTTAACGCGTAAGTACAGTTAACTTTGTCGACCTCGTAAACGTATCCGTTTAAAATTCTTCAAATAATGTAGACAGCTAAGCTCGTACATTGTTGTCCTTTTTGTATTTCGAATATTTTTTTTTTTGTAAAATACGTTACATTCAGGCAGGAATTGACTTTTCAAGTCTATGGTCGGATCCCTTAATTAGGATGGAAATCCTAGGGAAATTAATGTAAGAATTTTCATTGGGCGCATAATCATAAAATGTCTCTGCGGCGTTTTTCGAAATAGCATGGCACAACATGATCTGCTCAATTATACGATCGGACTTCGTCATTAAAGCTGTAACTGTAATAATAAGTAAGTCTTATTACGTCTTAAGAATTAGATGCCGTTCCGCCCTAAACTCACCATTTTATTGTACTTTAATGGATTGATTTATAGCTCAAATTGCCGTGAAAATCGTATAGTAAAAAAAAGGGAAAAGTCGAATCTGTGGACCAAATTACCAAACAATTTGTCAATGTAGATTCTTTATTAGATAGCATCTCGTAATTCTCGTATATTATCGACAGCAAAATGTTCCAATCAGATCACATTGAAATACAAATTCCATTTTCAAATTTAAAAAAATAATGTAACAAAGCAACAGCGTAATTCTGTAACCGAAAAAGAACGTCTCCGCTTTCACTGCCACAGATAATAAATCTACGAAGCGACGCGGACGTCACAGTTGTCGCTACCGACGACATTTCGTAACCTAACCCCAGTTAACCTCAGCTAACAATAAAGGAACATTACCAAGTAAATACGTACTGTAGTCATTGTAATTTAAATAAATTCAAATTACCTATACCGTCGTTGACGGGTGTCGCAAGTGAACCTAATATTGTAAAACTGAATGATGTAATCTTCGATCTTTTGTCTTTTCTATCGCTTCGGTGATCTGTGGTATTTTTTTTTTTTGGGTTTGCGGTAGGTCGTTTGTTGTACGGTTCGCGATCTGCTGTCAATTTTAGTGTAAGATCGCGTTTATGGTATCAGGTAACTTTTATATTGCCTGTCTATAATCTATTTTAATGTATTAAGTTTCCGTCTAACCGCTTGATTAGTTTTGGTTAGAATAATTGCTAGGTTATCTTCTTCTACACCTTTAAAACATTACCGTGACTGGTTAACTGGCTGATAGACAACGCACAACCCAAACCTATATGGTCCTAGAGGTTTAAAATTTAAAGAAATTTTATCTTGAGTTCCTCAGCGGTGCTTTAAGGAAATATTTTTGGAAACTCCACTCCTTATAAGTAAAATTGGGGATGTTAAATCCGAAATCCATGAGGACGAAGGCGCGGAAACATATTTCCGTTTTTAAATGTTCTGGTAGATAGCGATTAGCGTCTAACCGGACAGAAGTGTGTACTTATATTCTACTTTTCCGCAATTAGTTGAACATAGTGATTGGTTTACTATCTCCATAGAATATCTTTTTGTTTGTCGAGTAGAGTTCCGATACGGACATGAAAGGTTATCTTAGAGAACACTCCTTTAATTTAATTTTTGTCGGTGATAATGCCTTTTGCTTTGTAAAAAGAGCTGACCGGAGATAGTGCCAAGTAAATTGCAAAAAGAAATAGAACTTTATACATCTAACTGCCATCAACAGCTATACCTACCTCTAAGTCTATAATTGCTTAGGTAATTAATATAATTGCTTAGACTATATCGAGCCTACATATAGCTATATACCTATAACGCAAGTTTCTTAATGGTCTAAAATCCTACATTTTCCATGTGTAACTTTCTTAATTTATTACAAAAAGCTACCGGTCCAATTATACTCCCTTGTGACATTCCTCACACATCTACATGCAACGTCAATCAATAATTATCAAAACTATTTCCATAATTAAGACCATTCGAGACAAAGATTGTATTATAAATTTTGTGTGCAATGTTAATTCCAAAATCATGATTCAATTTGAAAGTAAAACGCACATAAAGTTTTGCAAAAGGTCCTGTTTGCACAGGACATATCTCGAAATCTTACTAAAGTGAGAATGAGGCTGCGGGTGGCCCGATGTTTGTACCTTAAAATTTTTACCCTTTTTTGTAATGTTTGTCTTATTGCATCCCAACGGTCGATGACTTCAGTTGTGAATTTTCCATAAAAAAAAAACTTGAGAATCTACTACTTTAAATAAGTTTATAGTTTTGCAGAATTATTTATTCAGAAGTGACGTCAGTAATGTAAAAGATTTTGGCAAATGTGTATTGTATATGTATTGTGGTAGTAGGATTTTTATATTCTTCCGTAACACATTTTACTGCCTCGTTGGTCTAGTGGTAGCAAGCGCGACTGCTGAGCACGAGGTCCTGGGTTCGATCTCCGGGTCGGGCAAAGTGTTGGGTTTTTCAATTAGGAAATTCTCAGTAGCAGCACGGAGTCTGGAATCGTGCCCGGTTAATGGCAATAGGCTCGCCTCTTATTACATGGGACTTATAACAAAGCCAGCGAAACGTGGGTGTACTGCTGCACACCTCTGCCTACACCCTCTGGAGAATACAGGCGTGAGTCTATAAATAAATAATTAAAATACATTTTATCTATAAAACTTGTTGTACCTGTAATAGCAATCTGATGGCCACCTGTAACTTTAACTGTCGGTGCTTTTTAAACTTAACCAAAGAACAAGTTTAAGTAAAATCGTAACTTTATTATATTTTTACGACTACAACCCAGGAAGTGAGTCGAGTTCATATAACAATTCCGTATAACACAGGGAAGTAATAATTTCCCTAATAAAACTACTCGTCAAATCTACCGTGAACTATGTGTTTGCAGGCTTTATCGTTCAACAAACCCTTTGTACTTCCATCTCACTCATTCTCGAGCACTTCTAATATGTCTGTCTCTTTTACACTCGGGGCGGAGTAATGGCGGCGGCGGTTGCTAAGCAACGCTTGTTGTTTACACATGGCGCGAGCGCAGGTTGAACGATCGAATCTGTAGGCCCTGAATCGGTTTAATGTTCAAATTGTATCGCCTGTTATTTAATGTTTTATTTGTGTGATGGAGCCTTGTAATGTAGTTTGAAGCCATATTTCATATCAAAAGCTATATATTTCATGGTTGTTATAATGAAAAGAGTCCCGCATTCGTTTTAGTCCCAACACTCATACACAAACTACATTATAGATTCTTAATAGACCATCAATATCAGGTCCAAAACCTATATTCACTGATAATCATCATGACATTTGGTGAAATACATGAATATCAAAAGAAATAACTATATACATATGAGTGCTTCTAAATTATCCGCCACGGCTGCAATGGGAGATAATATTGGTTATTTAAATTACAATAGTGAAGTAATTTTTTTTTATCTAACGTCATAATTTTTTTTCTTCTGCCTGCGTTTTATTGCGTAGGTCTAATTCTGCTCCATGTTCCAATTCTTTTTATACACTCCGGGGTACGAAATTTTTTTACTATTGTAATCTATATATCCAATACTTTCTCCCATTGCAACCGTAGCAGATAATTTAGAAGCACATTATATTAGAAAGATATCTGAACAACAGAGAATTAAATGAAAGTGCATAAGGAAAAGGATTATCTCCGGTATAAAGACCCGTAAAGGATTCTAGCCCTTAAGTCTTCTACATCCTTTGATCACAAAGACTGAAGATCCCTTACAATCTAAAATGATATCGATATGATCATAGTTTGAATGGGCAGTGACGTAGTCGTGATAATTATATGCTTAAATAACATCTCGCTATGACCTTGTGTGACGTTCACGAGTTGCATTCTTGTCATCTAATAGTGACTGGGTTATGTTTTAACTAGTAGGTAAGTCAGCTAAAGATGTTTAAGTCTTGAATCTAGTTTTGTACAGTTTTGTGCTCTATCCTCTTTTTCATCATCTGCCTTTTCCCAACTATGTTGGGGTATCCTATCCTCTTTTTGTTGGCAAAAAAGACGATGGTATTCAGCTGTTAGTTTAGTTCTTAGCCTTGTATTTACATCATTCTCCTCCAAGTAGGTTCTGCTTAGAAGCCTGCAGTTGGTACTACAAATGCCATAAGTTAGAACTAATTTCGCGTCACATCTCCTTAATCACTTTAGTAACTATAGTTTGCTAACATTGCTATTGGTAACATTTATGATTCGTATAGTATCGGCGATCCCTCTCATTGTAATTTGTTTGATTAGAACATTTATTTGCAGATATGTTTTTATCTCATACGTGTATTTTTTTATTTATTTTTTTATTACTGCCGCACAAATTGACTCCATGCTGCCTGATGGAAAGCAGTCATTGGAGTCCCATAGTGATATCCAAAAAACCATTAATAACAAACACTGTTTGAAAGTCAATCATAGCAATCATAATCGTTATTGTTAATTTCTGATCAACAATATGCTGTAAAAATAATGTAATGCGCACGCGTGTGCGCAAGTAAAATGTTAATTGTGACAATTTTGGATAGAAAGTTTAAGTTTAAGGTTGATTGTGTCTACAGGATGGCGATTTAGTAAGAAAGAGAAGTATTTATTCATAATTTAGGACAAATGAACACAAACAAAACAATATCAACAAAAATACTTTTACAAAAAAATCAATTATGATCTGCAGTATTACAGTAGGTTAAAAATCTAAATAAAATAGGTACTATACCTGAAATAATTAAAAAAATAACTACAATTATGAAAACAAAATGGCGTGTCAGTTGTATGATTTATATTCAAAAGTTTTCGGAGGAATGTAGACATTGTGTGCACATTGTGTAAGGTCAAATTATGTATGGTCTGTCTGTCTGTATATTAATTGTGCACGAAAGTAACTTGCAAATAATAATTTTAGTGGAAAATTCTTGTAATTTAAATTCGAAAAAGAGTAACCTAGCGTACCCAACCAAACGTTCGCAGATAAGAATCCTGCCTAAATCATCCTAAATCAAATCTTTAAACAAAAATATATGTTCCCTAAAAATATGCGAAACATGTAGTAATTGTGTGGTTTCTTTATGGCCAGGTCAGTGGCATTCAGTAACCTTAGAACCTGAGGTTGGACCTGTCACATTGATTGCCTCAGCTACCTTCTGGTTGTAACCTGCGAGATACATACCCTGATTACATTTACCGTTAATTTATATACAACATTGAGAAAGTGTGGAAAGAGTAATTGCAAACCTTTTTTGAGATCCTTATCTCAAAAAAAAACCTTTTAAGCCAACTTTCATTAAATTCTTAATTTGAATTAACGTCTTTATTATGATCAGCCAATCAAAAATTCACAATTTGTCCTGTTTGACATCTACTAATAAATATACTTTAAAATCATTTTTACCAGTTTCATCCTGATATTGGACTCTATCTTCTCAATCAAATCAGAGACAAGCGATCCCATACTTCGATTCTACTCTATTCGTATTTTAAATTCATAGACAAATTCTTTCTTTGCCCATTCAGTACTTTCGAATCTGCACTCTTTGTCTTCACAAAAAGTACCACCACTATACAAAAGTATGATTATGACACTTTACCAACCTTCCTTACAAATTCTGTAGACGTAGACAGTGTGTCATTTGGCCGGCGCGGGCGTCAATGCGGCAATATTCTCGAATGGGTTTACAGTCGCGTTCAGACAATCGCAGTTGCCGCAACGTCGCGTCCCTTAGTTGCGAAATTACGTTAAACTTTACGAACGTGACTTTTTCTGTGTCAACTTCGGGTATCTTCGGGCTTCATCGTGCGTCTTTTAGCCTTAGCTTCTGCAACTTTTAAGTCGTTACAGTTTCATTACTTTTGGCCACATTAGGTTTTTCTCCTTTCTTTCCTTGGTTTATGTGGCTGATTTCTGCCTGTTTGACGTTTCGGGAAAAAATATATTTAAGCGCTTAGATTTAATTTCATACACAAACATCTGAGCGAAACAAAATATACGTATGGATACGTAACCCGCGATGTTTATCGCTGCTTCAATCAAATTATTCATCTAACTTCCTATCAATATTCGCCATTTCAGAGTTGATCCCATAGTAAAAGTTGTTCGTAATGATGAGTTTAATGACACCTTTTCAGGTTGTCGGTTTTTTAAATTTAACCCTGTATAGTACGGTATAGTATCATATACTTACAGCCACTACCTGAAAATACTCTAGGAGATCGATAAAATTTTTCGGGATTCGTTTTAAAACAAATTTTATCAATTGTTTGACGTCCATAATTAAAGTCATAACTGTCCCCGTTTGTAAACAGTTGCTAGCTAGGCAGATGTGTCGTATATCTTAACTAAGGCCTTGTACCCGATGCCAGCGACTTTATTAGCCATTATTTGTTAAACTTATGTGCACAGATGAACTGATGGATTTCTTGTCTGTATTTAGTTGTCCATTTGAAAATTTGTATGGAAAAAGAGAACTTTTAGATAGGGATATTGACTATATTTAAAATAAAATATTAGTCTAAATCTTCTAAAAAAAAGATGTGTAAAAAATAAACAATTTTGAATATTCCAAACAATGCGCAGAACCAACGGCTTTACATGCTTTCCGAGGCACGGAACAAGTGATAATTAGTTTATAATACGCACATATCTTACGAAATTTCAGAGGGCGCACTTCGACTTACTTAGGTTTGACTTTGACTTTGACTTTGACTTAGGTTTATACGCCTTAGGTTCGAACCTGAGACCTCTGACTTGCCAGTCAACGGGTATACCACTAAAATACAGGTCTCAATAAAATTAAAGGAACCTATCATAACTTCGTAAGTCTAAGTTATTATTTAGTTTTAGTATCGATTGATGCGATATGAGGTAAGGCGCAAATAGTCGCACGCGCAGTTAGTATATGTTGCGGTTAAGGCGTAATAGTTACTTTGTTGTCATGTGTTTCGCTGTTCCAGTAGTTACAACATTTTAAAAGCTTTTTTATGTGATGTTTGATGTAAGTTTTAGCCACAAAAGTTTTGGAATAACCTCTCTTTAGGACTTTGTATAAAGTACCTGTACTGAATGTTTACAAATAGCAAAATATTTTTTTTTATACTAAAATTAATTGTCGCTAACTCCGTGCCTAAGGAGAGGACAATGAAGACGGTCCTGCGCATGATCTCTGTACGTACGTACGTGTCGAATTGTGGACTAGAGGGAGACTGTGAGGACTGTGAGGGATTAGAGAGTGCACGAGTTTGTGCACAAACTTGTGCACTCTCTAATCCCTTCTTAATAATATCTTCTGCGCAGCCAATTCTTATCATCCATCGCCAACCCTAATCTCCGGTGAAATTTGTCGAAATTCCATTAAGACGATTTTAGGTATATGTCCCTATTACTTTTACAGCGATGAGCTCATAGTTTTCTGCAATGCTTACTTATAAATATGCATCAATATTGTTCATTGGCCTTTCATGACAGAACCTCATTTATTTCGATTGAAAACGATCATCACACAACAGTAATAAACACCTGATTGACCGTCTTAATTTGCCTAATTAAACATGGATTAAAATTCATTTGTTTGTAACAACTCTTCTACTTTTCCGAATCAAAAGGTCCCTCAGCCTACTGTCAAGGTCTGCCCGCATGCTAGTCGCACGCGCCATGACCGAGTTCCGGACGATTTCCCGCCAATGCGCCTGCGCATGCTATGCTTTGACACTGGATATTTATAGTTTATGTTGATTGTACGATCTATGAATGGTGGCGTTACAATTTTTATAATATGACGTGATATAAATCTATTGCATTTAATGTTTTCATTTCAATTAAATCCAGCAATTGTCCTTATTGGTTTTGTAGTTACTAGCGCGGTACTGGATTTGATAGCATTAGTTAAAATTCTAAAATAATTAGAATGCGAAACATTTACCGTTGAGTTAAGTTCAGTGAGGCAGAAAAGGCGTTTAAAAAAATCAGAATTGTCAGTCAGATAAGTTGCCTAGGGTCACCAAACCGTCTATATTGATCAAACAGAGGCACCTTTATGCACTGGGGCACGTTAGCACGATTAGCAACCCCGGGGCACGTCCATACAGTCCACAATTATATGCCATTTTTCAATGGAAAGCGGTAGAATTGGTTTGTACGGAGCTTTCGCTTCTGCTTAGTTGGCCATTTATTAAAAGGTTTCTTCCGCTACAAGAAGCGCTAAATTTCTTTTTTTTGGTGACTTTATGCTGATTTATGTTACCACTCACACAGTAATACCTCATAATTAGTCTCCGCGTAACGTCTGTATGGCTTCCGGCCTTTGACTTCTAATCTGTGCCTTCAATTAATATTTACTAAGAGATTTACGTGCATCGTTAAATAAACGGCATAACAGTAGTAGTTCTAATCCCATATTAGATTCATCATCAACTTTGTGCAGTTTGACATCTCAATTCCCACCTCAGAGACCTGTACTATTAAGAACTTCTTTTTTATTAAAAATCTCATCTAAGCTGATGTCAAGTCTTCCAACCCCAAGGTCAATCGCAACAAGATCCTCGTTTTGAATGGGTAGTTAGAATTCTCACAGCCTTCGCTTCTACTCACTCATACAACTGACATTGAAGTAGAACAAAAAGACATAAATTACAAGTTATCGCAAGGAATTTGCAACTTTATTGTTTTTGAGTTTAAGTTCCAATTGCGGTTTCAAGATTTTGAGATCGTTTGAGATTTGTTCACGGGTACTGTGGTAGTTGAGGTTCTTACTCAAAACCAGCTTTTTGAAGACGATGCGTTGACGAATGAAGGAGGTACGACAATGAATCGCCTGAATATCTCTACGTGCGTTTAAAAAGATAGTTGACAGAAAGTTATTACAAAACCTTTAGAGTCAAGACCCTCATAAAATCCTGACAGCTGATCTATACTTGGAATATCGTGTTTCTTAGGTTTGCGAGGTCAGATAGACTGAGAGTTGCTTAGAAAATTGATATTCAACTGCATTTGTTAAACTTTGAAACCGACCCCATCAAACTTTGGGCACTTTTCCAATTTCTTTGAATTCAATGCAGTTCTTCATTCATTTATGTTTAATTATCTGATAAATTTAATATTTTTACAGATTTCTAATACACATCTTTTTTGTATTTTCTTCACATTTTCGTGAATCACATTCATCAATATAACAAACTATCTTGAATGGAGTAGCTTCCTCCATTTCTGCATGCACGTCCGACCAATAATGACCTCTATTACAAATGATTTTAAGTAAAAAATATGTTACATGCACACAATCATTACATAACATTTAAACTTCTCTAACTTCATTTAAATCTATACTTTATTCCGCTGTCATAAATTCTAAAATTACTTTCAAGATCACGAGTGTCTTCTTGCATTTAAAATTCAGCGTAATAACTTCATAGTTAAAGTTGATATTTTCTTGTCTGTTTAACTCAGTTGTTGGTTTTGTGTGGTAGAAAATTGCACTTAATGACTTCTATTGTAAGGTTGTTTATTGTTTGTGGTGTGGTGGGGAGGTCGTATGCGCACGCGACTCGTTCCGGCTGTGATTGCGCTTACGAAGGACGCTCGGTCATGTGAAATTGATTCCACTCGATTACCTATGTTTGAAGATTTTTGTATCTCTTCCCTTAAAATTATTTGTTATTTGCGTATTTTTTTTTACATTTTATGTAGTCAACTGGCTTGGGTTAGATTCTTAGGTTAGGTTAAGATATTCGAACACAAAGTGAAACTTATTTATCCTCGACGCAAAAAGACGTGTAAATCGTATTGTCGTACTTAAACGTTTGGTTCGATTTCAATGCGTTTGAAAAAACCGTATTCATAATATTTATTGAAAAGCTGTGTGAATTGTTTATTTACGGTTATATCTGTATGTAACTTAATGAATTTGTTTGATTTTTTCCTTCTACAAAAATTTCGACCTTTTTGTTAAATTTTAAAAGTTTGGATTAGTCGAAAACTAGATCATTTAAATTAATATTAAATACATATTTACCAAGATTAAGTAGCACCTGACAGTATCAGTTAGTGGTAGGGTCACCGTTTGTGATACCTACATGTTAAGCATGCTGATAATGTTGATCATCATAAAGTTATTGTTGATTTAAAAAAAATACAAGTTACATTAAATTTCACAATGCACAGACACCAAGACCATAACTTACTTCTGTTGATTACTCAACTATGTATTTGAGCCAAACTCATAACACCAAGCTCAGAAACCCAAACGTTTCACCGGTACGCCATTAAAAAAAAACTATTAACTTTATGAAACAGATATTAATATAGATAGATAACACTGATGTTTAGACAATGTAGTTACATTGGAAGCTAATATCAATTTAGAAAAAGTCAAAACGAGCGATGACTCTGAGGTTCAAAAAAGTTCTGAAGTGAGACATCATCGTTTTCAATCCCCACTTCGTCCAACAGAAAGAGAGCCTGAATTTATATACGATGTTATTAGGACATGTTCATTTTTTCACAGCCAAAGTTTATAAAGTACCAAATGGTACCGCTATTGTCTATCTAATAGTTTTAATTGGGTATGTTAGTCTAGCCACAACATACAGACTTACAGGTGTATATGTTTTCAAAACAGCCAGAAGCATTGCCACTGCGCCAGTACGTAGCCGGCCATTGTTCATCGCCGAACGTATTTGAAAAATAAAGATGTTCTATTTTGTGTTTCGAATTTTTGTAACGTTCTTATTCGATTTTTGATGGTCAGTTCTATTGTGATGGTGAAATTCGAAGAGTGAAGATGTGTTTTTAGTGTTTATGGAAAATAAATTAATAGAAAGTTTCACATTGTGGTTCATCCGACGGTATTAAAATTCATTTATTCTTCGAGCAGTGCTGATTTCTTATATTGTATTTTCTGTCATCTGAGTAATACAGAAAATTTATTGTTTTTCTTAGTTATCGGAATCAGTGCGCAGTTATAACGTAGATTGAATAAAACGACAATATGCAAGTGTGGTGGAAATTTTATCGAACGAATACTAAACCGTTTAAAACGTCATTGGTGATCAAAAAGCGTACTACCGCGTTGCAATAAAAATAAATAATTACGAACTTTACAGAGCGGAAAATAACCAAATATTGCTGCTAGGAAATGTGTATTAAATATTGTGTACATTGCATAGCGCTGTTGGTTTAGAAATTAAATCTTTTATGACAGATAATTGATTTTAATCTAAATCTCACTATCAGGCTCTGTTCGTGGTAGTCCATACTTCCCTATTGAATTAACCTCTAGAGCTTATAGACTCTTGTCTCTGGATTCACAAACAGTCTATGTGTGTGGCCCACCCTATACAATATCGGCGCTTTGCTGGTTAATCGGTCTCCCCTGAGAAACTTAGTCTATTCCCAACATTATGTCCATGTCTTGATGGATTCCTTGCTTTAACATTGTGAGGTATCATACCATCATTATTGATTGCAGTGACTTCTAAGCTTAGTTTTTAAAATAATATTCATGTCCCGTAAAGTATCTAAATATTTTTTTTTATCTCATACAGTTCTATCAACTTCAATCAAATATCTATCATAATGATTAATTTTCCAACTTTTGTATACGAAAATGTTGTTAAAAGGTTTCTTAATGCTAACGTCAATGGTTTAAGAGTACCGAACCTAAGAAAACATGTATAAATATTGTGAAGCATGAAATGGTTAGAAAAATAGTGAGCACAGCGATTGCACAAAATAAAATAGTAAAGAAAGAAAAAGGAATCTAATTCTATAATCTTCCCAACGTCAGTTGAACCAGAATGTGTTAAACCCCAAACCATTGTAATTAAAGGAGCAATAAAACCAAATGGTGGTAAAATAAAATGAGAGCAATAAAACAAAATGAGAGGTCATGTAATATTGGTGGTAATGCAGTTGAGGTTGTTGGCTCGGTCGGCGTTCATATCGGTGGTCGATATTAACGACGTACAGGTAAATATCATGAAAACTTCTAGCTTTAGACTATATGGAACTATATCTTAAGATGTTTAATCTGTTCCTGATTAACTTATATTTTGTAACTCATATAATATCTTTAGACGTGTCGTGAGTGTCGTGTGGTTTCCGGTCCAAGAATAGAACCACCCCTACTTGTCCCGCGGGTATCGTAAGAAGCGACAAAGGAAAAGATCAGGAGGATGGACAGAAGCATCCTTCTGTGTAACAGCAATGATCTGCTACTGTGATCGGCAATTCGCTTGCAAAATTAAGAGTTATTTTTTTTATAAATATATTGAGAATTGTAGAAGATAGGGATCAGGATATCCAAGATAGGGATCCTACAGCTCTCTCAAGGGCAAAAAAAGAAATTGGAAAGAAACTGAATCATCTTAGGTCGGGAAAACGTCAAAAAACAAGAGGAAAGAATGAAAAATGAGAACACTGCTTTTTTATCGGCCCAGATCCTTCGACTGGAACTTCATTGACATTAAAAAAAGTTATTTATATTAAACCATCGGAGAATTTCCTAAGCCTTCATGACAGTAGTAACAAATGTAATAATGCCAAGCATCTACATATTTTTCAGTTAGGCCTTGGCGTTTTATACAGTTGGATACAGTCGGCTACATATCCTTAATTACTAATTAAGCACTAAAAGCAATTAATAGAATGTAACTTTTACTAATTATTGAGTTTCATCGATTAGAAAGGCGATGTATTGTGCAAGGTCGAAGGAACTTGGGTTTTAGATTTAGTGCGATTTGCGTTTAGGCCGGGAAGACAATATTTAAATTGACTGCAAAAACATTTCAAAGGCTTTTCCTAATTTCTTTATAATTATTTTTCTAGAATATTATCAATATATCGCGAGAAAAACTATCGGTTTATAGTTTGTAATATTAATGCAGCAATTTAGACTTTGATTGATGATAGTTTCCATAAGTAGTTGAAGAGTAACATTTTTTTTAAAATGAAAGGCTTGTTAAGCCCAATGGCTTCGAACCTACCTGATGATAACCGGTGTTGTTGTTGTACATAATTCAATAAGTCCAAAAAATGTAGTTAAGGATATCGAAGTGCTTGATAAATCCACGCAATCACAATCAACAACCACGTCGGACCAAGCAGAAACACAATATCGACTGAATAATATAGAAGATAGCAAAGCTGAATAAAAGAAGCACAATATAGAAGAAGAAAATAAAATGGCGTCTATATACTATATCGCTGCTAAATCTAATATTGTATTTCAACATCGATCGGCGCAGATGGATCATGATGTTATTAAAACAAAGTGTAATGGTAAATTAATGATGTAATTAATGTATGATGTAACGAAACAGTACCAACGCGATTGACTCATTAGGAGTGCAATTTAGGTTCATGAGCTTAAATGGTGTAGTGAAGAAAATATTGTTTTAACGTTAAAAATGTCACATTCAAAGGGACAGAAAAAGTTAAAATTAAAGATAAAACTTCTATAATAAACAAAATTGAGCAAATATAGAAAACTGAAGTTTTAATGCGCGATTGAGGACGTAATAAACAATCAAAAAATCTATCGCTTGTCTGAAATGTCCGGCCCCGAACGACGGCAACTATCACGTGGTTATCTAAACGAATATATTGCTTACTAGTGCTTCGCCTGCGACTGTCCGCATGAATTTCAAATTTTTCATCTCATATTTTACCTGCTCAGGGGCGGGATTTCCAAAAATCCTTCCTTAATGCACCTATAGGGTACCTAAAGATCATTTCCTCTAAATTTCAAGTCTAGAATAAGCGGCTTAGGTGGTGCGGCTAGTCAGTCAGTCAGTCACGGTACTATTATATTGCACAAGTGTGTGCGCAAACACAGGTGCATTCTCTATTCCCATTCTCTCAAAGTCCGGTGGGACGGCAATCCGACACGACCGGCGCGGCGGTGAGAGATCAGGCGCAGGACCAACGGCTTTACTTCCTTTTCGCGGCATACTTTACCGCTTACCATAATGTTTTCGTGTGTCTTTTTTTAGATGTTTCGTTAAACCGAAACCCACTGTTGGGCGAAGCTCACTCAGGTGTTACAACGCAACTTGTTGGAGGTCTAAAACAAGACAAACTCTTTTAAAAGCTATTCCAAAACTTCGGAAACATAAATCGTGTCTAGTTGCTAGCGGGTCGAATTGTCGCTCCGTTGACAATACTCCTTACGTAAGAACAATTATGGAAGTTTGACGAGATGGCGGGAACGCGGCCAAGGCTCTGCTGTAATGATGCGCAATCTTGGCTATTGTAGGAATTATTTTACATTTTTAGTGGTGTGGATGAATGGTGTGTTTAGGTTGAAGATAAATCTAGGTAGGACGTGGATTTGCGAAGCTTTTTGTTGAAAATGTTACTGGGGGCTTAGCCAAGTTGACTATCTACAATTGCTATCGCTGTAGAAAACGAAAGAAATGTATAGGATGACATTACCTGTCACGTGACATATCGATCGAAGGTAATGTCATCCTATACATTTCTTTCGTTTTCTATTCGTTAGCGATTGTAGATAGTCAACTTGGCTAAGCTCCCAGATAACTCTTGATGATCGAATTTTATCGTTAAAATAGTTAAGAAATGTTTCCCTGGGACTCTCAAAATTTCAGCACTTGTTTTTTCATAGAAGGTAGTTACGTCCATCCTTTGTACGTAGGTCGCGTGTTCAAATCCGCTAGAAATCGATTTTTTCTTAATTAAAAAATCTGAACTTTAGTGTTCGCATGCATAATTGCTTTTTGCTAAGTACACTATAATATCTCCTGTAGTTGGCTAATCTCCGTTGAGATTGGTCGCTGTGACCGAAATTCGGTAAGTAGGACATTATAATCAGTTCGTCCACAAAAACTGAGATCTGTGTAAGAAAATCTATTTAACTAAACCTTCTCCAAAACTTCTCCAAAATAATTGTTTACAAATCTCTAATTTAGATTCAACCAAAAAACAAATCCTACCAGCAAACTTTAAACTAAGAAGCGAAACTTGAAGCAAAAGCAACATTTTCCTGTACGAGTCCCAGGTTCAGTGTCCGTGTGGTACAATAGCACATAAATGGTTTATAACCGTAGTAAAAGCGGGTGATATCGGTATACGCGGAAGTATAACAAAGAACTTTGAGTAGAAACTATACAAGTATAGGATTTTTAAAATTGACGGTTTTCTTGAGGTAATGACCTTAAAGTCAACTATACCGCAGTATAATAATCATACAGTATGGTAACTACGTACAAACGCTCGAAATCGGCACACTCACACGAACATGCGCAACGATGTGTCGTTGATACTGCAAGTACAGCGACGTTCGCTTAGGAGTCTCGTCGTTACGCAATATTACGCATGTTTGTGTGAGTGTGCCGTTTTGAGCGTTTGTACGTAGTTACCATACTGTATGATTATTATACTGTGACTTTACTAAGTATAGGGAGCGGATTTATTTCGAAAAACATTATAATCTTGAATTACTAAGTTTTAAAGGTTTGGGTCAAAAGATAAACTTTTAATTATCCTAAGTAAGTTTGTTTGTTACCTTTTCACGCCTAAACCACTGAACTGGTCATCCTGAAATTTCGCATATACATTGTCAGGTGTACAGAAACGGATATAGGATACTTTTTATCCCGAAAAAAAAAAAAAACTGTTTCCGAGGAAAACTTGTCTTTCGAATTTGGATTGAAATTAAAATTTTAAATTTACGCGAGCGAAATTTTTAGTCATCGCGTGAACGGCTGGCTGAATTTCGCAATTTTTTTTTAGTGTTCATTATTGTTAGGAGACGATTCTTATGATAGAAAAAATTAAGAAAGCGAAATTAAGAAATTGAGCGAAAAAAAAAGTAGTTATGTGGGTTGGTAGGAAGTGTAGCGTAGGGTTGTGTAAGGTAGTATAGTGTAGAGAAGGGTTAAGTAGGGTACCCTACACTGCAGTGTAGGGTAGAGTTGGACAGAGTAAGGTAGGGTATAGTGTAGGGAAGAGTAGAGTAGAGAAAAGTTGTGTAGGTTAGGATAGAGTAGGGTACGGTAGTGTAGTGTGGGTTAGGGTAGTGTACGAAGAGGCGGTACGAAATTTGCTGGGGTCAGTAAGCCAAAAATACATAAAATTCAACCTACGCTGCTTCGCCCCGATGGTTCTAATTTTACCTGATCGCAGCCGGCCACCTAGGGTTCAATTGTGAATATAAACCATCCAGGGACACTCTTTTTTATCAAAATCGGTCCAGCCGCTTTGAAGTGATACACGGACGCCACTGTTTAATGTGCCTTCCAAAGCACGGAGATCCTTGAAATGCTACAAATACCCATCCACGGACTTACCGCGTCAAAGGTTGCTAAACTTTAGTGATCAATTACTACACCGTTACGAGCTCTTCAAATAATTAGAAACCTTTTAATTATCAACTGCAACGTAAGAGTGTGAGGATTTAAGAGATTTAGATAAAGCTTATCAGTAACTTATCTGAGGATTTAAGGTGTCTATAAAGATGTAGTAATTTCTAATACCTGTATTTCTCCAGTTTATTTAATCCGAGGCGTTTAACACCCATAGTTCTCCCGTTGTAAGTGATAAGTCTTAGACTCGAACTTAAGACACCTCTGACTTCTCAATCTTCTGATAAATTAATTGACATTCGCTCCTTGCCTCAGAGAGCTCGCCTATCCTATGCTTGTACGTTTTTCGGTCGTGTGATTGTCTTTCATCAGACTGTAGATTGAGAACAAGGAGTGCACCTGTGTTTGCACGCATTTGTGCTCTATATATTATATCCTTCTATGATTCAGTGAACAGCCTCTCTTGAAAATGGACTCGGTTTCAGTCCAAAATTAGTTTATTCAGTTCAAAAGGTAATTGACAAAATCAACTTATAAACGAAAACCGAAATTAGTAGTAGTACCTTCGAATCACGATATTATTCTAAAATTCGAACTATTTTTAAAGAGACTACAGGAATACCTAATTGTTTTCAAACTTCTACTCACTTCTTAACAAAACAAGCGTAAACTCGCTATCGTGGTGTCACCAAACGTGTTGCGTTATCGATTCACGCACCACTTAGTAAATGGGGGCTGTATAGAGGTACGATTAAATTGTGCGAGTATCGAGTCGTGTTGTGTGATGAGTATTTACATGTTGCCAAAGTCAAAAACGTCATTTATTATTTAAACATTAACTTATTCGAATCCCGACGATTTGCCAGTTGATGGTCATACCACAAGGGTATCGTGACACTCAATCCTTAAACCTTCTTACAATAAAACATCTGGTTCAATGGAAAATACCGAAAATTTCTCCCATCCATCTACTGACCTTAAAATTGTAACTTGAATTTGATCTTTCTGTAGTTTCTACAGTATAGGTAATCGAACCTTCTAGATACTTTCGTACCAATAACTGTAGCTATATTACTAATATTATTAACCCAACTAAGCTAATACTTTCAACACTATGACTCCCCAGTGCTAGTACTCATGTCTGACTCAACCGAGCCATAAAACGGTAGATAACGATATCATGTGTTTAAACAGGCGTGCGCGCATACTTGTGTATGTACAATTGGTCTTGCGACGAAACGGACTGTAGCTGTGGAGTTTTACGTTAAAATTGTGTAATTTTGGTTAGGAGTGGTTGTTTTTATAATAAATATAGGTTATTTCGTACCTGTAAGAATTATTAAACATGGACGTTTTATTCCTTTGGCACCCATTAGTCATTTCGACAGCATAATTCAAATTGTGTACATATCTAATAGATGTCAAGTTAATTGTATACTGATCGTGAATATACTCTATCTATCACCCATCGCACCATTTCTTTTCTTACTTACAAAACCTTTTGAGGTTGTTAACCCGTCTGAAAGCAAAGAAACAGTTAAATTCTTATCAGCTACTAAAGCGTTTCTAAAAATATTTGTAGATTCCGATCCTTTTATGACGTGTCTAAATAAATAGTAATTGTTATTTTTCATTATTTTCAGAAGTTCGCCAAAAAAAATGGAATCAAAGACGAAGAGTCCAGTTGGTACTGGGATCCGCCGCCCCAAACGGCAAGTCTATCTGACGGGGACCTTGAGACACAATACAAGGTCCAAATACGATCATTACAAGATGAACTATCCTCCGTGAAAGAAAGAGACACAGTTGACATGAGGCCTGATCAAGAAATCATTCGATTAAAGGAAGAAAACAAAAACCTCACATTGAATCTAGAAGATTTAGACACCCAACATCAACAAGCAATGGAAAGACTTCTAGCATTAAAGAAAGAGTTACAAAACAATTTCGAGGTTTTAAAACAAGAGCACAAGGATCTTAAAAACACAAACGACGAGTATGCAGCTGAAATTAAGAGATTGCAATCTATTATTGATGAAAAAGATAAAGAATTAGAACATACAAAAGGTACTAAGACTGATTATGATACTTTGTTACATAAGTACCAAAATTTGGAGAGAATTCATGGTTTGTTAAGAGAAAACGCCGAAAAGTTTCAAGAAGAGAATCAAGAGTTGCATGAAGAAGTTTTCAAGTTACAAGAACAAGTTACAAAGTTAGAACATGATATAGAAGTTAATACAAAACTAGCAGACGTGGTCCCCAGGGAAACGTATGAAGACGTTCTTAAAGAAGTCCATGAATTAAGACAGAGGAGAAACACAAATCAATTCCATTTAGATGCCATCAACATTGACGATAATGCAAAAGGTGTCATTGAATCACTAAAACGTGATATTAACGAGCTTAGACATCAATTAACTCAAAAAGATAGTCTAGAAAATCTGGATAAATCTATAAAATCCGATAAAATAATGCAACTATATAACAAGTATGTTAACTTCGAGCTTCCGATTGATTTCGTTGGTGAAATACCATCTGCTGGTGATAATATTATCCTTTACAAATTAGAAAGTGCTTTCAAAACTTTTAATTCGTTTAAAAAAGAAATAGACATCTTAGAACATAAGTTATCGGAGAAGAACCTTAACATCAGTCATTTACAAGCACAAATTGATGACTTGACTACCGAAAATGATTTCTTAACTACTGATATTCACCATATAGAGAGAGAGTTAGGTGAGATGAAGAAAAATAATGACTTCCTTATATCTGAAATTGCGGCCTTAAAAAATACGTCCAAGCTAGAACCAATAATAGAAACTCATGAAGATAATTTAGCCAAACTAGAAAATGAATTAGCTGATTCTAATAAAATGAATAAAAACTTTGAGTCAGAAATCAAGAGGATAGTAAAAGAACTCGATGAAGTAAGGTCAGAAAAAATTGCATTGCATAAAAATTTAGAAGACTTAAGACACAAGTATACTACAATGATAAGCGAATTAGACATGTTTAAAAATCAAAGTAAAGCAGTTGAGGAACTGGAGCACAGTGCACAAAATCAAGAATGTGAGAAACTGAAAAAGACAGTTGATGAAATTGATGAATTAAAGAAACGTCTAGCTACTGCTAATTCTAAAAACGAGCAACTTTCAATAGATATTCATATATTGGAAAACGATAAAGTGTTGCTTACTAAACAAGTTGACGATCTAAAACGCTCATTGGATGAAAAATCATATGCACATAAAGAATTAGAAGGCTTAAAATCAACTTTGGATCATAAGTTAAATGAGTTTGAAAATAAACTGGATGAAGTTATAAAACACAAAAAAGATTTAGAAACTGATAAGAAAACTTTACAAGAAAAAGTTGTTAATTTAGAGAGTGAATTAACTTCTATTAGCACTGTTCAAAATGCTGAGATGGAAACGATTACAACAGAAAAAGGCTTACTAGTTCAAAAGTTAGACCAAATAGCTAAAGATAATTTAACTCAGTCAGACTCTATTTACAGACTAAAGAATGAAATAGCTGAACTACAACGCAGAGAACAAGAGCTATTGGTTGAAAAGGAAAGTCTTAAAAAGTGTACTGAAACAGAAAATGATATAAAATCACTAAATGCCATCATCGAAGATTTAAAAGCTAAAACAATTCATCAAGATGTACTTAACAGTGAAATCATCAATTTAAAAGCTGAAAACCAGAAGCTGATTGAAAAAAAGGTACAGCTAGAAGCGGAATTATCTTCTACTGATGGTAAAATTATGCATCTTGAGGAAGAGTTTGAGAGATTGATATCAGATCTAAATGAAAAAGATACTTTGATTGACAGTCTTAACTCTACTGTACAGCAGAATAATGTAGCTTTACTAAGTTTAAATCAAAATAACAGTGTTTTAGAAAATAGAGTTGCTATTCAGAATGATGAAATACTGCGCCTTACCAAGTCGTTAGAAGAAATGACACTTAAGCTTAACGACACCAGTGTACTGTCTAATATTAGTAATGATGAATTAAATAAACTTCACAATGAAAAAGAAGAAATTACTAAACAGAATTTAATTTTGAACGATGAAATTGACACCAAAAACACTGAAATATCAGTCCTTACATTACGTTTAGAAGATATAGAAAAATTGGCGAGAGAAGATAAAGCAATAATAGACAGTAAAGACAAAGAAATAAAAGAACTGAATCAGTCGATAGTAGAACTAACTGACAAAATTAAGACTGCAAACAATACAATGCACCATAATGATGAATATGATAAAATAATAGAAGAAAGAGATGCTATTAAAGCCGGAATATCTGAATTAAAAAATACTCTAGAAGCAAAAGAAACATACATTGAAGAATTAAAGAACACTCTCAGAGAAACCGAAAAGATTGTTACAGAATACAAATCACTTATAGACTCGGCGAATATTGAGAAAACTGAATTGATTAATTTAATTAATTTGAAACATAATGAAAGTATTCAGTATCATACAGAAATACAGAGGCTTAATCTTGTACTCGTAGAACATACCAATGAGTACAAGAAAATTATTGATGAAAAAGATACCTTACTTCGACAAACTAGTGGTAATTGTACAGATTGTGAGAATTTAAAGATAAATCTTAAAGAGAAAGATGAAATAATCAAGAAATTGACCCATAATAATGCGGAACATGAGAGAGTGAAGAAAGAACTGCTGGCTGAAAATGACACTATAATTAAATTAAAAGAAAAATGTGAGAGTTTGGACAAAAACTTGTCCATCCAGATCGAAATGGTGAGGAGATTGACAGCGGAAAACCTACAGGTAAATAGTATTTTCTTCATTCTGTGATAAATCTTTAAAATGTAGGTGTGTAGATTTCAGTACTTCCAGATAATAAAAACAATCTAGAATAGAATAGAAGTATTTTTTTAAAAGAAGTAAAAGCATAATGGTTAAAAATTGCAAGTCAACGCTGAAGGCTGACCAATGACTACTAGCTTTTACTAAATTATTCATCTTTAAATCATCTCTTCCAGTTGTCGGAACAGGACCAGAACTCATTGCGTGAATTAGAGCGCCTGAGGCGACACCTAGTGGAGACGGAAGAAACCTACACCCAAGAGTTGATGACGTCAGAGCAGAAATTCACGGAGTGTCAGGCGCGGCTCCACCAAGTGGAGGAGAGGGCTAAACAGACCAGCACTGTGTATACAAGTAACAGGTAATTAGATGGATAGTTCTACCTCCGAACTTTAAAATGTCAATTTTAGCATTTTTCTTATTTGGTCTTTGGTGCGCTCTTCACTACTGGCCGTCAATTCCGTATATTTCGCAACAAATACTGTCTTTTTTAATACTTCCAAGGAAGAAACATACCTCACGCTTGATGGTAAGCGGCTATCGTAACCTATAGATGCTTGCTACACCAGGGGTGCGTGGTCGACCCATAGCGGGTGATTAATGACTTCTCTAGAAATTAGGTCTGAAGACATAGTGATAGCATTCGATTGATGCATAATAAAAAGAAACTATTTGACAATCTGGGGTATCCACACTTTTGGAAAAGACGACCGATGTGATATCTGCACAATCTCACAGTGACACCTCATAAACCAGAACACAAAATTTCCAGCATCCGTGCGAACCAGGAGGTCGAAACGTACCGCAACCAGATCAAACTCTTGGAGAAGCAACGTGACGAAGTGCAGGCTCGGCTCAGCGAAGCGGAAGACGCGAAGGGAAGGAGTGAGGCCGCGCTCACCAACCTGCAAGTTGTGCTTGAGCAATTCCAGTTAGGTGAGGAAAAATACTATATTTTACTCTTATGATGTCCATCCTGTCTAAACAGTGAACGTATTATTTGGAATTCAAAATGAAAGGGGTTCGAACCTTTGTGGCATAGCGGGCTGTCGCCATTTTGATTTTTTTTTCAAAGTCGGTGCAAGATAATAATAAGTAGTAGCAAGATGAGACTAGTATATTTGCATAGAGGACATCTTAACAAACAAAAAATGTTAGCAACGTAATGTCCTAAAGTGTCCTGCCCCGCCACATTGAAAAAAAAAATCAAAATGTCGACGGCCCGCTATGCCAAATGTTCAAACCTCTTTGGATATCGATCAACAGCGTCATAAACTTCATTAAACTGATTCACAGACAAAGATCGCGACATACGCACTGCAACAGAAAAAATCAGAAACAAAATGGAGGAAATGCGTCAAGAGAACTTTAATCTTCAAGGCGAGATCACTCGACTTAATGTTAAACTGGAAGAGTCGCTGGCAGGGTTGCAGGCAGCCACCCGGCTTGGCGATCAGGTCGAAACTAAACGAGCTCAGATCAACGATCTGAAGGAGCAAGGTATGTTGGGGTTGGTTAGGGGAAAGGGGGGGGGATTTCTCATATTAAGTACCTAGATATAATTTTTTTGTATGTTGTATATTTTCACTTAATGTTTATTGTTTTTAAAAAAGACGAAGTTATCTGAAGAAGATGTGTTACGATATAATGTGGGACTTAGATTGAGAAGAGAGAGAGAATTCAACATTGTATTATCATATAGGGGAATCAACTCTTCTCTCTCTTATCTCGATTTTAACGGCTTTTTTTACGATGGCCCCACATGGCGTTCAAAAGCTTCAGATAGCTTGGATAGTCGACAACCTTATAAATAACATCAATTTGTATCTACACGTATTTTTAAATGATTTTAAAATTCATATTTTTTTATTTTGTCATTAGTTGTGTAGTAATTCTTAAATGCTGATATATGTAGTTTAGATTTTGCAATTAAAATATTGCAATGTACTTGAAGTATTGGGTACCAATCAACTGTCAAATGCAATGAAGTAGATATCGTAGATTTAGAAAATTATGTAGTACTTGTTATGTTTAGATTAGATTTGAATGATTTTGATCATTGTACAAACATCTAATATGATGAGTATTGATTTGTGATAAGAAATACTTATCATCAAAGTCTATTATATTATTTGGTTGATAAGACATAGGAGCCTTTTCCAATAGATAATCCACAATACTTAAATTGACAGTTTCAATTTGAATCTTGTCTAAGCTTCCAACATTACAGAAACAAGCCAAAATCGATTTATTTGAAAATCTGTTTCTAATTTAATGTTGTAGTAGGGATATTTGACCCATAGTAAATTTTTAAAAAAAGTATTTTTATAAATTACTTAACAATTATAATGACAATCGAAATTCGAACCTTGGAAAGACATCCAATTATTTTGTAGTCACAAATCAATACTCACTCCAAAATCCCTAAGATCTCCGTAGTAAACCAGCTAAATACCGACCTACCTTGCCCGGCTAAATATCAGCTGGTAATTCTGGGGTCTGTTCGCCCAGGCTACCAGTTGGTATGCGGTCGGGTTAGGGAACGCACGTATCTACATGACACATGTAAGTTTATTAATTAATTTTGTGTCAGCTTACACGTGTAGTGTTGCTTAGTTTTATTGTTTTTATGTTGTGCTGGTTATGTTTTTATGCTGGATTAAAATTTTATGTTATTGACGCAGAAAAATATGTTTAAAGGTCAAATGTCGAAAGTGTTGAATTAATATCGAGAGATTTGATCATTTGACGTTCTTGAACTCAGCAAGTCAGCAAATTTTTACTTAAAATATTCATTTATAGCATTAAAATATATTTTTTTTATATTAAAAATATTTTAACTTAACAAAAATAGTCATACGCTATACAGGCTTATTCAAGTATCAAGATCAGCGCTTCGGCCTACTTCGGTTTAATCTCATTTGGTAACTGTGAGGTTTCTGAACGCAGCGGCCGCCTTCACTTGTCAGATTGACAGCTGTCAGCTTGGCAGGTGTCACATTGACAGTTGATAAAGGCGGGTTTGCGATACTCAGATTACCATATGGGGTTTGACTGGGTAAAGGCTTCACGTCGTGACGTCTATGTGTTTTCACCATTTTTCTAAGCTTTTTTTTGTTGTTGAGATTTTAGTGTTTGTTGTTTTTTTTTTGTGGATTTAAGACTTGGTATTTGGCAGGAAATTCTTATAAGAAGTAGAGAAAGAAGAAAGAAGACAATCAATAGAATTTACAATTTCTGTAAACAAATGATGCAATTTCAATTTCCAGAAATACAATATTTATTTTTTATATCGTAGAATATATACTCTAGAATTCTATATGCTATAATAATTAATTTCGAAAACAATTTCTCATAGCAATACCAAGTCTTACATCCATTTGCATAATATTTTCATAAAGCACTTGCAAGTATGTCTTGCAGCACCTTTTTGTTGTTTAAGTGTTCTGTGAATGTTGTTTTTCGTTTACGTTTTTACTTGTTTTGGATATCTAGAAGAAAATATTAAGAAACAATAAAATTAAACTCAAATAGATGTGAAAACATCAATTTTTGATCTAACTCTATCTAACTGTATAATTAGTTTTTTATAAAATGTCACATGAATTATTGATTGATGAACACAGCGGGAAGATAAATTGATTTATTACCAAATTTGCAAAAATTCAATAAGATTGTTTCAAATAGGTCAAAGTGTCTGTTTAATTATGAAATATAACATATACCTTAATTTTATTAATAAGTATGATATCCAAAACAAGTAGTAGTTATCTTTAATTTTGAATGCTCCAAAAGTAGAAGAGTAGAAATTAGAAGATCGCCGTAGTCGCCGTTATCGCCGTATTGCCTCTGAGTATTACTTCAGGTACTGGTGGAATTAGAAAAACGGGAAACAGAAGTCTCTCACACTTTCTTTTAACATCCAATTTACAAAGTTGAAACATATTTTTCTCTCGACTTGCCAAATGGATTCTGGCAAATCGAAGTTGCTGACTCTATAGTGATATCAAAAGCTTTTTCCATTGAAACGTACAATAATATTATGACGATTTGTTGATCTTTAATTTGCTATCGCATATTTTTTATTTATTATGGAATAAAATAGGAAATATACGTTTTTAAGATTATTCAACATTTTCGTTTATATGGACGATGTTATGATGGAAGTGACCTCGATTTGGAATATTGCTACCATGCATGGCTATAGGTTGATTATGCATTTTCTATCTTTTTTATTACGTGTTAATGTCTCATAGTGGGCTAAACATATGGCTATTATGGATGGGTATAAGTCCTTTGAGCACCAACCGTACAACGAGAAGTGGACTGGAGAGTCAAAAAAAATGTTTAATTTAAAAAGTGAATGAGTGATTTCTGGTGCCCTACCCAGTGGCTGAATAATACTTTGAAGTCGTGCGCGCACATACATCGTGCTTCCATTGAAGATGTGCTAGATGCATGGTAAGAGTAAAATAGTGAGATTTTGTTAAACCTGAATGTTTGTTTTTTGTTATTATTTTAATTTCATTTATTAGATTGTTGTTTATGAATAATAATACTATTTGTTGTTTTTCTTCTCGTGGGGAAAACCATTATAAATCCTCTTGGGGAATAAAGGGTTTTATCACATAAATCCATAGTGGTTTATCTCTAAATAGATATTATTTTTAATGTCAATGACAATTATATATAAATGCCATTATTAATATATAAATGTGTAACTTTGCAGTCTAGAATTGTAAGACTTATAAAATCTACATAATTTATCATAAATATGTATTTACAATTCTATTCACCTTCACGCTATACCCAGTTCGGACCCTCCAGACATCAGTGGCAGCTGCCGAGGAGCGGTACTACAACGCGATATCGAATCAACAAGACAAGGTTGACAAGAACCTCGTCAAGAATCTGGTCATTAACTATGTGGTCACCTCTGCCTCCAATAACACTAACAAGTAAGAAAATTATGATGTATGGTTTCTTTAAACTCAATAAGGTATTGTCCTATGGCCACTTTTGAAAATATCCCTCTTACTCTTCTAATGCAGTGCTTCCCAAATTTATTTTTACTTGACGGGGTAGTGCCGCGAAGCCCCAGGGCGTCACGACGCACAGAGAAAGCCCTGGTGTAATGTAAAGAATATTTAAACATACCTAAGCGGGGTATAAAATAATAAATTAACTGTCCTGAAATTCGAGCATGCGATTCCAATGAAAATTTGCAACTCATCGCCATTTTGTTACGTCATAGCTGTCAATCAGTTGCAATTTTTGTTTTAATTACAGAGTACACTACATCTTTTATATTCAAACGTGTTTCGATCTAGCTAAGCCTTTTGAGCTAGACCGAAAAAAAAGAATGGCAATGCTTTGTTTGTTCAATGTATCTTCCAAATTAATTAACAAGATCCAATGTACCTCAACTATTTTGATAGAAATTACAATAAATCACCTCATTCATCCAGCAGGGCCCTTCGTTGTATTACGTTCGAAAAACATAAAAGTGATACTGATTGTAACAATCTTATTATATTATCAATCATAATATTCAATCGTCTATATAACAGTTATCTTAATTTCTTTCAGAACGCAAGTCCTCAGAGTCCTATCCACGGTCCTTGATTTCAACCAGCAAGAATGCGAAAAGCTTGGGCTAGCTCGCGCGGCTCCCACACAAGACAGCTTAGCGGCCGAGTTTGTAAAGTTCCTGCAGAACGAGTCCCGGCCGAGAGCGTCGTTGCCCAGTATGATGAACTTGACAACTACTAGTCGAAGTACTACGCCTAATTCTAGGAAGAATTCTACTATTGGTAAGGATACATTATTATCATCAATCTGTATTAGTCCACTGCTAAACATAAGCCTCTCCCAATGCGCGCCGCTATTGTGCGCTCAATGGAGGTATTTGCCCATAATCGCCACACTACGTAAGCGGGTTGGCGATCGTAGTAGCTGATGATTACTGTTATACAATAGGATGCTGCTGCCCATCCTCCGGTTCATTCCCTTTGTCGCTTCTTACGACACCCGCAGGACGAGTAGGGGTGGTTCTAATCTCAGGCCGGAAACCACACGGCGTAAGGCTATATTATAACTATTGTTATAAGTGTTCATTTCTTAGTAGGGGCTCATTGTTCATGGAACCGCTATGTAAAAAAACCTTTTCTCAATGGTGATATTCTCATTGGTCCAATAAACTGAATGTTTATACAAATACGCCAAGTGAGATGCCAGCTTTTATATTATTTATTCATCACATAAATTCTCTTCCAGGTCAACCCCCAAACCTTGTCAAACCAGGCCACAGTCGCAACCCATCCAACGGTTCCAATAACCTGTTGTTCCAGAATATTGACACCGCTGACACCGCGTCACAACTCTCGCGAGACTCCGACAGAGAGCCGAAAGTAGTGTCGCCAAGTCTAGACACTGGTGTCAACCAAACTAGGAACACAGAAGGAGCAATACTGAAGTCTGTATTAAAAGATATGTGATTTTATACATTTTTAAGATTAAACTACAGTTTTGTAGGATGATGAAGTTTGACTGGGAGTTTAAAAGTTTTCTAAACCTGTTGGAGGACTTGTAAGCCAACGCAAGGCTTGAAAAGTAATCAGAATTATATTTAAAAAAAAGTTAGAACGTTCTATTCAGAATTTCAATCTATAGTTTCGGTTTTTAAAAAAAAAACTTTATTTCTTTCATGAAAATGATTTATTTCTCAAAGATGTTTCATATCGAAACCTATTTTTTATAGCTCTTCCCTTTCTGTTACACAACGACATCGTTTGTTAGAGCGAGAAAAAATACTTTTTTTTGCCTCTTCCATTTTCAGTAGATGTTATTGAGACTAGATCATAATAGATCCGATGTATATAGCTCATTTATGACTTTCTGGGCTTAACGACTACTAAATGCCACAAATGGTCTCCCATCTACAGACTGACAGCGACAAGCGCTGCTTACCTTAGCCAACGTGACAGTCGCCGCGGTTCCTCAGCGCCACGAGCGTAAATTAAAAAAACTTTTAGACTCCCAATTATTCTTTGTACTTTATTCAGTATGACTATTCAGCTGGCAATATATAAATGAATGGTTTCACATAAAATTCGTATTATAAATAAATATTTTGTATTTTCAATGTAGATTACGGAGCTTTGGATTTGAATTCCGCTCTAATTTAATTAATACGTCACAATAATGACACAGTATAAAAAACAAACAGTATAGAAACTACGTACAAACGCTCGAAACGGCACACTCACACAAACATGCGTAATATTGCGTTACGACGTGATTCCTAAGCGAACGTTGCGGTACGCGCAGTATCAACCAGCTCAACGTTGCGCATATTTGTGTGAGTGTGCCATTTTCGAGCGATTGTACTGTAGTTTTCGCACTGTATGTTTAATAAACTGATAATATGATGATCTGGAATCTGATTACGCCTACAGTGTTTCTCAAAATAGATGTCTCGAAGAATTCGCGAAACATATTGTTTGTTATTAGGGATTGTTTCCGACATTTAGTGACAAAAACTTTACAGCTTTGTCAGTTTGACAGGTATTTTAAACATTAATGTATGTCAAGCAAAATGCTGGTATTAAAACAAAATTGAGGGAAATTGCTTCAAGTACCAATAAAATGCAAAATGGCGCCGCCAAGACAACTAATACTTGACCATTCTAGAAAATAAAATTAACATTTAAGAGGCAAAATAATTATTACCCCAACGAATAATATTATATGAAATGTTTTACATCTTTTTGATATTTGCTTCCAATAAAATGTGATATATGATTACTTCTAGCAATAAAACGTACCTAAATCTTTGCGTGAAATATTTTCATTCAGTTAAGCTGGAAAAACGCTTTTTTAAATCAATATATCTCAAATTTAGATATGTCAAAGTCACAGAAATATGTGAAAGTCACAGAAAGATAATTGTCAAAATCAAACAAAGATCAGTTTTCAAAGCTGGTTATATTTTATAATGTATTCATACGATAAATTCTTAATTAAATAAATGTTTTTTTTAACTATTTGAAATAAATTAGTACCTAAATAAAGTTTCAAATGATTGTAGAAAGAAAAGTTTGATTACGTAGTTTGAAAAAAAATAAAAACGGTTAGTAAACAAGCCATTTGACAGAGTTTAAACCACGTTATACGCCAATGTTGTAGCAAGTCATGATTGACGCACTTAATTTATTCACTGGTTTGTGTTTAAATTTGACTCTGTTTAGTTTTACAACCGCATAACAAAACTGTGAGTTTATAAAATGTCATAGAATATGTCAAAGTCACAGAAAGATATATTCAAACACATAAATATAATTAATTATGTTAAAGGCTATATAATGCCTCCATTTAATAAATTCATGCGTTGCTGTAAAATAAAAGCATTTATACTTTTGTACAAAATTTTCTTTCAGTTCTTTTTTTTAAAATAATTTTAGTAGTTTTAGAGACTGTATCGTTGTTTTGGTGCCTTATCGTTTTAGCTGGTGACCTGGGATCATTTGTTTAGTTATAATTATAATGTAATCATCAGATATCATACTATTGTTCTCTTAAGCCATGTAAAAGTACAAGTCAGTAAGTACCCTTTACGACTTTGAAAATCACATTTATACTGTCAGTTTAAGGACCAACGCACTCCGCCGCCACTGCAGTGGGGTTGTAATTTAAAAGGTAATAAAATAAAAGATTGTACAAATTCGCGTGGTTTGAAAACTAATAATAGGGATACAGAGCTATTGTTGACGTCACTGTGACTGTTAAAAGCCGATGGATTAGCGTATTGTTTCTCAACTTAAGAGTCGTGACCCTCCGGGCTCTCGTGAGCAAATATAAAGGAGGTCAAGATTTGTCCAAAAAATATGCTAATAGGAGTCTTAACTTTGATTGCGACGTGATACTTGGTAGTTGGTTCATCTGGCGATAAAAGGGGCCACGACACTAAACACTTTGAGAAACGATGGTTTAGCGAATAGACCTACCGATGCTGTGAGGATTAATTGTTATTTATCTGAAAAAAAGCCTAAGCTGGGTTCAATGTATGCTGATATTAGGATAAATGGCAATCGAAGTAAAAATATCGGTCAAGTGCGAGTCGGATTTGCGCTCGCATGATTCTTGATTACTATTTGGCTTGAGGCCATAGCCACATGTATTACGGTTAAAAGATATAGCCCTGTAATAGACAGATGGACAGCGCGTGGGCTCAGTATTAGGATACCGTTTGCTGCCTTTGGGTACGGAACCCTCAAAAATAGGTTAAAAATATTAAATACCTAATTATTTTTCCGTTTTTTTGTGAGATGAGTTGAACAAACCTGAATGTTTTAATCCTTGTGAAAATTAACTACAAAGAAACGAAATTTCATCAAATAATGTTGATCAATTTAGTCAAATAGTGCGCTACAATCTATGAATAAAATAGATATGTCAAATGATAGGTCATCAATGTTTAAAAATGTTTGATTTTCTGGTGGATTTTGTTTAATTTGAGTTTTTGGTTCTATTTTCATTATTGGCTGCCTATTGTCGAAATTTGACAAAATTAAAAACTGTTTCCAAATGTTTCTTATTGATATCGGGTACTAAAATGAGATAAATTCGTCGAAAGCTAAGCATTACATAAAATTAAAACACAAACCGAAGAAAATGGTACGAAACTATTTTGTCTGCCTATTTATATAGATAATTAGAGTGTTATAGTTTAGTTATACCTATTAAATTTCGACTCATTTTATAAATGCGAAAAGGGGTAAAAATAGTATTATCATAAAAGTACTTTACGTTTAACTGTGAATAGGAACGGCATTCCGCCATATTGTTACAAAAATAAAACATGTTTAAAACCAATTAAGATTTCATAAGATTTATTAGTACACTTTAATATTTCATATATTAGTAAGACTCACGAAATTTATTATTCTAAAATACACTTTCATTAAATTATCTTAATTTGAATTAAAATCTTAAATATGATACACATTGTTATTTGTTAATCATATTTAAGATGTTAATTCAAATTAACATCTGCCTCGTTGGTATAGTGGTAGCAAGCGCGACTGCTGACCACGAGGTCCTGGGTTCGATCCCCTGGTCGGGCAAAATGTTATTGGGTTTTTTCATTAGGAAATTCTCAGTAGCGGCACGGAGTCTGGAATTGTGCCTGGTTGATGGCAATAGGCTCACCCCCTATTACATGGGACTTATAACATAGCTGGCAAAACGTGGTTGTACTGCACACTTCTGCCTACCTTCTCTGGGAAATACAGGCGTGAGTCTATAAATAAATTAATAATTCAAATTAAGAATTTAGTAGAAATGGGCCTTAGTTTAAATAGAAAAAAAAAAAGATCTGTATGCATCTTTCTTCCTCCAAGTAACAGTTGAAAGGAGAGGTCAATGACGTTCCTATTCTGTGGTCTCAACGCATAGTACTTATTTAGGGTTATTCTACTATGAATTCTATGGTCACTACAGCTAAGCTTATAATTAAGTTGTATAGAATTGTACATTATGTAATTATTATATCAAATAATTGTTTTTCTATTGTATTCTGTTCAATTTATATTGTGATCTAATATAAATAAATTTATCAAATTATTGTGTTAATTAAATTGTTTAGATTTTACATATTGTTCGGTACAAAAG
Source organism: Protodeltote pygarga (assembly GCA_936450705.2). Lineage (NCBI taxonomy): Eukaryota > Metazoa > Arthropoda > Insecta > Lepidoptera > Noctuidae > Protodeltote > Protodeltote pygarga. The sequence continues at coordinate 692,776 of OW388274.2, forward strand.
TATTACTTATTGTGGATATGATTATTTAAAATAAATACATTAAGAAATAATGTCATTCCAGTATGTCAATTAATAGTCAACCGCATTTTATATTCCTAGAATATATACCTACACTTGTTTTACATAGCTACACAAACATTTACCGCCCTAGATTAATAATACTAATATTACATTTATTTCAATAAAAATAATGCAAGTCCTTGACATTTTAACCGACCTCCAAAAAGAAGGAAAAGTTTTCGGAAATTTTAAATTTACTATTTATAGGATCTAACATGAATCAGAGATTTAAATTTCTTAGTCAGAAGCCTTCGTTTTTCCAAAAAATTAACGCTAATACTTTTGTATCAAACTTTAACTTTTCTTACTCAATTGTAAATTTTATTTTGTGAATATAAAATCTAATATATAAACATTAGATCCACGGTCCTATTCGCAGTATGCTGCCAATACAATGTATTCCTTACATAAAGAATAAATGAATGATTTAAATAAACTTGACTTGATTTTCATTTATCATAGTTATTTAATTCCTAGAAATAATTAACCCTTTAACCGCTTGGCTAAATATCAATTGCCGTTCCTTTAGTGCTCAACATTGTTTACCGACTCGTCTTGGTTGTAACTAACTCCGTAAACGATAGTCGGGTATACTACGAACAGTAGTAGCACAAAGATATAACAAAAAAACCATAAATTATCTGCCACGGCTGCAATGAGAGAAAGTATTGGGTGTATAGATTACAATAGTGAAGAAATTTCGAACCCCGGAACAGAAAAAAAAAACATTGGAGCATGGAGCAGAATTAAACCTACGCAATAAAACGCAGGCAAAAATAAAAAATTATGACGTTAGATAAAAAAAATTACTTCACTATTGTAATATAAATAACCAATATTATCTCCCATTGCAGCCGTGGCAGATAATTTAGAAGCACCTTATATAATCGTGAAACCTAAGGCAATATTATCCTAGAAATAGAAAAAAGTCTGGATGGGTTCCTTGCGAAGTAATAAGTGGTGTAAAGGTATCTACAGAGTTATTTGTAAAACACCAGCTTCCTTAAAAGGGGTCATTGAACTCATTATTATGAACAACTTTTACTATGGGACCAACCCTGAAATCGAAAAAAAAATCAACTGTTCCATACATTTATGTTCACATGACTCAACAAAAAATCATCTGTCATAGTATTTAAGTTGTTCATAATGATGAGTTTAATGGCCCCTTTTAAGGATGCTGGTGTTTTACAAATAATGTATATGGCGGATGTTTGGGGAAGCGCAGGGAGGGGTGCCAACGCCCTAGAAGGACATACACTGACCTCATTGGTGATGTCCTTCTAAAAGATCAGGTGTGCAGAACCTACTCGCAACCGGCGCGTATGTATGACTAGATATATGAATGTAGACGAGGCAAAGAGACTATATAGGAACCGTAGCAGGTGGCGTTCTGTAGTTTCTGCCTACCCCCATGGGAAAAAGACGTGAATTTATGTCTCTGGATATAGAATGTTTAAAGTTTTTTACGGGATAGTAGCCACAAACGAGACAGGAGCGCGAAGTTCAAGCGATGGGTGCAGCAGAGTATTCCAGGGACACGATAGCTTTGTAAAACCAATGCAAACGGCGAGGCCGCGAGAGTCAGAACTGCTTATTACATGAACTAATACAAACTGCTCTTAATTCGAGGAACAAAATAACAATTTAAGCCCTTAATTTAAAATACACAAACAGTAGTTACTACACAGATACACAGTCAGTAAATAGCAATCAACAAAGTCACCATCTGCCTAGCCTTTTCCCAACTATGTTAGGGTCGGCTTCCAGTCTGCTGAATACCAGTGTTTTACATGGAGCGACTGCCTGTCAGACCTCCACAACCCAAATACTGGGTTACACGATACCCCTTGGTAAAACTGGTTGTCAGACTTTCGGGCTTCTGACTACCCGTAACGACTGTCAAAGATCTACAATTGATAGCCTGGGCCAACGCTTAACGTGCTAGCCGAGGCACGGAGAGTGATAAAAATTTATAAAACGCACATGACTTAAAGTCAGAGGTGCGCGCCTTGGGTTCGAACCCGAGACCATTAACTTGCCAGTCAACGGTCACCACCACTAGGCTATCACGATTCTACCTCTACACTAACTCTAGTTACTATACAGATACAGTCAGTAAATAGCAATCAACAAAGTAATTAGGAATATATAAGTCTTACGGCTCTTCAACGTGCTTTCAGTGTCCGGCGGAGGTAAGTAAGATCTTTTTACTAGCCGATTAAAATTATTTATATAGTCCTTACAATATATTATCGCAGAAAAACGTGTTCGGGGCAAATTTTCATATTACAGATAGCATTGCAAATCTGCGCGTAAGTTTTGTATCAAAGTATAAGTTGTCACGTTCGCTCGATAGATGGCGTTACGGGAAAATGTAGAAGTCGCTATCGTTTCGTTACAACGCGCATCGTAAGCACAGAGTGCCGTAAGAGCTTGTTTACTGAACTGGTTTGACTCGTCAGATTACCTTAGTCATTACTCATTTTTAACAATTGCTTTCATATTGTTTATATATTTTTTGATGAGATGGATTTATAGAAATATAAACTCTGTCTTTAGTCTTCTTCTTATCGTATGGTTGATTGATGAACAACCTGGTGTCAGGGTTTAAACCGCCCGTAGGTCTCTGACATGGCTTTACACACTGTTGAAAAATCTCTCAGTGCTGGTTTCCTCACGATATTTTCCTTCATCGTTTATAGCAAGTGATAATTAATTTTTAAAACGCACATAAATCCGAAAAGTTAAAGGTGCGTGCGTGGATTTCGAACCTAACACCTTTGACTTGGCAGTCCAAAGGTCATACCACTAGACTATCACTGTTTCCAGATTAATTTGGTTCATTCTTTGCTCAAAGAGTCAGCATTGCCATCCAGTGTGGCAACTGGCAATGCTGCCACTTGCCAGCCTCCTGGACACCAAGTGCGTAGTGAGGTATGAGCAGAGGGGAGGGAGACGCCCCCCCTAGAATAAGCAGCAATGCTCACAAACCGTAAAGTAATATTACGCACCTATAAAAAACAAAGTTTTTCAACGGTGTGTAAAACCATGTCAGAGACCTAAGGGCGGTTTAAACTCTGACACCAGGTTGGTCAACCAGACCATAAAGAAAGAAAGAAGAAAGATTCTATAACTTTAAGTGAGTGACATCATATCCTTTATATTCGTCACACTAACAACTCCAATAATGACGAAATGCATTAGCAGGCAGTGACGGATTAAGACTACTTGATGCCCTAAGCAATAAATGCCTGTGGGCCCCCTATCCATGTCTTTATTTATCCTTTACTGCCTAAAAACACAAGTTTTTTTTTAATAACATACTTTAGAAGTGGGGTAGGTGCGACAACAAAGTCCTAGAAACTTTTTTTGGTGTGGTTTTGGTGACGTGACAGTGAGACGTGATAATAAATGATAATAAATTATTCTTATTCTTATATTCTTATTCTAATATATTATTGCAGAAAAACGTGTTGGGGGCACATTTTCATATTACAGATAGCTTTGCAAATCTGCGCGTAAGTTTAGTATCAAAGTATAAGTTGTCACGTTCGTTCGATAGATGGCGTTACGGGAAAATGTAGAAGTCGCTATCGTTTTGTTACAACGCGCACCGTAAGGACAGAGTGCCGTAAGAGCTTGTTAATTGACTTAACACGTCACGTCAATTGTTTCGATAAATTATTTTATAAGATGGATTTATAGAAATATAAACTCTGTCTTTAGTCTTCTTCTTCATCGTATGGGGGTGATGAACAACCTGGTGTCAGGGTTTAAACCGCCCGTAGGTCTCTGACATGGCTTTACACACTGTTGAAAAATCTCTCAGTGCTGGTTTCCTCACGATATTTTCCTTCATCGTTTATAGCAAGTGATAATTAATTTCTAATACGCACATACCTAAATCCGAAAAGTTAGAGGTGCGTGCCTGGGTTTCGAACCTAACACCTTTGACTTGGCAGTCCAAAGGTCATACCACTAGGCTATCACTGCTTCTAGATTAGTTTGGTTCATTCTTTGCTCAAAGAATCAGCATTGCCAACCAGCGTGGCAATGCTGCCACTTGCCAGCCTCCTGGACACCAAGTGCGTAGTGAGGTATGAGCAGAGAGGAGGGAGACGCCCCCCCTAGAATAAGCAGCAATGCTCACAAACCGTAAAGTAATATTACGTACCTATAAAAAACAAAGTTTTTCAACGGTGTGTAAAACCATGTCAGAGACCTAAGGGCGGTTTAAACTCTGACACCAGGTTGGTCAACCAGACCATAAAGAAAGAAAGAAGAAAGATTCTATAATATGATTATTTAACGGACGGATTAAGACTACTTGACGCCCTAAGCAATCCATGCCTGTGGGCCCCCCTATCCGTAGGTGAACTAGAATCGGTCTTTAAACCTTTACTGCCTAAAAACATAAGTTTTTTGTAAAATAAGATGAGATGAGATGTAACGTACTTTAGAAGTGGGGTAGGTGCGACAACAATCAGTCCTAGAACCTTTTTTTGCTGTGGTTTTGGTGACGTGAGAGTGAGACGTGATGCCCTAAGGATGGATTTTTTTGTGCTTCTTCTGGTGCCCTCTCAGACGTAATGCTCTAGGCAATTGCTTAATTTGATTAAGGGTTAATCCGTCACTGTTAGTAGTTAGGTACCGTCATTCAATAATTTCCTAGGAATCATTTCATAACAATCATGAAAAAAGTCGGTCGGGTTGTAATGGAAACTTCATCGAATTATAATTGACTTGATGGCTTATACCTTGGTCGAGCAGTTGCAGTCGATACTTTTAAAGTCTTTGGAGCTGATGCCGGGGTCATGGGACCACCACAGGGATTTAAGTTAAACAAAGTGCCTCCGCCACGACTTTATATAGACTTCTTCATCATATGGTTGATGAACAACCTGGTGTCAGGGTTTAAACCGCCCGTAGGTCTCTGACATGGCTTTACACACTGTTGAAAAATCTCTCAGTGCTGGTTTCCTCACGATATTTTCTTTCATCGTCTTAGCAAGTGATAATTCCTTCATCGGCTTAGCAAGTGATAATTAATTTTTAAAACGCACATAAATCCGAGAATTCAGAGGTGCGTGCCTGGGTTTCGAACTTATAACCTTTAACTTGACAGTCCAAGTCATACCCATAGAAATCTATATCTTCTTCTATACTTATAATAAATCTGTAGAGAGGCCAATTTTGTACATTAAATATATTTAAAAAATAACTATCAGGGGGTGATCAGGGATCGATACTGATGCCGAAAATGCAATCAGTAAAATTTTTGTCTGTCTGTCTGTCTGTCGGTCTGTATGTTCGTTATAGAAACAAAAACTACTTGACGGATTTTAACGAAATTTGGCACAATTATTCTTCATACTTCTGGTCAGGTTATAGTATACTTTTCATTACGCTACGATCAATAGGAGCAGAGCAGTGAAGGGAAATATTGGGAAAACGGGAGAAGTTACTCCATTTTTTAAGCTTCCGTCGCGTGTGCAGCCTTAATGGTTAAAGCTACATAGAAATCATGTATGACGGAAATGGTCTCCTTAAAATTATATAAATAAATTCTTTGACAGAATATGTCTATCTTTTATGGTTGAATCACAATAACACGTGAAACTCCCGATAGCTTAGCAATTCGGAGCTTTCTGATTATATTTGTCTACTCTTACGTTGACAACACTCTCACTCATCCCTAATTAAAAAAGTTAACATTATTACCTATTCAATAAAAAAAGAATCATATAAATCGGTGTAGAAACACCAAAGTTATACATGAAATACGCTAATAAGTCATCGCGCGTGAATACAGAATCATGCTATAAGGATTATTTTTGTGTATCGTCAACCACATCTTATATCGTCGGTTTACGGTGACGTAACAAATATTATATTAAGTAGGGACAATTCTTGGCTATGCGATAGATCTATTTTAACTCCTCGCAATGACCAGGCATCTGAGATTAATAACAAAATACTGTCGAATATACAGGGGGAAACCAAAGTTTATAGATCAATAAATAGAATGGTCGATGAACAAGAAGCCACTAATTACCCGATAGAATTTTTAAATTCTTTAAATATGCCCGGACTTCCTTCTCATGAAATTTGTTTAAAAATTGGCATTCCGAATATTCTGCTCCGAAATTTAAGACCACCACAACTTTGCAATGGAACTCGACTAAAAGTAACCCAGTTGCAACAAAATATAATCGAGGCTCAAATTTTAACAGGTTGCGGTGCAGGAGAAACCGTCTTTATTCCCATAATACCAAATAATTTTCCATTCCAATTTAAAAGGACGCAATTCCCAGTATCGGCGTGTTATGCAATGACAATTAGTAAGGCTCAAGGGCAGACTTTTCGTGTTGCCGGAGTAGATCTCGGTGTCAGTTGTTTCTCGCATGGTCAGTTTTATGTTGCTCTTTCCCGTGTTAGCAGTTCTAGAAATCTTTATGTTCACGTGCCGGACGGGTCAACTTTCAATTTATTTTACCCGGAAGCTTTGCGCTGAAGTATTTTCGTTCTTTATGTACTAAAGCCTATGTGAACGTGATCTAAACAATATTACCAATACATTAACTTAATAACACACAAGGAGTTACACGCTGATGGAGTCGCGGGCACAGCTATCTATACTTTTCTGCCGGAAGTCACTATTCCACGCGGACGAAGTCGCAGGCAAAAGCTAGTATTAAATAAGTCTTCTTTCCGATATCTTTAGTCATACGACTAGGCTATCACTGCTTAAATTTATATAGACTTAAGGTTTTACTCTATATAAAGTTTGGCGTAGTCTCTGGTGCTGGACTTTACTTAGAATAGTTTAGAGTATAAACGATATATTTTTTTTATTATTCTAAGGTGGTAAATAAGCATACTGCCAGCCTGATGGTAAACGATTACTGTAACCTAAAGACGAATGCAATACCAGAGGTATCGCTTCCGCTCTGCTGACCTTATAAAAACTTTTCACTCCTTTTTTTAAGAACTCTATAGGTGCTGTATGTAGTCTCTTGGGAAAACCTCGGTCGGAAGTTGATTGCACAATCTGAGCGTGCGTGGAAACTCCTCTGATACCGTATGCTGTGAGACCACTTTGGCTCCATGATAATTATGTGAAAGTACTACCCGCGGGTGGAGAGAGGTGCGAAGGTAGAAAGATGGTTAAAATTCTTACACAAATCGATGTGTAGTTGAAAATCAAGTCACCACCATGTATTTCTTCTGGTGTCCCTTTCGAAGCAGTAAATAAAATGGCCATCCCATTTACGGGATGACTGCGTCCAGTGCTGCTCGACCTGTGATCATGACCACTGCACCTCATAGCTTAGGTAATTATTGTTAGAAATCGGACTGGCCAATGTTATTATTTTTTAATGAAGTGGAGACAGTAGGAAGGGATACTTCTATAGCAATTACACAGTGTCAAGGGGAATTTCAGTTCAGGAGGTATTTTTTAAACACTAAGGTGGCATAGCTTGGGTTTTAAGGTGTGGCGCTTGCAACTCTATGGGCACCCCTTGCGAATTTGTAAAAATATATTTGCGCTCTTTTGAACAACCAGTCTCTTGAGTCTATGTGTACGAAAATCTATGAGTCGATTAGAGAGAAAACCTAAGTCTACTACTTAAATAATTACTAAAAAGACCAGTAGTGGATGTGTAGTCCTCTTGGAGATGCCCTTGACTAGAAACAACCTGCCGCAAGTGCTCGCCCTTGAATTTGAACTCACGGCCTTGCTGGCCGCCGTACTTGTGGCCACTCTGCTATAATATTTAAAGAGGGTTTCATCAAAAAGAACCAGCAGCAAAAGCCAGCACCAAAATGACTATAAACATTGGTTTTATAGACTCACTCACGCCTGTATTCCCCAGAGGGGGTAGGCAGAGATGTGTAGTACACCCACGTTTCGCCGGTTATGTAATAAGTCCCATGTAATAGGGGGCGAGCCTATTGCCATTAACCAGGCACAATTCCAGACTCCGTGCTGCTACTGAGAATTTCCTAATGTAAAAACCCAATAACACTTTGCCCGACCCGGGGATCGAACCCAGGTCCTCGTGCTCAGCAGTCACGCTTGCTGCCACTAGACCAACGAGGCAGTCACTGGTTTTGTGAACACAAAAAATGCAATGCACCATGTAGTGGAGGAGCTTAGCTTCACTTACATAGGAATAGTTGTTTGTATAAGTACCTTAAAACATAATATTAATGTAATTCAGAATATTTATATTTAGTGCTTTAGTAGCCATTCTTATAGTCCCCTATCCGTTCTTATCTTTGATAGTCGATACAGAGAGTCAGTATCCTCATAAAATCCCGACAATTGATCTAATATTTTTGTGATTTTTTTTACAAGTTTATAGCACATGTTAGCATGTTAGCTTATTAAATTAATTTAATAAGAAAAAACAACTTCTTAATAAATAATTGTAATTGATCTAACTTTAGAATATCGTATACCTTTGGGTTGCAGGGTTGAGACAGGCAGTCGCGCTGATGAAAATGATATTGAGCTACATTTGGGTAGATTAGAAGCTGACCCCGACTAAGTTTGAGAATAGCTATTCTCAAACTTAGTCGGGGTCAGCAGTCTCATAACTACGAGAATGAATATAATTTAATTATTTGTAATTTTGTATGTAATTTTCACCGCATTGAACAATAACATGTTCTTAGGTGTACAGGTTGGATCCTGCTATTTTCTAATTTACTAAATTATTCAAATAGTACAATGGAAGGCGTGTCGTTATTTTAAATTTTTAATCACCGAGCAAAAACTAATGCAGAGAATGGAAACATCCTCACATTAATGACGATTGCATTAGTCCATTGCAACTGCAGCGTGTTCGTGGGTGCGGTCGGCCACTACAAGGCTTTAGTTATTACTATAACAAACTCCGCATCGCTGTGTCGTGGTGCGATACTACTAACATACGATACGATATTCTTTTAATTTTTGTTTCTGTTACGCTTTGTACTTACTTACTTTTGAAGTTTCGGATTAAGTGGAAGTGGAATCAGGCAATAATGCTTGATTTTGTGTTCTTTGTAGAGAACATAGTATATATAATTATTTAATAAGAAAATTTGAAAAAACAACTGATACGGATGGGATTCGAACCCACGATCTTTGACATACCGTGTCGAAGATCGTGGGTTCGAATCCCATCCGTATCAGTTGTTTTTTCAAATTTTCTTTTTAAATAATTATATTTAATAAGCTATCATGTGCTACAACATGTAAAAAATTCACAAAAATAACATAGTATATTTTAACGGATGGGATTCGAACCCACGATCTTCGACATACCGTGTCGAAGATCGTGGGTTCGAATCCCATCCGTATCAGTTGTTTTTTCAAATTTTCTTATTAAACAACATGTAAAAAATTCTCAAAAATAACATAGTATATTTTATTTAAAGCATACCAATGAAGCTTGATACCTTTTAAAGCCAAAGATTTAAAATAAATAATTACTTGGGCCCAATTTCACCATTCACTTTATAAACCGAGATTAATAAACTAAGTTCAACTCCACGAAAATTGCCGAACTTAGTTAAATGCTTGAACCGAGTTTAACTTGATTGATCGCGTTTAGAGCCGATTTCACCACTGTCACTAAACGCGATCAATCGAGTTAAACTCGGTTCAAGCGTTTAACTGAGTTCAGAACTGCAATTTGTGTATGGCTGAACTTAGTTTAATTAAACTCGGTTATTATAGTGAATGGTGAAATTGGGTCTTAGTGTCAGTGGTGAACTCGGCTTTTAGTCTTGTTTCAAATCCACAGCACGTTTCGCTTTCAAAATCGGATCGTAAGCACAAAAAAGCCTCGCTACATCAAAAACATTAAAGTAATTGCTACCCTATACCCTGCTAAAAGGTGCGCCGGCGCCGTGCGGGAATTAATAACGACTTGTCTGCTTATCTTTTTCATGTAGATGGGGTTAATAGATTACGTTGAATAATTAATTTTGAATTTTTCGATCGCAGTTTATTAGTGGAGATTAAAACCTTTCGCATTGGCCTTATTGATTGATTACCGCTTAGGAATTTTCTATTATGGCCTATATCTCGCTCCTAGGCTCTTCAATCGTTACCCACATTAGTGGGGATCATTACCATGCTATGTGGTCTTGGCCTGAACTGTCTGGCGCCAAATATTGCCTCTTAGATGGTCATCCGCAGGGCACTATCTGGTCCGTCTAAGGAATGGTTGTTTACTGTTCGTGGACTCTCCTTATTTGCCTTTCCTATTATTGGCAGTGATGGCCTAGTGTTAAAAGGACTGCCAGTCATACGTGGAAGATTCAGACTCTATTAGAAATGAGTTATCACTTGCTAAAACAGTGAGGGAAAACATCATGAGACACACACCTCTGATATGGTTATATCAGAGGCCTATGGGCGGATTAAACTCTAACATCAGGCAGACATTTTTGATAGGGTAGGTTACACATACAAATACTACTTAATTTCACTGGTTTGTCGTCTGCGTCGTATCTAATTGGTATCATATAGTTGTCAGGGTGGGCAGTGCCTTTTTGCCTATATGAACTGCACGCTCCTGACACTAGATTGTTCACCAATCATACAATACAAAAAGAAGATAATTGGAGAAGAACACTCCTAAACCAACTTCTTCACTTATACTACGTAAAAATAATTTATTATTTATTACAAAACACTCCCGAAACATTAATAAAAGTATAAAACAAGAGGGTACACGGCCATAATACGTTTCACCCTTCAGTAGCAAGGTCTCTGTTCTGACCATGAAATTAACTAACATTATTAGAATATATTACTTATGTTAAACTAGCCAGACTTCGAGTTTTTGCTAATGTAAATTATAGCCATGTTGGTTGTTTATGAGCTGTTGTGAAGGTAGCTACTGATTGGGTTCCAGTCTGATGAATTGGGGCTTCTTTGCGTCCGTCTTATTATGCCAAGCTCTCATTTTACGAAGTTCAATATGACAAGATTGCAGAATGAAGAGATTACAAAATGACAAAATCTCAAAATGACAAGATCTCAAAATGATAAGATCTCAAAATGACAAGATCTCAAAATGATAAGATCTCAAAATGACAAGATCTCAAAATGACAAGATCTCAAAATGACAAGATCTCAAAATGACAAGTTCTCAAAATGACGTAATCTCAATATGACATTATTGCAGAAGGTCGAGATCTCAAAGTCTCTGGATTTCGTATGTGGGTTTCATAAATTTTAATAGGTATTCTATCGTGGTGTATGTGGGTGTACTGTCTATACCTCTACCTCTGCCTACCCTCTCCGGGGAAAACGCGTGAGTCTATCCAAAAATATGGATAACAAAATCGCTATGATACCTATGTATCTTACTTAATACTTACAATAAGTCATAAAAAGGGAAAAAATATCATGGAAAAGTCCATGGTGCGTGCCTTGGAAAAGATGGAAATACTTCTGAGCAATTTTTTTCCTGTCCTACGGTCATTGCTCTCGCATGCTACGTAACAATCGTTCCCAGACATCTAGAACCCTACCTACCCTACGCGAGCCGTGCGTGAACATACGTAATCAGAGATTTGCAAATCAGCCACTAGTACTTCACCACGCACCGCAGTTAACATCGTCTAACAATATGTTATGTATTCACACACTGCTAAACTGTTAATTAATGAAATTAATAGAATTCCTCGCTGTTTTGCTACAAGGTTTCAAATGTATGAATTACGTGTACCTAGTAACCTATGTTTTTTAAAAAAGAACGCAATGTGATTAGTTTTATTTTACAAAAAAACTTGTGTTTTTTTTGTTGCGAAAAATCACTATTAAAACCTCATTTTCTTACAAATGAGCCAAAAAACTTGCCCTCTTTTACGTCTTAAATCGGATAAAGTCATCACATACCACGTATTTTGTGAACATGACATCGTAACCTAAAATAGCGCCAATAACACTAAACTCGCTGCCGAACGCACCTTAGCGTAATTAAAAAACAAAATTATTCCACCCCGTGTGATTAACAGCACACCCTCGGCGCCGCCACCCACACACCTCCCCTTTCTTCACACAATGGTCAGTTGTAACACAACTGCCTTGTAAGACATAGCGTAGCCTTAGAAACTAGGAACAAAACAATAATAAACAACATTTTTTTAACAAAAAATCGCAAAATTACAACAAATAACAGTAATAAGTGTGAAGAATAATCTAAAATGTTTATTTTTTTGTAATAAAAGTGTTAAAAATGCAAAATTTTCGGATCATGGCCGAGAAACTGAAATCTAACCTTCATAAGTTCTTTTTTCACAAGGAAACAATATTTTTCGTGTTCCATTAATTTTATGTGAGTCAATTCCAAACTTAAAAATGACAGTTACGCTTTATTTTCGCGCCAGAAAATTAAAAATGGTGGCAGTGTACGTTATATATTACGTGTTCAAAAGAAAATTGAAATGATGACGTTTCAAATGTGTGTAAAAATAAAATATTAGCAAAAATGTGAACTTGTGACTTGGAATTGTTGTTTTTTAATTAAAAAATACTAATTAAGTGTGTGTTGTGCAATCATTGATTGGATTTAATTAATAATAAGTAAGTTTTATTTTACTTTAAATAATAGTCTTACTATATTTTACGTCATTTTGTCAACCTAATCTTGATTTATTAAACCTAATTACATACAACACAAAAAATCTTTGTGAAATAAGTTCCGTGCTCTACTTTTTTCGTCTAGCGTATATTTTTAATTATACCCTAACGTTTCCTGTAATAAATTAAGTTTTGAAAATAAGATTTTACGATTATTTTAAGGGTGATTCATTAGGATCATATCTCGTATTATTATATTAATAATTAGGCGTTTCAGTTAGATATTTTTAAGGTCCGCCAAGAACGCGTACTATCTATAGACAAGATGAACGATCTCTGGTTTACAATAAGACAGAGAAGTAAAAAAAATATGTGAGGTAGTTGTCCCGCAGTGGGATGATTCATACTTATAGTATGAATAATATCAGATTTATTTAGTAAAAATTAATTACATTAATTTCTTATAAAGAAATAAAATTATTGCAAGAGTTCTTGAGGTCCACACGGAACTATAAAGATAGAATAAAATTGTTTATGGCCGCCCGTGACTTCATCCACGTGTCATTCCAAAGTTTTATGAAATATTCCTAAAATATTTTCTCAATATGCCTACGCCGTCAAATAGTCAAACTTGATAAGTCAATATAATATAACTGTTAAGATTATGTGGTTTGTAGCATTCTAAAGGTTAAGAGCATACTACTTATCTGACTTTTCCCCCTCTTAGAGATCGCGTTAAACGGGTACCTAATATTTTTTTTTTTACTGCTTTCCTGCCTTACCCTGTCAATTATACTATATAGTATATATAGTATATATCTTGTTCATAAGTCTATTCGTTAGGGTCTATTCGATCCTTAGATGACCTTGTAAGATTCGCCGGCTGACCTACTAGGTAGTAATAATTTGAATATTTTTACTATGATTCAACAGAGAAATTTATGTGTTATATCCACAACTAGAGCTCCAGAAGTTTCTAAAAATTCTCAAGAATAAACAGCTTACCTAATGATGTTTATTAAATGGAGAAAAATGCTTTAAATAGGGTGATAATGTTCAAGTGCAGTCAAAAAAATAATGGGAAAAAATATGAGCAGTTTGTTTTTTTAATATAATTTTTGAATGTCCTTACAACATCATTAACATCAACATTTAATGTAACTATTTATATTAAACATTAGAAAAACTCCCGATATAGAAAAATCCTATTTTTTTAGCTAAGAACACTCTCGATCAAATTATCTTTCAAATAAAAAAAACTGCAGCATAAAAAACATCTGACATGACTTTCGTTGAAAAATCTCTCAGGTATGCTGGTTTCCTCACGATGTTTTCCCTTACCGTTGTCAACAATTAATTTCTCACATGAATTCGAAAAATCAGACTGACGTTTGAGTAGGCAGTCCAACTGTCATACCTCTAGGCATAGGTACTCGTAGTACCTAATATCTAAGCTTTAAATACCAAAATCCAGTAGCTCTTGAAATGAAGCCATTACTGAGCAAAGTAATCGATTTTCGCCAACAGAACGTGTGGACGACTTCTACAGAATAATATACATGTAGTTAGATTTGCCTCTGATAACTTTTATTTTAGTAAATACAAATCTTTACAGTACTTATAGTTTGAAATAATCATAGACGATCGAAATTATATAGATTTTAGCGTTCCGTGGTAAAGCCAACCTTTTTAGTTTAGTCATGTTTGTCTGTCTGTTACCGTCTAGCATCTGATAATCTCTAGTAATGAAAAAAATGGCTGTATGATCAGATGCTAGAAGGAAATCCAGCTTAAATATACCTACATATCTATAATGCCGATAAAGTATTTAAATAAAACTTTAACAAAAAATAAATGTTACGACGCGTTTTTTTTTCAAGTATTATAATTATACTAGTATGGATATCAATTTAAAAAAAGATTGTTTTAAGGATACCTAAACATTAGACTCTGTAATAACATAATTTAAAATTATATCAATTAAATTTATTTATTTATTTATTATTAACTTTGACTTCGGTTTTCAAGAAACCAACTACAATAATCAAAGGTAATGGGAAAATAAAAAAATATAAAATGATTAATCTAAACGTTTGCTACGACTCGTAGGCCTTCGTAGCTTGCTACGAGCTACGAGCGCAAACTTAAGAAAACGGGATGATGTTTTTGGGAGACATCCTTGAGCTGGTTTCGGTACCAAGTATTTCTACACCGTTTTTTAGGGTTATGTACCGTTTTTTAATGAGTAATTAAACCCATGAAGCCTTTTGTATGACATAGATTTTATATTTTTTAATAGTATCCTATAGTGTCGTAGTGGCGCATTCCTTATGGACCCGCTTTGCAAGTATGTGTGGGTTTTTTTTTCTATGTCATTATGTATATTCTTCGTTAATCTAAGACACTATTGACTAACGGTGATGGAAAACATCGTGAGGAAACCTAAACTTAGTGGTCAGAGCCACTATCTCTCTCGCACATTGAAGATATAAAAATTTAATAAGACACTCGCAAAAACAACTGACTTGGGCGGAACTTGAACCCGCGATCCCTGGCGTGCCGTGCCATCGCTTTACCAACTAAGCTACCGAGTCCTGCCCGCTTCAGTTGAAATCACGAATCTCTTTCTTGACGCCTTAAAGCGCTTTGCAATTATACTTTTCGTTTGTTATTTAATTTTAAACTAATTAAGTTAACGGGGGTTGCAGTAATGCAGTTTGTCAATGTTGCGCGGCCTTCAGACCTTACGTGGCTCCATGGTACTTTACCTTGATATTTTGTGTGGAAACTGTTGATGGTAATTAGAAGGGTC
The DNA here is from genome assembly GCA_936450705.2 of Protodeltote pygarga. Lineage (NCBI taxonomy): Eukaryota > Metazoa > Arthropoda > Insecta > Lepidoptera > Noctuidae > Protodeltote > Protodeltote pygarga. Next base: position 708,240 of record OW388274.2, read on the forward strand.
ATTAGCGTGTCGAGGAGGTTCCAATGTATGTAATCTATGTAAATAAAAATCAATTGCTAAAAATGTTCAAAGCGACTAGACCGAATTTGATGTTTTTTTTTGTGTATTTGAGTGGGTTCATATTCGCAAAAAAGATTTTTATAAAAACAATGTTTTTAACTAAGCTTTTATATTGGAATAACAAAACTAAATACATTTGCAAAAATTTGTACTGTGCTGTTGACAGCTGAAGAGTTCTTTTATCTGAAGCTATAGCAATATAGCATTAATAGCCTAGTGGTATGAGTTATGACCGTAAACTGACAAGTCAGAGTTCTCGAGTTCGATCCCAAGGCCTCTGATTTTTCGTAAGTTATGTGCGTATTATAAATTAATTATCAGTTGTTAAAACGGTGTGGCAAAACATCGTGATGAAACCAACACACTTGAGAGATTTTTAATTGATGTATAGCCATGTCAGAGGCCTACGAGCGGTTTAAACTCTGACACCAGGTTGTTCATCAACCATACGATAAGTAGAAGACTGTACAGAAAAGAAGCGAAAATTCAAAAATTAAATTTTAGGTATTTAGATAAAACACATTTTGTAATTAGTTTACTGAACCCTGAAACGAAAGTTCAAATCAATTTGAAGCAAATTCAACACGTAGGTATTAAATTAATTTTAGGGAAATGTTAAGCCATTTATCAAACCCATAAACTGACAGTCATTTAACGTATCCATGGTGTATCATGGTGATGATACACCCTGTGTGTCGACACGCAGACAACATCAATCACGGCCGACTGCGGGAAATTTAATTATTTGTAATAATATTAGGGAATATTGATTAGAGCACATTTTTTGAGGCCAGTGCCCTTCAATTATGCTGATTCACTGCTGAGAGTGGCCGAAGGTCGATTTCTAGCCGAAGCTGAAGCAGCCGAATCAGCTATAGCGTTGAAAAAAGCATGAAAAATTCCCATTTCTTTCCAAATCTGGTGATTTTTTCAATGTTTAATTCGAAAGTGTCGAGAAAATTTGCCAGTATATATTTCATGTTTTCTTTTAAATAAAACTGTAAAAAACCATAGAGTGTGATAGAAACGGGAAAAATTTCGTGTTTTTTAACTCCATAGGCAAGGAATACGTAAAATGTGTTGAAAATGTAATAAAACTCGTTTTTTTTTAACTTTTCAAAACAATAAATGAAAAAACACCATAAATTGGAAAAAATATTGTTTTTTCGCCAATGCAAAAAAAACGGAATAATAACACAATCTGATTTTTTCGGGAAAAAACAAGTAGTTTTTTTCGGCATTTTCAACGCTAATGAGAATCCCACACTACCCGGTCTTTTCCCCGGAAGCCGACTGCCTTTTGAAGGTTTCCCCCCTTTAAAAAAAAGTAGGTATGCTTTCTAAAATTTTCAATTTTCTACTGTATCATAATTGCTACATACAATGTAAATTACACAAAAAATGTTAATCCAGTGTCAGCGATTCCTGATTTAGGTTTTAAACTTTCGACGTTCCAAAAAACATTTACCAAAATGTCCTTAAATGCAAAGAATTCATCCAAAACGTTCTGCATGTAGACAGGTTGCATGTGTTCTGTTTTTTGGCGAACTATAAAAGTAATTAGGCTATATATTTCACGTTAATTATGCAGTTATACTGCATACAACCAAGCGGTTGGACCAAATATTTTGCCATAATTATACGCAACTATTTACGAGTTAAAATAGGCTGTAAATGTCATTTTTTCCGACGAAAAAAACGGGTGTTATAAGTTTAATGTGTGTATCGTGTGTCTGTGCCATCGTAGCTCTCAAACGGAAGAATCAATTTTTATTTCGTTTTTTTTTTTATTTGTAAAAGAACTTGATCAATAGTATTATTCGTTTTTATATACATTTATTTAAGACTAAAACACCAATTATAAAAAGAAAAACCTAAATAACTTACTAAAATTTTATTATTATAAAATTATTCGTTTTTAAAAATTTAGAGGATTTTTTGTATCAAGGCTTTTTCAATTTTTAAATATATATTTGTTTATTAAGTTAATATACTTCTGAAGTTTCTTTCTCTTGCTGTATGGTTGATAAACAACCTATAGTCGAGGTTTAAACTGCACGTAAAACTCAGACAGTTTACATAACACCTCTCAGGTGTGCTGGTTTCCTCACGATGTTTTATTTCTCGGTGGCTGACGAAACAAAGGTAATATTAGATCCATCAAGACTACAAATAGGACTTATGATAATACTCGTTACGACGAGATCTGCACTTCATAGTATCGGACCCGTATAATTATTATCTACTCAAGCGCATGCGACAACAATGAAATAGAAAACTACATTACAAAGTTTCAGCAAAAATTTCAGCTTGATCGAAACAAGTTTTTTTTACATAAACATGGCATAAACAAAAAATAATTTAAAGCAATACTATAAATAATTATGTTAAAACATTTGAAGTAATCGCTAAAAGCAATTTTTATGTATGAAAACTTATTCCGATCAAACTGATATTTTTGCTGAACTTTTGTAATTTAATTTTAATTTAATTACTTACTTAGTTTTTGGCGATTATTCATTACTATATTCAGTGTATATATATTCAATGTGCGAGCGAGATAGCATTAGCGAGTGTTCGCGCCTTAATGCAAATATTAAAGAAAAAATGCGCTAAACCATGTCTTAGTTTAGTATTAAACAATGGTTGCTATGGGCTTCTAATCGGTTAAGGCAAATATCAAAAATTTAAAAAATCTCTGAACCAAAACCACTACTGTGTTTAACAATGATTGCTATGGGCTTCTAATCGGTTCTATCCAACCATGGTAAGCTAATGCCTTCAGCTGTTAGCGCTAATTGTATGTCGTCGAGTTTCCCTGAGTCAGCACTCGACTGAGTCACTGAACTTGATTGTGGCGCGTCATTGGTAACGTTAGCAAAACAACCAAAGAAAAGAATCATTTTATATCAATTTTCCTTAATACTATTGTTATGTATGACATCATAGGTGTCGTGTACTTGAAAAAGGTACCCTTGAAAAGGGGTGACATTTAGGTGACTTTAAAATTTTTGGTATTAAAGAAAATGGATTGATGACGAAGCTATCTTGGTTAGGTGGTCGCTATCCATGTGTGAAATAGGCACACACATGTTTCATGTACACATCATGTTTTCGTAATTTAAATTTCGGTCCGGTTCGAATTACAAGTTTTAACGAACTTTTAACGAACGAAATAGGTTTTTAACCGACTTCAAAAAAGGAGGAGGTTTTCATTTCGTCCGAATCTTTTTTTTTACTTAAGTTTTTTTTTAAGTTAGATCATATATCATAGTGTACAGTATTTTACTATTTAAACCCTTTTGATTGATACCCATTTTGAGAGAGTTGTGAAAAAATATGTAATCCGCTATTTTGTAGCGGCGGCCATTTTGGATTTACAATGATACTGAATATATTCAATTGCATTGTTATCAGAAGTAAATGTATGCCCTCAGACCAAATATATTTTTTTTTACATGACTCAACAAAATGTATGGAACAGCTCTTTTTTTTGCGATTTCAGGGTTGGTCCCATAGTAAAAGTTGTTCATAATGATGAGTTTAATGACCTCTTTTCAGGATGCTGGTGTTTTATAAATAACCCTGTATACCTACCGGCGCGGCGCTCCTCATTACTCTTATTTTAATCTAACCATCGGGTACGTAATCGCGAAGACGTTTAAGAGGTCTCATATCTGATGGTTTTCAGCACAGAACATTTCGAAGTCAACTCCAGACCCACAAAATTATTGAACTTGATTCTGACGTCATATTTGTACCGTCAGCAAAGCAAGTCATGATGGAGTGCTTGTATTTTAAACGTAGATATTAATCTTTTTGATGTAATAGACTTTTTAAAGATGTTTGATAAGAAAATTAAATTGCTGTTAATTTTGTATTTGTAATTTTTAAAATGATTTAATAACTAATAAGTTACGTATCGTAGCAATGATAGCTTAGTACACTGCCAAGTCAAAGATTGCAGGTTCGAAACCTAGTGTGCCACTTAAGAAGCACGGTGAATGCGTAAGTGAACCTTGTATTTCATCTTAGAGGTTCGTTCGTGGTCTAATTAGAACTTTGTAAAATGGTTTTTTGTAAAATTTTTACATGTTTTAGGACATGTTAGCTTATTAAATTTCTTATTAAATATTTATATTTGTAAAATGGTTTTGTAAAGTTCATTTTTGTTTCTTAAAAAAAAACCCGTTCGTGCTCAGGCATAATACGCGATACATACGATAGATCAGCACTCACTAGATCAACATTCAAAACATCAAGTACCGCCTCCTAAAATTATAATATAAAAATCAGAGCAGAGCGACACTTAAGAAAGTCGTAGCTCAGGGGGCTTAGCGAAGTTGACTATCTATAATCGCTAACGCTATAGAAAACGAAAGAAATGTATAGGATTAGATTCTATTCGTTTGTTTTGACCACGTGACATAACGATAATCCTATACATTTCTTTCGTTTTCTATAGCGTTGCCGATTGTAGATAGTCAACTTGACTAAGCCCCCAGGAGTGTCAGAGAGTGGAAAATTTGGACTGACAATGGACGTTGATAAATACTAACAACTATACTCACGGATTGATTTCGGGAATTCTCAACTAATTCAGATTCAAACGGAGTCTATTTTCAAAAGCGAGTCTAGTCGCGGCAACTAGTCGAGCGTTCCCGGAATCAATCCGCGAGTAAAGCCGTTAGTTTTTAATAACATATTAGTATGAGTGTATGACTCACGAAAGTTAATATGACAATGGATGATTCATAACAAAAAAAAAATTAAATGTTTTTATAACTTCAACTAACAACTAAGACGTGTTATTTGTCAACCGTACTAGTGTTCGCTACCGTACCGGATCGATTGCACGTGCACCGCGGCGCACTGATGACCTCGCACTCTTACACTATCCCAACGCTGGGCAAAACCTGTTCAATCGAGAACTTAGATGTGTCAAAAATAAACATAGTCGCCTTGTAACCAGCAATAGCAGCAGAGTTATCGTTGCCGACCCTGAAGGAATAAGAAAGGATATAAATAAAGTTGTCTTATTATTGTTTATTGTACCTACATAGTGCCGTGTGGTTTCCGGCCTAAGAATAAAACCACCCCTACTCGTCCCGCGGGTGTCGTAAAAAGCGACAAAGGGAAAAATCCTTAGGATGGGCAGCGGCATCCTTCTGTGTAACAGCAATCATCTGCCACTGCGATCTCCAACCCACTTGCCCAGCGTGGTGATTATGGGTAAATACAAATTTCGACATAAGTTCCTTGAGGAAAGTTGATTAGTTTTATAGACTATTATTACCTTCTAAAATTTGTCAGGTCTTAGCAACACGGTGTAAAGTATTTTTTTTAAATTTACAAAAATGAACAAATCACTTTGCCATTAGTTTAGGTACAATAATGACATCCTGACACTCTTCGTGATGGCCTTCTGTTGCCTTTTCTATCAAAACAAACAAACAAGTACCTAATCTAAACTGACCTTCAACTATGAAATAATTGTAGTAAGTTATCATTCAGCTGTCGTGAAAATACGCTGAACAAATTAATTCCTCATTTCAAACAAAAGTTTTGTCTAGTTGTGCATTTAGTAAAACTTTGGCGAAACGCCAACAAAATGTTAGAATGAATAAGAAAATTGCTGTAGGTACCTACTCTACGAATTAATTACCTGATTAAATAGGTACAATCAGCTACAAATTTGCTGAACAAAAGTTTTGCAAAACATTTATTACACCTTACTGTCCAGTAGTAATAGCCTAGTGGTATGACCGTTGGATTGCCAAGTCAAAGGACGTTGGTTCAAAACCAATGAGTACCAAGGTTCACTTGGTTCAAAACCAACGGACGCCTGACTTTTCGGATTTAAGTGCGTATTTGAAGTTAATTATCACTTGCAATGGTAAAGGAAAACATCGTGAGGAAACCAGCACACCTGAGAGATTTTTGGACTGTGTGTTACAGGCCTACGGGCGGTTTAAACTCTGATACCAGATTGTTCATCAATCATACGATGAAGAAGAAGATTTGATTCAAAATAATAATAACTTTTATATAAACAATATTTTTAAACAAGCTTTTATATTGCTTAAAATTGTGTCTGTGCTGTTGACCATTGAAGAGTTCCTTTATCTGAAGCTAATTTATATAAGGCGGGATAAAGAAGGAAAAATCGGGACGTAGAAATATGTATAACATTGTTAGAATCCTTTTATTACAACCACTTGGGTTGGTTACTTTTTTATGTAGGTACTTATCACGCCTAATTGACTGCTTAGATAAAAAGCGGGACCTTAGGCGTCCCGCTCAGAGTACTAGCGGGACGTACTTACGTCCTGATTCCTGAGAGGGCTAAACAACACAACGGCCCGCCGAAAGGGATGGAAAGGGATCGACAATACTAACTCTACCTCACGATAAAACATATAGTCTAAAATCCATACACACTTAAAAAGAGGGTAATAAAGTAAGCTTAAAGTCACGCAGACATATTTACATAAGCCTCGCAAAGTGGCTAAGTTGCTAACTAAACTAAAATTTGCAAAGAAACATGGTGGCGTAAAGCTAACAAGGACACTTGATAAACTACAGTAATTAACTAGGTCTCCGCTACTATTAATTAAGTTTACACCGCGAGGTTAAGCGACATCTATGGGCAAGTTACAAAACTTAATAACCGAAGCGACTCTGTTGGAAGCTGGTTTAATAATGATAGGATAGGAGTCAATTTCCACGACTTGATTTTTACCTAATTTTGATGGTGATTTGAGTACACATACAGTGTGTTTCATAAGAACGTGACCGGCAAAAAAAATATTTTTTTAGTGATTTTTGCAAAACAAAAAATACCAACAGGTAGCCCTATATTTTGCCTAAGATGCTAATGAAACACAATATAAGGTTTTGCGTTCGTTTCGTTCAGAGCGCAAGTTTCCCGAGATGAGTACCGCGTATCCTTCCAGTTTCGATGCAGTGTTTCTTTGTATGCATACCCCTTTGGTCCTACAACCTAAAATGTCGCGTGATCGGGCTGCAATGTATTTGAAGAAATCTAAGACGTTCCTAATCAAGTTGGTCAACCGATATTTAGAAGCTTAACACGCCGATAACTTACCAGAACGAGGTGAAACGTGGAGGACGACTCTCATCAAGAAAAAACGGATTCCGCAACTGTTTTAAAAAAATCTACGTCTATTTTTGCGATCTGCACATGAAGAATTAATGAAAAAAGAATAAACTATATCTCTAGCTATAATTATAAGATGTTTAGCTGAGATCAAGTTGAAATACCGAAGCATAGTGAAGAAACCGCTCCTTTCAGAAAAGCACGTGGAAAAAATGATGGCCTGGGCGCGACACAACAAAGACCATGACTGGACCAAGATTATATTTTCAGACGAACCTTCATTTTGGGCAAGTAGTATCTTACCTCGTGTTTGGTCTACTGGTGATACCAAACTTGTCGAACGTACTGTCAAACACCCAATAAAGGTGCATTTTTGAAGATGCTACTCAAAAAGGAGATTTGGCAATTTGTGGTTGTTTACTGACTCTCTGAATGCTTTGAAGATAAACCTAATATACCTAAAAGCATCGTTGCTCTCTGCCAAAAGGCTGTTTCCAAGGCCAAATGAATAATGACTATTATAAGATGACAACGACCCCAAACACTGATGAAGTCTGGGCACCGCCTAGAACCAAGAGAATGGCACGCAGGTCTTGGACTATCCCTCACAATCGCCTAAAGCAAACCCAATTAAAAACATTTGGGCGTAGATGTAGCTTAAACTTCAAAGGAAAAAACCGCCTTACCCCCGCCGAGCTTACTTGCAATATAAACTTCATATGAAGGTTATCATCCCCTGATTACACTAAAAAATTTGTCAAAAATAATCATCGAAGAAGCTAGGCCATTTTTAATAACAGAGAAGACTGGACACATTATTTATAATAAAGCATCTAAGTACACATGATGAACTACGTGTTTAATTATTTATCAAGCCATAGACTTAATTTTTTTTATTAATTTTGCCGGTCACGCTCTTGTGTTACATAGTGTATATGGCTATCGATCATCGATCTTAAACTTTAGCACTGACAGCCTAGTGGTATGACCGTCGACTGACAAGTCGGAGGTCTCGAGTTCTATCCCAAAGCTCGCACCTCTGACTTTTCGAAGTTATGTGCGTATTATAAATTAATTAATCAGTTGCTAAAACGATGAGGGAAAAGATCGTGATGAAACCAGCACACCTGAGAGATTTTTCAATGGTGTGGAAAGCCATGTCAGAGGCCTACGGGTGGTTTAAACTCTGACACCAGGTTGTTCATCAACCATATAATAAGAAGATTAAACTTTAAAGTACGCTGATCAAATATATGTAAGTGAGTGCCCATCAAAAACTAACAAGCGATTAAAGTTATTACTGATGATCATCATTATCAGCCTGTATTAGTCCACTGCTGAACATAGGCCTCTCCCAATGCGCGCCACTATCGTGCGCTCATTAGAGGTATTTGCCCATAATCGCCACGCTGGGCAAGCGGGTTGGCGATCGTAGTAGCAAATGATTGCTGTTACACAGAAGGATGCTGTTGCCTATCCTTCGGATCATTCCCTTTGTCGCTTCTTACGACACCCGTGGGACGAATAGGGGTGGTTCTATTCTTACGCCAAAAACCACACGACGCAAATTATAACTTTCCAATTCCCAATGTATCCCATATTATATACGTAACACGACCCCTAACCTATTTGAATGACCAGTACCAGATTGGGCTATATCTTAATAGTATCTTAACATGAAACACCATAATGTCACCTTCATAACAAGAGTATACCTAATTATATTTGATTTTGCAAAGGCTTTTTGAGAAGTAAGGTTAATGAACTTTCAATAATCCTACTAATATTATAAATGCGAAAGTTTGTGAGGATGGAGTGATTATTATAATTTATCTAGATTTAAGATGCTTTTTTTGTAACGGGTCGGCTCTGTTGGGACTGGTCAGCTCGTAGCTGTTATAGTAATTTTATTAAAAGTGTAAATATATTAAAAGGTGTACTTATATTTAGTCGACTGACATTGTTTTCACTTATGACTTTTACGTTCTCACTAAAATATTGTAAGCCATATATTTTTTAAAAGAGCAATCATGGAGTTTCTAGTGAGATTCTTCTCCATGAAGGGTAGGCTGCCCTTGGAACTAGCAACTAGAGTCACTCTTACAATAAACAATATTAGAATTATGACTATTCATAAGAGCCTAATGGTCTACATCAGTGGTTTCCAATTAGATTTTTCTACGTACGTCAAGAAAGACCCTAAATTTGCGTACCCCTTATTGCAGGAACGTTAAATATATTTTTAAGGAATTAATATTTTAGTTAAGGGATTACTGCGCGTAGTGGTACCACTTGATTGAAGCTATCTCGCGTACGTACGCGTACCACTAATTGGGAATCACTGGTCTACATGAATAAAAATATTTTGATTTTGAATCAAATAGGTGAACCTAGGTCGTGGTGGCGCATTGGTTACGGACCCGCTTTGCAAGCGCGTGGGTGTGGGTTCGAACCTGGCATGTACCAATGTGACTTTTTCAATGTAATATGTACTTTCTTAGTTAATCTAAGACACCACTGACTAACGGTGAAGGAAAACATCGTAAGGAAACCTGGACTTTAATTGTCTGAAATCGCCAACCCGCAGTGAGCTAGCGTGGTGATTAATGCTCAATCCTTCTCTGTATGAGAAGAGGCCTTTGCCCTACATTGGGACAGTTACAGGCTGATTTATTTATTTATTTATAGGTGAACCTAATAAATAAAATAAAATAGTGTTACCAACATAACAGGTCAAACACTTATGTAAGAATATAAATTAGTGAACTAGTAGGAAAGTGCGTAGTGCGTCCATGACACGCGGAGGTAGATCGCCGATAGCCACGGTATTTAAGGAAAGTGACCCAAGGACGCCGCGAGTCCTTGGACTGAGTAGGGCACCGAATTTGCGTTTTTTTTACTTACTCTTATAGAAAAATCACGGTATTATGTGTTATTGGCTATTCTTCCGCGATTTAGGGTGTTGGTTATTATGATTTATATCCTATCCTACTAATAATATAAATGAGAAAGTTTGTTAGGATGGATGTTTGTTGCTCTTTCACACAAAATCTACTGAACAGATTTTTATGAAACTTTACAGTAATATAGTTTATACATCAAAATAACGTATCGGCTACAATTTATCATCACACCACGCGGGCGGGAGCTAGTTAGATCTTTCTTTCTTCATTCTTTATCGTATGGTTGATGAACAACCTGCTGTCAGAGTTTAAACCGCCCGTAGACCTCTGACATGACTTTATACAACGTTGAAAAATCTCTCAGGTGTGCTGATGTTTTCTTTCACCGTTTTAACATGTGATCATTCATTTCTAATACGCACATAAATTCGAAAAGTCAGAGATGCGTGGGTTTAGACTATCGACCTTTGACTTGGCAATCCAACGGTAATACTAGGCTATCACTACTTTGAACCAACTAATAAAGGTTATCTTTTCAATTAGAATTGTCCCATAGACTGCATCAGGTGACCTTGAACTATGTCTTCAAAACTTGGCTTCATGCCACGGTTTGGTATTCAGGAACTTCCCATGCACTTACACATTCCGGTTCCTTGATATCTTGACACAGATTCCGTCTTCATTGCACTGGAGAACGCAAATTTATAGACGTTTCAAGCTAGCATAAATATATATCCTCCTGATCAAAATTCTTCGACGCAAAAGATATAATAGTGCACAAGTGTGTGCGCAAACACAGGTGCAGAGTGCACCTTAGTATACTTGTAAATTACCTTTAGTATACTTGTAAATAACAATACTTTTCTCAATAAAAATATGAAATAGGTATTCTCAAAAATCATTACCTGAGGCAACGCACTAAAACATGCTTAATAACATGCTCCATTGCTAGTGTGGTAAGACCAATTCGTCCTCCTCGGTTGATCTTACTACTCACTCGGGATGTTAACCAGCTGATAGCCTGTTTGTCTTCAATTCCATAAAAGACGTACCTAGATGCAAGATAAACAAGATGTAGGTATTTTTACGAAGAAGAAAATGAAATGGTTTTACCCCTAACGTGGCTCTTCAATAAAGGTCAGCACAGTAGGTATTGGGGGTTACTCTTGAACTATGAATGATCCTGATTAAAATATAATCAAAAGTGACAAATTCCTTGGAACTAATGAAAATGATCATAAGTTTCGTCTCACTGGTTCCACTCACAAAGGCCATGGAACTACCGAGAAAAAAGTCCTACTAGTTCTATGGAACGATGCGAATGACGAACGATTAGCGATGAAACTAGTGAGAATCATCCCAAGTCTCTATATTCCATTTTTTTTTCACTGGAGAACGCAAATTTATAGACGTTTCAAGCTAGCATAAATATATATCCTCCTGATCAAAATTCTTCGACGCAAAAGATATAATAGTGCACAAGTGTGTGCGCAAACACAGGTGCACTCTCTATTCTCTCAATCTCTTAATCCGATGGGGACGGCAATCCGACATGAAAAAGGATCAGACGCAGGACCTTTACAATAGGCATATGACGTAACTAACGTAAAGCCAAAGGTTTAAACCTAAGATCTCTGACTTAAATTGCCAGTCAACTGTCGTACTACTAGGAGTAGGCTATCAATCGCTAGCTATCTCTATAACGGAACCGTCCCTTTTTTAGGTTCTTCGGAGTCCCCGAAAAGGCCTCGGAAAACTGGATAGCCGCGGCCGCTATGTACATAATATAAATATAACATCTAGATATTGATAAAAAAAATTGGCTATAAATCTTTTAACGCTATGTTTCTCTATCAAAAAACTATATTTGGCAAAAGTACTACTTATCCTATTACAAACATTGAAATAGGATAAGATTGAATGTTAAATGTGCGAGTGAGAGAGAAAGCCTTCGTCATTCGTTGTCCTGTTATAAGCCACAAGAAAAATTGAGAAATACTTCCGAATAACTTATTAGAGATTGTATGTAGCCAAATCCAAATTACCATTGACCCTATTCCTTCATGGTGTTTCTATGGGGTATAATAGCTTCTGTTCATTTCCATACGACAATAAACCTTGTGATTATGAAACTTTCATGACTTATAGGATTTGAATACATGTAAAACGCTTATTTGGTGAAAAGTGTCTTGTACAGAAATATTCTTGCCACCAAAATATATTATATTATTTAGCCTAGAGCATCCCCTGCAGAGTAACTCTAAAATTAGACATAAATAGGTACTATTTTTTTTGTAAATTTTTTACATAATTATTAGCTTATTAAATATAAATATTTAATAATGAAATAAAATAAAATCAGCCTGTAACACTCCCAATATAGGATAAAGGCCTCTTCTCATACAGAGAAGCATTGAGCATTAATCACCACGCTAGCTCACTGCGGGTTGCCGATTTTAGACTATTAAAGTCCAGGTTTTCTTACGATGTTTTCCTTCACCGTTAGTCAGTGGTGTCTTAGATTAACTAAGAAAGTACTTAAGACATTGAAAAAGTCACATTGGTACATGCCAGGTTCGAACCCACAACCACGCGCTTGCAAAGCGGGTCCGTAACCAATGCGCCACCACGACATATATTTTTTTTTTCTTATTAAACATTTATACTAGACATACTAGCCTATTACATAAAGAAATATGAAAATATAGCTTACTGCGCCTTATCTGCGAGTAATAGCAATTGTATCTTAGTGCAATATTTGCTAACAGTTTATTTATTTATTTATTTATTATAATACACCAACAGCATACACATTTTACATTATTAAATAATAGAAATTACAGGTAATAGTTCTAATGTATACACAGATTATAGGCGTACATAGCTTATGCTAGTAGAGACAGGACAAAAATCAAATCAAATTAATTATTTTAAATTTAAAACAATTAATTAAAATTGAAATCTTAAAATACTTAATGTAAAGGACTGATGTGTTTAGTGTTACTTAAAACTAGATAATATCTTTTTATGAATACTACTCAAGGTGTCGTGAAATATATCTATATTTGAAAGTTTATTATTTAGAAAGTTATAATTATTCAAAATGGTTGTAAGAGGATCGTGTACACCAATATTAGAATTATAGAATGGAGGGCAAAAGGTTTTAGTAAGAGGTTTTCTGGGTTCAGTTTACAGGAATACGTCGAGTTTCCATTTACCCTGTATTCCGCTAGCTCACTGTGGGTTGGCGATTTCAGACTATTAAGTTCAGATTACCTCACGATGTTTTCCTTAACCGTTAGTCAGTGGTGTCTTAAATTAACTAAGAAAGTACACATGACATTGAAAACGTCACATAGGTACATGACAGGTTCGAATCCACGTGCTTGCAAAGCGGGTCCATAACCAATGTGCCACTATTACATTCATTTAATATCTCTAATAGCCTAGTAGTATGACCGTCGAATGATAAGTCAGAGGTCTCGAGTTCGATCCCAAGGCCTCTGACTTTTCATAAGTTATATGCGTATTATAAATTAATTTCAGTTGCTAAAACCGTGAGGGTAAACATCGTGATGAAACTAGCACACTTGAGGATTTTTCAATGGTATGTAAAGCCTAAAAGAGGCTTACGGGCGGTTTAAATTCTGACACGTTGTTCATCAACCATACGATATGAAGAAGAAGATTAATTTAAAATTTCGTTAATTAATAGTAGTAATAAAAAATGTATAGCTCTGTATTTTTTTTAAGATGGTAACAATTTCTTCAAAAAAAAAACAACAGTAGGTACCTAAAGTCCAGTATTACATAATTCCTGGTATCAACGACCTCAATAAATAGGTCATATAATTAATCCTCCTATCAGAAGCGTGTAGGCAGTGGAGTAAAAACAAGCGCGTGACGACCACAGCTTGAAATAATACTTACTGTGTTGTATTCCTATTAGAGATTGACGTACAGTGCAGGCGTAGCTAATGCTATAGATTAGCTAAAGTTTTGTAAGGCAGAGTAATGTTTTTGTTCTGTACTCGCCACGGAGCTCTAATTTGTAAAGTTGGCTACGGAATGATGTCTGTCGCCCACAATTCCATCGCATTCGAGTGAAATTTAATTTTCAATCATGATTCGAAAGACACGGTGGCGCAATCTGTTATATTATCGTAAGAACGTTATTGTTGTTTTCCTCGGGAACAGTACTTTTTTCGGGATTATGTCCGTTTTTGTACACCTGATGACGTATATGCAAAATTTCAGGACGATCGGTTCAGTGGTTTAGGCGTGAAAGGTAACAAATAAACAAGCAAACTTAGTTTCGTCTTTATAATTATTTACTATACTATATTATAAATAATAATATAAATATTATAAATATAATATAAATACTTTACGATGCTATTCATATCTATACATAGGCTCTTGGAATATTGCGGAATATGCGTATATTTATGCGTTTTTTTACAACCCCCACACTACACCTCGTTTCTTGTCACCATTTAGTCCTTAAAATGTGTATTGCGACGCCATTTGTGACTAACTTTAGCCCTGCTTAGTAAGTTTGCGCTTTCTGTACGGCCTTCAGATCTATGTAATTATTTTTTTTTGCATTTACCTTTATTATTTTACTTGTAACTTTTTTTAAGATAAATAATAACTTCTAATGCGATTTCCGAAAGCATTTGGTGTGTGACGAATTTGTGACAAGTGACGAATTTTTAAACAGTTTTACTTAGCTTGACCTGTCTATTATTTTGTTCAAATTTAGTCATCAATATTTAATGCTCTTCCTGTTAACAAATTGATCTGATATTAGGTACACAGCTTTAGTTTTGATGACAAAACCGTTTTACGTAAAAAAAAAACTACTTATATTATTATTTATCGCTATCGCTCCCAACGCTTAGCTTGCGATACACACAATATTACTACAAAGCTATGCGAACTATTACTTGTTATTTCTAAGTTAATACTAGTAATAACCACAACTCGGCAGAATATCAAAGTAATTGCTAGCGACGGGGGTCAGTACACTTGCAGGCATTTGTAAAACAACCCCCTGTTTATTTTGGCAAGGATTTAGATTTCTTATCCATTATCATCATCGCCTTATTATTCCCAAACTTTGTTGGAGTCGCCTTCTAAATTTCTAATCTAACTGGATGCAATTAAATACCTATCAGTTTTCTACGGACCGACTGCTTATCTGACCTTCGCAACCCAAAAGGTAAACCTATATGGTATTCTAAAGTTAGATTAGCTGTCAGGATTTTATGAGGATACCGGTTCCCTATATCGACTGTCAAAGATCTTCATGACAACCGGGGCCAACGGCTTAACGTGCTTTACGAGGCACGGAGCGCACGTAACTTACAAAAAGTCAGAGAGAACCTTGTGTTCGAACCTGATACCTTTGACTTGGCAGTCCAACTAGGCAATCACTACTGCTTACTTACTGGTGTGCAATAAAGAATATATAATTACGCTTGTGATGTAAAAATGAAAGGAAATAAACAAAAAGGTTATATTCTAAACTAGCGACCCGCCCCGGCTTCGCACGGTTACGCTAATATGCATGTTATACATATAAACCTTCCTCTTGAATCACTCTATCTATTAAAAAAAACCGCATCAAAATCCGTTGCGTAGTTTTAAAGATCTAAGCATACATAGGGACAGACAGACGCGGGAAGCGACTTTGTTTTATACTATGTAGTGATAAAACATTTATTGGTAAATCGTAAACAATTATTAAATTGTTACAAAAAACCACTATAGATTGTGCGCATGCCCTTGTAGCGTTTAAACTATTAGATCAATTACATGGATCAATTTAAAAGGTACTCTAATGTTACGTAGGTATATACTACTGACGCAATCGTTAATTACTTGCGAATATTGTTCAATCAACTGATGAGTGTAGGTAGGTATTCTACAGAACATTCTGTGGGGTATAGGGTCCTTCTCACCGAATCTCGGTCACAGCGGCCAATCTCAACGGAAATAGCTTCTTCTTAGTGTTACATCACTATTTAGTATAGTTTGTCAATTGTCATCTCTGTGTCAAACAATGTCCGGCACTTTAGCCTGAGACACGACTGAGATAGGCCCTGCCTATCCCTGTATTTGTGACTACTCAATAAACAATATGTATTGAAGACTGGACTATTATTTATCAAGAATACCAACACAGCACTTAGTAACTGAAGGCGCCAATCTCGTAGCCCAGTTCTGGCCTGACACAATTTAGATTGTCATCGACTCGCCAAAAAGAAGAATAGCCAACTACACAGGAGATATTATAGTGCACAAGTGAGCGCAAAATTGCACTATCTATCATTTATTGTTTTTATATCAGGAGTCATCATCTGCCTAGCCTTTTCCCAACTATGTTGGGGTCGGCTTCCAGTCTTACCGGATGCAGCTGAATACCAATGTTTTACATGGAGCGACTGCCTATAAGCCCTCCACAACCCAGATACTGGGTTACACGATACCCCATGGTAAGACTGGTTGTCAGACTTTCGGGCTTCTGACTACCTGTAACGACTGTCAATGATCTACATTTGACAGCTGGGTCCAAGGGTTTGAATCCGAGACCTCTGACTTGCCAGTCAAACGGTCATACCATTAAGCTATCACGACTCTCTCACGGCTAATTATCCCCCCGAAATACTCCCCCGATAATTAAATTTTAATATAATTTTAAATGCATTTGTACTATCTCACCTTATTTATTTATTTAATACTTCTATACAGATTCAACATGGGCACCAGTTTAGAACCAAACATTTGGAGAATCGCCCACGCAACATCTTCTAAAAAAGCAACAATCGCCCGACACTAAAAGTAGCGTCTGCTTTGGCCCTTAATTAAAACTATAAAAACTTCAATAAAATGCTAAAAAGCTTTACATAGTTTAATTAACATATCGCTGTTACTCATCCACACAATCGCTTAGCCTTGAAACCCACGAGAGAGATGTTTAATTACCCACTATAACCATACACTAAAGAGGCTCTTAGATATTTCAATAAATACCTTAATAATCGTGGGTTAATAATAGCACCGTGCCTCGGAAAGCACGTAAAAGTGTCGGTCTGACGCCTACTCCCAAAACCTAACATCGATGTAAATGATCGACACATCTAGTATATGTACCAAAGATATTGTAGGTATGAACTTATATGAAGATGGTATTTTAATATCAAGAAAAGTAAGAAAGTAAGTTTTTAGAAAACAACCATTAAAAATAATTGGTGAATTATGAAAATAGGTTGTCAAAATTCGGAAACAAAAAAAACAATAATGTGACTAAATCACTAAACTCCAGATTAAAAAAATAACATTTCTTTTTTAAATTTCAGGCAAAAATGTCAACGTAAAACATGGCGCTGAAACTAAAATACAAGGACGAGCATGGGATCGTGCATATCAACATGAGCCCCACGTCCAGCCCCAAGGAGCCAGATAAAGACATCACAGACCCCAAATTCGACACCATAAACAACAGATTCGCGCAATACGACCTCTTTGGGGGGAAGTACGACGTTGACTCGGGTGGGGAGACACCACGCTCGCTCTTCCGAAGCCGGTACAACAGCATAGAGGAGGAACTAGCGAACACTCCGTATGCATTCACAACCGAACGCTCACTCCGTCTAAACAGCGCGAACAAACTTGACATCTCAATCCAACGCGACGAGAATTCCCCCTCAAAAGACATACAAGACGACCGATTTTTTAAACGAAAATTAAGTTTAGAATACGATGATTCCTTATTCGGACCGCAAATAGATTTTAAAGTGAGTGAAGGTGCGACTCCCGCGTTCACGGTCACTCAGTTGATCCACGCGCAGGATCGATATTTCGATTTATCGGGACGACAGTCGGAAAGTCCGTGCAGTGGGAAAGTGTGTTCAGAAGTGCTTGTGCCAAGTCCTCGAGAGAGGAACGATGAAGCGTTCAGGGTGTTGTCTGCTGAAGTGAAGGTGCGGCAGGAAGCGGCGGCGGCTAAACCGTGAGTATTAATTAATGTTTGTTTTGATTTTCAATAAGGCATTTTCTTCAAGAAAATTCATAGGCTGGCCTCACATCTTGTATGTTTTTAAATAATTGATTAGGTTAGACGGTACCGCTAAATAGTTTGTATAGTTAAGTGTTATATTTGTCGGTAAATTTTATTTATTTCTATAAGATAATTTATATTATTTAGGTATTTGTTTAAACATGCAAAACATGCAAGGGATTTAATATCATGTAAAATCTTATAACTGTTCAAAATAAATAAGGTAAATATTATATAGGCTTATTAAATATAATTATTTTATTAAATATGGTAAACTTAATCTTTAAATCGTAAGATAATCATGATTTGACGGAAATTCAGAACAATGTAACTAATGTTTCCTGTTGAAATTACCTCTACTGCTTATAATAAAATCTTATTTTACATAATTATTTGATGCAGTCATTATCCGCAAGACGGCAATTTAAAAAATGAGGTCGTTACCGCTAATAATTTAAGTACCTAGCCATATTAAAATTAAAATAGAATCGGCTTCCTTTTTTAAACAAAATGTTTCTTTTAAAACATCAATGTTTTTGTCGTATCAACCGAACTATGTTTTTCGAAAAAAAGGTCGTCACAAATTTAAAAAAAATACACATTCAAAGATCAATCGTCCAGAAATAGACAGAAACCAACATCTTATAAATAACAAAACAAACTACTTAATAGATTTAAGGTGATACTTTTTTAAGACAAAATGTTCGTCGTTAGAACAAAACGAATAAAAGCAAATAGATCGATGCTGTAATATTTATAGAACTCAAATATTTTGACTAGCCACTAAAATTAAAAAGTTTTGTTTGGCTAGCCCAAATCGTATCACTTTAATAGGACGACTGAGATTAATTATAAATGTGATATTGATAGAATCACAAGTTATTAAATTCATCGATCAATATTAATTTGAAAAATAGAGAACTAGGAATCCATATTAGTTTTTACGAATTTCGTGTACATCATCTGCCTAGCCTTTTCCCAACTATGTTGGGGTTGGCTTCCAGTCTTACCGGATGCAGCTGAATACCAGTGTTTTACATGGAGCGACTGCCTATCAGACCTCCACAACCCAGATACTGGGTTACACGATACTTCTTGATAAGACTGGTTGTCAGACTTTCGGGCTTCTGACTACCCATAACGACTGTCAAAGATCTACAATTGACAGCCGGGGTCAACAGCTTACGAATTTCGTATACGACATTTGAAAATCGATTCCCAGTCTCCATAGTTTTACCAGACTAATTAGGTATAGGTATAATACATATAATTAATAAATATATAGGTATATTAGGTATACCTACGCCGGTACTTGAAGCAGTGATATTAAAATTGGTTTATTAGTTCGCGAATAATCACATGTTCGTTAAAACAAATGTTAATGAAATTCTAAGTTTCATACAATTAAAATTGATACTAAAGATTTTAACTAAATAGATCGTCAGATATTATCGGTAGACTGCGTATAGAATGCTAGATATTGTGTGCCTATGTGAGCGTAATTGCTTATTTTTATCTTATAAGTATCTTGGTTTATGAAGATAATTTTACAATGAATGATTTGGTGAGCAAAGTTTATTTTGCAAGTATGTAAATTATAGTAAAATAACTGTTTCACTGTTAGGATGTAGAATCATAAATTAATTATTTAGTTAATTAATTAGTAAGGACAAGTTTATGATTTTTTCCTTAGATTCTTACAAAGAAAATCCAAAAAAGGGGTGACTGACAAATAAGAAGGAAACTAGGGTTAGGTGGTTACCTCAGTAATAAGTAAGTTTCAAATTTTTGTTAAAAGGAAAAATTACTACATTTAACCATACGACCTTTTCCCAGTTTCTTTTCTTCAAAATGATTTAAGTTCGTTTTCGGGAACGTAAAAGTATAAGATTACCAACTGTCATCTTTTATTAGTATCTTTTCGAGCTCTTGGGCTGCTACCAAAAAGTTAGCTACCAAAAAAGTTTCACTGTAGTGTGTGCACCTCTTCCCTAATAAAATTAATGTATTGTAAGTTAAGTCATTATACGTCAGTATGTCAAGGCAATCACTTGTTTTATTGTAATGGATGTTACATGTAATTAAGCTTCACTTACACACGGGTACATAATATAGGGAAGAACTGTGACACACACTACATCACTACTAAAATTAAAATCCAGTCCATTTTAGTAAAGACTGAAGACAAATTTGTAAAATCTTCAAAAGCTTATGACATAAGAACATTGTAAGTAGTATATTATCTAAGGTACTAAGTACTTCAGTCGGAAATGACCAAACAAAATGTTAACTAAACAAAAACAGTCGTAATTATTTAACGACAATTACGGCACAAAATACTACCATTCGCGATTTGTAATGGTAGGACTTTGGGAAAACCACTTCCTTCAGTTTTCTTAATTTACAATTTCCTAAGATAATTGGGCTTAAAAAACGTAACAATAGGTTATCTAATCGAAGTGGATTACTATTACAGCCAAGTGGCTTAGTCGTTGGAGCCCCACTTGGCTGGGCTCCTATTATGTGTCTAATAAAACACCATAACGGTGGTTTTGTGTGGTCAATCCGCTCGCTGACGAGTCCCCGACAGTTTTTGATCCTGACCTAACTGAGTTGGGCTGCCACAAACCGATATGTTAAATGGATGATTGTGTCGACG
Organism: Protodeltote pygarga; assembly: GCA_936450705.2. NCBI lineage: Eukaryota > Metazoa > Arthropoda > Insecta > Lepidoptera > Noctuidae > Protodeltote > Protodeltote pygarga. Next base: position 729,047 of record OW388274.2, read on the forward strand.
TAGTCGACTTTAGTATTCGAATTCAGTATTCGAAATTGATTCAGTATTTAGTATTCGAAACGTTAGTATTCGAATACTAAAGTTCGAAATAAAAAATAATCGATCACGAGCAAAATTTGAACGCGTGACCTACTGGGTACAGCTCCCAGTTGCTCTGCCACTAAGCTTTACGTGATCCCAATCTGCCACTAACTAACACTACTACGTACTAGGGTTGGATGTAACTACCATCTGAGATGGTTGAATGTGGAAGAGAATTTCGATAACAAGGAAGGGGTTATGAATAGCTTGGTGGAAGAACGACTGGGGGCTTTACCGAACAGGTCGCAGGGGGCTTTACCCAGTAGGTCGCGGGGGGCTTTACCTAGTAGTAAATCCAGTTTTTGATCGATTTTTTCTTTCTACAAATTCCGAACTTTTGCTTAATTATTGTTAAGTCGAATCTTTGAAATATCGCGCACTCATCTGTCAAGTTAATGACATTGTGTGGTGTTTTTCTTCACGCAACTTAGTAAGTATTTTTTTTACAAAAATAACACAATGACGAGGTATCAGTTGACGTTTTTCAGTACAAACAACTTCAAATTTTCTGTTTTTTTTATAACTTAGTTCATTTAAGTGTTTGTCTTCTCGATGACATCAGAATCAGTTTAGTCCGAAGTTAAAGTGTAGCATATTAATACAGCTACCTATAAGGATAGTGGCACTGACATTACTTAAGGGGGTATTACACTATGATCTTTTTACAAAATCTTTTTAGAAACACTCTTAACGGAAAATCGGAAGCCAGCGATTACACTACACTTTTTAAAAGCTTAAATAGGACAGACGACTTGCAGTCGTAGTAGAACTACATAGGGTTGCAAATTGCGTAGCGATGCACCAACAGTCACTAAGGAACTAGGAGCAGCTATTACACTGTTCACTTTTTAGAAAATCTTTTAAGCAAACAGGAAGATGTAATTGACGTTTCGATTTAGAAGGTCTCTTTTTACGAATGAGATGATTTAGAGATGGGCAGTTACGCATTAAATACTCGTACTTTGAGTAAATACCAATTATTTATCATAATATTTGTATCATATCTTAATTATATTGTGTCTTTTATTCAATATATTATATATTATGTAGTTATACCATATAGTAGGTATTATACTTATATTAGTTGTAGTTTTTAGTAATTATAGTTTATCTTACACACTGGGTCTACATTTTCAAACTACTTTCTCCTATCGCGGGTGTGCTGGAAGAAATTCCATTTGGAATAAGCATTATCCTGTACATCGCCTTACCTAATGCCTTATTTTGTTACTTATATATTATGTTGTGTGTACAAATAATAATTAAATAAATAAATAATTATATATGCGCGGGCCAATTATGAGGATAAACATATTTTATATCTTAAGTTTTAATTTTTTGTCGATACTTCTACAGATAACTATTTAGTCGACAACTTATATCGATAAATAAATTTGTATACCTACCTACGGTAAGTCACTGGGTACCTACTAACTACTAGGTACCTGCTTTCGATCATCGCATCGGCACAAGCCCAGTATAATACTCTTTGGTGTAATACCAGGGCTTTGCTTCAAAGTACGGCGCCCTGGTATGTGAGATATATACCTACTTGCAAGTATTAAAGTATTTATTTTTGGTTCTGGTGTTTGTGACCTTTACTACTACTTACTTACTAATACTTTAATACTTGATACTACGATACAGTACCTACGTACGATACACCACCTACGAACTACTAACAGGCCCGAATACTTCCAAATACATTCAAGTATTTTTAAACCTGGTATTCGATACCTGGTATTTAATTTTACGAGTATCAGCTCATGCCTACTGCGAGTCGTCTGTCATATTAAGAATTCTTTTTAGTCTAGTGTAATCACTGGCCTCTTTTTGATGTTAAGAGTGCCTCTAAATAGATTTTGTAAAAAGTGAATAGTGTAATAGGTGTATACAATTTAAGGAAGTAGTGCGTCGGGACCTTCTTTTCGTTCTAAATCGGAATCGATTCGCTCTTTCTTCAATTACATCTTCCTTTTTACTAAATAGATTTCGTAAAAAGATCATAGTGTAATACCCCCTTTAGTAAGGAGAAACCGCTTTTGTGATAGCACGAGTTTTAGTTAAGCAGCTATTACACTATGATCTTTTTACGAAATCTATTTAGTAAAAAGGAAGATGTAATTGAAGAAAGAACGGATAGATTCCGATTTAGAGCGAAAAGAAGGTCCCGACCGCACTACTTCTTAAATTTTATTGTCTATCCTATTTAGGAGAGTTCTTTTTGGTGAGTGTAATCAATTTGCAACCTTATGTCATTCTATTACGACTGCAAGTTGTCTGTCCTATTTAGGATTCTAAATAAAGTTCTTTTTAGTCGCACTTCTCGTTACATTGTATACGATTTAGGTGAGTGCAATGAATTTGCAACCTTATGTAATTCTACTGCGACTGCAAGTTGTCTGTCCTATTTAGGTTTCTATTTAGTCGTAGTGTAATCGCTGGCTTTCGATTTTCTGTTTAGAGTGTTTCTAAATAGATTTTGTAAAAAGATCATAGTGTAATAGCCGCATTATTTTTAAATCATGCTACATAGCAATGATAATATTGGTAAAATGTCGAAGGAAAACATTATTGAAACAACCAGCACACCTGAGAGACAATCTTGAGTTTGTAAACATAACATTATATCAGACGTTCACATGATCAAACCATCTAATTTGATCAAAATATTTTCTTGTGTTATCTGTGAACAAAAGTTGTTCATACAACTCTAGTCTCTATCTTAATAAAAATACAGGATAAAGTGGAAGTCTGACACCAAAAGGTTGATTTTTTAATGTCATTTTTTTATTGACTCACGCCTTTATTCCCCAGAGGGGTAGGCAGAGGTGTATACACCCACGTTTCGCCAACTATGTTATAAGTCCCATGTAATAGGGGGCGAGCTTATTGCCATTAACCGGGCACAATTCCAGACTCCGTGCTGCTACTGAGAATTTCCTAATGGCAAAATCCAATAACACTTTGCCCGACCAGGGGATTGAACCCAGGACCTCGTGTTCAGCAGTCGCGCTTGCTACCACTAGACCAACGAATCTTAATTACCAGTATTAATTATAATACATTTCTATTATTTCTCTATGTCGGAAGAAAACTCAATTAAAAAAATAAATAGATAACGAGCAAGATTTTAATGTGCGATTTACTGGTTAAAAAGTGGTAGTACGTTACCATTTGAGATGGTTGAATGAGATGGTCGCTAGTTCAAATCTAGCTCGTAAACCAATTTTTCACTGTATAAAAATTGAAATTTTATGCTTAAATTATTTAAAAAATGGTATGACAGTACGTTTTAAAACAATTACTTATACAATTTTTTTTTATTGACATCCAGTTTCGAGAACTTAACTTATTCATGGTTGACCTAACGTCCATGATAAAACCACAATAGCATCATTGAAATATCTTCTATTAAGTCTTTTTTATTAAAAAAAAACTTTACCTATTGAAATCGAACTTCCTGTCAAAGAAACTGAATAAATAAGTGATAATTTTAAATATTACAAGAAATAAAAGCAGCTTATTATTGACAACAAATAGAGCGAAAACTATTTGATGTCCGACGCTCTTGTATTGTTTTTTTTTTATTTCCCGAGTAATATTTTCATACAAAAATTGAACAATGAAACGACAGACAGACAGACATTGCGGCTAAAAGAGATGAATCAAATCAACTTACTATAGAAGACAATGACAGTTTCTTCATCTTCATATCGTGTGGTTGATGAACAACCCGGTGTCAGAGTTTAACCCGCCCGTAGGCCTCTGACATGGCTTTACACACCATTGAAAAATCTCTCAGGTGTTTCATCACGATGTTTTCCTTTACCGTTTTAGCAACTGATAATATTTTTTTAATACACACATAACTTACGAAAAAGTCAGAGGTGCGCGCTTTGGGATCGAACTCGAGACCACTGACTTGTCCGTACTGATCCGTATGCAGTTTCTTTAATATAATTATCATAGACAAACTCAGATCTGTGGTCAGATCGAACTAAAAACTTCAGTCGATTTTAATTTATTTAGAAAATTGTTCTGTCTGCTAAATAATCGCCGAACTTTTTTGTGAAGTCAGGGCCAATTTACTTATAAATATTTTGTTGTTTGGTGTGGACTGCAGACAAAACAGGAAAAGTTTATATTTTCTAAGAATTAGTTTTCGTTCATTGAATTCTACATTAAAATTCTATGGAAATTGTGTCCTTGTCAGAAATACAATACAATACGTTACAGACGAGATGACAATGGCAAAATTCGTCCCGAACGCTTCAGAAATATACATATTTATATTTAATTTAGAAAAATGCTAGTATTTAATATAATCTGTGTCTGTGTACAAGCGAGCAAAACAAAAACATTAGCGAGCAAACAAAAAAAAAATTATAATTATTTAATAAGAAAATTTGAAAAAACAACTGATACGGATGGGATTCGAACCCACGATCTTCGACGTACCGTGTCGACGCTCTAACCTGTATCTGTAATTATATTTAATAAGCTATCATGTAAAAAAATTCACAAAAAAAAAAATATTATTACAAGTATCTATTAATTTTTAATATACCTACGTTACGGTCATGTAATTCCTTGAAAAATTAGGTTAGGTACATTGAAAATGAGATCAATTTGATAGATGCGAGATGCGATACAATAGCTTAGTTGGTAGCATTGCTACGGCAAGTCTAGTGTTGTCATACCTCTTCTCAATTTCCTCTTTAAAAAAAAAAAAATTTTAGCATTGACACCACAAAAAAAATCTAAGTTACAATAAGTTAAACATACGAGTACCTAGTTATTGATTTTGTATGATATTTTATTTCATATTATTTTATTGCTTATTTCATATTATTTATAGTGTAGTGGTGGCGCATTGGTTACGGACCCGCTTTGCAAGCGCGTGGGTGTGGGTTCGAACCTGGCATGTACCAATGTGACTTTTTCTATGTCATATGTACTTTCTTAGTTAATCTAAGACACCACTGACTAACGGTGAAGGAAAACATCGAAAGGAAACCTGGACTTTAATAGTCTGAAATCGCCAACCCGCAGTGAGCTAGCGTGGTGATTAATGCTCAATCCGTCTATGTATGAGAAGAGGCCTTTGCCCTATATTGGGACAGTTACAGGCTGATTTATTTATTTTATTGCTTAATTAAATTTGTACGCTAAATAATAGCAAAACATAGCGAACTAGATTATAATCTACGACATAGGTACACATATGCTTGTAAACCTATGCTTACAAAAATAAATTTAAAAAAAGACTAATCATAAAAAAACGAATGCAAACTTAATTTTTAAAATATTATCACTTTTACCACAAAAAAACATAGTTAATAATATTATTAACTACATTATGTAGGTTCTAATGTCGATAACACCAGCGGGATTACGAAAAGGATCGCAGGTTCAAATCCTGCTCGAAATATTCTGTCTACGTAATTTGTAATTTTAGTATAGTGTCACAAATGTTCATTGTAAAAAACATCGTCCCCATCACTGACTGGCATCATTAATTCTCAAGTAATTGTGTAACATTGTAATGGTGTTCACACCCCATGCATAATAATTTACCTGAATAAAATGGGTCAAATTCTTCTTTTTTGTGCGCTACTGAAATACTTGTTATGTAACACCACGCCTGCAATGCTTGTAGGTATAGGCAGAGGTGTGTTTGTATGTACAATTGAGCTATAGCGTGTAATATTCCAGTCTATGTAAAATAATAATAAATAATATCCTAACACTTTACCCGACCCGAGGATCGAACCCAGGATCTTATGCTCAGCAGTCGCGCTTGCTACCACTAGACGAACGAGGCAGTCTTAATTATAATTAATTTCTATTCCGATGGCTAGGTTCTACGTATCTAATATACCAAGCAAGTGATAGATAATTTAAATTACAGAATTACCTAAAAGGAATAAGAGTCGTGATAGCCTAGTGGTTTTGACTGTTGACTGGCAAGTCAGAGGTCTCAGGTTCGAACCCAAGGCCACCTCTGACTTTTTGTAAGTTATGTGCGTTTTATAAATTAATTATCACTCTCTGTGCCTCGGATAGCACGTTAAGCTGTTGGCCCAGGCTGTCAATTGTAGATCTTTGACAGTCGTTACGGGTAGTCAGAAGCCCGAAAGTCTAACAACCAGTCTTACCAACGGGTATCGTGTAACCCAGTATATGGGTTGTGGAGGTCTGATAGGCAGTCGCTCCATGTAAAACACTGGTATTCAGCTGCAACCGGTAAGATTGGGAGCCGACCCCAACATAGTTGGGAAAAGGCTAGGCAGATGAATTACCTAAAAGGAATCTTTCTATTACCACATTTAGTTCATCCAATGCCACCCAGATCTACTCATTGTACACCAAAAACAACAAAAATAACAAGATTCCACTTGAAATAACAAAATACAAAGACGGTTTCGTCTAAATGAGTTTTAATAACCTTAATCATATGATTGCGAGCAAAAACCAAGGTTCTATGACGATGGTGACAAAAACCATTGACATAACACCGGTCACTGTGACATAATCAAGGTTAGAACTTAGAACCGAGCGCTTGACTGCAGAAATTGTATAGGGGGTATAAAATTAGTAATTGAAACGCGAGTCCTAGGAATTTTCAAAATCGCATGCGAAATTGATTTGCGATAATATTTCGTATGCGAATTTCATTAAATTTTTACACAATAACAATTTTCTTTGTATAGATATAATATAATATTTATTAACAAAACCAAAATGACGTCTTATCTATACCCTTAATTAGGCATAATTGGATTTTTTACTTTCTATCAACGGAAATTAGAATTCCATGGTTATTTAAGTCGTCAATACCTGAAAAATAGGGTACCTAAAATCCGTGTACCTTTTTACGATATTCGTTTACGTATGACATAAAAAATCGCCCCTTAGATTAAATCATAGGGTTTTAAACACTTAGAATAAATACCTATAGTTTCTTTCGTTTTATTTTTAGGGTTCCGTACCTCAAAAGGTAAAAACGGAACCTTATAGGATCACTTTGTTGTCCGTCTGTCTGTCTGTCTGTCTGTCTGTCTGTCTGTCAAGACCTTTTTTCTCAGGAACGCGTGGAGGTATCAAGCTGAAATTCATATCAAATACTCAAGTCTATGGTCTCTTGGAGCTGTGAAAAAATCAAACTTCTAAGTCAACGCGATCAAAAGATACTCCCGTTTATGCCGCAAATTTTCGACACTCGCAAGGGAATCAAAACCTACAGGGTACTTCCCGTGAACTCAGAATCTTGAAATTTGGTACGAAGCAACGTCTTATAACACAGATAAAGGAAAAATTGCGAAAAGCATAAATTTTTAGTTACATCATATAATAAAAATATTTTTAATAATTTTAAACTTATTACCCCTTTACTCATGAACGCGTAGTGGTATTATATTGAAATTCTTAACAAATACTCAAGTCTACAGCGTGTAACAGAAATGCGTGGTCATATTTAAGGATCGTAACGAGTATCTAATTAATAATAAATTTAAAATGAATTCAATTCAGATTATTTATGTATTATCAAAATATTGATTTTTAATTTCCATCGACAAGCCATATCGATTTCTAAATTTGTCGATACTAGTAACATCTCTTCAGGCTATCAGATGTTTCGGATATTGACCTCTTTGACCGTTTGACCCTATGCATGTCTCTCTCAGATAGATAGCTATCTCTTTCGTTTGAATGAACTAGAAAGCGTTTGCTCTCTTTCTCACAGTCTTTCTCACTTGCCACCAGAAGAGTAAGAAAGCTACTGCTATCTCAACCCCTTTCATTGTAATTTGTACCAGGAGTAAAGTAATAAAGGTAAAAGACGGTACAACTGGTAGGTACAAGCCGTGTAATGACAATGGTCTCGAATAAAAATTAAGAAAATTCAGTTCAAGGTACTAAGATTTCAGAATATCATATTCATAAGAGATATTAGACATGTTTGAACTCGTAGAGTTGAAGAGTTCACACACTACTTTAACAACAACAAGGAAATTCAATTGAAGGCACCAGGATTTCAGATAGATAGATGAGGTATTTGCTGTCATGTTTTTAAAAGGTTCACAGTTGAAATGAACTGCTTCTACCAGCGAACGTAAAGTTTTAACTATGCGGCACTAGGATCGTAGATTGTTGAAAGAGGTATTTTTATTTGTGTTCAAAAACAGAAAGAACCACCACAAAAAAAAATTAAAAAATGGACACGATTCACGTAATTATTATGGAAATTCTGTTTAAAAGTACTAGGATTGCAGGATAATGTAAGAGATATTCACTGAGCGACTCAATTTACCAATGTGTGCATAAAAATGTCAAAGATGCCGCGAAAAATGCCGAAAGTCGGTGAATCGCATTGTCGGTCCCTTTGACGCGGTGCCGCATGGCGCCGCGCTGCCTACTAGAACAAATTTTATTTATCATCCGTTCATTGCATGGTTCCGTACAATAAAATCTTTATTGAAGTAGGATTATGTCAAGAAAACTAGAAAATTACCATGATATTTTCATTTTTATGAGGTATTTGAAATACTTAAAATAATAATAATTGCGTGCACTTTTTTTAAATAGGATAGTTAATTTTTGCTAGAACTGAAAATCATCTCACGTTTTAAAATCCTCCGAAAATAATTAATCTTAGTAAAAAATATCAATATTTTTTTGTTCATTTCCTTTTAGTTAGGTTACACAAATAGTTTAAACAAAAATTTAATACAAAATACTAAGGCAACAGAGACTGTAAAGAGGTACACAGGACTGTAAACTAAAATCTCAAGCACTACGGTACCCTAATGCACACACACAGATACTATTTTAAGTACGGCAGCTAGCTAAATTAGGGAATGTGCATACTAGCTTGAAAGTATCGTCGCTTTATCGGGTGTAGTACTTACTACTTTGGTAATTTTGTAATGAATGTTGTCATAAAGTTATTTTTTTAAAATTTAATTAAAAAGGTAAAGGTGAAAAAAATAAACATTTTTGTTAACTGTTGATAAACATTTTTTTTGTTTTTAAATGATTCGATGTTACAACGATGAATCGTAGAGTCGTAGTTATTATTTTACTTTAGGTAAATAACCTGCTGCAAAATTAATTACAAAATAATGTTCCATAAAATAAGAATGCACCCCGATGAGCGCGTATTCCTTGTTTGTTGCCTTGATGGATGGTTGGTACTAAGTTATTGAAATCCATAAGTACAACGTGTACGGGTCTTTAGAACGGCACGTGCATAGTGTCCTTTGATGTTTGCCGCCGGTCAAATTTTGAAAGAAATCGGCAATTTCGCTAGTTGCTATTGAGCCCTTGCAGATTTCGGACGATCGGTGTAATTGCAATTTGATTTTCGTGTAAAACATGTCGTTTACTAATAGTGAGTACTACGAAATGATTCTCTGTGTTGGTGCATCTGATGGCAGCCTTCGGGAGGCTAAAACGACACTCCGACCGGCTCGTCGATTGTACTCTGAGAGGTTTATTGACGGTAGACCTGTCAAAGAACGCCCCCGGCTTCCTTCCTTAGAATGCGGTCAGAGTGTCGTTTTAGGAGTGTGCTTCGTGATGATGGTCAACACCCATTTCCGGTTCCTCTGTGCCTATTAAATTAGTGAATTTCCATCACCAATAAATACCTATCTACTACCTACCAAAATGTGTAAGTGTCACGTGAAACTGTGAGAGTGAATAGGTACACACTACACGCGGTGCGGCGCAGGAGCGTTAGGTACGTCGACGTACTAGTAACTAGATACTAGGAGCGCAGCAGTTCAAAGGAGGTAAGTAAAGTAGGGTTATCGTACTTGATAGTGGTGTAACACGTTTGTTTTGATTTTAATATTATCGATGTTATTGATGAAGCAAAAAAACACCAAAACTTTGAATAGTATATTTTGATGTGGGCACTTGTGGTATAGACTATGTATAAGATTCTGAATACCATCCTTAAATATGACCACGCATTTCTGTTACACGCTGTATAATATCTTTAAGCTGTAACAAAATCAAACTTCTACGTCAACGCAATCAAAAGATACAGCAATTAAAGCCGCATATTTTGAAACTCGCAACTACTCGCAAGGGAATCAAAACCTAAAGGATACTTCCAGACGACCTGGAATCTTGAAATTTGGCATGAAGCAACGTTATAAAGTACACATATAGGAAAAATTCCGAAAATCTTAAATTTTTAGTTACATCACATAGTATATTAACTTTTACTTATATACCTACAGGTTTGTACGGAACCCTCGGTGCGCGAGTCTGACTCGCACTTGGCCGGTTTTTTTTATATCCAACCTGCTATCTTTGACCCAATTATAGAGGACATAATTTATTATTATTATCAGTTTTTTAAATATCTATCGATGGGAACCCCTCTATTAAATATCCCTTTAGATTTAAGCCTAAAGCTAAAATCACAATACAATTACCTACAGTTAACAATTACAGGGGTGTGACTCTTTTTTAAAGTAAATTGATATCTTGGAATACAGCCATCACAGATTTAGTAGTATTTATCAAAAGAATCTATCATTACACATTTACACTACAGCAAACTACTTTAAAATTAGTATAATCCGATTGCAAAAAAAAAAACTAATAAGTAACTCTATGGTTCTTCGTGACGTACCTTTAAACCAAGGTTAGGTCCGAATAAATTACTAATTTCTTTATTTCATGTGAATAGTAGCATATGTAAATGGATGATAGCCTTACAGATAAGCTAGAAAAGTGTAGTGTTAACGTGACAAAATGGAAAGTATAATGTATGGAAATTATACAAACAACCACAGCATTAACACCAGTGTTAGACGAGAGCCGGTCACTATGGCGGACCACCGATCTATTCTTAAAAATAAATACATAAACCTTTTTAAAGTATCTATAATTTGAAAGTCCCTATCATTATGTGTTAATTATGTATTTATATTTAAAATGCAATAATATATAGGATATATAATAATAGCCGTGATAGCCATTTTTTTGTGACCGGGGGAAGTAGGACGTACGGTTACGTGGGGCTCGCTCCCACTAAAAACGTCTCCCCCCTGTGTGTTCCTCGCACTGTATCGGACGGGGCCGGGTACCGCAACCGCACGCCGTAACCCCGTCCAGTGCTTGCCTAGGCCCGCTGAAGCCGTGATAGCCTAGTAGTAGTGTATGACCGTTGACTGCCTAGTCAGAGGTCTCAAATTCAACCTCTGACTAAAAATGGATTGTCATCGAAACTGAACCGACATGTAAATTACTCATTTATTTTTAATTCTTTATGTACAAATAAATGAGTACAGAGGCGACCTTAATGCCTTACGTATTTTCTACCATTTTTCTACTTAAATGAAGATCAAATTGTACTTGAGGATCGTTCTAGAACACGATCTCAAGAGGCCACCGTAACGAAACAGTCACAACAATGTGTAGTTGTAACTGAACACAAGGTGCTTCAAGGTAAGTCTAAAAAGTGAAGTCACTAGACCGTACGAACATTGGGGCCGACACCAAACGTTTGAGTAACGTTTGAATGATTGAAGTCTTAACACATAGGTAGGTACATGGAAACCTGCACATACACATTAACTTGCCTGAGATATTTTACTAATAGTGGCTCAACAAAATTAAAAAGTATTGGCTTATATATCCTAACTAATTATAAATGCGAAAGTTTATAGCACTATATAGTCTAGTGGTATGATCGTCGACTGACAAATCAGAGGTCTCGAGTTCGAACCCAAGGCGCGCACACTCTGACTTTTCGTAAGTTATGTGCATAATATAAATTAATTATCAGTTGCTAAAACGGTGACGGAAAACATCGTGATGAAACCTGGACATGTTCCATTTCAGAGGCCTACGGGTGGTTTAAACTCTGACACCAGGTTGTTCATCAACCATACGATAAGAAGAAGAAGAATGCGAAAGTAAGATAAACCACTGAAACGATTAATATTTTGGATAATTTTTTAAGACTTTTGAGCAAAATTAAATATCTAAAAATGTCCATAAAAAATGATGGAAATATAAAGGGGGGCCTTAATTAAAAATCTGAAATAATTCTCAATAAATGAAAATAGCAAGCCTGCTAACTTTGAATGAAAATTAAAACGAAATTGCAGATATTTATACTTTTCGTGAAAAAAATATAAAACTTAATTGTTTATCTTTGCCTTACTCCTTAATTATTTACGCAAAATGATATTCATTCATTAAAATTATTTTATAATACCATTCGGAACTCTACATGCGCACTTACCGGGTTTTATTTTACTAACTTTCCATACCTAGCCGTGGGAAATAGGTCATTCATCCTGTATATATATCAGTACCATAACTTGAAAGTGCTTCATTACGCTGATAAACTATAATTACACGTACTACTTACCCTTTAAAATAAAAAGAGCGTGAAGCAGCGCGCAGTGTTTATGATATAATAATCGTATCATAATGGCCGTTGACACAATGATGTGCTCGTTAATTAGTTGTAATTAGCAAATAAACGTTAGTTCGTGTTCCACTGTTTGAATTTTATATCAATCATTCTTAGTTTTCAGACTATGATACGCTTCCTTACGATGTTTTCCTAAACCGTTAGTCAGTGGTAATCGCCAATATTCGCCACCACGCAGTGAGCTTGCGTGGTGATTAATGCTCAATCCTTCTCTGTATGAGAAGAGGCCTTTGCCCTGCAGTGGGACAGTTACAGGCTGATTCATTTTATTTTATTATTAAAAACGTTTAGGTATCATAACACTATATTTATCTAGTATTAGTTCCACCTCAAAAAGCGATGTTCTCCATATATGTTGAAGCGAGGCGTTGGGTTCGGTGTCTTGTTGCGTCACTGATGTTAATCTGTTTATTTCCGTCTTCAGTTGCGTAAATGTGCATTATTTTAGAGTACAACACAATTTAGAAGCGCGTGTTCAACCGTCAATTTGCATGCATCGATGGTTGAGTGGGTACTGTATCTTTTTGGGTTTCTTGTATATTTGAAACTGTTCCTATAGTGTTCTTGGCACTGTCACAAATAATAGGACAATGATACGTACACTTACCTACGCGAAATGTATAGAAAGAAAGAAAGAAAGAAATAATTTATTCAGCCCAATAAGAGGCACTATGCACAACACAACACAACATGACTAAATAATAAAACGACATGATTATAATACAAAAAAAAAAACATGGAATGCTATGCAGACTGCCTCACGGTTGTGCCAAAAAGGCGTCCAGTTCAGCATATGCCAGACAGGAGCCTGGCGCTGGTTTTCAACTGAACCCTTAATATTATATGAGAAGTTATAGTATATGAGAAATAGTATCTACCTGATGGTCTAGTATTTGTAAGTGCAAATGCTAATCAGTAGTTGACGATGTACGTACGATATTTGACATTTATAGCAACAAATTCGCCTGTGGTTAAATGGAACTTAAAACTTATCTGGTGAAATGTCTGTATAAATCATTCGGGTAAATGAAGTCATGATACCTATTATGTACGTGAGAAATAAGTACCTATCTTTATTGTTGAAGGTCTAGGTAAATTTCACAACTTTTCTAGTAAAAAAATACGTATCTTTGTATCGTAATTACTGCTACTATTATAATCTGTGCTATCTATGTATGCTATCTGTGAGTGTAGAGTTGTGATAGCCTAGTGGTATTACCGTAGACTGGTAAGACAGAGGTCTTGGGTTCGAAGCCAATGCACGCACCTCTGATTTTTCGTAAGTTATGTGCGTAATTATTATAAAATAATTATCACTTACTCCGTGCCCCGGAAAGCACGTAAAGCCGTGCATCCTGCGCCTGATCTCTCTTCAGTCGTGTCGGATTGCCGTCCCATCGGACTGTAAGAGTGAGGGAATAATAAGTGCACCTGTGTTTGGGCACACACTTGTGCACTATAATATCTGTTGCGTAGTTGGTTAATCTCCGTTGAGATTAACTGCTGTGCCTGTGTATAAACAGAGCTACAGGAAAAAAAATCTCAATAAACTTCGTAGTACATTAAAGTCGCATTCTTTCGGAAATGGTAGTATTGGATACACATTTTGATTACTGCTCATTTAAGTTGTGTCGTACTGTTTGTATGTAGATGAATTGTATACAATAGGTTAATGTAACACATTGCAGAGTAGGTACAGCACGACAAATCATATGTATTGAGACGGTGACGAGATAGGGGCGTGGTATATGAAAGTGGTTGCTATTTTGTATCTGCAACTTTGATGGCTTTAAAAACTTGATACAAAGACACATAAACAATTAAGCATATTGTTGTCGAAGAATCGACTGATATTTGTTTATGTACTCGTAGAGTCTTTAAAACCCTACGAACTAACAATGACTACCTAAATTAGAGGACATTTAAAAACTGAGAATTCGACCCTATTTTTTATATACCATACTAAAGCTCGTCAATGGTACAGAGGAGATCATGGTAGGTACTTAACTGTTTTATGTTGGCCTATTTATAAATACATGTGTATTTTATAATTTCAGTTCTTTTTTTTTGTAAGTTTGACGTGTGTGTGTCTGGCTATGGCATCGTTGCTCCCAAACTAATGATTTTGGTTTAGTTTTTTTTTATTTAAAAGGTAACTTGATCGACAGTGTTCTTACCTAAAAAAATCGAGGATATTTTGTGTTTTTAAATTTAAAAAAAATAGTGCATCATGTATATGGAAAGTATGTATTTTTTTATGATATGCGATAGAGATTAGCAGATTGTAGCTTCTACTAATACATGACATAGGTATATATCATGATTTTATACATATTTAAATAAGACACAAGAGACAACACTAAATACATTCTTTCCTTCTTCATGCTTTTTTTTTAAATCTCCTGAAAACTAAAAAACTTTGGCTTTGACATCGTAACGGTATATTGTCCAATTGTGTTCGTCTACGAATAGCATTCAGTAATTGACACGGAAGCCAGTTCAATTAAATACAATACAGTCGATGTTGAACGTGATAAAGGACTTGATCAATTTGTAAACAGGGTTTTTAAAAAGGCATAATTATAGCCTGAACGTTGAGACGAAGAAAGGAAGTTTTCTTCTTACAAATCCATCTACGCGACATCGTCAATGTTGCCTAAGTCCCCTTAAATAAAGATTTTTAAAAAATCCATCTACAGGTTTTTTGTGTAGGTATGGCATTATACCGATTTTGAGCAGTTTCTTTTTTCAATTATCCTAAAGTGTAATTTGAGTCCTGAAATCCTAAAAGTTCAGTTTAGAAAGGAACAAAACTAAAGGTTATAGGTTAAACCCTCCAAGAAGTCATTGTGTTTAGCAGTAGCGCAGGGTGAATCTTTCCAAGAGGTAATCTGGAGCTAAATCGGAGAGATAATCGGAGAATATTATATTCACGACTTATTATGTAATCAATTAAATAACCATAATGTCGACATTTATAAAATCATTATTTGAAACTATTGTATGCACATAGCTGAACGAAAAATATTGATTAACACCTGCATATATTATGTGCCTACCTGTGATCCACAATAAATACTTTTGAATTTGAATTTGAAAAACCAATGACGCAGCCAGTAGGCATTATTAACTGTGCTATTTGTCAATGGGAAGTCGGGAGAAAGGCTGCTGTTTAGTTCTTAACCTACTTTGCCATCTCTTTTTTAAAGGCTACACTCATAGAGTATTCAAGAAAATATAGAGTGATAACGTCAACCACATTGCCTTGTACGGAGCGAAAGCAGGTCTAACCATAGAAATGTTAAAATGTCATTTTTTCAAATTATGTTTTCTAGACGTTTTTCAAAATTTAACTCAGCAGTTAACCATGATATAAGCTAAAATGTAACTTTTTCGCTCGTGGAACCTCAGTCAATGGAGGTATGATCGCAAACGGAGCTAGTGTCGCGGCCGCGTTGTTCATACCCGTGCTCACAGTTCTATAGGGTTGCTCTATATTTTCTTATATATTCTAAGGCTACACTCTTATCGCTGCAGCTGCTTCGAGTTCGTTCTATCAAAAGCCAATCTTTGACTCCCTATGATTAAAGATGTAATGTAAATTGTAACCCTCGTCAAGCTGTGACGAAATGACCCAAAACTGAAGGTATCATGTAGGTATCGGTATCACATTCTAATCACGGCCTTTAATAAAAATAGATCTAAACGCAACAAGACAAATCGTTTAACTTTGAATAAAACGATTGCATAGTACCAACAATTCAATGGCTGCTCAAAAAAAATAAAAGCTTTGCTCTCTGGGTCACATTTATGTCATAACTGTCACTCAAAAGAATTGAAAATTGCAAAACGTGACGTGATTACATACTATGTTTATTTATGTCACTGAATTATTTATATTTACATAACTACTACTACTACACTACTGTGCTACTATACTTTTACATCAAAATTATTGGTGTTTAGAGCATAACCACTTCAAAATCAAAAATATTAGCATTAGCATCGCTTTTCAATTATAGTATAATTTTTGTTCAATATTTTAAAACATTATTTAATCAGAAATATATTGTCGGATATCAACTTAGAGTCGTGATAGCCTAGTGGCGGTGACCGTTGACTGGCAAGTCAGAGGTCTCGGGTTCGAACCCAAGGCGCGCACCTCTGACTTTTCGTAAGTTATGTGCGTTTTATAAATTAATTAGGTATCACTCTCCGTGCCTCGGATAGCACGTTAAGCTGTTGGCCCCGGCTGTCAATTGTAGATCTTTGACAGTCGTTACGGGTAGTCAGAAGCCCGAAAGTCTGACAACCAGTCTTACCAAAGGGTATCGTGTAACCCAGTATCAGGGTTGTGGAGGTCTGATAGGCAGTCGCTCCATGTAAAACACTGGTATTTAGCTACATCCGATAAGACTGGAAGCCGACCCCAACATAGTTGGGAAAAGGCTAGGCAGATGTAGGTATATTGTCGGATATCAATTTAACCAGCCTTACTAAGCCTTATTGGCTAAATAATAAATTCCCAAACTTTGTTGGGGTTGGCTTCTAATCTAACCAGATGCAGCTGAATATCAGTTTTCAGAATCTTTTCTTATCTTTTAGTAAGGACATAACATAACAACAAAAGTACCTAAAGTAAGGCTAAAGTAATTTTATCGAAGTCCTCAATTATTTTTAGAATTACCAAATGATTTATCAAAATATCGAAGCTTTTCGTGAGAATGACCCATTTGCATCTAAATTTCGAATGATACGCCCTGTTCATACAATATCTGACAGATAATTAAACCTTAATGCCTCTTCCGTTATTTCAAGTCGCAATAGTTATTGTGACGTAACTGGCTTAGTTAACTTGAAATGTAGACCGGAATTTGCAGTTCAAATACCTTTATAGGCAATCTGCTTTCTTTTATTAAATCACAAATCTAACCATTTGTTGTCTATGCCTGACTATGAATATCCTACTGACCTTCGGTCACAGCTAATCTCAAAGGAGATTATCCAACTGCGCGGGAGATAGCAAAGTGTGTGCGCAAATACAGGTGTACTCTCTCATCTCATTCTCATAGTCTCATAGTGTTTAATAAGAAATTTGAAAAAACAACTGATACGGATGGGATTCGAACCCACGATCTTCGGCGTTCCGTGCCGACGCTCTAACCGCTGAGCCACCGTATCCCATCAGAATCAGTCGAAATTTCAAATCTCTTTATACGCCTAGGGCGTGTGGTAATATCTATCGGAATACATTACGTATCCGACTCAGTGTTCCAAACTTTGCAGTTTTAGCTAACATGTGCTAAAACATGTAAAAATTTCACAAAAATACTCATAAGTGCCTTAAATGGTACCTATTAATGGTGCCTACATGAATAAAAAATATTTTGATTTTGATTGATTGATCAGGCGCAGGGCCAAAGTCTTAGGTGCTTTCCGAAGCATAACTTACGAAAAGTCAGATGTGCGTGTCTTAGGTTAAAACCATAGAAATATAATATCTTTGGTTAAAACCTAACACCTCTAACTTGCCAGTCAACGGCCATGTGCATAAAAACGCGTGATGTGGATGTAATTTGAGCCTTTTGGAGTCGAGACGCTAGGACCGTGGGGGCATAATTTACAAAGAATTATCGGGACGTCTGGTCTTTATCTACTAAAACTCAACGAAGACAAACAAGTAACATATCATTAATAATCGGCAGTAAATACTCGCTACATGTAAGCAATCTTCGGCTAATAAAACTTGTCTCTATAAACTTACGAAATGGTGTTTTTAGGGTTCTGTGCCTCAAAAGGAAAAACGAAACCTTTATAGGATCACTTTGTTGTCCATCTGTGTGTCTGTCAAGAACTTAAGAGCCTTTATCTTAGGAACGTGTGGAGGTATCAAGTTAAAATTAAAACTATAAACTCAGATCTACATTCCCTTGAAGCTGTAAAAAAAACATAAGTACTTCTAAGTTAACGTAAAAAAAATATACGGCCGTTTATGCCGCAAAAAACGTATATTTTGACACTCTCAAGGGAATCAAAATTTATATGGTACTTTCTGTTGACCTAGAACTATGAAATTTGGGAAGTAATATCGTCATATACTACAAGTACAGGGAAAAGTCTAAAAACTATTAATTAACATTTGTAATTAAGTCGTAAATAATAAGCTTTATACGGAACCCTTAGTAAGCGAGTCCGACTCGCACTTGTCCGGTTTTTTTAAACGCATCATTAGCTTAGTGGTTAGGCGCACCTGTTTGATTAAACCGCTTTGGTATTCCGTAATGAAGGAAAGAAAACTAGTTCTCTATCTCTAAAGAGGAAGTGATAATTAATCTTTGATAGTGATGCTTATTGATTAGTCCAAATCAGAGGTCATACTTCTAATTTTAACCCACTGGGTATTAAAATACCCAGTACCTCGTTTAAACTGTACTTATAAATAACAAAACAATAAAACCGACTTCAAAACAGTAAATAAATAGAAAGAAAGAATGAAAGAAATGTTCAAAGAAAGAAATGTACAAGCAACTATAAATTTAAAATTTTAAAAATTCTCGACGCAAGTACCCTTTTCTTTGTAGCGAAGAACACTCGATGGAGTTAGCTTTCAAATAAAATAACTAATTCAAAATCAGTCCATTCGTTTAGGAGCTACGATGCCACAGACAGACAAACAGACATACTGCATACAGATACACAGACACACAGGCAGATCAAACTTATAAAACCCTCTTTTTGTGTCGGGGATTTAAAAAAAGAATTACCATTTACCTAACTCACAATTACTCCGTGATTTGTGAATCACGGAGTAGGTAATTGGTGTAGGTACAAACATAAAAAATTGAATTGAGAACCTCTTCTTTTTTAGAACTTGGTTTATAATTCAACTCAACATCATCAGCCTGTATTAGTCCACTACTGAACATAGGCCTCTCTGCGCTTATTGGAGATATTTGCCCATAATCGCCACGCTGGGCAAGCGACCCAAGTAACACATCAAAGCAGCATAGCGGCCGACTTACAGCATTTCTGTATCGTTTTCGCATTTTGAGTTAGTTCTACAGTAGCATTACAAACTTGTATAGGGCTACTGTAATGCTTATTTGGGCACAAATTATACAGCTTTAGATCCTAAATAGGTGTACAACAGTTGTTTAATTGCATTACAGGCGCATTATATCAGCATTATTGTGGTCAAATAAGGTATCAATCGCATTAAAGAAGCATTATTACGGTCAATGAAGTTGCCAATTGCATTACATAAGCATTATACTAGCAATATTATTGATAATGAAGATGTTAATTGCATTACAAAAGCATTAGACTAGCATTAGAATGTAGTAAAAGAATGATTGGAGTTATTTAAGAGTTCACAGTTAGAACTTAAATAAATCCTAGATCATTGCAAAAACGTCTCTAATACCACGGTACAAAAGTTATAATACAATTAACGTTGTAATTTAACTACTTTGTCTCGCAATTTATGAACGAAGACGATTCAAACTGAGTGAGTGACATATTTGTTTGCATTAAAACAAAATTTAATAAGTACTGGGTAAGTTTTTGACTCTTTTGTTATTTCATGCCTTCAAATATTACTGCGCCATTTAGTTTATTGTAAATGTCTATATAAGTTTCATTGAAAATTTTCACGCGCCTTCGATATTTTGTGGTTTTGATATAAAATGTTATTAAATAGATATGTGTGAAATAACCAAAACAATTGTGCATTCCTAGTTTATAACGAATTTTGCTTAATTACATTATAGTATTTGTTGGGCAGTATTAAATTAAGTTATATCATTATTTTATAGGTCTATTGCTTTTATAAATAGGTCCGAATGATAATATTTTGTGGTTATAAAATGTTTACAAAATGGTGTCGGTCTATAGCAGCCTTGTGAGCCTTTAAAAAGGCTAATTAATGTCTTAGTAGTTGTTCATACTCACGCGTGAACAACTATTAAGCCAGAGGCCAGAGAGAAGACTTTTGATGAACCACTGTAGTGCCATTGTCTATAAAGTAGTTCTATATGGGTTCACGGGTATACCAGTAGACTTGATGTAGACTGAAATAGTGCCATTACTTGAACGCAATTTTGGGGTTCCTTGAGCATAACAATATACCCCATTTAAGAATTTTTGTACAACTTGAAGAGTGGAAAGCTTTCTGCATAGCTATTCACAACCGTACAACAGGCTATCGTATCGAAAATGACACATTTCGATAACCTGATTTGACTTGCCCCCTACAGCAAATAGCTGCCGGAAGAATAGCGGGCGTCTATTTGATTCAAACTGACAAAATGTTCGGGTTTTGGACCTGTGAACAGCGTTTAGTGGCATCCTTTAATAAACATTGATTGATGTTCGATACGGTAGGTACGGAAGCGTATCGAGTGGTTGTGAATAGCTATGCTGAACGCATTATCTACATAACTATTCCTGCGTGTGACTTATAAAATGATATGATTACGGTGCTGCCAACAAAAAAAAAGTAGATATTTTCATTCGAGTACCTACTCGAATATCACTCAGTTAACAAGGCCAGGTGAATGTGTAGTTATAGCCCGCGAAATTAAATTTTTCTTACGTTTTTAACAATTTTCAACTACTATTTTTTTTTCACGTATGTATTTACAGAATTATAATCATTAGAATCATTAATCATTAAATTAAAATGTCCATTCGCGCAATTGTCTTTCGCGCAAAAGGATTCGCGCAAGTGTCCTGATACCGTTCAAATCGAGGGGGTAACTAGGATAATCAAATTTGTGTACTTTTAATTCGTAGACTTTTAATACAATCATTATATTGTTTCAGAAGTTCGATCAAGAAAATCAAGGAAACCTGTGTACGGATTAAAGTCACGTTTCAGCTACTGAAAGCACCACTAGTCATGAAAACATAGTTCAGATTTTTTCAAATAATATTATTAATAAAAATAAAAATAAATATAAAAAATTAATATTCCTTTCAATAGCCCATCTTCTTATATTTTCACGAAATGAAGAACATTTTACATATTTATCAATATCACTGTCATCTTCACTTTCGTCGGAGCTCTCAGGTCTTACATTTACAGCATCAGGCAGACAGGCATAAACACGATTTTGTTGAATATTGTCATTATTCGCAAAAAAATTTTTTTCAAAACACGAGGATTCCGTATCGATTGTATTTCCAAAGTTGATTGGTCCTACTTGATTTTGGTGACCTACGGAACCTTCTTTAATATGGCTACAATTCACTTCGCACGAATTGTTTTGTTGCACATTGATCGGAATAAATGTATATACAGCTTTACGTATTACAATAGCTCACGTGTATTTGATTAAAGAGCTGTTAGCTGTACAACAGAATTCAGTTGATCTTTAAAAATGCAAGCATTATATTGATTCACGTTTATGCCGTTCAGCAGTACTAGGCTGTTACTAACCACTTAAAAGTGCTATTACACAACAAAAGGCACTAGAAACAGCTCAAAGCCGTATATCGGATTTACGGTGCATTATAATGGTACAAGTTTATGTTATTAAGCAGCATTAGGCATTATCTTACTACTTAAAAATGCTATTGTAGACCCTAAGGCACTAAACACAGCTAAGAGCTGTATAGCAGATCTGCGTGTCATTATAATGGTTCATATTTATTCTATTAAACAGCATTGAGCATTTCTTTACTACTTAAAAATGCTATTGTAGATCCAGATGCACTAAAAACAACTGAAAGCTGTACAGCTGCGTTGTGGTTAGCTGCACTAAAACTAAAGGCTTTACAAAAGCAGTTTGATATGCCATTATCCAACCGTTTTACAGTGTAAAGCATCATAATGGTTTTGAAATGCTAATATAAGGCGTCAAGATGCTCGGTGAACTTACATAAGAGTTTATACGGACCTTAAGCTCAACATAAGTTTACTATTCGTTTCTTAAAATGCTTCCTGTGTTACTTGGGGAGTTGGTGATCGCAGTAACAGATGATTGCTGTTACACAGAAGGATGCTGCTGTCCATCCTCCGTATCATTCCCTTTGTCGCTTCTTACTACACCCGTGGGACGAGTATATTCGGTTCTATTTTTAGGAAGGAAACCACACTACACAATAATACAACTCAATCATAGTTTATTAGCATAGTCCACACCTCTGGCCACCCTGTCGTTGATAACAAGCGTGATACAAGCATAGTTAGAACATTCTGATCGTGGTTACGTGTGCCCAGAATTTGTGAACATTCCGCTTTCTAACCAACGCGTAATTAATGTAATTATAACATATGAAAACATTCTAGCGATTATGTTAAACTAGGTTTTTGAATTAAGGATACAAAATAATGATTTAGGGGTACCTATAACTCCTAGACTTCTGCATCAGAGGTTGATGAACAACCTGGTGTCGTAACATGGCTTTAAACCACTATAAACACCGTTGAAAAATCTCTCAGTTGTGCTGGTTGCCTCATGATGTTGTCCTTCACAGTTTTAGCAATTAATAATTAATTTCTAAAACGCACATGAATCCGAAAAGTCAAAAATGCCTGGGTTTCGTACCTGCGACCTTTGACTTGGCACGGTCATAAAACTAGACTATCAGTCTGCTTTTAATTTGCAAACTTCTAAAGCATGGAAATATATGAAATGGCCACAAATTGATCATCCATCCACTGACAGATCGCGTCAAGCACTGTCACCTGATAGCCTAGTGGTGGTGACCGTTGACTGGCCAGTCAGTGGTCTCGGGTTCGTTTATAAATTAATTATCACTTACTCCCTGCCTCGGAAAGCACGTAAACCCGTAGCCCTGCGCCTGATCTCTCTCCGGTCGTGTCGGATTGCCGTGCACTATATATCCTGCGCAGTTGGCTAATCTTCGTTGAGTTTGGCCGCTGTGACCGAAATTCGATCAGGAGAACATTATGACCAATGTCTAGTCAAAAGAAAGTAAGTATTTTAATAGTATAGTTAGTATTATGTTTTTTTGAAATATCAACTAATTAAGAACATATAAAACTAAACTCCCTAGACTACAAGAATAACAGTAATTAGTCAATCATTTGTTTAATTGAATGATAGGTGTAATTAGTGGCCGGCGCGCGTCGACCGCGGCTCTGACTGGATGTCAACATAATTACAGACAGGTTTTATTTTATGTATAAAAGTTTTATTTACTATGGCCCTCGTAACTTTGTGGTTTAAAAAAAATAAACGTCAACGAAGAAGATTAAACTGTAGCCATAAAACAGTACCGTAATTGATTAACCGACTGTCGGACAACGCATATCCTAAACAGATGGACGTGGAAATTTAAAATATTGAGGAAACATTCTTTGAGTAAGTACCCTAGATGGACACCGAGTGCATGGAGCACGCGCAGACGAATCTTAATTTAAAATATTACCCAATAAAATCCCCAATTTAAAATTACCCAATGAATATCCTAATTCTACTATGCTAAACCCTTTTCTACAGCAGAATCTTAATAAACATATATACCTATATAAGTTAATTCACGCCTTTTTCCCATGGGGGTAGGCAGAGACTTCAGAACGCCACCTGCTACGGTTCTTACATACTGCTTTTGCCTCGTTTACATTGATACATCTTGATAAAATCTGAACAAAAAATTATAACGCACATAACTTACGAAAAGTCAAGAGGTGCGTGCCTTAAGTTCGAACATGAGACCTCTGACTTGCCAGTCAACGGTCACACCACTAGGCTATCACTCTAAAACAAATGCTGATGTAGCAACTCTAATAATTACTCACTCCCACAATACAAACTTACTAAATTTCTTAATTACGATCCCTAAATCACACAGTATCATCACAGTACAATAATCATACAGTATGGTAACTACGTACAAACGCTCGAAAAGGCACACTCACACAAACATGCGTAATATTGCGTAACAACGAGACTCGCGAACGTCGCGGTACTCGCAGTATCAGCTACGCGTCGTTGCGCATGTTTGTGTGAGTGTGCCGTTTGCCGTGTGTTATCTATATAGGGCCCAGAGTTACCACAACTTACGAAACTATTTTCTACTATTACCTACACAATGAAACACTGATTTATCTGAGAATTTTTCAAAATTTCACTTCAGACACTACATTAAAAAAATGTGACGCATGTCATTAAAAAAAAAAGATGAAGCTGCTCATTGAGTCATTGCACTACGTTCAGCGCAAGTAGGTTCGTAGCTGAATAATTAGGCTGCATGCCAAATCACCTCAGTACGTAGTTACCATACTGTATGATTATTATACTGTGGTATCATAGCCATTCACTCAATGATGAGCCAAGGGACAGGTTGACAGGTACCTCCTACTCACTCCTCGAAGCACAATAGACCTCTCTCTCTAGATAGTTTTACCTTCGATACATCAATAATTTATTTCTAAAACGTACATGAATCTGAAAAGTCAAAAGGGGCCTGGGTTTCGAACCTTTGACTTGGCAGTCCAACGGTCATACCACTAGACTATCACTCTGCTTTTAAACTCCTAGATTGCAAACTTCTAAAGCATGGAGATATTTAAAATGACCACAAACTGATCATCCATCTACTGACACATCGCGTCAAGCACTGTCACCTGATAGCCTAGTGGTGGTGACCGTTAACTGGCAAGTTAGTGGTCTCGAGTTTGAACCCAAAGCGCGCACCTCTGACTTTTCGTAAGTTATGTGCGGTTTATAAATTAATTATCACTTACTCCGTGCCTCGGAAAGCAAGTAAAGCCGTTGGCCTTGCGCCTGATCTCTCTCCGGTCGTGTCGGATTGCCGTCCTATCGGACTATGAGGGAAAAAGAGAGTGCATTTGTGTTTGCGCATACACTTGTGCACTATAATATATCCTGCGCAGTTGGCTAATCTCCGTTGAGTTTGGCCGATGTGACCGAAATTCGGTCAGGAGAACATTATAACCAATGTTAGTCAAAAGAAAGTAAGTATTTTACTTGTTAGTATTATGATTTTTTTTAAATATCAACCAATTAAGAACATATAAAACTAAACTCCCTAGACTACAAGAATAACAGTAATTAGCCAATCATTTGTTTAATTGAATGATAGGTGTAATTAGCGGCCGGCGCGCGTCGACTGCGGCTCTGACTGGATGTCAACATAATTACAGACAGGTTTTATTTTATGTATAAAAGTTTTATTTACTATGGCCCTCGTAACTTTGTGGTTTAAAAAAATAAACGTCAACGAAGAAGATTAAACTGTAGCCATAAAACAGTACCGTAATTGACTAACCGACTGTCGGACAACGCGCATCCTAAACAGATGGACGTAGAAATTTGAAATTTTGAAGAAACATTCTTTGAGTACCCTAGATGTAAATGTGACCCCGAGCGCATGGAGCACGCGCAGACGAAGTTTGATCTTAATTTGAAATATTACCCAATAATATCCCCAATTTAAAATTACCCAATGAATATCCTAATGCTACTATGCTAAACCCTTTTCTACAGTAGAATCTTAATAAACATATATTATATACCTATACAAGTAAATTCACGCCTTTTTCCCATGGGGGTAGGCAGAAACTTCAGAACGCCACCAGCTACGTTTCTAAAATACTGCTTTTGCCTCGTTTACATTTATACATCTTGATAAAATCTGAACAGAAAATTATAACGCACATAACTTTCGAAAAGTCAAGAGCTGCGTGCCTTGAGTTCGAACATGAGACCTCTGACTTGCCAGTTAACAATCATACCACTATTGCACTCGGCTATCACTCTAAAACAAATGCTGATGTAGCAACTCTATTAATTACTCACTCCCACAAAACAAACTTACCAAATCTCTTTAATTACGATCCCTAAATCACACAGTATCACCACAGTATAATAATCATACAGTATGGTAACTACTTACAAACGCTCAAAACGGCACACTCACACAAACATGCGTAATATTGCGTAACAAAGAGACTCGCGAACGTCGCGGTACTCGCAGTATCAGCTACGCGTCGTTGCGCATGTTTGTGTGAGTGTGCCGTTTTCGAGCGTTTGTACTGTAGAACTGTCGGAACCTATATAGGGCCCAGAGTTACCACAACTTACGAAACTATTTTCTACTATTACCTATACAATAAAAACTGATTTATCTGAGAGCTGAACGTAGACTGACTGCTTATTTTATTTTCAAAATTTCACTTCAGAATATCACACACTACTATAAAAAAATGGTAACACACATCATTAAAATAAAATAAAAAAGATGAAGCTGCTCATTGCACTACGTTCAACGCAAGTAGGTTCGTAGCTGAATAACGAGGCTGCATGGCAAATCACCTCAGTACGTAATTACCATACTGTATGATTATTATACTGTGGTATCATAGCCATTCACTCGATGATGAGCCAAGGGACAGGTTGACAGGTACCTCCTACTCGCTTCTCGACTCACAATATACCTCTCTAGATAGTTTTACCTTCGATACATCACTCCCAAGCACTCCTACATACAGATAAATATCATTATTGATGCAATTCGTAAGGCCATGTACTCGTTTAATGAATTAATAGATTTGGTATTAATTGTAATGAGTCAAGAAGATTCAATCGAGGGCCTAACGACTTGTTAGTCAACTGGCGATCGTGAAACTTGCGAGAGATCGCGACTTGGCACCTTCCGATTTTATCTACTTTTTTGCTGTCAACTCGCGCGCACTTATAAAGTACGGTCATGTATAATCATCAAAATCATCAAGATCAAATAATTTTGATCTACCGCCAATTTTATTTTGTAATTTATTTTAATTTGCAATTGTGTCTCGCCTAAACACGAAGAAAAATAATTTAGTACCTGCTCAGTTCAATAGATCAGTGGGCAGTCATAGCCTAGGCGTGGTATGTATGATGTATGATAGTGGTATGAACGTTGACTGACAAGTCTGAGGTCTCAGGTTCGATCCCAAGGCACTGTTTACTTTCACCGTTTTAAGCAAGCGATAATTAGTTTCTAACAGGCCCATGATTTCAAAAAGTCAGATTAGCATCATTGAGTTTGAACCTGCTATCTTAGACTTGTCAATTCAACGCTAATACCACTACTTCACAGAAGAAACTATAGACTAACCATACCTACCGAAAAAAAAGTGCTTCTGTCTATACAAATACAAATCCCATTAAAATTTTAGCAGAGACAAACACAATCTGACTCATAACCTCACACGAGAAACACCCAAAACACATTGCAAATCACAATCTTTTTTCTCACACACAAATGGGCATAACCAATCAAATATCCATAAATATCTTAAGCAAACCACATATAATATTCCTCTGCCCACACGGACAAGATTACCGCCCAAATGGCTTCATGACTAACGTACTGATGTCGAAATAGTACGGAACCAACTCATCCCACTTGCACCTACGGAACTGCAAGCCCATTGTTCTGTGTTGAGCAAGCTTGCATGTAATTAGAGGATGTCCTAATGCTGTGTGACCTTCCACGCTTCTTACTATACTGGCTAACTCTTAAGCTAGATCCATAGAGTGCAGTTTGTTTTTGCGTCTAACTTTTTGCTCATCATTCTCCTTATTGTATCCTTATTATTAGAGTCGTGATAGCCTAGTGGTGGTGACCGTTGACTGGCAAGTCAGAGGTCTTAAGTTCGAAAGAAGGCGCGCACTTCTGACTTCTCGTAAGTTATGTGCGTATCATAAATTAATTAGGTATCACTTTTTGGCAATGTTTTTGGTCAGAGTTCAACCCGTAGGCTTCCGACCTTGGCATCACGCGGCTATTACCATTTTAAAATGGTAATATGATCACATACATGTAACCTCTAAGTGGTGCGATATTAGACATCCCACACAGCTGACCGCAGCACTGCCAGACAGACTTCTGTAAAAGGAGTTACCTTATAGCGGGTCAATGGCCGACAAATTTAATGTACATAACAGCATAGTTCTCTAACTGCAAAGTTAGACATGCTAGCCCTCTAGTAGTCCATACAAGAGGTATATATTAATATGTCATCTGTGATGGTATATACATATAACAAAAGAATTAAGATAACACGGGTGGGGTTACGAATAGCTAAGCAGAGCGACTGGGAGCTTTATTACCCGATAGGTCGCGGGTTCGAATCCCGCCGCTGCTTAGCTCACGTCATTCTATATTTTTCGGGATAAAAGAAACTCCTGTCAAATTCTCCGCCTATAAAATATCTCTTTAGTCTGAGTCTTTAGCCTAGTGGTGTTGACCGTTGACTGGCAAGTCAGAGGTCTCAGGTTCGAACCCAGTGAGGGAATAGAGAGTGCACCTGTGTTTGGCACGCACTTGTGCACTATCATATCTCCCGCGTCGATGGCTAATCTCAGTTGAGATTGGCCGCTGTTTCCAAAATTCGGACATTATCTGGTCTTTTTTTTCAAGATCCTTCGATGTAGGTTAAACCCAGCACTTCGTTTGACGAAAAACAATATTTTCTATACATTAAATTTCACTATCAATAGTACAAGTTAAATGTTTGCGGCGTAACTTCACGCCGTGCGCTGTTTGTGGTCGGCAGACAATTTGCGGTGTGAAGAAAGCTGTATTCTTATCGATAAGAAAATGTAGTTGCAGATAATTGTGTGTATGTAAAATTGTAAATGAATTAAGTACGAGTGTTGCTTATGTTTATACTTGCATAATAAGTATGCATAATTGTTGAAATATAAAAATTCTATCTTATTCGTATCTGTGGATACGATCCGGTTCCATATTGGGTCGCATAATATTCGAAGCACTAATTTATATTTGCATTTTTTTTGGCATAGTCTTCATTTAGCATAACGTTTATAACGAATAACTAATTTAGCATAATTTCATTCGCCATAATTTTTGTTGTCATAATTGGCCGAAGCCTTAACATTTTTATACATCCTATATATTATATCAATAACGATATGTACGCATACAATTTCCAAGCATAAGAACAAAGTTTTTTTTTTGCGATCTGACAGATGTATTTTAATTTATGTACAACATTCGCAGCACGGTATCCTATATTTTCAAAGTATTCTCTAAATTCTTAAAGTATTTTAGAATAAATTAATATAAGTCGTTTCAATAACATGACTGTTGCATTTATATTTACTGAATTTATGCCAAAAAAAATGATGATAAGTACAATTTGTGACAATTTAACTAATATGACTACATAATATTATTCCTACTAATTGTTATGCGAAAAAAATTATGCCGAACATTTTATGACAATCGAAATTAGGACAATCAATATTATGCGAACGAAGAGGACACCCTGAGTGGCCCATGTGGGTGGTACTTCTGAGCCTATCCCAGCCCGCTACACAATATCAATTGCAGAATGCGCTTCATGCTAATTCCATAATACCCAGCAAACAGCCCAGACCTCAATCAGGTAGCCATTTAAGGGAGCACTGCGTGTAACACACAGCGTGTAATTACCCCGACTAGTCTAACACAGTGTTTAGACATTGTGCGTGTTGAGTGGGACAAGGGAGAAACAATTAGCGACTTGAAAACTGTATTGTACAGGTTGACAAAAAGAGTCCGAGGCGGTGACAGCTGGAACTAAAAATAAAAATCTTAAAACTAAGTTTGTGAGTACTAAAATAATATAAGTAAAATGTTTTTTTACGTAAAACGGTTTTGTCATCTAAACTAAAGCTGTGCACCAAATGTCAGATCAATCTGTCAACAGGAAGAGGGTGAAATATTGATTACTAAATTTGAAAATAATAAAAGGTCAAGCTAAATAAAACCGTATATAAAAAGGTTAAAATATTTACAATTTCGAAATATAAAACTAAACCTAATCTTCGACTCGAACTTAGACGGTTTTCAAAATATGCAAAACGTTATGCTATGCATGGATTGATTGTCATACTGAATTGAAAAATGAATGCTTCCCATTTGTATGCATCTATTACAATGACGTCATCAGCATTGGTATCGTCAATATTTGGCCTCAGTTGTTCATTAAACATACAATAATGTAAAATAAATTCTCTATATCTATCTTTTGAATGCCAAAGTCTTCTAAAGACAACATTTTCGTGCCCCACACGCCACGTCTTTATGTGAATACATAAATTGTGGCACTCAAAGATTAAAGTAGCGATATCCGCTTCCTCTCTTACCTCGGACCTCGCCTAACAAACGGCGCGTGTCGGGGAAAGTAGAAGTAGTTGCGTACTAGAACAATATGGCCGAGTCACACCACTTTGTGCGCCACGCCGACCGTGACACGCTGCTGAACCCGCTGCGGATAAAGGGTGAAGAATGAAGATGCTACTTCTTTTTAAAAAAGAAGGATTCATATAATTATTTAATGAGAAATTTTTAAAAACAACGGACTGTGGACTGATACCGGCTGAGTAGGTTTCCTCACTATGTTTTTCTTAACCGTTTTAAACAGTAGTTAAAAATTATTACGCGCTGAGATAATGGTTTCTTACGATAGCGGTCTACACATACACAGTTTTATACGCAAATAAGTTTGAGATCTCCATTACATTTTTAAATTTTAATTTCTAAATTCGTAATGCGAATTAAGAATTATAAAATCTAAATCTAAAAAATTTCATTTCTTTTGAGTCGGGCAACCCCTAAATTAGCCTCTGCCGATATTATACAGAATATTTTTTTAAGAGGTGCGAAAATTATAAAGGTTGACCTTCATCCTGAACAATATCTTTTAATTATTTCTATCCTAAAGCAATGATAGCCTAGTGGTATGACCGTTGAACTGCCAAGTCAAAGATCGTAGGTTTGAAACCCAGGCACTCACCTCTGGCCTCTGACGTTCAGTGGTGTAGGCGTGAAAAGGTAACAAACAAACTGACTTTCGCATTTATAATATTAGTTAAAATTAGTTAGGATAGGATTAGGATTTTAAAGCATGTTTATCTGTAGAAAGTTGACTATAGAGATTCCAGTGATATAAACTGAATGATATCGCGTTATTTTCATAAACATAAATATGCTAAAAGATTTTAATCAGCAATAATTTTCAAAAATATTATGTAAGCTACGTGTGATGTATCAAATGACATGGTATTAGGTGGTATTAGTAAGTATATCAAACAAAACTAATATTTTAAGTATAATAAATAACGCAATTAAACATTAAAATGTTGTAACAATCATCAGTTTAGTAAACCGTGTAATATTAGTGCAATTAACTCGACGCGTTGAGCCGGTTTGCTCATTAATAAATCAAACTGCCGCCAAGAAGCGGTTAAATCATCGACTGCAAATTTAGTTACTCAACTGAACTGTAGAGTTGCAGTTCAGTTAATACAAGGTCGGAGTTACAAAAGTGATTTCTTGATTTTACAGCTATTTTTTTAAGCAAGACATTAATGAGTGTAAGTGTAAGCGTAATGCGTGGGTGTGGCATACATGCCACATTGGTACATGAACCAATGTGACTTTTTAAAAGTAAATATACTTGCAAGCAGTAATAGCCTATACCCTGTTCAAAATAACATTAGAAAAATAACGTTATAACGGCTTCGTTATTTTCATGAAAACGCAGAAAAAACTATATTATTATTTTACATTAAAAACAAAGCTGTGTACTTTAATAACCATAACTTTAAAAAAAAAATTACACTAAAATGTAATTATCACAAAAATATAGGTAACTCGTTAACAGTACTATCGTTATTCGGCCGTTATTTATCTAATCTTATTTCAAACGGAGTATAGTTGTATGACTGTTGGACTGCCAAATCAAAGGTCGATTCGAAACCCAGGCGCACCTTCTACTTGTAGGATTCATGTGCGTTTTCGAAATTAATTATCACTTGCTAAAACGTTGAAGGAAAATAAAGTGAAGAAACCAGCACACCTGAGAGATAATTCAACGGTGTATAAAACCATGTCAGAGGCCTACGGACGGTTTGAACTCTGACACCAGGTTGTTCATTAATCATACGATAAAGAAGAGATGTCATATGTATACACCCATGTGTACTGAGGTGAACCACCGGCAATGTAAAAGTGCCCATGGTACACCCAGGTGTGTATATAGTCCTCCTCACCGTATCCGGTGACGGCGACCTAGACTAGATGTCAATTTCTACCCAGGTGTACTATGCAGGTGTACCACGACCGATGACCGGTAATTTCTAGTTAATCTAAGACACCACTGACAAACGGTGAAAGAAAACATGGTGAGGAAACCTGGACGAAATCGCCAATTACACGCAGTGAGCTAGCGTGGTGATTAATGCTCGATCTTCTGTATGAAAAGAGGCCTTTGCCCTGCAGCGGGACAGTTACCGCTGGTTGTCTTCTTGTAGTCTTTTCCTTGTATGGAAACGTTAATGCAATTGAAATATTTGAGTTTTTAATTTGGCCACGGCTAGGCTCTTACGCAAAAGCTTTTCTCTGCCAAATTTCGCTGAAATCGGTTCAGAAGTTGACGTATTATGTTAAGCGTATGTGGCGCACTCGTAAATTTTATTATTATCCTTTGTATGATATTATATTTCTTAGCGTAAATTTAAATGTCTTATAAATCCGTCACATGCAACATCTACGACTTACCACTACGAAATTACGACCTATCGGCAGCCAGTAGGTCGTAGTCTCCTAGTCAGTAACCAGCTATTCCTGTTCTATGTGTCGAAATGTCCCTTTACGTCTTTAGGTCACGTCAATAATTACAATCTGTATATTTAACGTCAGTAAATAAATCATAATGAAGGCCGTCATTATTATGATTCATTAATTCCTAAGTTATTAATGGTAGCAATATTTCCATGTAAGGTATCTTAAGACATTTTTTAAACAGCTTTCTTTCTCATTCTCAGCGTGGTGTCTTCATCGAAAAGGAAGAAAGAGTCTTCATTCGCGATCCTCGCGGAAGCGCCGGTGTCTCGACCCACTAGCCCTCACTCCCTGCCTGTGGACATCAGGACACGGAGGGTCTCGCCTTTCAGAGGTAATTATCAACTATCAATGCATCTTATCGTAGCTTATAGGTCGTATAAACAACCTCGTATCAACTCTAATATGGCTTTACGTAGCAACGAGAACTCCTTCCAGTGCAATTTCTAATTAATAAAGCAGTAATAGTTTAATAGTATTAGCGTTGTAAAGTCAATCACAATTTTAGTGTAATAGATTATAATACCACGTCTCTCTTTCTTCTCCAGGTCGAGGTTTTCGCGAAGAAACATCGCGCCACAACACCCCAAAGACTTCAGCTACCAACTCAAGAGCGAACTCACCACCTAGAAGAAGAACCAACTCCCTATCCAGGATTGACAAAATGGCCCAAACAGCCACGTTGCCATTACCTATCCATACTTTGCCTAGACCTCATTCACCAAGAAACTTCCTCAAAGAAAACATCGAAGAAGTAAGAGAACTCAGTGAGTTTAACAGAGAAAGACATGAAGCTGAAGCAGAAAGAAAAAGAATAGAAGAAGAGGAAGCTATTCTAAAAGAAATGGGACTCCTTGATAAAAGTAAATCTGGCTCTAAAAGTGTTGTCGGTTCAAGATCCAACTCTAGAAGCAACTCTCCTGGCAAAATTGATTTGAGATCTAGAGACAACTCGCCATCAGCAATCATACATTTCGAAAATATTCCTGTTAACAGCAAGGAGTTTATAAACCGTGATGATGCAATAGGGAAGCCTGTTACTCACAGATCTCGCGTTAGATCAATATCAAAATCTCAACCTCAGTCAAACAATGGCTCGCCAAAACACTCTAAGATACCGAAACGACAAAACTCGGTCTCACCATCGAGGACAGGAAGTAAACGAGACTTGACAATGTCTCGAAGACCTCTTGAAAATAACCTAAATAGAAACCAACGATTCATATCGAATAGTACAAGCAGTATTCATGAAACCATCAGGATTGGAAGCCAAGTTCATGATAAGAGAAGCACTAAGAGTACTCAGCACTTAAATATATCTCCGGCTGTTATAAAAGGTAAACCTCCCATCTCTCCTGGCAGGGGAGGCCCACCACCTTCGAATAAAGCAATCAATGCTAAAAGATTGTCTCCCATAGTCGGAACACCAAGTAAAAGTCCCATAGATGACTTAAAACCAGGTTCAGCCAGAACAACATTAAAACCCACATCTGTGCCAAGAAAACCAGTAAAGACAGCGGGCAACACACCTGCTACATCTAGATTAAATTCTAGACAGCCTAGCAGGGCCGTTAGTAGAGACCCGAGTCCAGAGAAACGTAGAACAAAACCAGTTTCTAAACCTGTGAGTAACGGAACTTCAAAACCAGTATCTAGAACACCGAGTACTAGAACTACTCAAAAACCAACAGTTTCTAAACCTGAACCTAAAAAACCTATGAGTCGCACAAACAGTGTAAAAAGCCTAACCAGAACACCCAGCACAAAGAATTTGGCTGAAAAACCGCCTCTAAAGAAAAATAACAGCAAAAAGGACTTGACCGAAAAAGCTCAATCGACAAGTAAGATAAATGAAATAGGTTCTAAAAAAGATTCAGTTAAAGAACCTAAAAAATCTGCTAAGGAAAGAGATGAACCAGAAAAGAAAAAAGATAAAATAGTTAGTACGAGAAGTACAGATTCGATGACTGATTCAGATAGTGTAACGAAACAAGACAATGAGACGCAATACGATAAGATAACGAACGAGAAAGGCGAACTAGTTATAATGACGAAGAAAAATATTATTTCTATGACTACTGCCGCAATTACTTCCCAACCTCTTGAAGTTTTGACTACTGTCAGCAATCAACTACCAGCTGCTTTTGAAAAAGCAAGGGAAAAGGGTATTTTTGAGAGATTAAGTTCTAAGGAATCTCTTGTAGGTAAAGAAGAAACCCAGGAAAAAGATAAACCACAGAAACCAACTGATGAAAAAGAGAAAGTTGAAGAAAAAAGACCTCCAAGGCATAACAAAAGTAGTCATGACAAGCCCCTATTTACAGAAGATATAAAACTAAAACCCTTGCAACCACCGTACAACAATCCTCAAGTTGAAAGAGCAAAACAAAAAATAGAGGCTATATTAAAAGAACCCGAAGTATCTACAGAAAATATCTTAACCGCTTCAGCAAAATCTAGAGAACTGAAAAACACTTTCAAAGACATTGTTGACAAAACAAAATCCGACGCTAAAGAAGCAAAAGATGAAGCAGTAAACAAACTAACAGATATAAAAGACCAAGTTGTGAAACAAAACGAAAAAATGACGAACGAAATTCGTTCTGAAGTTACTAAAATCGTTGACAGTATAATAACTCCAGTTGAAGAGCCAAAAGCAGTACCAGATAAAGATATCTCGAAGAAAATTGAAGTGAAAAAAGATATAATTGAACCTATTGTAACGGTGGTGAATGAGAAAAAGAAGAATGGTGGGGCTGGTATCATTGAGAAGGTTAATGAAACACTGGTAAAGGGAGAAGGGGAGGTTGAAGTACAGAGTTCGAATGTCTCTACTCCTGGAATTGAGAAAATAGCTACAATAGCGAAAAAGATGGCGGATGGCAACGGGTCGGATAAATCTGCTCAAAGCAATGGCGGGTAAGTCTTCAAAGCATTTTTTTCTATTCACAAGTTTTGTCTTGCATTGCACTACTGTCTATATGTTTGTGCCTGTATTTTATCATACTTTTAAATATCAAGATCACATCCATGATTCAAGAAAAGATTATAATATATTATTCTTGTATTACACATCATCATTATCCTCCTAGCCTTATTTTTCCCAAACTTTGTTGGGGTCGACTTCTAATCTAACCAGATGCAGCTGATTATCAGGTATCTACGAAGCGACTAATCTGACCTCCGCAACCTAAAAGGATACGACATTCCAAAGTTAGATTAGTTGTCAGGATTGTATGAGGGCACTGACTTCCTTTAACGACTGTCAAAGATCTTCATGACAGCTGGGACCAACGGATTAACGTGCTTTCCGAGGCACGGAGTAGGTGATAATAATTAGTTTATAACACGCACAAACTTACAAAAAGTCAGAGGTGCCTTGGGACTGTCATTCTGAACTTCGAAGTTTAATTGGGTTAGAACCTGAGACCTGAGACTTGCCACTCAAAGGTGTATGAACACCTAGGTTATCACTGTGTTTGTGTAACACATAATTTACAAAATAATCAAATCTCGCCAAATCAAACCAGTTTTTAAAACAGTTTAAATTTGGTTGATTTTTATGAATGGATAGATTCGTTTGATCATAATTGTAATCTTAATAAATATACTACAAAGGAAATAGTAAAAATATGATTGCAGGAACTAAATATTAAACGATACAAAACTATACGTTGTTTTTTAACGTAATGAGATTATTATCTGCATTCGTTTAAGTAATAGTCACGTTTCATGCGATTATGCGAACAATTTTCCTGAATGCATCGCAATCCGTACATCGCTCAATACGTTTTCAATTATTTTTTTTTCACTTTGTTTTTTAATAATTTGTTAATTTGTAACATTATCATTATTATACATTTGTGTTCAAAATCAAAATATTTTTATTCATGTAGACCATTTTAGACACTTATGAATAGTCATAATTCTAATATTATCATAAGGTTTTTTAATCATCATTCGAGTAAATTTTAACCATGCAAGAAGCCATGTAAGAATTCCTTGGATGATGTTTTACGGCCCGGATTTCAAATAAAATGGATGTTCAGTACGATCTCAACAATTTAAAGTACTTGGAAATCACATTATTATTATAAAAAAACACTATAATTTCATTAACTTAAAGCCTAATTCCCAAGAGTGTTACACAGAGATATCCTGCTAACCACACGTCATATAAATTCTAATTCACGTCTTACAATTTCTTACTAATACGTAAGCAAATGAAAGTTCGATTGATAATACCTTAGAGATTGTATTGAGTTTCACTGAGCTCCCTAATGTATTAGGTACCTTTGGGAATTCTACTTTGAATACTTAAATAATGATTTAATTAATATTTACTAGGTATTTTATTGTGTGTCGTTTGGTTTTCGGCCTGAGAATAGAACCACCCCTACTCATCCCGCGGGTGTCGTAAGCAGCGACAATGGGAAAAATCTGGAGGATGGGCAGCAGCATCCTACTGTGTAATAGCAACCATCTGCTACTGCGATCGCCAATCTGCTTGTCCATCGTGGTGACCTTCTAATGAGCGCACAAAATAAGTAAAGCGTATGAGACGAGACCTATGTCCAGCAGTGAACTGATACAGGTTGTATTGCTGTTATTACTTAATATTATGTCGGAGAAGTTTATCGCATCTCTTCTTTTTAAACTAAATTAATTAAAATGACAATACTACACGCTCCAGTAGCGACGCCCTAAACTGATAAATTGGTAGCAATGTAATTATAATTTTTCCATAAAGAGATAATGTCGCAACCACTAGAATATAAGCCGCCATGATCTCGTCTCATTACAAGAACATAGACTAATTTGACAGCTCCAATGTGACAATTTCCTTTAAATCATCATCATCATTTTTTTTCTAAATCAATTATTTGATAAGACTTATGTCTACTTATTACACAAGACAGCCTCGTAAGGTCATACAGATGCTAGCAGTTCTGCTAGAGTAAAGGACAGTAATTCTTGAACTATTAATTAATTATTACTACTGAATATTTAAAATCATCATCAATTTAAGAGCTACCCTCTTATCGATGAAGCTTCTTCCAGCTCTCCTTATCAAGAGCCAATTCCTTGACCTCCTTACATGTCTTTGACTTATACTTTATCTTTTTTGTGAAATTTTTACATGTTTTAGCACATGTTAGCTTATTGTTTTTTCAAATTTCTTATTAAATATTTATAATTATACTTTATCTTTGATCTGCGCTATATAACTTTGTTTTGGCCTATCTCTTCCTCTCCTTCCATTGATTTTTCCTTCAACATTATAATGTTATTTATGAATGGTTTTCTAAAATGGCGTTGTAAGAAAATTTGGCGTTGTAAAGGTTTTATACTAAAATAAATTTAAAGCAATTATCTGCACTATCCCCTCATCGACTTCTACAGAATTTTTTATGTAAACATTCGTTCTAGCATTAGGGGGATTTAGTTCCTTAACACGTGCATTCATCACGCTTACCACACAAGTGGGTAGCAGCGTTCTATCGTGGTCAGTGCACCAAGCGTACTATCGACCGCGTGGCGTGACCGCCTTGCTCATTAGCATACGGGCTCTGGGCGGCAGGGCTGTGTTTGGGAAAAAAAAACCTTTATATTTTTATTTGGGACATTTTCGGAAGTGTACTAGTAGGACAACAGAATATTTTAAGCATTTTATTATCTTGATAAATTTTTTATTGATATTTCTTTAAGATTTGATCATTTAATAATACATTGAGGCCCTTTTTATCGTGTAGGACCCTTTTCTTCTTCTCCTTCTTATTATCGTATGGTGGATGAACAACCTGGTGTCATAGTTTAAGCCCTTTAAACCCCTTATGAGTACCTACTCGATCACCAAAGATGGGGGTATGTCCGAATTGCAGGGACTAAAAATCACACGGTGTTCCTCGAGACGAACCTCTGGACTACATACTCTGGACCCATACTCTAGGGTTCATTTATGTATTCAACGCCATCCCGCCATGATATTATGAAGCCATGGTCAAAGAAAAATTACTATTAAGACTTAGATCTAGTGCTTATATTCTAATAGCATTCCTAACATTTTATTCCAATTCTAATAAACATACTTTATGAAATTGGAAAGTCAGAAATAAGTTTTGACTTGTTACTTATCGGTCTTGTTATTCTAGGTTTTAAAGGTTAACCAACACCAAATAGCTTCCTTCCTAAATATCTTCATTGTGACCAAAATACACGCTTAAGTTCAACAACCAAGGTTGCTACAATCTCGATTACAGAGAACCACTTTAACCCAAATAGCGTTAATTTCCGATGCGTAAAAAATTATGCTGTATTAAATTTTGGCAGCCCTATCGATGCGACGGATGATGCGGCACAAAAATTGAGGTGTTATGTTTGATAGCTTGCACTAGAAACACCCTTCTTTTGAGTAATATTTATTTATTTATAGACTCACGCCTGTATTCCCCAGAGGGGGTAGGCAGAGGTGTGTTGTACACCCACGTTTCGCCGGCTATGTAATAAGTCCCATGTAATAAGGGGCGAGCCTATTGCCATTAAACGGACACAATTCCAGACTCCGTGCTGCTACTGAGCATTTCCTAATGGAAAAACCCAATAACACTTTGCCCGACCCGGGGATCGAACCCAGGACCTCGTGCTCAGCAGTCGCGCTTGCTACCACTAGACCAACGAGGCAGTCAATTTGAGTTGTGAATTTGAGTTGAGTAATATGATTAGGAATATTCTTTAAAAGAAACAAATGTACTTAAATCCGTCCATTAATGCTGGCATCCCGCAAGGCTCCGTGCTGTTTCCCTCTTTGTTTTAACAGAATATCGATATATATCGATATGCTGTCTATCGACGGGATTTATTGTTATGCCCATGGCAGTACTGGGGACAATTATTGTTATATGGGTCGTGCCATCATTCCCATTGGAGACACAAAAGCTGTAGACAACTTTTGACAGAAATCAAGAGCATTCTGAGTCTCCAAATGGGGACGACCTAACTTACTCCTCTTTAACCCCTCCAAGACTGCATATTATGCGTTCATGACAAGGAAATAAAAAAACTATTTGCTGTAGCTCCACTCCACAATTCCAGATGACTTTCAGAACTTCAACAGTAATGTTAAGATCCTTACCGTCGACATTTCTTTAAATAGTTTCGTTCTACTCGTGGAATCAACTCGTAAAATCGACGCGAACAAATTCGTGTACCGAGCCACACAACTTAAAACCCCACACCAAAGCATTGTTTTGATAATAAAATAACCTTTTACATTGTATGCTGTACAATGCAGCCTTTGTTCAATTAATATTATTACCCTTTCTTAGTTGACTTGTAAATGGACTCAACAACTTTATTAAATGTCTTTATAAGCTTGGAAATGTTTAACTGTTGTTGTGGTGCATTATTTATTATCTATGAATGATCTATTATGTCTCTTTTTAAAATAATGTACCTAACCTAAAATATCGTAAGCCATTTATTATATTTAAAAGAGCAACAATGGAGTTTCTTGCCAGATTCTTCTCCATGAACGGTAGGCTGCCCTTGGAATTAGCAACTAGAGTCACTCTTACAATAAACAATATTAGAATTATGACTATTCATAACTATTACTACTATGACTAAGTATTTTTGAAGGAATATTAAGTACCTGTCTGTTATAACTTCGGTTCGCGTTTTCGGCCGCATTATTTCTACTTAGATTAGTTTTAAATCGAGACAAACACAAAATGTATTTAATCGTGTTTCAAAGATAGACCATACAAATGTTTATGTATGTAGGAGGATGTCAAGTCTCTCCCAGCCAGTTACAACATCCGTTATAGATGTAGGTTTAGGGGAGATACGAGTACCTACTATGAAATGTATGCTAAACACAATAGATCTTTTTGGTCGACGTGAGTATGTCCTTAAATCTGCACAAATAGCCTAGAGGACTATATAATTTAATTATTATAATGTCTATTTATTTCAATCATCTTAATTTTCCATCGTAATAGAAGAAATGTGAAACTTTCAGCTCGATTAAGATTAGGAAGCAATCGCTATAATATACCTAATTAAGGATATCCAACATTGCCGCCTAGTCGGCAGAATATTCGGCAAATGAACTAGTCAGCTGACAACAACATTTGAAAGTGGATTTTCAATCCCATGAAAGTTCCATAGTTCATGACTTTACCCACGATCGCTACATAAGATTACCCACAACTAAGACAAAATGGAAATAATGTGAACGATCTCCCTTTTGTCTAGATATTATTATATAAGTACTGTCAACATCTCTGCTAACTAACATATTCGAATAACTCAAAGAATGTGATGTGTGACATGAAGTGCTATTTCGAAGATATTTTCAAAGGAAATTAAAATGTGTTGTCAACTATACTTTTTCCTGTCTTTTCTCTTTTTTAAGAAACCATACTTTCTCTCTCTTGATATGCTTCGCCATTACTGAAGCTCGGCCGTCGGTTTTTTGAAATTATCTCGATCTAATGCAAGTCTGAATAGTTCTTCAATACCATACTTTAGACATTGAATTATAGTTGTTATTAGTCTATGACTTTAGATCAAGAAAACTTGATTTGATAGCAAAAACAAGCTATTTGCAAATTTTGGCATAATCCCTTGAGTAGAGGGGAATCAAATCCCAAGCGTAAAAAGTGAATTAGATACTTAGCCGTTACGCCTATGGTGTGATTAAATTCTTCGTGTAAGTATACGTTTGTTTTAAAAGTTAAAAACATAGGTACAAAAGTAACGCGATGACCACAACATGACGTCATCAGCCCTCAGTTTTCCAACTTTTCTTTTGATTAAACTTACTACACGCGGTAATTTTCTGTAATTTCCATATCGGCCACCAAGGAACTGAATCACCATTTTTACAAATTATTTCGCTGATGACGTCACGTTACTTATTCATGATGAAAGAATTTCATATTGAAACTTAGAGTCGATGACGAAAAACGAAAATATTATAAGTGACGCGAGCAGAATTCGAACTTGTGACCTGATCAGCTACCGTCGACCTATGATGATTGAATGTTGCAGAATATTGACACCGTATGATCAACAGAGTGACTGGTATTTTTACAGGTTTAAACCGCTCGCAAAAGTTTTTTTTTTACAAAACACAGCTTACAACAATTTAAAGATGACCTTTTATTCTACTATATGTTCTAAGATGATATCTAGATACTATATATTCTGAATTCAGAATTGTGTGTGGAACTATATGTGTCCACAGAGGTGAAACTATATGCAACATTAGAATTGGTCGAACATTCGAAGCCTTGACTAGCCGCAGCCTTAATGAAATGAGGTCAATAACCTAACTTCTAATTTGCATTAGATGCTTAAAAACCCATTATTTTAAATTGAGCTATAATTTTTCATAACACAATCCTCGCGAACCCTTAAATTATAGATATAGATCTCATTTCTCTTTGAACAGCATAGAGACGCCATCTTGGATTTTGCATGCTATGACAACTACTGACGTTTTTAATGCAGTGAATCGAAATATATATAGGACAGTAGTCTTTGTTTACTGTTCCGACTCGGTTGAGCTTGGACTCGAGTTCGATGCTTCGCTAGTTAAAAAAGTGCAAGTGTTGTGTTTTAAAGTATTTATCTAGGTTGGTACTTACTCATGTATATTTTTTCAATAAAATGTA
This sequence comes from Protodeltote pygarga, assembly GCA_936450705.2. Classification (NCBI taxonomy): domain Eukaryota; kingdom Metazoa; phylum Arthropoda; class Insecta; order Lepidoptera; family Noctuidae; genus Protodeltote; species Protodeltote pygarga. Next base: position 771,890 of record OW388274.2, read on the forward strand.
TCGTATTCAAAAATCGTCACCGTGTGAATGATAGAAAATCTATTAATTATTTTTAATTGTGAAAAATATCCTACAAATCTTCAAAATACGTTTTTACGATCGGTTTCTGAAACAGAGTGAATTAGCAATAAGTTGTATACCTACCTAATTATGTGATTTAAAGAATACACTGCAATCAGTAGTGCAGTGACCTTGACACGACGCCTTTAATTAGCGACTCCGTGATCGAAAAACAATCGTGTTACGTTAAACGTAGTATGGCTCAAATTTCTTTATCCAATGTGACTTTGTTTAAAGAAATGGATAAATAAGGATCAAATGTCATTAATCACTCTAACTGTCAAGACCAAAATTATTTCTTCGAAGTACACTTGAAATATTTTTGACAGTTGAATTAAATCAAAAAAAGAAACAAATGACTGCGAACAAGATATTGTGGAGTCAATCATCAAAGAAGTTTGATTAAATCTTATTAGGCCAGTGGCATGAGGCAATGACGTCGTTAGGTTTCTGGCCTAATAGAACCATCCCTACTCTTCCCACCGGTGTCGTAAGAAGCGACAAAGGTAAAGATCCGAAGGATCCTCAAGGAAGGACCTTCTATGTAACAGTAATAATCAGTTACTGCGCTCGCCAACCCGCTTGCCCAGCAGCGTGGCGATTATCGGCAAATACCTCCAATAAGCGCAAAATAGTGGCGCATATTGGGGGAGGCCTATGTTCAGCAGTGGATTAAAACAGGCTGATGATGAGGCAATCGGCAAAGAAATTTGATTCAATCTTGGAAAGATTCGACAAATACATTGGACAGTGCCACTCCACCCTTAGAAAGGCAAAATAGCTGGTATAATAAAGCATATTCAGAGCTTTATTGCAAAATTTGCACGTTTGAGTCGTTCTCTGCTTAGTGATGCAGCGTAACTGCACTCGTGGTACAAGAGAAAATCTTTTTATTATTACTTATCTCGGTTAGGTTAGGTTATGTATCCATTAGGATCGTTTTACCGCGAACTTCATTCAGCCATGTCACGATTACTTTGCACTCTTGGATTTGTCTTTCGTTTCCTTCTTCTGCTTTAAGACTATTAAAAATAACAGATAGACCTCTTTTAATAGGGACTCTAAACAAGGTCACAGACCTTAAGTTAAAACATAAATAAAAAACGTCAACTACAGAACCAATACGTTTATGCAAAGGTCCACTTTCTAACATTCTTTATGTCCAAGGCTCATTACGTCTGTACACGCTATGGCCGACACGTAATTCTTGGCATTCGATACCAAAGCCCTTAAGAAATGGTTCAACCCCCTAGTTCGTCGCCGAGCGTCGAACGCCACACCCGCCCAAACAAACATGGCGGGAAAATAATCATAAACCAAAAGATGTGGCAGTAAGCCGTGTTACCTTTGCATCACAACAATATCAGTGTCTGTGTCAGTTTAGGCGCGAAATATTCTAAATTTGAACGTCGAACGGCTGCATTCTGTTTCTTTTTAAGTGTTTTATTTTTTTCTAAATAGTGCTTCCATTTTAGTCGATTTTGACGAAAGGTTTTGAGGTATTATTGTAGAGTTTTGATGTTTTATAAAAATGATTCATAACAGGACTGTGTACATTTTGCCAAATGAACTCCTGCCGAAGAGGTATAGCGAAGAAAATAGGTAAATATGTTTTAAAATACAAACAACTTGTTTTCAAATAACTTAGACTATAAAACAGGTTTTATTAGCTTTTTGTTCAACTGCGTTATGCTTACTGTATTAGATCGTTCATAATACAAACGATGTGAACTAAACTATCTACTATTTATGTAATACCTATATTGAAATAGTAAATAGAAGAAAATCTTTTAGATACATATTAGTGTTCAAAATAATGTTATAATATTAATGAAATAATACAATGAGATACAATGTAACATTTTATTTAAGAAACAGACCTCCATCAGGGGTTGAAAAGAGATGTTTGACATAGTTCACCAGTAATGTTTTCAAGCCCCATATATAACATATATAACATATATAAAAATTAATAATTAAATCTTTGTATCAAACTAGCACATGGCAATATTTACGCGTCATTGACCACCGGAAGTAGGCACGTGGAACAAGGCCTCCACTTCCGGCGAACAAAAAGTTTGTAACGGAATTGGAAAAAAGCCGATATAATGGGGGCGAAAAGGGTTAATTTTGAATAAAGAATGAAGTTGGTAGTTTATAAGGATTCTTGGAAGAAATTAGACTTAATTATTTATTTTTATGGTACAAAGAAAAATCTCGTCCTATGTGATCTTCTGAGCTATCGATTTAAAGACACGAACTATAAAATCTATTGTTCTAATGGCCGATCGGACCTTGCGCGGGAAAGACGTTTCATTCGTTTTCGATTGTTATAAATGCAAACAACGATAATATTTTTGATAAAACAAGTTCTTTGTTATAATTTTTTTTTCTCTTCTTTATGGCAATCTGCTGATATTTGTAATAAATTGTATTATAGTTTGAACCTCGTCATTATTCTGTACGAATCAGATTGTCAAATTTGACATTAAGTACAATTATTTGTCAAATTTGACGTTTAAAATCGATAAATATTTCTCGCGCCACAAGATCTATATTTGATGCGTTACTATTTATTTTTAACTTAGCTATAATTTTAGATGATTAATATTTAATAAATATTTTCCCAATTTCTAGACTACCTCTTATTCCTGGCCTACCAATGCTACACAGGTAAAGGTTGACCGATAACAATGCATGCTGCGTAAAACTAATCTAGCACTGTTCGTTTTGCTGATAAAACGACATTTAGTAACCAAATAGCCACTTAGCCAAGCTTCTGTGGCTAAGGTGCACTGGCGTTCATAAGAGAAGAAGGTTTTGCAAACACAATGGATTTAGTAGAAATCAGCTAGGTACTACCCACATCTTCATGCGCATTATTGGGATAACTTATGCTCTTTCCCAATTTAAATTTGTTGTGATCTGTTCATTAGTTTTTGTGGTTACAAACATACATCTGTCCTCAAAGACTTTCGCATAAGGCCAGGGAATAAAGGTTAATTGTGATGACGAATAAGAGGCCTAATAGGCTTCATAGATAGAATGCAACAACGGGTGACCAAAGCAGGGGTGACAAACGATAAAAAGCCGCGATAACCTAGAAATATGACCGTTGACTGGCAAGTCAGAGGTCTCACATTTGAACTAAAGGCACGCACATCTGATGTGTATATTATAAATTAATTTCACCTGCTCCGAACCTAGGAAAGTATGAAACCGGACCCGGTCGTCATGTAGATCTTTGACAATCGAGATAGGGAGTCAGTACCCTCATTTACAATTGAACTAACTTTAGAATATCGTATCCCTTTGGGTTTTGGGGCGAGGTTATCGCTCGGTAGAAAACTGATATTCAGCTGCATTCTTGAAAAGTTTTGGAATAATAATAGGATGATGGGTAACCAAAAGCCTCTACTAACCAACTAGGTCAGCTTTGGGGAGTATGATCTAATCTGAAATCCAAAGGTAACGCAAATGACCACTGAACCAGTTCTGATCTACAATCTCATTCCCAGGTTCCCCCAAAGCACGAGCACAACTCCGAAACCACCAGCGAGAGCCAAAAAAGAAGCCAAGGAGACATCACAACCGCCAGAAGGTCGAGAACCTTCTGAACCAATCGAACCAGCAGAAGACAAACCAAAAGAACCAAACTTCTGCCAGCGTTTGATGAAAAAATGTAAAGCCAAATGTTGCACGTGTTGCTCCAAAGGAGAGGAAGAAGAAGATGGGGATAAAAAGAAGAAGGAAATAAAAGAAGATGATGTTGAAAAAGGAAAGGAAGGTGTGATGAGCAAACTGAATTGCTTTAAGAAAAAAGTAGATGAAGAAAAGGCTGAACAAGAGATTAGAGATATGGAAAGAGCTGCTGGTAAAGTAAGTAGATTTTCTTCTCTTCTCTCTTTATCGGTGATGAACAACACCTTAATCCGCTCGAACTATCTTTTGTAAATTAATATCTACTTTTGGTAGAGGTGTTAAACACCTGCATTTAGGTTTAGGAGTCCCATGTGGCAGTGACTGCTTAACGGTATGACTGTCAGACAGTCAAGGCAAAGACACTGCTACCGAGTATCCGCCGTCTGTCTGTCCCTATGTATGCTTAGATCTTCAAAACTACGCAACGGATTTTGATGCGGTTTTTTTAATAGATAGAGTGATTCTTAAGGAAGGTTTATATGTCTATTGCACCCGTGCGAAGCCGAGGCGGCTCGCTAGTAATTAATAAGGTATACATCCATGCTCTACATGTAATAACCTCAAGTAGAAAAGTAACTAGTTCGTACAAAATGGTAACGCTTTTCCATGCCAAGTAACTTAAACGTGATCATCGCCAGTTAACTCTATTTAATTACTTTTGCTACCGTAATAACTTCTAGTAATCGATTGTAAGACTTGGTTGACATTTTGCTAGTTAAGTAAACAGTAATGTTTATTAATTAAACATCTAAAACAATTCACTGCTGCCTTAAACCAAAAAGCATTTAAAAAATCGGAATCTATAGACCCAAACATAGAGATCCGTTTTAGTTATGAGCTATTGATTTGCAGACACGATTAAAATAAATATTAGTCATATTTATTTTTCATTTTTATTTATTTATTAAATTCTAAACAAAAATAATCTGTTCTTCAGGCCTCAATAGAATACGAAAACGAAACGAAACAGAAACGTAGTTTACGCGATATATTCTGCGGTTGTTGCGGACGTCGGCGACGCGTTGCAGACACGGGATCGATGCCGCGCAACGTTGCGGAGTCCATGTCACCCGCGCCTGAAGAGACTGGCTGTTGTGGAAGGAAGAAGAGGACGGTAGAGAGAAGGGACAGCATATTGAGTGATAGGCCGCCTGCCAGGTGATATTAAACTACATTACATTGCTACCCCCAAGAACACAACTATATTAAATATCTTTATACCCGCTAAACTGAAAATATTTTCGGTATGCTGAAATAAATATAATAAATATCGCTTTTGTTGAATTTACGTGGCTAAAATCAATAGGCTAGAAATCAAATACTGAAAAGTGAACACTAATATTATGTTACTGTAACAGTTGCTGCAACAACCGGCTGTGCACGTGGTTGCGTGGCATGTGTCGCCGTAACTCTGAGCAGTCGACGTCCAGTCGCCGCACCAGCATGTTTTCTAAGAACAAAAGCATGTCGCCCACTCTACCGCCTGAGGTGAGCAGTAACCTTTAAGTAACCTTTTTATGTTTAGTATGTTTAGGTCAAATGTTGCAAGCTGAATTAAAACCACTTCCTCTTATTCAACGAAGTTGAATTTTTAGTAGTTGGTTCAGTTCTTATAGTATCGCATTTTTATGGTAAGCATGACCTGAATCGACATCCAGGATTAACTCCAGATAAAGGAACTCTTCAACGGTCAACAACATAGACACAAAATTTTGCAAATACGTTTAGTTTTCATATTCCATTATAAAAAAAGTCTTGGATTTAAAAAGCTTTTTTAATTAAATGAAACGTTATATTAACGACGCGACGCGACGTGACTAAGTGATTGGATATTATTTGATTCTCGCTTGGAAAATAAATTTTGTGGCTCGCAAATATTTCGTTCTGGTCTTAGAGGTAGAAAATGTAAAATTTAAAACCAATTTGATAATCAGCAATAGTATCTAAAGTCAATTGCATATTCAAATTCCATGTTTTCCTTAGCCTTATTACCTCGTAACCGAATGACCCTACTCCTTATAATCGTGTATCCAACAAGTCGCCGATACATATTTCACAGTGACGGTTCTAATCGTTGAGTCGACACGCAACGGGCGGCATGTCTCAAGAAATCACTCAAGGTCGGATTCAAACCTACTTGCTTATTAAAACTTTGTTTGGTCATTTGGTCTCATAATTGTAGGTGTTTCATGGAAATCGCCAGGCAATTTGTAATTCTACATTTCGTATGTAAAAAATATGATGTTCGTTGCATGTCCCTTATCGGTTGTAAAAAATATAACAATTCTATTACTTCCTCAATTTAGAGAAGTAATTTTACTTAAATTACATCAATTAAGATGTGTTGATATAACTGCCTACTAGTAGAATGATATACTGAATTATTTTTAGTAAATGTGCGAGCTGTCTAATTGGAGCCCAACGTGGGGCCGGGTCAGATAAAAAATATAACCCTTTAATACTTATCAAGAAAGTTATAAATACCACATATATCATAAATATAAACACGTTTATTGCGTGCTATGTACAAGAATAATATATATAAAAAATAATTATTTTATTTGTTCGCGTGTACTTCTTAACGATGATTTTAATCTATCGTATTTATAATTCTAATTAATAGTAACTGAGTAGGTACTATTTATGTAAAAATGGGTTAGTGTAAACAAGGTCAGTTGTCTAACAATAGAGACGAATAATCGATTACATATTAAATGTATGATTAGCGCATTTTAATGGCAGTATCTATTTGGCTGTTAATCGGAACGCATTTGCACTACGTTATTTAAAAAAATATTACCAAAATTCGACGAAAGTGAAGTTATACGTGTAATATTGTGTTAAATAGAATTTAAAAATGTCATTTGATTTTAGTGATAAGTAATTTTGAACTTATATTTCTTCTAAAAATGTACTCAATTACACATATCAATGTATAAATTCCGAAAGCGAATCAGTCTTAATGCTAAAAAGACTAGCTTAAGGCAGATGCAAAGTATCTATGAAACTCCTCGCTTACAAAATTATCTGTACAGCTTGCCGCGCCAAATTTATTCCAGAAATCCTAACTACCCTATAACAATGGCTACAAAAACTCTAGGAGTGACTCCGGTGCCTTCCCCCCGCCCCTCTCTTAGGGTTTCTCCTCGGCAAAGTCCTAATCCTTCTCCGATACCCTCAAGGAAGCATTCTAGAATTTTGATCACTAAGGATTTTATGAAAAAGGATATTGATATTGAAGACGACATAGAGGTATTTATCTTTGTAACAACATATAACAACTTGATAACCCATTAGATTATTAACTGGCATATAGTTAGGTAAATTTGAAACAAAACCAACTTGAATATTTTATTTTCTATCGCTGGTTTTAGCATAATTGTTTTCCTTGGTCATACTCGAATTACGTAGGTATATATTTAATTGTGTAGGTTACATAATTTGTTAGTTTAGGATTGCTTTCCTTGGTAGCTTTTATAAATTATTTACAAATTAAAACAAGCAATCGAAATGTTTCTTTTATTATTTTCTTTTTGACAAGTTTTGTTCTTTTTTCCAAGTTCTTGTCGCAAAGCGCGTGTTCGAAGTGAACTCTAAAATTAAAATTTTATTGATTAGAGGCTCAGTGATATCATAAAATTTAATTCCGGAAAGGAAAATAACCAAAGAACTACTATTCTCTGTCTTGTTCATTCTTATAGCATTAAATCATATCAGTTTTTTATTCTACGTTATGTATACCATCAGAGACATCAATATGTAACGGCAACATATTTAGCCATGTTCGTATACCGCAGTTACCGCATCGCATGACCTATTAGCTACTTAATTGATATTTTTTGATCAAAAAACAAAGTTCACCACATATCCACCTGATTATAAATAGTGCTCGGGTCTACGGTGGTGTAGAGCTGCCATTGTGATGTCCCGACCCTAAGTTTATAGTATTCTGAAAACATTTATGTCTCTGAATTTCTGCTGGCAGTGCTGGCACGAAAATATCAAATCTTCGTACGAAGAATACCTAACTAATAAAGACAATATAATTTGCCTTTTACTTTGTACCACAGCGGAGTTAACGTTTTTTTTTGCAAAAAATGAAAGGATAGAAAATATTTCCCACGTGGACATTGGAATTCCCCACGTGAATGATGGCAGTGAAAACGCGTACATCTTGAAATGAAAGTCATCTCACAATGCTAATAGCATCTCATTTTACTAATTAATAATAATACCCTAATTTATCTCAATTTTGTCAAACTCAGGACACTCGAAAGAAGCTAGACACTTCACTAGTGGAACATACAAGTGTGATGCGAGGAGCCATTCCAGTGCTTCCAATAGTTCTGGCGTACTTCTGTCTTCTATGCAACATCGTCGTGCCGGGACTTGGTAAGTTTCAGAAAAGTTAATGGACTAATTTTTAATTATGTTAAAAGAAAAATTAATACATAAGTTTAGTTACACTCCAAACGCTACGCAATGGACAGTAATAAGGCGCGGATTCAGCCCCTCAAAAAAAGTTGAAGTCAAAGCCACCCGAAAATCGGCCAAGTGCGAGTCGGAAAGCTTGTGTTCGGAATCACGTCCGATTAATTATTTTTTATTATTTTATTAAGGCTTTGGATATAATATCAACAGCCGATCGACCTCGATAGCACAGTCGATAGACCGAGAAAGTGTGACGTCACAAGTCTATCAGGGTTGTGGGCATGCCCATTGTTCCCACAACGGTGAATTCGCTCTTGACAATAATACAAGCATTTGTGGATCATTGGGTTGAAGGGTTGCCCTCATTTAGATTGTCTTTAAATTGTCGAAGTAGACAAATAAAATAAGATTTTTGAAGCCTAGTTTGAGTAATCTATTTTCTTGAATCTGCAGGATCAATACTAAGCGGGCTTTTCTGCCTATGCTTCGGTATACCTAGGTTTGGAGTTCACGACGGGGCTAAATACAGGATAGGTGAGTTTCTTACTGCATTATTCTAACTCCTCAATAACTGGTATGTTTGGCCAAAGCAAGCAGCTTTTTTTATATATTTTATGTATGTTTTTGCACATGTTTTTTTTTATTAAATTAATATATTTAATAAAAACAACTGACTCAGCTAAGAAGCTTTTTTAAGTCAATAAACTCTTTGTTCTAAATACTATGAAAGCGCTAAGGCACTGAACTTCGGTTTAATTAGATAATGGGTTAATGCAATATATGTAAGTAAAATTATTTCAACAACAAAACGATTACTTTCGTGAAATTATTTTAATAAGCAAATCATGTGCATAAACATGTTAAAAACATACATAAAAGATTACTTTCATGTTTTTTTACCTCATCTATATTTTCTATTATAAAAATCATAATCAAAATCGAGTGACTGGCTTTTATTTTTCTATTTTTAAACTGCTATTATTCTCTATGGCTTCCTTTTTTCCGCATTCTACAAATTTTTTTAGTTGACAAAGAACAATAACTGCGTTGTTGGTAGGGGTAGAAAACACGTCCGCTGAGAATGAAGTCTCGAGTAAGATTCCCTGTTCAGACAAAATATTAATAATAGACTTTTACATTTGGACACTCAACAGCACCATGGAGGCAGTCCCCGATTTATCATCGGTAGTTCTTCCCTTTTTGTTTTCCTTGTATTAAATAATCACTACATATTATAAAACAAAGTCGCTTCCCGCGTCTGTCTGTCCCATATGTATGCTTAGATCTTTAAAACTGCGCAACGGATTTTGATGCGGTTTTTTTAATAGATAGAGTGATTCAAGAGGAAGGTTTATATGTATAATATATGCATATTAGTGTAGGGTCGCAGACAGAGATGTCCATAGTAGAAAATAATAGTAATGTTAGTAAGGCTTATAGATATGTTAGTAGGAACTTAAATAATACCACTGCCTAATACTTTAGTTTAGAGAAATACAGGCATCCTGACATGTGTTTTTTAATTTGTTTCTATATTACAGGATCGTTCGTAATCAACATACTGGTGGGCTGTGGACAGCTATTCACAGTGCTGTTCTGTCTGGTCGGCTGGGGCTGGTCCATTTGGTGGGGTGTTATCATGGTCAAGACTTCACGTGAGTGTTTTTACTTATTTTATAAGAGTCCCATGTTAGGGCGCCAATTAACAATCTAATGTGGCGCCCTAACATGGGACTTTAAAACTAATACCTGTACAAAAGCCTATCAAATTAATCTAAGATCAAAGAGATTAAAAGCACTACTATAAGTCGGAAGTTTAAGTTTGTACTACATAAGATTGATTAGTCCCACGTCGGGGCGCCAATTCAAAAAATCTTATACTAATTGGCGCCCTAATGTGGGACTCATTAAATTAAAACCGAAAATCTTTTATGAATATTATCCTGAAAGTTGTCTTTTGTCACTTTAAATCAGATTTTCAGTTGAAAACTATTAACGAACCAAATCTGACATTAAGTAATAGATTAATATTTTTTTTAAATTTAGGCAAATATCGCAAGCTAAAGAAAGAAGCAGCCGCGGCGGAAGCTGAGGCTGCACCTCCTGTCACCGCTAACAACCACACGCGTGCGTAACAGACGCCATCTTGATTTTTTGCAAAATAATTGATATGACCAGCATTCAGTAGAGATTGGTTCTTTCATGATGTCTAAGATAGATTTGTTTATGTGGAAAATAAATAATTATTGAGAAGTGGATTTTATACTCGGAAGGTACTCAAAGATTTACTAAGATTTATTTTTAAGTGGTAAAGAATAAATTAATGTAGAAATTATACGAGTAATGATAAAACCAATCCTTGCAATGCTTTATTTTAAGAGTGTTCTGACCTTCCAGTTTATTCTGTAAATACATGGAATCACAATATTGTAAAAAAGACACAAAACAGTTTCACTATTGAAGTGTTTATTTATGTAATATAACTATATTATTATAATTCCTAAGTGTCAGTACTGCCAACAGGACATTGAACTTTCATTCTAAAAGTTGTATATAAAAATAGGTTAGTTGATTCGAAATTCGAAAATATAAATAGAATTTATCTTAAAATTTAAAAATACGTAGATAAACGCGAAAAAATATTTCAAAAAATTATTTTAAATATATTTTGAAAAGCGAAAGATCGTATGTATGTATACATTTTTAAATAATCTGCTGGTCAGAATTAAAACCGTTAAAATAACGGTTTTTGTCCAAAAAAAAAAATACTTGACTTCCGAACGAAGTTTTCCGACCATACGGTCATTTTTAACTTTTACTCATAGATAGAATATTAATGTATTGTAATGTATAATATGGGCCCCAAGTGCTTCTATAAATAGTATTATTAATATTATACACTTTAATAACGGCATGGTATAAAAGAAGTAACGGCATGGAATAAGTTTATTATTTCCCTTGCTACTGTATTTTTATTCAATATCTAAGAAAATAGTCACTATCCCAATACTTGAAGAATCATATCTTATGTTAGAAATATGGTTGTTATTATTATGAATTATTATAAATTTGATTCTATACAATTAATAAGAATCACCAATTTTTGACAAAACACGCATTTCTCTCTATACCAAGCCGTTAAATGTAAAGTATATTAAGCTCTAAGACCTTTTGTATATGACCAAACTGATATTTCTAACGTAGCGATCACAATTAACAAGATTTTTTAGCAAATTAACCGCTAATGTTTCGAAAAAGTAGTTTTTTGACAATTTTCCAAATAATGCTAATTAAGAATCGTGTTATTTTGATATTAATTATTTACTTTAAAATTTAAATAATGGCCTGCACACCGAATGCATCAATGCAGCCAACTTACAAAATGACAAGTAATTTCGTTTGACATGACAGTCTGTTATATTACAATAATAATATAACTGCTAATTTCATGGTGTGGGCCATCTATTAGAGCATGCAAGCGGCGGACAGCAAATCGTCATAATACTAGTTGGACTGCAGTGAACAACTGAACATCTTAACGCTTGAATTATAATCAATTGTCATTATACGTTATCTAGACGAATAAAATTGACAGTTGGCATACGGAAGAGACGTAAAAAGTCCGTTAATTGTTCCTTTCATAGATAATTGGCGATTAAAAAATCAACCTTGTTGTCATAAAATAAAAAAGATGCTAAAACTTACTGGCGTAGCCTAAATTACATCACTCTATGAAAAGCAGTTATCAGTTGTTTGTCTATTTGGTACATATTTTGCTGTCCTATATATAAATAACAGATAAATTAAGTAAAGGTAATTTAATTTGACATCTAACTAATCGGCAAGGCCATTAAAGTTGTGATTCTGTGCAAAAAGTTATTTGTATTGTAGAAATAATTGTATTTAACTATTTACTTTTAACCCGTTATTTTTGAACCGAGGTTGGTTAAAACCTCTGATTTGACATAACTGTTTACGCTATAATCATTCCATCTGTCATTTGACTTTATTTTATAACCGCATCACAGATTAATAAATAGAACCGCATTATAAATTAATAAGTATCTCAATTGATGAGCAAAGTTCTTCCTATTCCTTTCTCTTTCCTTCCCATATCCTTTTTCCTATACTAGAAAGAGACCACTGTGGCCATCTAGCGGCTATCCAGGGGAACAAGGAAGGACGCTCAATTCGCGGCGAACGCCAAGTGTTCCCGCCCGCGCGCTCGCGCCCCCGCATTCCGCATCAGGCTTCGTTGACGAATTGACGATATGTCGCGGACTCACCGCATGACCGCAAAACTTTTATAAGTTTTACCGCTTAAACAAGACCCCTAGGGGTCACCGCCGGCCGGCCACGTTATTACGAGCTAGCTCTAACCGCGAGTGAAGTGAAGAACTAAACTAAAGTGCACACAGTGAGTGTTATCCTCGGTGCCACCGCGTAGCTGAGCAAGGAACCAGGAAGACCCGCAGTAAGTCTCTTACTATCTCCTATACCTAACCCGCTCCTTCCTGAACTTTGCTCATTTACATCGCTCAAAGGTAATTAGGGACACAGTCCGCTTACACATCCCAAATTGTGAATGTGTTGGTCCTTCGACAGCATCCGCATCCTCAATAACAAATCCCTATTTACAGCCGGACCCAATTAATTTTGATATTCTATCAACTCAAGAACTGGACTGTTTCTTTAAAAAAAAAAATTAAGTGTAAGTACCTAGTAATGTCAAAATACCTACATTTAAAAAAAACATAGAACCTGCTGAAGAATGATCAAGAAACATGTGTTTCTATCGAAATTGTAATGAACAATTATGTTTTACTTGAAGACAATTATTTCTACAATATTTCAAAGGTAAAAAACCTAAATACGAAACCATAAAAAAGAGATTTCGTTGTAAATTTGATAATGAAGTGATTAAAGTATTGTGTAAGAAAATATTTATGGAAACGTTCTTCCAGTACAATTTATTAGTTATTAACAAATATTATTAATTATTATAAGTTTATTATACAATGTTTATTAATTACTGTTGCTTGTACAACGAATAATCAATAAAGATGATTTTAATTTCACTGTTATTTCATTAGCACTAGATAGAATTCTTACAGATATAAGCAGAGATTTAAGGGCCTGCTTCAGAGTCTACATGTTAATAAATAACACTAGTAAGCGGTGAAGCAGTGCTTTAGTGACTTAACATAGTTTTTGACAGAGTAGATTATAATATTTTTTATTTTTATTTATAAAGCTGGGTACCGTAATATGGTGTCCAAAAGTCATCCTTCTTGACTTTTTTAGTCCTATTTAAATTTATGAAAGGAGTATTCGTATTTGTACTCATTTAGGACTTTTTTCTCTGCACGCTCAAATCTGGAGTTTCGCAAGGGTTGAGTCTTGACCCAGTGTTATTGAAAATGTTGATATAAAACTTGATTCATAAATTGAAAGATAGTTTATTAAAAAATGAACCAATCGATTCTGAATGATGTTGAACACAAGTAATATGGATGTCAAACTATACAAGCTTATTTTAAGCATGACCTAAACCTGAAAGTAGTTTGTTCAGAATCAGTAACTGAATCGATCGCAATAATTTTAAGTAAAAATAAAAAATGTAGGTACTTACAAAGTTATAAGCTTATTCTGTTGCATCGTTGCCCTCAAGTAAACATGGTCACTGCGAGCGCGGCGCCGGTGGCTCGCCTAGCAATACCTACTCGGTTGTGTGCGATCACAGAGCATTTGTGTAATGTGTTGGTAACGTTTTGATAACGTAATTTCGACAAAATCACTGCACTGTTACGCACTATTCACACTTAAATATAACGCAGTAATTGTTCTAAGTGTCGCCTCTTTGTCAAATGCACAGACGGGCGCGCTTTCGTAAATTCCTACTTAGTTTTAGTTAGAAAATTAAAACGCCATTCTCACTCCCAAAAGAAACAAAACAATAACAACCAAAACAATAATCGACACTCAATCGAAACACGTGATTTGGCGGTAACGCGGGCGCAAGCGACACATGCGCAGTGCTCTCAAGCTTTCGGGCGACTGACGCAGCCGCGCGGGCAGCGCGGGGCGACGCACGTGATATAACGGCGCCGCAGAGTCTGTCGACTGGCTTTATCGATGCCGCCGCCGCGGCCTGCTGGTAGCGGTCATTCAACTGATTTGCGTGTGTCCAAACTTGCACCATTTAAATAATTTTTTTGGACAAAATATAACATGGTGTAAAAATAAAATTATTGCGATCGATTCAATTACTGATTCTGAACAAACTACTTTCAGGTTTAGGTGATACTTAATATAAGCTTGTATAGCAAAAGTTATCCAGTTCAATTTCTAAAAGGAAGCCTAATTCCACACAACCTCCGTATTGAATGAAATGGCAACCAAAAAGCGATTGGAAGTTTTAGGTGTTGATGGTCTCTGGTAAGTTTCACGTTATCTATGTACCGAAAGGCATTTGTGGTATAATAGAATCAATAGATCTTGATCCTGTTTCGTATACAAAAATATTGAGTTAAAGATTTTATTAGTAAACTAATAAAAATGAAACACGAATTGATTTTACAATATCACTTTATTTTATTACGGTCCATATTTATAATAGTAGCGTCGTAGAGTACAGACAATTATGGCGTGGCTTATACATTATTTGCACTGACTACCGTGTGGCCTACACTAGAGGACGGAGGACTCCACATATTTGACAAATATACCACCAAGAAAATGGTAGAAAACAATTAATTGATCATTTGATTTTGTATACATTAAAAAAGGAATTTTCGATTAATTTTTACAACGTAGTAGCAATAAAGTATCAAATATGCGTAATCCTCGCGTGGTTATATAGATACACACCAAATAATCTACCACAGAATTTGCGTTCAGTTCGCTATCTCGAAATAGACTAGATCGATTTGTTTGAGAGACAAAAATTTAGAGTGATTATATCGAAGTAGAGACAAACCGATACCACGTACACGATACATTACAATGTCGTATGTAAACGTATACGAAAAACGTAAGAAAAAGCGTATACTAGGAAATATCGAATAAAGCCAAAGGTACAGTCAAGAACACAAATATACAGGGTTATTTGTAAAACACCAGCATCCTTAAAAGGGGTCATTAAATTCATCATTATGAACAACTTTTACTATGGGACCAACCCTGAAATCGCAAAAAAAACAGCTGTTCCATACATTTTTTAAGGATGCTGGTGTTTTACAAATAACCCTGTATTTTTTTAAATCGTCAATAAATTGTTATTTGATTTGAATATTAGTATTATATCATATTAACGCCTCAGTCTGGCTATACAACGGGGTAACGCCGCTAGCATCCTCGGCACGATTTCCCCGGGCAGCAACCTAAATTCAGTTTTTTATTTATAATTAGGTTAGTCGTTATTTTAGTAAGTTATTTAGGTTTTTCGTTTTATAATAATTGGTGTCTATTATCTTAGTAACTAAAGCCCAATGAATATTTTCAGTAAATGTTTGTTTTTCGACTGTATCTTTACATATTTGGAAACGATACATCGCATAAGTTTCTTATGCTGACACTACACATGGTGTATTTGAACAAACATTCGCGTTATCAAGTCAATGCAAAAAAAAACCCTTTTCACGATGGTGATATTGCATTGGCCCAAAAATGCGAATGTTTGTACCAATACTCCAAGTGAGGTGCCAGATTTAGCTGATTGCAGTTTGTCTCTACCTAATCTTGGATTAAATGAGGGCAGGGTACTTCCCTCGTGAAGCCAACATGTCTAAGTTCACTACTGTTTCATTATTTCTATAGCCAAAGGACATTGACATGGTTTGGACCAAGTGCTGCCCAGGAATGAAAGTACCTTTAGTGGCATCGTAGCATTAATTTACATTTGAAAAAAAAATTCACAACAAAACATATTTTTCTCTCGACTCCTGGGATAGATTTTGAAGCGCTTCGGTTTACTGATTAGTAGCCTGGGGAACAAAATGCCTTATGTGTTCGTTCTGGGCAGCACTTGGTCCAACTTCCATACAAAGATTGGCAATGTCCTTTTAAGCTTTAGGCAGTTTAACTGTTTACTGAGAAATATAATTTAGTATCTTGACAAAAAGCTGTTCCATATTTTAATTCATCTAGTAGGTATTGCCTATCTGTAAACTAGAAACAGGGCCTTAGTCATGTTTAAACTTTCGTTAACGCTGTAAAATCATTGTGTCTCCAACAAATCAATCGCATCGATATCTAAAAGTGACAACACTAATTTAACCAGAATTTACACAATTGTTCTACATAGTAATGTATACAGATTATCTCCAAGCCTTAGATAGCGATTAATATCGTATAACTTACGTTTAAAAGTTTATATTTGTTGCTCTAAAGTTTTTTCGGTCTTTCTTTATCAAATGGTTATTGATCAGGCGCATTACCGCCCGCTTTTTCTACACGTAATAGCACTGATTACGAGCAAGTATGAATTCTTCTTCTTATCGTATGGTTGATGAACAACCTGGTGTCTGAGTTTAAACCGCCCGGAGGCCTCTGACATGGCTTTACACACCATTGAAAAATCTCTCAGGTGTGCTAGTTTCATCACGATATTTTCCCTCGCCGTTTTAGCAACTGATAATTAATTAATTATCATTCTGCCATGGACTATTAATAACAAGAAGACAAATGTCCTCCTAAGCGAATTTCGGTAATATTGACCAATCTCAACCTAAGAACTCCACGAAGGAGATATTATTATTATTTTTAATTTGGATGTCGTCTAAATCCTATCTAATAATTATTAAAAAATGCGATAGTAAGTTTGTCAGTACAAAAACGGTTATAGAGTAACTTTTATTCCGAAAAAAATACTGTTCCCGAGGAAAACAATTACGTTCTTATGATTAGTGTCTTGTGGTAGATGGCGCCACATGTCTTTCGAATAATTCTCAACATACCACGAAGGTGAAAAGTTTTATTGATGATTTGTTTATTTATTAACTCTTTATTGTACACCATTTAACAAAACAATATTGGGATACAATGGTTAACATAAAATAGTACAGTCAACAGCAAAAGTAGATGATCAAAATTCACGGAGTTCGCGAAATATATGGCAGCTGTACTAGTAGCAAATGTATGGTATAATTTACAATCACATACTTTTAAATCACTTCGACGCCACACGGTTCTGACGCGAACTCCGTTCATTAGTATTCAATTTCTGATTTTGATCATCTACTTTTGCTTTTGACTGTACAATGGGCGGTCTTATCGCACATGGCAATTTCTTCCAGACAACCTTTGGATGGAAAGAAATCTAGGTACAGCTTGGCAAAAAAGAGTCTGGAAAAATTGGGGGCGCCGCTGGCGCACTTTTCACAATACAATCCAAAATTACAAGTTATTAAGTGCTTACATATTTCTATGACGAGTTTTTTGTCATTAATTATAATCAAATGAATCATTTTTATGTTATTTTAGTACTCACAAACTTAGTTTTTAAGATTTTTATTTTTAGTTCCAGCTGTCACCGCCTCAGACTCTTTTTTGCCAAGCTGTACTATAAATTTAATGGGTAGTTTCTATAATTTAAAAAAGTATAGAAGTCAATTCTTATTTTTTATCTAGTAAAAACGCGAAAAAACTTTAGAACAATAAATATATATTATTTACATTATTATAAGACAAATGTACGTCGTTTATTGAAATTGCACAATTCGTGAAGACTGGAGAGCGCTTCACATGGTATAATTTAGCACCGGCCGAATAGGCGAGACACAACCGTGCGACAAGTCGCATGTGCTTGGTTTTCGTTGTTCAATCGCATGTATGCAAGACTTTTTTTTAGTTATAGTTATTCGAGGTTTTTTGGGATTAAAGTATGAGATTGATAAATATTTATTATTATTATTTATTAATTAATTACGTTATGTTCAAATACGACATGCAGCACAGTGAGTCAAGCCTTACATTTTAGAATTCACTTCCCGATTTAAAATACTGAATATTCAAGGCAAGATTTTATTGAAATTCACAAATAAATAATATATTTTAACTAAAAATCACTATTTACATTAAATTAAAAAAGTTGATCGTTTCAAAAAATGTCTACTTAAAAAAATAAAAAATAATCTATTGAACCATAGATCTACTAGAATCCGTTGTCTATGGCAAATTGTACTTAAATATCACCATTCTATCTAAAGGGGTATTAGTAGGATAAAAAATAAAAATTCTTTGGTAAACCTATACCAAAATAAAATTAAACCATATATGATAAAGTTATCCTAAAGTTTGGTTCTAATCATGCGTTTTATCATAAGCCTCTCGACACACCCTGCGATTTTTTTGTCGCAAATATTTAAAAACGGATTACCTTTTTAGGTATTTATGTAACGTACTCACTTTTAAACCACAATAAGCATTCGTTTTAAAAAATTGTATTGCGACTGAAACGCAGCGCATGTAAATTCATTATTTTTCTTAGTTAGAACCAAATCAAACTATACAAGTATACAATGAGAAATGCTAAAATATGCGTAGATATAAAAAATATATAGGAAACAATTATTTTGAGTATTATCCGTCGCACGACTGAGGCCTAAAAATATCCGTTACGCACGCACTAGCAACCAAATCGCAGCGACATTGAAAATTCGCGATTATTAATAAATTGATTAGGCATAATGGTTGGTATAACCTTACGATATCCGAACTTTAATTCTTTACATTCAAAATGTTACCAAAAACATTAAAAAAAATATTGATTAAATTATGTATTTTTTAAATGAAAATCTATATTTTTTTATTTATGGCAAGTAGGTAAAAGGTTAATAAATTTATATTTAATGCCTTGATACAATTAATTCTTGATAATTATTGCGACATTTCAAGCGACCAATCGCAAGTGCACACGTAGCCTAAACTCACCATTTTACAAAAATAATAAATATTATGCCAATGAAGCCTTTTAGAATTAATATATATAATAATTTATGCAATAATTTAATTATTATTATAATGGAAATGTTAGACTGTAATTTTGACATGTTTTTTTAATAATTTACATATTTTTCCATTTTTAAGTCTTTTTACCTCTAATGGACTTTTAAGAAAAAAAGCTATAGTTTACCCGAAGTTCCATCGTTTACGGGCAATTAAAGATGCGAACGTATGTTGCGATGATAAAATCGCATTTGTTTAAAAAATAAAACTTTACAATTTTTAATAAATAAATAAGTATAAAGCGCTCATAATATCAAGAGTGGACCGTATTTTGTATGTTATTTCCATTTTTTTGGTTTATACACTGTAAATAAAAAAGAAACTATGAAAAATATAACCAAAATACTAATCAACACAAAATTATCAAATTGACAAAAATCGCCCAATATGCGCTTCATCTTATTCGTATTTTTTTTTAATTTTTCGCAGATTTTTAACATTATTTTATTCAGCATCTCATGACCACTCGTAGCTTGAGACAAGCCTAAGCGAGCGGACTTACAAATTGACTAATGCTACTCAAAGCAGTACAAAACAGAGTCCACTATAGATCATGAGTTCGGTACACCCTGTGTACGTATAGAGGGTGTTCACTGTAGAATACAGTTGTTCTTCCTCTGTATCTCCACTTGGGATAAGTTGCGTTCAATTTCATCGTCATCTGCTATCCTGTAAAAATATATAAAATAGTTAAGAAAATTCATAATAATAATATCCTCCTGATAGAATTTTTAGCTAGATTTAGATTAGAGATTAGCCAACGCAGGAGATATTATAGTGCACAAGTGTGTGCGCAAACACGGATGCTCTCTCTATTCCCTCACTCTCATAGTCGGATGGGACGGCAATCCGACACGACCGGAGAGAGATCAGGCGCAGGACCAACGGTTTTACGTGCTTTCAATCATGTTTTCTGACATGAGCAAGTGATAATGTAGCATGTACCAATGTGACTTTTTCAATGTCATATGTACTTTCTTAGTTAATTAAAGATACCACTGTCTAACGGTGAGAACACCGTGAGGAAACCTGGACTTAATAGTCTGTAATCGAGAACACGCAGTGAGCTAGCGTGGTGATTAATGCTCAATCCTTCTCTGCATGAGAAGCCTTTGTCCTGCAGTGGGACAGTTTCAGGTTGGTTTATTATTTTTATACTATTACATTTTACATTAATGTTTTTAGTATGATTTAAACTACTCACGCTCTTTCCTGCTCATCCATTTCTTGTACTAATCTGTCTCTCTCGTTCACCGCTGATAGTAACTCCTGTAACACAATAGTTTATACCTATTAATAAGTTTTGATTCATCGCATGACTATTATAATAAATTAGAAATAAATCTCATTTTTTATTTAAAAGGTATCTCTAAGTACCTTTCAATATTTTAACCTTCGGCGAAAAAAGAGCGTTATAAGTTTAACGTATCTATGTTTCTGTATAGTTCCCAAATTAATGAACTGTTAGTGTTTTAGTTTTTTTTTATTTGAAAGGTGACCCGATCGAGTGTTCTTAGCTAAAAAAATTAAGGGTTTTTGTATCGGTTTTTTTTTAAATGTATACTTTATTTATTTTATTTATTTCATACAGAAACATGTACAAGGTGGACTTAATGTTTTAGGCATTTTCTGCCAGTCGACCTTTACTACTACTTTATACTTTAAACTGTGTACAATAAAGGTCAAAGATGTTATTATTTAATAAGAATTTTTTTTTAAAAATGTATAAAAAAATTTGCTGGTGGGATACGGTGGCTCAGCGGTTAGAGCGTCGACACGGTACGTACGGTACGAAAAAACAACTGATACGGATGGGATTCGAACCCACGATCTTCGGGGTTCGAATACCATCCGTATCAGATGTTTTTTCAAATTTTCTTATTAAATAATTATATTTAATAAGCTTATCCTGTACATGTAAAAAATTCACAAAAAAAATGTCAAAGATGTTGATGATACGGCCACAGTTTAGACTGATTTAATATTTTACCTGTAAAAGTAATCTCTCTCTTCTCTTCTGTCCGGGAGTCTTGCGCCACTCGTCGACGCCTAGGGACAGTCTTAGTTCTCTTGCTAGCAGCTCACACCTACGACTTAGATCTTCTTCTTGTTCTCTGCGGAAAAAGTAAGAGATTTGTATCGGCGACGAACTAAATTACTCGACACGACTTTAAAACCAACAGTGACTACATCAGGTAGCGAAAAAATAGATTAATTTACATGCACACTGAGCGAATTTGTAAAGGATAGCTTATTATATATTAGAATTTGATCTTATATTTTTTGTAATTTAAATTTTTATTTTGTTTTTATAATATAAAAACGATATATTAGATTCTAAACGGGAAAAAGAAAGCAAAAAGTAAAAATTTAATTGTGTGTGTCAAAAACAGAGTCTGAGGTGGTGACAGCTGGAACTAAAAATAAAAATCTTAAAAACTAAGTTTGTGATACTGATTACTAAAAAAATAACTTATACATAAGTTAAGTATAAAATAAATTATACATAGGTGATTCTTTTGATTATATTTGATGACAAACATTGGTCACAGAAATATGTAAGTACCAAATAACTTGTAATTTTGAATTGTAGTATGAGAAGTGCGCCAGTGGCGCCCCCAAATTTTCCAGACTGAATATAAGTTTTTTTTTACGTAAAACGATTTTGTCATCTAAACTAAAGCTGTGTACCAAATATCAGATCAAAATGTCAACAGGAAGGGGGTGAAATATCGATTACTAAATTTGAACCAAATAATAAACAGGGCAAGCTAAATAAAACCGTTTAAAAAATACTTACAATATATTTAATTGCATCTGTCTTCTAAGTAACGCATTCTTCTTATTGACCAAATTGAACCATTGAGACATTAATCTATCCTCCTCCTGTTAAAAATAATATTCTATTTAATTCTGGCAACTTTTATCGTCCAACAGTGGCAATATTGACCAATCTATGTCAACGATGTTATGATATAGACACATCTGCCACAGCGGCCAATCTTAACGAATATTAGTCAACTACGCAGGATATAATTATTATAGTGTGTGCACAATAGTGCACAAGTGTGAGCGCAATCATAGGTGCACTCCCTATTCCCTCACTCTCATAGTCCGATGGGAGGACAATACGACACGACCGGAGAGATATCAGGCGCAGGACCAACCGCTTTACGTGCTTTTTGAGTAAAATACAATTTATGCTAGGCAAGTGTATTTCAGACTTTTTGTTGTTTTTTTTTCTCTTTGTGTCATGTTGGGAAAGAATAGCAGAGCACGTCTTAATAAAAAAAAAGACCAAGTGCGAGTCGTACTCATGCACAAAGGGTTCCATACCATTATCTATACAACATTAGACACTCAAACGTCTACCTGTTGCCGTTATTAACATCGAGCTACAAACGGCAAAAAAATAATCACGTTTGTTGTACTATGGGATATGTATGGAACCTAAATATTTATTTTATTCTGTTTTTAGTATTTGTTGTTACAGCGGCAACAGAAATACATCATTCGTGAAATTTCAACTGTTTAGCTATCACGGTTCATGAGATACAGCCTGGTGACAGACGGACAGACGGACGGACAGTCTTAGTAATAGGGAATAGACTTCTTTCAAAGATTGGCTTCAATATTCCAAGAATATCTGCACGTAAACATAAACCATTTAATCTACCTTTAGCAACTACAAACTACAGGCAGGATAGCTTCCTATGGCGAGCAAAAGATACACTTAACGTTGTTTGTAAGTCACATGACATTGATATATTTAATGCAAACTTAGCGTCTGTAAAACGGTTGTTAAGTCGAGAATTTTTTGTTAATTATAATAAGGTTGATTGATTGTTTCTTTTTTGGATGTTAAATGTACTTTTATTTTATTTGAAATTTTGTCATGGTTGTCCATTATTGTTTTGTATGGAGCTTATTGGCGAGGACCTGTAATTGGCTGCATGGTATTTATTAATGTTTCTTATTGTTGTTTTTATGGCTGTTGGTCTTCCAAATAAATAAATAAATAAATAGAGTTAGTAAAATCAGGGATAACATGACTCCCAGTCAACAACTTGCTTACTGTAAATGTAGTAAATACGACAAGGAATAGGATAGGATGGGTTACCGGGTCAATGGGCGTTTTGATACAGGACAACACAAGTCTTCTCCACATAGCCTGTAAGGAGAGGGCCAGATCTAATTACTTCGTTTGTTCGCCCCAAAAAATGAATAAATAATTCAAAAATCTGCCTAGCCTTTTCCTAACTATATTGGGGTCGGCTTCCAGTCTTACCGGATGCAGCTGAATACCAGTGTTTTACATGGAGGTTTATTCAGCACTGATAGCCTAGTGGTATGACCGTCGACTGATAAGTCAGTGGTCTCGAGTTCGATCCCAAGGCGCGCTATCCTCTCACTTTTCGTAAGTTATGTGCGTATTATAAATTAATTATATCAGTTGCTAAATCGGTGAGGGAAAACATCGTGATGAAAGCAGCACCCCTGAGAGATTTTTCAATGGTGTGTAAAGCCATGTTAGAGGCCTGCGGGCGGTTTAAACTCTGACACTAAGTTGATCGTCAACCATACGTTAAGAAGAAAAAATCACTTGTTCTATGTCCTATAAAAGTCGTGGTGGCGCATTGGTTAAGGACCCGCTTTGCAAGCGCGTGGGTGTGGGTTCGAACCTGGCATGTACCAATATGACTTTTTCAATGTCATATGTACTTTCTTAGTTAATCTAAGACATCACTGACTAACGGTGAAGGAAAACACCGTAAGGAAACCTGGACTTTAATAGTCTGAAATCGCCAACCCGCAGTGAGCTAGCGTGGTGATTAATTTTTTTATTTATTTATATAATACACCAACAGCATACACATTTTACATTATTAAATAATAGAAATTACAGATAATAGTTCTGATGTATACACAGATTATAGGCGTACATAGCTTATACTAGTAGAGACTGAGCAGTGGCGTGCCTAGGCCCAAATAGCAAGGCATGCCCATAATTTTTTTCAAGGTTTAGGTACTTATGAATGAAGTATTAAAAAACACAACCAAAGTAAAAAAGCACTGAAAAGTAAATAATTTGTAAAAAGCGCCATCTCTTGAAATAATGCAGAACTTTAATACCACCCAGTAAGGTTCCACTCCACTCCACTCCATCTCTCATCGATATTCTATAGGAATTATTTACTACAATTTCTTTGATAAAAATTACCTTAAATAGATGTTGTTGCATTTGACTTGATTTTAAGTATGTTTGAATTATCATACTATTACTACAATGCAATGTTATGGTCAACGTAAACATTATAGGTACATAGGGGTTCTTTGAGATCCTATCACATACATAACTAACGAGAATTGGAAAAAGTAATAAGAGCGGCTAAATTTTTTTACATATTGAGATGCCTGTGTGGTGTCGTTTTATGGCAACTAGTCTGAAGTATTTTCTTGTCATTCACGATAAAAATGCAACACCAACAAAATAATTTGTTCAAATGAGAACAACCGACAATCCACAAATTTCTTTTTAGCAAAATTCTTACCTTTCTGCGATCTAATAAAACTTGCACATACTTATAAAGCGTCGTTTTAGGGGCGAACCATTTACGCCAATTGAAATTCATTATTTATATGTAATGAATATTAACTTAAACAAACTCAACTATTAAACGCTTTTCAAGATTGTATTTCCACTATACACATCATACTGCACTACTATTATAACCATTACAATTTCTCTAAACAACAAAGTCAAATTATCAAAAAAGCACTCCATTCAGTATTCCGCGCAAACTAAAAATCTTGTTTATTTACATACTTCATTCATACATTTTAACATAAACGTCACCGCACGCAACAAACATTAAAAAAAAAGCAGCTAATCCAGGCTTATTTTGTCGGTACATTTCATGACTTTAGTACTCAAATGACATCTATGATTCCAATGCACTTACATTCAAGAAAAAATCCACCACATCCCTCATTTACATTCAACAAGTGCGAGCGAGAGCAATATAGCAAGCTGCGCACCGTACCTTTAACTTCGCACCGTGTAGGCAAAATGACAGTGAGTGAAGCGATTGAAGGAATTGTCAAAACGTGCGATACGTTCCGTGCCACGCACGGAACACATTCCATAGATTTAAAGTTTAAACGAGATCGCGCACTCTGCATAATTGAAAAGTGGCGCGAGATTTAAAATGTCATATTATTCATATAATGATACGTAATTTATTATGACGTGATACTTTTGTTGGTTATTTTCTAGGGCATGCCAGGCTTTTCGGCTTATATGGTAGTCCCGCCCCTGGGACTGAGGACAAAAATCAAATTAACTGTTTTAAATTTAAAACAATTGAAAATTTAAATTTTAAAATACTTAATGTAAAGGACTGTGTTACTTAAAACTAAAATTAGAGTGTGTTACTTAAAACTAGATAATATCTTTTTATGAATACTACCCAAGGTGTCGTGAAATATATCTATATTTGAAAGTTAATGTTTAATGAATGCTCAATCCTTCTCTGTATGAGAAGAGGCCTTTGCCCTGCAGTGGGACAGTTACAGGCTGATTTATTTATGTATCTTCTAGGGTACCTCAGTATTGTCTGCGGACTCCATGACCCGGCGCAGCTGTTTCTCGAGGGCGGCGGCTCGCTCGTCGATGGCGCACTGCTCCTTCTCCAAGGCTTCCAGCTCGCTCTGGATGTACGAGCCCGTCTCTTTACCCTACAAATAATAACGAGGTTCAATTAATTTAAATTATGTCCTTAGGGTGTTAGAGCGTGGACAGTATTGTAAGATTTTTGTTCATTATGAAATTTTGAAAATTATTCAATTCAATTAAATTTGTTTATTGCGAATATAGGTTGATACAGTTGGTGATTATATATTTTAACTGTCTATTTATATATTTAATTTATTTAACTGATTATTTTAACTGTCTTGAACTCAAGCGGGGGGGAGGGGACTTCGCCTCTGTCCTCCGATTCTAGGGGGGGCCCCAAATCTTGGTAAGACCCTGACTGCCTTAGTCCAGTGGCGGCAAGATTAAATTTCTTACAGAAAAACACTAAAAAGCTAAAAATTGAGACGGTTCCATGCCAATATCAAGTGAAATTAGTTATTAGTTATTACGAAAAGTTTGCTAATCGTAATAGCCGGGGAATTCCGTTTTGTATCTCCAAAGATTATCGTCAGATCATAACATATTAATATGGGACTAATCAGAAAGTATAATCTTTCACACACGTCGAATTAAGAACCTCATCCTTTTTGGTAGTAGGAAAAAACAAAAAGAAGATCAAGAAAGCGTGATACAATACCTCATCAGTTTCATTAGTGTCGTGAGTGTCTAGAGTGTCCACGAGAGCTGAGAACGAGTGCAGAGGAGATCGTCTCTCTCCGCTAAGAGTAAGAGACTTGACACTCTTCGTGTCGTCGCTGTGACGGTCTTCTGGAGGAGAGAATATTATTTTATTTTAGAAAGAAAGAAAGAAAAATGTTTTATTCCCCCTGGGCAGAGGTACAGTTGGCCAAAAAAGTGGTGTATCACCCTAAGGTTGAATGCCGCTTACAGGTTCATAGGTTATAAAGATTAGTTTCGCTTGCATATCGATGTGACACTTCTATTGCCATCTTTTTAAATAGTTTTTATACTTTTAAATTTAGAAACATTTAAATTTTCTTTGTAGAAATTAATGTCTTATCCACTTATAATAAAGGTTAAAATGTCCTGCACTTATAAGTGACTTATGACGTATCAATACTTTTCAAGGTTATGTCATTAATTTGCACTTGTTTCAGTGATATTTTTTTAGTAGATATCAACCTTGTTGTCATTTTCGATGACTAGGATACTAAATCAAAACTGATACATCACTTTCTTGGCCGACCGTACAGCTTGGCAAAAAAGAGTCTGGGAAAATTGGGGGCGCCGCTGGCGCACTTTTCACACTACAATTCAAAATTACAAGTTATTTAGTGCTTATATATTTCTATGACGAGTATTTTGTCATTAATTATAATCAAATGAATCATGTTTATGTTATTTTAGTACTCACAAACTTAGTTTTTAAGATTTTTATTTTTAGTTCCAGCTGTCACCGCCTCAGACTCTTTTTTGCTGTACATACATAACACATAATACATACACAAACAAGACAAAAAAAGGTCGAAGGCTCGAAACCCGGAAACGCGAAACTTTGTCTTTTTAAATTCATGTGCGTTTTAGAAATTAATAATCACTTACTAAAACGGTGTAGGCAAACATCGTGAGGAAACCAGCACACCTGAGATTGTTCAATGGTGTGTAAACCCATGTCAGAGACTTACGGGCGCACGCTATTTAAAATAGACTTACCAGATCTATCAGGGCTAACAGAACTCTTCCTGGAGCCAGGAGTGGAGGGGATGGAGTCAGTTCTGCCGAGCAACGCGTCCAATTGTTCCACTCCACCCGCTGTCACGAAAAAAATGTATTAGCTTGTGGATTGCGATTAATTTTACTTATATTTTTGATAAATTACATTTTACTCAAGTTTTAGATAAATAATATTTTACTGATGATGATGATGATTTCTACTTTTATAACATCCAGAGGGAAAGGTGTTGAGCTATTCTCGTCTTACACTACCATACAGGCAATTTTTTTTTTGGTCCTAGCATGTTGGCTAGGAATTAAAATTAGCATCAACAACAAAATTATCGAAATAATTATAATGTCAGGAGATGGCATTAGTTACCTGCTACAATTTCATCCATGACGGACTGCTTGCTGATAATCTCGACGGTGCCTGTGCGAGAGTTGCGGGAGGGAGATAACGGTGACGTTGGACTGGAAACAAACGTATTATTAAAAAACTTATCACATAGACTCACACCTGTATGCCTCAGAGAAGGTAGGCAGATGTATATATAAGGTGCTTCTAAATTATCTGCCACGGCTACAATGGGAGATACTATTGGTTATTTATATTACAATAGTGAAGATTTTTTTTTTATCTAATGTAATTTTTTTTTTCTTTTGCCTGCGTTTTATTGCGTAGGTCTAATTCTGCTCCATGTTCCAATTTTTTTACTGTTCCGGGGTACGAAATTTCTTCACTATTGTAATCTATATACCCAATACTTTCTCCCATTGCAACCGTGGGAGATAATTTAGAAGCACATTATATACACACGAACGTGGACATACACGTACGTATGTGCGAGCAGGTACGGGTAGAGCAGTTACGGGTAGAGCAGGTACGGGGAAATCAGACACGGGTAGAGGCGAACAAGTGCGCGAAGAAGGTTGAGCAGGTTAGGGTAAAGGGCGAGCATTGCTCTCTAGGTAGTATCTCATCATCTTCCTGCCCTTTTCCCAATTTATTTGAGGTCGGCGCAGTATGTCCTCTTTCTCCACACATCTCAGTAGTCACTTCCTTTCTAGCCATATCATGCTTTACACAAAAAAACGTCTACAACGTACCTGACAATGCCGGCTCTGGCGTCGGCGATAAGTTTCCTCGCCCTCTCGCGCAGCATCGTCTGGCGTTCCTCCTCTGTCATGGGCTACAGACAAATTAAAACACATTATTTCTAGTCTTCACAAAGATAGAATAAGCATATTAAAGGCATTTTTTTAAATAATATATATTTTTATTTTATACCATTTATTTTATTAATAAGAAAAGTATGCAGGTATGCAGTTCAGATAGGCAAAAATGCACTGCCTACCCTGACAGATACGATGCAGTCGACGAATTAGTGAAACTAAGTACTGTCGAAAAATAACATAAGAAATATCTTTACTTTTTAAATCTAAAGTTTTAATTTCATTATATCATGACGGGGCCGTACGCCACATTAGGATCATTCAATTGTTATTTGACAAGTCGATGGTGAAGTAATAAGTTTTGATGCTTATAGACTATTTCACAAGTTTAATTTCTAATTTTATAATTACTTTATTCAATCAACTTAAACAGGCGCGATTAATGCAATCAATCGTGCACAGTCCAAAAAAAATGAGACCAAGTTATCGATAAGTCAAACAATCGATAACTTCACTACACTAATCTACTTACTATTATGACATGAGTATGACATGTAAAAAAACGTACCTTTTTTGGACTTACATCTCCATTTCTAAGTTGTGTCCCATTCAGATCTTTAGCATCTTCCTTCTCCTTCGAATTCTGACGTAATCTTTTATCCTTTTCTCTAGCTTCTCTTTTCGTAGCTTCGAGCAACTGTCTCGCTCTCTCTTTAAGCTCATCGTGACGTGATAACAATTGCTGGCCAATGGGAATCGAGGGGGCGGGGCGATGATGATATTTCAACCAATCAGAGCGAAGCGGGGTTACATAGCGTCGTCCAAGCGTCAAACACAGGCATTGTTGTAAGCGGTGTCGATGAGCAATGGAAACAAATGACGGGTTTTTTTTATTTGTACGGTCAGGAAAATAAGGAAATGTTAGGAATTTATTTCGGCACATGATGATTTTGTGATGGCTAGATTCAGTAGCATGCCTAGTCCATAACAACAGCCCAACAACCTTTTTAAAGGCGAAATTAAATCAAAACAAATGTGGAAATGTTGTATTATTGTATTTGTACTATTTAGGCAAGCTGGGCTGATGAAAATGGCTGATGGTAAGCAGCCCACTGACTAGATTAAATTAATATAATATATTTTAGTCTCAAACTTTTGCGAACGTTCAACATAATGAAACCACTTTTAACTAAAATGACTATTCATAAGTGCCTAATGGTCTACATGAATAAAAATATTTTGATTTTGATTTTGCTTTGGATAACTTAATAATAGCATTTAAATTTATTAAGTTTTAACTAAATTTTCACTAATATAGGCAAAATTACTAAATAAAGTTGACGGTAGATCAAAAATATAACTGTTCAGACGCTTGTCACCTCAGTCTGCCTGCGACCACGAGAGCTGCAAAGCTCTCGAAACATCAGGTGTTTTGACAAATAAATAAACATTTACGCGAGTTATCCGTTAAAAGTTATTTCATTATATACTATTTTTTTTTATTCTAAGTTGTAAACATTTATTCTTTAAATACACTTTATGATTAAACATTGTGCTAATATTGTTTACACCTTAGGACAAGTAAAAAAAGATTTGAAGAGACAGAAAAGTAATTTTAACATTTCAAATCGTCATTTATTAGGTTTAAAAATTTTTTCAAAATCAAAATCAAAATATTTTTTATTCATGTAGACCATTTTAGGCACTTATGAATAGTCATAATTCTAATATTATTATAAGAGTAACTCTAGTTGCCAGTTCCAAGGGCAGCCTACCCCTCATGAAAACGAATCTGGGGTGCGAGCATGGATCTTTTTGTCGACTTTTTATCGAACGTTTATCGATTCTAAACGTCAAGTTTGACATAGAGTTCATTAAATTGTGTCAAAATTGACGTTTGATATATTTTCGATAAGAATTAGATCGAAAAAGATCCATGCTCGCGCTACTGGAAAGAAACTCCATGGTTGCTCTTTTAAATAATGGCTTACAATATTTTTGGATATGTCATTATGTGAAGAAACAAGTACCTATTACATTTCAACTTACATTGCTGACCGTACTATTAAACTTATGAAGTAAATGATTTAACTGGCAGATAAATCTAGCTAAGTCTTTACTGATATTTGTATTAACAATACCTACTCTTTTTACTTTAATATAAATATCTGCAGTTATTACCCAATTTGGACAATCACAAACATTTAAAAAAATAAAGTACTTATAAGTACAATTAGCAAACACATCAAAACCCAAGATGAATAAGACAAAAATTTTATCATTTTTCAAAGTTAAATTTTTGAATATATTTTTAAAAGATTATAACTTAGCATAAAGACTATTTCCCATGATTTAAACCATTGTCTATCAGATCAATTTAAAATAGGAACAGAATTCCCATGAATTTATCAGATATGAATACGGGAACTTATCACGAAGTAATATGAAATACTGTAATAAAATACTGTAATATATAAATACTAATTAATGAAATTCTGCAGTTACTTGTTAGTAAATCATAAACAAAACAGTTATGTTTTGATTAAAAATTATTCGTTTAGGAATCAAACTTTATCTTGGCATTAAAACTACAAAACCAGGGGTACTGAACGACAGTGAAGTATTTAGGTATATTTTAATTTTCATTTAGAATGAGATACCATGAACAACATAATAGGACGTAGCCAGGTTTTATATTGTAACATACATAATATAAACTCCTTACATATTAAAATGCAGGGGCGTGCACAGACATTTTCAACAGGGTAGGCAGGCATAGGTACATGATACAAAAACTTACTTTCATTGGAACAAATAGGTACCACTTTTTATGGTATAATACCTACTACCACTACGTCGCGTCGGCGTTGTACCCTTTAAATATAGTTGTGTAAGTAGGTACGTGCGCGCATATTTCCAGGCCGAAAACACACACAAACATCAGCGCATCATCGACCGGCAAGATAATAATCATAAGAACAAAAATAGAATATCTATCTTTGTACTGTAAAGTGTATTTCATTAATAAAGACATACCTGAGCAGATAGTTATAGTCTTCATAGAAAAATAAGGATATTGATTGCATAAACATATAACAATGATACCTACTGCGTGCGGCGCGACTCGCGCGCGGCGTTGACCGGCCAAAAAATTATACAACAATGTAACTCCACCACTTATCTTCGTTCTGTAAACTGTATGTTGTTTATAAATACTTTATCTAAGTCAACTATGTTGATCGAATTGACTTTCCAACAATGTAACTCCACCACTTATCTTCGTTCTGTAAACTGTATGTTGTTTATAAATACTTTATCTAAGTCAACTATGTTGATCGAATTGACTTTCCAATATTAACTTTTCTATAATTTGGTTTTTAACGCAATTTAACAAACGACAAACACAGAAACACTGTAGATTTTAACCTCTGCAAAGAAACAGCCAGCACTCCTCTCAGTATTTTGATATAATTTATTATTATCCATATATAAAGGTAAGTTAGCAGACTAATCAAGTAATAAAAATCAATGAAAATTATAATAGATAAAACTTAAATTGAAAACTTTTGACATTACGCATTGTAAACAGCTGGTGTCACAGAAGCGATGTGATTGGTTCTCCGCGCACGAACTTGAAGTAATTCAACCAATCACATGTCAGTGTGGATACATCCAGCATGACATGTGATTGGTTGAATTGGTAGAAAGACCCACGTGACTTACTGCGCGCATGCGCGTTATAGGATTTGGTCTACGAGACGATAGGCAAAAGAAGTTGTGCCGGACTTGCAAGTAGCAACGTTTCTTTGAAGGCGACCAGCGCGGGATTCGGTGTTTACGTGCATAATGTGCCAACAGATGGCGTTAGGGTTACGAATTGATATTATTGAGCGTTATAATCGTGTAATTCTGTGTAATTATATTGCGATTTTAACAATTAGATTCATTAAATAGAATATATTATAATAATATTAATTAGAATTTTATCAGGGTAGGCAGTGCCTTTTTGCCTATATGAAGTGCACGCCCCTGTTAAAATGTATACCTTAATAACGTACAGGCCAGAAAACGTTTAAAAAATATTGATTTCTGCCTCGAGTCGTCAACTTAACATGACCTATCAGCTGTTTTATGGTCAGTTGGTTAAAATATAATAAAAAAATATATGACCGAGATTTTGTATCGTATCTGAATTGTGTGGTAGAATAGGTTAATACAAAATATTATAGTGATATTTATTTATTTATTTATTTTGGAAGACTTACAGCTCAAAAAAACACACTAAAAACAATATAATGATCGGTCAGCCAATTACAAGTCTCCACGTAAAGAAAACAGAATAATTTTACAAAAATCTGTGGACAACATAGTACTGCCACATTTATAGATCTTATCTTAGAGTATATATAGAATCTTATCTTATCTTATAATATATTATTAATATCATAACCTCTCGTGTTGACGCCTTTATACATATTTTTTATATAATAGTAGTTGTTTAATAACGGGTCCAATATATTACCTAACAGTTTAGTCTATGGAGTATTTATTATTTTTTAGATTATTCTTAAAACAAGAAACTATCAGTTATCGAATGCATACTAAATCCAACTTATACTAAATCCAACTTGTACTAAATCCAACGTTTACTAAATCCTAAGTGTCTGTAACGAAGCCTATCCCCTATAAAACCTGGCTAGGTCCCATCTACCAGGACTACACGGAAGCCATTCTCAGCGCACCCCGCAGTACTCACCGGAGTGGGCTTGGGCAGCTCGGGTGACGTGGGCTTGTTGCGCAGCTCGGGAGCTTCCGCCAACACCGGGGACGTCGGCTCCGGGGGTTTGGTGTCTGCCTGAGGTTTTACTGTAATGAAGAAAACATACTTACAATGAAATT
Organism: Protodeltote pygarga; assembly: GCA_936450705.2. Lineage (NCBI taxonomy): Eukaryota > Metazoa > Arthropoda > Insecta > Lepidoptera > Noctuidae > Protodeltote > Protodeltote pygarga. The sequence continues at coordinate 805,536 of OW388274.2, forward strand.
TACATCTAAAGAAATAAAATAAAGTTAGGTCATTTACAGAATTCATAACTCGAGAACTGCTGGACCGATAATGCGATTTTGATATAGTTTTTTTTTTTATTTGAATGATAACTTGCTCGAGTGTTCTTATTTAAAAAAAGGTTATTATGTGTAAGGGTTTTTTAATTTATAGTTTAAATGCGTTACAATATGCTACTAATCCAATTCTTCTTTTTTTTCTGCCTCGTTGTCTAGTGGTAACAAGCGCGACTGCTGAGCACGAGGTCCTGGGTTTGATCTCCGGGCCGGGAAGTGTTTTTGGGTTTTTCCATTAGTAAATTCTCAGTAGCAGCACGAAGTCTGGAATTGTGCCCGGTTAATGGCAATAGACTCGCCCCCTATTACATGGGATTTTTATAATATAGCCGGCGAAACGTAGGTGTACTACACACCTCTGCCTACCCCCTCTGGGAAATACAGGCGTGAGTAAGTCTAAATATTTAATAAGAAATTTGAAAAAACAACTGATAGGGATGGGATTCGAACCCACGATCTTCGGCGTACCGTGCCGACGCTCTAACCGCTGAGCCACCGTATCATCCGAAGCCGAAGATCGTGGGTTCGAATCCCATCCCTATCAGTTGTTTTTTCAAATTTCTTATTAAATATTTATATTTAATAACATGTGCTAAAAAACATGTAAAAATTTCACTAAAAGTAGTGAGTAAGTCTTTTCTTTATTTTAATTTCATAAACGTAGGCGTCTTAAAACTTACCAGTATCATTGACGACATGGTTTAGCGTGGGAGAGGCAGGAGTGTTGGTTTCATCTTCCTCGTCTGAGCCGAACGGATCGTTGAGCTCCTTACGAGTCATCAGCTTCTCTGGACGACCCACTGGCACCTTGAAATTGACAGTTATGATTTAGCAAGAAGCATTTTTTATCGCTAAAACCGGCTATCTCGCTCGCACATTGAAGATATAAATCATTGAATGTAATAACGCAAAATCGCAAAAAAACCAAGTTAAGGAGAATATTATTACAAAGTTTCAGCAAAAAAAAATTCACGCCGCTAGCATCCTCGGCACGATTTCCCCGGGCAGTAACCTTAATTCAGTTTTTTATTTATAGGTTAATCATTATTTTATTTTTAAGTTATTTAGGTTTTACATATATTTGATTATACTTAATGTCAAAATAATTATTTAATTAAAAGATACAGAAAAAATTAAAAAAAAAAAATAGGGGTCAAAAACAGTGATAGCCTAGTGGTATGGCCGTTGGACTGCCAAGTCAAAGCTCGTAGGTTCGAAACCCAGGCACGAATCACTGACTTTTTGAATTCATGTGTAGATCAGAAATTAATGATCACTTGCTACAACGGTGAAGAAAAATGGCGTGAGGAAACCAGCAAAACAGCAAGAATTTTCCACGGTGTATAAAGCTATGTCAGAAGCCTTACAAACAGTCGGTTTAAATTCTAACACCAGGTTGTTCATCAAATATACGATAAAGAAAGACGACTGTTATTTCACGCTGATATTTTATGAGGGGGTGGTACTACCCTAGACGTACCACCTTGGCTTTACCATAATTACCTCGTTGACTTTAAGTGGGTCAGCGAACCACTTGGCGCTGGGCTTGTCGCGCAGGTCCCGCGCCGGCGACAGCATCTTGCCGAGGATGTTCTTGGACTGCTGCAGGAACATGTCCCGAACGTCCTTCACGACGGGCGACTTGTCGGGACTACGCTCCTGCGAATGGCGGGACTCCTGCGAGTCTTGCGAACTGGGGATGTAAAAATAACCATTCAACCTAGTGGCTCCTAACTTTTTTTTGACCGGGAGCTCTACCATTTTTTTGTCACAAAAAAGGTTAAATATTTGTAATCGTCATGTCAACTTACGGAGGCCTCTGTCTGTCCATCATGTTCCTGGAGCGCCTGGTGCTGATCTCCCGACTGAACAACTCCTGAGGGATGGAGCCGTCGGTGTCGTGTCGGCCCACTAGATACGAGGACTCGGTCTCGTCGTTACCTGAAGACAAAAAACAATAGGTATTTCTTTTTTTGTTCTCTGTGGTCTATCATGACAAAAGAAAAAGTTTAAGTAATCTTTTTTTTTTTATTATAAACAAGTTTTTCTTACATTTAAGCACTCAATTCCCACAATAAAGAATGGAAACTTAAAGACACGTCTAGAGACTAAACATTTGGCTCTAGGCGTTGGCTACTTCAAAGACTCGGAACGTGCTGTACAACCGCAGTGTATATTGGTGTGCCGCGCTGAATAGTTTTCACATGTTTCCAAAATAGTGTGTGGGTGTACAGCAAATTATTTCAACGGATGAATTGTTTATTAAGATGGATCCGGGATAAAATAAATTCCAGAATTTTGAAAAAAGAAAATATGTAATAAAATAATCACAACAACAACTCACCTAATTGTTCTACTTGCAATTCATTGCCAGTGAAATGTGCTCTCAGTTGAAACAGATACGTCATTATCTGGAAACAAATCATTCATTTATCATCTTAATAAATAATTGCGTGGATACTAAGAAGGTAGGAAGATGGTGCTTCGGATCAGCACAAACCAGTAGACAGGTTGGCAAAAGAGCGCCTAAGCTGCTTCTGGTCATGGTTACTACCGGTCAACAAAAACGTAACCTATATTCTGGCAAAAAAATGTATCATTCATATCCTTCATAAGAATGAAAGACATGAATTAATGATACGAATATATGAATGAAGGATATGAATGATCATATCCTTCGTTCATTAATATCATTCATTTATTCTAAAATGTATCGTTCATTCTTATCATTCGTTCATTAATTCATTCAAAGCCTTTATTTATCGGTTTTCTGTATGATGTTAATTCAAACCAATCTGGGGACGGATCTGGATGACACCATCCTATTTTCATTCTCCTGCTTTAAAGGCAAATGTGCTACACATACACACTCCCCTTTTCATGAAAAGGCATATAATATAAAGACGTATAAGATAGGTTACCGCGAGCCTGTCGGGCGTATGCTTGCAGCAGACGTCGTTGGCCGTGAGCACCTGCGGGATGCCGAGCTTGGCGCTGGCGTCCAGCGCGACCCGCACGTTACGCTCTGCTTCGTCCGGCTGCAGCCCCGAGAAGTCTCTGCGATGTGAACGTTACATCAGCGATATCGAAACAAAATTCTCCCCTATGGGGGTCATTGTTACATTTATTTTCATTTAATTGAATATCTGTTATTTGTGAAGTTAAATCGATATTTTAATTGGTATTTACATTTAGCTTGTCAGTTAAAATCTAAGAAATACAGTTCTCAGTTTAATAAATTAGCTTTTTGACAAAAACATACCTTAAGAGGTAAAAAGGGGGGTTAAAGTAAAATTTGAAAATCTTTTTAAGGTAAAGATGTAAATAGCATAGTAGCAAAGCGACTTGGAATTTTTATTGACTGGATTTTATCTTTCAACAAAAATTTCGAACATTGTAATCACAATAATTAACACAATAACTTACATGAGGTCAGGTCTAAACCGGTGAATGATTGCACAGAAGGCGAGGCCGGATCGGAAGCTAGTCGTGAGGTTGGTGACACGACACGACTGATACTCCCGCGTCACGGACTGGCACCACTCCAGCAGGTCTTGTACCTGCAACAGACCACCCTGTATCAACTGTAAGTTTAAACCAGTGTTAGCCTAGTGGTATGACCGTTAGACTGCCAAGTCAAAGGCCGTAGGTTCAGGACCTCTTTCGAATTCATGTGCGTATTAGAAATTAGTTGTCATGTGCCAAAACGGTGAGGGAAAACATCGTGAGGAAACCAGCACACCTGAGAGATTTTTCAACTGTGTGTCAAGCTATGACAGAGGCCTAAGGGCGGTTTAAACTCTGACACCACTCTGACGATTGCAGACGATTAAGTCCAGGTTTTCTCACGATGGTTGATTCACCGTTAATCAGAGGTGTCTTAGATTAACTAAGATAAGTACATTTAACATTGAACAGGCATAAAAAAAAAACCCGGTGAAACAAAAAAAACCTGTTTTTTTTTCTTTTTATCTAATACTCCAAGAGGGTTCTCATCGAGTCATCTTTCATATAAAAATAAATTATATCAAAATCGGTTCATTGGTTTTAGAGCTACGATGCCACAGATACACTTGTTAAACTCATTACACCCCTATTTTTTCGGCAGAGATTAAGTCATACTGGTACAATCAAAGATCGAACTCACACCTTACTTGCAATGTGGGTCACCTACGGCCACCATAACGGCTTTTTGTAAGGCTAGATTATTGCAGTACCCCCCCCCCCCCCACATGCAGGAGGGAATGTTTTTAGTGGATGCGAGCCCCACATAACCGTACGTCCTCGGACTACGGTATACGGTAGGAACATTTTTACTCCCCCCAGTCACAAAAATAAGGCTAGATTGTTCATAACCCCTACAAAACTAAAATACCAAACTTACCGGTGTTTTATCCTTATCAAACTTCCCCGGGAACAATTTCTCCATGTCAGCAGCAGTCGGCGTTTTATCACTGTCTTCATCTTTCTCATTTTCATTTCTATCCAAAGCTATATTATTCAAATTAGTTTTCAATTCTAAAGGCTTCAAATTCCTCTTAGCAACCGTCTTAGGTTTGAACACTACCCCTTTCAATTCAGACTTTATCTCACTATTCACTTTTGGTGTTGAAGAAAATTTGGGTTCGATTTTATTTTCATACAAGTCTAGTCGTCCATTAATGACGGGGTCATAATACATGGCAGTCGTCCCGTTGTCGTTGGGGGTGGGGTCGCGCGGCACGGGCGTGGTGGGGGTCATGTTGTCCGGCGTGATGGGGGCCGTGGGGGTGCGCGAGTTGTCGAAGTTAAGGCTTTGGACGCTGTTGGGAGTGGCTGCGATGTCGCTGTTTGTCAGACTTTGTGTCATTTCTTCCATTTGCTGCCGAAGGTCCAGCATCTATTTTTTTTTTTATAAGTTAATATCATTTAAAATTTAAAAATCTACTATTTTATTAATCTTCACTCTCAATCAAGTCACCTTTCAAATAAAAAAAAGCTAAATCAAAATGGGTTTATCCGTTCTTTATCAGATATGGGTTTATCAGATAATCACGTTAAACTTTTAACACCATTCTTTTGGGGGTTAAGAATGGTATTGGTCAAAAAAAGTTAATTGGGAATGAAAAAACCTGCCAAATTTGAAATTATAATATCATTGATACCCAAACCTACAGCCCACAGATATCAATAAATCAATCAAAAGTTTTTGCAAGAAATACATTGTATAATAAGATAGCAAGATATAAGATAGAAGATGAGATAGCACAAAGTACTTTGGAAAATATTCGAAATCTCTGGGACAACGATACAATTGACTTTCGACAACAGAAAGATCAAAGAAATGCCTACATCCAACAGTTAACTTTACCGCTTTCAGCATCGACCACCAAGTAATAATTACCTGTCTAGTTGAGTTATCAGACAGCGTATAGTCATCCTCGTCCAGATCTTCTAACACGGCGATATCTGAGTTGTTGTTCACTGATAACAGAGAAGCTAATGACTGCATGTCTTCGTCGCTGGAAATAATAATTAGTCGTATAAATAAATAAATAAACCAGTCTATAACTATTTTGGAATAATACCATTCATGAGACCTACTAATATTATTAAATAATAACGTCTTTACTCACGGATTGATTTCAGGAATGCCCGACTAGTTTCGGACTCAAACGGAGTCCATTTTCAAGAGCGGGTATAGTCGCGGCGGCGCCGTCAGTGATATCCGCGATGCCGCTGCGACTATACTCTCTCTTGAAAATGGACTCCGTTTGAGTCCATGAGCTGAAGGGAGGTGGCCACGCTGCTCCAGGCTGGCGTGACGTCACATGTTGAGTGGTCGTGAACAACTTACGTGGCTTGTCCTTCCCGCAGCAGCACGCAGTGCAGCGTGAGCTGGATGGAGGCGGCCACGATCTTGTGCGTGCTGGGCTCCAGCGCCAGCAGCAGCGTGCGCTGCGACGGCTCCAGGCTGGCGTGGCGCCGCATGTTGAGTGCGCACGCGCCCAGGCGCCGCCGCTTGCCCGACGCCGACACCTGCGGGGCTAGCGCTACACGAGGGGCCGGCCTACATGCTCCGGGGAACATGCTCCTGGCATTATTATTCCCCAAGTTTGGGGTCATTCTAATCTAACCAGATGCAGTTAAACATCAGATCTAAGGAACACCTATCTAACCTTTGCAAACCAAAAGAATACAATATTCTAAAGTTAGATCAGTTGCCAGAATTTTATGAGGATACCGACTCCCTATATCAACTGTCAAAGATTTTCATGACAGCGGGGTAAACGGCTTACCGTGCTTTCAGAAGCACGAAACAGGTGATAATTAATTTATAATACGCATGTAACTTTCGAGAAGAGATGTTAGCCTAAGCTAACCTAACCTAGCTCTGACTTGCTAGTCAACGGTCATAGCAGAGTATAAAGAGCTCTTCTCTTTCCCTACAGTAGTCCAACGAACACGTCTAGATAGACCAATCGTGCGGATTGTGTGGGGCGAGGGACGGAGGGGGGCGTGCCCGTAGCCCCTGAGACGTTTCGGGACACACCAATTAGGGGTGGCGCATTTTATTTACTTGAATTTTGGAATGTCGATTCAATTTTAAAACGGGGGTGGTGATTACGACCTCACATGACATTTATTTTGAGATCCAAGATGGCGGACGCGACTTTTTGAAAAATATAAATATGGGTATCGTTTTTAAGGTTTTCAGGGATGGTGATTACGAACATGACATTTATGTTAAGATCCAAGATGGCGGACGCGACTTTAAAAAAAAAACAATATGGGTATCGCTTTCAAAGTTTTTGGGGGAGCTGATTACAAATATGACATGTGTAATTTATAATACGTACGTCAGAGGCGCGCCTTGGATTCGAACCTGAAACCTTAGTCAACAGTCATATCAATAGGCTATCACAACTCAAGGCTAGGAGGATCATTCTGTGAATAAGTTGTAACATTTCTGTGAATAAGTTGTAACATTTCTGTGAAGCCAGCTCATTCATGCTGACATCTCTACAGCCTGTCAGGCAGCCACTAAGCTGTCGCTGCTGACTGCAATAATAATGATGGTCTACTTACATCTTCCAGCACAAAGGTCCAATCTTTATCCTCCAGCTCCTGGGTGCGCGAGTCTTTGAACAGAGTCACGGCCACCGTGCGGTTCTCCGGCACCGTGTATATTACTGATCCTCTGAAAATAAATAATTATTTTTAAAATTCTCTTATCCTGTTATTACAGACCAAGAATGTGTATAGTGGTATGAATTATAAATTAACTAGCTTTTGGCCGCGGCGGTTTATTCGCAAAATGTCCCATTGGCAAAATGTTCCACGGTAAAATAACGTCCCATTGGTAGAATGTCCTATTCACAAAACGTCCCATTCGCAAAATGTCCTATTCGCAAAATGTCCCATTCGCAAAATGTCCCATTTATATCAGCTGGTGGTAAACAAATAAAAAACTTTTGCGACTAAACCTCATAAAAAATGTTATTGTGTTAATATTTGATTTTTTTTATGCACAGACGGATATAAAATCAATGAATTTATTTATGAAAAATCGTAACAAACCAAGTTTGGAGAACAACATTACAAAGTTTCAGCACTTGTTTGGAAAAGTTTTCATACATAAAAATTGCATAAATGCGATTTCGAGTGACCGCGTAATAAAATTTTATGTAAGTATAGATAAGCAATAAAATCTTTAATACTTACTTGAGTGGATCTTTCAACGAGGGCTCCCATTCTAGAGGGTCTGTGATCACACGACGAGATCTTCTCGTCCACACGATACTAAGTTTGTTAGGTTTCCTGTAACAAACAGAAGTAATTTAGTCTCATTTGTATTGTCTATAGACTATGGGTCTATAGACTTCGGACTCAGGTTGGCCGGAGTAAAGAAAACATGTCCAGGTGGGGATTCACAGACGGCACTAACCTGGGCTGCTCATGCGGTGAGGTAACGCAAACGATGTCTCACTTATCATCGTGCCCTGCGTGCCCTAAAACCTGCACGCAGGAGGATTTAATGGCTGCTTCTGATAACGCAGTCAGCGTCGCTACTTTCTGGGCCGGTTCAATATAATAATAATAAAGTTTGCTATCGAAACGATAAGAAGAAGATTGTTATAGGTAGGTATACTATTTCTTTTATTTTTGTAGCAGAAGAGGTTCTGTTAAAATAGCTCAGGGGGTCTAAAAAGGCCTCATTGGGTGAAACGTCTATAATATTATGATTCATTTGGTGAATTCTAGCAGAAAAAAGGTAAAATAGTAATTTTTCTAACTAATTTAAAATCTATTCATATCATCTGCAGAATCATATTTGGCATTGATATTGCCCGACGAAAAAAATAAGAATTTATAATGACCCTGATCTTTCTTTCAGTAGAAGACGCGGGTAGAAGCTTGTAAAAACTAAATTTCAATGTACTGTTTTTGGCTCTATTACAATTTACAATTACAAATACCAAGTCTTCATTCACAAAATCAAAACCCGCAGACAGACCAATCAACATTATACTAAAACTAATTCAAGAATGCAAATATTTACGACCACAAATCACGAATAGGTCTGAATATCGATCGATAGAGATTGCAAGATTGCACCCTTTGCATGCGAAGGACGCTAACATCTATACACAATTATACTTATAAGAAAGTCGGGTTATTTACACTATTTATAACTCGAGAATTGCTGGACCGATTTTTATGGTTTTTGGTTTAGTGTCTCTGCCTGGGATAGCATAATAGAACATAAAAAAAATGGAATTATACCCCATGGTATGGATGGTAGGGTAGGAACACGCAGGGGGGGAGACGTTAGGATAGGGTTAGAGTAGAGTAGAGTAGAGTACCGTATGGTTTTTAGGCATCTGACATGCGTATCGCTCATCGTCAGGTAATAAGGAATACATCGCGAGGAAACCTGGACTAAATAGTCTGATATTACCAACACGTAGTGAGCTAGCGTGGTGATTAATGCTCGATCCTTCTCTGTATGAGAAGAGGCCTTTGCCCTGCAGTGGGACAGTTGCAGGCTAATTTATTATTATACTATACACTCAGTAGGTATATTGCGACAATATTAGTTTATCAAACAATGCGTAGCGATAATAAATATTCGTAACAATTGCGATCAAGCATGGTGATATGTAATATCGAAATGAAATAATGGCGAGGTCCTGATTTTATCTAGGAGTTAGGCAGTAACTGCCTTATCTAAGAGTTAAAGCGGATATTAATCGGAAGAAGAGAATGTATAATTAAATAAGACTATCTTCTGGTTTTGAGTTGAGCAAAAGAAAGTTAGCTGTCCCATACATAAATGTTTCCATGACTCAACAAAATGTATGGAACAGCTGTTTTTTTTTGCGATTTCAGGGTTGGTCCCGTAGTAAAAGTTGTTCATAATGATGAGTTTAATGACCCTTTTAAAGGATGCTGGTGTTTTACAAATAACCCTGTATAATTTGCGACTTAATTAAGACGCGCAGATGACCATAATAATATCGTACCTAACAAATATCAATTTCCTATTTTTTGGGAATATATTAGGAATAGATAAGAACGCATTTCTTGTTTTGTGATATTATTATAATTCAATCATACTTAACCCTCCTTTTTTGTAGTCGGGTAAAAACCGAGGCTCGGACGTGATTTTGACGCACCATTTCGACATACATTGTATTCTAAATTGAGCTTTATTTCCAGCGTTTTGTATGAAATTTTAATAGAGTAGGAAGCCGCTACCCTGTCCGCTCCCGACGCCATTTATAATTGTAGCCTGCGCCTTATAGAAGCTCGCAACGAGCGCATAGAAGGCTACAATATTAGGTTGCAGATTCAAGTCTAGCCCGTAAATCTAATTTTACTTTCTACAATTATTTTTTTTAACTTTTTTAAAAGTGTTTACCATTTTGGAGAGGTCTCGAGATCCACGCGATGGTATGAGGCGGTGTACTGAAACTTAGCCGCGCGCTTGTTGACACGCTGCAGACGTTTCCACACTGACGCCATGTTTGACCTGCAACAGAATACAATCTACATTATATATCATTATCATCTTCCTGCTCTTGTCCTACACACATATCTCATCTGAGCCTACTATCTGGACATAGGTCTCTTCCCATACCTAATATGTATCACTAATTTTGTGCGCTCATTAAGTGTTTGTCCTTAATCGCCACGCTGGGCAAGTTGGTTGGCAATGTTGGCAATGCGAGCAATGCGAAAATTCAATCAGCATATATCGCTGATTGAATTTAATAGTGACACAAATCAAAATCTTGCCATTTTGAACTAGTTATGAATTCTTGTTCTAAATTACGTACTTAAGTACTTTATTTTACGCAATAAAGAACTAACTTGTTAGTTCATAAAATACCCTATAAGTGGAGCTTTCAGTAAGGAGGAATAGTGCGCGCGCACTTGACAACGAAAACTTTAAAACGTGATTTCTCAAATTGTTAAATTTTGTATTGTGCCAATACCTATTGAATTCAGTCAGCGATATTATGGTTGCTTATTACACAGTAGGATGCTGCTGCCCATTCTTCAGATTGTTCCCATTATCGCTGCTTACGACACCCGCGGAATGAGTAGGGGTGGTTCGATTATTTGGCCGAAAACCACGCGGCACATCTCCGTATCCTGCGTAAGTTGGCTAATCTCCGTTGAGATGGGCCCGCTGTGACCGACATTCGGAGGACATACATAGAAATTAGGTAAGGTTGTGATTACGTCATCGTCATGTCGTAGGTTTTAAAGGTGGCTCGATTAATTCCAACTGCGGTTAGCCAGTACAAATTGACAGAGCATCGTTTAACATACTTCATAATTTACCGCAATGGGTCGGCCTAGATATATCAATCAAGCAATGTTGTTGCAGGCGCGGTCCGAAGGGGGGGGGGGGTCACAGGGGACATGACCCCCCCCCAATCTAAGATCATATTGAAAAATCTCAAATATTTGACAAATAATAAAAGGAAATTTTTAGCTATCCCCTAACAGCGATAAATTTATAGTTTGCTGACATCTAGTGGTGTTTTAATGAACTACGTACGTGGCCAAAATAACTTAAAAAAATGACATCTAGTTTAGAAACAATTTTATTCCAGATACCTATCTTTTATTAGTGTAGTGAGTGACCCCCTCCAAAATTTCAGGCTGCGACCGCGCCTGTGTTGTTGAGGGGGACGTGAATAAGGCAGTAAATGAGGAGAAACTGCGAAAGACCTCAAGCAATGAAAAATCTTGTATTGGAGGCCCCGACTTTGGGTCACTGAGCCAACGGACTAATCAATATGTAAACTCATGATATCCTAATCCTATCCTAACTAATATTATAAATGCGAAAGTAAGTTTGTTTGTTACCTTTTCACGCCTAAACCTCTGAACAGATCATCCTGTTTACATAATTTGTCAGGTGCATAAAAGCGTTTTATCCCACAAAAAAAAAATTGTTTCCGAGGAAAACAACGCTCTTATGGTAATAGATGGCGCCACATGTCGTACAACGGATTGTACACAACAAAACACATTGTAAACAAACAAATTGTATCAATTCGGGAATTGATTGTCAAATTCTAATTAAAGCTACAACAAAAGCTAGTTATAAAATCTACCAATTGGCAAGGCAAAATCTCAAACACAAAACAGATATAATTCCACGAAACAATTTACCACAAAATAACAAATAAATAAATGTAATATTAACTTACGGTAGTCAGCAATAATGTCGGGGGCGTGCACTACTATCTGCTCCGGCGCATTATCGCGACACACCGCTCCTGCGGAAGCAAACATAGTGATAAAGACCTCTGTGTTGTACCGTACGGGATGTTTGACTTGACTTGGATGAGAAATTTCTGAATTAAATATTAACTGATGATAAACTGCCTCTGCTCTCCCGATTTCCACCAATGCGAAGAAAAGACGTGTTTCCTTACAAATGACAACTTAGCTGAAGCGTTGCCGGCGCCGGCGCTGCTTTGTCTTTCTGTTTTAGTGGGAACAGACCCTAAAGAAATAATTATAGGAATAATCATCTCCATCGTCATGCTCAAGCCTAATTCATAAAAATATTGTTTTAAAACGGCTAGGTTTTGTACATCGTTTAATAGCCTTTAAACTTTTAACTATCACAAAGACGGCGTCGCATAATAGTTGATTTATTTTGTGTCTCATTATTTAATGTTTGACGGAATAAAATACTTTCATAAGTTAATCATAATTATGTTACGACTTACGGCTATTTATTTTATTTATTTATTTACCTTAATAAAAACGATTTACACCAGTTACACTTATTAAGCAGCACAAAGATTACATAAGTACCTATAGAAAAACATAGAAAAATAATTATAATAAAGAATGTATGCCATGTAGGTATGTGTTAGAAAAATTAGAGGATTTTGAAAAAGAGCCGATTTGTATGCATGTATGATGTTGTAGCATGTGAAATTAATCATGTCTCTAAGTCGTACACCACATTTGAAAAATTACCACACATATAAACAGCACCATTTAAAGTTTTTAACATCATAATCAATCAGGCAGCTGATGAGTTGATGATTAAGATGTTAAAAACTTTTAATGGTGGCCTTTTCCCAACTACGTTGTGATCGGCTTTCAGTTAAGTAAAGTTTTTAACATTAAACAAAATAAAAATATACCTACAGCTACATAATTATAGTTACCTATGTATAATGAAAAGTTTGTGGTGATATTTGATCCCTGAATTATTAAAGAATGAATGAAAGAATGAACATTTAAGACAAACATTGAACGTAATCTCCATTTTTGCTAGAGTCAGCTGAGATTTCTCCTGCATTATGTCTCATATTTTATTTATACGCGTCGATACGCCTTCTGCCAATACCTCTTCAAGGTTTTCACTCAATAAAAACGCTTAATTGAAAAAGGAATCGTTTGAACAACTGAGCTGTTATTGAGGACACAATTAATATTTTTTTTCAAACTTATCTTTTTTCTTGGACCTTAGGCCGTCCGCCGTATCGTTTTATATACCTTTTCAGAAAATTTGGTAAAAATAAATTAAAAAATTATACCCCCCTGGTAAGTTAAAGTTAAATCCTTTGGTAACTGTACATAAACTATTAATGTAGGTACCTACTGTATAAGTATGTATGTCTGTTTGCTTCCTTAGCGGTGTAAAAAAATCTTTTCTTTCGACAAAATTGGTTAGTGATATCGTATAGATAGTATAATCTGCAGTATTAAGTCTAACAAACGAAGCGCCATAATTAAGATTTTATTTGACCGATAACATACATGTACCCAAAAATATTGGATTTAATATTTCTATGAAGATACCATAACAATAATAACTAATTAACACAAATTATATGATATCAAAGTATCAATTTAAGCAACGCAACTGTTTACCCAGCTATTTTTAACTCCAATCTCTTTGAATCACAAATTGTATCAATACACTCCAATGAGAAACAAACAAAACAATATATCTCGCAAATACAAACAACAACCAACCTTAACCTTCACAAATAAAGTTCAACTTGCAGAAATAAGCAACTCGACATATTACTTACATGCCAAATTGAGTCTTACACAGCCAATAATAAAGTCAAATATGATATCAGAAGGTTAAAGCTTTGCAAGGTGATTTAGTAGACCTTATAACGTTGATATAAGGTTTATTTTTAGATGTGACGCGGTGAGGTCATCAGGATCACAAATGAAGTACGTAGGTGTTGATTAGTTACATTCCTTAGTAGTTTTGTTTTACCCACACGTGGTAGTGGAGTAATAATAGCAAGATGTCTGGTATTTAGGTACTAGTTACGATATGTCTGCTTAATGTCTACAGATAACGGCTGCAATCATCATCGGCGTAGTGGGAAAAAGTTAAGTTCGCGCCGGTACACGATAAACATGCGATAAACCATTCAAGTGCTTCTATGCCTTTTTCATTCCTCTAGACTTCTAGAGTCACGGTTCCTAACCTGTGGGTAATTACCCCTGCGGGGGAGAGACAGAAGAGGCGAGATGATAGGTCGAATCACCATATAAACATCCTAAAGTGAAAATTAAAGTAGGGAGAGGAAGAGCAGGTAGTACAAAGTTATGGCACAAATCAAAGAAAAAGAAAAATATTGACGTACAAGGAGGTCAAGGAATATGGCTTTTGATAAGGAGAGATGGAAGATGCTTTACCGACAAGTCACTAGAGCATAAGTTCTATGAATAAACAATTAAAGCCCAAACAGGATTCAATGCGGTGTCCACAATGGCTCCTAATTGTAAATTTACTACCTCCTGACCTAGTGGCGAGGGCTCTATACAACTCAATTCCTACTGGCATTGTAAAATGGTATACTCAGCAGTGTCTACTATTGCCTAATAATTCTTTTCTCCGGTATGATTCCGGATTACGACTTATAAAAATTGATACTTCGGCCTTCGCCACTGTTCTGATCACTATTAAATTGTAAATATTATATTTCAAAGAATTTACTGACGAGATTTCGCGGAAACCATATCTATCCAAATGCAGTGATAAGTGTTTTAGTATTATGAGTCATAGAACTACTTACTATACTATATTATTTGCATACGGATTGCAATATGTCCGTTCGACTCTCAAATCAGAGGTCACGACTTAAAATGCGAATAAATTACTCATCTTTATAAATTAAGATGCATTTGGGCCTATGTCTGAAGCCGTAGCCTATGTCTAGTGATAGCCAATACGCTGAAACGATATACATATATACGCAGAATTTTGTGTGATTATTCGTAATCCTTCTAACCGAAGTTTGTACCTGCGAATTTTGTCTTGCCGAAATAACAGTCTTGCTAATATGCGAACTATCCAGTACTGGACTTATGGGCATAGGATGGTGGGAGCAGTAAGATTGCACCGGACAACATCACAGGAGCGCTAAAATTTATAACAGAATGTGGCGTATACGCTGACAACGCTAGATGCCTCCTCATATGCAAACGCCAGGCCAGTCGTTTTCCCCGCGTCGTAGTACTAACTTGTGTCCGTAACTATTGTCGGTATTGATATGTGTAACGTATAAATGTGAAGGATCAATAGACTATATATGTGTATATTGTCGGTTTTATTTCCTACCCTAAGACACTCTCTATACATGAAAATAAGGACACAACATTGGTGACCCCGACGTGATCTACGTCGATTTGTTAAATTGATTATTGTAAAGATTTAAAGACCATATAGAGTTTTAGGTAGAAACGATAAGGTTTTCAAGGTACAGTTACCTAATAGGACAGTAGATTTATCAATAGACAGACTAAAACCTGCGTATATTATACAAGAAAATAATAACGAAAGCAATGAAACAGAGAGTGTGCAAAATTGTACAGATAATAGTTTCGAAAATAGGAGCGAAAACAAATCGCTTCCGCTTGTGGGTCATACCACACGTAGCGGTCGCCTGGTAAAGCCACCGGTGCGATTTTTACTATAGTAAGAATAGGTATAGGTAAGTTAAATATCATTAATATTCATTGTACCAATTTTTGTACATTATTAAGTAAGAGCGTAAGCTAGCAACAAGTTGCATAAGTATCAGGTTATTATTTAATTACAATGGGCAGTTATCAAACTAAGAATGAAGAGGTTATTATTGCTCAACAAGGAGCCAATAACGCCAAACATGTTGGAGACATGGAAAAGAAATTGGAAGCGTTTGGCGTAGTTATCATGGTGATCGGAATTGCCCTCCTATTTTTATGTCTTTGCCTGGGCGGAAGACAGTGTTGCTACAGTGTCAAGAGATGGGTACGTAGCGAATTGACATCTTTGTGGCCTGCGGGACCAGCAGCCACAGCAACCCAGCCAACTACGGTACCGCAGACACAGCAGCACGTGCAAACAGCATACGCGTAATGTCAGTAATAGTGAACAAGATAAAAAAGGGTACAGTGATGTAGTGAGCAATTAGTTTTTGGACATTAAAGCTTAAGGTAATCAGGAAAAGAATAAGTAATCTGGGTTTCTGTAAAATGTATTATTTCTTACTCTGTAAAATAAAAATTATAGACATGTGTGAATAATATTGTAACAGTACGATAACAATACTAAGAAGTGTAATTTAATATTATTGCAACAACAATGTACTTAGATATACACACGTAGGCAAAACGACCGGCAATCATAGAAAAAAATATGTAACGTTGTACCATTGTACTCACGTAATATTATTCTGTCCTACAGTATTTAGGGTTATTTTTTTCTTAAATAATAGGGGGAGGTATGTGGCGTATACGCTGACAACGCTAGATGCCTCCTCATATGCAAACGCCAGGCCAGTCGTTTTCCCCGCGTCGTAGTACTAACTTGTGTCCGTAACTATTGTCGGTATTGATATGTGTAACGTATAAATGTGAAGGATCAATAGACTATATATGTGTATATTGTCGGTTTTATTTCCTACCCTAAGACACTCTCTATACATGAAACAGAATAACGCCCTCAAAGAAGCTAAGTAATCAACTCGCGCCAAAAAAAATTTTCCGCTTTGTTTTAGCGGATGCAACAGAAAACCACCTTTAAAAAAGTTATCGACTTAACGCCTGTATAGTGCTCCAGGCTCCAAGAAAAAATTCTATCTACTTTGGTCTACTGCCTACCATAATCTACTTTGGCTAATGTAACAATATACTCATTGATTTGATATGTACCTACGAGGGTGTGTCTCAATCTACACTTAATTAGTCTAACGTTGACCTCCCACCAAGCAACACAATTTCACGCTGCTATATCTCGTGGCTCGACCATTATCACTCCATTCCTTGTTACTCCATCGTAAATACTAATCGTCCGAGGTCGTAATGTCGTGACCTACTTACTATAAACGTGCAGGGGTTGCGAGAATTGTAGCGAACTATACTTGCATTTGCTGTTTGCTTTAGGAAATTGTTCAGAGACTTGTCTATTGTGAAATAATTTTGATATCAGTACACCAAACTCATCTAATTCCTTGACACTCTTAATTTGGTAGTATTACCTTTTTTACTACCTGAATAATTTCATTTACAGAAATCTATAGTAGGTCTCAAAGTTAATACTACCAAATTACGACAGTCACAGAATTAGATGCGTATACCTACCTTTTATCATCATCCTCCTAGCCTTATTATTCCCAAACTTTGTTAGAGTGGTTTCTAATCTAACCAGATGCAGCTGAATATCAGTTTTCTACGGAGCGACTGCCTATCTGACCACCGCAATCCAAAGGGATACGATATTCTAAAGTTAGATCAGTACTCAGGATTTTATAACGGGTACTGACTCCCAATAACGACAGTCGAGGCCAACAGCTTAACATGCTTCTGAGGCAGGGAGCATGTGATACTAAATTTTTAATATGCACATAACTTACGAAAAGTCAGAGGTGCCTTGGGTTCGATCCTGAGACCTATCATATGAATATTAGTGTAATATGTTTTTCTTTTATACCACAAACCGCGATCACATACATGTCCACCTAATGGTTAGCGTCAGACCTATCGATCGATAGAGAATTCAAGATTGTACCGTTCGCTAAAACATTTTACATTCCTAGAAATTGAACGTTTTAACGAAGCTTGATTTGGTTACCGTAACGTAAGATGTCTGCAACATCAACATAAATCGATCAATTTGCGCGCTGCGATCCCCAATTATGGAAGGGGGATAGAAGCTACTCGATGCTCTTTACTGACCGTATGAAATACAATAGTATACCTACTGTTATTATAAGCCATATTGTCCCATCAAGACAAGGACAGCGTTAAGCGTGATTTATCGAATTTCAGTTTGAGAATATCCAGTTGGGATTATTGGGGAAGACTTCACCATCCACGACAACGGCGAAAATCAGGCGTTCTCGTGGATGGTGAAGTCTTCCAGAGACACGACCGCAACAATAACCGACAAGGAAAAGACAAGGCTTTCTTTTACAATACATTTACACGTGTTTATCAGGAAATTTAATCACAGACGCACTCGCAAACAACGCACCTGACCTTTTTTGAAAGATCAACACTACAATCAGGTCAATGTAACTTCCATGATGTATCGTCACGTGGTTTTACGACTTTTCAATTATCCTTTACCGAGGCTAAGTAATTCTACGAATTAAACGAAAAGGTTGGTACCCTATGTTTATTTCAGTATTGTGATATTTCTATTTTTCTTCTGCTTCGGCCATTGTGACCATCTACCAGACAAACCAAGCCAAGCGACTTTGTCGTGGTCTATTCCGATATGGTGTTCGGTGAAACTTATTTGGAGGACGGGTCTGAAGTCTCTCAGCATTTTCCAAACTATGGCTCGCGACCCACTGGTGAATCGCAAGCGAATATTGGGCAGGCCCTGAAATAGGACGATACATCGATAGACCGGGCCAATTCAGTTATGTCTCTTTTATTGATATCTAAGTGCATCCTGAATTTGGAAGTTTCCGTTAAGTGGGTCGTGTTGGGAACCACATTCTATAGGATACTGTCTGACTTCCGTTCCTCTCTTTAAACATCTGCATCGCTTAGGTGGGTTCATAGTAAAAACATAATTATGCCTGTTTCTTAATAAATAAAGTTTCCGTTGCTAAAATTCTAAAGCAGACTGCTCATTGACTCGCATAACACCCATTCAAGGTACGTTTTTCAAGGGATTGCTCTTGCGTCTGTCAGACTTCTCGGACTCTGACTGACTGCGCAAACAATCAAAATTATCATGGCCGAGCTAATTGCATGGCACAGCACAACCCTACAAAACCTTAATTAACGTAGCAATCATAACGTAACCTACACGTAAATATTATGACTTCACTTCAAATATATCAAACAACTTTGAATCTAGGCGCTATAGTACTAAATTCGATTATTTATTGAAACTGTTACGAAGGGATGTCGATTGCTTTCCGTTTGATACATCAATGCTCTCGAACTAAGGACACACTTATGCGGCGGCCATTCTCGCAAGATAAAAGCCAATTAAACTGATATTATAGTCTACAAGTGCATGCGCATACACAGATACACTCTCTAGTCTGTATTGGAGGTATTTGCCCATAATCGTCACGCCGTCAATTTTTTCGGAAACGACGCGACTCATGAATGTCAAATTTTGCTTCCGACTCGCCCTTGGCAATGAGAATAGAAGCCAACCTTATTTTTTACCGGGGGAAACCTATCAGCACATGGAGGGAGGACCCGGGTCCAAACCAACGGAACAACGGAACCAGCTCCGGAAAACAGAGGCCCACTAAACACATTTTTCTTCTTAGCGTGTCGATAACAATCTAGATTGTGTCAGCCCAGAACTGGGCTAATTATTGGCGCCTTCAGTAGCGTCCATCAGTTCCTGTGATAAACAAACGACAGGCAAATGCAGGGCACGATATTAAGTGCTCCATCGTTTGTGGGACAGCACCACATTTACACTCCAGGGCAAAGTCATCAATAAACTACAAATAGACACGTTTATACATGCAGTATATTTCAAGCCAGCCGAAATGAAACAATAAAAAATCCACGTCTCCTACAGCGGCGGAAACTAAAATTAACGGTAAACAAACATTTATTTACTGCTATTAAGGCTAAACAGTGACCTGTGAGTTAATTAACTGTGCTCCGAGTCCGACAATTACGAACGTGTGGTGTGAACTACAAACAATGACTTCTGTAGCAGAAGAGGCGGCGACTACGGAACTCTACGGTGTTTTGATAATCATATATACTTCACTAGCGACCCGCCCCGGCTTCGCACGGGTGCAATATATATAAACCTTCCTTAAGAACCACTCTATCAATTAAAAAAAACCGCATCAAAATCCGTTGCGTAATTTTAAAGATCTAAGCATACCATGATACATAGGGACCGACAGACGGCGAATAGCGACTTTATTTTATACTATGTAGTGATAGTGATACAACGATATTTCAGCACTTAAAGACCATAAACATATCACAGTCAGTAAATTTTAATATGTTTTCGAGATTTTATTTAGAACATTAATAACTTCCATCATGGCAAATTGCGGATTCGAAGTCTGTATAAGAATTTGTATTGAATATGATATTTGAGATCCGAGTTAACTCATGTGAAAACTACTTATAGATAGATAGATAGATATCGAAATCAGATGGGTTAGGCGATCAAAATCCTATGGGAGGAGCAGTCTATTAATGTTGCCTCTCTTTATTTAAAATCGTGTTTTCGTTTAAGCCTCTTTGGATGGTTATGGTTAGTCATTGGACTAACCATCCAAAGAGGCTGAAACGAAACCGGCTAGCAGCAGAATTGCATCGGCAATTCTGCTGCTAGCCGGTTTGGATGGATTGATAATCTTTTTTTGTAGTTAATTGAGTGCTGATTGATCTCGTTGTCAACTGTGTTAAAGATTGGTTCCTCGTGGAGTTCGGAGTTTCTTAGAAACCACGGGACATTAGACAATTTTCTTAAGATGCCATTTTGGGCTTAATACATGATTGCAATGTCGGATTCGCATACCGTTTTAAATTTAATTTAATATTTTTGTAGTAATATTATAGTGTACAGTCACTAGGTTTTCTTACACAATGTTTCAGCCGCGAAGCAAATATTTTTTGTGGTTTCAGCTTTTTAAATTAATAAATAAATAAATAAATCAGCCTGTAACTGTCCCAATATAGGGCAAAGGCCTCTTCTCATACAGAGAAGGATTGAGCATTAATCACCACGCTAGCTCACTGCGGGTTGGCGATTTCAGACTATTAAAGTCCAGGTTTCCTTACGATGTTTTCCTTCACCGTTAGTCAGTGGTGTCTTAGATTAACTAAGAAAGTACATAATTATGACATTGAAAAAGTCACATTGGTACATGCCAGGTTCGAACCCACACTGTTTTTAAATTACAGATTTTAAATTACAAATTAAATAGACACAACACTAAAAATGTTGACAAACAAGGTCTTAGTTCATCCAATCAGTCTTAGACTAAGTTTCATAAAGCTTCCATTGCTAAATTCATTGCACTTGCATAGTAAAGGATAACAATAGTCTATATTTAGTCTGGCGACTCATTAATAATAAGACCGGATAAGACCTCATTTGAATTGCTAATAAACAAACTTTATCACAGTTATTGAAGTCATACAAATGATTGTAATATGAGGAAAAGTTACTGAATAACATAATTTTACCATGGCGTACAATTTTTTTTAAATCTATTTTTTAAACGGAGCTTCAATCACGCAAAGTGAAATTTGCCAGCCCCATGGGTACAGTACCAGGGGCGTGCAGTTCATATAGGCAAAAAAGCACTACCTACCTTTTTTTTTTTTTTTTTGACAGTTATGACGCTTTTTTGTGAAATTTTTACATGTTTTAGCACATGTTAGCTTATTAAATATAAATATTTAATAAGAAATTTGAAAAAATAACTCCCATCCGTATCAGTTGTTTTTTCAAATTTCTTATTAAATATTTATATTAGATATGACGCTGAAAACGACTTAGTGAAAATAAGTACCCTGTCGAAAATGTCTGTACAGTACCAATTTTTAAAAGAGTACTCCATTTTGGCAATCCATTACTGAATATAATACCCTAAATAACATTTGGTAGCCTATATTCACCAGTGGACTAATACAGGCAGATTGATGATGACTGACTGGTAGTACTGTCCTGGTATTTAATTCATTACCCAACCACTTTTAATTTCATTGAAAATATACATAGCTATACTGCTATTGTATTTAAACTTTGTTTTTTTTTTTTTTAATGTTCAAAACAGGAAACAATTTAACTAATAAAGTCGTCAATAAAGCTCTCAGAAGATAAATATTATGTTAGTTTGGTAATTGTTAATTCATCACTCATTTAGTTGATTTTGTAACCAATTTTAACCATGAATTCATTACTTAATTTTTACTTTTATTTTAGGTTTAGTCTAAATAGTAAACAGGTTTAGAATGTAAATACTTAATTATTGAAGTTGAAAATAGTAATATTACAATACTTATATTTATAAAACAATTAAACTAATATTGAAAAACATTTAGGATACAAAAATAAAACTACAGGAAGTAATCATGAATGCCATTACCTACACCCCTTCAGTCAAACAGACAGAAAGCTTCAAGTGTTTCGATTAATGACCACAGTTTAAACACTACACAAACAAACCCAGCTGTAATTGCGTACTCCAATGTCTAAAAATAACTTTCAAAAGTAAAAGGATAATATTCACTCAAAATTTACACATTAGATCACAATAACAATCAAGTTCAAAGAAATAATCATGATATCATTGCAAGAACAGATAATTAATAATTAAGTTAGTTGACCTAGCCTTGGCGAAGCCTCAGCTTTTTTATACTCACAGCAAGCGAAGTATCGATGCCTTTTTAAGCCGTGCACCATAAATGAAAACAGGTCATAACTGTCCTCACTCACTATCACTGAACACGAAAACAGTACTTAAAACACAAAATTTCAATTACAAATGAATGGCGAAAGTAGTTTTTTTGGATTTAATATTTTTCAGGAAAATTATCTTTAGCAGAAAAAAATTACCATTTTGACGTTTGTGAAATTGATGTAGCGAAGGGTGTGTTCCTATTTTCGTGTTTTGATTACAATGTGTTTTGTACACGTATCATTTATATCATCGTCTCTTTAACTCAAAATTGAGTTTTAAAATTATAATATATTTATGTATATGTATTGTTTTTATATTGTAATTGATAAATTATTTTTCAATAGTAAATAATAATTATGGGCAGCCGTTATTTTTAGTTCTTTGATGACTTTTTATTAACAATTTGGTCTGGAAATTGAATAAACATTTTGACGTTCCACAGAACGCAGTTAGGCAAATGATATCGTAGTATAATTTGTAATATAACATTTTTTTATTTTGTTAATATGTTATTTTGTACTATAACTTTTTCAATAATCATAGGTCAGTGTGCGTAGTTATGCTAATTAGAGGCACTTAAAATATTGAAATCCAAAATCTATTAAAAATTAAAAACTTTATTACGGAATGAAGTCGAGTGAAACGGCACGTATGGCATTCATTTTTAATTTAGGGTAACCATCTACAATAATTTCCCGAAAGACTGGAGATTCTGGTTTACCCTGAGGAAGTGGGTAGGCTCAGTAGGTTCGTCAGTTGTTATTTAGAATTTCTCAAGTGCCTCTGTTGTGCTTGTGCCCCCCGAATTATTACATTTGCACATTAAAATATAAACGCGCTATGCTTACAAGTACTAACTCGGAAATGAGTAGGTACTAGATTACCAACACTATATCCATGGTCTGGCCTTTTAAAATCTTTAAAAAAGCCAAACCATGGAGTTAATTTATAATTAATATTGGCATCTGCCAATGGAGGAACAAACACCTTGATCTTTCTTATAATAGGTACTCATTCCTTTTAAGAAAGTTATCGCATTCTTACTACAACATTAAAAAATTGACTAAACTCAAAGCGTAATAGAAAAAAAGGTGCCTGACCTTTTTTTCTATTACGCTGTTACCGCCTCAGATAATGTTTTGGTAAGCTGTATAATCAGGCGGACATTTATTTATCCTGCGTTTTTTTGGGGTATTTTGAAATAATGGTGATGGCAGCTCTGAAGGTATCTGACATTTCTCAATTTGACATCGACGTTCGACGCTCATCTCCTCTTTCATTCGGACTTGGCAGAGAGTTTCCGCCATTTTCATTCTGAATAAAGGTGTCATCTCGAAACGGGGATTTGTTATTCACTATTTCTCTAAGTATATTTTTACGTTTAGTGTCGTTCTGCGATATATAAATCATTCATTGGATGAACTCATATAATGCTGTAGCAAAAAAAATCACGAAATCAACATTTACCTACTCTAACCTAAATTATGGATGAAGATAATTTGTTTGCCGATTTATGCGTTATGAACGCCAAGAAAACGTATTCGAAACCATTTAAAAGTTTGTTACGGACGTCAACACAGCCTGATATGGCGAAGGTGTCGAAACAAGAGGAGTACGAGCCTAAACCAATGACTACAAAAATTGCAGTAGAATATTTGCTTGGTGGGAAACTTAAGACTGAAGTATGTCGATATTGTTTGCATATATCGCCTGGGCTATCTGAACTAGACCAGATCATGCAATTTGCTGGGACAGGAACTCTGTATAAAGTGTCTATAAGACAAATGATAGCCTGTTTTTTTCCTTTCAAGGTAAGTTAATTGTGACCTAGATATTAAATTGATTGTGATATACATAAAGTAATGCATGCATGTATTGCCTGATAATGATGTAGAAGCAGTGATAGCTAGTGGTACAACCTTTGGACTGCCAAGTAAAAGGTCGAGATTACAACGCACTGTCACTTCCTAAAACGGTGAGAGAAAACATGTGAAGAAACCAGCACAGCTGAAAGATTCTTCAACAGTGTAAAATTGTGTCAGAGGCCTAAGATTGGTTTTAAATTCTGACACCAGGTTGTTCACACACACACACAACAATGTGATAAAAAAGTAAATAGTACTGATTGTGTTGTATTCCTATTTAGAATCTCAAATAATCTATATATATAAAAGAAAGTCGAAAATCGTGTTAGTTACACTACTTATAACTGAAGAACGGCTGAACCGATTTGGCTGAAAATTGGCAGGGAGGTAGCTTAGAAGCAGGAGAAGGATATAGGATACTTTTTTTTTTAAGAACGGCTGAACCGATTTTCATGGTTTTTGATTTTGTAGAGGTAGCGTGGGGTAGGGTAGGGGTAGAGTAGGTTAGGGTAGGGGCAGAGTAGGATAGGCTAGCGGTACAGTAGGCTAGGGGTAGAGATTAGAGTAGGGTAGGGGTAGATTAGGGTAGGGTAGGGTAGGGGTAGATTAGGGTAGGGTAGGGTAGGGGTAGATTAGGGTAGGGTAGGAGTAGAGTAGGGTAGGGTAGGGGTAGATTAGGGTAGGGTAGGGTAGGGTAGGGGTAGATTAGGGTAGGGTAGGGGTAGATTAGGGTAGGGTAGGGGTAGGGTAGAGAAGGGTAGGGGTAGAGTAGGGTAGGGGTAGAGTAGGATAGGGTAGGGGTAGATTAGGGTAGGGTAGGGGTAGGGTAGAATAGGGTAGGGGTAGAGCAGGTTAGGGGTAGGGTAGGGTAGGGTAGAGTAGGGTAGGGGTAGAATAGGCGTTGAAGTAGAATAATCATGCGTACGAAGTCGCGCGGGGCAGCTAGTGTAGTAATAAATATGCTATACACTATATCACCCTACAATATCGTAGTGCTAGGCTTCACAAATCAAGGTGAACGAGATGTTTAAAATAAAAACGCTACTTAATTCAGAGACACAATAGGAAATTCATTTTTACTGGCCACTTGGACTTAATTTAGTTAAAAAAAAAAATAGGATATGAGTGGAACTTGAGCGCTACAGTACGGCAACTGTTGTGGGTTCAAGTATCGCTTGTATCCTATCTCCTTCAGTTTACTCTAATTTTTCTAAAGCATTACATGGTTTAATTAGTTTTGTAAATATTTCAGGCTAACTACGAACAAAACTTTCCAGAAAAAATCTGTCAGAAATGTCTTGACAAAGCAATTAGTGCATATCTCTTCACTCAGCAAATTGAACAAGCCGAACGAGCCTTACACAACTGTTTTGAAGATATGTATGAAAAACTGGAAAAATTAGACCCAATAGATAGACCAAAAAAACGAGGCAGACAGAAATTGAACCCGAACCACAACATTTTACATGCGGAACATAAAAAAGTAATTGATTATGCTGAACCAATTCGACATATAATCAATGCAGAAGCCGAATCAGTTTCAAAAGAACCCGATTGGAACGAATTAGAGTGCAAAAAGTGCTGGCAAGTACTTCCAAATATGGAGTCTTTAATAAACCACGAGAAAGTGCATCCGAAACACATGTGGTATCATTGCCGTTTATGCGGAAAAGCTTTTGTAAAATACAACCAACTGAAAAAGCACTACAACCAAGTTCATGTCCTAGGAAAAACTCCATGCTTAGAAGTAAACAATGGTTTTAAATGTAAGCAATGCGGGCATGAGACTGAGAACTACATGCAGCATTTACAGCACATAGAAAAACATAAGTTTAAAAGTATTATGGAGCATTTGATCGAGAAGAAAACTGATAAACTGTGTATGGTCTGCCTCAATAAATGTACAGATTTAGTAGAATTGGATAAAATGGTCTGCATACACGGTGGTTATCCAGAGCTGACAGGAGATAAAACGCTATATGCTGTGTTAGCTTCAACATTGCCCGATGTAAGTATTTTTTATTACTTTTGTATGGTGTATGGTTATTGCTAAGGCTCTCGGTCCATCTTTCACAGGGTTGTATGTTTTGGGCTGTAATAGGTATTCTTGAAATTTTAGATATTACTATTATAGCTATTATATCAACAATAAAGTAAAATAAAAATTAATATAAAGTAAGAAATTAAACCATAACATACATAGATCATACAAGAAACGCTTTTTTTCGGATAACATACATAAATCATAGAAAAAACGCGTTTTTGTACGAATCCCTTTGTGTGCAACTCGCACTTGGCCAGTTTTTTTACTTTTACTGCTAGCAGTGATGTGATGTATGTTATTTTTATTATATGGATCACCTTTCCATAGTTTTTGTAAGCATGTCAATCTCTCCTTCTCTTTCTCCCTCTGAGAATGCATGAAATATTTTAGTATTGGAATTTTAAAATTTATAATATCTATGAACATCTGTAAGGTGTGATTCTTTTTCTAGCAAAAATCATATAAATATCAAGAATTACATGTTCCATATAAATCTAACATCATGAAATTATCAAAAAAAAAGTGTGGAAATATTTCGAAAAGATCACCTGTTGATGCAGCAATCAACTTTGTTCTGTCTACACCAATCATTATTACTAATAAAAAATTTGTAACTCACGATTTCTATTACTATGTATTCTGTGATCCGCAAAATGAGCATAATATCAGTATAATTGACGATAATATTCATGAAACAGACACTCAAAGTCCTAAAGTCATTGAAATTACTGATGATAATGAACAAACAGAAATGATGCGAAAACCCATACCAATGGATACAGTTAAATATTCTAATATATCAAGTAAAGGTAAAGAAACAGTTGAAAACTGTCCAGGTATGAAAATTTTAAATTACTACAAAGGTGCAGCTGTTTTGACTGCCTCCAGTATTGAAGAACCAGTTATTATTGATAATAAGAAACCTGAACATAATCATCATAAGGAATCTATTATTTTGATTGAAAACTTGAATTATAATAATGATACTAAGTCCAATATAAACCTACATCCATCTTGTCTCGAACCCAATGAAGTTAACTTCTCAAACCTTAAGCCAGTGAATGAGCTTAATCATTTTAAAGATGGAACTAATATGGTACACACATTCAAATTTTCAAATCC
Source organism: Protodeltote pygarga (assembly GCA_936450705.2). Lineage (NCBI taxonomy): Eukaryota > Metazoa > Arthropoda > Insecta > Lepidoptera > Noctuidae > Protodeltote > Protodeltote pygarga. Next base: position 833,033 of record OW388274.2, read on the forward strand.
TGATTGTGGTGTGAATATCAAAGATCAGCTAGATGATGATATAACGAAAAAAATATTGGTTTCTAAAGATGACAATGGATCAATTAAGGAAGGAAATAAAATTAAATGGTTATTTAGCAAGTCTAAAATAAATATTTCTCAAAATAAAACTGATGATGTTTTAGAAAAAAAGAAAACTGAATGCAAATTATGCTGGATTTTCACGCATTTGGAGAAATGTATATGCTGTAAAAAACTGAATAAAAAAGAACCAGCTATTAATACGAAAATCAATGAACTTGAAAAGGACAATGTATTTCAGAATGATATGAATACTAATATCGAAACTGATAATAATAAAAATATTGTCATTAAAGTTCCAACAAAAAGTGCCAATAAAAAAGAACAGGTAATTGTAACTGTGTGGCAGTGTAAGGTTTGCCTAACTCATAATACCATTGACAAATTTACCTGTTCTTGCTGTGATTCAAAGAAATATATAGAAAATAGTGATTTTAAAATTACATTTGGTTCCAACAACACTTTCTTTGGTAATACACAAAAGAGGAAAACTAAGGAAATGGCTAATGAATTAAAAGACAGTATTTATCCTACTGGTCTTTTACCATATAAAGTAATTGAAGAAACAACTATAATGGAATCTACAATTGATAATAATCATTATAATACAGAAAACAGAGATGCTACGCAAAGTATGGATGTTGAAACAGAATCATCAATAAATTTCCCTTTAGATACCAAAGAAACATTAAAAAACGATGAATCAATGGACGTTGACGAATCATCTGATTTCAATATTTCGACTATAGACACAACATTCAATCCAACACCAATGAATACATTGGTCACAACCATATTGCCATATGTTGGCGCCAATATCAAGTTTCGTATTGGTTCTACGACTATCGAGAAGGGAAGAAAATTTAAGAGACCTGTGAGGAACATGACAAAGGCTTTTCATAAGCAATTTTAAGAACAATTAGTTACTTAAAGTTTGGACTGGAATATTTGAATGTTTTTTAAGTGTATTGTGAAATATATATTAAATGTAATATGATGTCATAATGTCGAGTGGCTGATTTATAGAGCAGCCCAAATAGGCTGATTATATTAGGATACATGGTCCTTGGGAGTGAAAGATTACCACTCTTATATCATAATTAACTTTGTGTACTGTAGATTATTTATTTTGTAGAAAGGTATTGAGCATGGTTTACTAATGATAATCTTAAAATATATTGTAGATCTTTGTCAGTCGTTACTGGTAGTCAGAAGCCCGAAAGTCTAACACCAATCTTACCAAGGGGTATCGTGTAACCCAGTATCTGGGTTGTGGAGGTCTGATAGGCAGTCGCTCCATGTAAAACTGGTATTCAGCTGCATCCGGTAAGACTGGAAGCCGACCCCAACATAGTTAGGAAAAGGCTAGACAGATGATGATGAATCTTAAAATATATTGGCATAATTTACTTTGGCATAACGCAATTCAGCATAACGATCATTATGCATAATATTTTGAAGCATGTTTTTATAAGATAACGTTATAAGCGCATAATAATATTTACACATAATCCAACTTATCCGAATTAGATCTGCCTTAGAAGATATGCCTAAATAAATATTGTGCCTAAACAATTTATGCAACCCAAAATTATGCTAAAACAAATTAGACCAAAAGTTATAGTATTCCTTTGCATTCTGCCAAGAATTATGTTAATAAAAGCAAACACGTTATGCAAAATAATATTATGCTATATTTATGCCAAGAGGGAGATTACCATTGAGTTGAGGACCAGTCGAAAAAGTTATAAGCTTTGCCCTGGGGCGTGCATGTGTCCATTCATTGTTTTATAACCCTAGATGCTCCAACTTCTGAATCAGGCACTTCTAATGTGTAGTCTTCTTATTCACTTTTTATTGTATAAAATACACTCAATTATAACAATGAGTGATTGATTCATACCATAGATATAGAATTTAGGTACCCTCCAAATAGACCTGGCTTTGAAGTAAATAAGGCGAGACTAAAAACAATATACACAAGTGTGCGTGTCTATGCATGCATATGTGCATAATTCTGCAGGTTTTTACTTTGAGATGAGCTACATCCGAGCACTGCACACGTATATTATAATTATTCGCGTCTAATTGGCATGAAATAACACTGTAAAACCCAAAATTTTTCAATATTAGGCTTGATTAGTTTCGTTTATGAATGACTTTATAGTGTACAATGGCTCTGGCTATCTATCTCGCTCTAACATACGGGTATACTAAGTTCTATCTCTTATCAACTACCTATCTAGGGACGTTGGTACGTAATTCTAAATCTATGGTTAATTCCTATCCAAAGCTGTTTTTTTCTTATTGTTGTACCTCTCCATTCAGTTCAAACTCATCTCGGTCTAATGCGAGTCTAAATAGCTCATTAACATGTCAAATTACGGAGGCCAGACATTTTTTACCAAATTTTTGTTTTGCCTGCAATCTTGCTCATTTAGATAGTTTATACCTAAATTTGTTATGCCTAAGATTTTCGCCAATGTCTTGGAACATTGACTGTGTACTCAGACTGATTTGTCATAAACATAGTCCTTAAGATTTAAGATTTTAATAGAACTATAAGAAAATACTGTATTTATCTTGAAATATTCATGATAATGATTATATATTATGTCTATTTAATCTCACTTATATACCGTAGAATCTTGTCGTTTTAAAAACTGGTAGGGGTGAGACACACGTTTCAAGCATCTAATAACAGGCTAAGCCTGTTTAAAGGTTGCATGGAACTAATTAAAAATGTATTACATAATAAAATGATTATTATCTTAAAGAGTAATTTAAGTATTTATAATATTTTAAAAACAATAACATTGTGACTAGGAACAAAGGAAAGACTTAGATGTCATGTCCTTAATTAAAGTATTATTAATTTATTGTGTAATAAATGGTTTAATTTGAAACAACATATAATTTAATATTGAAAAAGTTGGGCTAATCAGGTATTAATTACTTCACTTATTTTTATTATTCACACTAACAATCTAATAATTTAAAAAACTGATAAACTAAACACACAAATCTCTTCTTGAAGGACAGGTATGAATTGACACGCGTTACACAATTCGTCTATTATTGTCCCCAAAACCTTATTTCTTTATTCCTATCCCATCCCAAAACCTAAGCTTTTTAAATTTTTATTTAACACGTTACTTTTTGTTGCAGATGAAATATCTACACAACTTCATTGGGACAAAAATATGCGAAAAGTGCCTTAATAATGCGATTACCTCATACATTTTCATACACCAATTCAATTTTACTAGGGAACGGCTAGAGTTATGCGTCAGTCTTATGCTAGATAATCTTAAAAATATCTCTCCCCACTCTAATGTATTCGTGCAAATTTCTCCGCGTACTATAATGCCTTCACAAGAGGATGTTGATGAAACATTGCTATTAAACGAAGATGATTATGTAGATGAAACCAAACTAAAAGTAGATGTGCTAGAAGATGAATTTAGAGTGCAATCGGAAAGCGAAAGTGAAACGGAAGAGGAGTCAAAAGAAGTTAATGATTTAGATAAATCACCAACACCTTTACTAGAGGATGGGTTTCTAGTGAATGCAGCTAAAAATGTAACTACAACGTATGTTAATAAGAAGTTAGTCAATGGTTACCAGAATTCAAAATACCCGGTGGACGTCTGTAGCGAGTTCCTAACGTTTAATAAGAAGAAAAAAGTGAAAAAAGTTTTGTGCAAATTTACTTGTCCATTGTGCAGTAAACATTTCATTTCGGAATATTTCTTAAAAAGACACATTCTAAAACATGTCAACAAAAAAGTGCAGTGCAATATTTGTAAAATTATATTCAACTCGAAATTTTATTTGTACGAACATACAAAAATGAATCATTTGTTACAAGTACGCAGTTGTAGGTCGTGTAAAGTGTGTGGAAGGACATTTACTAACGAAAATAAATTGCAAATTCATGAGAAACACCATAGAGTCAAGCCTTGTCAACTCTGCAATAAAATCTATGCATCCCAAAAACATTACGACAGTCATATCCAAAGGCATTCTATGAAACTGAAGTTTATAAAACAAAAACGTGCACAAACATGCAGTTTTTGCGAGAAAGAATGTTCAAACGATAATGAACTCTCACTCCACGTCAATAAAATACATTTACAAATAAAACCTTACAATTGCGATATGTGCGAGAGACAGTTTTACACAGAGAACAACTTGAAAAAACATAAAAAAGTGCATAGTATGCCTTCAAAAGAGACTTGTGAATTTTGCAATAAAATACTAAGAAGTAGAAAACAATTAGTTATTCATGTAAGGAAACATATCGGTGTGAAACCTTTTTGCTGCCAAGTCTGTGGCCAAGCCTTCTACTCAGCTTTTAAAGCCAGAGAACATATGAAAGTATATCATGGAGGCAAATTCTGTTGTAGGATATGTAAATCAACTTTTGTAACCAAATATGGACTTAAAGAACATGTGGATAGGGATCACAGTATAATTTAGCGGGGACTCAAGCCATTTAGGCTTGTAATAATAATTTATGCAAATGGAATTCAATTAGCAATAATAATGAAATGCCCAACTTTTTATCTGCTTTTGCTGTAGACATTATTTTTAAACTATAAGAAATGATTTATAGAATTTTTATAAGCACTTTTCTCGAATGAAATTCTCGATTAAAGTATCAATTATGAAAAATACCACGAAGTTGCTGATTAAAAAAAATAGGGATGTCTGATTAAATAAAACTGGCTAACAACACATTTTTACATTTTAAAAGTGCATAATACCATAAATGAGCAAATACTTCACACCCAATGAGGGTTACCATTGTAAGTCACTAGATGCCGCCACATAAGCATAATATGTTGCTGATTTGTGTATGTATTTCTATAATACCCTCTGCCCTAATTACTACATTGTTATGTAAGTTAATTTACCATAACAAATTAAGATCATTTTCAGTAAACCAGTGGTTGAAATACTATTCGATGTTGCTATTAAGATTTTTTAAATAGCGCGTTTAACTGAAGCGTTATGTCAGGACCGTTTAAAAAAAAAATCTAATCGTGAATCAAAAAAGTAAAATCATTTTTTTACTACTTCACTTTCAAATGACTGTGCTATGGTGCGATTGTTGCGATTAGGATATCTGTTCCTATCCTTAACACTAATGTAAAAGTCAGGAGTAAATTATTGCAAATCTTCACATTATCCAATACTCGAGATCTGGATTATTTTCTTACCCTCACTTTACTTTCATACCACTTATCATAATAAAATAGTGTGTATAGTAGTCATATAGCGGTATTCTGTTGAATTTTTCTGTCAAAGCTTGATAGCACATCGAATAGATCATAATTTGTTTACAATATATACCTACCTACTGATTCAGGTACAGCAGCTGATTGTTTAGTTTTAAGATATTATGATAATAAAAAACTATTTACATTGACAACGATTTTTATTTACCAACACCTTCATTTCTGATCATCTGCAAACAGTCATTCTAGATTAATTTAAATTATAAACCTGAGTAGGTTAGGAATAGGCCTAAAATTGAGCCTTGTGGCATTTTATCTACATAGACAAAACAATATTGACAACGCAGCTACCTATTCTAGGTACAGCGCATTATGTGAGATGGATGTTATAATTTTCAGCGCCTTGTTAGTGATAATTAATTGAAATTATATATTACCTACCATGGTAGGTAATCGCAATGGAACGCTTCTGAAAGATCTATCGAATACACCAATTGCTTTGCAATCACTACAGGTACGCCTATAACTTGGGACAGCCTAATTTTATATTAGCCATTAAATGCAAGTACCTACAGCTTGGCAAAAAAGTGAAGCGGTGACAGCTGGAACTAAAAATAAAAATCTTAAAAACCAAGTTTGTGACTACTAAAATACCTTGTATGCCATGCCATTCACTTGAATATATTTTATGACAAAAATTTCTTCATAGAAATATGTAGGTAAGTGCCAAATAACTTGTAGTATGAGAAGTGTGCCAGCGGCTCCCCCAATTTAGCACTCTTTTTTGCCAAACTGTAAGTTAGCAAATAGAGATTCCCGTACACCAGATTCGTAAAATAAATAAGTAGCATGAATAGGTACTATTAACTATTTAATTTCAACAAGGCATATAAAAATCAATATCTGCTTCAGAAACTTTAACCCTTCTACCATCATGGAACAAATCATAATGTTCTTTAGCCAATCCTTCCAACTCTCTAGGGTCAAACCTCTTATTTTTCTGCTTCCAATGCACTTTAATGACATGTCTCCTTAAATCCCGCACAGTATGAAATTTATTAGAACACAATGGACAAGCATTTCTCTTATCTGAATGTTTTTTGATTTTGTGAACATTCATAATACTGGAAGATCTAAATCTTTCGCCACATATTTCACAAGTAAAAGGCTTTTCGCCGGTGTGAATTCGTAAATGCATTTTCAAACAAGTAGAATTGGCAAAACTCTTCAGACAAACCATGCAGACAACGCTTTTCAATTCATGTGATTCCAAGTGCTTCCTTAATAAGTGTTTGCCGATAAAGTTTTTGCTGCATATATGGCATACATAAGGTTTGATTTTAAGATGGTGACGGTTAACATGGCATTCTAAAAGAGTGTTATTCCATGTCTTGTAGTCACATTGCTCGCATTTCAAGTTAGGCTGCTGCTTTTTTAATATTCTTAATTCAGGATTCTTCTCCGCTAAATGTGCTTTAAAATGTCGACGCATTCTTGCTGGATTTATCATTTTCTGACATTTAGGACATGGTACACTTTCTAAATGAACTTTTTGATGGTATTTTAACATTGTAATGTTTGGGAAAGACTTCCCACAAGTTTCACATGTTTCTATAGCTTCAGTGTGGGTAGTCAGATGTTTTTTAAGTAGTATTTCTCTCATTTTCTTTCCACAAACATGGCAAGTGGCGAAAGGACCTTTGTGTTTTCGATAATGAGCACTGAATTGTCTCAAAGTATCATACTCTGTATTGCATACCCTGCATGGATATTTAGTATTGGAGCCGTGAAAATTCATATGTTGTACTAATTCTTGTTTAGTTTTAAACTTTTCTTGGCACACAACACATTCTACATTCAGTTTTAAATTCTTCCCTTGAATGACGCAATGCACTTTGACCATATGCTCTTTTCTTTTAGAATCCTTTAAAAACTTCTTGTTGCAAAGACCACAGGGGAAAACATCCTGGCTGTGCCTTTGTTTTTTATGCTTCATCAAACTGTTAGAAGAATCAAAAGAGGCGGGACAATCATTGCAAATAAACTTCCTTTTAATATCTTCACAACTTTTCACATGACTTTCGTAGTTGAAGAGATTACTGAACTCTGAATCGCAGTATTGGCATACAAAATAATCTTTGTGAAACCTGTGTATATGAGCACTCAAAATAACTTTGGAGTAAAACTGTTGCCCACATTTATCGCAAGTGTAAGGATGGTGATCTAAATGTTCCCGATTCACATGACCGAGTAAGATGTCCTTCTTTTTGCAAACATAGTCACAATCCAAACATTTAATGTTGACTGCATGATTAAAAATCTGTTCTCTATAAGACATCAAATACTTATGATGCATACAAGGAATTTCAGAACATTCTGGACAACCGAATTTGCAATTATGAAATCGTAATTCTTCTATTTTAAAGGTTTTAAGACACATCTTACATTGTGGATGTTCATTTAGAGTTGAATGACTTATTTTCAAGGCATCATTGTATTTAAAATAGGGAAAATAACCTTCATGTGTTTTCTGGTGTTCCGATAATGCACTGTAATTAATATTTTCTTCACATATCCAACATTTGATTTTAAAATGTATTTTATAATGTGCAGTCAAATACTGTTGACTAGTAAATGTTTTAAAACATACTGTACATTTAAATAATTGGATTTTCTCACATTTTGCTATGTGCAATTTTAGTTCTCTATGTGAGGGCAGGATGGTATTGCAGTTCGCACATTTTAATTTAGGACACTTTTTAATGTTTGGGCTTATATTCTTATTCATTTCTTTAATGTCTTTTGTTACTTCTTCTGTATTTTCAACCCTTTTGGTTACATTATCTTTAACAAAAGGATCAAATTCATTTTCTAATACAATGACTACATTTGAACTTTCTAGACTAGAATTGGTCAAATGGTTGAAAATATCATCTGATTTAGTAAATAAATCATTTATATAGTTCAGTAAAATCTTTGAGGTCTCTCTGGTGTTTTCAATAAAAATATATGATTGGATTATGTTTTCTATACAACTTTTGCATATTTGTGGACTTGCTAAAATATTTTCAGCCTGAAATGTGATAAAAATTAAGATCAACTTAAATTAACATAATTACATAGATAATCTTATTATCTTGTCTGTTGTGTCCCATAGCAGGACAAAGGCCTTCCTTTCCTCTTTCCGGATGTCCCTGTTCTAACTGATATGAGGTCAGTCCTATAAAATAATCAATTCCAATTTTGTATTATAGCTACATCCACTGGAAGAATGATTTACACCTTAATGTTTAGTTGATCAACAGCCTGGTGTTAGAGTTGTAACTGATGATGCCATGGTGGCTTAATAATCAATGATAATCCTAATTCTTACATCTTTTACAGCTAATATTATTATAATATTGTGTCTGAGACAACATAAATAAATTAAAAGTTCACGCTTAGTTAGGAAAAGGGCTAGATATAAGTATTGTTTGAAACATACTTACATCTTTGATAACAACATCCAACATAGATCTAAGGTTTACAATTACTTGAGTCTGTTGATTCATAATAACTTCTAACGTCTCGTCAATGGAGCTCATATTCGTATCGTTGTTTTCTAAACATATTCCACAGAATTGGGTACTGTAAAGAACATTTTTAAGTTTCATTTTGAAACTGTCCATATTATTTTCCCTGTTATTGGGCTGAGGCGACTGGCGAGCTAAAAATATTCAACAATTTGTTAACACTCGCTCCTACCCAAACTTCCAACCAAACCAACAGAAAATACAAAAAACTCAACTCTTAAACAATTTGGGTCCTCAAGCTAACACTGCTAAGCTAACTCATACATAAACAACAAAAAGTGACACTGACAAAGTGCCATTGTCATTATCATGCATGTTTGACTGACAGTGACAGCTGACGGTCAGTCTGATTTTTTTTTCTTCAGTTCGTCCAACTACTTATGCTATTTTTACTTTATCCACGTTTTTAACTTATCAAGTAAAAAACAAAATTACAGCTTGGCAAAAAAGAGTCTGAGGCGGTGACAGCTGGAACTAAAAATAAAAATCTTAAAAACTAAGTTTGTGAGTACTAAAATAACATTAAAATGATTCATTTGATTATATTTGATAACAAAAAACTCGTCATAGAAATATGTAAGCGTTAAATAACTTGTAATTATGAATTAGTGTGAAAAGTGCGCCAGCGGCGCCCCCAATTTTTCCAGACTTTTTTTTTTGTAAATAAAATGTCAAATAAATACAAAACTAAAATAAATAAAGAAAAATAAAACCTTAATCTAAAAGACCGCTACCAGTAGGCAACGTTCCCTAAAATCTGGCTGTATAGTATTCCTTCACGTTGAAGTGGAAATGGGCTAGCCATGTCATGTTCGATGGAGCAGTCTGGTATTGGAGTGGAGATCGCGTTTAGGCAAACATAGCGTGGGTCGCCCTGAGGCACGATGGACTGAGACGATATAAAGAAGGTGGCTGGCAGCGGATGGATAATTTAAAGAATCTTAAATAAATTACGGTAGACAATGGTTAGGTACGATTTTGTTAACGCCGTAAACTTCGCTTACACTTCATGTTCAGTGTAATAAAAATTAAAATACCTAGTTTGGCAAGAGACTGGAAAAATTGGGGAGCGCCACTAGCGCACTTCTCATACTACAATACAAAATTACAAGTTATTTGGTGGATAAATATTTCTATAACGAAGTTTTTGTCATCAATTATAATAAAATCAACCACTTATAAGTTATTTTAGTACTAACAAACTTAGGTTTTTAAGATTTTTTTTTTAGTTCCAGCTGTCACCGCCTCGCTCTTTTTTGCCAAGCTAAGTCTTCAGTGTGATAAAGATATTTCTGCCACCTTCGCCGACGATACAGCTTGTGCAACAACAGCAATATCATATGGCTTGATTGAGTTATGGAGTCAAAATCACTTCGACAAAATAAATTATAGAAAAAACAACTCTCCTTCTGGCGCAGTCGGGTAAGGCTTGTAATAGTGCCAAAATATTGGAATTTCAAACAACATAAAGAACGTGGCAAATCTCCCGATAATCTAGAGACCATGCGAGTTTAAAAAAAACATTAGATTATTTAAAAAAGGATTTTAATCATTATTATTGTAAGAGACATTTTACGAAACCGATCTTATTCCTATTTTATTAACCGACTTCAAAAAGGAGGTTTTGAAGTTGGTTCCAAGCCAAGTTCTAGCCTCTTTATCCTTTTCATTAAGAATTTAACTTGGCACCGACTCCAAAACATCTTAGTTATTTCAAGGTTTTAAGTTCCTTTTGAAGTATGTTTTCATGATTCATCATTTGATCGGTCGCACACTTGCCATAAATATATCAATAAAATAATAGGATTGAATTTTGCGAATGTCGCACATCATTTATTTATCTTTGATAGTAGGATGTTGCGATTCCAGTGAAAAGCCAAATCTTTAGTGTGAAGTTAATAGCCATTATTTCAATCAATGAATCATCTCATTTTAATTATTAAGTATTAAGCTTCGGCAATCTGCCATCTATAAAAAGATAATAATACTCTTCAGGTAATTCTTTAACATCACTGGGCTTGAACGGTCTTCCATCCTTGAATTTCCAATGTGTTTTCTTAAAGTGATGCCTCATATCTCGGACCATGAAGAACATGCTGTCACAAAGCGGACAGTTAATAGTTTTCTCCAAGTGTTTCTTTAGTCTATGAGTCTTCATCATACTTGAAGATCTGAATTTCTGACTGCAAAGGTCACAGGAATATGGAGCTTCTCCAGTATGCATTCTGAAGTGCATTTTCAGACATACTCGATTTGCAAATTTCTTGTTGCAAACTGAACAGAAGCAGCTATTGTCCGTAGTGTGAGTTTGTATGTGCTCCTTTAAACGGATCTTACCACAGAAATCTTTGTTGCATATGTGACAAACATAAGGCTTAATTTTTAAATGGTACCTATTCATATGGGCATCTAAATCACATTTCTTTCTAACAACATGTCCACATAACTGACATGCAATTGCTGGTTTTAAACCTTTTTTAGTTGAGTTTTCTCCGTGGAACTGTTCCATATGTCTCTTCATACTAGTAGGCTTTATAACCTTGTTGCAAATAGAACATGGTTCTGGATTTAAATGAACTTTTTGATGAAAACGTAACAATGATTCAAGATGGAAAGACTTTCCACATACTTCACAAACATGAGCTAGTACTGCATCTTTTTTATAAGGGCACCGAACTGCATGCTGCGAATAGAACGACTCGGCAATCTTTTTATTGCAGCCTGTACATTTAATTCTAGTGGTATAGTGCCTCTGATTATGTGAATATAACTGCATTAATGATTTGAACTGTTTTGAACAGAGTTTGCAAGGATAACGTTCGTTTGCATCATGTGATTTCTCATGTTCAAGAAGTTCTCTTATATTTTTGAACATTATGTCACATAAAGAGCATTCTATGTGCTTCCTTCGTTTCTTACACTGTATGCCTCCATGAACTCTAGCCTGATGCTCTTGCAGCCGTATGCTTGATAGGAATTTGCATTTGCAAAGATTGCAAGACAAAGCACCTTCATTATGTCTTAAATTTTCATGATTAGTCAGTTCTTCTGCTGAATCGAAAGACGCGACGCAATTATTACAATTATGTGCCCGTATAACACATTTACAGGCTTTTTTATGGGTCTCCAAAGTATAAGTGTCTTTGAATTCAAAATCACAGTATGGACATACAAGATCTTGGTGAAACTGTACTATATGGGTTTTCAAGCTCAATTTTGTGTAAAACTGTTGTCCACAATCAGCACAAGTAAAAGGATGGTGATCTAAGTGCTCTCGGTTGACATGACCAATCAAATGTTCCTTTCTTCGAGTAACATAGTCACAATCAACACATTTCACCTTATTAACATGGCTCAAAACTTGTTCACTATAAGACATTAGATACTTAAAGTGAATACAAGGCATAACAAAACATTCCGAACAAGCAAACTTGCATTTGTGCTTTTTTAATTCAGCCTCCGTAAAGTTTCTTAAACACATACTGCATTGAGATTTAGCTCTTGAGTTATTGACTAGATGGGTTATTTTGAAATGTGTGTCCAAAGATTCTTGGGTGTAGTATACCAATTCACAGAACTTGCAAGGATACACCAAGTTGGCATGAGAGTTTCTGAGATGATCCATTAGTTCACCTTCGGGAATAATTATCTGACATAATTTACATCTAGCTATAGAATGTGTCTTATAATGAATGTTTAAATACTGTAGAGTATTATAAGATTTATCACATAATACACAATGGAACACACACTTTTTGTGTTTAGCTTTCTCATGTTCCTTCAAAGACCTGTAGTTGGTGAATATTTCTGGGCAATTAGCACATTCATATGTATTGTAATGTGGGACTTGAGTAGAACTTCTAGCAGAACTAAGAGGTTTTATAACTATGTGCCCTTCTTTCAGAGTAATATTTGGAATTGCATCTGTTTTAGAAAATGCTTCTATTTTTGAAATTGCTTCTGTTTTTGAAATTGCTTCAGTTTTTGAAATTGCTTCAGTTTTTGAAATTGCTTCTGTTTTTGAAATTGCTGCTGTTTTTGAAATTGCTGCTATTTTTGAAATTGCTGCTGTTTTTGAAATTGCTGCTGTTTTTGAAATTGCTTCTGCTTTTGAAATATTTTTTTCTTTGATTTCTATATTTAATGATTCCTTTCTCATTGTTACTTCAGGTTTTTGGACATCAACAACTACTGGTTTTGGTGTTGTAACTTTTTTCAATGCTACTGGTGTGGTAGTTGGTACAACTTCAGTCATAGGTTTCACATCAATGATTGTGTTGTATAAATCTATGTCATTTTCTAGGACAATCATGATGTTTGCGTTGTCATATGTGATGTTATCATCCAGTTGTTCATCAATATCTATGACCTTAGAGTATATGTCTGAGACACAGTTGCTCAGAACTTTTGACAGTTGTTTAGTGTTGTGAATGAAGAGATAAGACTGTATAGTCTTTTCTGTACAGCTGTCACATAAGTAGTGGCTTGACATCAAGTTTTCAATCTGGAAAGAGAAATTGTTTTTAATTTGGTGTTGACGGAATGCAAAAGAATTCTTATGCTTTATAAGGACTTGTAGCCTAAATAGTTCATCATACCACTGCATTATCTAGATCAGTGGTTCCTAACTTTTTAAATATTGTTACCCCTATGACCTATTAGGATAACCAGTTTTACCCCGACCCTAAAATGTTATCAATACAATTAGATATTAGGTATTAGGGGGTAACGAGACCCCCACAAAAAAGCTGATTTACCCCCAGGTTTGGAACCTCTGATCTAGATAATTGAGAATAGTACCCCCCTGTCCCAGGTCAAAAGATTTTGTTCTCGCAATACCTAATGCAGCAGTCTGATCCCTAAACTACTATGCCAAATAGGCTATAAAATTCATACTCACATCTTCATTGAACACATAACTAATGATGTCTTGTAAGCATTTCGAAAATGTTTGTTTGCTGATAACCAGCTCCATAATATCTACCAAGCTAAAGTTGCCTTGGTTCTCTAGACAGAGGCCGCAGAACTTTGCTGAAGTCCATATGGTCTTTAGCTTCTGTTTTATCCAGTCATAGTTGTCAGGGGAGTTTGCTTGATGACTTTCAGGTTTCTCCATCCTTCGTTATACTGAAAAAAAAATTTTTGTTCACTTACAGCTTGTCTGTTATAAGTCTGACAGTGTTTTTATAAAGTTTTACCCCTAAAACGACACTGACCAAAGTTTTTATTAAATTTTTAATGTTGATATACCTATTACTTATTTAGTTTAAGGAACTTACAAAGTTTTGCATTAATATTTAAGTTTGTATATTCCTCTAGAAAAACAATGTAAACATAAAAAAAAATATTTTCTAAACATTGATAGATTGTTTGAGATTTTACAGATCTGCTTGGTGTGAATGATTATAATTAAAAGCTGCAATCATTGATTATTCTGTAGGTACTATACCAAAGTCAACATCAATAAATTTCAGGCAAGTATCTATATGCAAATATGGAGGCCCATGATTGGGCCAACTTTTTATACATGTGATGTTTATTAGATCTCAAACATGCAATAGTAAATTACCATTTTTGTTGTAGTGTCCACGGGGTGGCGATAGTGATCACAGGCCATATTCAAAGGCTTCACAATACTCCCTTATGCTTAACACCTACGTTTCTAATCACTTTCTATCAAACGTTATCTCACTAGAAGCTTGCAATCAGACTAAGAAGTGTGAATTCTAGCAATTTTCCTTTACAAGAGGAAGATAAAATTATTGATCATAGGTATTAGGTAGGTAACCCATCATTTTTCATTTAGTATGACTTCAAATCAATTCCTGAATATGAAAAAACTAAGTTCCTAGTTTTACAATACTTGGAACAGTTTTTCATGTAAAATTATTTAATTAGGAAGGATCAAGGAATAGATAGGTACTTACTACTGAAGATGCTATGCCATTTTTAGCAAATTTTTGGGTGGTTTGCTTTTTGCATAAATTGAACACAGAGACTAACACTGGCAGTGCTAAAAATGTAAACCTTAAATTTTTAAAACAGCCTTGACTTGATTTTCTCATTTTGATCAAAATTCTGTTTCCCAAATGATAACTTGTAGCCAGGAAATAATCGTTTCGACAAGATGGCGTACCTAATACTCTATTGCAATTCATAAAATTCACATTTCTACAGATAGCAAGTAAACCAAACAATAGTCAATACAAAATATTTCTTCATTATTTTGTTTGTAAGGCTTACCTAATTACCTCTCCTCTTTCACGTTCCAGTTTCTTTATTGTTCCGATGTTTGTTCGGTTCGGTTTCGGTTGATAAAATTAGCCTGTGTCAATGAAAAATACGTTCGATGGCGGCGGTCGCGTTACGTGTACAATTCTTAATTTATTGACAAATTTCAGGTTCTATGAAAAGAAAAAGGTAAAGCTTTTAAGGGGATAAACAATTAATAATTAAACTATTCACAACATGTAAAAATCATGTAGATTATAATTTTCTTTTATTCATAATTTCAAGATTTGACATTGACAAGAACTATGGAATGCAAATTACGAATGCCAAATTTTGCCATTGCCAACCTGAACTGCCGAAGTGCCGGTGCTACCCACCGCGTGGCGCGTTCCGCGACCCAAAGAGAGTTACTCGCAAATATGGAGAATTTTTTTTTGCCGTATCAATAAAAACTATGTTTCGAATTTTATCATCACATTCATCACTACAATATAACGCGACTTTTAAAACGTAGTGATATTATACTCTTTGGCGATGGCGACTTTCTGTTCTGCTAAACATCACGAAATGTTTTTTGGAAACGCTTCCAACTGTCCTAAACTGGCTAAACTCCCAATACAAATTTAGTCGATTAATTTATGATCCTGGTAGACTATGATATGACTCTAGCCTGTTCAATGCAAGTTGGATGAAACCCGTGAACGGACTGTGGGTAACTCAATGAATTTAGTTATTGAGCCGCAGCCCAACATCTTTCGTCCGTCATCACTGTGATATGAATATTTGAACCGGCTCGGAGATAAGTTACACATCACTATCCAGACGAAACAAAAAAAAAATACTGTGTTTATGACACTGTGTAATGTCAATGTCAATACTGTCAAATTGTAAGTAGTCAATCTTGTCATTGTCAATGTTTATTGTTTATTTATTTTAATTCAGGTTTAGTTTATGTTGTAGATGTTAATTTATTTCAACAAATTTGAAATCTTTGCAAGAGGAAGTAAGAATTGGGTTGTTCTTGCTTTGTTCAATGAGAAAGTAAACTTTTATAGTAATAAGTAAATAAACTTAGATAATTATGGATTTGTTAAATATATTGGTGAATCCAAATAAAAATAATAAGAATGTTTGCTTCCTGTGTTATAAAAATGATGAACACTCTAGAAATGTTCATGAAAATATAGAAATTCATGACGATTGTTTCAATTTGAATATTACTTTGTGGAATATTATGAAAACATTGTTTCCAATGCATGTGAGTATAACTCGAATATCAAGTCCAAAATGATTTAATTCTAGTTAGTGCACACAGCATCTTCTGAGACCATACTGACATCAATGAATAGTTAAAGGTTCTATTCTGTATTTGGACTTAGAGGAACATTATAAATATATTTTTTCAGAATATTCATGTGCATCTGTAGTACCTATCTAATTTATTTATTTTAATTTCAGGATATATTGCTATCTCAGGCATGTGACAGTTGTTCAAATTTAATCATTAAAATATTCACTCTTATGCAAAGAAACTATTTAAAAAATGAGATAATCAATTCTTTAATATTGATAATATAAATGATGAAATGGATAATATTATTGTCTATGAGAATCAATTAAAAAAGAAATATAAAATAAAAGTCCATGTACCATCTGTGGACAGCATCATCACCAGAAGTAATGCATTTAAAAAAGTAGCTTGTAAAAAATGCAATATGAAATTTAAGTCAAAAACTTTGCTCAAAAAACACATTAAAATAATTCATTTGAATACAAATAATTCTATTATCTGTGATACTTGTGGAAAAATATTTAATAAAAATGCCACTTTAAAAGTACACCTCCTTTCCCACAGAGAAAAACAATGTCCTCACTGTTTTAAAATCTTAAAATCTCACTCGCATTTTAATGTACATTTAAAAAATCATAAAACTCATATAAAAAGGAAAAGAACCATAGACAAATATTATTGTTGTGATAATTGTGATTATAAAAGCTTGTCTAGAGATACTCTTGAGGCTCACAATAACAAAGTTCATTTAAATATAAGGCCATTTGTCTGTGAAATATGTCGAAAAGGGTTCTACAAGAAGAGTAACTTAACCCAACATATTTTTACTCATGAAAAAGTAAAAGATAAAATTTGCGAGATTTGTGGTGACACATTTTTAAATAAAAAGTCTTTAGTTGAACATCTGATGTTGCATTCTGGAAAGAAACCTTTCAAATGTGATCTATGCGGGGCTGACTTTATAACATCGGGCCGTAGACTTGAACATATGAAACGGAAACACATGGAGAAAGCAGAATGCTGTACAACTTGTGACAAAAAGTTTAGCCTGAAAAAAGATTTAAAAAAACATTTAAAAGCTGTCCATGGTACTGTAATAAACCTAGAGATTTGCTGATTGGAAATAAACAGTGTTATAATTATTTTGGTTTTTATTTTAACACCTGAAATTATTGGTAGAATCGTGGTGGCATTGGTTATGGATCTGCTTCACCAGCATGTGGGTGTGGATTCAAACCTGGCATGTTGCTATGTGACTTTTTCAATGTCATAATTTAATTGACTGATTCGTTAGTACTTACAATGCACTTATAGCCTAGTGGTATGACTGTCGACTGATAAGTCGGAGGTCTCGAGTTCGAACCCAAGGCGCGCACCTCTGACTTTTCGTAAGTTATCAGTTGCTAAAACGGCGAGGGAAAACATCGTGATGAAACCAGCACTCCTGTGAGATTTTTCAATGGTGTGAAAAGCCATGTAAAGGTGTGTCCAAACATTGAGCAACAAGAGCGCGGCAGCAACACGCGGCGTTTGCAGGACACATTTCTGCCGCGCGACTAGTTTAGACCTGCGCGGCAGTGCTGCGCGGCATGTCCGAGACACGCCGCGCTCTTCAGTTGGCATCAGAACTAAAATGAAAGCGGTCGCATGTGTCGTAGCTCTGCTTATTATTAAAAAATAATCCAGGTATTTGGGATACGTCCAAACACAATAGGGAAGATGCAAATGTAATATTTATGAAATTTTCATGGTTAAAATGTTAAAAACATATAAAAGAAATGCTACTGCAACGTTTTTATTTTACATAATGTTGTTTTTAAACAATAATTACGAATTAAAAATGACTTGCAACAAAACGAATTTCAAAACACCAATCAGCGTTTAGTGACGTTACTCTTGTTATGACAACTTATTTGAGGTTATGGTTGTAAAGTGATTACTTTTTTAGGAGAATATTAATTGCGTTTTTTAAATAAAAATGGAAGTTGGATTTATAAAAGCAGACTCCAGGAATTTACCGAAAGTTAGTGTTGACATGGTTGTAACTTTTTTTATCGAAAGTGCAGAGTTTTCAGGTGTAGAAATGAAAGGGGCTAAATTACTACGGTATGTATACATCATAGTCATTCATAGTTGTTAAACTTTGTATTTTATTCAGCGGCTTCTACATATGAGTTATATAATATCAAAAACGGCATTCTCCACTTTACTTACATTTGAAATAAACATGAAAAACGTGTTATGATTTATTATTTTGTTAAAATACTTTATATAGGAGATTGCCGCTTTTGAAACTTACTCAAAACTTTAAAATCATTTTTGGTAGGGAGAATGCCGTTTCTGTAAAAAACTTATTAATCAAGATGGAAGATTAGTTACTAGAGATTATTTTGGCATTAATAAGTTATTTTCTCTTAAATGTGGAGATTGCCGGTTTTGATACTATATGACTCAATAGCAGTTATTTCAGCTCGACAAGAGAATCTTACGGCGATAACGCAATCGGCCATGTCCAAATTAAAAGAGATGGAGGAGAATTATGTACAATAAAAAGTAGAGTTACTCCGGAGCACAAAGAACGTAAAGAAGGTTATCGGGTTACAGCCATTATTAATGAAACGCAAAGCTTGGTCGGAGTGTAGCAAAGGGTGTGCACCATTTGTCTTCACAGCTTGAAACCACTTTTTTCTCAGCTTTGGGTCAGAAGGTCCACTCAAAAATAATTTATTTGCAAACTTTGTTGAGGTAGATGGACACATTGGCACAAAACATGAGTCAACACGGCTTTTTATCTGAATATTAATGGTATTGTTACAATCACCTGACGTCGATGGATAGTCCATTTTAATTTTTTACAAATAATCTCGAAAAAGCAAAAGTTAAAATGAAAAGTAAATGTAAATTGAAAGTTGTTGACAGACAAGAGTGACGTCATCAGTACCATAGGTCCGTTTTCGCGCGAACTGTCAAACTGTCAATTTAAAACAGCATTTTTTCCGATAAATTACAATATTTTAATTGTTTTAATATATTTGTGGTCTATTCTACATGGAATTCTTTAAAATGAAAACAAAAATAAAAATAGTGCATCTTCCCTATTACAGCGAATGTTTGCTAAGAGTGTTCGCGCGCGGCAGGTAGCTTGCGCTTGCCGCGCGCGGCAGTCGTCCACTCATAGCGCAGCGGACCGCGCGCGGCAGCCGCGCTCGAATGCCGCGCAGTATTTGGACACACCTTTAGAGGCCTACGGGTGGTTTAAACCCTGACACCAGGTTGTTCATCAAACATACGATAAGAAGAAGAAGACTGATCCGTTGGTTTAGCAAGCGCGACTGCTGAGCAAGAGGTCCTGGAATTTTTTTTCTGACTTGAATCACAGAACTTGTCATTTCTTACTGAAAACCATCTTTTTAAAAATAAAAAATAGCCTGTAGCCCTCAGGAATAATGTAGCTTCCTATTAATGATAGTATTTTTAAGATTGGATCGGTAGTTTCGGAGAATACCCTCGGCATACATACATACAAACTTTACTTGTTTATAATATTAGTACTTATAGAAAATCATAAAATTACCCATAAAAATGGAACTAGGTATGTTCTAGGTAATTTCGTATTTGCGTTTCACAACATGTACTCGTAAATATAAGTACCTAATATTTCAGTGCAAATCAAATGGAGTTGAAAATACATTATGGAAATACATTATTCTGTGCTCTGGTATGTAGGTATTTTATTAAAAATAATTATAGGGTTTATTATTTTTGTGAAATTTTTACATGTTTTAGCACATGTTAGCTTATTGAATATAAATAATTATTTTAATAAGAAATTTGAAAAAACAACTGATACGGATGGGATTCGAACCCACGATCTTCAGCGTACCGTGCCGACGCTCTAACCGCTGAGCCACAGTATCCCATCAGAATCAGTCGAAATTTCAAATCTCTTTCTACGCCTAGGGCGTGTGGTAATATCTATCGGACTACATTACGTATCCGACTCAGTGCTCCAAACAGATTTTGAAAAAAGAAAAGAGATTTGAAATTTCGACTGATTCTGATGGGATACGGTGGCTCAGCGGTTAGAGCGTCGGCACGGTACGCCGTAGATCGTGGGGTCGAATCCCTTCCGTATCAGTTGTTTTTTCAAATTTCTTATTAAAATATTTATAGGGTTTATTATTTTTATAACTGGTAAGTAATAAGTAATTTCTTCTGTACCTACCTATTTTGTCCCTGTCGGCTATGGACTGGTAGTACAGTCCTTATATGGACTGCACTTCTAGTCCACAGTCTGACTTATGCCATTCTGACTTTTCGTAAGATAAGTGCGTATTATAAACTAATTATTATAACATAGACTCACCCCTGTATTCCCCAGAGGCAGAGGAGTATATGTATAGTACACCCACGTTTCGCCGGCTATGTTATAAGTCCCATGTAATAGGGGGTGAGTCTATTGCCATTAACCGGGCGCAATACCGTGCTGCTACTAAGAATTTCCCAATGAAAAAACCCAATAACACTTTGCCCGACTCGGATCGAACCTAAAACCTCGTGCTCAGCAGTCGTGGTTGCTACCGTACTATTCCAACGGGGCAGTCATGCAGATAAGGATAGAAGAATTTTAGAGCTGTCAAACTAGTCCATCAGTGTTTACTTCCTGATTCCGACGATGCAAAGAAATTAATACTTAGTTAGTTTAGGAATTAGTAGTAAGGTAGTTTAGTTGTTTTTATATTTTTGTTTTTGTAAGGGTTAGTATTTGAGAGTGTCACGATGAGGGATATTTAAAAAAAAAACCCTCTTTAATTAATAAAGAATAAAAAAAAATCTTTTACACTGGCAGAATCACCGTAGGTTCGAGAATTTAAATCGGCATGTCATAGATCTCATCTAACTTCTAATTTGCTGTCCTTTTTCTATGAAGTAGGTAACTGTACTAAAGGTAAAAATAAATAATAAACCAGCCTTTAACTATCCCACTACAAAGCAAAGGTCTCTTCTCATATAGAGATTGAACATTATCGCTCACAGCGTGTTGGCGATTCCAGACTATTAAGGCTAGGTTTCCTCGCGATGTTTTCCAGCGTTAGTCAGTGGTGTCTTAGATTGACTAAGAAAGTAATGGTGCTAATTCTCTTGAACAATGAACATGCTCTAAATTAATTTAGACTCACAATCTCTCTTTTTAAGAGAGATCGTTAGAAAAGGATAGAAGATTTTTAGTGCTGTCAAACTAATCCATTTGCGTGATATCAACGAGAATTTAATCGCCACGTCATAAAGGTCTCTTCCAATTTCACGTCAATTGCAAGGACGTAGACTAATTTGACAGCTCTATTTGCTGGCCTTTTTCGATGGTGTTTATTAGAAAGAGATTTATAGTTAGACTAAAATTAGTTTCGCGGGTTACATCGAAATCACACCATTGTCACTTTGTCAGGTTTATATTTTTTTCAGGTGGTCACAATATTCACAATATGTGAAGGAATTAATTATGATGCTCAGCTCGGTTAGTAGTTCAACATATTTTTACAGCGTGTAACAGAAGTCCGAAATAATACTTAAGGGCATGTAGGTATGTATATCATAAAGAGAATCACCTGTGAAAATATTGAATGCAAAAGAGGCATTTTTTTTTCACACAAAATAATTCTTTTGATTTCATTTTCTTCAATAATGACAGATTTCATTATCCTACGCGTGCCTAGTGCTGACTTAAGACATTTATTGAAGGTAAATTACCGGATTCGTGTTGATTCCCCTTTCAGCTGATTTCTAGGGCTGTATTTGAAAGATTTTTGTGAAAACTTTGACCGTGGTTTACTCGAGTATTATTTGGGGTTCGGTTCCAAAACCTATGCTCAAGGATTGTTTATAAGGTACCTTATTACGCCCTTAATGTATTATTTCGGACTTCTGTTACACGCTGTATATCGTTGTTTAAATATTAGATATCTTCTGCGTAGCTACTCTCCATTAAGATTTGCCGCTGTGACCATAATTCGGTCAGGAGGACGTCTATACTAATATTATAAAGAGGTAAAGTTTGTATGTATGTTAGGGGTAACTCTGGAACTACCGATCGATCCGATCCTAAAAATTATTTCACTAATAGGAAGCTACTTTATCCCTGAGTGCTATAGGCTATTTTTTATTCTAAAAAAAAGGTGAGTTTTCAGTAAAAAATAAAAATACTAATCTGAGTTTCAAGTCAGAAAAAAAAACCGGCAATCTAGCTGCTTTGTCAACGTGTGTTCACGGGAAAATTTAATTGAACGCGGACAAAGTCGCGGGGAACGACTAGTTATATATAAACCAGCTAGTAACTGTCCCACTGCAGGGCAAAGGCCTCTTCTCACACAGAGATGAATCGAGCATTAATCACCACGCTATATCTCACTGCATGTTGGCGATTTCAGACTATAAAGTCCAGGTTTTTCACGATGTTTTCTTTCATTGTTATTCAGTGGTGATTTTCTAAGAAAATAGATAAAAAGTGGATTATGACATTGAAAAAGTCACATTGGTTCATGCCAGGTTCGAACCCACACCCTTGGGGGACTTGCAAAGCAGGTCCTCCAATGCGCCACCACGATACTTTTCTATTTTTTACCGACTTACTAAAAGGTGGAGATTACTTTAGTTTATACAAACATACAATTTTGTCTTTTTTTTAGCGATCAAAATGAAAGAAATGGACTTGGGTAAAGTTTTATACTTTCTAAATATGTATTAATTATACTAGCTGCCCCGCGCGACTTCGTACACGTGATTATACTACTTCAACGCCTATTCTACCCCTACCCTACTCTACCCGTACCCTACTCTACCCATACCCTACTCTACCCCTAGCCTACTCTACCCCTATCCTACTCGACCCCTACCCTACTCTAGCCCTACCCTACTTTACCCCTACCCTACTTTACCCCTACCCTACTCTACCCCTACCTTACTCTACCCCTACCCTACCCTACTCTACCCCTTTTTCTCACCTTTTAAACCTTCCCTGGACCTCCACAAATATTTCAAAACCAAAATTATCCAAATCTGTCCAGCCGTTCTCGAGCGTTTAGCGAGACTAACGATCAGCAAGATAAAGATATTTATTTCGTCAAACATGAGTAAAACATCATCACAAATTGGTCTTAAAATTTAGGTTTAGAACTACATGTTTTGCCTTTCATGGCGCACAATTTTTTTTTTATTGAAATTACAATACAAAAGAAATAAAATAAAATCTACTTATATAAAATAACAAAAGATATTTAAATTACTAAACAAGTTAACATTATACATTTTACAAATTTACAATAATCTTTACAATTTTTATAAGATGGATAACGAGATATTTTATCTACCTACTCAAAGAAAAAAGTTTTCAATTCATTTTTATAGATTATATTACATATTTTGTATTATTTTTTATTAAATTAAAAATCTTTTTATCAGAATATGGCGAGAAGTTGACCAGTATGTAATATTTATAAAATAATTATTTTACTTTTTTTTTCCCACAAATTGTCATGATAAATACTTACATGATTATTTTTAATACCCATTCAGGCATTGAAGACGGTTAGTATTTTTTTGCAAAAAAAATCAGCTGTTCCATACATTTATGTTCACATGACTCAACAAAATGTATGGAACAGCTGATGTTTTTTTGCGATTTCAGGGTTGGTCCCATAGTAAAAGTTGTCCTTAACAGCTATAACGCCATGGGGGACACATGGTGTCCGACAAACAATAGAATTTGCATTGTGTCTGCAGTCTGGCAGTCAAAGTGATAATGATGAGTTTAATGACGTCGTGATAGCCTAGTGGTTGTGACCGTTGACTGGCAAGTCAGAGGTATCGGGTTCGAACCCAAGGCGCGCATCTCTGACTTTTCGTAAGTTATGTGCGTTTTATAAATATTATCACTAACTCCGTGCCTCGGAAAGCACGTAAAGCCGTTGGCCCTGCGCCTGATCTCTCTCCGATTGTGTCGGAAGGCCGTCCCATCGGACCATGAGAGTGAGGGAATAGAGAGTGCACCTGTGTTTGCGCACACACTTGTGCACTATAATATCTCCTGCGTAATTGGCTAATCTCCGTTGAGATTGGCCGCTGTGACCGAAATTCGGTCAGGAGGATATTAATGACCCCTTTTAAGGATGCTGGTGTTTTACAAATAACTGTACCTATATTATAAGAAAAAGTATAATGATACCCATGTAGTAAAAAAATTAAAATGGTGTTTAAATTAATATTTTCGTCATGTCCTGTGGTCAATGTTTTTTTTTGAATTTCTCTAAATTGTTGTATGCTGATACGGCAGAATATAAAGATCACATACTTACATAATAAATTGTAAACATCTAACTGCAATATTCCATACAAATAAATCAATAATCTTTTATTCTATTCTATTCACAGTAATCTTATTGCCTTATTATTAAGATTTCTGTGATTCTATTCTATGACGAAACTATTTATGGGTGCATGGTTTACTATGAAACCAGCAATTATCGGAGGCACAAAATAATAAAAATCCAATTGTACTTATAGAGTAGACCAGAGTATTTTTTATTGCACACCATAAGGAAAATACCTAAAAAAAGTTATCTCATTTCGTTATCACAGAAAAGGAGTACCTCAAGACGTCTGAAAAAGATTGGAACTGGACAAGTACTACGCACATGCGCAATGAAGTTAAGAGATTACAGCGATCACTCGACAATACAGAGTTCGATTATGACACGTTCAAAAATTTCCAAAATAATTTGATTAATGACCCTCTTTTGGGCAAACCTGGTTTTTCTTGGATCTGGGATTTGTTTAGACCGAGACCGAGACCAAAGCCAAAGCCTAAGCCGACGATTAAGACGACGACTAAGACGACGACTAAGACGACGACTAAGCCGACGACTAAGACGACGACTAAGACGACGACTAAGCCTACGACAAAGACGACAGAAAAGACAACGACAGAAAAGACAACGACAAAAAAAACAACGACAGAAAAGACGACGAATAAGACGACAACAGAAAGGACGACGACTGAGTATGACCAAATCGATGTTATTGAAGATAACAATAATGATGATAATGTTGATAACGATAATGTTGATAACGATAATGTTGATAACGATAACGATACTAATGTTGATGGGAATGATGATACTAATGTTGATGGGAATGATGATTCTCCGTCCACAAGTACCAGTTCATCTACTAGATTGACCAGATGTACTACATCGCATCCTTTGCCGCCGTGTAAGTTAAGTTTATGTATTTAGCTTTGATATAAAGTAGAATCTGTTTATTATGACTCCGCTTATATAAGGAGTCGCCCTTAGAGTATAAAGAAAATATAGAGCAACCCTATAGAAGTATGAACTGTGAGCACGGGTATGAACAACGCGGTCGCGACACGAGCTCCGTTTGCGATCATACCTCGATCAACTACGTTTCAACTAAGCTCCACGAGCGAAAAAGTTACATTTTAGCTTATATCATGGTTAACTGCCGAGTTAAATTTTGAAAAACGTCTAGAAAACATAATTTGAAAAAATGACATTTTAACATTTCTGTGGTGAGACCTGCTTTCGCTCCGCACAAGGCAATGTGGTTGACGTTATCACTCTATATTTTCTTGAATACTCTATGGAGTCGCCATAGCCGGACACGGCGTGGAGTTATGATTTTATGATGACGTAATTACATAGCCAAGTTTGGTTTTCACCAAAGAGGCAGTCATGAAATTAATTTTTTCAACATTCAATCATGAAATAAGTTACTTATCTCGAAGTTTTAATACTATAACATGTTATTATATTTTTATCTTTTCAGTGGACCCGTCATTTGTATTAAGTGAGTAAAAACTTAAAGTATACAAATTAATTAGTCTAGTGGTGGTGACCGTTGACTGGCAAGTCGGAGGTCTCGGGTTCGAAACTTCGAACCCAAGGCGCGCACCTCTGACTTTTCGTAAGTTATGTGCGTTTTATAAATTAATTATCACTCTCCGTGCCTCGGATAGCACGTTAAGCTGTTGGCCCTGGCTGTCAAGTGTATGCGCAAACACAGGAGTCCTCATTCTCATAGTCCGATGGGACGGCAATCCGACACGACTGGAGAGAGATCAGGCGCAGGGCCAACGGCTAAATAAAATATAATAATACGCGCCAAACTTACGAAAAGTCAGAGGTGCGCGCCTCGGGTTCGATTCTGAGATCTCTGACTTACCAGTCAACGGTCACCACCACTAGACTATCAAGACTCAAATTAGAAATGATAAGTCTTGCATGACACACAGCCGGAGTTCGGCCGCTGTCAAAACTTACTCTCGTAGCTCGTAGCCAGATCCCGACTTGTCTTTTGTCATTATTGTGGAAATTAAAAGTAATTTATAAATTAAATTATACTTTTTCAGGCAGTGGTTAGTATTTATGAGCAAAATTTTTTATGATTAATTCTTCATTCTTCTACATTTTCTTTGAAATTGGCGCAAAAACAATTCTTTTGCGCCGATTCTAAAAAACGTTAAATTGAAGTAGGTAGGTACTATCATGCTGACGTAGGTACCTTTCTCGCTCGCCTCAATCTATTTAAACAAAGCCTTTGCCCACATAAGTAAAAAGAACTTTTTATTATATCTCTAAGACATTTATTTTGATGATCAAAACTATCAAAATAAATGATCATAATAAGTAAATTTGATCAAGTAGTCTAGCCAGTATTTTTCATCAAACTTGGTTAAAAAAAGGGCAGAAAAAAGAAAAAAAGGAATTACTTATGGCACAGATTACTAAATAGTTATGGCCACAGAGGGCCAGAGTGTCGTTTTAGATATGTCTATAAAATATTTATTTTGATCAAGAGGTCAAATCTACAGCTTGGCAAAAGAGAGTCTGAGGCGGTGACAGCTGGAACTAAAAATAAAAATCTTAAAAACGAAGTTTTTGAGTACTAAAATAACTTAAAAGTGATTAATTTGATTATCTTTGATGACGAAAAATTGACATAGAAATATGTAAGTACCAAATAAATTGTAATTTTGAATTGTAGTACCTATGAGAAGTGCGCTAGTGGCGCCCCCAATTTTTGAAGACTCTTTTTTGCCAAACTATATTTTAGATTTACCTCTTCTAGTATGCGATAGCCTTTTTTTCAAGCAAGAAAAACATTGTTCAAGGGCGTAATGACAATATTTACCGCTACACGCAGTATGATTTCTTTCTTTTAATAATTGTTATTTGACAAAATTCCATTAGGTAAGTATATTAAAGTAATATTGACAGAGATATGACTCTCAAAATCTTAAAAAAAAAATGATTTGAGTTCGGTAATATTCAAATGACATAGTATTAAACTTCGTTCGTATGGAGCGCACTCGGGGACATTCCTCCTAATAAGGAGGTGTTTAGCTTTGCCTGTAACATTTTATGTTTGCAGCGGAAGGATCCAATCATACTAAAGACATTAA
Organism: Protodeltote pygarga; assembly: GCA_936450705.2. NCBI lineage: Eukaryota > Metazoa > Arthropoda > Insecta > Lepidoptera > Noctuidae > Protodeltote > Protodeltote pygarga. The sequence continues at coordinate 860,906 of OW388274.2, forward strand.
TGAAGATGAGAATAAGGGTAAGTTACAGTTTACTGATGGGTGACCATAATAAAATTATGTAGGGTTATTTGTAAAACACTAGCATCCTTAAAAGGAATCATTAAACTCATCATTATGAATAACTTTTACTATGGGGCCAACCCTGAAATCGCAAAAAAAAATCAGCTTCATCTTTATGTTCACATGACTCAACAAAATGTGTGGAACAGCTGTTTTTTTTTGCAATTTCCGGGTTGGTCCCATAGTAAAAGATTTTCATAATGATGAGTTTAATGACCCCTTTAAAGGATGCTGGTGTTTTACAAATAACCCTGTATAGGTTGTCTAGTCAAGTGGTATGGTAAGCCATGTCAGGGGTCTAAGGGCGGTTTAAATATTAAACTCTGATATTTATTTACTTCTTAACTTTCGCGTTTTAATAATTACAACTCTGCGCTGATTGGACAAGGTAATCACATGACACTAGGTGGGATTGGTTGAGAATGTACCTATACCAACCACGTCCTCTTACAATGTTGTGCATGTCGCACTTCATATAATATAATTAATATTAAATTGATTAATTTATTTTTACTATTTAATATTAAATTTAATAATAATGTTGTGTATTTTATTTTTTCAGATCCAATGAAAAAGAAAAATAAATATTTAGCTCCAAAATTCGGACATAATCCGATACATTATATAGATGATGAATGATACGAATATTATACGAATTAAAATTTATTATATTTAAATTACCGGCTTTCTGTTTATTAGATACAACTCACTCAACCAAGAACACAACACGTTGCGTTGTCGTTCTGCCATGCCTCCTCCAGAGCCAATCGTCGCTGAACACCTAAATCCTTTTATTTTGTGGCCGGAGGGAGTAAAAAATGCCTTCCGAATACCGCACGTCTGAGGACGTACGGTTACGTGGGGCTCGCACCCACTAAAAATGTCCCCCCCCTGCGTGTTCCTCGCACTCCATCAGTCGGGGCCGGGTACTGCAACCGCGCTTCGCAGCCCCGTCTAGTGCCTGCCTGTAGGCCCGCTCAAAAATTTGCGCTCTGGGGGGCAATGTCCTGGCGTCCAAGTTCCTGGACATAGCCCCAACACGCTCTAGGCCTATCGGGCAAGGCGGACGGCATACCGGGTTTCGACCACCTAATTCCTTAACCTAACCAAACTATATGCTTCGGTATATTATACCGAACTGCATATTATGCAGTTTAATATGATTTGTAGTTGGAGTTAACGTTACTATCGCGGACACGAACGCTGCACCACTTTGCGCTCAAAATGCTTTGAACGATGCTACGTGCGTAGGGGCGCAGCTAGCGCTACGTTCGGATGCCGGGTGCAAGCGATTCTAACCTTAAGAGTGGTGTACCCCCAAGTAGCACAGAAGCGCTGTATATCAGCTGAATCACTGTCCACAATCGAATCTTCAGCTGTACAAGCCAGCTGAATAATAGCGTTAGAGGCGCCTTCTCAGCTGATATAACTGATATTTTCTTTTTCTTCTCTAGGTAAGTATTTATTCCACTATTTTCAGCATCTTCCATTAACCTTTTGGCCACTTCTGATAGTGGATTTTTACCAACCCGGAGCATTTGTTTGATCATATGTAACTTGTTCTCAAATGGATACGCGCTAAAAGTACTTAGTGCTCCGTACATTTTAACTTCAGCAGTAACGTGCAGTAAGTTGTGGACATTACTTGTTACATATGCGGCTCCGTAGAAATCTTTATAATGTTCAACATAATGTCTCAAAAGTTCTTCTGCCACAGGTAACAAATAATGGTAAGTTTCACTGGAACAAATGGTTATTCCGCAGTAGAGCATCAAAAAGTGTGAAAACGCATTTGATGGCAACACATCACGCAGAATAACTGAGGTAGTAAAAGAAAGATCTGAATTCAGATGCTTTCCAATACGCTAAGTAATCAAGGTTTCGCACTGAACGGTGAATTTCAAATGGTAATTTACATTTGTTTAGAAAATTCGTTACTCTTTCAATATCAGTGGCACGCCATTTTGTGATGTATTTACCGAAATTTCCATCACGCCAACCTATAAGCAATCTTTTCATGATCCCTAAATCAATAAGGTGGAGCGAGTCGCTGACTGGGATATTCTTTACCATATCAATCGGTAGTCGTAGCAATGGTGAGTCAGTTTTATGGTGCGCACCATAAGCTTTGTTCCGGAACCCATCATCAGTTCTATCAGCACATCTGGAGTCAGGAAAGACAACGGTATGCGAAGTGTGTGAATACTCTCCAACTGTTACACATTTCAGACAACCGTGCTTGCCGTTGAAGTTACAAACACCTGAAACAGATAGAAAAGTAGGTATATATGTTAGAAATTATGTTAAAATTCGAATGACTGATGTGACTAATATATACCTACATACAAGTACCTTTTATGTAAGCTCTGGCAGGTGAATCGCAAATAAAACACCGTATCTTGATTGTGTACCTTCTTCCAGAATTTTTAAGGTAAAGGCCCTCCCGAAGCAATATTTCCATTTCATTTATAAAATCTTCCAAATAAGTGTTCAAATTCTTCGGTTTCCCTATTCCGCAATAAATGCCAATAACGAATGGCCTGAAGCAAGGATTTTCGAATACGTTGCAAAGTATAGGCCAAAACTCTTTTTTGGAACTTTTGAAGATTGGTAAACCATCCATGTTTATATTCAACGAAATTATTTCTGGAGCCTCTTCCCAACGAAGCAATATTTTTTGCAATATAATTCCGTTGTGCCAGTATTCGCCTCCATCGATTGTTTTTAATGTGATCTGTCTGGGTGTATCTAAAATAGTCCTGGGGTCATTAGGCAAAGTATTTGGAATAAATTCATTAATAATTTTTGATAAATCTCTTAAAGCTGCGAGTGATATATTTTTTTCAATAGCCCATTTTCTTATATTTTCACGAAATAAATCTTTTTTTTCATAATTACTACACACACTGGACCTGTTAGTACTTTCAGAATCGTTACAACACGTTACGGAACCATTATTTTCTAATATTCGCTGTACACTTGTAGAGCTTTGTCCGTCTAAATCTGGAAGTCCTTCTACACCAACATTTTCGGATACGGAACCCTCCCGTTCCAAAAGTTCGTTCGTTCTTGAACCATTATTATTTACGAAAAGTGTAGCTTGTTCAGTGTTTCCAATATTATTTGTATCCCTGTTTAAAATTCCCAAGTATTCTGCATAAATTTTTCGGCGTATTCCGCCAGTTCTTCTTTTATGTTTCCACATATCACAATATCACTGCTGGCGGATCAAAAAATAAGTCTTTAAGATCTTGTTTAACTGCATTAGCAGATTAATTGCCCAAGCTAGTACAAGTATTCGGCTGTAACCGGGATAATGGGTTACAAGTGATCTAATTTATAGTAGTTTGCTGTAATTTAGCATTATATAGTCACCCATTGTGATCGTGTGGGCTAGATAAGTGCTATTATAAGTTTACATGTACCAAGCTGATTAACAGTATTATAGTTCAACTGTGTGCAGCAAGACGCATTATATCATTGTTATTTGAAGTCACAAAATAATGATTGCATTATAGTTAATCACATGTTCTTTCTTAAAACGCGAATGTTTTAAGGGTACACTTGTGGGCTTCAATTCAGGATATAGCTTAGTTAAAGTCCACAAAAATGCTAAATTACAGCTTACCAAACTATTGATTGCTCAAAGCTGTATAATACTGAACTGTTTACCTATATTAAGGCTTGCAGCATTACAATGTTGCCTCTGTGATGCTCATTATAGTTATTATACAGACGAAAGCGTAACTTTCAGCTGTTGCAGTTCGGGTGTACTCTAATAAGTCCTTATAAATGCTTAAGTTACCGATGTGGACCTTTTGTGACATCTTACAATGCAGTTTTGTGCTTGTTGGGCCGGCTTTGTCCACGATAGTACGTGTGTTATTCATTGAACAATATCAATTGATCCAAGTAGGTAAAGATTGAAATATTTATTTTATTTATTTATGTACACACAATAAACATAAAAAATGTAAAGGCATTTTAAAACTATGAGTACAAAGGCACTGCTTATTTCAATTGTAAATTTCTTCCAACAGGCTTGTGATAGGAAAAACTAATAAAACATTTGTAGTCACTGCGTGTATGATATTTATATTGTTTTTTTTTTATGATTACGCACCCGCGGAAATTGATGGACTTACTTTATCAAAAACATAAAATAGTCTTTAAAATTTGGACAGTGGTGTACCTACGTACATATAGATTCGAGCAGATCATGAGATCGTAAATAAAATTAATTTAATGTTTTGTGGTGTGGATATCAAATGGAGCTAAAAATATATTATGTGAATACTTTTTCCTTTTCTTTGGTATGTTTTTTTTTTGGGATATACTTAGATAGAAATAGATATAATAAATAGATTATAATAAATCCACAATTATATTTATCACAAATCCAAAATATGGTAAATGTGCGCTCATTGGAGGTATTTGGCCATAATTGCCACGCTGGGCAAGCGAGTTGGCGATCGCAGTAGCAGATGATTGGTGTAACACAGAAGAATACTGCTGCCCATCCTCGGGATCTTTCCCTTTGTCGCTTCTTACGACACCCGCGGGACGAGTAGGGGTGGTTCTATTCTTGGGCCGGAAACCACACGGCACAGATACCTTATAGCTCAGGTCTTTTGACAGTTAACTTCAAACTATTTCATTATGAAGAAAAGGCTAAGATTTAGCGCACTTTGCCTTAACTCTAACTTGATACATCTTGACAAAGTCTTGCGCAAAAAAAATAGACAATGGTGCTGATTCTCTTGTACCTACAACCTGCTAAACTAATTTTAGTCTAACTATATCTCTTTCTAATACAACACCATAAAAAGGACAGCAAATGGAAATATAAAATTAGAGCTGTCAAATTAGTCGTAAATACGTCCTTGCAATTGACGTAAAATTAGACGAGACCTCTATCATGCCGACTAAATTCTCGTTGATATCACGCAAATGGACTAGTTTGACAGCACTAAAAATCTTTTATCCTTTTCTAATAATCTCTAATTGAAAGAGAGATAGTGAGTCTAAATTAGTTTAGAGCGTGTACAAGAGAATTGGCACCAATGATAGGATTATGGTACGAATTTGAAAAAAGTTTTGTATTCTCATCTTGATCTTACAAATAAAGTTTAAGTTTTGCAAGCGCGTGGGTGAGGGTTCAAACCTGGCATGTACCAATGTGACTTTTTCAATATGTACTTTCTTAGTTAATCTAAGACACCACTGACTAATGGTGATAGCACGTTAAGCTGTTGGCCCCGGCTGGCAATTGTACATCTTTGACAGTCGTTACGGGTAGTCAGAAGCCCGTAATTCTGATCACCAGTCCTACCAAGGGGTATCGTGTAACCCAGTATCTGGGTTGTGGAGGTCTGATAGGCAGTCACTCCATGTAATACACTGGTATTCAGCTGCATCCGGTAGGACTGGAAGCCGACCCCAACATGGTTGGGAAAAGGCTAGGCAGATGATGACCTGTAGGTATTCTCTAGAAGGGGTAGGCAGAGGTATAGGAATGCAGTATACCCACATAAGTAAAAGAACTAATGATAATGATATCATCATTAAAGAAATATGCAAAAAAAAGTCTGAATAAATTGTAGCTTATTATTTATTTTTATTAAAAAAAGTAAGGTACAAAAGGACACTTTATATTTTTAACAAGATTTGTCAAATTTACTCGTCTAGTCTAATAATAAATATACAAAGTACGGCAGTGTAATGAGTATTATTAATTAAAAACTATTACGAACAATTTTGTTAACTTTTAGCATCACAATTATGGTTTCTAGCTTTTCGTTTTTATATAATACAGTTCATTTTAAAGGTATAAATCTATAACTTTAAACTAAGTAGGTTATTATACAGATTGGATATTCGGGCGATAATTTACTTAAATTTAACTTTTTTCGTAAATATATAGGTAATAGTAAACTTTTAAAAGTAAAAACGTCTTTCTTTAGGCGCACTTCTTCTGGACTGTAAACGAAACTACCGTTATGCTCGGGTTGGTGACGCTGAATCGGGTTAACTCGGCTCTAGTCGGCTTTTTATATTTTTGAATTTAAAAATGGTAAATAAGCTTTTATTTTTATTTCTTTCGTGTAGTGGACACATTTTTTTGCTAGGTATTTCTGGAGTTTATAACGTATTCGAGGTTAGTTTCTATGAAAATACCTAAATAAAATTCAAAAATTCAGAACGAAATCTCCATATTGATTAAAAAAAATATATATATTGATAGGTTGCTCTACACAAGCGTCCGACTATCCGATCCTTAGTTATGAATTAGCTCGCATTTGTAAGATCTTTTCATGATAAGTTATGACATAGTTTTGTAGGAAAAAGAAGAAACAGAGTGCTTTTCAGCTCATTTCAGCATTGATTATCTAGCTAGCGAAGATATATGACATTTTTTATAACAATTGGTAACTATATTTCGGTAACTATGTTATTCTATATTCTAACTTAAATTAAAAGTATTATATTAAAAACAATTACTCTGTAAAAAAATACAAGTAAAAAGACTGGAATTATATATTTTATTTGACTTTTATTTATAGAGTAAGGCTGTTTTTCCCAATGTATCCACTTGTCATCGGGTATAGTGGGAAAAAAATCCCAAATACTTTAAAATATATGATTCAAATCTTGTGTTTACAGAATACATTTACAGATACAAAGGCAATCAACAATCGTGTTTTCGTTACACTATACATAAATATTTCATGCCAAATTACGCAAATTTTAATCATGTGTAGAAAAAAAAGCAAAGCTGTGCTTTACTTAATTTTCCACGTGTTAATTTAGTTCAAGTATCCTTGCAAACGATAATACAAACAACCAGTATCATTTAATTCTGTAATTAGAAAAAGAAAACAGTTGCAATTCAAAAACAACGGATAATCAAGTTTCTAAACGTATATAATTGATTGATCAAATATGACATTGACAGCTGTCAGATAAGAATATTTTTCAGGATATTTTTTTAAATCGACTTTTTAATTTTGCGTAATCGTAGTAATAGTAAGAAACACGTGTTCAGTTCATTTAGTCCTGCGTAGTCGTTGGATCAATCCTTAGTACTGATAGCCTCCTCCTTGGCTGGGTGGGACGTAGGTTTGGCTTGGTGGGACGTAGCCTTGGCCGCCGGTGCCGGGGCTTGTTGGGCCGCCGCCGTAGTTTTTGTTCACCGGGGGGTCGGGGTACCGGGCCTCACCTTCATATGTCACCTAGAAAATAGGATAAGATGTTTACAATTTATTAATACCTACCCTTTAGAGGATTTTATAATCTACTAGCTGCTAGGCTCGACTTTGTACGCGTAATTATCCTACCTCTGCACCCTTGATTATTTATATGCTCTGCACCTATTCTACCCTACTCTACCAGTCGCCATTTTGTTTTTTTCAAAGTGGCGGCGCAGGATGAGCTAGTATATATGAATAAAAGGCACTTAAGCAAACAAAAAATGTCAGCAACATGATGTCCTAGTGTCACGTTGCTAAGATATTTGGAGTTAAAGATCCATAAATAAGTTCCCCTTTACCAGTACCGGCGTTAGGGGGCAAATTTGCAGGGGCGCCGTCTTGAGTCTTTAACCCCCCGTGCTCTATACCCTCAATACAGTGTTACGCCAGTAAAAAATTAATACTCGTATGTGGGCGCCAAAATATTTTTGCCCAGGGTGTCAGTGGCCCTAAGGCCTAAGTGTTGCTCTTTACAGTTATTGTATCAAGAGTCAGTAGGTAGTGTAGGTACAGTCGGCAAAGGAGTTAGTTGGCAGGGGCGCTAGTTAAGGTAGCAATTTTTTCAAGATGTCATCAATATAATTAAATGTTACCATATTTTCTGAAAGTACGACTGAGACCTATACAAAACTAAACAATTTTAACAACCACATTCAAGGTTCCATAACAAACTTCATCCTTAACTAGCGGACCTATCAACCTAAATCCTTTGCCGACAGTACCTTACAATATATACGCTTACCTCAGCATTAAATCCGTTCTTCCAATCGGCGGTGTACTTGACAATTTGCGTGCGTCCATCAGGTAATGCTACCCTGTACTCTCCCCTCGTGATGTCACCATCGGAGATCGCGTTGTGGCTGTAATCGTTGCCATCTTCAGCCACCTGGTGGGTACAACAGAAATAGGTATATATTTTTTAATGGTCTTTGTAGTACAATGGCGGACTAATTCAGGGGCCCAGGGCTGCAAAATTACATGGGGCATCTGGTCTCCTCAAAAATTGTCGGTTTTGTAGGGTAAATCTTGTAAAAACTTGACTTGGAACCGACTCCGAAACGTTTTAAAGTTATTTCAAGCTTTTTAGTTCCTTTTGAAGTCGGTTTTATTTTTTATTAAAAATTTTTTTTTTCACGATTTTTAGTGGTGCCTAGAATTAATCCCCCTCCCAGACTTATGTGAGGCTAATATTTGAAATCCTTATGAAAAGCCCATTCAAACGATACCTCACACGATATTTTTTATCTTGGATGATTATAGGAGGGGGGGGGGGGCTGACCACGTATCCCCCCTCTTCTTCTGCCATCGACTGCACGTATAAACAAAGCAATATTACTTGTTACGACAATTCTGCTATAATCCTACGAGGAGTTCCGTTTCATATCTCGTAAGTTCATGATCAGATCACGATAATTTTTCTATGGGACCACCTCGGGAGTATACCCTTTTGATTACAAAAATAATTTTGAAAATCGGCCCACAACTGAAGGAGTAATCGCGTAACAAACAAACAAAAAAAAAAAAAACAGTCGAATTGAGAACATCCTCCTTTTTGGAAGTCGGTTAAAAAAAGTTAATGCGCTCGGCGAATTATATGCAGAGCGGACCTCCATTAGTCCGCTAGTCTCCAATTTGTTTATGATACGCAGTATAGCGCACTATTCGCCAAGACGACGTAGAAGCGTACAAACCTGATAGGCGAAGTCGAAAGGCATGCCGGGCTCGTGATGGTGATGGTCCCCGTGATCATGGTTGCCGCTGTGATCGTGATGATCATGATGGTCGTGATGATCGTGATTCTGAAATAGTAAAATTAAAACATAAACATAACATATCATAGATTCACTCCTGTATACCTCAGAGAGGGTAGGCAGAGATATATGCAGTGCACCCACGATTTGCCGGCTATGTTACCTATATGTACCATGTAATAGGGAGCGAGCCAATTACCATTAATTGGGCACAATTCCAGACTCCTTGCTGCCACAAAAAAAATCTAATGGAAATACACAATAACACTTTGCCCGACCCGGGGATCGAACTCAGGACCTTGTGCTTGCTACCACTAGACCAACGAGGCAGTCAATGGCAAAAAGGCAGGCAAAATTAAAAATTATAATATGTATTTAATCTACATAATATCTTTAGGTAAATATGCCATCCTTACTAATAAGTATTATAATTAATGTAGGTACTCACGCCAGGAGTCGGAGAGGGTCCAGGTCCAGGGGTGGGGGGCCCTGGGGGGATGTAGGGGCGCCCTGGAGTGGGACTCGGCCTGTAGGGTGGCGGGGTAGGTTGCTGAAATCAAATTAACATAAAATTTAACAAAACAATAATATTAAAATTAAATTAACATAACTAATATTCACACTAAGTATATATATTATTTTGATAGAAAGGAACATTTATCAAAGTATTATGTATTACATTATTTGTAGCTTTTTTTGCCGTGTGATTTCCGGCCTAAGAATAGAACCACCCCTATTCGTCCCGCGGGTGTTGTAAAAAGCGACAAAGGGAAAGATCCGGAGGATAGGCAGCAGCATTCTTTTGTGTAACAGCAATCATCTGCTGAGCGCACAATAGTGGCGCGCATTGGGAGAGGCCTATGTTCAGCAGTGGACTAATACCGGCTGATGATCATGATGATGACGATTTGTAGTTTTTTACAAAGTACAATCTCGAACAATAAACTCTTACAATGTGGTGGCTTTATTTTCTGAGATAGAGAAATATATACATAAGATATTTTAAACACGTATGGTCATATTTGACAACTGGATGTACAGTCGGCAAAGGAGTTAGGTTGACAGGTCCGCTAGTTAAGCATGAAGTTTTTATGGAAGCTTGCATGTGGTTGTGTAAAATTGTTTAGTTTTGTATAGGTTTCAGTCATACCTTTTCAGAAAATATGATAAAATTTAATTATATTAATGACATCTTGAAAAAAGCGCCCCTGCCAACCCAACTCCTTTGCCGACTGTACTTAACTGTAGGTAGCCATTGCCAAGTCAAGCAAAAGACCTATTTTTTGGAATACCAATTATTTTTTTACCTTATTTCCATTGTTATTGGTGGGGAATGGAATCGGGGGTGGTTCGTAGTTGTACCCCTTGCTCGGCGGAAGGTACTCGTTCCCTCCTGCTGCTAACGCCATCACGAAGAGGGTAGAAGATACGAGGGAAGAGAGCCACATCTAGAAAGAAAAAAGTATACATTAATCCTATGTACATATAAATAGGCAAAGACAATAAAGATAAGTACCATTTTCTCTTCTGATCGTGAATAATATGGCTGTTGCATAATAATTTACGTTTACTGAAGTTATGCTAAAAAAAAAATATGACAAGCACAATTTATGACAAATAAACCGATATGACTAGGATAATATTATTCCTATTAATTGTTATGCAAATAAAAAATATGCCAAACATTTTATGACAATCGAAATTAGGACAACAATATTATGCGAACGAAGAGGATATCCTAATATGCACATGACTCCGAAAGGAACCGTCCATTAATCACGTGAGGCTCGAAAGGCAAAAATTACGAAATATCACAAGGGGGAATAAGTATATCACGTGTATTTTTTTTTTCGTAAAACCCGCGGTTTCTAAACCGAAAAGGGGCGTGTAATGTAAGAGATAATGTAAGAGTAATGTGAGAAGAAGAAGAAGATAACATTCTAAAACTTTTAAGATTCTTTGTAGGTACCGTACTAAAACATACACGTGATTTTGCGTGGTTGGGTTTGGGGGGGTTAGTATCACCAAAAGTCTGAGGTGCGTGCCTGAGTTTTGAAACGACCTTTGACTTGACTGTCCAACGGTCTTACCTCCAGGCGGTCTTACCCTTACACTAGTGCTTGCGAGTTACAATAATCGTACCTACTATAATTGCCATATATATTACACTATGTTCAGCAATGTTCACAATACGCGCCATAATTTATTAGTTTTTGTCAGACTGACAGTAACGTTGTAATTTTAAATAAAACATGCCGCTAGCTAAGCTTTGCATACAATACTCTTTATGGGAAAATGTATGGATAGCATAAAACAACGTTTTTAATCAAGTTTTATAGTCCATCCGTATCAGTTGTTTTTGTTTCACAAAAAGTATTAAGAAAATTGGTTATATCGCATCGGTGACTTCTAAAACTGCAAAGTTTGGAACACTGAGTCGGATACGTAATGTATTCCGATAGATATTACCAGACGCCCTAGGCGTAAAAAGAGATTTGAAATTTCTGAGCTAATTCTGGACGTCGATTCAGGTCACGTTTACCATAAAAATGCATTGTCATCGGAACTGAACGAACATGCAAAAAATCAACTCCGTAGAATAAGAGGAAGTGGTTCTAATTCAGCTTGCAAGATTCCACCCGAACAAACATACATTGCAAGTTAAATAAAAGCTTGTAAAATAATGATATGCAGTTATTCCTGTATCGCGAGTGTTTGACATCTTTATAATTTCACAATAATAATATTCTCTTGACCAAATTTCGGTCACAGCGGCAAATCTCGATGGAGATAAGCTATCTACGCAGGAGGTATTAAAGTGCACAAGTATCATCATCCTCCTAGCCCTATTATTCTCAAACTTTGTTGGGATCGGCTTTTAATCTAACCAGATGCAGCTGAATATCAGTTTTCTAAGGCGCGACTGTCTGTCTGACCCCCGCAACCTAAAGGTCCTATACGATATTCTAAGGTTAGATCAGTTGTAGTTTTATGAAGGTACTGACTCCTTATATTGACTGTCAAAGATCTTCATGAAAACCGGGGTCAACGGCTTAACATGCTTTCCGGGGCACGGAGCAGGTGATAATTAATTTATGACACGCCCGTAACTTAAGAAAAGACAGAGAAGCGCCTTGGGTTGGAACCTGAGACCTTTGCCTATAATTCGATGGGACGGCAATCTGACATGACGACCGGAGAGAGATCAGGCGCAGAATCAACGGCTTGCTTTCCGAGGCACAAAGAAAATACCTTAACGACTATTTATATACGCCAATATATATTTAGATACGCCAAGTGTCGCGGGTTCGTTTCCCGCTCGTATCCTATCTCTATTTAATTTCCTCTCATTTTTATATTATCTATTATTAATGTAACTGCGTTTTAATATAACAACAAACGTCTTTATGTTTAATTTTCGATTTGTCTGCTTACCGTACTACAATGCACGTATTGCATGCGACGCACATACAAACATACAACGTGTTTATGTATATCAAGATGGAGGTCACGTTCGTTGCAGTGCCAATATGAAGCAGAATTTATTTGGTCATTACTGATGTATAAATAACTATTGTACGTCTTTACTTGTGTGATGCATCTATAAATAAGTATAAAATAATAATAAATAAATCAGCCTGTAACTGTCCCACTGCAGGGCAAAGGCCTCTTCTAATACAGAGAAGGATTGAGCATTAATCACCACGCTAGCTCGCTGCGTGTTGGCGATTTCATACTTTAAGTCCAGGTTTCCTTACGATGTTTTCCTTCAGCGTTAGTCAGTGGTGTCTTAGATTAACTAAGAAAGTACATATGACATTGAAAAAGTCACATTGGTACATGCCAGGTTCGAACTCACACGCGTTTGCAAAGCGGGTCCGTAACCAATGCGCCACCACGCTACAAATAGACCAAAAATGTTTTAAAACCTTACAAGGAACATAGAGTTCAGATTGTAACACAGTTAACTAACTGTACCAGTTAAACAAAGATTCTCGTAAAATTTTTGACCTAAAAAACACAAGGAAACTCGATCAAAGTACACGCAAGTAATCCATCTCCTAGAGCGAGGGCGTTTGACAGTATCTAATTCTGTCAGGCTATATTTGCTGCTATTTGTGGTATATTTCTCAGAAACAATGGATCGTTTCGTAACGAAGTCAATTCGCGTGGATGGAGTCCCTCATTAGAAGTGGGTAAGGCATGGTGCGACTGCTAGCGATAAGAACGTGGCTGGGTGATTTTTTGGGGTGAGTGGAGGAGTTCGCAGTCAGGATGGGATAGGGGGAGAAAGTTTGATAGGTAAAACAGGGAACTGACTCTTGAATCACGAACTCAATTTCAATCCAAATCAATGTTTTTGCTATCAATAATATAAGTAATTTTTTTTTACATTTAACGGTTTTGTCATTAGAACTAAAGCTGTGTACCAAATATCAGATCAATATGTCAACAGGAAGGGTGTGAAAAATCGATTATTAAATTTGAACCAAATAATAAACAGGGCAAGCTAAATAAAACCGTTTACAAAATTTCTTAATCAACCAGGAACCAGCGCGCATTGACTCTTATATATATACTACAATTATGTATATCTGGAATTTTTCCTTTTACAGAAATGTGTATTTTACTTAGTTCAATCTGAAGATTGATTTATGGCTTGAAATTAATTAAGGAATCGCTAAAATTGTTGGTACTTGAAGAGAGACTGACAATTCTATGCCGGCAAAGCCCCAGGCTAGGTAGTTTTATTGACTATAAAACCACCATTAAGAAATTTATTAATCTTAAAACTGGTTGTGTTGTAGTTACGCAGAAATTCTATAAATCTATCAATTTTGTCAGTCAACGATATCTAGGAGGCCTTTCAAATGTTGCAATTCCTAGTTATTTCCGCATTGCTCTTCCATAATTATAAGTAAGTAAGTAAGTAAAGTCTACTGTCACACATCTATTTTGTGGGTCTTAGATCTAACCTGCGCTTTTTGTTTCAAAAGTTTAGAAATGCCATTTAATTTATTTCTTTCTTTATCATATGGTGATGTCACAATCTAGTGTCAAATTTTTTAGACACGGCTTTACACACCGCTGAAAAATCTTTCAAATGTGCTGATTTCCTCATGATGATTTCCTGCTAAAACGCACAAGAATTCGAAAAAGCAGAGGTGCTTGACTAGGTTTTGAACCTACGACCTTTGACTTTACAGTCCAACGATCAGACCACTTCGCTATCACTGCTAAAAATTTTAGTTATTCAATTCTTGTCAGTTAAGTCAGTCACGTTGGTCAGTCAAAGTTGATCAAAGTCGCTGCCATCGAGACCTAGCTTTATATAACGTTCAGTATATCAGCGTAACTTTCCTCTCCGCTAACCGCTGTCACTGTGACCACATCCTAAAGGTGGTATCATGTTTATTTAACGTTCTTCGTAGCCACCCGACTGTAAAGATGTGCTCTATTGTTTTATAATTTTCGCCCATGACTTGGCGAATAGCAAATATTTTTTTGATTTCTGTCTGATGTCTGTTCTCTCAGGTGTACTGGTTTGCTCATGATGGTCTTCTTCACCGTTTTAAGCACTCACTCACATAGTCAAGGTCCATGAAACTGAACAACTTTCCCCAAGGATCATAGGTTGAAATCTGAAAATCGAAAATTGACTTTTCATACAAACTGACAGGTCACGTAACTCACTTTTGTATGAGAAGCTGAATTTTCGTTTTCAAATTTCGACCTATGTTCCTTCCTTGGGGAAAGTTGTTCAGTTTCATGGATAAAAATTTGGATGGTCATACAAAAAAAATAATTATTTATTTAATCTTCATGCAACATGTACATTGGCGGACTTAATACTTTGGGCATTCTCTACCAGTCAACCATAGGGTGGTGAAGAGATGAAGAAGCAGGAAAATTCGGGTTAATAAAAAAAATTACATTTAAAAAAAAAAGTAGGAGCCCACCGGTATCGGGAAAATGGTCCAAGCTACCAACTACATTATTATTAGGTGCTAATTATCTATAAGTTTATCTATTATTACAGATCTTTTTTATAATAGACTCACGCCTGTATTCCCCAGAGGGGGTAGGCAGAGATGTGCAGTACACCCACGTTTCGCCGGCTACGTTTTAAGTTCCATGTAAAAAGGGGCGAGCCTATTGCCATTAACCGGGCACAATTCCAGACTCCGTGCTGCTACTGAGAAATAGCTAATGGAAAAATCCAATAACACTTTGCCCGACCCGGGGATCGAACCACAACCTCGTGCTCAGCAGTCGCGCTTGCTACCACTAGATCAACGAGGCAGTCTTACAAATTGTCTTGTCCAAAAGGATTTACGAGAGACAACTGCTGCTGATAAGTGCTTATTAGACTACCTACCTCTCACCATGTATTCTTGAATATAAATTAATTATCCCATGCTTCCACGAGGACGACCTATAGCGTACGATAGGATGACATTTCATAGGGCTGCAATAACTAAGAAATTAGTCGGCGTGATCCGAATGTATCACCTTTAGGACAATTCTATTGTATAGGAGAATGTTATTTTAGTTTCGACATAGTATAAGGAATAAATAGTGAGGTACAGTCACGACTTATGAGCAGAAATGTTAACATGTGAAATTTTACAAGGCTTTTTTTAATACTTACATCAAAATTATTTGCTGCCTGACTGACTTCTGCATTATATTATATAATAAATAATAAATCAGCCTGCAACTGTCCCAATGTAGGGCAAAAGCCTCTTCTTATATAGAGCATTATATTAACAACAACTTAATTTTTTTTTTTTTTGTATTTACCTATAGTAAGTAGATACATTAAAAAAAAGCAGTGATAGGCAGGTACGACCGTTGAGTTTCGAACCCAAGGCTTTTGACTTTTCGTAAGTTAGGTATGTGTGTATTATAAATTAACTATCAACTGCTCCGTGCCTCGGAAAGCATGTTAAACCGTTGGCCCCGGTTGTCATGAAGATTTTTGACAGTCGATATAGGAACATTACCCTCACAAAATCCTGACAACTGATTAACTGTAGAATATCGTATCCAAATCATATCCCTTTGGGTTGCAGGGGTCAGATATGCAGTCGCAAAGAAAACTGATATTCAGCTGCATCTGGTTAGATTAGAAGTCAACCCCAACAAAGTTTGGGAATAATTAGTCTAGGAGGATGATAATCTAGTAATTTAAGTAGGAACCAGGAATTTTTCAATTTGGTAGAGGCAGAAATGAACAAAATACTTGTTATCATATACTACATCATCTGCCTAGCCTTTTCTCTACTATGTTGGGTTGGCTTCCAGTCTTACCGGATGCAGCTAAACACCAGTGTTTTACATGGAGCGACTGCCTATCAGACCTCCACAACCCAGATACTGGGTTACACGATACCCCTAAGGAAGACTGGTTGTCAGACTATCTGGCTTCTGATTACCCGTAACGACTCTCAAAAATCTACAATTGGCAACCGGGGCCAACAGCTTAACGTGCTATCCGCGGCACGGAGAGTGATAATTAATTTATACAATATACTAGGTACAGTATCTAAATAAAATATCCAAATATTATTTACTTACTCATAATTACATTAGTTGCCCTGACCTAAAGCGCCTACAAGTGTTCACAAAAGGTAACCAATTAAATTTACGGTCAATTACAATATAATTTGACTATAGACAATATTGTTGTACACAGGGATACACATCTAGCTATTCATGTCCAGTATAAGCTGACATCTTATAGTACGAAGAGCCTATACAATGCAAGATCAGTTTATACTGGAGATGTATAGTTTGATAAGTTGTCATGTGTACGTTTAATTATAAAAGTATTATTATGAAATTCCTTGATTGTCGTGCTGTTATTAACCATTACTATTTTAAAACAAGTAAATTGATGATTCATCAACCTAGATTGGCTTAGCGGCTTAGAGATTCGCCTCGTGTTTCGTGTCGCATGTTTGATTCCGCTAGTGACAAATATTTGTGAGATCGATATATTTGTTCCGGTGCACAAATGCATTGTAGAATTATGTTTTTGCATATTACTTTTTAGCTAAATAAACATCTTGCTCCAAGAATGACCTCATTGCCGCATTGAGAAGAAATTCATTATACAGGGACTTTATTAAATATTATAAACACCACTCTTATATATAATATGTATATTTAGGTTTAATCAAAATCATCTAAGATTTAAAAAAACTAATTTAGGTGAATGTTTTATTTCCATTAATTTGTTAATCAAAAAAATTTAAATTTAGCTTTATTTCTTTTCAAAATTAAAGGAAATTGGTACCATCTATTCGGATACATAAGTATTTCAACCTTTACCAACTAAAAACCGAAGTAGATCGTAATAAAAAAAAATCTGGGAAAATGGGGCTTCTTCGACCCATCTATCACCCCGTATCAGTGTAGTATCCTGAACAGACCATGCCACACCCCCGGTCCAGAATGCCCAAAATCCAAAAAATGAGTGTGTTCTGAACGTTTCTAATCGATCCACGAACAACACCATAGAAGTGGCTACCTTCTGTGCTCAAAATATTTAGAGGTAAGTACCATCACACCAAAATAATTTTTATTTTTATTTTTTAGGGTTTGGCCTTTGCCCTGCAGTGGGACGATAATGGCTGAAAATAAATAAATAAATTTAATTATTGAAGGGACAACAAACAGCTGCATTATGTTATATTAATACACGAGATACTTACATCTAGATAATAATAATAATGCAGCCCAAAGCGCTGTCCACAGATTACCAATTACTAAATAAATAGCTAGGAACCAAGGACTGTACATGCATAACTAATATTTAATTAAGAATATAAAACCACAAATAAAAATAAATGAGGATAAAAGAAGAACAAGGATACATACTTCCCCTTCAAATTTAGTCTTTTTGTTCATCTGTCGTTCGCGTTTTACAAAATCGTGATAGGCATAAAATACATGATTGCGAGCAGCCCTGAATGCAACCATTGCAACCTTTCATCGTGGGAGCATTCATTCGATTCAATTACAAGATACAAATCTGACACAAAAATTGACTATTGTGTTACAGATTATAAAATTTCTTACATCTTATCGAATTTGTTGCATCTTGATGATGAGGATGACTTGCGGAATTTAATTTGTGATAATCGTGATAGATAATTAAAAATTAATTAGCATGACTCCGTGTAGTGCCGTAATAGAACCACCACTACTCGTCCCGCGGATGGCGTAAGAAGCGACAAAGGGAAAGTTCCGGAGGATGGGCAGCAGCATCCTTCTGTGTAACAGCAATCATCTGCTACTGCGATCGTCAACCCGCTTGTCCAGCGTGGCGATTATGGGCAAATACCTCCAATGAGCGCACAATAGTGGCGCGCATTGGGAGAGGCCTATTTTTAACAGTGGACTAATACAGGCTGATGATGATGAAGCATGATTCTTAAAGGGCAATCCTTAGCAGTTCTAGAGGAGCGTAGGGAGGCTATTGCCATGTTGTGGGAATATCAGCAAACACTGAATGATGCACGCTCTATTCCCTCAGTCTCATTTTCATCTTCTTTTCGACTCAAGATCCAATTCAAATTTTACTCGACCAATATGTGGCAACCTCGATAGCCCAGTCCATCGTCACATTACGGTAGTTCTAAATCCAGAATCGAACGGAAAGATATCAGGTGCAGGGCCGACGGCTTTACGTATTCTCCGAGGTAAGGTGCAAATGATAATTATTTAATTATAATTATGGATATAACTTACGAAAAGTCATAATATGCGTGCCTTGGGTTCAAACCTAATACCCATGAATTGCCAGTCACCGGCTAAATCACTAGGCTATCACTGCACCCATAAAATTATTTTGGTAGTTGTGTAGGAACTTTAATCTCGTTACATTGTGTGGTAACAGTTCCTACACAGCTAACAAAATTAATATTGAGTAAACTGTACGGCGAGAATCATTCTTAGTATATGATTATATACATAGAATCGCAATCGAGATCAACTGAGCAAATGTAAGACATTTGAGAGCATTTGAAACCCATCAATTGCTCAACAGCAGTCACGAAGCGAGTGACACCGCGGTGCAATACTAGTGAACTAGGGCACTGTTATTAACTTTCTAAATGCTGGAGATTCACTTTGATTCCTGTATTTAACTTAATTGTTTCCTAGAAGTATTTTGTTAAGTAAATATTTTGTTACCCCGTGGGTTTGCTCGAGTTTTAAGAATTGAAAGTCTTGTTTAAAAAAACACACAACACAACACACATGAAAAAGTACCTATGTACAATAATTTAATAAGAAATTTGTCAAAGCAAATATACGGATGGGATTCGAACCACGCCGGCGCAGTACGCCGAAGATCATATTGTACATATTGATCATTACATATCGTGTTTAACAAGCTAATATGTGCTAACATGTAAAAAATTCACAAAAATATTAAGTACCTATGTGTTTCTCTCCGAAAGGTAAGCATTATATGGTCTAAGATTGCAGTAATAGACTTCTTCTTATCGTATGGTTGATGAACAACCTGGTGTCAGAGTTTAAATCGCCCGTAGGCCACTGATATGGCTTTACACACCATTGAAAAATCTCTCAGGTGTGCTGGTTTCATCACGATGTTTTAGCAACTGATATTAATTTATAATACGCATATAACTTACGAAAAGTCAGAAGTGCGCCCTTGGTATCGAACTCAAGACCTCTGACTTGTCAGTCGACGGTCATACCACTAGGCTATCAGTGCTCAGTGTAATAGACTGTTGACTAGCAAGTCAAAGGTAATGATTTTTCGGAAGTCAAGTGCGTATTAAAGGAATTAATTATCACTTACTCCATGCCTCGGAAAGCACGTTAAGCTATTGGCCCTCTGCCTGATTTATCTCCGGTCTCGGATTGCCGTCCCATCGGACTGCTGAACATAGGCCTCTCACAATGGGCGCCACTATTGTACGCTCATTGGAGGTATCGGCCCATAATCACCATGCTGGGAAAGCGGGTTGGCGATCGCAGTACTAGATGATTACTGTTACACAGAAAGATGCTGCTGTTTCCTCTGGATCTTTCCCTTTGTCGCTTCTTACGACACCCGCGGGACGAGTAGGGGTGGTTCTATTCTTAGGCCGGAAAACCATAAGGCGGATATTTGGTCAGGAGGATATTATTATGGTCTATGGTGTAGCTCGAGATTCTCATCTTTTCTATGGGGTTCCATAAACATGACTTGTCTACACGGTGAACATTACAAACATGTATGATTGTATGTATGGAATTGTAAATTGTGTGAAATAATTCATACTTAAATCTTTTAACCCAATTGTTGTATCCATTGTTTTTGTGTGAATGGTCACATGGCAAACCACATCACAGGATTATAACACTAAAAATTTAAATAATAGAGTTGAAACTTCTATAACGATTTTAACATAACCTTAAATATTTAATACGAAGAATATTGAACTTTTTTGCTAAAGAAATAGAGTGTAAAATTGATGTAAAAAAATTCTAAGTTTCAAAACTAAGGCTTGTGTTGTTGTGAGGTATCAAGATTTTTAAGAATCTGTGAGATTTATTCGTTAATACATATTTATCATTACGGCACAATCGTTGGGGACCAGGCAGAGATCGAAACGATATGGCTTGTATGTGGGAATGACGAGGAAACACTGATTTTTATCATATTTTGTATTCTTGTTCAAGTTTTCGAGGGTCGAATGGCAATACAATTAGGTAGCTGTTATTACAGTGGTGGCGCATTAGTTACAGATCTCCTATGCAAGCACGTGAGTGCGGGTTCTAATCTGGCATATACCAATGTGACTTTCTGTCGTACTTTCTTAGTTAATCTAAGACACCACTGACTAACGGTAAAGGAAAACTACGTGCGAAAACCTGGACTTAATAGTTTCAAATCGCCAACACATAGTACGCTAGTGTGGTGATCACATGCTAAAATGGTGAAGGAAAATATCATTAGGAAACCAGCACACCTGAGAGATTAGTAGAGCACACTAGTTTGTAAAATGCTATGTCCTGTGTAAGCTAAAAAACGTTCAGAAATTCACTTCAATAGACAATTGTGCTGATTTTCTTGTACATCCCGCTTAACTAATTTTAGTCTAACTATTTCTTTTTAATAAACACCATAGAAAAAGGACACCAAAATGAATTCTCAAATTAGACCTGTCGAATTTAGGTACTCCTCGTCCTTGCAATTGACGTGAAATTAGACTAGATCTCCATGACATACCGACTAAATTCTCGTTGATATCACGCAAATGGACTAGTTTGACAGCTCCAAAAATCTTCTATCCTTTTCTAATGATCTCCGTTGGAAAGATAGATAGTGAGTCTAAATTAGTTTAGAGCGTGTGCAAGAAAATTAGCACTAATGTAGGTAAATTTGTCAATTTGATATTGACAACCCTGGGCTTGACACAATCCATCAGAGTTTCCTTAACCTTAAAACGATGCTAAGATCTAGCACAAATTACATCTCGCAAAAAACGGCCGCGCGAGCTAATGTAAGGTCGTGTCAAATATTATATAACATTACATAATATTATTAAATTATAATACCTTTATCTAATAGTCAAGTACATAAAATCATAAATCAATATAATTGGTGCGCATGACAAGAAAATTGGCGCGAATCGCACTTGACGGCCGAGTAAAGACTCTTTCGAATTTTAAACTCATCGCGTGTGTTGCCAGGTTATTTATTTTGCCTGAAGCTAGGGAAGTGTCGAGGATTAAGTGTGTGGTTTGCGTGATGGGTTAAATATAATAATAGTTAATTATGAACACATTATTTTGGAAGTTAGACGCTTTATTAGTTAACGAATGAAGATTAAGATCATTTAACTTATTTAAATTTATCGTCAATATCGATATCTTTTTAACCGATGAAAAAAAACGGAGGAGGTTATTTAAGTGCTTATTATTTCGGCTCTACTTATGTGGTCAATTAGAGATTGCCTGAATAGTTTCGGATTTATTAGATATTTGATAGGAGACAAGCTTGATACTAAATATGGTCACAGTTAATATAAACTGAAATTCTAAACTTAAACTTCATAATTATGATACTAAGAATTTCCCGAGAGAAGAATCAAAGAATTTTCGGCCAGGGATGTCAACTCAAAACGTAATGTTCAGAAGCTACGTTTGCAATTAAGAAAAAAAAGATTAGTTTTCATAGAATCTAATTAACACATTAAGAACATCTGCTACTAATCCTCACATTCCTATAAAGGAGTTTTTATTGCATTAAGTATTGCGATAATATGCCATTAACAAGTTATTTCTAATAGCTACACAATCTTAGAGGCATAATTACTTCTTTCCGTTAATTTTATTGCAATCCAATGCCATAATATAAAATATAAGAATATAATTTTTATCAAATTGAAATGCTTTAAATTAGCCATTTTGCAATGTGATTATTCTTGAATAAGTGTAATAAAATTTAATTTAAAATATGACTTCGTTAGTTTTATGAAAAACTAGCTTTTGCCGTGGATTTCGTCGAGATTGGAGTGAGCAAAAAGTATTCTAATAGGTAGGTACAATCTAGGACTAGTCTGTGCGCAAAATTTTATCCAAATCCATTTAACGGTTCACGCGTGAATGAGTAAGAAACGTCTCCACAAACATACTCATTTATAATATTTGTAGATTTTGTAGGATTTAGGTATTATCCATCTATCAAGTAAAAAATATTGTTCGTTAGGATATTTTGTTTATTTTGCAATATTAAGGCAACAGGATTGCCTTAATAAAACCATGCAAACATCACACATTAAAAAAAACAGGTGGTGTTTTATGATAAAAATTAAAAAAAAAAACTGGTAACACAATTTCTGCCGGTAAATTTAATTTTGACAGGTCAAACTTTTATAACCCGAGACGAAGGCAAACGTCATACAGCCTATAATTAAAAAGATTTCGTGAATGTTATGTTCTATATTTCTCACGGTGTATGTAAGAGAATGCCTCTCGAATTGCTAAATATTCTTATACACACGTTTAATGGGAAAAGTAAGAAGAAAATTGATTGAAGGAAAATAGTTTTCCGATTAACACAAGAAATTAATTATGAAAGCGATTGTAGATACATACTATTAGACGTCATTGCTGTGAATGATTGGAATCTTGCGTGATGGGTCGGGATTTCGATTTCCGTTTGGGTCAAATACTATTATGGTCGTGGCCTTGTGGGCTAAAACAACTATCTTTTAGAACTCACACACTTAGAAACAGGCGTCACGTTTGGATAAAACGAAGATGGCACGACAAACCGCGATGAGTTCTATTACCAATAAAAATAATAATAATTATAAATTGAACGTCGATGTTTCAGATCGATACGTAATAACGAAGATAATTAGATTATTAGGACCAGAGGGGTTCAATTACACAAAAAGAAATGTGTTACAACTCAGGAGGGGGGAGGGATGTTTGACGTGTCTGTCTGTGGCATCGTAGCTCCTAAACAAATGGGCCGATTTTGATTTAATTTTTTTGTTTGAAAGGTGGTTTGATCGAGTGTTCTTAGCTAAAATTGAGGTATGTTTAGTGTCGAAGGTTTTTTAAGTTTATAGGAGTTAAGTATTATATATTGCTTTCATAAAATAAAAATACCAATTTTGTACAAATAATAGAGTTATAAAAAACATATTTAATAATAACAGTAATTTTTCACAGTTAACCCGGACAGATAACAGTTAAACCTAAACGTGTTGTTAAGAAAATATTGGTTAATATCGATATATCGATTAGTTATAGTTACATAGTTACGTTATTTATATGTTTTTACACAATTTCTGTGTTACCCGTCTTAGTTCCGTGTTTTTAACCAATTTCCAGAAAAGAGGAGATTG
Source organism: Protodeltote pygarga (assembly GCA_936450705.2). Taxonomy (NCBI): domain Eukaryota; kingdom Metazoa; phylum Arthropoda; class Insecta; order Lepidoptera; family Noctuidae; genus Protodeltote; species Protodeltote pygarga. Next base: position 884,855 of record OW388274.2, read on the forward strand.
TCAAACACAATTATTCGTGATTAGTGTCGATATTATCGATCGATATTAATTACAAGACAGTTAATAAGACGTGGACCATTTTGGTCACAGTATAGGAACCGTTACCACAACGAGTAAAAGTTCCTACACATCGACCACAGTGGTTGTATGGGTGAATATAATTCCATACACTAGAACATGGCCCTTTAACAGTTGCGTAAAACTGTGTAACTTTTTCCCTGTCATTATTATGTACTAAATTCAAAAAGTCACATAGTTACATGTCAGGTTTAAAAATTTAAACCCACACCCACATGCTTGTAAAGCGGGATCGTAACCACTACACCACCAGGACACTCGATGAAATGTCACACAAATTCAACAATTTACTAAATACTCAAGTGTGTACTTACCTTAACACAAATAGGCCTTTTCGACACCCTTAAAAGGATATCTAAAAATCTCTAAACTCACATACTTTTCCCCTGACTCATCCATCAATAATACCAATCAACTAACAAAGCATTCATGCATTCAGGGTTGCCCCTTGACCGTGGCTCTATATATGGCAACACTGACAATAACTGTCAATTAAATGTCAAATTAAATAAATATTTGAGCTTTGTATAGTTTGACTTGTATGAATTGGCGTTTGGTAAAAAAAATAATATTAACTAAGTACCTAATTAAAATAAATAAAAAGTGATTAAATTAATGTGGTTATAAACGGTTTTTTGCACTCTTATTTGTTGCATGCCGATGCAACAAATAAAAGATTTACTATTATGTCTAATTTCTCGAAAAAATAATTAATCTATAAAATCTACGCACATACTTTACGTAAAGTCAGAGCTGCGTGCCTTGCATTGCCTTACGGTCAATACAACACGGTAATACCACATAAGCTACCACTTTACTATGTGTGCACTATAATAAGTGTGATGATTGATTATAAAACGAATTTTTTTTTTACTTTTTAATTTAAATAAAGAATACATTTATTATTAAATTTAATTAGTTATATAGAAAGTTTCGCCGAAAGTTGTCAACTTATATTTGGCAGACTATATGGTTACCCTTTGACCGTAGCTCTAAATATGGCAACACTGACAATGACTGTCAATTATGTCATATTATAAAATCATTTGTTATGTATTATTGTTGGTGTAGTGTATGTTGTGTTATGTGTTGTGTGTATGTAGTGTGTGTCATTCATGCGAGCACTAAAATCAGTATAATTTGTAATATTCTAGAGAGTGGACGTGGACTTGCAGAATGTTGAATTGTAAAGAATTATAATATTATAATTGAATTATATTAATAATTATACATATATAATACATTATATTTAATGAAGCGATTTTGATTTAGTTTTTTTTTAATTTGAATGGTGACTTCATCGTGTGTTCTTAGCAAAAAAAAAGAGGCTTTAGTCGAGTTTTTTTTTAAATATATTGTTATTCTTTTTTCTTTTTCGTTGAGCGGCAACGGCCAGCTCTTCAACACGTTGACATATTTGTCCTTTTAAGTCCTTTATTTATTTATTTACTAAAATAACAAATAGCAGCACTTAGGCTTCACTTGGCAGTTGTCACTTGTCGGTCTTCATATTGCCAACACTAGGTTGTGCATCAGCCAAACCATAAGAAGAAGACCTAGTTAATCATCCACTATCAGTATTGCCAAGAAAGGGTGACCTTTATAACCGCAAGCAACGAAATCTCCCAACCATTACCAAATGTAACCTCAAACATTTCTAAACTAATCTATTTTCCCAAGCTAATGGTAATCTTTGCTACAATTACCGTTTGCAGCAACCGGTAATTATTGAGGTAAACTTAAGTTTATTATGTTAGCGTAACAACTGGTTGTTGGTGTCAGAGGTGTCAGTTGTCAGTAGGGTTACCATAGCTCAGGATTTGTCCTGAGATATCAGGATTAGGGAAATCCCAGTATTTTTTATTTTTCAGATCTTTTCTAAGAAAAGTTTACAAAATAATGAAACAACTTTTTAAACGAATTAGTCGCGTAAAAGATTTACTTGTCAAAAAACTTAACAAAAATAAAAAAAAACGTTTACAAAAATAAAAAATATTATTCTTCATATACAACGTGTTAATTATATAACGCAAAACCTCTCGGGTGGTAATTGTGCTCATGAATATGAATAACTTTTTCTATGGGGCCAACATTGTAACTCGAAGTAAAAAATGAGCTGTTCCATACAAATTGTAACATACTCGACCAAAATGTATGAAAAAGTTGTTTTTTTAGCGAGTTACAAAGTTGGTCCCATATTATCCGTAGTATCCTCTTGGAGAGATGATGATTCTATAATAATTTGACTTTTTTTTCTCACAAAGTTGTAAATTACTTTTGCGAGAAAATTCGCAAAATTGCGACAAAATCTCAGGATTTTTCAAAGGAAATCAGGTTATTTCTCCGGACTTTAAAATTTTCCGTCTGGTAACCCCAGTTGTCAGTAACTGACATCTTGTTAGGATGATGTAATGTTATCAACATTTGTAATTAGAAGGGCTTGTGGGTGAATGTAGATCACTTGAGATAACATAATATCTCGGTAGTGTGACACTAATAGAGGTGGTTCCAGTACGTGGTTTGAAGTAGGGTTGCCAGGTATTGTTTTCAGAAACTCGGGACATGTACTTAAATTGAACAAAAATATCGAGACAAAGCATTTTGTAGCGGGACAACATGAAATAAAAAGCTAAATAAATGAAAAGTGTAAATGTTTTTAAGGACTTATTAAATTTTTTTCCACACATTTTTATCATATTATCTCATTTCAATTCACTTTTGGACGTGAAGAAACCATTACAATTGAAATAGGAACCGAACCTCTGACTGTGTAATTATAAATAAATTATCACCTGGTCCGTGTCTCGGAAAACACGTTAGCTTAACGTGTACGTTGGCCTCGGTTATCATGAAGATCTTTAACAGTCGATATAGGGAGTCAGTACCCTCATAAAATCCTGATAACTGATCTCTAACTATACTATATCGAATTCTTTTGGGCTGCGGAGGTCAGAAAGGCAATCGTTTTGTAGAAAACTGATATTCAGTTACATCTGGTTAGATTAGAAGCCGACCCCAAAAAAGTTTGGGAATAATAAGGCTAGGAGGATGATAGAAAAAAGAAATAAATTATTTCTTATTTATTAGTCTTACTGACGAGATTCATATTTTTTGTTTTAGAGTTTTATCTTTTTATGTAATCTTTCAACTATATAAATAAAAATAAATATTTTATCATAGTATAAAATATTATGCAACAGAAAAGGTGCTTCGCTTCATCATCTGCCTAGCCTTTTCCCAACTATGTTGGGGTCGGCTTCCAGTCATACCGGATGCAGCTGAATACCAGTGTTTTACATGGAGCGACTGCCATCAGACCTCCACAACCTAGATACTTACTAGGTTACACGATACCCGTTGGTAAGACTGGTTGTCAGACTGGGGCTTCTGACTACCCGTAACGACTGTCAAAGATCTACAATTGACAGCCGGGGCCAACAGCTTAACGTGCTATCCGAGGCACGGAGAGTGATAATTAATTTATAAAACGCACATAACTTACGAAAAGTCAGAGGTGCGCGCCTTGGGTTCGAACCCGAGACCACAGACTTGCCAGTCAAAGGTCACTACCACTAGGCTATCACTTGGTGCTTCGCTTCAATTATAGAAATTACTTTTTATAAGTCTTGACATGGTTTAAATTTAATTAATTTAAATAAAAAAAGACCTAGTAGTTGAAATAAAAGTTGTTAAATTTTAGGGTTCCGTACCCAAAGGGTAAAAACGGGACCCTATTACTAAGACTCGACTATCCATCTGTCTGCTACCAGGCTGTATTTCATAACCGTGATAGCTAAACAGTTGAATTTTTAACACAGATGATGTATTCCCAAATACTAAAAACAGAATAAAATAGATATTTAAGTGGGGCTCCCATTAAATAAATGTGTTTTTTTTTCATTTTTTGCTCGATATTAATAGCGGCAACAGGTAGACGCTTGAAATATTCATAGAATATTAGCAGGTGTTACAACAAAAAGGTAATAATATCGTATCTAATGTTTTATAGATAATGCTATGGAACCCTTCGTTCACGAGTCCGACTCGCACTTGGCCGGTTTTTTTATCTTATTTCCGGTTAGAAATTTTGCTAATAGTAGTAATTATTCTAGATTTCTAACGAAGTCGTCTGCAGTGTGCATTTGCATACTAATCTTTTAAAAAACTATTACTCATCATAAAAAGTAAGTGAATTGTTTATTGTTTTAATTTTTAACTAGGTAAATTACGAACGTCTTTATTGTAATTATTTATGTTAATTGCACTGTTATTTTAACTGCTAATTATCACGTTTATGTTTAACTTGATGTTGTCAGCGACTTTGTGTCTTTTCCTGAGATAAGCGCGTTTAAAAGACAAACTTTTCTAGCTTTTTTTATCGATAGGCTCATTACCTTTGTTTTCTTTTTTTGAAAGTCGCCATTTTTGCTCATAGACCCAGAATAATTATTTAATTATTTTTTTATAATAGTGTTTTATCTCGATCTTCGATCGGCATAATAAGTCTGTAGGCAATATGGGCATAGATTTTTTTAGATTTTTAGTTCTTTTTTTATAGGCTGCCCTTGGAACTGGCAACTTGAGTCACTCTTACAACAAACAACATTAGAATTATGACTATTCGTAAGTGCCTAATGGTCTATATGAATACAAATATTTTGAATTTGATTTTGTCAACTTGTTTGTCAATTTTAAACATCAAGTTTGACATAAAGTCCATTAAATTGCGTCCATTTAAAATCGATATATTTTCAATATTAAACGTCAATTTTGACACAATTTAACGAACTTTATGTCAAAGTTGACGTTTAGAATCGATAAAAAGTCGACAAAATGGTCCATGCATGCACCCCAGGTTAGGTTAGTACCATCCCAAGGGATTCTGGCAGGGATTTCCACTTCTTGGCTGTACGAAGCTGGCACGAAATCTTAAAACATTTTGTAAGTATGGGTGGAATGGCTTGTTGTTTGTGTGTCTTGTACCGAAATAGTTCCAAATTGCTCTCTGCCTAGCCCACACAAGTCGCGTCATGAAACAAGTGGTTGGTGTCACCAAACAGGTTGTATACCGGTTAGATGGGCAGAAGCGACCCACTGGCCGGTGTTCCTGCAAGGGCCAAGAACCTTTTGATTATATTCGCATTGTTAATTAGTTACAAATGTACCTAATTGCATGTTGTTGCTGTATGAACTAAATAGGATTGAAAAAAAAAATAAACTTTTTTATTTTATGACTCATGCCTGGTATTCCCCAGAGGGGGGTAGGCAGAGGCGTGCAGTACACACTCGTTTCGCCGACTATGTTATAAGTCCCATGTAATAGAGGGCGAGTCTATTGCCATTAACCGGGCTCAATTCCAGACTCCGTGCTGCTACTGAGAAATAGTTAATTAAAAACCCAATAACTCTTTGCCCAATCCGGGGATCGAACCCAGGACTTCGTGCTCAGCAGTCGCGCTTGCTACCACTAGACCAACGAGGTAGTCTAAACTAGCAAATTAAACTTTAAACTTCTTTCATCCAAAAATGTTAAGCCTTAGATTTCGTTTCGCATGAGTTACTCCATACCACATACTGTGCCGTGTGGTTTCCGGCCTAAGAATAGAACCACCCCTACTCGTCCCGCGGGTGTCGTAAGAAGCGACAAAGGGTAAGATCCAGAGGATGAGCAGCAGCATCCTTCTGTGTAACAGCAATCATATGCTACTGCGATCGCCAACCCGCTTGCCTAGCGTGACGATTATGGGCAGATATTTTCAATGAGCGTACAATAGGCGCGCATTGGGAGAAGCCTATGTACAGCAGTGGACTAATACAGGCTGATGATGATGATGATGATGATGACATACTGCACAGCCAAAATAGAAATGAAAATAAATACGCATCAAGCCTTCTCCTTTTTGCAAGCCTTTTGTGGACAAAGCTGGTGCACCACTCTTAAGGTTAGAATCGCTTGCACCCGAGGTCCGAACGTAACACTAGCCGCGCCCCTACGCACGTAGCATCGTTCAAAGCATGATCGCTAAGTGGTGCAGCGTTCGTGTCCGCGATAGTACCTGTCGATATAATAATACTAGTAGATTGTAAGGTAAGTAATCGCTTACGTTTCAACACGCTTGGGAACCGATCAGAATTCTAAGTATTATGTAAATCCAAGAAAGATTAACAATTTACACTGTATGTTAGAACTAGTGGAAAAACTAGGTACCATAGTTTTTAGGAAGGATTGAGCCTAAGCAAGAGGAATGAATAATAATAATAATGTCCTTCTGACTGAATTTCGGTCACAGCGACCAATCTTTATGGAGATTAACAGGGCAGGAGATGACACCACAGGTGCACTATCTATTCCCTTCGATAGGATGGGACACTACCGGAAAGAGATCAAATAGATATTTAAATTTATTATAAGCACTTATCTTACAAAAACTCAGTTACAAAACCTTTGACTTTTCCTTGGGTGCGAACTTGAAACCTCTGACTTGCGAGTCAACGGTCATACCACTAGGCTATCACGACTATAAACAACACCATATGCGAAAAATAAATAAAGTGAAATGAGTGCTACGAGAGATTTACTATCATCCGATGAGGAGTTCTGTTCTTTATTTCCGAAGTTAACCATCCATAACAATTATTTATATGAGACCACTCAGAGAAAATACTCATTAAGGCAAAAAAAAACATTACTCAAATCGAACAATACTAATTACGGAGGGAGTAAATTGGTGTATAAACCTCATGCTTTATCCGTTTTGGAAATCGGTTAAGAAAAAGCTAGTTACTTTAGTTTTAAGCTCGTTATTATTTTAGTTATTTAGTAACTAGCTTTTTCTTTCGTTTTGTGTTTTTGTTATGTATCCCGTTGATGAATGTCATAAATATCAGCCCAAAGATCACAAAGCTCCTAAGCTATGTAATAATTTTAAAGTAGGTAATATTCAACCAAAGTAAATCACTTGTACGTGTGCAAGTTTAACTCAAACAAGTTAAACAAAGGACGATGTTATAGCTCTATATAAGGTCTGGGAACATCAAGCTTTATGTATAGTGGCCATGCACCCACGTGCCTAAGGATTAGTCTCGGCAAGTGGGTTGTGTAGTTAAATCAAGACTGTTCAACAAATTGCTTTATGTTTGAGTAGATTAGAATGGAGTTAATAGTATGTTTATTATGAGAGAATGACAACCTGACCGGAACTGGTGTTTAAATGAATGAATGAATGAACAAAAATTTATTTGGGACAGCACATGAAAACACAAACAAATAATAATAAAACAAACAAACAAAATAAGAGAAAGAAAAAAAAAATGGAACAAATAAAAGAAAATAAATCATGAGGTTTGTGTCCCACGGCTGCACCAAATAGGTCTCCAGATCAGCTTAATGTCAAGTACTGGTAGGTACTTGACGCTGACATCTGGAGCCTAAATGAAGAAAAAAGAATAAAGCATGTTTTTTTTAGTTTAAAGCAGAAACCAAAAATAATATTAATTGGCCAGAATAAAGGCTATTTGTATGGTATTGAATTGTTGTCTATTGTGAGAGAAATTGTCAATAATTGAATACTTAAATTAATTTATTCTATGAAATTAGTCTGACAACCAGTTTACCAAGGGGTATCGTGTAACCCAGTATCTGGGTTGTGGAGGTCTTATAGGCAGTCGCTCCATGTAAAACACTGGTATTCAGCTGCATCCGGTAAGATTGGAAGCCGACCCAAACATAGTTGGGAAAAGGCTAGGCAGATGATGATGATTCTATGAAATTGTGGTTTAGAAAGTCATTAAAGCTGAGTACCAGATCTGATTTTCCTAATAACAGAACTAAAGAAAGATAACACACACATGTTTAGCTGTACAGAATATGTATTAATAGCATGTAAAATAATTAAATAACAAGTTTAATTATATATATCTCTATCACATCATATTATCTAGCTCTAGGTTTTTGTAACTAAGTTATTATATCACTTTGGATGGTAGTAAAAAATAGATAGTTACAGTTCTAGGTACGGCCATCTCACATATCGAAGTGAGAGCAAACTTTGGTACAATGTGATAGTGAAATTTTCATTTGGATTTGCGCAATAGCAAGACGTTAGTACGGTAGAAATATACAAGTCATAGTGTAGTTGTGGTGTGGTGACCCTACAATCTTGCGCATTCGAGGTCGTGCGCAGTAATTTGGCGCGTTTCTGTGTCAATTTATATGTAATAATATCGCGGTTCTATTCTGTGAACATTTTGAACGATGCGTAGTAATGACTACACTTAGAGCGAACACTTGTTGTGTGTTTTGTTGCACCTTGTGGTAATAGCAATAAGAACTGTTATCCAATAACAATTATTAGTGAGCTGTCGAGTGTACTGATAGCTCTTTTGTGGTAATCGTTTTAGATTGTATGAAGAGCCCTTTCATCTCCATATTCTTAATAGACCAAAGGTTGGATCATTGACCAAAATAGGGTATAATTTATAACTTACCATAACTTGATTATGAGAATGTTGAAATGGATGTGTGGTGTAACAAGAATAGACAAGATAATGAATGAATTTGTAAGAGGAAGTTTGAAAGTGGCGCCGATGACTGAAAGGTTGATGCGGAGGGATAAAGGACATCTTGTGATAAAGGTTTTAAGTACGAATGTGGATAGTTATAAGGGTAGAGGTAGAGCAAAGAAAAGATGGATGGATTGTATCAAAACCAATATGGATAGAAAGGGAGTAACTAGTGACATGATGGCTAATAGAGATGAATGAAACAATAAAACCTATTACAAGGATATAATTAATCTTAAAGCTTAAAAATATATAAACATTACACGAATATAACTATAAATAAATAAATCAGCCTGTAACTGTCCCACTGTAGGGCAAAGGCTTCTCCTTATACAGAGAAGGATTGAGCATCACTATCACTACCTATTATAAAACAAAGTCACTTCCTGCGTCTGTCAAAGATATTGGAAAGAATATTTCTATGGTCTGTCCTTATGTATGCTTAGATCTTTAAAACTACGCAACGGATTTTGATGCGGTTTTTTTAATAGTTAGAGTGATTCAAGAGGAAGGTTTATATATGTATAATACATGCATATTAGCGTAACCCTGCGAAGCCGGGGCGCTAGTTAATCATAATCACCACGCTAGCTTACTGCGTGTTGGCGATTTCAGACTATTAAATCCAGGTTTCTTTACGATGTTTTAATTTACCGTTAGTCAGTGGTGTATTAGATTAACTGAGAATTAAGTTTGATTGAAACATAATTAATATGACATTGAAAAAGTCACATGTATGCGCACAATGCACGCGCTTGCAAAGCGGGTTCGTATGCGCCACCACGACACCATATAACCATATTTAAGTAGATTGTACACATGTAATTTTAGAAAATATAGACTTGCATTCATATTGTAATATTACTCAATGATGTTCTGTATGGATAAGGTAGCTCTCTTGTGTAACAGACTAATGTTATGACCGCAGAGGTCACATCACAATGATATTTTTATGGAAATACCTATCTAATTTGTGAGCAGAATTGTCATAGCCTAGTGGTATAACCTTTGACTGGCAAGTCAGAGGTCTCAGGTTTGAACCTGAGGCATACACATCATCATCAGCCTGTATTAGTCTACTGCTGAACATAGGCCTCTTCCAATGCGCGTCACTATTGTGCGCTCATTGGAGGTATTTGGCCATAATCGCCACGCTGGGCAAGCGGGTTAGCGATCGCAGAAGCAGATGATTAATGTTACACAGATTTTTTCCTTTGTCGCTTCTTACGACACTCGCGGGACGAGTAGATGTAGTATAGAACTTAGTATAGAACTCTTAGGCCGGAAACTGCACACCTCTAATGGTCTTAAATTGCCAACACGCAGTGAGCTAGCATGGTGATTAATGCTCGATCCTTCTGTATGAGAAGAGGCCTTAGCCCTGCAGTGGGACAGTTACAGGCTGATTTATTTATTTATAAACGTGATATATCATGTGTCATCTGCTGGTCGTATAAAAAAAGTCGTAGGGTAAGGAAATATTATGATTCCAAGGTAGTTAATAATTTCAAAACTAATTTTACAAATTAGTAAACTAATTGATATCTGCATGCAACTATATTTATGACGATTATAAGTCATATTAATACCGGCGCCATTATTAATAAACAATATTTCATGTCTTATGACTATGAAATAGAGTTCAAAATGTCAACGCTATTTAATAATTTGAAAATAGTGATAGCTTAATGGTGTGTCTGGCAAGTCAGAGGTCTCAGGTTCGAATCCAAGGCGTGATGTAAGCCTCTATCTCTGTGCCTCGGAAAGCATGAAAAGCCGTTGGTCCTGCGCCTGATCTCTCTCCGGTCGTGTCGGATTGTCGTCCCATTAGATTATGAGAGTGAGGGAATAGAGAATGCACCTGTGTTTGTGCATGCACTCGTGCACTATAATATCTGCTGAGTAGTTGGCTAATCTCCGTTGTTGATTAATATTTTTTTTAAAACCCCGAAGCGAACTCTAAAATAATTATTTTAAATACAGGTAGGTAATTTTTTAATAAGGATACGGGCGGGATTTTAACCCACGATCTTCGACGTACCATGTCGACGCTCTGACCGCTACCGCAAGCAGTATTGCTCGTATCCCACCATACCATAGCTTATTAAATAACTATAATAATTAGCTAACATAATGCTCCACATGTAAAAATTCATAATATTTAAAAAATAAACTATATTTTATCCGTCTGGCGCAGAATGTAGTAGAATGTTTGCAACATAATTTATTTTACATTTTTTTAAGTATAATGGCTATTATGATTACCCATTTTTTTTTAAATTCACAGTAATTTGAAGAAAATATATTACATTTTGATTACAAGTAAGCCGATAAAATTACCAATAAATACCTACATTATATATTTTATTTTGCAAAAATATTTTTTTTTTTCATAGTAATTGACATTGGGTTGCAATCGTATTACAAATAAAGAGGATTATTATTATTAAGCTCATTTTATACATGAATATTTTTTAAAATACATACTTATAAGTTTAGAGGTCAGGGCCATGTAGCTCTAGTTTTTAAACTTTCCTTAGTTTTTAACTATAGCATATGCTATCTAATTCTTTCTTAAGTCATATAGACATAGGACATAAATACATATATAAGTATTATAACATTATATAGTCTCAAACTTTCGCGAATACTCAACATAATGAAACAAAAACAATCCAATGTATTATCAAAATAAAAAACGCGAATTGTATCCGTTAAAAAGTTGTTTCATTATATTATTACATTTTTTGTCTCATGTATAAACATCATGGATGTTTTCCGAAATAAAGATTTATTATTCTATTTATTCTTTAAATTATACAATATGTTAAGAAAACCCTGTCTGATCCGTGAAGGTATTATTAGGTATCGGGATGTGATTCTATTTGTGTAATTTTTTTCACATAATAAGTAAAAAAAATTACCCCGAATAAAAATGATTAAAAAATTAAAAAATGAGGAAACTTACATGACAACACAGGCGGGCGACGGTCGGCGCACTCGTCAGTTTTCGGGTAGCGTAGCGAAGTCATATAGTGTTGTCAGTTTTTGGAATTTTACCAAATTTTAAGTTAATTTGTGTAAAAATCACACATTTAAAAAAAATATTACAACGTTATCCTTATCAATAATGTAAATTGTTTATTCATATTTGGTTATATAATTGAAGTACCTACCTATGTGCCCCTTTCGGGTTGGACAGGGTTTTCTTAACAAGCTGTATATCTTTAAATACATGTATATAAAATAAAATAAAAAAACACACATATTTAAAAATAAAAAAAAAGGATCCCACCCAACATTTTTATAAAAAATTCAGCCTTATGGCTACTAGCCACAACATAGACAGACAGTAGCATAAGACACAGTATATTAATAAACTATGGTAAAGATTTGTAGCGTACTGTATTGTGGTACTTCGGTACCTTACTCCCAATGCCACATGCGCATGCGCATCGCCTCACATAACATAAAGTAATTTAGAGTTACTTAAGCATCAACACCAGTATTTTAAGATGTAACTGTGTAGTGTACTTAATATCCCACAGGTCCCATACACAAAGTTGTCTCCAAGTTTCTCTCAAACTTTATTGTTAATGTAATTTGAAACCGCATTGTAAATTACAGCCTTGTTTTTAGAAATCGTTCGTTTTAAGTAAAGGGTATACAGGGTTATTTGTAAAATACCAGCATCCTTAAAAGGGGTCATTAAACTCATCGTTATGAACAACTTTTACTATGGTACTAACCCTGATATCGCAAAAAAAAACAGCTGTTCCATACATTTTGTTGAGTCATGTGAACATAAATGTATGGAACAGCTGATTTTTTTATTGCGATTATATAGGCGCTGTGTGCAGCTACCCTGAAACTAGGACTAAATCAGACAGAATATAAATATTTAATAAGAAATTTGAAAAAACAACTGATACGGATGGGATTCGAACCCACGATCTTCGGCGTTCCGTGCCGACGCTCTAACCGCTGAGCCACCGTATCCCATCAGAATCAGTCGAAATTTCAAATCTCTTTATACGCCTAGGGCGTACAGTGGTTAGAGCGTCGGCACGGAACGCCGAAGATCGTGGGTTCGAATCCCATCCGTATCAGTTGTTTTTTTCAAATTTCTTATTAAATATTTATATTTAATAAGCTAACATGTGCTAAAACATGTAAAATTTCACAAAAATATCCAACAGAATAATTCAATGACATCCTCGCGACAACCCTATTGACGTAAATCTGAAATTACCAGTTTCTTGTTGTTTACGTGAAAGTGCAACGTTTGTAGCAGTGATAGCACCGCTTGGGGGTCAAAGTTCGATCCCCAGTTAGTTTCATCTGTAATATACTGAATATATGTTCATGGCATAAATGTGACGTTTCTTACAAATTGTCGCCTAATTGCCTTGTAAGAGTTAATACATGGTTTATTGGCTTTTACAAGTATATATACAAATATATTCATAAGTATAGTACTGATAGCCTAGTGGTATCACCATCGACTGACAGTCAGAGGACTCGAGTTCAATCCCAAGGTGCGCATTTACTCCCTGCCACGAAAATTCATGTAAATCCATTGGCTCTGCGCCTAATCTCTCTCCGGTCGTGTCGGATTTCCGTCCAATCGGACTATGAGAGTGTCAGAATAGAGAGTGCACCTGTGTTTGCGCACATACTTGTGTACTTTGACCCTCAATGTTCAAATGGGATATAATAGCCTATCATTATTTATTTTCGCGTCCACTCAACATAGGTACCTATTTTTGTTTTTACCCGACTACGGCGAAGCAAAAAGGAGGGTTATGATTTTGACCTGTATGTATGTATGTATGTGTGTAATGAGGTGTTGTTGGAAGCCTCCAGATTGTACGCTGGTTATAGGCTACATGACGTCACATTAAACTGACATCAGCGCCCTCTAGGAGACTTAAAGTAAAGAACTAAAAACAAAAAAAATCTTGGCAGTGTCGTGTGGGGTATCAAATGAAAGAGCTTTATTAGCACATTTCAAATATGTAAACATTATTAGAATTCACATATCTCCAAAATAGTTAAATAAAAATATAGTTTAAAAACTAAAACCCGACTACTTAAAATTTAAAAACAAGCTTCTTAGATTTGAAATAAAATTCTGTAGTCGGAGGCCACCAAATTAAATCTAAGAAGCTTGTTTTTAGATTTTAAGTAGTCGGGTTTTAGTTTTTATACTTTTTATACTATGATGAGTATTTTTTTTTTTGGAAAACAAACGGATACAATAAAAAAAATAGAGTAGAGAAATAGTTTGCTGGGAATGATTTGATCTGGCAGCTGAAAATGGAGTCTATCGATCTTGTTTCGTTGGTGTAAGGTTATGTTGTGTATTATGTACTAATTGATTATAAAAAATTTAATAAATTGAAATAATTAAAAAGTTTCAATAAGTGGACGATCACTTTAAAACTTTGATTATTATTTATAACAATTATTTTGACAGCAGATCCAATAGATGAATAATTTATTTTTGTCTATTCAATGCCATTAATAACAATTTATTTTTATTGCAAATTACTTTAATGTAATCAAAACATTTTGCATTTAATTTAATTTTGCAGTTGATTTAAAATAACTAAATTTATTATTATTTATTTCATAAATCAATTCAGTAGACCACTAGGTTTGAGGAGTTATGAATTTAATTAGCAATATGCAATAGATAAAATTTAAAAAAGTTTAAATTTTAAAAGTTACGGCAACTGATAGGCATTTGGATGATATTAATTAATTAGGTACGCCTTAATTTAAAAACGTATTTGAATAATTTGGCACACAATATAGATCTTACATTTTTTTTATGTGGCCGGGAAGTAAAAAATGCCCTATATGAATTAGGATAAATGATGCTCTTTTCCTGGCCTGACCTCCATGCAGGCGAAGCTTGCGGGCAAAAACTAGTAATTTACTTTTTTAGTAGTGCAAATAAGTTTAGTTTAGAATAAGTTTAGTATAGCTATACTAAAATGGCGAGTTTCTGTCATACAATTTGTTTTTCTATCTGTTACCTAGGACCGATGTTGAAATGAATCCAGTTTCCTTTAACAAATGCAAATCAGTTAATTTAAGTCTTTAGTTAACCAAATATTTGACGTTTAGTTGACTAACAAATTCCTTATTTTTTGTTGAAAATACGTTACGAACGAATTATCACACATTAGGTATATGGATGTATATTTTTTTTTAAATATCTTGCGTTATATGAAATCTATATCTATATAAAATGAGTCGTGATAGCCTAGTGGTGGTGACCGTTGACTGGCAAGTCAGAGGTCTCGGGTTCGAACCTAAGGCGCGCACCTCAGACTTTTTTAGTAACGTAAAGTAAAGTAAGTGACTTAGTTAAGCTGTTGGCCCCGGCTGTCAATTGTAGATCTTTGACAATCATCATCATCAAGCCCGAAAGTCTGACAACCAGTCTTCCCACGGGGTATCGTGTAACACAGTATCTGGGTTGTGGAGGTCTGATAGGCAGTCGCTCCATGTAAAACAATGGTATTCAGCTGCATCCGGTAAGACTGGAAGCCGACCCCAGCATAGTTGGGATAAGGCTAGGCAGATAATATAGTTAGGAAATGGAACTAAACTATTTTATATTTGCTTACTTTTAAACAGTAAATATGACAACAATCGTGAGAAATTATAACAATCTTATTGAGAGGTTGCTTGTTTTCACAAAACAAAGAGAAATTATTTGTTTTACAAATATTAGAATTTATGTTTGTATTCGTGAGTGCAATTACTGCGCTGGCGCATGCACGCTACATGATCGGGATAAACATGCAAGAATGTGTAGACAGATAATAATCATCGTCTGGTACAAGAGAATTGATTCGTTGCGCAAAAAGCTTACTTTATTTATAATGTTTTTGAATAGTGGGCTTTTGGTCATTTTTTTTAAATAAAAATAATAGAAATTAAATTACAGTACCTCTCTCTCGAGGCTAGAGAAAAAATAAAGAAGAAAAATAATAGTCTAAAATAAAACTCTTCTGGATTGGGGAAAAGTTAGAAAAGAAAATATTGTGAACTTTTTACATGTTGTAGGTACCTACTACACGTAGCTTATTAAATTTAAAAACCGTGCCGAAGATCGTGGGATCGAATCCCACCCATGGTTGTTTTTACAAATTTCTTTTTTAAATAATTATATCTACCTACTTAATAAAGACTCCAAAAAAAAACTTGAAATCAAAAACTTATGTTTTTTTTTCTCTGGAACTGATTTTTTAATATTTTTAAAATGTACATAGTAAAACTAGATAGGGCCGCTAGTTAGGATAAAGCTTTTTGTAGAAGTTTGCATTGTGAAAAATCTTATAGTTTTGTATAGGATTCAGTTATACCTTTTCAGGAAATATGGTAAAATGAAGTTGTATTGATGACATCTTGAAAAAATGACAACCTTATCTAGCGCCCTTGCCAACCTAATAACTTTAGTGTGTACAGTCAACAGCAAAAGTAGATGATCAAAATGAGAAATTCAATACTAATGAACGGAGTTCGCGTCAGAACTGAGCTGTGTGGCGTCGAAGTGATTCAAAAGTATGTGACTGTAAATTATACCAAACATTTACTACTAGTACAGCTGCCATATATTTTGCGAACTCCGTTCATTAGTAGGTAAGTATTGAATTTCTGATTTTGATCATCTACTTTTGCTGTTGACTGTACCTAAATAATGAAAGAACTCGTCGGAGGTACTGCCACTTGTAGACAGCATTTGGTCCCTGTCAATGTCCTAACAAGCTAAATGCCTTCCAGCATACAAACTGAGCGTGATGACACAGTATAATATTCATACAGTATGGTAATTACGTACAACGCTTGAAACGGCACACTCACACAAACAAGCGTAATATTGCGTAACGACGAGACTCTAAGCGAACGTTGCGGTACGCGCAGTATCAAAGACGCGTCGTTGCGCATGTTTGTGTGAGTGTACCATGAAGCAAATACAAAGTATTGTATAAAATTGTAGGTATTTGCTTCAGGTGTTTACCGTTTTCGAGCGTTTGTACGTAGTTACCTTACTGTATGATTATTATAATAATGTCCTCCTGACCGGATTTCGGTCACAGCGGCCAATCTCAACGGAGATTAGCCATCGACGCGGGAGATATTATAGTGCACAAGTGTGTGCGTAAACACAGGTGCACTCTCTATTCCCTCACTCTCATAGTCCGATGGGACGGCAATCCGACACGACCGGAGAGAGATCGGGCGCAGGGCCAATGGCTTTACGTGCTTTCCGAGGCACGGAGTAAGTGATAATTAATTTATAAAACGCACATAACTTACGAAAAGTCAGAGGTGCGCGCCTTGGGTTCGAACCTGATACCTCTGACTTGTCAGTCAACGGTCAACACCACTAGGCTATCACGACTCACAGATGATTATTATACTGTGGTGATGACGTCTGTCTATATTGTTAAACATATTCGATTGTCTAATCTGTCTAAAATTAAAATGATCAATGGTTGTTTTTATAAACAATGGCGGTCCGTGTGAAATGTATGTTTTTCACTAAATCTTGGCCTTCCACACAATGTGATGTCTAATGACTTTATTATTTTGAAAATGTATATACACAATAATTAATAAAAAAACTAGTGATTGTTTAAACGAATCAATGAACGGCTGTAAGTTGTAGATAGAGGATATGATTAGGTAATTGATACTTTAAGTTATTTTTTTCTAGAACTATGAATAGTATAATAAGTGGGAACTTACCCGTCTGACTGAGGAAATCATTGTGATAATTTGTTTGAAGGTACCTGTGAAAAAAAAAACAACTTTAATAAAACATAGATATTTTATTAAGCTATTGCATAGATTTTATCGCGGGCTTTGAGCGCGGCGACCGAATCAAGAAATTCCGTAACGAAAATAAAAACCTAACGCCCTTTATTACAGAATAATCTATTTAAAACCTTATTTACTAACAAATAAGGTATATTTTATGTTGATACATTAAAAAATAAAACATTCAGAAATATATAAACATTCGAATTTCGAAATCTAATTATTTACTTCGATTTTTCAAGACGTGATTTTGTATCAAGTTTTTAAGCTATACTGAGACTGCATAAATAAAAAATAAATAATAATTATAATTGCATAAGTTGATAAAAAATGCTATGCAATAGCTTTACCGCGGCAGTCCCCGAGTGCCACACGATTTTATAATTTTCTCATCATCATCATCATTTCAGCCATAAGACGTCCACTGCTGAACATAGGCCTCCCCCAATGACTTCCAGATTGGCCGGTTGGAAGCAACCTGCATCTAGCAGCTTCCTGCGACCTTTATTAGGTCGTCTGTCTGGTCCTACGCGACGTAATTTTCTCTTCAATGAAATTATTTAATACATGAACAACATCCCATCAAACGCATTTTCATGTAAAATGTTGCCAAGACCTCACCATATGGCTCTCACTGTAAGAAAGTTATCAGATCTTATGTAGAGCCAAGCTTCTAACACTACACACCCTAACTCTACAACAGCCCTTTTTTTGTCATGTGGAAAACTGTTTTACCCCACCACTAAGGGCTGGCGATGGGGTTATGTCCGACTCGCACGGACTAAAAACCATACGGTGTTCCTTCACGAACCTCTGGGCGGAAATACGGTTTTCGCTTGCACAAACTTCACACCTTAGTCAAAATATGTGGCTAAAATAGAATTATATCATTGCAAGCCCTTAATCTTTAATAAAAAACTAAACACACAGTCTGACAGTCTTATAAAATCCAAGCTAGTTGTTATCCAAATATGATTTATATATTTCTAAAATACACAGGATTATTTGTAAAACACTCGCAACCTGAAAAGGGGTCATTAAACTCATCATTATGAACAACTTTTTAAAATGGGGCCAACCAAATTTTCTTGAATACTCTATGTATTCAAGAAAATTTAGAGTGATAACGTCAACCACATTGCCTTGTGCGGAGCGAAAGCAGGTCTCACCATACAAATGTTAAAATGACATTTTTTCAAATTATGTTTTCTAGACGTTTTTCAAAATTTAACTCAGCGGTTAAGCATGATATAAGCTAAAATGTAACTTTTTCGCTCGTGGAGCCTAGTTGAACCGCAGTCGATCGAGGTATGATCGCAAACGGAGCTCGTGTCCCGGCCGCGTTGTTCATACCCGTGCTCACGGTTCATACTTCTGTAGGGTTGCTGTATGTATATTTTCTTATATACCTACTCTAAGGGGCCAACCCTGAAATCGCAAAAACAAATCAGCTGTTCCATACATTTTGTTGAGTTGTGTAAACATAAATGTATGGAACAGCTGAACAACGGGCGCGGGCCACAACTAGTGTTAGTATAAACACAGTATAATAATCATACAGTACGGAAACTACGTACAAACGCTCGAAACGGCACACTCACACAAACATGTGTAATATTGCGTAACGATGAGACTCCTAAGCGAACGTGGCGGTACTCGCAGTATCAACGACGCGTCGTTGCGCATTTTTGTGTGAGTGTGCCGTTTTCGAGCGTTTGTACGTAGTTACCATACTGTATGACTATTATACTGTGGTATAAATAAAAAGTTATGTGCACTCTTCACCTTGAATTCTGAATAACACATTAGACAAATGGTTCCAACAGAATTTATGTTCATGAAATTATGAAACTGTTCTGTCAGTAATTTTGTTTCAAATTACTTTTATGCTAATCTGAAATTTTAGTGCTATTTTTTCGTTTTATTTTTATTTATTTTCGCGGCTGTTGTTAAATTCTATCTAACAATACCTACAGGATAATTATTACGACATTACACAGGACGATTTTATAAGATGCGCATGCGCAAATTTTGAAGGATGACTGTGATCATGATCCTAAACAAGTCAGAAAATCAAAATCAAAATATTTTTATTCATGTAGACCATATGAAGCACTTATGAATAGTCGTAATTCTAATATTATTATAAGAGTGACTCTAGTTGCCAGTTCCAAGGGCAGCCTACCCCTCATGGAGAAGAATCTGGCAAGAAACTCCATACTGGAACTACTATATATCTTTAACTCTAAAGCCGGGTTTCCACTAGGCAACATTTGGCGCGCAACATGTTGCACAACAAGTTGACCAACATGTTGAAAGTCAGCGCGAAACTTTTGTTGAACAACGTTGTCTGTACTACTTTACGTCAGTCATCGACAACATGTCGCCAGAAGGACTTGTGTTGATTTCAGCGGCAGTGGTTATTGCGCGTCACGTCTCCACTCGACAACAATTGATGCTCAACTAACGATTCTCTTTAAACAAACAACAAGCCGCGCATCATGTTGCGCGCCAGCTGGCAACGTTGCGCGCTGTTGTGCAGCATTGCCATACATGTTGAGCGTCACGTGTCGCGCGCCAAATGTTGCCTAGTGGAAACACGGCTTTAAGAATATTATTAAATAATGTGTTTTTGTTTTGTAGAAAGCAAAAACCCAAAGAAAAATCAACCGAATGACTAAGAACGGCTAACAATACATTATTCGCTTATACCAATTTTCATAAATCACGTTTTAAGCCCTTAGTAATAGCATATTACCCAAGACCTCTAGATTTACAAGATTAACTATAAACAACCCACATATCGCTAACAATATTAAATTACGAAACTATAAAATTAGCCAGACAAAGGCTTGTCCGTCAAATGCCAGAGTTGGCTATAAATTTTTATCGTTCAGCTTAATTTAGTGGTCGACCAGGCTGTTACCATTCGGTTTCCAAGGCAACTGGTGTTTTAGTACGAATTCTATTGTTGTACCAGGTTCTAGATGGAACAACACGCTTGTCTATGGATGGGTAAGCAGTATAGATTCACACTTTAAACGTTAAAAGTATCTAAGAAAAATAGCGAAAAAAAAAAATGTTAATGCTGTAATCTTAAATTTACTTAATGAAGAAAAGAGTTGTCTCATAGATAACAAGTTAATAAATGAATTTAACGCGACGGAAATCCGTTAAAGATTTGTTTCATTTTGTTAAACGTTTGCGAAAGTTTGAGGCAATATTTTTACTTTTTAAAAAAATTGAGCAAAGAGGTTCCTGTCTATAAAATCGGTATTTTATTGGTATAAAACAATATTTTTAACAATCATTCAACGCGCATTTCCTCAAATTATCCTTCCAACTGTCATTAAATCATTTTCATTTTATTACCATATTTTCTGAAGAGATAGAGCTGAAACTTATACAAAACTAAACGATTTTTCACTATCACAAGCATCATCATCTGCCTAGCCTTTTCCCAACTATGTTGGGGTCGGCTTCCAGTCTTATCGGATGCAGCTGAATACCAGTGTTTTACATGGAGCGAATGCCTATCAGACCTCCACAACCCAGATACTGGGTTACGTACGTACGATACTCCATGGTAAGACTGGTTGTCAGACTTTCGGGCTTCCAACTACCCGTAACGACTGTCAAAGATCTACAATTGACAGCCGGGGTCTAATTAATTTATAATACGCACATAACTCACGAAAAGTCAGAGGTGCGCCTTGGGTTCCATCCCGAGACCTCTGGCTTGCCAGTCAAACGGTCATACCATTAGGCTATCACGACACTTCACTATCACAAGCAAATTTCTACAAAAAACTTTATTCTTAACTGCCATTTGCCAACCTAATAGATTTGCTGTGTGTACACTCCAAATGACCAGATACTGCAGTGCGCGAATTCATCAGATTAACAGGTCCGATCGGACGTTACAACGTCGTGTCTACAAAACAGCTCTAATGTTTATTGCACTTTACAGAGTTTCTCTTACAAAAACATTTTATAGCTTCGTCCGACAGTAAAAGTGTTTAAAGTTAATGACATGTTTAGATTCGATGGCTAGAAATACATATATGATCGTGTGCCAGGTGGTCTTTAGGTTAATAGTTTCCCCCGGCCACAAAAAAAAAAAAAGGTTAATAGTTTCCAAAGAAAAGTAGCAGTAGGTCTTCTTTTTCTTATCGTATGGTTGGTGAACAACCTGGTGTCAGAGTTTAAACCGCCCGTAGGCCTCTAACATGGCTTTACATAGCGTTGAAAAATCTCTCAGGTGTGTTGATTTCATCACGATGTTTTCCCTCACCGTTTTAGCAAGTGATAATTTATTTCTAATACGCTCATGCATTCGAAAAGTCAGAGGTACAGTCGGCAAAGGGGTTAGGTTGGCAGGGGCACTAGTAAAGGTTGTGGCTTTTTCAAGATGTCATTAAGATTTAATTACTTTTATAATATTTTCTGAAAAGGTATGTCTGAAACCTATAGCAATATTAAACAATTTTATATAACAGTGATGCGGAGTAGTACTTTGACGCATAATATTTAGGTACTTTTTTTTCTATTATTATTATTTTTTTATTTTATTTTTGTTTTTTTTTTTATAGGCCAATGTAAATAGTAGTTATATTTAGTTTGTAAATACTTGTATAATAATGAAATTTTATATAATCACATGCAAATTTCTACAAAAAAAATCATCCTTACTAGCGGCCCTGCCAACCTAACTTCTTTGCTGACTGTACTTGCGTAGTTTTCGAGCCAACGTCCTTTGACTTGGCAGTCCAACGGTCATACCACTAGGCTATCTCTACTTCGACCAAGTGTAAACGCGCCATTAGGACGGATTTTGCAACATTGCATTTTATAGAGTAAACTCTATTACCATTTTAATTGAAAATTAAATGAATGTCTTCAAAGATTACCTATATAAACGTAAGTTACGTTTATTTAATTAAATTATATAAATTGCCTCGTTGGTCTAGAGGTAGTAAGCACGACTACTGAACACGAGATCCTGGGTCCGATCCCCGGGTCGGGTTTATTCAGGTTTGTTCGGGTATTGGGTTTTTCGATTAGGAAATTTTCAGTACCAGCACGAAGCCTGGAACTGTGTCCGGTTAATGGTAATAGGCTCGCCCCCTATTACGTGGGATATCAAAATAAAATATCTGTGTAAATATCTGCCTACTCCCTTTGGGGAATACAGGCGTGAATCTATGTGTTATGTTTTTATTATATAAATTGAGTAAATTATTTTTAAGCCAAAGTCTATCATATGCTGTGAGCTGTGGGTCAGTCACTACTAAGTTGAGCTCTGAGACAGCGAGATATCTTCAGTTGGCTTGTTTCCGTTGAAACAATATTTTGGTCACAGTGGCCTATCTCAACGGAAACAAGCCAACTATGCAGGAGATATTCACATGTGTGTGCTCTCTCTATCCTCTTATCATCATAGTCCGATGGGACGGCAATCCGACAGCGTGGTCCTATACCAACGCATTTACGTACTCTACTGGCACGGTGATAATTAGCTACACTACTTGACATTTTGTTGTCACAACCGTGAGGCACTCAACTAACAGGTACTATCGCGGACACGAACGGTGTACCACTTTGCGATCAAAATGCTTTGAACATTGCTACGTGCGTAGGGGCGCGGCTAGCACTACGTTCGGCCGCCGGGTGCAAGCGATTCTAATCTTAAGGGTGGTGCACCGGATTTGTCCACGATAGTAAACACCGACACCGGCGACAGCCATCGAAAAATAGGTGTCGCTTGCAGTATAGGACATTAACTTTTCGGTGGCTTTTATAGATACATTTTTTAGCATTTGCAGCTGCAATCAATGTCGCTAGTGTCAAAATTGTACCTTTATTCTTTTGCTTAAGATTTTTTCTTTTGCTTTTCTGTATTAATGCAATTTAAATATTTAATTAGTACTGTCTCAATGTTCGCTGTAGGTACAGACTTCTTTCTTTAAAATTTACCATTGACGA
Source organism: Protodeltote pygarga (assembly GCA_936450705.2). NCBI lineage: Eukaryota > Metazoa > Arthropoda > Insecta > Lepidoptera > Noctuidae > Protodeltote > Protodeltote pygarga. The sequence continues at coordinate 908,321 of OW388274.2, forward strand.
AACTATGTCTAGAAGACCAAACATAGGTAAGTACCATCTTTTGAAGGAACTTTATCCATTAATCTGTAAACTACAGTTAAGAATCTAAACTATACTTAACAAATTAATGGTTACTCTGTCGTTTAACTTAATCCACCTCAAACCAAGCGCAAATCGCGCAGAATTGCTTTGAAAATTACAAATCTTGTGAACATATATTTTGTACCAGTTGATAGGCCAGAGTCGTGAGCCACGGCGAAACGAAGGCTGAGCAGAACATAAGTATAACTTATACTAAGTTTAAGTTATCTGATGTTCATGTGAATATTTGTGAACGATTTGATGTGGAGTTGTGAAGGCTGAGCCTATAAATTGATGACATAGATTTAGTTCATCGATTTGTTTTAGAATTAGTACTAACTTTGGGTAATAGATGGCGCTGTTTCTTTTATTGGGAAAGCTGAATGGCGCTATTAAGATTTTCTTACAGTAGTAAGACTCAGTATTTTTAAATTATTTGATTTGAAATCTTGTTGCTGGAGTTTACTTTGGCTCGTATTTCAAAATGAGCTATGAATAACTGATAAATAAATTACAAACGAATAACGATGTATCCAGGAGGCTTATTCTTAATTGAATTACTAGGCTTCTTTTTTCATTCTTCTTCTTTAGAGTATGGTAGATGAGCCTAGCGTCAGAGTAGACCTCTGACATGGTTTTACACACCGTTGAAAAATCTCTCAGGTGTGCTGGTTTCCTCACGATGTTTCCCACACCGTTTTAGCAAGTGATGATTAATTTCCAATACACACATACATCCTAAAAGTCTGAGATGCGTGCCTGGGTTTCGAACTTACGACCTTTGACTTGGCAGTCCAACGGTAATACCACTAGGCTATCACAGCTTTTAAACCATTACTAGGGCAATCCCTATTTTTTAAGTCCTGACGAAAACCCCTCTGTTATTAAACGTTTTGTGGCATCTTAGCTACCAAATGGATGAACCGATTTCGATGAAATGAAAATTTAAAAAAAAGTTATCGGAGGTTTTAGTAATGTTTCATTTATACTTCTCTCTCACGAGAGCTATAATTATGTATGCTTTTGTTGCAGACGGTTCGTGAATTTCATGCGAATCCTCTCATGCGCATGATCATCATCATCATCTTGTGTAAACATTACAATTGCATGTAAAAAGGTCGTGTTCACCCATCTTTCGGATTTAACGAATAGGTATAGTGATGTTTTTCGTTTCCTCTCCATACAATACGTTGAAAATATATTTTTAAATTTAATATTTACTATACTAATATTTACTACTTAGGACTAGAATACAAAGTCCTAATCTTTAATAACATAATATAGATTCATTAGAGGGGGTAGGCAGATGTGAATGCAGTACACCCACCACCCACGTTTCGCCGGCTATGTTATACGTAAATTGTAATAGGGGGGAGCCTATTGCCATTAACCGGGCACAATTCCAGACACCGTGCTGCTACTTTTTCTTCTTATCGTGTTTACAATCTGGTGTCAGAGTTTAAACCGCCCGCAGGCCTCTGACATGGCTTTATGCACCATTGAAAAATCTCTCAGGTGTGCTGGTTTCATCATAATGCTTTCCCTTACCGTTTTAGCAACTGATAATAATTTTTAACACGCGCATAACCACAGAACAGAGTTCTTATTTCTGTGCATATAACTTACGAAAAGTAAGAGGTGCGTCTTGGGATCGAACTAGAGAACTCTGACTGAAAATATTATTTAAAAACAAAAACCCAACTGCGAGATTGTTAACTTGAATAAACTAAAAAGATAGAAACAAGTTAAAGATAGATCATAGATCACACAGTATTTACAAACGCAGTCGGAGGCATCAACTATACACAGAAAAAGAAGATTAAATACAGAAGAGACAACAACTATTCTCTCTAAATACAAAGGAGTATTAAAAAATGCCTCCTGATTTTTTTATTAATATTTTTTATTAACAAGATTATTACGAAATGAATATTTTTTTAAAACATTCATCCTTCGGCAGTGGTTGGCCATTAGTTCTACTTTTATAACTAGATGGCGTTGTAGTCGAAATAAAAGTCGCTATCGTTGTGTTCACACGGTTTATACAACCTCGTTCATTTAATACATGGATGTACATGTTTTGAATTCTAATCTAATCGAATTACTCAACTTTTTACTTTTTAGTCGGCTATACTCACGGTAGTGTAGGTAGCTGCTTATATCTGACTTAATAATGATATTAGCATGTGTTTAAATGCCACCCAAAAAAGAACCTTAATAATCTAAATGGTCACTAAATTGGTCGACGAAGCCCCGCTTCGCGGGGCTCCTACTTCTGGGTGGTTTATAAAAAAATAACCACGAAGGGGATGGCGGGGTCTATTACTCTATTCGACCCCGCCATCCCCTTCTAACCTAACCTGTCCGAGTCGGGGTGCCCTAAAGTCCAGATTGCATCCAGTTTCTCCTGTTAACAATAGTTTGCTAGCACGATAAAGTAGTCTGGGATCAAATAATGTATTTTGGTTGACGTCTTACTATTTTGGAGAAAGATTTTTGGCAGTAATATTAATCTTTGAGTTGGATAGAATTTGGTGACCTTAATCCATTTTAGGAACCCAAAATAATATTTTTGGTGGCCGTTTAAATTATACCCATTAATATTTACCATTATACGGTATTTTAATGGCAAATTTATAAACTTAAATGATTGATATCTTATCTTATCTTTGCATTGACAAAGTTAGGGTTTCCAAACTTTTCACTAGAGAAGAGGATTTAATAAAGTGAACCGTAAGTTTCAACTGTCAAATTTTTAAATGTGAAATTGATTCATTCGTTAACTACAACATTACATTTTTGAATACTAAATTTACATTTTTTTATGAATATTTTTTTTTGTACTTTGATTGTTTAAATATTATATTTAAAAAATTATTATAATTATATTAATTAATACCTAACTATTATAAATATGTATATTATATTAAAAATCGTGAAAAAAAAAATTAATGAAAAATAAAACCGACTTCAAAAGGAACTAAAAAGCTTGAAATAACTTTAAAACGTTTTGGAGTCGGTTCCAAATCAAGTTCTTAATGAGAAGGTTAAAGAGGCTAGAACTTGACTTTTAGTGGTGCCTAAAATTAATCCCCCTCCCAGACTTTTGTGAGGCTAATATTTGAAATCCTTATGAAAAGCCCATTCAAACGATACCTCACACGATATTTTATTTTCTTGGATGATTATAGGAGGAGGGGGGGGGGGTGACCACGTATCCCCCCTCTTCCTCTTTACTCGTCAGCCATCGACTGCACGTATATACAAAGCAATATTACTTGTTACGACAATTCTGCTATTATCCTACGAGGAGTTCCGTTCCATATCTCGTAAGTCCATGATCAGATCATGACAATATTTCTATGGGACCACCTCGGAAGTATACCCTTTCAATTAGAAAAAAAAATTTGAAAATCGACCCACAATTGAAGGAGTAATCGCGTAACAAACAAACAAAAAAAAAAAAACATACAGTCGAATTGAGAACCTCCTCCTTTTTTGAAGTCGGTTAAAAAACCGTGCTGCTACTAAGGATTTCCTAATGAACAAACTCAATAACATTTGCCCGACCCGGGGATCGAACTCAGACCCTTGTGCTCGTGCACTCGCGCTTGCTACCACTAGACTAACGAGGCAATCCTTTATCCTTAATGCATAAAGTAGGTACCTATGTTTAACAAATAAATGATTTGATTTAAATTATTTTATTTAGGTATTTGACTTAACATCGTATGGAGAGAAGATGTTACTACCACAGAACACTTGTTTCCTCATTTAGTGTTACCTTCGGCGCAGGAGTCTCACGCGATACCATTGTGTGTTCTAATGAAGAGGTCGACTGTACTCGCGTTATACATTACTACTATGTTATTTACTGATCTTCGTCGCAGGCGCAACTTTTTGTCATTATGTGGATAAATTAGCATTTTATACTGTTCGGTGTAGGGATCAACTATTTGCATGTAAAAATAATAATGCCCTCCTGACCGAATTTCGGTCGCAGCGGCCAATCTCAAAGGAGATTAGCCAACTACGTAGGAGATATTATAGTGCCTAAGTGTGTGCACAAAAACAGGTGCACTCTGTATTCCCTCACTCTCATAGTCCGATGGGACGGCAATCCGACACGACCGGAGAGAGATCAGGCGCAGGGCCAACGGCTTAACATGCTTTCCGAGGCACGGAGTAAGTGATAATTAATTAATAATACGTACAAAAAGTCGCGAAGTTCGCGCCTTGGGTTCGAACCTGAGACCACTGACTTGCCAATCAACGGTAACCACTACTAAGCTATCACGACTCCGACTTAATGATATACTTATACAAACTTATTATCAATTAAATTACATAATTATAGTAGAGTTTTTTAAAAATTAGAGCTTTTTATTTTTATAAATATTTAATAAGAAATTTGAAAAAACAACTGATACGGATGGGATTCAAACCCACGATCTTCGGCGTACCGTGCCGATCAAAATTTCTTATTAAATATTTATATTTAATAAGCTAACATGTGCTAAAACATGTAAAAATTTCACAAAATCTTTTTATTTTTAATTAAGAAAAATGATCTTTACTTCAATGAATTATAATAAAGGTGATGGCCGAAATTTGTAGGGATAATTATGTGTGTACAGAGGTAAAATCTATGTCATTCAAAAGCACAAATCTTCTATAAAAATAATTTAAAAATTGCATATAGCTATGCAGTCGTGGGTCAGAATTATAATGGTTTAAAAATATTGATTTTGTCACTTTTACATTAGAAGAACTGAGTCGTGATAGCCTAGTGGTGGTGACCGTTGACTGGCAAGTCAGTGGTCTCGGGTTCGAACCCAAGGCGCGCACCTCTGACTTTTCGTAAGTTATGTGCGTTTTATAAATTAATTATCACTCTCCGTGCCTCGGATAGCACGTTAAGCTGTTGGCCCCGGCTGTCAATTGTAGATCTTTGACAGTCGTTACGGGTAGTCAGAAGCCCCAGTCTGACAACCAGTCTTACCAAGGGGTACCGTGTAACCCAATATCTGGGTTGTGGAGGTCTGATGGCAGTCGCTCCATGTAAAACACTGGTATTCAGCTGCATCCGGTAAGACTGGAAGCCGACCCCAACATAGTTGGGAAAAGGCTAGGCAGATGACATTAGAAGAACTAAATAAAACAGTAAAAATCGTTTAAATTCTTTAATTTTAAGGTTTTTTCAGCAATTACTATGAAATATAATTAGATTGTACTTATTTAATTTTTTTTTAAATATAAATAAAATTAAAAAATGTTTTATTTTTGCTCAACTTGGGGCAGATTTCGGTCATCACTTTTGTTAAGTAAATTCTTCATTCGCTCATCTGACAGACTGCCTAGAAGACATTTCAAAGGGAATTAATTGTCAACTAACAAGTAATTGTGGAATATGTCATCTGACTTCAATACTTTTCTCATTAGCAGTCACAACACAGCCAGCTATTTTAACTGTAGACTCGAGTTTATAGGATCTTTGAGTAATGCCGACATGTTACATCCTAAATAACTTAATTTGTTTATGATTAGGGTTGTCAGCTAAAGAAAACTTACATTTCATTTTTTAGTTTTTTTAAAAACAACTTAACTGAGCTTTTTTATTGGAATATAAAAACTAAACATTTAATTATATTCGAAAATTTGTATCTGTGCTGTTAACCGTTGTAGAGCTCCTTTATCTGGTGCTAATCATGGACGTCGATTCAGGTCATGCTTTTCTCAAAAATGTTTTGTAGTCAGGACTGAACTAATATGTACAAATTTAAGTCTATAGGATAAGAGGAAGTTGTTCTAATTCAGCTAACAAGATTCCATTACATAGTTTCATACTTACATTGCAAATTATATAAAAGTTTGTAAATAACACCTGGATTTTCCATTACATTCTTTGTCGTATGATTAATGCACAACCTGGTGTAGATGCGAGTTTGAACCTTAAATTTTTGGGCCTTAGGCCTTTGACATGGCTTTACACACCGTTGAAAAATCTCTCAGGTGTGCTAGTTTCCTCACGATGTTTTCCTTTACCGGTTTAGCAAGTGATAATTAATTTTTAATACGCACATGAATCTGAAAATTCAGAGGTGCGTGTCTGGGATTTTTTCCTTACGACCTTTGACTTGGCTTGTTTGTATGAAATGTACAAAAAAAACGTAATGACAGGAAGTTCCAAACCATTTCTAAAAGAAAAAATTTTTGCTTTCCCAAAATTTTTTAATTACTTAATTTAGTTTTTTTACAATGTTTTTTTTACACGAGCCAGCCCTACAAACACAACCATTAATTATTGCAAAAGCATCGAGGGCTTGATTAAGTTTTGTAGGCCCACGTCAACAGTACTGTATGTTACTACAAGTATTATTATGTAGATGAACACATGCGGTTATTTTTACAATGTTATGTAAGAGCTTATTAGCGCTGATTTGTTGCTGAAAGGCTGTATAAGCATTGTGTGTCTCCAATGTGTTTAAAGCGGTCGTTAAATAGCTAACGATAATAAAATATCTCCATAATTTAAAATAAATCAAAGTTAAATCCGGCTTTCCGACTAAATAAAACTTGACTGAAATTAACTTATGGGTAGTAACTGCAAGTTTTTGCTAATTACAGTAACGAAAATGTACTCTTAAGGATTTTTTTTTATTATATGTATATAGGTACTGATTTTTCCAGATTTTTTTATTTTACCGGCAACATTCCCAAGTTTTTCTTTCCATTAAAATTTTTATTCTAATTATTATGATAATTGAAAAATATTTAATCGGACTAGCCGTTCTCAAGTGATAGGTTTATTAATGAACAGCATTCATTTTTATTTACTTTTAATTTTTAATTAAGTCGGTTGCTTCAGCTGTTCCATACATTTTGTTGAGTTATGTGAACATAAATGTATGGAACAGCTGATTTTTTTGCGATTTCAGGGTTGGACAAGTAAAAATTGTTCATAATGATGTGTTTAATGACCCCTTTTCAGGTTGCGAGTATTTTACTAAAACCCTGTATAGTCATAGGTATTGGCATGAAAAGGTAACAAACTTCCTTTCGCATTTATAATATTAGTTAGGACGTTATGATTAATTCTACTAGAAAGGTCTAGAAAGGTTAATTATCACTTACTCCGTGCCTCGGAAAGCACATTAAGCTGTTGACCCTGTGCCTGATCTCTCTCCGGTCGTGTTGGATTGCCGTCCTATCGGACTATGAGAGAAAAGGAATAGAGAGTGAGATTGCGCTCACACTTCTGCACTATAATATCTCCTGCGTCGATGGGTAGAGAATGGGTAGAGTAGAGATTGAGTTGACAACCATGGAGTTTCTTGCCAGATTCTTCTCCATGAGGGGCAGGCTGCCTTTAGAACTGCTGGCAACTAGAGTCACTCTTATAATAATATTAGAATTATGACTATTCATAAGTGCCTAAAATGGTTTACATAAATAAAAATATTTTAATTTTGATTTTAATTAGCCGCTATGACCAAAATTCGGTGAGGAGGACATTGTTTACTGTAGGTACTTAAACATTTGAACACTACCTCTTGCGCTTGCGTCCCTATAAACATTTTCAAGTTATTTCGACACAAACAGCCATTGACCAATCAGCCTTTGTTTTAGGATCTATTTAATTACACATAAGTCGGTTTTACACTCATTGAAAGACATTTCAATCTATAGGCTTGGCGTCATGTCGTTAAATAAATGTCACACACGCGCATCGTAAAATTAATCAGTTTTATATTGTAATTTAATTAAATGTCATGTAAAACATGAATCAGTGAGGATATCAAATGGATTAGCAGTAAAATATTATAGCTGAGCTTGTATTTTGACACTGGTGGTCACTTACTATTGTTAAGAAAGAGAATACTTATTTAATATTATATGTATTTATATTGTAATACGTGAAGCGAAAACTGTGGAGCCCTTTTTAAGAATATTGCGCGCACGGAGGAACTCGGCGTAGTAAAAGTTTACGTGAAGAAGAAGTGCAGAAATCTAAAATTTATAAAAAAAATACGGTAGAATTTCGACCACTGACTGGATCGCTTGTATTTATTATACCAAGAACTTTTTCGAAAATAAATTTTTCTACTAAGAACTTTCAAAAACAAGTTTTTCGAAGAGAACATTTCTAAAGATTTTTTTCAAAAACGCCTATGGCGTTAAGAAACAAATTCGAAATTTCAACTAAAGCGGGTAGCGGTAGCTTATTTGGTAAAGTGATGACACATTGACACGGCACGCCAGAGATCGCGGGTAGAAGTCCCAGAGTCAGTTCTTATTAAATATTTTCATTTCCATCCTGTATTTTATTTTATCATTAATGTGCGAGCTTGACTGACCACAAATGGCGAAAGAAAACAATGTAAGAAAACCTAGTCTGAAATCGCCAACCCGCAGTGAGCTTGTGGTGATTAATGCTCAATCCTTCTCTGTATGAGAAGAGGCTTTTGCCCTGCAGTGGGCCAGTTACAGGCTGATTTATTAATGTGCGAGCGAGATAAAAGTTTACAGAGATGCTTTAAGTAAACAAAATTATTAAAACGAGAATCCACTCACCGTGCAAGCATGCAACGACGTGCATACTTGACTGAATATATTACATTACTATGCGTACTCATGAGCGACCTTTGACAGGTTAAGTATAGTTACAATTAGCTTCTTAACCTCTGAACAAGTTTGTTAGTAAAAGTATAATCTTTAAGTTATTGTGTACTAGCTTTTGCTGGCTCGTTACTTTAGGAAACGTGGCGCCATCTGTTATATTATCATAAGAATGTGATTGTTGTTTTCCTCGGGAACAGTACTTTTTCGGGATGAAAGAAATCTTACTTTCGCATTTATTATTGGTTAAGATAATTTATAATATTAATTGTAATGTGCGGGAATCCTAATCCTATCCTGATAGGGTAAGGATTCCCGCACATTAATTACAATTAAGTGCTGATAGCCTAGTAGTATGACCGTCGACTGACAAGTCAGTGGTTTCGAGTTCGATCCCAAGGTGGCACCTCTGACTTTTCGAAAGTAAGGTTCGTATTATAAATTAATTATCAGTTGCTAAAACGGTGCGGGAAAACATCGTGATGAAACCAGTACACCTGAGAGATTTTTCAATGGTGTGTAAAGCCATGTCAAAGGCCTACGGGCGGTTTAATCTGACACCAGGTTGTTCATCAACACGATAAGAAGAAGAAGTAGGATGCTGCTGCCAATCCTCCAGATTTTTGGTCGTTTCTTACGACACCCGCGGGATGAGTAGTTTCCGGCCTACGAATAGAACCACCCGTTCTATTCTTAGGCCGGAAACTACATGGCATACATATCTAACTGTACGTGTGATGACCACTAATATATGTTTATTTACTAGCAAAATGTGTATGTAAGTTTAATTTGTCCCCTCTGCCTCTCCTTTGAGGAAATGCAGCGTGAAATATGAAGTGAATCGTATAAATTCAATGAGTTTCAATGTATCATGTTTTAACACGTTGTCACGCATGCGCATTATTGCATATTGCTGTCACTTTTATGAAGTCGTAAATAAATATTATCAATACAAGTTATCATGTTAATTTAGCTATAAAATTTTATATAAACTATTCTCGCTAACATTCCTCATTCTTAGGAATGGATTTCGCATTCTTAGTCGACTTTTCAATTTCGCCGGTGACTTTTTAAATTCGCGTAAAATTTTCTGATGAGATTTTTTTTTTTAATCTTTATTTATGTTTAGGGGCTTTTATCCGATAGATATGTCAACCCCATCGTGCTTTATTACAGAATTAACTTAAATTATGGTAATCGAGATGTAGTCCTAAAGCTTCTAACCTGAAGTCTACGTCAATTATTTTTAAAAGTTAGATACTTCTCATAGTTATCATCAAGATTTTACACAGTTTTAAGTAATTTTAAAAACTACTCATCTTCCTACTCTTGTTGTAATTTTATGTAGTGTCGGTAAATTAAGTTTTCTTCTTTCTTTTCTTCTCCCATTCTTCTCTAATAGCCAGAGAGTGCACCTGTTGTTTGCGCACACACTTGTGCACTATAGTCTTCGAAGATATGACTACGCCAAAAATTAAAATAAAAAACCTACAGGTGCTGCAAACAATCAACGGACAAGATGCTGTGGCGAATCTCCATTGAGATTGACCGCTGTGATCGAAACTCTTTTAGGAGGATCTGAAAACCTTTCTTACAACATTAACATATCTACCGAGCCTCTTACATCTAAGTGTGAAGTTCATAACTTAAGTCGGTAGCGAACTATTGTATTATATTCAAATAGTTTGGCTTCTATGTAGCAATTATGCAAATAAGCCATTTAAGTTGTAACTTAGATGCTCGGAAGTGCTAATATTTATTTTATTTGCAGTAATAATACATTCGGAATTATTATAGGAAGTAGTTTTTTTTAATGTTGGATAAAAAGCCTTTGCTTTGCGGAAAATCTGTTTATGGAAAAGGTGTTTTTTTTTGTATGCTTAGTTTAGTATATTTTTTGGTTTTATGAGAAATAATATTATGTTACTTAAAAAAAATAGAAGTTAATTTTGATTAAATAGTTAATTAAAGTATTTTGTCTTAGTAAAAAAACATTTGGAAATAACCAAATTCAAAATTCGATTATATTAGAAAAGTATTTGTAAATAGAAGGTTTTTTTAAAATATTATTGTCAAATTCCACCACAAATTTAAAACAATTCCAAATTCAAAAACTTAACCCTTAAATCCTCGTACATCCCAACTTTTTTTTCAAAACCCAATTTTATTAAAACCTTATTATCTAAATAGAAAAAAAAACAACTAACTTTTTCTAGATGTATTCGTCCGTCACTTGTCACTGTCACTATGCACTAACTTCACTTAACGCAAGTACGTGATCACTGTAGTGTATTACACAGTCGACTGCCTGCGGTATGGGGCGCTGAGCTCTTTTATACATCATATGAATTCTAAGACACTTGAGTAACCAAGGATGCTGGTGGTGGTGGCTTCTTCCGGGGTTTTTTGTTTACACAACGAAAATAGATTGCTTTTTTAAGGTTTCGGAACCGATCTGAAGCGAAGGGATGGTGAAAGAAATGTATTTTTTTTTTAATATTGTCAATGGCTTTGGAGGCTGTCTGTTATTTATTTATTTATACATGATAGACCAACGGCTTTTGACACAAAATTGAGGTTAATTTATAGTTACAGATAGCCATTAACAGGTCCTCACGGATAAAAAAAAGTAAACTGTGTGAATACATATTATTAGAAAAAAACAACTTGGTTGGTATAACATTTCCAATTAATCATTAATTCTTTCCGTAATTAAATATAAATACTTTAACTTAAAAAAAAAGTATTTAAGCATAGTATGCGAACACAAAATTTCGAAATTTTGGAGAAAGAAAATTTTTGTTACGAGCGGAATTTAAACCTACGACCTACTATCGTAATACTTTATAGGAATGTCTAAATGTTATATTTTTAGTACGTGGTAGTTACTGGTTTTATCTTTCCATTTTATGATTTTTTTCATTTATACAAACGAATTTCAAATTTACTTATTGTGTGAACTGTAAAAGGTAAGGTAAAAGTTGCAATAGTTTTTAAATTATATCAGTAGTAATATGACATTTGAACTGTCACTTTCAAGGGTTGCTATTGAAAAAATACAACGTTTTTACGATTATAGGAGAACCATTTAACGATACCTAACGATTTTTCTTAAGTTAACAAGTTGTATTGGTAGTTATACAATTTAATATGATAATGTTAAATTACCTGCCTCGTTGGTCTAGTGGTAGCAAGCGCGACTGCTGAGCACGAGGTCCTGGGTTTGACCCCGGGTCGGGCAAAGTGTTATTGGATTTTTCCATTTAGAAATTCTCAGTAGCAGCACGGAGTCTGGAATTGTGCCCGGTTAATGGCAATAGGCTCGTCTCCTATTACGTGGGACTTATAGCCATCGAAATATGGGTGTACTGCATACACCTCCGTTTATTTCCCCTGGGGAATAAAGGCGTTAGTCTATGTTAAATAAATAAAATTCTATCACTACCTTACAACTGCAACAAAAAAAAAATGGGAAAAAAACTTTTTCGAAACGGGAATTGTACCCGGAACCTAATGTTCATCAGACTATCACGTTAGATTCGATTTTGATTCATTAATTGATAAGTAATTACAATTTATCATCGTTACATCGTGATTTTAACTAGGTCAATAGTAAATTTATCGTGATAGATGGCGCTCCGAATGTGTTTCCTTGTTACATCACGATTATCCGAAATATGCGCACTAAATTATCAAATCTTATCAGATATTCAGGCTCATTATTTTTTTTTCTTAAAAAAAAGAACAGATCAAGAAGTGCAGATAGATTTGAATGCCTCGTTGGTCTAGAGGTAGTAAGCGCGACAGTTGAGCACATGGTTCTGGGCTTGATCCACGGGTCGAGAAAATTGTTATTAGTTTTTCCATTAGGGAAATTCTGAGTAGCACCACAGAGTCTGGAATAGTGCAATTAATGGCAACAGACTCGCCCCCTTTCTGTATGAGAAGAGGCCTTTGCCCCATATGGGGACAGTTACAGGCTGATATATGTATTTATTTATAATAGTGTTGGGTCTGTGTCCCCAGGCAAGCCCTCCAAAGGACCGGGTCTCTTTCTTTTGAAAGAGAGCCCATGAATTCAAAGAGATAGAAATAAAAATAAATAAGTATATTAAATTTCAGGGAAATTTCAGGATATTAATTACCAGCTAATGGTCATCCAAGGTTCGAATCAGTTTAATCGAATCACGACTTAAAATCGATAATTAACTGATTAGAGGCCATTAATTTAACAATTACGTAATTAAATGACTGGTGAGCACTAACTGGGACAATTTGCGGTGCCCTTTGCTCTTCATTTAGTAATAAGTACATGTAATTGGTGCAGGAGTTTGAGTATTAATGTGACGAGGTGTTGTTGTTGGTCCTTTTTTATTGTTTAAAAAAAAAGACTCATGCATGTATTCCCCAGCCCGAAATATTATTAAGCATGTTTAAAGCACTATGAATAATAGGGCTATAATCATAACATAACATAGACTCATGCCTCTATTCCCCAGAGGGGGTAGGCAGAGGTGGATGCAATGCAACCACGTTTTGCCAGCTACTTATAAGTCCCATGTAATAAGGAACGAGCCTATTGCCATTAACCGGGCACAATTTCAGACTCCGTGCTGCTACTGAGAATCTCCTAATGGAAAAACCCAATAACACTTTGCCCAACCCGGGGATCGTAACCAGGACCAGTCGCGCTTGCTACCACTATACCAACGAAGCTGTCATAATAATATTTTAATGTCTTTTTTTTGACAGCTGAAGCCTCCCACGGGAAGAATACCTACTCGAAGCTTTAGAAAAAAAAGTACGTACTTATTAGCATAGCGTATCTATATCGAAAACAAAGTAAAGGGATAAGGAAGTTGATTAGTTAGAAGTAAGGATTTTTAAGTAGAATTGTCTTGTATTGCGGCCTCTGTTGGTCTATTGCGCTCCACGTCTCAATTCCTACTCAAACGTCAACAAGTGAAGGGCCACGGAAATGAGATTCATCTCACGGACATATGTTACAATTACGAAAAACATTTATAGTAATTGTACCACATTATAGATGTTACTGCGCATGATCATCAGAATGTTGGCTTATGAATTCCATTTCCATCTATGTACTCTTGTACGTACGTACTCTAGTCATATTCATACTTTGGTACAGTCAGCGCAAAGCACTGTTAAGTAACTATCATGAACCACGACGTAATAAATAAGTTTATAAAAACAACATTTTTAATCAAGCTTTTTGATTGAAGCAGTGATAGCCTAGTGTCGTCGAAAGGTCGTAGGTTCAAAACCTAGGCACGCACCTCTGATTTTCGCCTCTGACGCGAATTCATGTGCGTATTAGAAATTAATTATTACTAGCTAAAACGGTGAAGGAAAACGTCGTCAGGAAACCAGCACACCTGAAAGATTTTTCAATGGTGTGTAAAGCCATGTCAGAGATCTACGGGCGGCTTAAACTCTGACACCAGGTTGTTCACCAATCATACGATAAGATGAAGAATCATACGGCACACCTGCCCGTACCTATAGTTGTTGCTAAAGTTTTAAAACTTTCCTTAGCGCCTCTCAAGGATCCAAATTGGTGGTCGCCGTTAAAATATAATACAGTAGGTAGGTGTGGCAACGTTAAAGTTACTTAAATGATCAAAACATGGATGTTTGTATTAGTTCATTTAAACAATTTTAATTTTGTTGTTTCTCCCGACAGTCGCCCTAAAATCCCGACAATCTGACACTTTGTCCAAATATTTAAAACTAGCTTTTGCCCGCGACTTCGTTCGCGTGGAATAGTGACTTCGACTCTTGACCAATAGATGGCGCTGTATGTCCGGAATAAATTTTATTTTTTATTTTATTTTTTGTAATAAAAACTATCCTTTCTCAAGTTCCAAACTATGTCTGTACCAAATTTCACACAAATCGGTTCAGTAGTTTAGGCGTGAAGCAAAGACAGACAGACAGACAGACAGACAGAGTTACTTTCGCATTTATAATATTAGTTTGGATATTCCGATCTAGAAACCCTACGCATGACAGCGGTAACACTTGCACTACAAAAAGCACCCTTATTCCTACGCAATAAGAGTGCTATCATTTTAAATTGTTACGACTTATGTGCAGTTGATTGTACCTCGTCACCCAATCGTCCTTTGAACTTTAACTCCGAATTTTATAGACCACTACGAATTATCCAACTAAACATTCTTCAATAGTTAATGCACCACAAATCAAGTTAATCGCTCGTAAATAACTTGGCTTGAGCTGTGAGCTAACAGGACACATTATTTATAATATTATGACGGCTGTTACTTTGTAAATTATGGCAACACTGGGCTTAATTAGGCTTTAGAATGATTGCAGTAGTCTAGGCTAATAAAACTTAAATTACTATCATCCTCCTAGCCTTATTAATTCTAAACTTTCTTGGGGTCGGCTTAGAATCTAACCAGATGCAGCTGAATATCAGTTTTCTACGGAGCGACAGTCTATCTGACCTCCGCAACCCAAAGGGATATGATATTCTAAAGTTAGATCAGTTGTCAGGATTTTATGAGGGTACTGACTCCTTATATCGACTGTCAAAGATCTTTATGACTAGGGCCAACGCGGCTTATCGTGCTATCCGAGGCACGGAGCATTTATAACACGCACATAACTTACGAAAAGTCAGAGGTGTTGCGCGCTTTGGGTTCAAACCTGAGACCTCTGACTTGCCAATCAAAAGTTATACCACTAGGCTATCGCTGTTAATAAAACTCAAGTATATATTAAAATTGTCATAACTGATTTCTGTGACAGACAAATCTTTATCGAGACTAGCTAACTGCGCAGGAGATAGTGAACAAGTGTGTGCGCAAACACAGGTGCATTCTAAATTCTCTCACTTTCATAATCCGATGGGACGGCAATCCGACACGACCGGAGAGAGATCAGGTGCAGATACGGTGCAAGTAATAATTTATAATTCGCTGTTATTTTAGAAAAAGTCAGTATTGCATGCCACCTTTGAATTGCTACGTTTAACTTTTTATTCGCTTAAAATTTATTCTAAGCTAGCTTATACCCGCGGCTTAATCCGTGTGGTATGAAGTTCTTAAACTTTCGCGAATTGGAATCATGTTTTAAATATTATTTCGGGTCTATTCGCGCACAGATAATTCAAAATAGTCATTATTGAACTAACCTCGACGTTTCGGTCAAGTTGCATTGACCGTGGTCACGAGAAGACTGCTGTATGCGGGTGTCATCGTCTTAAGCTGCGGGTGGTTTTCTCAACTACCCGCGTTTGATTTTGTGAAACGTAACTGTCCCAATCACGACACACAATGCTAACAGTTTCTTTAGACTCACAGGAAGATACAGGTTGTCTCCAGCATGGAATCCAGTCATTAGTAGGTGTTCGGGTCGGAATTTTTCTTGCCATTTTTCGTGCCATCTATTGTTATCAGAATGTTATTGTTCTTTTCCTCGGGAATAGTACTTTACGGCATGAAAGGTGGGTTTTATGTCCGTTTCTGTCAGCAAAATTTGAGGATGATCAGTTCAGTGGTTTAGGCGTGAAAAGGTAACAAACAAACTTACTTTCGCATTTACATTACTTACACCACAGAATACTAGACATCTTATAATTATTAGAAGTCAAATTTGCTTGCTCTTAAAATCTTCTTCAAGAAGAAGAAGAGAGAAGAAGAAGACTATGAGGAAACCAGCACCTCTGAGAAATGTTGTAAGTTGGATGCAATATTATATTACCTGAGGCCAGCGATTGAGTCCAGCCAGTCAACGACGCATGCATCAGTCTCACCTCGTGGCTTTAAGATACAATTCCGAAGAAAAAACCCGAAGCCCATCATACAAATGCAATAAAACATTACAATATTTTGATTCTTTATTATTTTGTGTACATCATAGTAAATGGCATTAGATCGTAAACAATTGTAATTTCAAGTCTAATCTTAATCCTATACGGTGTTATCAAATATCTATTAATTTTAAACTATAGTTATATTTACCCTTTTTTATCTTAAACTCTACTTATCAGATGTTTAATCATCGAATGAGATAGATATAGAGGATTATATAACTAGAATAACTTATTTTAGTTTTTAAATTTTGTCGTCGTAAATTCGTACTGTAAAAGACTTCAACGCGCTTGCGCATACTTCTCCATAAGGTAAAGTTTTATAAAAGTTTTTGAGTTGGTATTTAGTTGACGCTTAATATCTAAATAATAATATTTTTTTAGTGATAGATTTGTTGATCGTAGTAGGTTTTAACTGTCAATTTTGGAGTCGCTGCCAAACCAAATGGATTCCAGATTTAATTAAAACAAAATTATTAAAAATAAAAATCAATAAATAAATCAGCCTGTAACTGTCCCACTGTAGGGAAAAGGCCTCTTATTATATAGAGAAGTAGTATAGCGTATTAAATAAACAAATAAAATATCTAGACTTGGCACGCGAGGTTGTCGACATGGGACGTGGACTCAGCTGTCATTGTGCCGATAGTCGTTTCAGTCCATGGTTTAATACCCAAGAGCCTCGATCAACACCTTAAGAGGAGAAATAGATGGCTTGATACAGAAGGCAGTACTTCTAGACACGGCTCGCATAGTTAGGAGATTCCTCTCTGGAGCCCTGACCACTTACATCATGCAAACCTGCTGGCCACGCTCTACGCTCCCTCTCCATATCCACATCATCATTTAAATCCTCGTTTAATATGTGCCCAAGATATTTAACCTGTGACACTCTGTTCAGTGCTCACAAAGATATACAGGAGAAACAGCTTCTAGCCTTGGTAGAACCTAGACCTACCCGAAACACCATCATTTCACTCCTCTTCACATAGTACAGGAGGCTACGAGCTCCAGCGCAACTCTCACATAAAAAATAAAAAAGCCTCTTTATTGATCCAATCAAAACATATTTGTTTTACTATGATATCGTAACAACATGCATTCTAATCCATTTTCTAACCATGCTTTAAACATCTTTACAATTTAGACAATAATTAGTTTTTATTAATTACTACAATTTTTTAAATATTTTACCAATCATAATATTTTTTAGAAGTGCTCGAATTTTATATGAATTGTACAATTAATATTTATTACTTGGTTATTATTATTTTCTTTTATTCATTTACAATACTTATAATATACATTTTCAATTTAATAATAATAATTATTATTTTGTTTTTGCATTTTCTTTAAAGGATTCCCTCTCGGGTAAAGGCCTCCTCCAGCTAACAAAAAAAAAGTAAGCAAAAAAAAAAATCTCTCACACACCTTAAGTAATTGTGTAAGAGCATCAATCGAGGAACTCAGTAGCACCATATCATCAGCATAACTTACACTGTTTATTAATTTTCCGTCAATGGAGCATCCGAACTTATGCATTAATATTATGCGTAGTGTACGGTACTCTATCCACAAGAGCGACACGTGCTTGACATCTTTTTGTTTCAACTAATTACACGGTGTTGAGTGGCAAAACAAGAATGTACAAAAAATCATCACTTAAATGAAATGTGTTGCTAGATGAATGAATGCAATGTGTTTCACATTTACATGAGAACACAACTGTATATACCGACCTAGGAAAAATAATATTAGTAAAACTTTTTTTTATGTAAAATGGTCTTGTCATCAGAACTAAAGGCATGTACCAAATATCAGATCTATCTGTCAACAACAACGTAAAATTTCAATAACTTAATTTGAACCAAACAACAAACAGAGCTAGCTAAATAAAACCGTTTAAAAACAAGCTAAGTTACTGATTGTGGTTGGGTTGGTTACTTGGACCCGCTTTGCAAGCGCGTGGATGTGGGTTCGAACGAACCTGGCATGTACCAATGTGACTTTTTCTTTGTTAATCTAAGACACTGTCTAACGGTGAAGGAAAACATCGTAAGGAAACCTGGACTTAATAGTCGGCAACAGAGTGAAAATGTGCCATTTTGATTTATAGAAAATTAGAAAATTAATGGCCGTTCAGAATTAGGTTTTAAGAGAATTGGCCATTCAGAGAACTAGGCTTTAAGAGAATTGGCCATTCAGAGAATTAGGCTTTTAGAGAATAATAGGAATTTACCATTTTGAGAACTGGTCATTTTGTGACTCTGTTGCCATTTTGAGAATTAGGTCTTCTGCGCTTCACCCGCCATTGATTCTCAGAATGTCAATTTCACTTCCGATACTAGGAAAATGTGCAATGACACACACATAAGATTAGTATGTAGTAACACAGAAGGGTCATTTTATTACAAAATTAAGTCTACCGTGTACACAGTGACAATAAATTATGAAATTGTTGTTAGTGTATGTTTACACGAGATTCTTCCAGGTCTTAGAGTATATAAGAAAAAAATAGAGCAACCCTATAGAAGTATGAACCGTGAGCACGGGTATGAACAACGCGGCCGCGACACGAGCTCCGTTTGCGATCATACCTCGTTCGACTGCGGTTCAACTAGGCTCCACCAGCGAAAAAGTTACATTTTAGCTTATATCATGGTTAACTGCTGAGTTAAATTTTGAAAAACGTCTAGAAAACTTAATTTGAAAAAATGACATTTTAACATTTGTATGGCGAGACCTGCTTTCGCTCCGCACAAGGCAATGTGGTTGACGTTATCACTCTAATATTTTCTTGAATACTCTATGTTCCAGGTATAAACTTTTTAAATCAATTTTATTATTTAAAGAATTAATTATAATTATATACACTCTAAGGCCCGCCGCTGACTGAGATTTCTATAAATCTGGATCCAGTTTCTATAAATACAATAAATCTAATAAATAAAAGTAAAAATTAAGTAGAATAGGCGTCAAAGAATTTATTCCCATCACCGTCGCGTTGTCTACAGGCAGCGCGCCCAGGAAAAAAAATGATTTAATTTAATTGTAGCTTATATTGTCCCATTTTTGTAAATGGGAAAATATATAAAAACTGAAAATAGCCAGCAAGGGATAGAACGAAGCATGCAGCGAAAAAAAAATAGATATTGTTTCCATTAAAAGCTATAATTATTATTTAATTCTATGTTGTTCTATTACTGCAAGCATAAAGCACAAAGCAGCGGGCGGAAGCTAGTAAAAATAAAAACTCAGAATGCGAAAGAGGTAGAAAATCCTTAGATCACCAGTTTAACTTACAATTTGCCGGTTACAATTAGATTTATTTTAAATTTAGAACGTAATACGTAAACATTATAATTATATGAAATATAAAATTCTAAAGAGGTGACAAAACTGTCAACCTTTTTTTTTTTTGGAAAAGAATAAAAATCTCATGTGCAGCGGCCTTTACAATCGTCATCTGTCACAATGACATACAAACATTGAAAAGTTGAATGAACGAACCGTGAATGATTTTTAATAGCCATAGCCCCAATGGCTACAACCTATGATAGCAATTTGCATGGTGTCATACATTTTTGGCGACTTTTTTTCGTAATTAACAGCAATAATTGCTTTGAAACAGTGTTTTTCCAATTGCGGAAGTCTTGTTAACGGTTACAAGAAGTTTTTAATTATTATTGATTAATTTTTAACCTGTTAACCTGTAAAGGTTGGGTTGTTTGCTGTACAAATGGGTGAATTTCTACAAATTGTTTTCTTTTCCTTATTTTGGTAGCTCTTTTATAAATGAAATTAATTTTGACTGACTACCACTAAATTAACTGGCTGCGGCACCTTTTTTATACTTACATAGGTACTTCTTTTTGATATTTCTTAATTTACAATCTGACTGACACTTGTCTTTACTTGCCAGTGACGGTCGCTGTGGTTACATGTTGATTAGATGTAAATATTTTATAAGAAATTTGAAAAAACAACTGATATGGATGGGATTTCAAATTTCTTATTAAATATTTATATTTAATAAGCTAACATGTGCTTATGTAAAAATTTCACAAAAAATATTGATTAGATGTATTTTATATTAAATTGTGTAAAATAGAAATAAAGCTACTGATTTACAAGCTAAACGCCGTGTTTCCATCTTATTTCGTTACCACCTGTAAGTACATTCTTACACCCCTGAATGCCGGGGTGTATGACTATCATTACAGCATAGGTTTTGGAATTTGAAAAAAGAACTGTCATACTCATACTGCACGAAGAATATTTTTAAAAAGTTAATATTTTTTTTCTTGGTATCGATTAATTACTCGAATCGGAATCTAGACAATTTATTTTATAAAGATTTTATTTTAAATATGGAACTATTTGTTTCCACATCGTATGTTAGATGGAATCGATTTAAAAATCAAAGTGGCCAGCAAGATTTGACGCGCTTGCGTGCGTGAAAAAAAAAAGGCAGTCTACTAGATTCCTAAAAAGAACGTGACCATATCTCTTACAAATTGTAATAATTTTACTATTAATTTTAATTAAATACACATTTTTTTCTTCTTAATAAATGTTCATTGAAACCTGCTGTCTTGTTATATAGTGTCATACAGCCCTTGGTTAATAATCTACTATTAATCGCTTGCTAGTTTCTGATGGATTTCATAACTCTAGGTATTCAGTGACTTTATAATTATCTTCAATGTGCGAGAGAGACAGATGTCTTAAAAGATTATTTGTGTTCCTTGATGCGACAGTTTAATTAAATTAAATAATAAACCCGCTTGTAACTGTCCCACTGCAGGTCAAAGGCCTCTTCTCAAACAGAAGGATCGAGCATAAATCACACTTTGAAATTAGTATTTAATTAGTTTTTACGTAAATGTTTAATCAGAATCTTGGCCTAATGAAGTTAATTCAGTATATACGACACCGGTGTAAATCATTTGATTAACTGCTGAGAAAGTTAATTTTAATTAATATATTTGTTGGTACATAATATCTGATATTAGCTTTTATCTGCGGTTTTGTTCGTGAATTTGACAGTCAATTCGGGTTGTACACGTGGCACCATCTATAATCATAAGAACGTTATTGTTGTTTTCCTCGGAAACAGTGTATTTTTTCGGGATGAAAGGTACCCTATGTCCATTTCTGTACACCTGACAACGTATAATTATGCAAAATTTCGGCGCATTTATAATATTAGTTACGGTTAGGATAGGCTTTAGGGCCTGTTGCACAGGTTAGGTGCAGAGTGTACATTACTATAGCTGCTATAACAAATACAAAAAAAAAATCTTGACACAAATACTTAATTTTTTTTTAGCTAAAAACACTATCGATTAAATCACCTTTCAAAAAAAAAACGAAATCAAAATGATCCAATTCATTCGAAGTTGCGAGCGGAACCTAGTTACCAATAAACTTCTTACACAAAACCTTTGACTACCGCATGGACGCCGGGGCCAGCGTCGAGTACCAATTGACTTATCTTTGTGTCGCATTTCTCGATGATTATGAAGGTACCTATCAGTTGTTTTTTCAAATTTCTTAATTATGTTTATGAAGGTTTAACAAAACAGCTTTTCCCTTCATTATTATGTCCCAAGTCCCTAGTTACGGCAGTTAAGTTCGGATTTACACGGGAACCCAAAGACAATAGTACAATGTTTAGACGAACAAACTTGTGCAATCCCGCGGATGTGGCTGTCCCACACGTAGCTGTCAGAGGTCCGTTAGAAAATGTAGAGGCCCTCGAGTCTCCTGAGGCCTGATCACCAAGGTTATATAGTAAGTATCTACTGTTGCATCGGGGAAGAATAGCACCAACGTCTAGTGACCATTTCAACCCCGGATCTAGGGGATTAACTCTCTTGGAGCTCAACTTGGTGGGTTCATTTAGGCGCCCATTTTCACAGACACAGCGACTGGAGGCTTTTACTCAGTAGATCGTGGGTTCAAATCCCGCACGTAATCGATTTTTCTTTTACAAAATTTCGAACTTTGGTGTTCGCAAAGTATGTAAAGACTAAACCGGAAATAAAAACTTCGATCACTGTCTAAACATCAAGTGCAGAAGTCGATTTACTCCAAATACGAAAACAAACAAACGTGTTGCCAACGTCTCTAACTGCGCAAGCGCATACACATGCATATTATATACGCATCTAATATTATTACGTAACCTCGATACGTGTGCGCAAATAAGATGTTTTTGCCCAAAGATGCGAGGTCAGGGCTTACGGTCAATGGGCAAGTGTTACAGAACAACCTAATGTAGTAGAGAGACAGTCTTTTTTAAAATTTTTGAGCGCCAGAGTTTAAAAAAATATATTGTACCCACATATGCCACAATTTATCTATATTTAAATAAGGACGTGACGTGTGGGACTTCTTTTTTTTGGTTTTTTTTTGTCAAATCATCATCATCAGCCTGTATTAGTCCACTGCTGAACACAGGCCTCTCTCAATTGCACCTATTGTGCGCTCATTGGAGGAATTTATCCATAATCGCCACGCTGGGAAAGCGGGTAGGCGATCGCAGTGGCAGATTTTCTATTACACAAAAGGATGCTGCTGCCCATCCTCCGGATCTTTCCCTTTGTCACTTCTTACGATACCCGCTTGGCGAGTAGGGATAGTTCTATTCTTAGGCCGGAAACCACACGGCAATTAGGATGGGATTTTTTTCTCTTTAGCGCCCAAACGGAATCCATTTTCACGAGTGAGGTCCACAGCGCCGCGACTACACTCGCTCTTGAAAATGGACTCCGTTTGTGTCCGAAACTAGTCGGGCGTTCCCGAAATCAGTCCGTGAGTAAAGCGGTTAGTATTTATGAATATATTAAGAATTTAAATTAAATATTTGATTGCTAACCTCTTGCACAAAGCCATCCCCATCACATCACCATGACATAACCCTAAATTAAATAACAATTTGTCCTCATGTCAGTACAATAATATCCTATCGTCGACAGATTACGATTGATGATAGCTGCCTCTTTAGTTCAGTGGTTAAAAGCGCTACCTTAGAGCAAAAAGTCTCGGGTTCGCATAGTGCAGTGTTATTATGACGTTTAACAAACATTTAAAAAAACAAAATGTCATAGTTGTATAATAAACATTAATTTGATTTTGGAATTATTAGTCGATTAGTTTTTAACCCTCAACGCAAAAAGAGGTATTAAGTTTGACGACGTGTCTGTGTGTCTGTCTATGACATCGTAGCTCCCAAACGAATGAACCAATTTTGATTTAGTTTTTTTTTAAGAAAAAAAAAGTTATTTTTGTATCGTATATTATATCATATTATAGCATAGTGTAGTATATCATATTATTAGTAGATTCATTTAGAATTCGCCCAGGCTCGCATGACAGCTTTTTTATTCTATATTTTCATTGTTAGCATTATTAGTAATGATAGTAAAAATTAGTTATTTATACGCGAGCAAAACCGTAGGTGAAAGCTATAGGAATAATAATGTTTCTAAAACACTTTAAAATATTAAAACCGCAACTATTTATAGGTGTTAATTTTCTAAAATACAAACAAAATGTCAAAAATAATTACACATTACACCTACTTGTCTGCTCACCTTCGCTGATATAAGCGTTATAATAACGTGAGAAAGGGACTTATCGCTTCGCTAACCTTGCCCAAGAATGCAACACTCAGAATCGAACTTGCGACCTTTACGGTCGGAGAGCGAACGATAACCTTACATAATGTTAACTATGATGTGAAGACATTTTACTGAACGTCTACATGATACGAAAAAGGTTTAAATACTTAACTTAATACCAAGTTTAAGTTAAGTTTTTCAAAACAGTGGCTTCCGCCGGCGGCTTTATACGCGTGGTATATTGCTAAATTGTAACCTATGTGTTATTCTGATGTATAAGCTGTCTATCTGAAAAGTTTCATCAAAATCTGTTCAGTAGTTTTAGCGTAAAAGACTTGAAAGAGTACATTCATTCAGTTTTTGAGGTACCAACTCAAAAACTTTTACATTTACAATATTAGTAGGATGTATGCATGCGAAGCGAACACAGTTCCTTTAGAAGAAAAAAAAAAAGGATTACGAGCAGGATTTGAACCTGCGACCTACTGGTTAAAGCCATTAGCCGTCGTGCCAACTGTGCTATTATCACTACATAGTATAAAACAAAGTCGCTTCCCGCGTCTGTCTGTCCCTATGTATGCTTAGATCTTTAAAACTACGCAACGGATTTTGATGCGGTTTTTTTAATAGATAGAGTGATTCAAGAGGAAGGTTTATATGTATAATACATGCATATTAGCGTAACCGTGCGAAGCCGGGGCGGGTCGCTAGTAATGCTATAAGTAACTAGACGCATTTTCTACCCATGCTACTGAAATTCTCTTCTATATTCTTCACAATACAATGATTTTAGATGGTACAGATATTGGCTTCAAACAAAGACATAAAGGAAGTTATAAAAAAAAATCAATTTGGTACGTCAATAAACAAATAAAAAAAAACCCAGCCAAGTCCATCTCGTTTACGCTTATTGAAGGTTCCGTACCACAACAAAATGGCTATGACTCGGCTCACACTTGGCTGGTTTTTGTCATTTGTTGTTTTTATTAAAGATTTTAACATTTTAATGAACAAACACTACAAGTTTGTGGCTTTTATGTAAGTATTATAGTTTTTACGATAGGTAAAAAACTTTAAACTTTGGAAATAACATTTTTCTTGCACGTGGTTCTCTTAATTCTTCTTAAATTTTTTTTACTGTTTTGTTAGGTTTTTAGGGTTCCGTATCTCAAAAGAAAAAAAAGGAAACCCTTTTAGGATCACTTTGTTATCCGTCTGTCTGTCTGTCGGTTGTTTTTATAAAAAGTTTTTCTTTAGCTATGACTAAACATTCAATCAAGTCACCTTTAAAAAAAACTAAATCAAAATCGCTTCATCCGTTTAAGAGCTACGCTGCCACAGACACACAGACACACGTTAAATACGTTATCACCCCTCTGTTTTTCTCAGCGGTTAAAAATATAAGCAGAACAGACAAACAGACAGGCTTAGTAATAGAGTTCTATTGGGTACGGAATCCTAAATATATGTGTGTCATTCTAACATGATATACTAATAAAATTTTATTAAAAAAACAATAGATAGTCAGTCAAGACAATGGGTCAATGATTTCAATCTGAACCGCGGTAATAGACCGATCTGGGTCGAAGAGCTACCTGCATTATGGTTATTTATTTTTACTACTTATGATAATAATGTCCTCCTGACCGAATTTTGGTCACAGCGGCCAATCTCAACGGAGACTAGAGAACTACGCAGGAGATATTACAAGTACACACAACACACAGGTGCTCTATCTATTCCCTCACTCTCATAGTTCGATGGGACGGTAATCCGACACGACCGAAGAGAGATCAGGCGCAGGACCAACGGTTTTACGTGCTTTCCGCGGCACGGAGTAATTGATAATTAATTTATAATACGCACATAACTTACGAAAACTCAGAGGTACGCGCCTTGGGTTTGAACCTGAGAGCTCTGACTAGGCAGTGTTGGGTCAATCAACAATTTTTTTTAAACCATTGATTACTCATGACTAAATTAGTCATGAGTAAGAGCGGGTAGGCGATCGTAGTAGCAGATGGCTGCACAGTAAAATGCTTCCCATCCTCCGGATCTTTTCCTTTGTCGCTTTTTACGACACCCGCGGGACGAGTAGGGGTGGTTCTATTCTTGGGCCGGAAACCACACGGCACATAAATTGATTAAAGGTTACATTGACGTCAAACGAAAATTACATAATATTGTTTATTACTACATTTGTATGCTGGGCTTCAAGGTATCTATTGCTATAGTATTTGGTACAGTCGTGGGACACAAACCCCATAAAATGGATTTTTTAAATTGTTTATTTACTTTTTTTTTGTTGTTCTTGTTTTTATTTATTTTTTCTATTATTTGTTTTGTTTGTGTTCTTGTT
This sequence comes from Protodeltote pygarga, assembly GCA_936450705.2. Lineage (NCBI taxonomy): Eukaryota > Metazoa > Arthropoda > Insecta > Lepidoptera > Noctuidae > Protodeltote > Protodeltote pygarga. The sequence goes on from OW388274.2 coordinate 934,845, forward strand.
ATTTCATTTATTTTATTTATTTATTATTTCATTTCATTTCATATACAGCGTGTAACAGAAGTCCGAAATAATACTTAAGGGCATGTACGAGTATGTATATCATGAAGAGAATCACCTGCGAAAATATTGAATGCAAAAGAGGCATTTTTTTTTCATACAAAATAATTCTTTTGATTTTTATTTTCTTCAATAATGACAGATTTTATTAACCTACGCGTGCCTAGTGCTTACATAAAAAAAAATTGAAGGTAAATAACCGGATTCGTGTTGATTCACCTTTCAGCTGATTTCTGGGGCTGTATTTGAAAGATTTTGGTGAAAACTTTGACCTTGGTTTACTCGAGTATTGTTAGGGGTTTGGTTCCAAAACCTATACTCAAGGATTTTTTATAGGGTACCTTATACGCCCTTAATGTATTATTTCGGACTTCTGTTACACGCTGTATATCTAATTCCTGTACATTTCTTTCGTTTTCTATAGCGTTAGCGATTGTAGATAGTCAACTTGGCTAAGCCCCTAACCATTGCGTTTCGAGCAACAAGGCATTTTTTGCAACTACACCCGTTGAAACCTAATTACTAAACTAATACAGAGTTTCATTAACAAGTAAAAACTGCAACACTTTTATTGTTTCATCTCAAACTAATTGCAAGACAATTAGCAAATCAAAATGGCTGTCGAAGTAACATTACTTAACATTGTAACATTACAAACAATATTACATACAATACAAGATTTATTGCCCGTGAAACTGTATCGTTGGGCAAATCTGAACTCATCGTAAGACGAAATACTTATTAGAACAATATTAACTCAATCAGATTTTCAACGTTTATAAGTTAATAGAAATCTCGAATATTTTTATACATGCAACCTAATACCACCAGGTTGTTCATCAACCATACGATAAAGAAGTAGAAGACCCATCCTCTCAACATGACCAAACCGCCTTGCACGAAATACAGCGTGTAACAGAAGTCCGAAATAATACATTAAGGGATACATACATAATACAATAAGGTACCCTATAAACAATCCTTGAGCATAGGTTTTGGAACCGAACCCCAAACAATACTCGAGTAAACCACGGTCAAAGTTTTCACCAAAATCTTTCAAATACAATTTCTAGGGCAGAAATCAGATGAAAGGTGAATCAACACGAATCCGGTTATTTAACTTCAATAAATTCTTTAAGTAAGCACTAGGCACGCGTAGGATAATGAAATCTGTCATTATTGAAGAAAATGAAATCAAAATAATTATTTCGTATGAATAAAAATGCCTCTTTTACATTCAATATTTTCACAGGTGATTCTCTTCATGATATACATACATGCCCTTAAGTATTATTTAGGACTTCTGTTACACGCTGTATAAGGTACAACTATGTTAAAAGCACTGAATAATAGGGCTAATTATTTTGTTACAACTTAACAGAATCACCCTATCCGTGATGAAACTTTCATTTTGTATAAAATACTTAATAAAATAGTACCTATTGTTAATGCTAATGGCAAGTTGTGTCATTTTAATGTCTTTTTTATTTATGGGATCGTCTTAAGGTCAGTTATTAAAGTTAAATGGTTTGCAGTCCAGTTATTTTATGAAATGTTAGGCTTACATTTGGTTTAAGCCTACTGAAATAAGAGCTAGAGTTTCGAAAATTTCCTTTCTTAACAACCATTAAGACGCAATGATGATCAAACCATTAAGATGCATTAACGCAAGTGTTTACGAGATATTTGGCCTTGAATTTGATGAAGAAAACATGGAGAATCTTGCTAGATTCTTCTCAATGAAAGCTAAGCTAGCCTTGGAACTGACAGCTGAAATCACTAACCAATTACGACAATGAATTTAAAATCTTATCAGATTGTCGCCCCATCCCTGCTGGATGCAGGCCTCCTTCAGAGGGAAAAATAAAACCCAGATACTGGATTACACGATACTCCTTGATAAGACTGGTTGTCAGACTTTCGGGCTTCTGTCTACCTGTAATGACTGTTAAAGATCTACAATTGACAGCCGGGGCCAACAGCTTAACGTGCTGCCCGAGGCACGGAGAGTGATAATTAATTTATAATACGCACATAACTGACGAAAAGTCTGAGGTGCGCGCCTTGGGTTCGAACCCGAGACCTATGACTTGCCAGTCAAACAGTCATACCATTAGGGTATCACGACTCCCTGGGAACTACCCAAGTATTGGGTACAATAATGATATGTAGCGCCACCTAACCTTTTAGCTCTTGGTGTAATCCCATCAATTGGTTTTCCCACTATAGTTCATGTGTTATTTTCACATAGAGTAATATCTGTAATGGCTGAGCAATTTTGCATTTGATTTGTGTGTTTATTATCTATACCTAACCTACTAATATTATAAAGAGGTAAAGTTTGTATGTATGTCAGGGGTAATCTCTGGAACTACCGATCCAATCCTAAAAATTCTTTCACAATAGGAAGCTACTTTATCCCTGAGTGCTATAGGCTATTTTTTATTTTGAAAAAATTGATGAAAAATTTTCAGTAAAAAAATAACAATAAGGTCACTCGGGGTAATTGCGGTATATTTTTCGATCACTTCAAGTTATCGACATAATGGGAGCGAATTAATGGCAATATCACACTTTTTGAAACTCAAGCCTAATATTTGACTATTTCTAAACAAAGTTCTAGCAGTGATTTTTTCGCCGGAATGTTAAAAAGGTTTTATATTGAGTGTTTTTAAAAAAATAGAATTTTAGACGCACTTTCCCCGTTTGAGGCAAATGCATCTTTACTAATTAAATATTTAATAGGTAAGCTTATTGTAAAAAAATCAAGGTAGTTTTTTCGGTTTAAACTTGTGTGCAATAATATGACAGTTAAATTAGCCAAAACGAATAATTGAAATATTTAGAGATGATTTAGTTAAAATGGAGGAAATGCGTCCAGTTTTTCGTAGACGCATTTTTCTCATGCGAAATCCAGATGTTGCCAACATTTTACTAAGTACCATAACTACCTAACTACTTCTGTAAAGTAAGTAGGTAAGTGTGTCGATTTAATAGTGGTGACAGTGGTGAAAAAAAAATTGAAGTGTAACATTAAACTTTATTAAAATAAATCAGTCAATACTACGTTTCTATTCCAAAAATTGTGCATTTTGTATTATTATTTTGTCCGTGATAAAATGATTAGGGATATTGGGCATTTAAAATGAGTATATTGCCATGGCCATACAAGTTTTTGCTGTATTAAGTTTTGAAAATCATATTGAGTCAAGTATTTGTCAATATTCATGTATTTTAATACCACTATGGCAAGAATATATGAATGTAGGTATATATTTTTTTATCTGAAATAAAATTTCATGTTTGTAATTAAATGTGAGGACTTAAAAAAAGGTTCACGACTTCTGGTTTTGAGGCAAATGCGTCACCCAGTTGCAATTGTCCCGTAACGGCAGACGCATTTAGCCCAAGACATTAATCCTAACCTAAAAATTGGAATACAACTCTCTCCTCAAATAAAGCTTTTTCATTAAAAATAACTATCTGTATAAGCAACCCATTACCTATTCCTTACAATCTTTATCAAATAAAATTGGCTAATTAAAGAAAACTTAAGATTAACATGGATTTTTCACTCGCCTCTCGCAGCAACAAATTGTCCACAAACGTGCAATTTACAAAATGGCTGAATATTTGGATTAGTTGATGAAAACGCCATCTTTATGCACTACATGTAAATGTATTTAGTTCAGGCAAATGTAACTAGATGGCAGAAGTCAATATAGATAAAACAGTTTTCGAATAAGTTCATAAAGATGCATTGGCCCCATAGACGCAATAAGCCTAGTTGACCTTATCTGTGATTCAAGTCAGAAAAAAAAACAGGCAATCTGGCTGCTTTATCAACGTGTGTTAACGGAAAAAATTAATTTAACGCGGACAAAGTCGCGGGGAACCGCTAGTTCTTGATAAAGATGTGTTTGCTAAGTTTCTTACACAAGACAGAAACCAAGTACCAAGTCGTGGGTTCGAATAAAAGATCCAATCGATGAATGCCGTCGCCTTATTTTAAAAGGTATCGTGGGTTCGATTGCCGACGCGACAAATTTTTGTGTCTATAAGACCCACAATATTTTTAATTTTCAACTAAGTTTGAGTTTAGAACTGAAGCGGGTAGGACTTGGTAGCTTAGTTGGTAAAGCGATGGCAAGGCACGCCAGGGATCGCGGGTTCAAGTCCCGCCCGAGTCAGTTGTTTTTGCGAGTTTCTTATTAAATAATATCAAATACTAGGTTCCCCGCGCGACTTCGTACGCGTGATTATCCTACTTCAACGCCTACTCTACCTCTACCCTACTCTACCCCTACCCTACCCTACTATACCGCTAGCCTACACTACTCTACGCCTACCCTACCTTACCCCTATTTTTTTTCATAAGATTCTTCTCCTGGTAATAACAAACACAACAAAAAAATAATTATCGAAATCGGTGCAGCCGTTAACGCGTAATGCCGTGACCAAGGGAAATAGGAATTCATTTTTTAATATTAAATATTTCACTGTCTGAAAAACCTTTTAACCAAACAACAATAGGACCCAAATCTAATTTATGATCGTCATTTAGAGTCAAATTCACAAGCACTTTAGACCATTTGAATGGTTCAACAAATGTATCAAATGCTGACATTTCGGCAGCATACCTCGCAGTTCAAGGTTCAACTCCGTAATTAGAGTGTTCATTTTATTTATTACTCGTCTTTTGTCGGTGATTATTTCGTTGGTAATTTATCTGGATGATATTGACATGGTTGGAGGATATTTTGTAATATTGATTGGTGATAGGACTCTGACTATTTCGGTCAGATCGTGATTCACCAAAGGTCCCAAAGGTCTTAGGTTCGAATCCCATGCCACGCACCTCTGACTTTTCAAATGCTTATTAATTAATTATCACCACTTAAGAAGAAATTACGACTGCCTCGTTGGTCTAGTGGTAGCAAGCGCGACTGCTGAGCACGAGGTCCTGGGTTCGCTCCACGGGTCGGCCAAAGTGTTAGTGGGTTTTTCCATTAGGAAATTCTCAGTAGCAGCACGGAGTCTGGAATTGCGCCCGGTTGATGGCAATAGGCTCGCCCCCTAATACATGGGACCTATAACATAGCCGGCGAAACGTGGGTGTACTGCACACCTCTGCCTACCCCCTCTGGGGAATACAGGCGTGAGCCTATAAAAAAATAATCAATAAAAAAATAAAAGAAGAAACTACACAAAAATAGAAAAATAAAATATCACTAATAAAAATTAATGCAAAAATGATATTAAAGTAAGACCTTATAATTATTATTGTTTAAAAAAGTTGCATTGCCAAAATAATTATTTTTATCAGCGGATGCACTTTAACATAAAAAAACAACAATAATAATAACCTGCATCCATAAATACACTATTGGATACAGACCATCTCACGACTCAAGGTCAATGAACCTATCTAGATTATATTTTTAGCTCTTTGTTTTAGCCTAATGTAATATGACGTCACCAATCAAAATGGCTGACGTTATTATCAAGGATTTTTTTATTGTTTTAAAACAGATTTAGAATATTCGGAAGCTAAGGTTTCAATGCGTTTGTCCTTTAGTAACTATCTCAGTATTAATGCCCTTCTGACCGAATTTTGGTCAAAGCGGCCCAGGCCAATCTCAACGAGTCCCGTAGGTACTGTATATAGAATTACCCTTGAGCGATATAATTGTCTACAGAAAGCACGGTTCACCGATGAATGCTTATAACAGAGATTAGCCAATTACGCAAGATATATTATAGTGCTCAAATGCGTGCGTAACAGAAGTGCACTCTCAATAGAGTGCACCTCTGCACCTGGATTATTAGAGTGAGGGAATACCCTTAATCTAATAACCCGATGAGACGGCAATCCGACACGATTGGAGAGAGATCAGGTGCAAGACCAACGGCTTTCCGAACTTTCCGAAGCACGCAGTAAGTGATAATTAACGCCATCCCGCTTGCCCAGCGTGGCGATTATGGGCAAATACCTCCAAAGAGCGCACAATAGTGGCGCACATAGCAGTGGACTAATAATATAGTAATAATAATTTATTTAATTATATATATAGGATAGCAAAGATCCATAATAAAAGTATAAAAGTCAATCACACAGAAAAATAAAATAAATAATAATAAAACCAAAATCAAAATTGAAATCAAACAATCATAATTAAAATTCGAAATCAAAAATTAAAATCAAAAATCAAAATCAAAATTTAGAATTAAAATTCAAAATCTAAATCTAAATCTAAAAATAAAATTTAAAATGAAAATTAAAATCAAAGTTAAAATTATAATCAAAATTAAAATTTATTACTTATATTAAAAATAAAATAAAATGTCTTTAATTCGAGCAACAGGGCAATTATTCATTAACATTAATATAGGCTGAATGTTTAGGTACCTATTATCTAAATCATATGAGTACATGGTTAAATCATCATCTTCAACCTATGACCATCAATGTCAAGCTTACAAAGAAATAACAACATCCCAAACAAATTATAAACATTAATTAACTCGTACTTATAAGGTGTGAAAGATATTCAATACAAATAACTCATTCAAATATTTGTATTCATTACAATTACAATTATAAATACAATATACATAATTATTATAATTACTGGTTTTATTTCGCTTGTTTTTAGAGGCCCGTATTAAATTAATGGGTTGAAAATCAGTTTTTCATATTAAACACATTACTTAATTGCACGAATCGAACTCTAAAGTTTATAAAATGATAAGCAGTGATAGCCTGGTGGTAAGACTGTTGGATTTCCAAGTCAAAGGTCGTAGGTTTGAATCTAGACGCGCACCTCTAACTTTTCGGATTTATATGCGTATTAGAAATTAATATCACTTACTAAAACAGTGAATGAAAACGTCGTGAGGAAACCAGCTAGAGAAATATTCAACAACATCTTTGAAACCAGCACACCTGGGACTCTGACACTGACACTAGGTTGTTCATCAACCAAACGATAAAGAAAAAAGAAGTTTTGTAAAAAAAAAAAAATTTAAAGAATCAATCTTCGGCCAATTATAAAAAAATCTGCAAAAGCAGCCGAACTTTGGTTTTACGCATGTAAAATTAATTTTGATCCATCGGGTAAGGTATTTGACAGGTACAGGCATCTCCGTAACCGGAGCTCTAAGAAAAGCTGAAGACAGAGGGAATGGAAAAAGCTAGTAGCTGACGCTACAAAGGCCCAGACATGACCTTCAGAAATGAAAAAAACGACCGAGAAGAAAGTACATGGATTAAAACTATTGATTGACTGACTTGAAATTATTGAAAAAATATCATTTATGTCCCTTTTTTTTCAGTTGCCTCCCACTGTGCGACGACTACCCGGGAAACGGTCGACAGACACTTTTTGAATATTTTTTTTAAACAAATATGTTCGTACTGAACCCTCACAAAACATTGGAAGTACACTGCACACCAAATAAGATGAAATAAAATTACATTGCAACACAGCATTTGAGGGTCAAAATTAAATATCCAATAATTGCATGTATTGATTTTTTTAACAAAACTATGTTGGTTTTTTTTTTCAAATAATTTGTGTATAAAATGTCGTATTTCGAGATTATTTATGTTGTCGTTGGTCCCCACCATAAAAATTTAAAAATTTAAGATACCTATATAAGATATATTTTTTTGAAGTCTGCAAGCAAAAAATCTGAAAGAATCTCAATAATAATAGACTAGATTAACATGAAGTTTTAAATATTTACAATTTTCTGGTCCGACTGGAAATTAGCCGGTTTTTTAAATATTTTGAGTATGATAATACATACATTTATATATGAATGTGTACGTAAATCAATTCTTTCAGATAAAGTTAAAGTAATTATACCGAGGGTCAATATGATGGTATTAAATCGTTTTGATTTATACAATTCTTGATCTTTCAATTTAGAATTAGAAGAATTATGTTTTACATCAAAATACTTACCCATATAATAAATTATTTTTTTTATGTAGAACACTAAGTCACAAAATAATTTAAGATTGAAGCAATAAGTTAATTAAATATTAATAAAAATTGAAATATTATATTTTATCTGATAGATAGTGATATACGTTATTAAGTAACGTGAAGATTGATGGTTAAAGTCCCAGATATTTAACCGGATTAAAGTAAAAGCTTCTTTTAGAGAATATATTTAGCTTAATAAATTATTGAAGTAATAGTTTATTTTTGTGCATTTTTTCGGGACGGCAAACTAAACTGGGCCTCTCGTTCAAGTCGATCACGCTAAATCGGGTAAACTCGGCTGATGTCGAATAGAAATATTAAAAAAATATTATAAAAATTTCACCTATCCAAAATAATATCTACAATTATAATAATATCTAATTCAAATAAGAAAACCATATAGGTTTTCACATCTATCGCGTTTTCAAGCTTACACATTTTATAATTTAAAACTACATAAAGGTTTGCTTTCTCCTTCCAATGAGAGGGATCCACTATGCATCTTTTTAAATGTCTTTTCTGAACAACTTTAAATCTAAGAACCTGGCCAAAATACCATAACATATAACCGTAAAATACGTCACCACTAACCTCTGATAGCCTAGTGGTATAACCGTCGACTGACGAGTCAGAGGTCTCGAGATCGATCCATCGCGCATCCCTGACTTTTTTAAGTTATGTGCGTTTGAAAATTAATTATCAGTTGCTAAAACGGTCATCGTGATGAAACCAGCACACCTGGAAGATTTTTTAATGGTGTGTAAATCCATGTCAGAGGCCTACGAGTGGTTTAAACTCTGACACCAGGTTGTTCATCAACCACACGATAAGAGTAACCTTAAAAACGTACCATCTAACCAAATAGTCAGTAAATATTGCCAGCACATTTTACAACAGGTCACGAGTCGACACTTTTATTTATTTAGAAAGAGTGCAGCAACACTAATCAAGGAAAGTCATTCGAGACTGGCAATTTGTGCTAACTCATTTATTTCTCATTTGCCACCGACCACAGATTATAACATTGTGTAATACATTTACCTGGTTTTTGTTTAGCGCCATCTCTTGGTGGAAATGGATGTTAATGAGGTCAATACAGTTCCCAAATGGTTAATATTTTATGTAAAATTTAGATAATAAGTCTCAAACTTTCGCGAACATTTATCATAATTAAACAACTTTGAAATGGATAAATTCGCGTCTATTGTATTTTTCAAAATACGTAAAATATTTTTTGTTGCAGTCAGACCACGAGATCTGCAAAGATCTCGAAACGTCAGGTGTGTTTTTGAAAATTACAATATACGCGAGTTTATCCGTTTAAAAGTTGTTTCATTATAAAGTTTAGATTTTTTTTATAATATATTTTTCTAATCGTCTAGCTCTCAAAGCCTTATTACCTTAGCCTTATAAGGGCATCTCATCCATAACTTTTTCCCTTTAAGTTTTTTGAGATTCTATAACGCTTCGATAAAAATAACCGCCTCCTTTTGAAAGTCAGGTTAAAATCAATTTTCTAGGTTTCGACTCTTGTCTAGATGTCACGACTTCAGATGTCAATGATCGGGAAGGATCGTCAACACTTAAATACCCTACCAAGCCTACATTAACTCCTCAAGAATCTAACCTTATTATAACTGATCAATAACTAATAACATAATTATAATGACGTATAATTATAGTAATATATAATTTTTACGCAATGAGCTTCATTCTCACGGATGCGCAAGCGCCCATATTTGGCGCGAATGTGAGTTAGAACTAAATTGCTATGATTAGAGTGTGAAGTTCAGAGGCGTTTATTCTAAAGAGGAATGAGGTATTTTGTAACTAGGAATCCGGGTTTTTGTGTAAATTATGGCCTAGTTATGGGTTAGGTAAGAAATTTGCCCGCAGGGAGCCGGGTGGTTGAGTATACGATTCCCGCATCGAATAAAAATTTGTGTGACACGCATTGAGATTTTATAGTGTAGTCTGCAAAATTTATAAAAAAAAATAATTAAAAATATACAAAATCTGCGTCTAGGTAGGAAACATGCTCACGAGGCTGACAGCATTGCGACGCTGGATGTTTATGCTCGAATTTAGGTTCAGGATCAAAATCAGGCCGTAAATTTGTATTTTTTTTTTAATATAGGTATCCTGTTTAAAAAGTAAGAGTTCAGATAAATGAAAATCTAAACCGTTTTAAGTCTACGAATTTGTCGGCGCTTCAAAAATACTTAGGTAGGTACAGTAATTACATGGCCTATGAATAGATAGATATAATTATTTAATAAAAAATTTGAAAAAACAAATGGGATGGGAGTTGGGAGTTGTTTTTTCAAATTTCTTATTAAATAATTATATTTAATAAGCTAACATGTGCTATAACATGTAAAAAATCACAAAAAAGATAGATAGTTATGGCCCCTATAGATAAAACAACAGTTGAAATTTGAATCACGCGCATATCACCAGCAGCCAATACAACAAACTCCTGCACATTGTATCCCCAACAAGCTTAAGCTTACAAATCAAGGAATGCAACAATAATAACTAACATCTAGGTACTAATTAATACTACATTTAACATCTAGGTACTTACAATCCAAGATGGCGGACGATGAGCTGGCACGTCGGATGACTCTTGAGTTAAGTGGGTAGGCATAGGTGTTGAAGTATGCTGTTTACTATTCAAAGAATTCATGAAGACTTATGTTTAGCTAGGATTAAAAAGTCAAGTGCGGACATGCGCACTCAGGGATCTGTACAATACAACAGCGCGAGCCCCGGACGTGGTCAGTTTTTACCCGACTGCTAGGAAAGGGTTCTGTTTTTGGCGCCTATCTTTGTTCTTCTTTTTATCGTATGGTTGATAAACAACCTGGTGTCAGAGTTTAAACCGTCCGTAGGCCTCTGACATGGCTTTACACACAGTTGAAAAATCTTTTAGGTGTGCTAGTTTCATTACGATATTTAGCAACTGATAATTAATTTCTAATACGCATATAACCTACGTAAAGTCAGAGGTGCTCGCCTTGGGATCGAACTCGAGACCTCTGACTTTTCAGTCGATGGTCATACCACTAGGATATCGGTGCTATTTTTGTTTGTAATATTCTTTATTTCCTTTTATCTTCCAAACTACTCGATGGATTTCTTTTTAAGGTATTTAAATAGAATCATCTCATTAGTCTAAGTGTTCGTAGGTAGGTGAAATAAAAAAAATATGGGGGCTGCTAGATTTCAATATTTAAGTTATATTTTTTTAAATCCTCTTTTTTCTTAAATTATTATTAAAACAAATAAACCAGCCTGTAACTGTCCCACTGCAGGACAAAGGTCTCTTCTTATACAAAGAAGGATTGAGCATTAATCACCTCGCTAGCTCACTGCGTGTTGGCGATTTCAGACTATTAAAGTTCAGGTTTCCTTACGATGTTTTCCTTCTCCGTTAGTCAGTGATGTCTTAGATTAACTAAGAAAGTACATAAGCATAGAAAAAGTAACATTGGTACACATCAAGCTATAAAAAACCAGTATGAACAGACCTTACATTGCTTAGGCTCTTCATACAACAAGATGTCAGCTTATACTGTTTTTATATATATATATATATGTTATATATTTTATATGTTATAGCTGGTTTTTATAGCTTTATGTGTAACCGTGTGTACAAGCTAGGTTCAAACCCACGCCCACGTGCTTGAAAAGCGTGTCAGTAACCAATACGCCACCACGGTACTACTTACACAATTCACTAAATACACATATTCAGTGTTAATTCTACTAAGGAAGATAATAATTTTACACCTCTGCTTACTTCTTAGTGATTGTTAAGCAAATAATACTCAAGGACTAAACCCACTGCTAAGCTTCTTATTATAATGAGTCGTTAATATAATATCTTTTGTGTAGAAACTTCTATTTTTTTATTTTTTTTTATAGACTCACGCCTGTATTCCCCAGAGAGAAGCAGAGGTGTATGTTGTACACCCACGATTTGCCGGCTATAAGTCCAATGTAATAGGGAGCGAGCCTATTGCCAACCGGGCACAATTCCAGACTCCGTGCTGCTACTGAGAATTTCTTAATAGAAAAACCCAATAACACTTTGCCCGACCCGGGGATCGAACCCAGGACCTCGTGCTCAGCAGTCGCGGTCTGCAAACATTTTCATGTGTTTTTTTTAAAGATTGATCATGTGTGTGGCTAGGAGTATGGTAAGGGTAGAGTCACTCTTACAATAAACAATATTAGAATTATGACTATTCATAAGTGCCTATTGGTCTACATGAATTAAAATATTTTGATTTTGATTTTAGAGTAGGGTAGTGTAGGGGAGAGTAGGGTTGTGTAGAGTAGAATAGGCTTAGATGAAGGATAATTACGCGGACAAAGTCGCGCCGGACAGCTAGTGTCTCATACTTTAGAAAAATGAGGACAGCATATTCAGGAAATGCAGCTGAATGTGCAATGTGCATACTTAGTTGTTAATTTATTATAATGATAATGTTTATATAATTATTAAACAGATAAATAGACTATAAAGTTTATGTTTATTATATCAAAGACATTTATTTTATAGTTTTATTCTTCCTGTAGTTAGTTAACATAAAAAAAGTTTCTAAGCTAAGTATTCAATGATTGTTTTAAAAGTTGGTCACGGAGTTTACACAATATATTATTATGTATAATTTATTAGTTGACCCGAGCCCATTTCGTTGGATGGTAAACATTTTTTACAAGTAATTTAATTTATAAGTAACAAGCATTTATTTTTAACTTGTAATTTTTGTTTTCCATTTACACTAAATAGTAAGATAAAACAATATTATTTCAATATAAGTAATCACTCAATCTTCTCACGGAACTTCAGACACTCTAACATTATTGTCTTCCGTTCGTCAACAAACAGATACAACTCTGGCCTGGTGTCCACGAGCGCGTTAAACATTGCCAGCATGCGTGGTATAGGAGACTCTGATCTTGCCACAGTTCTGCAATATGGCTCAAAGAACAGTTTATGTTTGCGAGACCGATTGTACTTATCGGGTACAAATAATCGACACAGTTCAGTGTGCAGATCCCACAGAAATCTAAATAATAACGCAATATTATTTAGATTTCTGTGGCAGATCTGCAGCATCAGTAAGCCCATGCAATGTATGTTTGTTAGGGTGGAATCTTGCAAGCTGAACTTGAACCACTTCCTCTTATCCTACGGAGTTGACTTTTTGCATGTTAGTTCAGTTCCGATGACAATGCATTTTTATGGTAAGCATGACCTGAATCGACATACAGGATTAGCTCCAGATAAAGGAACTCTTCAACGGTCAACAGCACAGATACAATTTTTTGCATAAACGTTTAGTTTTGATATTCTCCTACAAAAGCTATAAAGGCTTGGTTAAAACCATGGTTTTTAGAAAAAGCTTATTATGATTAGAAAAAAAAAAAAAAAAAAACTACTTTTTGTGACTTAAGTACCTACAAAAGTTAGATGACCCAATTTTGATTTAGTTTTAGATTCTGAAAAGAAAAAAAATATATATGTTGCAGTCAAAACTCTTAGCCGGTCAAAAGTACTTTTGACTGGTAAAATCAGGCAAAAGTACTTTTGACTGCACAGGTTGGTCAATAGTAGTTTTGCCGGTAAATCATTGGTTAATAGTGCTTTTAACTGTAAATTTGCGGTCAAAAGTGGATTTGACTGACGCTCCTGGTTAAAACTACTTTTAACCGCTAGATAGTCAGTCAAAATTACTTTTAATCGTTAGGAGTGGAAATTAAAGGGCACTCATTTAAAGAGGCAGTACAAAATATTGAATGAGCAGTTACGTGTGGTAAAATAGTTTTTGTGATAGGCTATCATTTAAACGATAATTTTGGTAAGCTATAAAATTGATTTTATTTGCTAATAATCTAAATAAATAAAATAATAAAAATAATCTTTATTATATAATTGACGGAGCCCCGCTTCGCGGGGCTCCTACTTCTGGGTGGTTTTAAAAAAAATAACAACGAAGGGGAAGGCGAGGTCTATTCGCTCGCTTCGCTCGCTCACACGACCCCGCCATCCCCTTCTAACCTAACCTGTCCGATTCGGGGTGCCCTAAAGTCCATACACAGAATCGTAATCTGCCGAACTATTTATCGAACTGCTCATTCCATCATTTTTACCGCTCATTCAGTTATTGGACTGCTCAATTATTTTTAGAATTGACTTTGTATGATAAAATAACCGACTGACACGACTGACGGACACGACCAGTCAAAACTACTTTTGACGGAATCAGTTGGTCAAAAGTACTTTTGACCAGCTTCATTGGGCAATAGCACTTTTGACTGTTATTTCAGTCAAAAGTACCATTGACGAAAGCCTATGGTCAAAAGTACTTTTGACTGATTTTGTCAGACAAAAGTAGTTTTGACCGGTTAAGGGTTTTGACTGTAACATATATATTTATTATCAATTTTCAAATATAACCATTAAAATTATTAAAATACAACTAAAACTAAAACTAACGCTAAAACTAAAAATAAAATAAAAAGAGAAAAATTTAATCTAAAAGACCACTTCCAGTGGGCAATGTCCCCAAAACGCTGGCTGCATTGCCACGTTGAATGGCAATGCTAAGCCTTTAAGCTAGGTATAGGCCAGCGTTTTGATCCCGAGTAGCTTCGACCAGACGCCCCGATAGTTCTTTAAACATTTTTCGGGCTCCCGGCCCCCACGACCCCAACGTCTCGACCCCAAAAGGCTCAAATAATAATATTCTGAAAGGTAGATTTTGAGTGTTCTGCTAAAAAAAATTGAGTTTTTTTTCGGGATTTTTGATTTTTATTTATTATAGTTATTTTTTTTTTTGCAAAGGTTAGGTATGTAATTACGGCCGATTATAATCGACCAGTAGGTGTCTTGTAGTACTTCTTAATAGGTTAAGTATTTCACAACAATGTTGTTGATTAATTAATTACTTTTTCTAATGCCACTACCGCGGAACTATTAGACAAAAATCTGCATATTAATTATTAAAATTAATCTACATAATCGTTAAGATGAACTGTAATTAAAATGTAATTAATGTCTTACATTGTAGGTTTTATAGTTAATTACTAGTACGAGCCTGATAGCCTAGTGGTATGACCGTGGACTGGCAAGTCAGAAGTCTCGGGTTCGAACCCAAAGATGTAGTAGAGAATTTCGATAGCTTTGGCTGCGAATAGCTCAGTTAGCAAACGTAGTGTTTAAACAGAAGGAGACAGGTTCAAAACCTGCTTGTAAACGGGTTTTTATTTATACAAAACTAGCTTTTGCGTAAAAAAGTAGCCTATGTCCTTTCATATATATCCTGGCTATATCCCTGCCAAATTTCGTTCAAATCGGTTCGGTGGTTTAGGCGCTATGTTGAAACAGACAGAATTACTTTCGCATTTAAAATATTAGTATGATTTTAGTATAGTATAGAAATTGAAATCTTTTTTTTTGCTCAGCATTTGATAACGCAAGCGCGTGCTAAGCCAACGTAATGACAGTAATAAATTCAAGAAAACTATACAAATATCTTCATAGAGCTTCGCAATAGATGCGCTTGCACATTATGTATTTATCAGCACAAGTACGATTATGTATAAAATTATGCGTCTGTCGGTCGATGGTGACTGGGTACGAATACGACCTCATCGCCAGAGCACGCAAGTACCGACAGCATATTATACAGAAATATACAGATTAAAAATCGTGATGAGTCGTGATAGCCTAATGGTATGACCGTTGGACTCCCAAGTCAAAGGTCTCAGGTTCGAACCCAAGGCGCGCACATCTAAGATGACTTTTCGTAAGTTATGTGCGTATTATAAATTAATTATTACCTGCTCTGTGCCTCGGAAATTACGTTTAGCCGTCATGGAAATCTTTGACAGTCGATATAGAGAGTCAATACCCTCTTAAAATCCTGACAACTGATCTAACCTTAGAATATCATAACCCTTTGGGTTGCGGGGGTCTGATAAGCAGTCGCTCCATAGAAAACTGATATTCAGCTACATCTAGTTAGATTCAAAATCAAAATCAAAATATTTTTATTCATGTAGACCATTAGGCACTTATGAATAGTCATAATTCTAATATTGTTTGTTATAAGAGTGACTCTAGTTGCCAGTTCCTAGGGCAGCCTACCCTTCATGGGGAAGAACCTGGCAAGAAACTCCATGGTTGCTCTTTTAAATAAATGGCTTACAATATTTTAGGTTACATTGTTCTGAGGTCTTATGTGAGAACAATGTCAGTCGACTAAACACAAGTACATCTTAAATATATTTATGCTTTTGATAAAATTACCGTAACAGCTATGAGCTGACCAGTCCCAACAGACGGCACCCGTTCACGAGTATGACGCATGCATTAGCCATCGCCTAACTCAACCATATTGTAGGGAATCAAACGACTCGACACACAACGCCACCGCTATCAGAACCTTTCTGTGAGCATGACATACCCAAGCCGTACAGCAATCATCACGTTATATACTCACATATTAGATTAGAAGCTGACCCCAACAAAGTTTGGGAATAATAAGGTTAGGAGGATGGATATATAAAGATTAAAAAAAAAAACAATCTGTGTGACGACGACGGATCTAGACCGAGAAACCAAACAGATACCAAATAAACAGAAGGATTGTGAAACTATAGCTCTCGTAACTACAAAACTTAAGACAATGATATGCTGAATTACTTCACATAATAATAACGTTATTACATATTACGATCTGGCTATATTCATTTCTGTTTTAGGGTTCCGTAGTAAACCAGGAACGGTCATGGTTTCGTCAAGTCATCTCTCAGTCACAGGTACTTGCAGATTTTTAAATGCCAAAAGCTTCATCATCTGCCTAGCCTTTTCCCAACTATGTTGGCGTCGGCTTCCAGTCTTACCGGATGCAGCTGAATACCAGTCTTTTACATGGAGCGACTGTTAATGCCAAATGTTGTTTTAATTCTAAAAGCTTAAATATATATATATATTTATAACGCCGACAAAGTCATAAAATAAAGTACATAATCCAATTAAGGGGGCTTATCCTATACGTAAAATAGGTATGACATTGTTTTCCACGTTATAAAAACATATTATCTGAATTTAAATACAAAATTGGGAAAAATTTTGTACGACTATTTTAACCATAGAAGCCCAGCTTTTTCCCAACTATGTTGGCGTCGGCTTCCAGTCTTACCGGATGCAGCTGAATACCAGTGTTTTACATGGAGTGACTGCCTATCAGACCTCCACAACCCAGGTACTGGGTTACACGATACCCCTTGGTAAGACTGGTTGTCAGACTTTCGGGCTTTTTGACTACCCGAACGACTATCAAAGATCTACAATTGACAGCCGGGGCCAACAGCTTAACGTGCTATCCGAGGCACGGAGAGTGATAATTACTTTACAACAATTTTAAAACAATGACAATATATGGGACCAGTCTGAGAGATATCGTAATCCTTTTTTGACGACGAATAAAAATTACAAAACTTAACCTAGACAACGGAATTCTTTCCTGCCTAAATCCGTTTCGAACTTGGCTGGATTTTTTGAAATAGGTACTTATTCTAAAACACGCGAGGTAATGATATTTGTAAGTTTATATAACTTAAATTACCTATCTAGTTGAGCTGTCGCTGCTGACGTTACATGCGTACTTGATGACTACACGGCATCCCGCATTCAGCAGCTAAATGTCATAAACCATTACTAATAGGGAATGATTATGCAGACTGTACCACTACAGATGCGACGGGGAATGTTGATTTTGACGTTAGTTTTCTACCTAAGAGTAAGTTATTGAAAAAACAAAGGGGGGGGGGGTTATAAGTTTAAGGGGGGGTAGATCTAGTAGAATAACCGTTGGACTAGCCTTCAAAATCTTTAATTTATTACAGAGACTTGTTTTGTGTTTTGTTTTGACGAGTATCGAACCTAAACCTCATTCTCAGTAGCCATTCCATTTCCAAACAGAGACATACATACACCTACTATTCAGGTTTTTAGTATTGTGACAAGAGAAATCCGATCCAGATCCGTCCAGATCCGTTTAAACCAGTCTGGAAATCAGTATCAACATGGTGCCTATAATAGTGCCCGCTTGTAATGTCGGGTAAATACACATTAGCATTTTTTTTTGTTTTTCGCAGAAGGGGAAATGTGCCTTATGCATACCATCCCGCTCGGGGATGCGAGGCAGTTATCTAATTAATGCAACGCAGTTGTTCTATCTTTAAACACGAAGAAAATAGGCACAAAGCCGGCATTTCAAACCTCTGTCACGTCTTTTTTGTACCTAATGTATAATCCTTTATGCGTTTATCGATGCGTGAGATATTTTGTACCGCTTGTAACGTGGTCGGAATTGAATGTGTTACTATGACCTTTAAGTGAAGCTTTATGAATAAGACGCTCTCTTTATTCGTATCTAGACTTGTGTAGGCTATAAGTTGATTGGATAATGACTTCCGAGGCCTGCTGAAGAATCTAGGCTAGCTGCAGCACTTATCTAATTTGATTTTTTCCGCGTTCGCCTCACGAAGTTTTGTCTCTCAAAAAAATCCTTGTTTGATGCACATTTTATTCCCTTTTCGTCCCGCAAAATATTTTAAATATTTATTTATTATTTAAATCCTGTTTTGCCCTATTTTTGTTCCTTTTCGACAAGTTTTATTAAAAAATATTGCTTGAAAAATATTTTTTATTTTAAACTAATAAATAAATAAAAAATTATTCGGTTGGAAATCTGCCATTTTTCGCAATTGACAGCTTACGTCACTGCAAAATACATGAAACTTGAGAGCGAAGCCGCGGAAAAAAGTTAGTTAAAATTTAAAATAAATCACTCGTAACTATGAATTATCCTGCATTAATCGGTTTTTAAGGTATTAATCGATCTGAGAGTCCTAATTAACCTTTACAATGCTTTACACCTGCGCATGCGACTGTTCCGTCCATTGCTAATAAGACTATATTAAAAGTAACATAAATTATTTTATTCTCATCTAATGTAAACATTGTAAACTAATACATATTTCCAATGTCACATCTATCACGTTTTCGATTATGTAAAACAAAATAACTAGTTGAAAATCTACATAGTATACTTACGGCGCATGCACATGGCGAACAAGTGACGTATGTAATAAAATAAAACTGAAAACTTATAAAATAGAATAGAATAGAAAATCTTTTATAGGACGACACACACATAACATAATAAATAAATAAATAAAATAGTTGTACAATAAAAAAATAGAAGTTAATAAATAACAAAAAAAATATAAAAATAACTTAAGGCTATCTCGCTCGCATGTTGAAGATATAAAATCAATGAATATAGTTATGAAAAACCGAAATATACCAATTGAAGGAAAACAATATTACAAATTTTCAGAAAAAATTTTAGCTTGAGTGAAACATGTTTTCAAATATTTTTATTTAATGATGAATGATGAAATTTTTTTATTTATTCAAAACATGTTTCGGTCAAGCTAAATTTTTGTTATGTTGTTATTGATTGATGAACAACCACGTGTCAGAGTTTAAACCGCACGCCATTGACATGGCTTTACATATCGTTGAAACCGTCGGATTTCCTTCCTATCGGACTATGAGACTGCGGGAATATAGAGAGTACCTGTGTTGCCGTACACATTTGTCCGAAGGTATCTCCTGAATAGTTGGCTAATCTTCGTCGAGATTGGCCACTGTGACCAAAATTCGGTGACGAGGACATTAATGGAAATAGTTATACATTTTCGACTTTTTCGGATAAAAAGTTACTTGTTACGATGATTGCCCGGTATCTGTACGCGCGTTGTAAGTTCAACGAAAGTGTACAACCGCAGTGTAAACGAGTCCTAAGAATTGAATTGAGGATGATTCGAATTGAGATTATATACTGCAGTATTTGAGGTCGTCCTTTTATGGTGCAAAATAATATGGGTTTATATTCAGTATTCATGTAATTCATACAAGAAGACACGATTGACACTGTCATAGTATGAAGTAGTTTGATAGCTTATTCTGAAGATATTTTATTGAAGTTAAAAAATATTTTTAAGTGAATTTTAGGGCTAAAAAAAACAAATAAAAAAAAATAAGCGACTTTAACGTGTCCTATATAAGGTGCTTCTAAATTATCTGCCACGGTTGCAATGGGAGAATGTATTGAGTATATAGATTACAATAGTGAAGAAATTTTGTATCCCGGAACAGTAAAAAAAAAATTGGAGCATGGAGCAGAATTAGACATAAGCAATAAAACGCAGACAAAAGAAAAAAAAATATGACGTTAGATAAAAAAAAAGACTTCACTATTGTAATATAAATAACCAATATTATCTCCCATTGCAGCCGTGGCAGATAATTTAGAAGCACCTTATATATTTTTTAATTTCATCTATTTTTAACTCCCGACGCAAAAATAGGGGTGTTATAAGCTTGACGTAACTGAGAGTCTATCTGTGGCATCGTAGCTCCTAAACGAATGGACCGATTTTGATTTACTTTTTTTATATGAAAGATGACATGAAAAATAATTGAGGTTTTTCTGTACCGAGAGTTTTAATTTTTTTAGTTTTTCTAAGACATTAAATGGACGTAATAATGTATGAAAAAGCAATACATAAGTTTCATGTTAGCCGAAACGTTTGATAAAAAGCCTTAAACCTTAAATAGCAATGATTTATTGAACCAATTACTTTAATTTAAATCGAAATAACATTAAATTAGGTTTATACATAAATATGTATGAGGTACAAGTAGCCTCTTGTTAACCCACTGAACGCTGTGGCATCCAATAGTGGTCGATAGTGAGTTACAGCCTCACTCAGATTTAGCATAACTAGTTAATGGAGGGTTAACTTGTCCGTCTGACTATTAGACGAGTGGCTCACATTTTTAAGTTGTACTGACCCGATCGACGTTGTCTCGTCTAAACCTTTAAGTTTATTTTCTGGATCCCGACAATAGCGGCTCCTACTGAGACTAATTTCAGCCAAAACCATCTAGGTCACGCTAAATAATAGAAAAAAAAATCAAAATTGGTCAAGCCGTTTAATAGGAGAAGAGTAACAAAGCCCACTCACTAATCCTACTAAGAATTTTCAGACAATAAAATCTTAATTTATGGATAATTTGGGAATCTAACAGGGAACACTAACGTATTTAAAAGCAGGTAACATTACAATCACACCATTGTACCTAAGGTAACCGATTCATTAATACTTTGACTGCCACGCCGCAGACACAATGCAATTTTTATTGTTTGCCGGTCACCAATGACCGGCGTGGCGTTCAAAGGGTTAATCGAACCTTAGATATATTACATAGTAACTTCAATACATACAGCCAATCTTATGTAAAAAGAAAATTCCCACGGGAACCGCAAGCAACGCCGCGAGACACAACTATGTTAGATAAGACTTGTTACATTAAACTATACTTAATTAAACCAAAACTAAACCAGACACAGACCTCTCTCACATGCAATTTGATACAAATTCTTAATCTTATTGCAACAAAATAAGGTCTAGTTTGTAATAAACAGTGATGGACAGACAGGTCTTGGTGATTGGTAGTGCGTGGATCCAAGTTTCTAAAATTGAAGTGACCGGCGATGTTTATCGGGTCAGATGGATCCTATAAACTTGTGCGAAGCCGGCCAAGTTGTAATTTATTGCTTTGCCGTATTAAGTGTGATCCAGTCTCGTCCTTTTAGATTTCATTTAGGTGATGTAGGTTTTGTATTTTTGTATTTAAAAAAATACGGCTACATTTGGACATAGCATAAATTCATACTGTGTAGAATAATTGATTAATTTCTATTGAATTGTATGTGAATCTTAGTAAGTTTTATCTTCACGGGAATGTATATTTTTGAAATATAATTGTAATAAAATCTTATTACATAAAGATATTTAATAAGAAACTCGCAAAAACAACTGACTCGGGCGGGACTTATTATATGTTTTCATATAATATTTCCAAATTCATTTAATTGTAAAAAACATACTTAGACTTGTAATAAAATCTGCTAAGAATTAGACACAAGTAGGAATACGACGCTCCGAAAAAGGGGTGAAGTAGATAAAAAGGCTGCTAGGCTTAAATGGGATTTGGCAGGACAGACATCCTTATTGTGAGATTCGCCACTATGAGTGCCTGAGGACGGCCGGTGACGACGAGGCCAGCCTAGAAAGAGTTGGCGGGATGATCTAGATGCCGAGAAAAGAGTACTGAAAGGCTTGGGAAAAAAAAACAAAATAAGACAGGCAAACCTAAATCTTTTCATGATAAATAGGTATACATCGTGGGACAGTAGCGTTGCGAGACAGTACGAGTGTATGTTGCGTTATAATTTTTTTTAGAACTTAGCTCTACACTCCCGTGCACTCAAATAAAGTTCAGTGCTACTAGCTAGAACGACAGATTGTAGTTTTTTGTGGAAAGAGTATAATTTGTTATTGGTATTTAGTTTAATTGGCCTAAACGTCTTCAGGTATGTCGACGGAGAACTACTTTTTTGTAGAGATTCTTAAATTAGGTAAGATTCATTAGATACTTATTTATTTTGTAACATTTTTGAAACGCACGCAAGGTGTCTTGGTAGTGCATTAGCGACAGACCCGATTTGCATTTACGTAGGTGTGGATTCGAACCAGGCAGACTCACAAGACTACAAGACAGAACTGATTAACGGTTATGAAAAGAAATCTGGACTTATGTAATAGTTTGAAATGTTTCCATAAATGTAATGTCCTGATCGTATTTCAGTCACAGCGGCCAATCTCAACGGAGTTTAGCCAACTACGCAGGAGATTTTATTGTACAAGTGTCTGCGCAAACACAGGTGCATTCTCTATTCCCTCACTCTCATAGTCCGATAAGACGGCAATCCGACACAACTGGAGAGATATCAGGTGTAGAGCCAATAGCTTTTTACGTACTTTCCGAGGCACGGAGCAAGAGATATCTAACGCACATAACTTACAAAAGTCGGAGGTGCGTGCCTTGGGTTCGAACGTGAAACCTGTATCTTGCCACTTAGTCAGTCAACAGTCATACCTAATAATTTTATAATTTCCATACATACTGACTTACTGAGAAAGAAGTGTTGACGATTTATTCTTCATTTGTCTCACTTTCGTCTCGAATATAAATTCCTTGTTCGTTCCACATTTTTACCTGTTTTGCCCCGAAAAATAATTTAAATTCCTGTTTTGATCCATTTAATGTTCTTTATTCACCTCGTTTGATTTTTATACGTAAATTAAAACTTTTTAAGTACAGAGAGATCAAAAAACATTATTTTGCCCAACCTGGAAGTCAAACCTTGAACCTCGCCTCCAACAGTTTGTAACCGCTTTATTTTATAACCAAACAATCAATAAAGCTTCTTGGTAACATCTTTTTAGTCGAAATCTTCTTATAAGTAGGTTAAGGTCGTCAGAGAAAGGAGTACAATGTATTGTATTGTATTGTATTAGTACCAAACAATGGCTGAAGACAAAACGCTTTGGTGCAATTTAGTTTCTTAACAAATGAAATATTTAGGCTACTTTATTGATTGTGGCTAATTAGGTGTTAGAGAAATAATGGCCAATTAAAAGTAGTTAGAGAGATATATAGAGTACCTACTATGCGTTCAAATAAGAATACTGTTAAGCCATATTGTTAAAAAAAAATAATATCACCTTTTTGCAGAAAAATACTCGAGGGGTTAAAAAGGGATGAAAGTTTTTTTTTCAAAGACGTAGGGTTGACACCCAGGTACGCACTGACTTGTCGGATTCATGTGTGTTTTAGAAATTGCTAAAACGGTGAAGTAAAATATCGTTTTAGCAACAGATAACTAATTTATAATAACTTACGAAAAGTCAGAGGTGCGTCTTGGGATCGAACTCGAGACCTCTGATTTGTCAGTCGACGGTCATACCACTAGGCTATCTGTGCTTGAACGAAAGCAGTGACTTGTCGGCTAATAGAGATGAATGCAATAAGAAAACCTATTGCGCCGACCCTAAATAGAATTAGGACAAGGCGGGAAGATGATGATCTCTGGTTTATTATTATAATTTGCGGTAAATAGGCACAAGTAACAAGCAAAGTGCACGTTATCAGATATTTAATAAGCGAATGAAATGATACCTTTCATAACAAGGCTTGTTAAAATTAATGGTGAGAACTTTTTTATGATATGAAATTGCAAGTTAGCCTAGGTACACGTTCGCAGTGTCTCTGGTAAATATAGTAATTAAATTTTATTGTAAAACACAGAAATGATCAACATATCTCTAAAATAAAACAAACTGTTTTGTTTCTATTTATTATAAGCAGATTTAGCAGTGCCAAGTCGGGAATATCCGTGAGAAAGGTCAGATCAGGAGTATCCTAAAACGACGAGCATGTATGAAGAATGTGATGAGAGTGAATGATGCAAAAGAGGTGTGCAAGGATCGTAGTAAGTGGAAATCCGTTGTTTCTGCCTACCCCTTTGGGAAACAGGCGTAAGTCTATGTATGATGTATGTTTAGCAGTGATACGACGCCGACGGTTGGTTTGTCGAAGGTTCAAAACTCAAGCACCTCTGACTTTTCGTAAGTTATGTGCGTATTACTCGTATAAATTAACTATCACCTACCCCGTGCCTCGGTTTGGCCCTGCGCCTGATCCCTCTCCGATCGGGTGGGGTTGCCGTCCCATCAGACTAGAGTAAGGGAATAATGTGCACCTGTTTGTGCACTATAAAAAAATCTGCGTAGTTGGCTAATATTCGTTGAGATTTACCGCTGTGACCGAAACTCGGTCAGGAGAACATTATTAACAAGCTAGAGTACTACATATTTATTGACAGCGGTTTGCAATCAATTAGCAATTAATAAGAGGTATATGTGCCGTATTGATTAATTGTGAATCATGTTCATGCATGCTACTATGTCGGCGACGAGACAAACAGGAATATTATTGATTATTATTGACTTTTAATTACATTTTGTAGGTCAGGTAGGTTGCAGCCAAGATATTAAACCGACTTTCAAAATAGTAGCAGTGATAGCCTAGTGGTATGACCGATGACTGACAAGCAGAGGTCTCAGGTTCGAACCTAAAGCGCGTACGTAGTTAGATCAGTTGTTAGGATATTATGAGGGTACTGACTCCCTATATCGACTATCGGGACCAACAGCTTTACGTGCTTTCCGAGGCACGTAAGTGATAATTAATTTATAATACGCACATAACTTACTAAAAGTTAGAGGTGCGCACCTTGGGTTCGAACTTGAGACCTCTAACTTGCCACTTTGCCAGACAACGGTCATACCTAATAACTTCCATACATACTGACTTACTGACAAAGAAATGTTGACGATTTATTCCACATTCGTCTCACAAAGCTTCGTTTTGAAAAGAAATTCCTTGTTCGTCCCAAATTTTATTCCTGTTGCGCCCCGAAAAATATTTTAATTATAAAATTATTAGTTAATTCCTGTTTTCACCTAGTTTGATTTTTGTTGAGGCGCGCGCCTTGGGTTCGAGCCTAAGACCTCTGAATTGCCAGTCAACGGTCACCACAAGGCTATCACGACTAAGCTAGAAGTTAGTCGCTGTGGCCGAATACGGTCAGGATAGATAGAATAGAATCACGACTCGATTAATCTTTATTCCTACTTCGTCAACTACAGTTCATCACAAAGAGTTAACCCGACATGTGGCAATCGTCACACAAACTCATCGAGTCATGGGAACTATTGTAAAGGTATGCGAGGACGTCAAGAGGAGCGCATGATTCAAATACGTCGGTATGTTCGTCAAATTTACACTATAGGTCACGGATATATTAAAGTAGATACTATATTACAGACAAGTGAATTTGATAGAGACACAATAGACTATTATAATGTCCTTGACTTAAGATATCGTCATCTTCTTGCCCTTGTTCTAATTTCATTTATATTTAGGGTATTGAGGCTGAGGTGGTTTGGACATGTAGAAAGGATGGATGAAAGAAGACTAACAAAACAAGTGTACATGGGAAGGGTGAATGGTACAGTTGGAAGGGGAAGACCTAGACGAACATTCTATGACCAAGTCGGGGATGTCCTTGAGAAAGGTCAGGTCAGGAGTACCCTAAACGGACGAGCATGTATGAAGAACGTGATGAGAGTAAATGAGGCAAAAGAGGTGTGCAAGGATCGTAGCAAGTGGAAATCCGTTGTCTCTGCCTACCCCTCTGGGAAACAGGCGTGAGTCTATACATGTATGTATGTATTTAGGGTATTAGAAGAAAGAAAGAAGGAAAAAACGTTTATTCAGCAAAAGGGCGTAATCACGATTATGCCCTTATTATATTATTATCATCATAACTAGGTCTTCTTCATTCATATTTATTAGCCGTCATGCCACTGCTTTCTTCTATTGTCCACATATGTGTAGTTCCTTGACCACACACAACAAATAATTCCTTCTCGATTCGAAGGTGGCTAACGTAGTTTTCTAGAAAGAAAGATAGTCAGAATGTATTCCATTCTTTAGCTATGCTTATAAGGAAAAGAGATGCGAATCGTTTGGTCCAAGCAGAGAAAGTATCTACCAAATAGCAGCAATATGTAATTGAGAATATGAATGGTAAGGCCCAAGGGGAATTGATTGATTAATTATCATATTATTATTTATATTATAGTGCCGTGTATAACAAAACCAAAACCGGAATAGATGGAGAGAAATCGTGAGGCGAATCACATCAGCCCCTACACATGATACTTCATGATGACCACGACCGCTCTGACAAGAGTACGAAGAAGAAGAGCCATGTATAATAGAGCCACCCTTACTCCTCCCGTGGGTGTCGTAAGAAGCGACAAAGGGAAAGATCCGGAGGATGGGCAGCAGCATCCTTCTGTGTAACAGCAATCATCTGCTACTGCGATCGCCAACCCGCTTGCCCAGCGTGACGATTATAGGCAAATACCTCCATGTTCGCACAAAAGTGGCTCGCATTGGAAGAGGCGTATGTTCAGCAGTGGACTAATACAGGCTGATGATGATGATGAGCGACTGGAAGCTTTACCCAGTAGATTACAGGATTGTATTTTCCTTACTACAATTTGAAAAGTTAATTTTCAATTTTCATTCAACTTTCAACTTTCAACTAAGTATCATTATACCTAATATCATCTAATGAACATTTATAACTACAAATTAATCTTGGTTACTACACTATCCCGCTTTGCGTGATCATGTTACATAACGCGAGAATCAAACCTTGAACGTTCGTAATGAACGATGGTACACCATGTAATTTGTACCGTATGAGGTCATGTAGCAATTAATTAATATTTTTTAACTATTGGGGCTTGATTTTGTTGTTTTTGTTGTTTACATAGCAGTGATAGCCCAGTGGTGTGTCTGTAGAATGCCAAGCCAAGGTCGTAGGTTCGGAACCCAAGAACGCACATTTGACTTTTTTAATTTATGTGTTTTTAAACGGTTTTATTTAGCTTGATGGTTCAAATTTAGTAATGGGTATTTCACCCCGTTCCTGTTGACAGATTAATCTAATATTTGGTACACAGCTTTAGTTTTGATGATAAAACCGTTTTACACAAAAAAAATTACTTATGTTATTTATTTAGAAATTAATTTTCACTTGCTAAATACGGTGAAGGAAAACATCGTGAGGAAACTAGCAAAGCTGAGAGATTTTTCGACGGTGTGTAAAGCCATGTCAGAGGCCTACGGGCGGCTTATACTCTTACACCAGGTTGTTCATCAACGATACGACATAGAAAGAAATTTACATAACATAGCTGTAATTGCTGTTCACACAATTCCAGACTCCGTGCTGCGACTAAGAATTTCCTAATAGAAAAACCCAATAACACTTTGCCTGATCTGGGGATCGAACCCAGGACCTCGAGCTCAGCAGTCGCGCTTGCTACCACTATGCCAAGAATCAGTCATGTTTTACTTACTAAATGAAAATGCGTTCTAAGCGCCACCACGACATAATATATTACGAGTATTTTTTCATAATTACGACCTTTAATTTCCGTGTGGTTTCCGGCCTACGAATAGAACCACCCGTACTCCTCCCGCCGGTATCGTAAGAAGCGACAAAGGGAAAGATCCGGAGGATGGGCAGCAGCATCCTTCTGTGTAACAGCAATCATCTGCTACTGCGATCGCCAACCCGCTTGCCCAGCGTGGTGATTATGGGCAAATACCTCCAATAAGCGCACAATAGTGGCGCGCATTGGGAGAGGCCTACGTTCAACAGTGGACTAATACAGGCTGATGACGACCTTTAATTTCGCATAACGCTTGCATATTACTACTTTAATTGATATAATAGGCATAAATAATGTATTTTTAACAGAACAATAAAACGATTACTCTCTTTAGGTACGCCTTTTACAAATCCTTCAGAAACGATTGGCATAACTAATTTTATTAATGCTAAACGCTACTGAATATTAATTTTAATATCTGTTTTTAACATAATCGTTTTAAAGAATCGTGGTGGTTCATTGGTTACTGGCCCGCTTTGCAAGCTTAGGGTGTGTGTTCGAACCCGGCATGTATCAAGGTGACTTTTCCAATGTGTGTTAATTAAGATACCACTGATTAACAGAGAAGGAAAACATTAAGGAAACCTGGATTTCATAGTCTTACACGCAGTGAGCTAGCGTGGTAATTAATGCTTGATCCTTCTTTGTATGAGAAGAGGCCTTTGCTTCTACAGTGGGGCAGTTATAGGCTGGTTTATTTATTTTTAACATATATTAAAATAAAGCTCCAAATTTTATAATTTATGATTTTGATTAGTTTTTTTTATTTGAAAGGTGACTTCATCAAAAGTATTTTAATTTACGCATAAATTTAATTTTTTTTTAAAGTATGCATTTCAGCTTTTAAATAGCTAGGCTACATCAATACTCCTAGAGGAGACCATTAATCGACAAGCATGATATCGGTATATCTCTAGCAATTTGCATTTAATGACACATATCAACCATCGATAAATGTGCGTACCTCTACGAGTATCAACTGGTAATTAATTTTATAGGAAGATTAAGATTAATTGATATTATGATAATTACATTTATGTACAAGCTGCCCAGCGCGACTATGTTTGTACTCGTAATTATCCCAACCTACTCTACCCCTTCCCTACCATACCCCTAGTCTATCCTATCCTACGCTACTCTAGTATAATTCCGATATTCTGATATTCAAGGCGGAGACAAATCCAACAAATCATCATCATCTGCCTAGCCTTTTCCCAACTATGTTGGGGTCGGCTTCCAGTCTTACCGGATGCAGCTGAATACCAGTGTTTTACATGGAGCGACTGCCTATCAGACCTCCACAACCCAGATACTGGGTTACACGATACCCCTTGGTAAGACTGGTTGTCAGACTGTCGGGTTTCTGACTACCTGTAACAACTGTAAAAGATCTACAATTGACAAACAGCGGACAAACAAAAAAACGTATCGAATTGAGTACCTTCGTTTTAGAAGTCGGTTAATATAGTTTTACCTGACTTTTTCTACCGGCGTGGGCTGGCAACATTAAAATAATAACAGTCGTCTGTTAATTCAGAACATCATTCATAGTATCGTGATAGGGCAAGCCTTCGCGATGATTTGCTGAATTCAGATCATTGCGCTGTCATATATTGTGCATACGATACAATAGAGTGCGTTCTTTAAAACTTGCTGACTCAATTAAAAATAAATGTTAGATCTTTTTTATTTTTTCATAACATTATAACTAAACACTATGACTAGAACTAAAATAATATTATTATTTTTATTTTTTGTTTGTTTGTATATCTCAGGACCCTGAGGTCCTGGGCCTTTTAGAGGCGTACGAGGGGCCGAAGCCAACTCGCAGAGGCCCTTTAATAAAAACTTTGTAAATATGAAATGATTATTATTGTTATTATTACTAGCCCGTACTGTCCCATTTCTGAGAAAAAAATTAAAAAATAATGAAATAATATAAGAATTTTTTTTTTACGTAAAACGGTTTTGTCATCAAAACTAAAGCTGTGTACTAAATATCAGATCAATCTGTCAACAGGAAGGGGGTGAAATATCGATTACTAAATTTGAACCAAATAATAAGCAAGGCAAGCTAAGTAAAACCGTTTAAAAAATAAATCATTTGAGGTAGTCGTAATTGGAAACCACGTCCTTCTGTTGGGAGTCAATTATTTTAAGCATTTTTAATTTGGGAAAGAATGAATAATAAAATGCTAAATACTTGATGTACGAGTTTGTACATTTTTTTTGTTTTAAGTGTGTTTAAATTAGGTCGCATAAACGGACCACTTAGTGGACACAAATTAAACAAATATTATATTGAAGACAGTCTATGAGTGTTTTATAGGTTTTTATAGGCCAAGCGTCCATAGCTTTGCATCAGGTCAGCCAGAACATTATTTGCCAATTGCCACCATTGTGGTTTTAAAAAAACTACAATCGCATCGCTGGCTGACGAGACCGTACTATGTACCACTGCACCTAAATCAATCGTGCGCACTATTCAATTTAGCAGATATTTTGACATAAGGTTAAGTGTGCACGCGCAGTTCAAGTACGTAACTACGCGTGACATAGTTATTTGTGACGTCATCGCAGATTTACCGTCGGTGTAATGGGTGTAATAGAAGAGTAATGTATTTATAATTGTAGTGTACAGCTGTTAATGGACCTTTAAAAGGAGGTTAAAGGGCGCTCTTCTTTTTTTTTAATATTTAAAGATACCTAGTGTTGTAAACTGTTCGAAAATGAAAGTGGCCTAAATAATAATAATGTCAAATATGGCCTATGTCAAATGTACTGTCCGTCTGACTGTCACCAGGCTGTATCTCACGAACCGTGATAGCTAGATAGTTGAAATTTTTACAGATGTGGTTTCCAGCTTACGAATAGAACCACCCCCATTTGTCCCGCTCGTGTCGTAAGAAGCGACAAAGGGAATAAGCAGCAGCATCCTTCATAAGCATGCTGCAAGGTATAACAGCAATCATCTGCTACTGCAATCGCCAACCCGCTTGCCCAGAGCGTGGCGATTATGGGCAAATACCTCTAATAAGCGCACTGTAGTGGCGCGCATTGGAAGAGGCCTATGTTCAGCAGTGGACTAACAGGCTGATCAATAAATAAAAAATAAAAGGTGATAGAACGCTATAACTAGCGTGAGTGCTGTATCGTAGCGATCAAACGTTTGGTCTCGATATCACGTTTCCCAAAAGTGACAGTAAATAATTATTAGTTGGATTCGATTCAGCCATTTAGAGGATATCCTTGATAACTTCTTGGAATATTTCAAAACATTTCAGTTGTTATTATTTTCTCGGAAATCAATTCGCATTCAAAAAAGATCCAATTTAAAGATTATCACGTTTTTGACAAGGTTGTGATCATCACGACACGTGCGAAGTTAAACTGTGATACTTAGGTACTAAAAGGATTTCATCATATCACTGTTAAGATTGTTGTTTCTATAGAAGTCAGGCGTTGTCGGATTTTAACTAAAACGTATCCCGATGTTGTTAGGCAAGATTAGCCTTCTTTACCACAGTTTTTTTAATTATAAAAAAGCTTCACTATCCTTGATTAATCTTCTATCTTCTAACAAACAAAAAAGTCGGGCTAATTGTACTATTTCTAATGAAACTGAAACGGTTCAGCGATCGATTGGTTGCGACAGCGACAGTTGGCGAACCACGGTTCAGTTTAATTTATAACATACTAGCGACCCGCCCCGGCTTCGCACGGTTACGCTAATATGCATGTATTATACATATAAACCTTCCTCTTGAATCACCCTATCTATAAAAAAAAACCGCATCAAAATCCGTTGCGTAGTTTTAAAGATCTAAGCATACATAGGGACAGACAGACGCGGGAAGCGACTTTGTTTTATACTATGTAGTGATCTTACGAAAAGTCAGAGGTGCGCCTTGGGTTCGAACCTGAGTCCTCTGACTTGCCAGTTAACGGTCACACCACTAGGCTATCACGACTCGAGAAGAAAAAGAAGAAGAATTGTAAGGAATAAAATAATAAACCTCTAGGTACTCTATACTTTATATGGTTTTCTACCTATATGACCACATCTTAACGTTCCTATTGAATAACAATGGTTTCTTTAATATAGTAATTCAAATAATACACCTATCACTTCACCTGTCTGTCTGTCAGTAGCATATTATATTTATGTCAATCACCTGTTCTGAAGTAATTGTTATGTTAGATCAAAGTTTTATATAATTTCCATATACAGGATGGATTTTGTGTTAATTTATTATATTTTTGATAAAACTAATTAAAACTATCTATATAAACAAATTTATCTATCAAAGTACCTTAAAAATAAATTTAAAAAAAACCCCCGCTACCAGTAGGCAACGTTCCTAAAATGCTGGCTGCATTGCCTCGCTGAATAAGTAGAGACCAGCATTATAATCACTTTGATTATTTTTATCATCTGAAAATAGGAAAATAAGTTTATTTGTTACCTTTTAACACCTAAACCACTGAACCGATCGTCCTGAAATTTTGCATATAAGTTGTCAGGTGTACAGAAACGGACATAGATACCTTTCAACCCGAAAAAAAATACTGTTCTCGAAGAAACAACAATAACGTTGTTATGATAATAGATAGCGCCACGTCATCATCTGCCTAGCCTTTTCCCAACTATGTTGGGTTCGGCTTCCAGTCTTACCGGATGCAGCTGAATACCAGGGTTTTACATGGAGCGACTGCCTATCAGACCTCCACAACCCAGATACTGGGTTACACGATACCCCTTGGTAAGACTGGTTGTCAGGCTTTCGGGCTTCTGACTACCCGTAACGACTGTCAAACACAGCCGGGGCAAACACCTTAACGTGCCATCCGAGGCACGGAGAGTGATAATTAATTTATAAAACGCACATAACTTACGAAAAGTCAGAGGTGCGCGCCTTGGGTGCGAACCCGAGACCACTGACTTGCCAGTCAACGGTCACCACCACTAGGCTATCACGACTCTAATAATCCCAATAAAACGAAACTAATTTATTCAGGTTAACCTGAATACCTTAACCTGAATAAATATATATAATATATAAGGTTATTTTAGGTTATATAAGCAATGTTTTTTGTTTGGTTGTAGATTCTTTGTACCTTGAGCTTTTTAGCTACAGGGTCATACCAAAGAATCGTAGGGTTGACCAAGTTAAAAATGGCTTAGTAAGTGATAAATAAGATAAAACCTTTAGAATAAATGGTTTTAATCATCAAAATACAAAGAAAAAGATTACAGTCGTATTAACAGAATGAAATTATCAAATTCAGTTTTATTCTTAAAACCATAGAAACTCTAATGAGTTTCTATATCACCACAGTAAGCACAAGCAGTTATGATATATGTAAGTGTCTGACGATTGCATGAGAAAAACGGCTCAGCTCGTTTTTCTCATGCAATCGTCAGACAATATTCTCATTGGCGAATATTTAATAGGTACTTACCAGTATAATATATGTATTTTTTCGTGAAGTTGACTAGCAAGTCAGAGGTCTCAGATTCGAATCCAAAGCGCGCACTTCTGACTTCAGAACAATGATCACTTACTCCGTGCCTCGGAAAGCACGTAAAAACGTTGGCCCTGCGCCTGAACTCTCTCCGGTCGTGTCGGAATGCCGTCCCATCGGACTATGAGAGTGAGGGAATAGAGAGTGCACCTGTGTTTGCGCACACACTTGTGCACTATAATATATCCTGCGTAGGTAATAATCTCCGTTGAGATTGGTCGCTGTGACCGAAATTCAGGAGAACATTATAAATATGTATTTGTAAAAACTTTTCATCTTGATATGACAGTGTTTTAAATGTTAAACTGACAATTCAGAACGTTTGCCGAGCGATCCATAGAGACATAGAGATTTGGTATAGCTTGGCAAAAAAGAGTCTGAGGCGGTGACAGCTGGAACTAAAAATAAAAATCTTAAAAACTAAGTTTGTGAGTATGTAAAATAACATAAAAATGATTCATTTGATTATAATTAATGACTAAAAACTCGATATAGAAATATGTAAGCACTAAATAACTTGTAATTTTGAATTGTATTGTGAAAAGTGCGCCAGCGGCGCCCCCAATTTTTCCAGACTCTTTTTTGCCAAGCTGTAATTTTTCTATCGTTTTATTCGACTGAGCGTTTGACAAGTACATGCCACTTGGCTACCAATTTTCTATTGCTATTGTCGAAGCGTTTGCGTTCGTTAGAACAGAAACGATACGAAGCGAATGCTACTTGTCTAGGGGGTTCTAGACAACTCTTTTAATAATATGATCTACTTATGTGAAAAAAATTTCTCACACTTGCTTCATATATATTTAAAATAATTAGAGGGAAGATACACAATGCTGTCATATTAGGGCTTGTGGGTCTATGTGTGCCGGACGGGTACGTGTGGCGACGGCGCCGGCCGCAGCTGCTGGGCGAAGCACCACTGACGCGCGCACTCGATACTCTCAACCTCATAGCGAGTAAAACAGATCTTTTCTATTGTCCATTGAGCGAATTCACAAGGATAGCGCTGTGGGTAATATGTTATGAAATTTAGTTGGTTATTTTAAAGGACATTTAGTTACTTAATTGTAGTTAGAAGTACACTTTTGCATTAGGTATGTTGAAATTGTTAAATACACAATAATAAAATAATACAAATTATAACTTATATATGCTATGATTTATGCGGACCGATGGAAGAACCGTCATTCGGTGGATCTAGATATATGTTATTGTTTATCGACGATTATACGCGTAAGACGCATGTTTATTTCTTGAGAAATAAGAGTCAAACCCTCGATAAATTTCGCGAATATAAGGCGGAAGTGGAGAATCAGACAGGAAAGTCGATAAAATGTCTCAGATCTGACAATGGTAAAGAATTCTGTAACCAAGCCTTCGATAAGATTTTAAGGTCAGCTGGTATAAAACATCAGAAGACGGTTCCTTATACGCCTGAGCAAAATGGTGTGGCTGAGAGGGCGAACAGAACAATGGTACACGGGCGAGAGAGGTATTGGAAATATAGTTGACAACACAATTTTCTTTTTCAATCAACTCGAAAATTACATCAACCTCTTTGCACGTTGCTACTATTTGGTCTGTTTTATTTTTAATAGAGCAACCTTTGTTGTCAAATTTTACAGCGAACTCCTTCTTTACAAGATCGCTTACTGAAATTAAATTCATAGAAAGTCCGGGAACATGATAAACATTCGTTAATAGGAGTTCAGCAGTATTATTCACTTTCGGGATGGCATTCCCTCTTCCTAAAACTTTCATTTCTTCCCCGCTTGCAACTTTTATTTTTAAGTCATTCAGTTGCCTTTTGTAGTTCAACAATTTTCCGGCATCGTTCGTCATGTGGTTCGAGCAGCCACTGTCCAAGTACCATCGGTCCTTTTTCACAGTGTTCACCATGCTCAAGCATGGATTTGCTCTCTTAGTGACTTTGCATTCAGATGCTTTATGGCCTTCTTTATGACATTTAAAGCACTTGAATATCAATACCTTTTTCTTTTCAAACTTCTTTTTATTTTGCGGCATTGTGGCTAGGGCTTGCTCTCTATTCTGACCATTCTCAATTTGTCGGCTTGCTTCTTGCAGCAACTTTGATTTTAACTGCTCAAGTTTAATTTCTTTTCCTCCATTGTCTATCGCCATTATAAATGGGTTGTAATCTGACGATAAACCGCTTAACAATATAGAAATAATCCACTCGTCAGATATTTTTGCATCAA
The DNA here is from genome assembly GCA_936450705.2 of Protodeltote pygarga. Lineage (NCBI taxonomy): Eukaryota > Metazoa > Arthropoda > Insecta > Lepidoptera > Noctuidae > Protodeltote > Protodeltote pygarga. The sequence continues at coordinate 970,741 of OW388274.2, forward strand.
TGTCTGCAAGTTGTTGCGCCAAACAAATAATTTTGGAAATATATGTTTCCATGGTTTCGCAGTTTTCTAGTCGGCATTGCCATAATTCTCGTTGCAGTCTGATTCGTCTGCCCCAACCTTTGTCTTCATAAGCCTCACTGAGACTCACCCAAACTTCACGTGCTGTTTTTGCACTATACACATGTGCGAAACATGCAGGCTCAAGGAGCAGACATAACGTCGTTCGTGCCTTCCTGTCAATATCTTTCAATTCAGCAGTTATCTCTGTAGCTTCAATTACCTTGAACCAGTTTTTGGACTCTAAGTAATTCCTCACCACGAATTTCCAATTAGCGAAGTCCTCAGCACCATTCAGTTTTCTTATCCCACAAATTGAACCTGAATGTTCTTCTGTCATGACGAGAATTTCACAAATTTCACAACTGAAACCTTTTCAAGACACTCGTAATATGTATGTATTGTGTTTCAGCTTCTAGGCGTTTTTAGAGCCTGGGTCTGGGCCCATAACCTGTTGAAATTGTTAAATACACAATAATAAAATAATACAAATTATAACGACACCATGACTTTTTATTCAAACATAAGTTACATATTCGAATCTTAAAATCAATCATCAGTCATTGTAGGTATACAACCTCCATCAAGGTAAAACCTGTAATAATAGATGAATAAATAAATAAATAAAAATTTAAATAAAATCCGTTCAAAATGTTGAGAAAAGAAGTTGTCAACAATACTCTCGCTATGTGTCTTTTTCATAGCGGCACAGTTATAATACCTATACTATACCTGTCATTCATAATCGTGATTTCTTAATACTCTGTCGTGCTAAATGATCTGCCATTTTGAATATAGGTGACCTATGTTATAGTTATTTATGGTCAATAGCCTTAAAGTTAATGTATGTATTTCTTCTAAATGTCACACTGTTCAAATAGGAGGTTTAGCTAGAAATATATCTTAACGTGGGAAACTAATTATTACTTGTAGTGGGTTCGCTAACTTTCAATAAAATTTAAGGTGAATTGAATTTATGTAGCGTATATATTTGTTAATATCGACACTAATATTATGCTAGTAAATATATATTATCTTAATAACTTCTTCTTCTTATCGTATGGTTGTGGAACAACCTGGTGTCAGAGTTTAAGCCGCCCGTAGGCCTCTGACATAGCTTTACACACCATTGAAAAATCTCTCAGGTGTGCTAGTTTCATCAAGATATGTTTTAGCAACTGATTATTAATTTATAATACGCACATAACTTATGAAAAGTCAGAGGCCTTGGGATCGAACTGGAGACCTCTGACTTGTCAGGGGACTATTTGAAAAATAAAATACTGCGTGGTGATTCATGTTTTCTTTCTCTGTATGAGAGGCCTTTGCCCTGTAATGGGACAGTTATAGGCTGGTTTATTTAACTTAAAAAAAAAACATTAAAGTATAAAAGTATAGCTTTGAACATTATTTGCCAGACTGATGAAGTTTCCAAGTTTTCTCATTATCTGACATCTTATTTTCAGCTCGTTTTGCACATTAAGACAAATTATTTTTAAACTTATTTAATGATGTATCGGTACACTCTTCTCGGAAAACTCGTTAAGCCGTTGCCCCGGCTGTCATGGAGATCTTTGACAGTCGTTAAAGAGATCAGCACCCTTACAAAATCCTAACAATTTATTGATCTTACCCCTTATCTTAAATATCTTATCCCTTTGGGTTGCGGAGCTGGAGGTCCGATAGGCTGTCGCACACGAAAACTCATATTCAGGATTAGAAATTGATTTAGTGGAGAGATGATGGCTATTAAAATTAGTGCCTTTGGTACTTGTTGTCTACGGTTCGATTCCCATACTGGATAATATTTCTGTGATGGACAGACATTTGTTCCAGTCTTGCATTGTTTATAAACCAGAGAGAGAGAGTCACCAAAAAAAAACTTAATTATTTTCTCCTGACCCAACACGAACCTTCAATAAAGTTTAAGTTTAACTACACTAACTGTAGTTATGTGATCCTCCAGTCAAACGTAGCCTTTGTCAAATGTCACCCGGTCATACAGCGTGGTTTAAGCACAAAGAAATATAATGGAGTAGTTGTTTTGAGGTTATTTTGAAATTACTTATGTAATATAATTAGTTTGACATCTAACGAAGATTTTTGGTTAATTATAGTGTAGTTAAAGGTCGTCTTATTAATTAAGATCAACTGTACTGTCAACATATCTGCTTACTTTTGTAACTAGGTACTAAGTGGCAAACAGGCGTACGGCAGAGCTATTATGGAAGGGGAGGGATAGTAAGCGATTATGGAAGGGGGAATTGTGGAAGAACGAGGAATTATGTAACAGGAAACTATGGAAAGTGGAGAGGAAAAGGAAATTGTGGAATTGTGAATTGTGTCCTATGAAAGAAATTAAGGAAGGGAGAATTGTGGAAAGGAGAATTAAGGGATGGGAAATTGTGAAAAGACAGAAATGTGGCAAGGGGGATTGTGGAAGGAGATATTGTGGACTGTGGTCGGGGGAATTGTGGAAGGGGAGAGGATTTAATTGTCTCTCATTTTGTTTTTGTTCATCTTTTTTACCCGACTGTCAAGGAAGGGTTATGTTTTTCGCGCGTATCTTGTACCTATATTTGTTTATTTATTTATGTACACATACACACAGAAATAGTGGACTACAACAAGCATTACACAGGCACTGTTTATTTCAAATAGAAATTTCTTTCAACAGGCCTGCGTCAGGAGTTTTTTCTATTGTCTCGCATCGTAGCTCGCAAATAGATGAACTGATGTAAAATTTGATCGAGTATTCTTAGTTAAAAAATTTAGGTTTTTTGTGTCTCCGATTTTTTACTACAAAGATAATTAATTAAACCCTCATATATTCTCCACAGCTTCATCTATCCCGTATTATATCTGTGTTACCTTGGCGAGGCAGCGGCGCGGGCGCGGCTTTCTTCCGATGCACGACTAGACAACTATTCATACTAAATGCTTCACACTCAGTCCTCTATGGTGAAGAGTCATCTGCCTAGCCTTTTCCCAACTATGTTGGGGTCTACCAGTGTTTTACATGGAGCGACTGCCTATCAGACCTCCACAACCCAGATAATGGGTTACACGATACCCTTGGTAAGACTGGTTGTCAGACTTTCGGGCTTCTGACTACCCGTAACGACTGTCAAAGAACTACAATTGACAGCCGGGGCCAACAGCTTAACGTGCTATCCGAGGCACGGAGAGTGATAATTAATTTATAAAACGCACATAACTTACGAAAAGTCAGAGGTGCGCGCCTTGGGTTCGAACCCGAGACCTCTGACTTGCCAGTCAACGGTCACCACCACTAGGCTATCACGACTCTATGGTGAAGAGTATGATTATGATTATTTTTTATAGCTACAGGCTTCTGCTTAAATATGATTGGTTGATGGTACTAGAATTTATTCTACAAACCAATTATTTTCCGGCGTCGGTAATCCTACTTATTACAATACTGCTCATATTTATTTTTTATTTTTTATAGACTCACGTCTGTATTCCCCAGAGGGGGTAGACAGAGGTGTATTCAATACACCCACGTTTCCCCGGATATGTTATAAGTCCCATGTATTAGAGGGCAAGCCTATTGCCAACAACCGGGCACAACTCCAGACTCCTTGCTGCTACTGAGAATTTCCTAATGGAAAAGGGGAGAGATTCCGGAGAGAGATCAGGCGCAGGGCCAACAGCTTTAAGTGCTTTCCAAAGCACTCCGAGGCACGGAGTAAGTAATAATTAATTTCTAATACGCACATAACTTACGAAAAGTTAGAGGTGCGCGCCTTAGGTTCATACCTGAGACGTCTGACTTCCCAGTTAACAGTCACACCACTAAGTTATCACGACTTAATACGTGTCGTATAATAGTACGATGAATAAAGGATATAATTCTACAGTATTGGGAAATCACCGCTCGCTATGGAGTCAGTTAGAAAGGTGCTGTCATGAAATGGTGCAGTATGCGACCTTCGGTATTACGATTGTGGTTTTATGAACTTATTTAGATCTTACTAATCTGATAAGTGTTGTAAAAGGACATTACATCGGTTTACTGCCTCGTTGGTCTAGTGGTAGCAAGCGTGACTGCTGAGCACGAGGCCTTAGGTTCGATTGGGTCAGGCAAAGTGTTATTGGGTTTTCCATTAGGAAATTCTTAGTAGCAGCACGGAGTCCGGAATTGTGCCCGGTTAATGGCAATAGGCTCGCCCCCCATGAGACTTATAGCCGGCAAAACGTGGGTGTACTGTATACACTTCTGCCTACCCCTCTGGGGTCTGGCATCAACTCGGAAAGAAGAAGAAGATCAATTCAGATCCAGCTTGTCTCTAATTTATCGGTTTGTCCCCAAGCAACACCCTAGACCGAGGCCCGAGTCCCATTAGGGGGCGCGTTTACTCACATTCCAGTAGTTACCAATCAATAAAATTAAAAATCAAAGGTACTTGTGTAATAAAACATTTATTTCAAAAATCACAGAGATCGTATGTATTAACATCAATTTTATTCTAAGTACAGTCAGCGAAAATGTACTTAAACTTATAATATAGAGTCCAAAAACTAATGGACTACCTTCATATGCATGTAAGCAAAAGTATGCATGCTCAAATGCTCACAATTTAAAAATAATAAGAAAATAAAAAAAGAAAAGTCGGTTTTTTTTTCACAAAGTTGTACTTAAAAATAAGTAGTGTTGCCGACTGTACAATATATGTTTATATTTACAAAATAATCTTATAAAATAAAATCACAAAAAATAACTTAAACATGATATTCCAGTCAATTAAAATTAAATTAGAAATATTAAATCTACAATAAAATACGCAATTCAATATCAATGATTATAAAAAAAGCTTTAACATATTATAAATAAATATAATATTTTCGAACTTTCGCCAATTGAAATCATATTGATAAAAATTCAGGTCTTTTGCACACAAATAAATCAACAAAACGCTGAGATTAGGTTTGATTGGGTTAGGTTAGGATGAGCAAATTGATTCGAAATATTATACCTACAAGTTTTAAATTGTTTACTGGTTGTGTTATTTGCCCTTCCTCCTAACTTCTGAGAGAACTTTGCCGAAATGTGGGACTGTATAGGCTGAAATCTAGTGGAGCGAGGCAAGAATGCCTATTAGCTAGTGAGAGATGAAAGCGCCCAAAACTAAAAGGACGAGACTGACTGACTGCATTAACTCACATTTTCAAATAATAATTTATAAAACTAAATCGGCTATTTAAGGGTATCATATTCAATTAGGCAATTGCCTATTACTTTGACAGCAAGCAGACTTGCTAAAGTAAACTTGCTTATAGTAAACGAGGCATCAAATTTTTAAGAATTCAGATTTTAAAGTCGAGCTCATTATTATTAAAACATAATATAATAATATCTCTTTAAAATATATTAAGTACTTATATTAAATTGTTTGTATACATTGTAACTTAGGTTAATAATAAGTTAAGTTATACTTTAATGTCACTTATTAATAGGAACATCTTGATTACATCGGCGGGTAACATTTCTGATCGAAGTTTTATATTTTATGCTGTAACAAAGATACGATTGTAATTAGTAAATGAATTTACGTAATTTAAAAAGTCGTAGCGGGAGATAAGTAAGGCAAGATAAGTTAGGTATGTTATAAGAAAATTGCTAACTTTGCCTCTACTTATACCTAACTAATGAAAAACTTGTAAAAATAAATTAGAAATTGATGAATACATAAACATTTTAAATAGAGATAAGCCAACTACGCAGGAGATTTTATAGTGCACAAGTGTGTGCGCAAACACAGGTGCATTCTTTATTCCCTCACTCTCATAGTCCGATAGGACAGCAATCCGACACGACCGGAAAGAGATCAGGATCAACGGCTTTACGCGCTTTCCTAGGCACGGAGTGAGTGATGATTAATTTATAATACGCTTATAACTTACGAAAAGTAAGTGGTGCGCGCTTTGGGTTCGAATCTGAGACGACCTATAAGTAGATCTCAGCCTTAGATCATTATTGAATAGATGTTAATGAAAATAATTAAAATATTGAGAACTTACCTTTAAACTTTACTTGGTTTCAACGGGTACATGAATGTCGTCATCATGTCTTTCCCATACATGTTTTTCGCTATGCAGGTAAAGTTTCCCATGTCCGACCATAGCACAGGGGCGATTAAGAGGTCGCCAGAGGGCAGCACCTGATTGAAAAATTACAATATATTAAATCATATGTAAGTGCTTCTTCTTTTTTAAAGTATGGTTAAAAATGAAACAGACCAAAACAGAGATTGTTGAAGGAGGCCTAAACCATTTTGGTAGAGAAAGGCTTAAGATGATGATTAAGGCTTAAGAAGTTATTGGATTTATTTATTTATGTAGGTATTTATATTAGGAAAACCAACAGCTAATAGGTTACAATGTAGAACTTAATACAGGTGACATAGAGCCAATTACAGGTCTTCGCGAATATGTTTTGTGTACCTACATAAATAAACCTTTTAGGACCTAAACATGCAATTCTTAACGTATAAAAGAGATTAGCAGTATTTCATTAGGTATTTATACAGTAAATGTTTTTATATATATCTGTTTACTCAATTTTTATTGTTTAATTGTTACGGCGTGCGTACAATATTTGTTTTGTTTTTCATAATAGCATAATCATACGGCAAGATAAAAATTACTTTTTGTTTTTTTTTTCGATTGTACTATTTTGCTTACCTGCATTCTAGAGTTCCCGAATACCAAGTTGTTATTGTTGCGTTGCCAGAAGACCTGTGCTTTGCTGGTGCTGTCCACTCGGCAAGGTAGAACTACATCAGCTCCGATATTCAGCAAGATGTCCGTGTAAAATGACGTGATCACCGGTTTGGAAGGCATGCGGAACAGTTTCTGAAGAGTCACCAAGTTTTCTTCTTCATCACCTAAAAAGATAGGAGGTATATAGAATAAAGGAGAATAAATATACCAACATTTTAAAACCTAGCTGCGCCATCTAGTTTATAGTTATTGAAATATTTGTTTACTACTACTCGATAACAGATGACGCTGTTAGGAAAATAAAGCTATCGTAATTTTTGTTGATTTAGTAGGGTGTAAGAAACATTGTATTTATGTGAATAATTGTATTTTTTAAGATAATTCCGCTGTTTGCTTAATATTGCATAAAAAAAAATCAAAAAAGAAAACAACTGCTAGACCTGGAGCAACGACATAAGACATTGTTAAGTTACAAATTAAACACGTGTCGGAAGAAAAATTCAATGTTGATGTCAACATCGAAACGAATGTAATGTTATGAAAGCATCGGTAATGTTCAAGAAGTGCCGTACACTAACAGCTGATAATTATCCAGAAAATGTGTTTACCGCTACTTAATAATAGATGGCGCTGTTAGCATGCATTGTGAAAATTAGGCATGTGATTATTGCTTGTTATTATGTCAAATTATTATATTTGGGACATAATTATATAAATGTATTGAAAATGCCCATCTCATGGCAAATGCTAATTAATACTAATAAATACATTTCTTGGCACAGTTTTTTAAAAGTTAACTACTTAGATTATTAAGTTTTACCAACCTTCTTCTTCAGTCAATACTGTAGTCGACGCACTTTTCTGTTTCAGCTCTGAGGTCGCCAGACAAGTGTACACGTCACCGTTAGACGATGACGTCACGACGAGCTTACTAATCAAGCGGGCGAAGCTTGATGGGTCCGATGGCAGGATGTCGTTGCTTTCTATTTCATACTGCAATGGAATAGAAATAAAAGTATAATTAATAAAAAAGATTATTGACTAAAAAGTAAAAAAGTCGCAAAATAGTTCTAGACTATTCATAAAAATTCTGAAAAAAGGTGTAGAAAAGAAAATTATAACGAGCAGGATCTGATCCTGAGAACATCTTGTTCTGGTTGATTCTCTTTGTATTTTACTAATAATTTATTCCAAAAAAATCAAAACATTGCTAAAATGTTGCTTAGGGACGTACTAGGGACTGGCTGGATCTGATTTTGATTATTTAGGGAGATGATAATGATTACAGGCTCAGCCCGGACTGGCAAAAGCAAGGTTCAGGGATTAATTTTACTAACAGTAACCTACATCTTATGTCCTGAATAACCAAAAGACGTTCAAGGTTGGTACGAGCGGGATATCGGCCCGGTTTGAAGGTGCGTTTGAAGATTTTACTGGCTCTACTTACATCAACAAGAGGTTCTCCATTCTTCAGCCACTGCACGGTGGGCGCCGGTTTGCCGACGACTTCGCATTGAAGAACCAGCCGCGTGCCAGGCTCGAACTGGACAGTTTCCGGAGGCGAGCTCTTGATGCGCACCATGTTGCCCAAGTGGCGCTTTCTGGCTGGGACCACTGCAAAAGAGTTAAAGAAATATGGATTTTTAACATCTTTGTACTATCGCGGACACGAACGGTGAACCACTTTGCGATCAAAATGCTTTGAATGATGCTACGTGCGTAGGGGTGGGACTAGCGCTACGTTTGGACGCCATGTGCAAGCGATTCTAACCTTAAGAGTGGTGTACCGGCTTTGTCTACGATAGTACAATGCAAGCGTTTTATTTTTGGAAAAGGCAGTGCCAGCTGTTGGGTTGAGTCATTTTTTTTATTTATTCGATTCTTAATTCTAATTTTTCGTTAACAAGCTGTTGTCCACGACTTTGTTCGATAACACTTATAGGTATGGCATAAAACTTTCTATTATTGAAACCTTTTTTAAATCGATTCAATAACTTCAGAGGTGCTTAATCCCCACAATACAAAAATACAAAAGCCCCTTCATTGTACATCTATACTTAGTATTAGCTGTGTAAGTTATACTTATACACAACTTACACTAAGTATAAATCTGTAGTATTCCTGCATAAGAATCATAATAACATGAATATAGTTTTGTTCTGTTATTATTTCTTACCAAAATAGCTTATGGATATCATATAGCTTAGTCGGCAGAGCTACTAGGTTCGAATCCTGCGCGTAATAGATTTTTATCTTTCTATCAAAAGAAACTTTAAGCTACAAATTAGATATTCAAATACACTTAATATGACGAATAATGTCCAGATGTAGAGTCCAAACGTATAGATAAGCTTAAGATTCAAATCCATTGACTTGCAAAGTTGCCAGTCTGCGGGCCAGCTATTTTAAAGTATAATCCATCATTTTCTGTAATAAATTATACATTCAGTGGCTGGTCACACTCGGACTAAAAGTCTTTTTTATAAAACCGTTGAATATGTACCTAAACTTTTTCAAATGGTAATATTTTAGTTACTATTTATAGCTTTTGCCCGTGGTTTTGCTCGTCTAATGGTAGGACTGGGATAAAAATTGTTTTCGACCTAATTTAGAACGTGGTTCTCTGTTATCAAGTATCATTCCAATCCGTGGAATAGTTTACGCGTTATTGAGTATAATAATATCGCATTTTCTTTTATTAGTTCTAAAAATATTAAGTAGGATTGTCAATTAAAAAAAATATATAAGATATTAGTTAGATACAGTAACAGGTTATATACAAATATAGGTATACAAGAATGACGCCTATAGTTGGAAAAATATTCAGCGGCGAAGAGGCAATTTTTGTAAGAAGTAAGCCGGAGCCAAACCAAATAAAAGCCAATAGACACTTCTGATTGTGTCATTTTTTAATGGGAATCCTTCGCCACTGTTAAATACAGTTCAAACTCAACCCTATCAAAAAACAATAATCTAATTCAAATTTAATTTAATTATTGATAAAAACAACGAGTATCAGAATCAAAGGTTTTTATGTAAATATTTATCAAACACAGCCTAATTATATTATCTAATACTATTAGAACCGGATATTTAAATAATTCATACCTAATTTATTATAAAAAAATATATTATTCTATATTTTTTTCTCTGGCTCGTGTAACCGGTTGCGATGAGCGATTTGAAAAAGATCTGAAGTTTCAGTTCGTACGGGGAAATCATGAATTTTAAAACTGATGTATTCAGAATACGAGATATTTCTGAAAATGGCGATGAGATCATATAGGCGCCATTTATAATAAATTAAATTTCGTGACCCGTTTTGTAATACTGTATTTTATAACATTATCCAGCAAGGTAAAGAGGGTAATTGTATTCAGTAGATTTTTGGGTAATTTTAAAATGTTTTAAACATCTTAAGATATTACAGCCTTTTTTAATCGAAGAATTATCTTTTGAATAATAGTTACGTATAATGTTTAGTTTATAAGATAGAAACAATGTAAATCTAGTGGTATGACCGTTGACTGGTAAGTCAGTGGTCTCAGGTTCGAACCCAAGGCACCTCCGACTTTTCGACATTTAATATTGTGACTATCTGTACGATACAGTCGATAAAAACCAAATCTAATCTAGTCTATGTTCTGAAAAAGAAAAATGAGAGAAAGAAACAAAAAACTCACAAAAGACAAGAAAATTAACCTGAAAGTGGATAGTGTGAGGACAATTAGACATTAGCTGACGCTGCCTTAATTGCTGAAGCGCTTGTATCCTTTTGCCATATTTTTTAATGATGATTCTTAGTAAAATAAAGACTTAAAACTTACCATTAGGTTGCAAAATGTTGTCCAATCCTTTTCTGTTATCTACATGTGCGATCACGAAAGAGCACTGCAGCGACACCAAAATAGCGGCGAGTAGCGAAACTGAGTTCATCATTGTTGCTATCCGATAATAGATGTCGTCAGTAGTGTATTTGATTGCAGCCTGGAAGAAAAATAATCGTATATTTTAAGAGTTTCTGTATTTGGATTTGAGTTTTAACGGTTTAAAATTAAATAAATTTACTTAAAAGTTAATTGGGCTTTATAGGTACCTATAGTTAGTTTAGCAATGGGCGTTTATAGGCATATTTAAAGTAGCAGTTGCAGTGAGTATGACCGCTAACTGGCAAGTCATAGGTCTCAAGTTCGAACCCAAGAATCGCACCTCTGATTTTTTTTTCCTTATCACTTGCTCTGTGCCTCGGAAAGCACGTTAAGCCGTTGGCCCCGGCTGTCTTAAAGATCTTTGACAGTAGGGAGTCAGTACCCTCATAAAATCCTGACAACTAATTTAACTTTAGAATACCGTATCCCTTTCAGTTGCGGGAGTCAGAGAAACTGATAATTAGCTGCATCTAGTTAGATTAGAAACCGATCCCAACCAAGTTTAATAAGACTAGGAGGATATTTATCTAAGCTTATTTGATTATTATAGTATAATGCGCGCATGATTACGAAAAGTCAATGGTGCAAACCTATGCTATTTTAGCTACAATCTGTATTTGATTTCCGTATATAAAACATGTGCTGATCACGATTCACGGGTGAGGAGGCAACTAGATATCACATGTTGATAAAGTCTAAGGGTAAAGGTGCGTCTAGACGAGCCGAGCACGAGCGGAGCATGAGCCGAGCTTGAGCCGAGCACATATTCGTGTATTGTGGACCATCATGAACGAGCGCGCATCGAGCGTTTGGTTCGTCGATTATGTCTCCGTCTATTGTCGGTTTTTTGACGAACGCAAAGGGATTTGCTTCGCGCTCGCTACGTTCGAGTTGATCGTTGGAGGGTCGTTGTATGTCCTTACTTGACGTTGCGAACAACAACGAGCAGAGCGGCGCTCGTGTTCGGGTCGCCTAGCGTAAACGCACCTTAACATCTACATAGTATACTTAGACTTTACTTATACTTAACTTACACGATCGGTATTTTAAAAACTATCTTCGAATTCGTCTGAGTGCGTACTAAACAACGTCTAAGTTCCGAAAATCTATGACTTACCAAAAACTTACACTAAAAACTATTAACCTAACTATTTATATTTTACTAGTTACCGCTCGCGACTTTGCCCGCGTAATATATTAATAAATTTTAGCCTATATGTTATTCCGGTGTAAAAGCTGTATTACTGTCAAATTTTCACATTTATATTTAAACTACATAGCTTTTCTCCGCGGCTTAATCATGTTTCGAAAGACACGTGGCGCTATCTATCTATTATCATAAGAACATTTGTGTTGTTTTCCTCGGGAACATTAGTTTTTTTTCGAGATGTAACCTACCCTATGTCCGTTTCTGTACACCTGATAACGTATAGTTACTTATGCAAAATTTTAGGATAATCGGTTCAGTGGTTTAGGCGTGAAATGGTTACAAACAAACAAACATACTTTCGCATTTATAATATTAGTTAGGATTAGGATTATATAAGTAGAATTTTCACTAGTTTTATGTAGGTAAGTTAAGTCTAAGTAAAGTTTAAGTACGCTTTCCAGATCTTAGACTAAGAGCCGATTTCACCACTGACACTAAACGCGTTCAAGTTAAACTCTAGCGTTTAACTGAGTTCAGAACTGTATTTGCTTAGGGCTGAACTTAGTTTTATTAAACTCGGTTTTTAAAGTGAATGGTATAATTGGGCCTTAGATGATTAGAGACATAGAGCGTATGAACTGCGCTAAAAGCAATCGAAGTGTGATATTTGGAGAATACCCAATTATAAACTTATAATTTAGTAAACAACATTTCTAGATCTTGTCTCTGGACAATTAGTCTATGACAAACCACAGATTCAAATATAATTATTGTTTAGATGTTGTTTTCAAAATTTCATTGATTTTAATTGGGTAATATTCAAACTTCGTATGAAGCTCGCTCGGGGGATACTTCTCATAATTAACTACTCTAAGTTTAAGTCTAAATGTAGACAACAATATCATAGGTTCAATGCCTTAGTGCTAACTATAAATTTTAATTATTTTTTTTTGCGAATTTTTTACATATATTTTTATGTATGTTTTTAACATGTTTATGCATATGATTTTGCGAATTTCTTATTAAAAAATTTCAATTTTTTACATGTTTATAGTAGTTAGCTTATTAAATATAAATTATTTAATAGGCAAATTTGAAAAAACAATTGTTACGGATGAGATTTGAACCCACGATCTTCGACATACCGTGTCAATGCTCTGACCGCTAAACCACCATATCCTACCAGCATCAGTTGATTTCGGTTGTAACGGACATGGGTACCTTTCATACCGAAAAGAAGTACTGTTTTCGAGGAAAACAACACTAACGTTCTTATAACAAAAGATGGCGTCACGTGTCTTTCGAATTGATGGACAAATTTTAAATTAACACGAGCAAAACCGCAGACAAAAGTAGGCTATGCTATCTTTTCGTAAAGTTTTTAGTAGTGCCTACCAAAAAGAAATACATACATTCGAATTAAGAATTTCTTCCTTTTTTGAAGTCGGTTAAAAAGAAAAAATACATACAGTCGAATTAAAAATTTCCTCCTTTTTTGAAGTCGGTTAAAAAGAAAGAAATACATCTGTATGTATACCGACTTCAAAAAAGAAGGGAATTCTTAATTCGACTGTTCGAATTAAGAATTTCCTTCTTTTTTGAAGTCGGTTAAATAGAAAGAAATACATACAGTCGAATTGAGAATCTCCTCCTTTTTTGAAATCGGTTAAAAAGACTAGTCCCGTGATTGCTTGCGTTTTAAAAATGTTATAAAATAACTTTACGATGTGATTTTCCCGTCAGTCGTATAAGTCCAGAAGTGAGCTTTAATTAATTTATTGATGCATATAATTTTTAAACATTGAGAGCCAGTGCACAACGGAGTTTAATACTTATATAATTGTTATAAAGAACATATTTCAACGCTTGGGAAACGACCTCGGAGCGTCGTCGCCGCGGATTTCCTGACTGGTCCTCCGACCATTGAAAAATTATACCTACTTAATTTATTTCAATTAGATAACTATTACATTAAAAAGCAGTGATAGCCTAATGGTATGACCGTTGATTGGCAAGTCAGAGATTCGAATCCAAGGCTCGCACTTCTGACTTTTCATAAGTTATTTTTCTCCTACGCTCCGTGCCCCGGAAAGTACGATAAGCCGTTGGCCCCAGCTGTCATGAAGATCTTTGACAATCGATATAGGTAGTCAGTACCCTCATAAAATCCTGACAATTGATTTAACTATAGAATATCGTATCATTCCGTAGAAATCTGATAGATATTCAGCTGCATTTGGTTAGATTAGAAGACGACCCTAACAACGTTTGAGAATAATAAGGCTAGGAGAATGAGATAACTATCCTACATTAAATAATAATAAATCAGCCTGTAACTGTCCCAATGTAGGGCAAAGGACTCTTCTCATACAGAGAAGGATTGAGCATTAATCACCACGCTAGCTTACTGCGTGTTGGCGATTTCGGACTATTAAGTCAAAGTTTCCTTACGATGTTTTCCTTCACCGTTAGTCAGTGGTGTCTTAGATTAACTAAGAAAGTACATATGACATTGAAAAAGTCACATTGGTACATGCCAGGTTCGAACCCACTCCCACGCGCTTGCAAAGCGCGGTCCGTAACCAATGCGCCACCACGACTTACATTTATTATTAAAAAAAAATATTTTTTTTTTTTTATTATTCTTTATGTAAGTTTTTTATCGATTTCTAACATTCCTATAGTTTCGACAACTAATTTAATCCTTTAAAATCTGTAAACGCTTTTGTTTTTAATTTTAGATTCAAAGTTGTATCTAAAATTAAAACGTCAATGATGTTTCTAACAACTGCATCACTCATCAGAAAGTTATGACATGATGACAAAATGTCAGTTACACCCATTCTCCGTAAGAAGGCAGCATTGAGCTTGCCTTGAGTAAGGTCAGTTTAATGAACTATGATATGAAACTACACGAGATAGATAAGTAGGTACGTTCTAAGAAAACATGACGTCTATGTAAGAGATAAGAAAAACTATAGATATTCATAGAGTCAACTGTATCTTTTTGCACTAATAAATCCTAATTCTAATCAAAATCAAAATCAAAATATTTTTATTCATGTAGACCATTAGGCACTTATGAATAGTCATAATTCTAATATTTTTATTATAAGAGTGACTCTAGTTGCCAGTTCCAAGGGAAGCCTACCCTTCTTGGAGAAGAATCTGGCAAGAAACTCCATGGTTGCTCTTTTAAATGTAGTGGCTTACAATATTTTAGGTTACATTGTACTGAGGTCTTATGTGAGAACAGTGTCAGTCGACTAAACACAAGTACACCTAATGTCCTCCTGAACGAATTTCGATCACAGCAACCAATCTCAACGGAGATTAGCCAACTCCGCAGGATATATTATAGTGCACAAGTGTGTGCAAACACAGGTGCACTCTCTATTCCCTCACTCTCATAGTCCAATGGGACGGTAATCCGACCGGAGAGAGATCAGGCGCAGGGCCAACAGCTTTACGTGTTTTCCGAGGCACGGAGTAAGTGATAATTCATTTATAAAACGCACATAACTTACGAAAAATCAGAGGTGCGCGCCTTAGGAAAGGAACCCGAGATCACTGACTTGCCAGTCAACGGTCACCACCACTGGACTATCACGGCTCTGACTATAACTAATCCTAATATCTATATAATATTATAGAAAGAAGAAGAAGAAGAAGCAGAAGCTTTATTTACTAAGTATAGGTAATATTATTAAATTTAATTCTGCATTTATATATTTATGTATACATTTAAAATTAACGTCTTTTTGTAAATAAATAATCTAGTCTTACATACATTTTCTTTTAACTGTAGACACAAGTTTTTTAGGTTTGATTCTCGTATGAATTTCGTCGAGGCTTTTTTTTAAATTTTCTTCCTATCAAAATCGACAAATTTGTTTTATATAACACATTTCTCTATTACCTACAGTTTCAAAGTTAATCATACTACCAATAACCAACAGAAAAACAATAGGTAATAATAAAAAACAACAACAACTAAATCTATAATGAATCATAGACAATAATTAAGTTCTACGACTCTACCAATTAATATGGTCACATAGAGACGTCCACGACCGACCGACGTCAATGGACGTCATCGCATTTTGTCGGTAGTAGTAGTATTTCCTGACTAAATACCTATTGATAAGGTTTTACATATCAACGATAACATTGTCATAGGAAAATCGTTTTTATTATTACCTGGTTAAGATATGTAATAGTTTACTGACAATATCACCGTCACTATGTCATAACGTCATCGATTAAAAAATTTAACATGAATCTTTAGCTGAGCTAATATCGATGAAATAAGCAGGTAAAATTAATAAAAACACAGGTTAAATAGCAGCGAATGACTAGCCTTGAAAGCCGGTTCGAACCCAGATACGCACAACAGACTTTTCGAACTCTAGTGGTATTAGAAAGTATCGCGCATTAGGTTGATATAGATTTATCATTTCTTTACACAATCATGATTATAGCACTGATAGCCTAGTGGTATGACCGTCGACTGATCAGTCAGAGGTCTCGAGTTCGATCCCAAGGCGCGCACCTCAGCCTTTTTGTAAGTTATGTGCGTATTATAAACTAATTATCAGTTGCTAAAACGGTGACGGAAAACATCGTGATGAAACCAGCACACCTGAGAGATTTTTCAATGGTGTGTAAAGCCATGTCAGAGGCCTACGGGCGGTTTAAACTCTGACACCAGGTTGTTCATCAACCATACGATAAGTAGAAGTCTTATGATTTAGGTACACAATTTTTAATTAAAATATTTTATCTTGTTACTTTAAATAAATTTAAAATTAACTCAAGAATTATTTAAAAAAAAAACATTTATTTTATTATAGTACTAGCGACCCGCCCCGGCTTCGCACAGTTACGCTAATATGCTTGTATTATACATATAAACCTTCCTCTTGGATCACTCTATCTATTAAAAAAAACCGCATCAAAATCCGTTGCGTAGTTTTAAAGATCTAAGCATACATAGGGGCAGACAGACGCGGGAAGCTTTGTTTTATACTATGTAGTGATAATAATCTGTTAAGAGTATAAAATTAAGTTTTAATAATTACAATACTCTATTAAGATTATAAATTGAGTTCATGTTAATGAATTTAGTAGAAAAAGCTACGTTTATTGATTAAAACCATTAATTAAAACGGGTACCTAATTTTGATAAGTGATTAGTTCCGGCTACCTCTTAATCAAGGCAATCAAACCAGCATCGTACCTAAGTACTTATCAAAGGTACTACAATTAAAGGAACGTACTATAAAGCCATGTATTAAAACAATATAATCTATCAAAATGTTTTCTTACATTGTTTAATAAACAGAATTGTAATTCAATAAATTTTAATGCCAAATGGTAATATCTCGTATTACATTGTGATCAAACGTGAATTGAAATACGATAAACTAGTTAAATAAAAATATTTATTTATTGTTATTTAACTACAAATAATTGTTATCAAAACTGTTGTCAAATGATCAAATTGTCGAAAAATGTTATCTAATATCTAAGTAAAGTTATAGAAGTTGGCAGAATTAGGCATGGCACAACTAAATGATTTCTTAATTAAATTATTTTGATTTAGATAAAACTTTTAATAAATTTATTTACACACTTAATAACAAGTATCTACAATAAATTAAAAAAGAATAAATAATAACGGATTAAAAACGAAATATAAAAAATCTAAACAAAAAAGCGTTGAAATACTTCAATAAATTATATGTTAATGGTTTTGCATAGGCAATATAATAATTAGAAGTTAGTATCACACCGTTTGGCGTAAGAAAAATGTTGCTACGCTGTCGTAATTCAATAAGTACGGGACTCTGCCAGTTGTAAGCGCATCGCTCTTATCATTTATCATCCAGATTTCGTCTGTTTTTATTAGATAATACCATCCAAGTCTTACTAAATAGTTTTTATTTAATAAACAGTAAAATAACAAATAAATTCAGTTTGAATAAGATTATGTCAAAAACAAATGATTTATATATTTGAAAAAAATGTTATTACTTAAATGAATTTAATTTCTCGGTAAATCACAGGTAAAATATCTTTTTAGTTATTTAATCAGTTATTAAAATTTATTGCGAATGTTAAAATGAATATTATTAACAAAGAAATAACAGTTCTTTTACAAAATTTATTTTAAAATTAAATTGTTAATCAATTATTATTTATCAAAAGTTTTATCGATTTAAAAGCTTTAATATTACTTAAAAAAAAACACTACTAACCTTAGAAATGTCACGTTCAAAGCACTTAAGAAATATAAAAATACAAAATGTCTTGACTTGTGTCTCCCTTGCTAGTGCACACAGGACTATGTGAGATTCCTGCCGGCATCCCTTATATATCCACGGCGATCGTTTGGTAGCAAAACTACTTGCTTACCTAACCAAGTAACTACGTTTTCGTGGAATTTTCTCTAATCAACTTGGTAGGGGTATAATTTATTTTATTTATTTAATTAATCGGAAATGTTTTTGCGTATTTTGTTGGTTAGTGAATTGCGCCTTTCTATTTGTTGAAAGAATTGGGAAATATAAGGCTTTGTAATTGATTAAAGGATCTTTTTTGTTTTTTTATGTTTAGATTTTTTTATTTTCAGCCTTATGATTGATATTATGATATAAAATAAATAAATTTACAATAAGTACATTGCATTGATCAGTTTTTGTAAAACGGTAACCATTAATTTCACAAATTCGGCGACTTAACCAAAAACTTAGACTAATAAATTTATACCTTAATTTATATTTTTAGTATTTTCAAAATTTCAACTTGCGTTTAGTTTAGGTAAAGTACGTTCTATAAATATTAGAAATTAAAGTTCGAATTCGTTTGAAATGTGATAAGAATATCTGTATGGAGGAAAGCAGAAGTATTAAAAAAAATGGTAAAATCTGGCTGTGTTAAAAAAATTAATGGTAAAATCTGATTAACGCCGAAAAATACACTGTATCTTGTAGGTATGTTCGACCTTTTTTAATTATTAACTTTATTTCATTTTTATTATTTGTTGTTTAAGCACTATAAACATAATTTAAGCAGTGATATAGTAGTATAACCGTTGACTGGCAAGTCAGAGGTCTCAGATTCAAACCCCAGGCACCTTAAACTTTTCGTAAATTATGTGCGTATTATAAATAATTAATCACCTGCTCCGTGCCTCGGAAAGCATGGGTGCCGGCTGTTGAGTTCTCGTCGTAGACATATAATATAGGGGGTCAGTATCCTCATAAAATCCTGACCATTGATCTAACTTTAGAATATCGTACCCATTTGGGTTGGGGGATCTGATAGGCGCTACGTAGAAAACTGATATTCAGCTGTATCTGGTTAGATTAGAAGCTGACTGTAAAGTTTGGGAAATATAAGGCTAGGAGGATAATAACAATATTTATTGTTTTAGCAGCCATGGTAAATACTAATACACACTGTGATTTCGCTATGGAGGTGTCTATGACCCCGTACAGGAAAATCCAGGCGTAGGTAATGTTATATTTTCCTGAAAAATTCTGAAATTAAGATAAAAATCGGTCGGCATTGATTTAATTAGGAGTTACTAAGAAATATGTCTATGGTGGGATTCCCACACATCTGTTAGATATGCCATAGTCTATCAGAGATGGCGAACTTATGGCTAGCTATAGACGACAAGAGAGAGACAGATTATTGTAATTTGCGTTTATTTATCATATTCCTACTAATAATATTATAAATGTGAAAATTTGGGGGATGATTGATGGATGTTTGTCACTCTTTCACGCAATAATTACAGAACAGATTTTGAGTATGTAGTAAGTAGTTTTGAGTATGTTATTAGTAATATTATAATAGTAAGAGTACTATACAAAGTTAATACATAATAATATTTAAATAGATAATTGAAAAGCTTTACAAAAAATCATTTTAACAAAAAATATCTGTAGATTTTTTTTTTTATTAATTGAATTTTCTAAAATTACCTTTCAATTCATAGTATAGTATAGTAGGTATAAATGTATAAGTGGTGTATCTATTAATACTTTTTTGATATAAGCTTTTGCCCGCATTTATGCTTGGGTGGAGTTTGGACCAGGATAAAAAGTATCATGTACCAAATTTCATTTAAATCGGTTCAGTGATCAAGGCTTGATTAACTAACCAACATCTTCATAACTTTCACAATGTATTAATCTATATAGTATCTATGATTTAAATTATAACAGTTTATGTAAAAAAAAAAAACAAGAAAATGAGTCCGGAATCCAAAAAAAAAGGAAAATGGTTCCGGAAATTATTTTTTGCGGTTAGAAAATTGCGGTTAGAAAAAAAATAGGAAATGGTCCTATAATAAAACTTTAAATATTAAGTCAGCACATACGTAACAGGTAAGGCAAAAACCGGAGTAAATAAAATAAAATTTTAATTATTATTAACCGACTAGGTAGGTACCAAAAATCTATCCGGTTATTAATTCGATGCATATTTTTTATACACTTGTCATTAGTTGTCATTCGATTTGTTTCGATACATAATACTTATTTCGTGTTTTATAATTTTTTTTTCATCGATCAATTTGAATAACATTTTTTTTTTCTTACTGTTTTTAAAAAGGCTTACCATTCCTGCTCTATGATATAAGATCTTTATGGTTACGCTACCTCATTGGTTGGCAACTGAAGTCATTTAGAATCCTTATTGCATCATGCGGCCGATATTGTAATGGAAATATATGAACTTTAAATGATAATTTATGGGCTAGTACTTCGTTTACCCAGGTACCTTTTAGTATCAAAGGGATGCAGGCATTCTTCGAGAACTCCAAGAAAAAGCGTTGGTGGTAATCTACCCCAAAAATAATCAAAGGGTTAATGCTATTTTATACTAATTAGAAATGTAGGTTCCGTAACCAAACAGTTCCTAACTCCTCTCCTAATGAAGTTTTTACGATGAAAAAAACTATTAAAACAATGCGCGACCTATACTAAGAAACTAGGATAATTAGAATGGAGAGCTAATAGGCTAGTAAGAGTCTCGGAGAGAAGTTCTCCTGACCAAATGGAGCTATTATAGTGCACAAGTGAGGTGCTCACTCTATCTGACTCTCTTAATCCGACGGGACGACAATCCGACACGACCGGAAAGAGATCAAGTGCAGAACAATTGGCTTTACGTGCTTCCCGAAGCAAGAAGCAAGTGATAATTAGGTAATCTATAATCCGCCTATAATCAGAGGTCGTAGCTAAAGTTTAGGACCTCTGATTTTACGTTCTAATCCTTTTAGAAGTGATAGTTTGGTCACTAAACTAACACTGCTAGTAGGAGAAATGATAGCCAGTGGTATGACAGTTAGACTGCTAAATCAAAGGTTACAGAATCCAGTCTGTGGGTCCAGTGCACCTCTGACATTTTAAATCATTTGCATTTTGTTTATTGTTATTTTATTATCAACATTGTGAAAGAACCAATCGATTTTTGAGATATTTTAATGAAATAAAACAACTTTTATTTTTATTTTAACTGTTTTTATTTTGATAAATCAATCCTGACGACGAATCCTGCGACTACGAGTGCTGCAAAGCGCTCGAAACGTCAGGATTGATTTATCAAAATAAAAACGCGAGTTATATCCGTTAAAAAGTTGTTTCATTGTGTTGAGTGTTCGCGAAAGTTTGAGACTATATTATATTTTAATGAATATAAAGCCACTGCAGAGGCCTAGGGGTGGTTTAATTTCAAATACTAGATAAAGAAGCTTTAGACTGTGTTGAGTTTCAGATACCTACTCTTCTAAGAAACTCAACTTAGTCGCGCTTAGGATCACTAAAACAACATAGCTCAGTCTACATTACCTTCCAGCCGTTTTTCCCATTATTTTAATGGTTTTTTTTCCATTAATCAGTCTAATAACCAGGAAAACATACTTAGTACGTTCCTCATTCGTACAAATGACTGACGCCATTTTTAGTCTACAGACTCAACGACTCAACCTTGTGACGTCATGCGATGATTATTACACAAAGTATGCGCTCGCGTCGTTGTTGCGTCAGCCGGCGCGACGAGCCCCCGATATTAACACTTAACGGACTACGTAGGTAAAAGGGCTGGGTAACGGCGTAGATTGATTGTCACGATAAGCAGCGCTTGCGCAGGTTTTTTGTTTTGCTTTTTTAACCTCACTTATAACTAATGGAGTAATTTGTCAGTGTGTAAAATTTTCTATCTAAAAGAGAGAAAATAAGATTGAATTTCTTTAAAAGCGTGTTCAAGACAATTTTATTCAATCTGAATATGTAATGTTTTTTTTATATTCCACTAAGGTAGCAAAAAGGAGGCAATACAGTAAGTGGTTATCGTATTCTATAGATGCTTGTAATGCCATGACTAAAGGTCTGGACACATTATCACGGGCGTAGGTGCGACGACGCCGCGCGTAACGTGATACAGTGCGGTGACATGCCGCGGCATGGTGCCGCGCCGTACAAAGCCACGAAGCGTATCGCAACGTCTTCGTCGTCAAAGTCGTCGTCGCCGTTATATTTAAAAGAAAATCCATGGAATTTCTTGCCAGATTCTTCTCCATGAATTAGAGTCACTCTTACTATAAAGAATATTAGAATTATTACTATTCATAAGTGCCTAATGGTCTACATGAATAAAAATATTTTGATTTTGAAAGTCAGGAAAAATGTTTTGGCAAACATCCGTCCAGTCTCCTGTTTTCAAGCGTTTGTGCTTGAAATCTTCTATTGGCTTATCTCAGAGCACTAGACGTTCCTCAACAAGTGATAGTCGCATCATTATAGTCTGCCGGGTAACGTGTTTAGCGTGCGTGGCTTTCTACGACACGGTACCATGCCGCGGCACGTCGGTCGCACGGTCTGGCGCGACACCGTGCCGTGATGATGTATCCACGCCCTAACATAATATGCGCGTTGTCGATCCTGTGCGAGATTTTTTCTTAAATCATTTATTTGATAAGGCTTATGCCTACTATTAGCCAAGACCAAGACAGCCTCGTTAGGTTATACAGATAGCAGTCCTGCCAGTTCGCGAGATCATGAATGGAGAGAGATGGAATTCGAGGAAGATTATGGAAGGAGAGATCTTGTCCTTCACCCCTTGCAAAATTATGCAAGCAAATCTCATCCCTACTCCCTTTTGAATAAGGTAACGTTCCAATCGTTCAATTCGATAGTAACACTTGAAATATGTAGGGCAATTGGACCTATTATTTGTATTGATATTTCCTGTAGCGGTTTAAATTGGTTTGTATTAGGTTATGTTTGGGTCAAGGGTACCTTTACGGGTACTGTGTGGCCTAAACCGCATAGCACTGGAGCACTTTCACTGGAAATTGGAAATGGAGGTAGAGATACTGAAAACCAGCGCTGCATTAAGCTGAGCAGTTTCTTTTTAAATTTTGGGCAGATGATGCGCAGGCGCAAGATAATGTTATTCATTGTTGTTGTTGTCCTCCATGTTTTTTTTTTGTTTGCGGAGTGTTAGCACAGGTAGGCACCGAAATTGTTGGTTAACCTGTCTATTAAAAATGTTGCCATAATATTATTTTTTATTTCCTTTTTTATTATTGTCATTGTCATGTTTGTCATGGCCAACGTCTTTACGTGCTTTCCGAGGCACGGAGTAAGTGATAATTAATTTATAAAACGCACATAACTTACGAAAAGTCAGAGGTGCGCGCCTTGGGATCGAACTCGAGATCTCTGTCTTGTCAGTCGACGGTCATACCACTAGGCTACCGATGCTATATACCTATAATATAAAATAATAATTATGATTGCATTGTTTCTTACATTTACAATTCAAATTGCTTATCGGATGAAACATTATACAGCCATTGATTTCCTCATTGATAAATGACTCATTTGACACCAAAGTGACTTCTGTCCTTGCTTTAAGCTTTAATTTATTAATTGGTATTATTTTCCGACGTATATTAACGTATCAGATCACGAGAGTCGTGATAGCCTGGTGGTGGTGACCGTTGACTGGTAAGTCAGAGGTCTCGGGTTCAAACCCAAGGCGCGCACCTCTGACTATTCGTAAGTTATGTGCGTTTTATAAATTAATTATCACTCTCCGTGCCTCGGATAGCACGTTAAGCTGTTGGCCCCGGCTGTCAATTGTAGAACTTTGACAGTCGTTACGGGTAGTCAGAAGCCCGAAAGTCTGACAACCAGTCTTACCAAGGGGTACCGTGTAACCTAGTACCTGGGTTGTGGAGGTCTGATAGGCAGTCGCTCCATGTAAAACACTGGTATTCAGCTGCATCCGGTAAGACTGGAAGCCGACCCCAACATAGTTGGGAAAAGGCTAGGCAGATGATGTATATTAACGTATCATAAGCCTGGATGTACTTGCGCATGCGCAGTAAGAGGTTTAATTTTACTCGTATTATTAATTCCTAATAAACCTAATACAGGAAGGAACCTAACCTAACCTAACGCAGGAAGCCGCTGGATGCAGGTTGCTTCCAACCGGCCAATCTGGAAGTCATTGGGGAGGCCTATGTTCAGCAGTAGACGTCTTATGGCTGAAATGATGATGATGATGATGATAATTATGGTTGAATGTAGAAGAGGATTTCGATAACACAGGCGACTACAATACGATAACTTACGAATAGTTTAGTGGCAAAACGATTAGACGCTTTACCCAGTAGGTCGCGAGTGTTAATCCCGGTCGTGATCTTTTTTACGCTAACTTAGAAGTTTAATTTTTTCTCAGCTTCAAGAAACTATAGACCTGAGTATATAAATTGATATCTCCACGCGTTCCCGAGATAAAGGGTCTTGACAGACTGACAGACGGACAACAAAGTGATCCTATAAGGGCTCCGTTTTTTCCTTTTGAGGTACGGACCCCTAAGAAACAGCTTACACATAATCCATTACGTACCTATATTTTTTTGAGAATTTTTTACATGTTGGCTTATTAATTAATTATAAATACAAACATTATATCTTATTTACAACAAAAAAAAATCAACATTTCTCTTAAACAAGTATTGCATCATACTTGCTAATAAATTAATAGATGAATCACTCTTCCTAGTAATTTCGAAAAGGCGTAAAAAATTCTACGAACACATTTTTACTATCGCGACGAATTTTTGACGTGTCAACCAATACAGTGTAAATACACTTTAATTACGATATAAGAGGGTTCAAAATTTCGTGGCAAAGTTTTTTCAAAATACGCTGTCTTATTCGTGTCAGATAACACGTAGGAAAAAATATTTGATTACGATGGTCGAATGAATGGAATACTTGTCCGTACTACGAAGTACAACTAAGTAGGTATAGTCTATTAAAGTTTACTGAATGAATAATACTCGTACAATATAATAGAACTTGTGTTCTTACTTTAAACAATTTTTAAGGGTAGATATCAAGAAAATGTTGAGAGAAATGAAAAAAAAACCGTTTATTTAACACGTTTTAGGACTCGCTTGTAAGTACATAAGTGGGTGTGGGTTCGAACCTGCCATGTACCTACTCAATGTGATTTTTTCAATGTCATATTGGTGCTAATTCTCTTGCACACGCTATAACCTAATTTAGACTCACTATCTTTCTTTCTAACAGTGATCATTAGAAAAGGATATAAGATTTTTCGAGCTGTCAAACTAGTCCATTTGCGTGATATCAACGAGAATTTAGTCGGTATGCCATAGAGGTCTCGTCTAATTTCACGTCAATTGCTTGGACGTAGACTAATTTGACAGCTCTAATTTGATAGTTCAATTTGCTGTCCTTTTTCAATGGTGTTTATTAGAAAGAGATATAGTTAGACTTAAAATTAGTTAAGCGAGGTGTACAAGAGAATCAGCACCATTATCTACTACCTTAGTTAATTTAAGATACCACTGACTAACGGTGAAGGAAAACATCGTAAAGTCTGGAAAAAGAGCCAATTTCACCACTGACACTAAAATCGACCTATTAAGTTAAACTTGGTTCAAGCGTTAAACTGAGTTGAGAACTGCAATTTGCGTAGGGCTGAACTTAGTTTTATGAAACTCGGTTTATAAAGTGAATGGTGAAATTAGGCCTTAGTAGTCTGAAATACACGCAGTGAGTTAGCGTGGTGATTAATACTCGATCGGTCGATCGTTAGCCAGCACGCAGTGAGCTAGCGTGGAGATTAATATTCGATCCTTAGCCAACACGCAGTG
This sequence comes from Protodeltote pygarga, assembly GCA_936450705.2. Taxonomy (NCBI): domain Eukaryota; kingdom Metazoa; phylum Arthropoda; class Insecta; order Lepidoptera; family Noctuidae; genus Protodeltote; species Protodeltote pygarga. The sequence continues at coordinate 996,836 of OW388274.2, forward strand.
AGCTAGCGTGGTGATTAATATATATTCGATCTTAAGCTAACACGCAGTGAGCTAGCGTGGATCCTTCTCTGTATGAGAAAAGGGCTTTTTCCTACTGAAGGACAGTTATTGATATTTGTACATATATTATTGTATCAAAATGTAAATAAACTTGTATATAGATGTAAAAAAATTTATTAAAATATAAAGTCAAATCCCTATTACGTTACGCAACATTTATTTCTGCTATGAGCATCAGTTCCAGTAGCTATCATTATACACTATTTTAAGGGATAAACATAGGCACTGGAAATTAATTGTCTACATAAAAAAAAACATTTTAATACGTCTATTACAATGAATTTTTATTTCTTTTACTATTACCGCGGTGTTTTTCAAACACAACTGTGAGAACTCGTAAAAAATTATGATAACTAATAGCAGTAATACTGTAAGTTATAATTCAAGAAATCTAGAGGTTTTACCATAATCTTAAATCATAATGACCATAAATTATCACATCTATAGACCACATCATGTAGTCTTTTTAAATTAATCTAATAAAACAAGCCGAATAATAATGTATCGCATCATAAACTCCTATTAGGTCAGTCCCCTACTGCATTAGCGGCTAACGCACCTAGCGTCACGTACGCATCTAAAAACTTCTATTTAATCTTTTTTTTTATTAACAACATCAAACACGGGCCTCTAAAAAGTTTTTGTGCCTCACCTTTTGAAAAAAAGTTTATTAGTCAATACTGGCAGTAAGATAAAGACTTCTACCGAAGTCGGTGAATACCATAGAGTATTCAAGAAAATATAGAGTGATAACGTCAACCACGTTGCCTTGTGCGGAGCGAAAGCAGGTCTCGCCATAGAAATGTTAAAATGTCATTTTTTCAAATTAAGTTTTCTAGACGTTTTTTAAAATTTTACTCAGCAGTTAACCATGATATAAGCTAAAATGTAACTTTTTCGCCGTGGAGCCTAGTTGAACCGCAGTCGATCGAGGTATGATCGCAAACGGAGCTCGTGTCGCGGCCGCGTTGTTCATACCCGTGCTCACGGTTCATACTTCTATAGGGTTGCTCTATTTTTTTCTTATATACTCTAAGGTGAATACGCTTTAAAAAAAAGGTGTCATAATTTTATATTAGATCAAATTAACGCGGGTTTCTTTCGTCGTAAACTTTTTTTTAAAGGGTGTCCTCCAACATTCTCGGCATTGGGGTGACCCAAAGACCATCCCTGCCGCACCCTAACCTATTGTAGTATACCTACGCTAAATTCTTAAGATCAAAATTAGATCTTAAAATATTTGAGAGTTTCAATAATATGACTGTAACGAGGAACCGCCGCTAGCATCCTCGGCACGATTTCCCCGGGCAGCAACCTAAATTCAGTTTTTTATTTATAGGTTAGTTAGGGTAGTTAGTTATTTAGGTTTTTCGTTTTATCATTAATTTTGTAAATCTTTTTATCCTTTAAATAAATGCCTTGTTGGTAAAAAAAAATACCTTAAAAGTAAATTTACTTTAATATGGCTGTTGCATTTATGTTTACTGAAATTATGCCAAAAACAAATATGACAAGCGCAATATAGGACTTCATTCGTATAATATTCATTATCCTAATTTCGATTGTCATAAAATGTTCGACATAGGTAAGTATTTGTTTTCGCATAATAAGTAGGAATAGTACTGTTTAGTCATATCAGTTTCATTGTCATAAATTTAGTTAACATAAATGCAACAACAAATTCTTTTTTTTTTCTATTTTGTTTTTGTAATCTGTATTAAGTTCTGTAGGTATCTATAGTATCTTATATGAGACGACTTAGATCTAATCAATAATGTTTAATTTGCACTAAAGTAGGCGAAATATGAAGCTTTATTATACTCTAAGAATTGTAAAATACCATGTCTCTGGCATATAAATTCATGCATTCAGCATTTTTACTTCGTGGAATTATAATAAATGGCGCTTGTACCGTAAGAAATATATTTTTGAGCGAGAAATCAGTCGATAGCCAGTCTCTTTCTCGTCAGCGCTGCAGCGGTGGGACAGTGCTAGCTTAAGCTGCTATATTTAATACCGGGATTACTCACTATCCACAACTGTAGGAATAGAAAACTTTTTGCAATCCCTGGCTTTTCGCCAGGCTAGCCTTCCAAATAACTGACATGACACGCCTCTAAGTTAGAACTTGCACTTAAGTAATGAAAAAATATGTTGAAAATAAACTCTAGTGTCTTTGGCTAGACTGTGGCCCCTCTTGGTACAGAGTTAATTATCAGTTTGGCATGGTCATTCTACGGCTGGCTAACCACGTTTATTTTAGCCGAATTTTTCATCAAAGTCGATCAAGAGTCATTGAGTTTTGTCATCGAATCAAATTTGAATGGCACCGATTCTATTGTTTCGATGTCGATTGACGATTTTGAGTCGTTCGATTCTATCTATTGAGTTGAAGTCCTATCGAACTGCAATCAAGGAACACGTGTATACCCTAGGGTAGGATTTCGATAGGAAAACTCTGTTCATAGGTCAATGAGATGTAAAAAAAAAACTTTTTTAAAGCCAAATTTGGTACTTCTCATTCCTTTGTTATTTAATATTTATTAAAACAAAAAATACAGTATAAAATTTATCTACTCAACAAGTTCTAAAAAAAGATACCCCACTCAATGGGGTTGTTTTTTTTTTAACGCCTCCCTTTAGCTGTATACGAGGCCCCTAAAAACTTATTTCTCATATAAACTTAGATACTAGTTTGCTTACAATGAGATTATAGTAATTTAAATCTAAGTTATATAATTCTAGCCTCTAAGTCTAGAGAGTTGGGAATATTACAGTGAGCCGACATAATAAATTTTTTTTAGTTTACTTTTGAAGACATTAATGATATCACATTCTTTTAAATCCTCAGGAAAATTATTGAACAATTGCACTCCTTCAAATAATATTTTAAAATATTTTTGGCAATTTGAAGATGTCAGCTCCAACAGTTTGGCTGTCAAACCTGTTTGACAGATGACGGACAGACGGACACGTGAGTAATAGCAATAGGAGTATAGGACTCCGTTTAGGCCCTTTGGGACTTAGGTACGGAACCTTTAAAAAGCCACACGGTGTTTCTCGACAAACCTCTGCGCGGGAGTTCGAGTTTCTCTAGCGTATTTACTGCGCTAGACTCCGTGCCTACAACGGCACGTGAAGGATGTCTAAGCGCCTCATCAATGTAAAAATAAGTACATAAATAGTAGCAGATGTCCACAATTTATTTTTTCTAATTTCCATCGAAATCTTCACCATTTTTCACTATTAGCAATAATTCTGTACTGCCTCAAAATGTGGTCCATTGAAATATTTATGTAATTTAGCAAAAATAAACTTTAATGCAAAGTCCGTTAAGTTTATATTCTTCTGTAAATTTAACGTTTTTTATTACCTTTTGAATAATTTTAGGCATTTAAAAATAGATTTTATTTACAAGAACATAAAGTTTTCTTTTGTTTGAGTCAAAATAGCAAGTATTAAAATTGTATCTCCGAATTTCAATAAGAAGATGTCCATATGTTTGTCAATCTATGAGTGAGATTATCTATGGTCATTAAGGGGTAATGTTAAAACATTTATCTCTGTTTTACGGTATTGATGTAAAAATCTGTGTTTATTATTATGTTGGTTCCGTATATTTTTGTTTGAGTAGCTTTGATTTGTATTACAAGCCTTGGATACACTAGGCGATAAACTCTTTCTGCCCAATGTAAACCAAAAACAAATGCTATAAAATATTAAAAATATCGTCGTCTTTGTATCGTATGGTTGATAAACAACCTGGTGTCAGAGTTTAAACCGCCCGTAGGCCACTGACATGGCTTTACACACCATTAAAATATCTCTCAGGTGTGCTGGTTTCATCACGATGTTTTCCCTCACCGTTTTAGAAACTGATAATTATTTTTTTAATACGAACGTTACTTACGAAAAGTCAGAGGTGCACGCCTTGGAATCGAACTCGAGACCTCTGACTTGTCAGTCAACGGTCATACCACTAGGCTATCATTGCTATAAAAATATCGTTAAAACTAAGAAATCCACAACGAAAAATTTTCTTTTCTTGTGCGGTATGACAATTTGAGCGGCGCATAATTTTATGGAAAAATTTTTGTACTTTAAAAAATAACTGGATTGAAATTTGTCATTCAAAACTCAAGAGAAAGCACCTTGATACTCTATCTCCTCTTCCCAAAATCTCTTTTTCACTTCACAATCCACAATCCCGGAAGGATCTGTAAAGAACTGATAACCCTGAGCCTTAGTGCTACAAGCAGCAACCACTCCTCTAACTACACAGCCTGTATCAGTCCACTGCTGGACATAGGCCTCTTCTCATAATTATGCATCATTTATTTTGTGTGCACATTATAAGGCATTTCCCCTTAATCGCCACACTGGACAAGTGGGTTGGGCGTTGGGCGGGCAGTAGCAAATGGTTGCTATTACACAGTAGGATGCTGCTGCCCATCCAGATTTTTCCCCTTGTCGCTTCTTACGACATTCGCGTTATGAGTAGGGGTGGTTCTATTCTTAGGCCGAAAACCACACGGCACAAACCACTCCTCTAATAAAACAAAAGCTCTAACTACGTCATAAAACTAAAGCAAAATATTCTTTTAATCTAATTTCAAATGAAACACAAAAAGTAGAACATTTTAAAATGCGTCTACATAAAAAAGGAATGCTAAAACTGTTTGACTACTTATTCCACTTACCTGACCTGAATACAAAACTTCTAGTTCGAAGCACTGACAGAGCTAAGAACCTGGATACAGTTCGTTGTCCTCAAGTCCTTTAGAGAAAGGATAATTTATAATGAAAATGTTTGTAGCGTTGAACGATACGGTCATCGGCCGGCGAGGAGATCTCTGTCAAGAAATCCAGGTAGACTGTTTCTCGGGTAGCGTTTTTTAAAAGAAAAAACGACTATGATGGCGTTACGTTGTTTTTAATTTAGGATTTAGTTAGCCGTACAATAACCAGTCTTAACAAAGGGTATCGTGTAACCCAGTATCTGGGTTGTGGAGGTCTGATAGGCAGTCGCTCCATGTAAAACACTGGTATTCAGCTGCATCCGGTAAGACTGGAAACCGACCCCAACATAGTTGGGAAAAGGCTAGGCAGATGATGAGTTAGCCGTACAATGCGATATACAGTGGAAGAATGAAGTTGCAGGGATGAAATGGTAACACTTCTCTGCTTAATTGGATGAGCCATATATCCAAATTTTTCCAAGAGTTAAGCCGAGGCCAAACCGGAGAAAAACCAATGTCTTTACCCTCTACTACGGCCGAACAATACAGGCATTGATCTCCTTACAGTTTTATTTTTCTTTTACAAGTGACCACGTTGCTCTATGATAGTATATTATGTGGAAAGAGTTCAAGATTCCAGAAACCCTAGATTTTATTTGTTAAACTTTTCAGTACCTACCTTGTAAGTAAGAAAATTATGTGACAATGTATTGACTTGTTTATTATTTGGTTCAAATTTAGTAATCGATATTTCACCCCCTTCCTGTTGACAGATTGATCTGATATTTGGTACACAGCTTTAGTTCTAATGACAAAACAATTTAAAAAAATTAAATTATCATTAACGTGTCTATTTGTCTGTGTATCTAGCTGTGGCATCGTAGCTCCCAAACGAATGGACTGATTTTGATTTGGTTTTTTTATTTAGTAGGTGACTCTAGAGTGTTCGTGGCAAAAAAAAATTGAGGTATCTGTCGATGGTTTTTACATTTTTGTTGGGGTCGGCTTCTAATCTAATATCAGTAATATCAGTTATCAACGTAACGACTGCTTATCTGACCCCCGCAACTCAAAGAGATATGACATTCTGAAGTTAGATTAGTTGTCAGGATTTTTATGAGGGTTACTGACTCCCTTTAACGTCAAAGATCTTAATGACAGCCGGGGCTAACGGCTTAACGTGCTTTTCGAGGTGATAATTAGTTTTGAGCGGGCCTACAGGCAGGCACTGGACGGGGCTGCGAGGCGCGTTTGCGGTACCCGGACCCGTCCGATACAGTGCTAGGAACACGCAGGGGGAGACGTTTTTAGTGGGTGCGAGCCCCACAAAACCGTATGTCCTCGGACGTGCGGTATGCGGAAGGCATTTTTTACTCCCCCCGGCCACAAAAAAGAAAAAGAAAAAAAAGGTGATAATTAGTTTAACACACATAACTTACGTAATGTCAGAGGTGCGGGTTTGAACCTAACATCTCTGACTTGCCAGTCCACGTCATACCACTAGGCTACCACTAGACTTTTGAATTAAGGATCGCCAAAAGATGTGTCAATCTAAATTTCGAATAATGTTTTTTGAGATGCTAAATGTTTTTCCCCAGTGCTGGAGATGTGGAGTATCTTTCAGAACTGTTTTGACTTTTAAATTCAGTTATTAGATACAGTGAGACATATAAATTGTATTTTATTGCGGTTCATTTTCCTTGTGTCTTTTGTATTCTTCATCTAAATTTCTAGACTATACAATTTATTCAATAGGTTCTAGCTTATTGTCTCCGATTGAGGATTTTTCGTTGCTTATTTTAACCCACTTAAGGGGTGGAATTTCCGAAAATATTTCGTTATTGCACCGCTAACACAAAAACAAATTCTTGTGCCTCTAGGCTAGGTCCATCAGAATATTATATCCATTAGAATAGGTCCATAGGAATAGATATGGTTAGGTTATGTCAGGGGTAATCTATGGAACTACCGATCCGATCCTAAAAAATCTTTCACTAATAGGAAGCTACTTCATCCTTGAGTGCTATAGGCTATATTTAATTCTAAAAAAAAAAATTACGCGGACAAAGTCGCGGGGAACAGCTAGTCTAATATAATTTCTAAATTAAATTATCTTGAAAAAATTACAACCCGCTCCTTGTAACTAAACTCCTATGGTGACCGTACAAGAGGATAAACACCAATAAATAAATAACAAAAGAAAGTTAAGCTAAATGATATTTAATCAAAATGTTTCGTCTTTCCTTAATCACCCGCTGGGCATCAATTGGTATCCAATAATTAATCTTAGTGGGAAGCTATTTATATTACTGATAGCTTTATAATAGATCATGCTTATTGTAAGAATTAACTAATTAAATATTATTACCACCCATGACTTATAATTATTGTCGTAAATGTAAGGACGTCGTGTCGTATACAGCGTTTAACAGAAGTCCGAAATAATACATTAAGGGCCACAACACAAAGTTTTCACCAAAATCTTTCAAATACAGCCCTAGACATCAGCTGAAAGGTGAATCAACATGAATCCGGTTATTTACCTTCAATAAATTCTTTAAGTAGGCACTAGGCACACGTAGGATAATGAAATCTGTCATTATTGAAGAAAATGAAATCAAAAGAATTATTTTGTTTGAAAAAAAAATGCCTCTTTTGCATTCAATATTTTCACAGGTGATTCTCTTCATGATATACGTACATGCCCTTAAGTATTATTTCGGACTTCTGTTACACGCTGTATAACGAATTTACTTCCCTATCACATGATGGAGACATCAAAGATACAATGGAGACATCTCCATACCCACCCAGTACTCAGGTACGTACTCTGACTTTTCGGATTCAAGTGCGTATTAGAAATTAATTAGCACTTGCTAAAACGGTGAAGGAAAACAGCGTGAGGAAACCAGCACACCGGAGAGATTTTTCGAGGGTATGTAAAGCCATGTCAGAGGCCTACGGGTGGTTTAAACTTTGACACCAGGTTGTCCATCTCATCAACTCCAAGCTTCTCCGGAGTGGGTGTTTTAATCTCTTACTAGATAAACCACTTAGTTTGGTATTCCCACCTTACCACAGTGGCTGTCGCACTGATAGCCTACTGCCTAGTGGTATGAACGTCGATTGACAAGTCAGAGGTCTCGAGTTTGATCCCAAGGCGCGCACCTCTGACTTTTCGTAAGTTATGTGCGTATTATAAATCAATTATCAGTTGCTAAAACCGTGAAGGAAAACATCGTAAGGAAAGCAGCACACCTGAGAGATTTTTCAATGGTGTGTAAAGCCATGTCAGAGGCCTAAGTGCGGTTTAAACTATCTGACACCAGGTTGTTCATCAAGCATACGATAAGAAGAAAACAGTGGCTGGTCTAACGTCCGACCCACCAATCCTTGGCATCTCTGATTTAACCCTGACTGCCTAAAATTTCAATGGAGTGTAAAGCCATGTCAGAAGCCTACGGGCACCAACTCTGACACCAGGTTGTTCATCAACCATACGATAAAAAAAAACTACCTATTCAAAAAGGAAGATAAAGCATGGTTTTTCTTGAACGTCGGCGTCGTCTAAAATTACCACAAAAAACATACCTAAGCAAAAGCTTAATAACATTCTATTGAAGGCTAAAAATAACCTCACAGTTAAGTGAAAGAAAACAGTAATTATAGACGGTGTTAATTGTATAGCCTTCAGGGACTGAACTAAGGATATTGTAATTATTCTCAACTAATTAATAGTATCGTTGACTTAGTAACAAATTGAACTACATTTCGCCTATTATTTGTTAGAACAAAGATCTATTAATTGTGTAGTTTTAGGATTTATGAATGATAAAATCAATAGAGCCGTGTGGTTTTCGGCCTAAGAATAGAACCACCTACTCGTCCCGCGGGTGTCGTAAGAAGCGACAAATGATGGGCAGCAGCATCCTACTGTGTAACAGTAACCATTTATTTATTTATTATTATTTATTAATTTATGTACACATACACACAGAAATAGTGGACTACAACAAGCATTACATACAAATGAGTACAAAGGCACTGTTTATTTCAAACAAAGATATTGGAATTTCTATGATTTCAAATATAAATTTCTTCCAACAGGCCTGCGACAGGAGAACCCAGAGAGAGAGAGAGAGAAAATTGAGGTCACTGCGTGTGTAGTGATAGAAATATTACAAATTATATTACCTGTTATATAATAAGTCTATCATGTACCTACATAAAAAATAAATACGACAATAAACATACATAGATAGAGATAAATTTTATAAATCATCTGCTACTGCGATCGCCAATCCTCTTGCCCAGCGTAGCGATATAGGCAAATACCTCCAATGAGCGCACAATAGTGGCGCGCATTGGGAGAGGCCTATGTTCAACAGTGGACTAATACAGGCTGATGATGATGATAAATATAACAATAATGATAAACTAGCCTGTAACTGTCCAACTGCTACTAAGGCCTCTTCTCATACAGAGAAGGATCGCATTAATCGCCTCTAGCTTATTGCGTATTGGCGATTTCAGATCATTAATATCTAATCCATTTGATAGAAACATCTGTTTCGTACACAAAAAAATAACCTAAGATATTTCGAAATGGTTTGCGTCAACCTGTAATCGACTCTAAAATTGAAGCATGAAGTTGATATTTGCTTGAGGTCTTTTCAACCTCTATCTGAGTTCTTACACGTGTCTTCTAAGAAAAGTTTAAAGGTATATTTGTCTTAGGTGTTATAGTATGGTTAATTTTGACGTACAGTTGACAAAAATCATTGTTAGATGTCAATTAATAGTGCTATCATGTTTTATTAAGATAACTAGCTGTTCCCCGCGACTTTGTCCGCGTTAAATTAAATTTTCCCGTAAACACGTTTATAAAGCAGCCAGATTGCCTGTTTTTTTTTTATTACTTGAATCACAGATATTTTTTACTGAAACTAAACATTTTTTTTATCAAAATAAAAAATAGCCTATAGCACTCAAGGATAAAGTAGCTTCCTATTGGTGAAAGAATTTTTAGGATCGGATCGGTAGTTCCAGAGATTACCCCTAACATACATACATTATCACATACAAACTTTACCTCTTTATAATATTAGTATAGATTACACAGCATGTAACAGAAACGGTATATCTTATATAGTATGTATCGCCGACAAGTATGTATTATGTATTGGGTGAAATAAGACATACATTTATTTATGTAACGAAAAAATACACAAAAATTTAACACTTATAACTCGAGAACTGCTGGACCGATTTTCATTGTTTTTGATTTGCTGGTTTTGTCTTCACCTCGGATAACAGAATAGAAAATAAAAACAATGGAATTATTCCCCTAGGGTAGAGTAGTGTAGGAGTGGAGTAGGGGTAGAGTAGAGTAAGGTAGAGTATAGGCGTAGAGGTAGAATAATAACGGGTATAAGAACCAGCTGTGAAAGCGTAACAGACAGACAGACAGAGTTACTTTTGCATTTATAATATTAATAGGATTTGTATTTCTCTATTCGACGTGGTTACAAATCAAATGATAAAAAAATTTAACGTATTTAATATTTTTTGTTTAATGTTAATTATTCTAATTTTTTTCTTTTAATTTCCTTTTCTGTTACGTGGTCTTCTTGTGTCAGAGTTTACACCGCCTATAGGCCTCTAGCATGACTGGAATTTGTTTCCCATATCTGGATGATATGTGTGCCGTGTGGTTTCCGGCCTAAGAATAGAACCACCCCTACTTATCCTGCGAGTGTCGTAAGAAGCGACAAAGGGAAAAATCTGGAGGATGGGAAGCAGCATTCTACTGTGTAATAACAACCATTTGCTAAGTGCGTTCGCCAACCCGCTGCCCAGCGTGGCGATTAAGCCCTTAATCGTATGATGCGTATGAGAAGAGGCCTATGTCCAGCAGTGGACTAATACAGGCTGTGTAGATAGGTAGGTATGTGATAGATATTTGTTTAGTTTTGGGGGTTTTTTGTAAATGAATTTGCAAGTAAATCGTACCCCTGGCATCTTTCTACAATAGAACAAAAATTTTTTAGAGATCGTCCATTTTTCAAGTCCATTTTTTTGTAAAAATAAATATAATTCTGTCATTAGCTATTAAGTAATAGGTAAGTATGTCAGTATAAAAAATATATGTTTTACAAAAACTACTAGCTACATGCATATAGTCAGTCATTATACGTAAGCTAGATTGAAATGTATCTATCTATAGATACCTACGTATAAATTAAAAATAATGTCTTTATGTCCAATGTCCAAGTACTATGTCTAAATTCACCGATTTTTTTCTTTTTTCTTCAAATATAGCAACAATTACGTTTTTTTCGCATTCGTCATTAAAAGATTACATTTATTTTTATTGGGTTCAATGAGATAGAGACGGTAATCCTTTCCACCTTCATGGTCATCGCCTATCTTGTCATGGAGGCCTAAGATTGGCCGCTGTGACCGAAATTCAATCGGAACATTAAATTATCTCAAATATTACCTATAATAACTCTTTATATCATAAGCAAACCCGTGTAACTCTCTAGTATACAAGTAATACGAATAAAATTGTCCACTTCCTGCGGTATTATTACTGTTTAAAAAAAAGAATTTAGCGGAAGTGATACCATGAATCATTATTTAGAAATGTCTGTTTAATTTTTATTCTTGCGTGTTCCTAATGCGAATTCAAATTTTTTTTTAGAGAAAAATACTCGATCGAGGATGCTGGCCGTTTACGAATTAACTTTCTACGAAAATTTGAAACTACGGAGTTCTAATATTTTTGTGAAATTTTTTACATGTTTTAGCACATGTTAGCTTATTAAATATAAAATTCTTAATAAATATTTATACGGAGTTCTATTTAAAAATAAATTACGTTATGGGTAACTTAAATTTTTTTTTAAACTTTTATGCTTGCGAATTTTTGTCACTTTACGGTCAGCACCGAGCGGTATTGTTGTCTATGATCGAGCAAAACTTTTTTTTATTGTATAGGGGTAATGCGTCATACGTATACCAACCTGCACGGGGTACTCTCCGGCCTATAAGATGGTAGGCGTGTTGGTATGGTACCCCTATGATGGGTCACATAAGTCACTTCTCATCCGCTTAGTGACTGAATGCGGGAACGCTATTCGCATACTTCCGCGAATCTGCCGGACAGCCCGAAGGTCCTCTTTGTGACGGGATAGATAAATGATGTAGTGCCTTGTGGTTTTCCGGCCTAAGAATAGAACCACCCTTACTTGTCTCGCGGGTGTCGTAAAAAGCGACAAAGGGAAAGATCCGTAAGGATGGGCAGCAGCATCCTACTGTGTAACAGCAATCATCTGCTACTGCGACCGCGAACCCGCTTGCCCAGCGTGGCGCGCATTGGGAGAGGCCTAAGCTATATTCAGCAGTGGACTGTTCACTAGACTGATGATGATGATTGTCAGTTCACAGGGTTGGGTTAGTCGATTGAGTTTGCCCTAATTAGTCGATTGCTATGCCCTGTCTGATATTCAAGATGGCGTGAAGCTACGTAGTCGTAGGATGGCTAGATTAAGGGAAACAGATCATTACATTGCGTAAGTGATAGATTAGCTGTCTCCACTATTGTTGTAATGATGAACTCAATCCTAAGTCTGATGACGTTTTTTTTAAACAGTAGAACTTGCGGGAACAAAAACAGTATATGAATGAGTAGAACTTGCGGGAAACTTTTCCCACAAGTTCTACTGTGTACAAAAAAGTTTATACATGTAAAATGTCAAAGTCAGGTTTAGATTATTTTGCACAGGTTATTGATAAAGTGATATTTAGTAACCTGATAGATCGATTCGAAATAAATCGATTCATATAGGTACAGAAGAGGAAATAGTATACTTAACTATTTTGTCATTGCCTATTTAGATATAAATAAAAAAATATTACTGCATCCGCGATAAAGAGGCTAACAAAAAAAAATACTACGATTTTGCTAGCCGAACGCAGTGATAGCCTAGTGGTATAATCGTTGGACTGCTAAGTCAAAGGTTATAGTTTCGAAACTCAGGCACTCAACTCATCCTTTTCGAATTCATGTGCGTTTTAAAAATTAATTATCACTTGCTAAAACGGTAAAGAAAAACATCGTAAGGAAACCAGCACACCTGAGAGATTTTTCAACGGTGTGCTCTACACACCGTTGAAAAATGTCATGTCAAAAGCCTACGGGTTTTAACCCTGACATCAGGTTGTTCATCAACCATACGACCATACGACAAAGAAAGAGCCATATACAAGTCGCTGTATATTTATAACTAGCGACACGCCCCGGCTTCGCACGGTTACGCTAATATGCATGTATTATACATATAAACCTTTCTCTTGAATCACTCTATCTATTAAAAAAAACCGCATAAAAATCCGTTACGTAGTTTTAAAGATCTAAGCATACATAGGGACAGACAGACGCGGGAAGCGACTTTGTTTTGTACTATGTAGTGATACTAAGATTTATGAATTCATTAATGTAGGTCTTATAATTCCGGTTGTAACTGGCTACTGCAGGATTCGTTACACTTATTATTAAATCTATGACGCTATAATCGTACGATAACTCTATTTGTGTATATGCTTATGTATATACACATATATTATGGTAGACATAAAATTGCTGTTCAATTCTCTCCCCATTTGATTTGGTTTTCTTGCTCTCCTGACCGAATTTCGGTCACAGCGCCCAATCAGCCAACTCAGTTGCTCAATACAGTTGCTCTCTCTATTCCCTCATTCTTATATTTCGATGGGACGGCAATCCGACCCGCCCGGAGAGAGATCAGGTGCAGGGCCAATGGATTTACTGTTTTCCGAGGCACGGGTTAAATGATAATCAATTTATAATACCTACTACCCGTGGGATTAAATATATTATCCCCTTGGTACCTGACCAAGGGGGTAATATTTTTAAACCCCGAATAAAAGTTTTTTTTAAGAATTTCCGATTTTTTTTTAAGTAAAAACTAAAACTTGGTATTCGCTATTTTGTTTAAAAATTAAGAAAGACATGTTTTGGCTTTTTAAGAAAAAATTAAAAAAATCCTTAAGGAGAGAAAAAAGGGGATGAAAGTTTTTATGAAATTCGTTTTTTTTTAAGTTAGAAACTTGAGTTCTAGTATTTTAATCCTAACAAAATACTCAGGACTCCTGGAAGTTTATAAGGGGGAAAATATGGGATGGAAAATTTAAAATCCACGCGTAAAAGGTGCGCGCCCGCAGCGCAGCGTTTAAAGCGTTAGTATTTTATTAATAAATAGGGTTTAGTTAGACAGGAGTCACCTCCAGACTTGAGTAAGGCTAGACATAACGTTTTACGACAATTCACGAAGAATTGAGGATCTATTATCACCAGGCACTGCGCGCGCACACATTGTGTTGCTAATTTGTCAACTGCATAACCTAGTGTTGGGAAAGGATGTTAATTCCCAGATTTTTATCGTAAGAACTTTTTTTATGCTGACCATAACAGTATTGGCGTGAAGAAATAAATAAATAAACAATTATATAAACCACAATAAAAATAATAACTAAAGTAAATGTACAAAGTTGCCCTTGCTATGAACTCAAAAGCCCTGACATTGCACATTGCAGACTCGATCACACCACTTGCTTTCCCGGTATTACACCGGCAATGTGTGATCATTCAACAATATGATATGTTTACCTCGATGGTTGATTTGTAATAAAAACAAATGGTTAGCAGTTTTGAAGTTTGACCTCATTTTAAGTACTTCGCGATTATTCAGAAACATTAATTTATATTGAAACTTGAGTTCTTGAGTTAGAAAATATTTCTAGATTTTCTTTCAAGTTTAAACAGTTTTATAATTTGGGAATTTAAGATGAAATTAAGGACTACGAAACAAAATATCCCGGCCTCATTTTGAACAACAAATTTGTAATCAAAAATTTCTTAGATATCTTTTAGTTCTTCAAAGAAACTTAATTAGGGTAGCCTAGCCTTGTAAATATTTCTACTTTTACTTAGGTTAACGAACTCTAGCTATATTATGTTATTAAAATATCACGCTTCATACTTCTATTTGTTGATTCCCACGTTGTCACCCGATTTCCTGTAATGCGTAATCATCGAAAATCGATATTCTTTTACAACTGCGCAATCTTCAGACAATGTTGATTTTACAAACTAAGTGACTGATAAACGCCGGCGCAACACTAGAACCCCACTCCGTATTTTGCACTGGTAGACAAAAGACGTATCGATAATCGATATAACTTTTCGAAACGTGGACAACACTATTTTGTGATCGGGACGCCGACGTGTTTTCTGTCCTTAATTTTTTTTTCCGCGTAATTTTTTTTCGGGTTCGTCGCGATAGTTCATTCTTTGTTTGAACATTTGTGTTTTCTTTTTAAAAAAATCAGTTAAAGATGTTCAATGTTTACAGCATACAATATTTCTTATATTTTGCCATAAAGTAGATTGTTTTTTTTTTAATTACTAGATACCTACTGTGTGTAATCATAGTGTAGTGTTTCGTCATTCACGTAGCTCAGGTGAGTACCTAGATATTTTTCTTAATACTATTAGTCAAGGTTTTGTGCGTGCGTTTGTGTTTGTATGTGTGTGTGTTTATGTGTGTGCGTGTATAATATAAAGCAAGCCGTGAAATCAGAGTATAAGCGACGCACTATTACCACATTTTGTTAGATTTTCTGTATGCTCAAACTGGATTACCGTTACCGTATGCGCAGAGGTTAAATGTGTTGAGAGATAACTGTGTTGTAGCACTGTGTGTATAAAAACACAGTTATAAACTGTGTTTTTATCTAATCGACTCCCTTCGTCTCTTGCAAGCAGATTCATCAGTTTCGTCATAAAAACAAATGAACTTGTATGAACTTGTGTATTGTGTATATTATTTTTCTTTCTTTCTTTCTTTCTAAACATAGGATAGATCCTTAACACGTTATTTAACATCATCTGGTGGTACCTTTAGGTAACTATTAGTACCTACCTATAGGTACTGCGTGTTGGGTGATATAATTATATTATTAACCAGCCTATCCTACTATAGGGCAAAGGCCTCTACTCATATAGAGATCCTTCTCTGTATGAGAAGAGGCCTTTGCCTTGCAGTGGAACAATTAGAGGCTGATTTATTATATTTAATTGTACTTAATCACTATTTATGAAAAGTTTACGTAATAAATTTCTTTTTCTTCCATTAAACCTTTGCAATGTCTTTAGGTATAAGGCACGCTACTGCTAACCACTATATACTTACTATACTAGGCCGTCAAGCAACGTAACAATGTTAAATGCCTAAACTTTTATTGGATTACTTCGAAATAATTAATTACCTAATTATTATTAATTCATTGCATTTGAATCCATTTCAATCCATTTCTCCCAGTCACTTCCAATCCTAGTCTCAGAATTGCCGCGCGCCGTTGAAAAAACACGCGAATTTTTTAAAACAGTTGACACTTTTTTCTTATCTACAAACCAATTTTCACGTCTCTAACATAAATGACTACTCGAGCGGCGACGGCTCTCCTCCGCTCCCCGTCTCTCCTCTCCAATCCTTTCCTCTTCTCTCCACTTTGACGGCAACTAAATCATTAATAGAAAGAAAAACAATTATAAAAAGAAAATGTAGAAATCAGAGTACATTGTTTTGTTATTGAAAACCGTTTAAAAATGTCAGTCAAAAGTGCGTGCATTTTTAAACTTACGACCTTTGATTTGCCAGTCCAGCCACTATGTGGGTACTGGTACTGTAATAAGGTTACGCGTGCCACCACCACGTGGTACACATAAAAAAAAAGAAAAACAAAAAACACTACAATATCTATGTTCAAAATATTATAAAGGTTTTATTCATTTTCACATTCAATGGATTTGTGTTATCTATGCTGAACTTTTTGACTTCCGTATCAGTTTTGTAAGTAATTTGTCTTTAAGTTAAAACTTTTAACAATTTGGTCTTTATTTGTGTCGTACAAAGAAGTCTGTTGATATTAATTAGGTTTTTATAATGTCGTCTTAAGGCTTACACTTGCCACAACCGGGATTTGTATCGCCTATAATCCGATCCTGTAGATTTGTGGCACCAATCGCAGGACGTGCACGGAATTTTTTTTGACAGGGTAGGCAGTACATAGAAATCCTACTAAGTTTCACTAATTTGTCGTCAGCGTCGTATCTGACAGATAGGCAGTACCTTTTTGCCTATAGGAACTGCACGCCCCTGTAGGGTTAATCTTAAAGTTCTCTTAAGCAACTGTCCCCCTACAGGGAAAAGGTCTGTTTTTATAAAGAAAAAGGCTCAAGAATTAATCACCTCGCTAGCTCACTGCGTGTTGGCATAACGAAGGTTGAAAGGTCAATTCGTTAAAAATTAAAATGGATGAGGATAAGGATTTCTTTTTCTTCAAAATGAGGACGTCCACGTGGATCAAATCGCGATAAAATTCACAAGCTGAATCAATTATATACCTAAGTATTTTTGTGACTTTTTTTACATGTTTTAGCACATGTTGAAAAAAAAATTTACTAAAAATTTCTTAAATTCAAATTTCATTTCATATAAATATTTAATAAGCTAACATGTGCTAAAACATGTAAAACTTTCACAAAAAAATAAAAAAATATTGATAAATTTATTATCTTAGGATAATTTTTATAATATTATAGCAGTTATATATGATTGAAAAAAGAGATAAAAAAAAATAAATTATTCATTATCATTTTCTTCTTTTTTATCGTGTGGATGATGAACAACCTGGTGCCAGGGTTAAGACCGCCCATAGGCTGTTGAAAAATTTCTCAAGTGTGCTGGTTTCCTCACGATGTTTTCCTACACCGTTTTAGCAACTGATAATTAATTTCTAATACGCACATGAATTCGAATAGTCAGAGATGCATGCCTGGGTTTCGAACGTATGACCTTTGACTTGGCAGTCTTATTAGGCTAATATTTGACTTAGGGTTTTGCAGCCTGTATGTTTTTTCAAGTGGCGACCAGAAACCGGAAGACGCAGCGTTGGTAGGTCTCCCACCAGGTGGACCGACGACATTGTCAAGGTCGCGGGTAACCGGTGGATGCAAGCGGCAAGTTGTCGCTCATTGTGGCTTCTATGGGGGAGGCCTTTGTTCAACAGTGGACGCCTTCCGGATGATGATGATATATTTTTTTTGTTTAATTAATTGATTTAATCCCGCATTAGGATTTTATTCTATTCTACCTACTAGGTAGTATTTCTATCGCGTCTTTGTCCGCTTAGATTTTCCAAAAAACCTTCCTTAGGGAAGGTTATTAAACCTCTAGGGTACTCAAGGGATATTTTCTCCAATTTTTAAGTCTAGGTCCAATGGTTTTGTCTGTCAGTCAGCTAATGGCTGAGATTAGCCGCTGTGACCGAAATCCGGTCAGGAGGACATTATTTCTATTGTTATTTGTCATCACCATCATGATTAGCCTGTATCAGCCCACTGCTCCTAATGCGTGCCACTATTGTGTCATTGGAGGTATTTATTTGCCCATAATCGCCACGCTGGGCAAGCGGGTTGGCGATAGCGCTAGCAGATGATTGCTGTTACACAAAAGGATGCTGCTGCCCATCCTCCGGATCTTTCCCTTTGTCGCTTCTTACGACGCCCGTGGAACGAGTAGGGGTGGTCCTATTCTTAGGCCGGAAATCATCACGGAAAACACATTTTTCTGTGTAACACTCGGTAATCCATGTTGGTTTTACATCTGTTTGTGGTTTGTGCCCCACTTTAGTAGACTTTCTCTCAGTAAAACAGCGTTTAACTAAATCCCGGTTAAAGTCACGTTATGAGCAGTTAAGTATTAAACTTACAAGTCATATTATATTTTATTGACTGTTATTTGTTTCCATAGCAACTGACAAAGTTCTTTTTAAATTAATCTTTTGTAGAATGTCGTGGTGGCGCATTGGTTGCGGACCCGCTTTGCAAGCACGTGGGTGTGGGTTCGAACCTGACTTGTAACAATGTGACTTTTTCAATGTCATATTAAATACTTTCTTAGTTAACCTAAGACAGTTAAGGAAACTCCGTGCGTTAGATAGCAAGTTAAGCTGTTGGCCCCAGCTGTCAATTGTAGATCTTTGACAGTCGTTACGGGTAGTCAGAAGCCCGAAAATCTGACAACCAGTCTTGCCAGGGGGTAACGTGTAACCCAGTACCTGGGATGTTAAAGTCTGATAGGCAGTCGCTCCATGTAAAACTTATACTGGTATTCAGCTGCACCTGGTAAGACTGGATGCCGACCATAACATAGTTGGGAAAAGGCTACGCAGATGATGATGATTACGTAGGTACTTTCTTAATTAATCTAAGACAGTTAAAGAAACTGGTTTTAAAAGTCTGAAATCGCCGTTAAGTTCCTAGTCTATGACGCATCAAGCTTCACCTTCAGATCTAGACTGCTATTATATAACTAGATAGCCAGACAGTTACTGGACCAAATCACTTGATCAGTTCAAGGATTTATTGTTTAGGCAATGTTAGTTAACTTACGTTAGCTAAGTTACGGTAATATTACATCAGCATTTGAGTAACTGATAGCTTAGTGGTATGACCGTCGACTGACAAGTCAGTGGTCTCGAGTTCGATCCCAAGGCGCGCACCTCTGACTTTTCGTAAGTTAATGTGCGTAATATAATTATCAGTTGCTAAAACGGTGAGGGAAAACATCGTGATGAAACCAGCACACCTGTGAGATTTTTCAATGGTGTGTAAAGCAATGTGAGAGGCCTACGGGCGGTTTAAACTCTGACACCAGGTTGTTCATCAACCATACGATAAGAAGAAGAAGAAGCATTTGAGTCATGTTAGCCTAGTGGTATGACCGTGGACTAGCAAGTCAGAGGTCTCAATTTCGAACCCTAGGCGACCTCTGACTTTTCGTAAGATATGTGCGCATTATAAACTAATTATCACCTGCTCTTTGACAGCCTACCTCGGAAAGCAAGTTCCAATTCCAATTTTATTATATTGGCTCCATCGCAATTACAAGATGATTCTGCCAATGTCAAGGTTGAAGTAAACATAGGAAAGCAAGTTAAGCCATTGGCCCCGGCTGTCATGAAGATCTTTGACAGATGTCAAAGGGATTCAGTTCCTACTCTCATAAAGTAAGGTTTGCATCTTTGTACAAAATTTATACTTTTATCGTTCCAATTAATAAGAATAGTTGCTCTGCCACTAAGTCTTTTTTTAAGTGGCGGGTCCAAATCCTCTCTTCTGAGTTTTCTCTTTCTACAAAATTTCGAAATTTAGTTCTGTATTAGTACACTGCTGAACAAAAGCCTCTACCAATGTGCGTCACTTTTTTGCGCTCATTGAAGGTATTTGCCCATAATCACCACGCTGGGCAAGCAGGTTGGCGATCGCAGTAGCTGACGATTGTTGTTACGCAGAAGGACGCTGCTGCACATCCTCCAGATCTTTCCCTTTGTCGCTTCTTACAACACCCGCGGGACAAGTAGGGGTGGTTCTATTCTTAGACCGGCAACCACACGGCACAAATAGTGTTCGCATGTTTATGTAAGAAAAGGATGGACTGATCTACGAACGATCAAAATGTTCTCACGGAATGTAGGTTGATTCAATTCATAATAGCAAAATTGGTGCTCCAATTCAAGGTCGGTTGCATTCGGTAGCCGAGGGTTGATGACCGGTAATAGATAGTTCAAGGTAACAGTATTGTCAACTTTAAAAGTCTACTGAGACAGTTTGAAAGAATGAACCAAATGATATGCTAGCAATTTGCTGATCTCTCTCGCTTAAAATAATAATTTAAATTGCTTATTGTAACAACTATACAAAACAAATATAACAATCAATTGTTTTTTCTCAAACTTTCGCGAACACTTAACATAATGAAACAACTTTTTAACGGATATAACTCAACGAAACGAAACGTCAGGATTATTTTATCAAAATAAAAACGCGAGTTATAGTTATCCGTTAAAAAAGTTGTTTCATTCAATAGGGAAGATGCACTATTTTTATTTTTGTTTTCATTTTAAAGAATTCCATGTAGAATAGACCACAAATATATTAAAACAATTAAAATATTGTAATTTATCGGAAAAAATGCTGTTTTAAATTGACAGTTTGACAGTTCGCGCGAAAACGGACCTATGGTACTGATGACGTCACTCTTGTCTGTCAACAACTTTCAATTTACATTTACTTTTCATTTTAACTTTTGCTTTTTCGAGATTATTTGTAAAAAATTAAAATGGACTATCCATCGACGTCAGGTGATTGTAACAATACCATTAATATTCAGATAAAAAGCCGTGTTGACTCATGTTTTGTGCCAATGTGTCCATCTACCTCAACAAAGTTTGCAAATAAATTATTTTTGAGTGGACCTTCTGACCCAAAGCTGAGAAAAAAGTGGTTTCAAGCTGTGAAGACAAATGGTGCACACCCTTTGCTACACTCCGACCAAGCTTTGCGTTTCATTAATAATGGCTGTAACCCGATAACCTTCTTTACGTTCTTTGTGCTCCGGAGTAACTCTACTTTTTATTGTACATAATTCTCCTCCATCTCTTTTAATTTGGACATGGCCGATTGCGTTATCGCCGTAAGATTCTCTTGTCGAGCTGAAATAACTGCTATATGTAGAAGCCGCTGAATAAAATACAAAGTTTAACAACTATGAATGACTATGATGTATACATACCGTAGTAATTTAGCCCCTTTCATTTCTACACCTGAAAACTCTGCACTTCCGATAAAAAAAGTTACAACCATGTCAACACTAACTTTCGGTAAATTCCTGGAGTCTGCTTTTATAAATCCAACTTCCATTTTTATTTAAAAAACGCAATTAATATTCTCCTAAAAAAGTAACCACTTTACAACCATAACGTCAAATAAGTTGTCAAAACAAGTGTGACGTCACGAAACGCTAATTCGTGTTTTGAAATTCGTTTTGTTGCAAGTCATTTTTAATTCGTAATTATTGTTTAAAAACAACATTATGTAAAATAAAAACGTTGCAGTAGCATTTCTTTTATATGTTTTTAACATTTTAACCATGAAAATTTCATAAATATTACATTTGCATCTTCCCTATTGGTTTTTATTATTGCAAATATAACAATCTGATCGGTTGGTACATGTTTGAGCCGTTTGGGGTTGAAACTCTCGGGCCATGGTCCGAGTGCGCGTCTCTTATTTAGGGATATCGCAAAGAGACTCGTTGACACGTCACGTGATCAGAGGGCTGGCTTATTCCTTGGGCAAAGGATCAGCATTGCCATCCAACGTGGTAATGCTGTCAGTCTTCTGTTGGGCACGCTACCCGGGGACGGCGACGATGCGGAGGAGATGTTTGACGCTTTATAAGTTTGCTTTAATTATTTTTTTCTTTTACTGTAATGTATATATTTGTATATATTTAGGTTTATTAAGTATTAAATAAGTTTTTAGATACGTATTGTAACTGTTTCTACTTGTACTTTTTAAATTTCTCCTCTCTCAGGTCTGCTGGAAGAAATTTCTTAAAGAAATAAGCAGTGCCTTTGTACATTAATTCCTATTATGTGTGTGTACTCATAAATAAATAAATATCGTATCCAAAAATATTGTAAGCCATTATTTAAAAGAGCAACCATGGAGTTTCTTGTCAGATTCTTCTCCATGAGGGGTAGGCTGCCCTTGGAACTGGCAACTAGAGTCACTCCTATAATAATATTAGAATTAGGACTATTCATAAGTGCCTAAAATGGTCTACATGAATAAAAATATTTTGATTTTGATCGTGTAAAAGCTTTGTAATTACAAAACGAATTTTTAAAACACTTCGTTTCTAGATTTAGACAGTAAAAATAACTAAACCTGATTTATAAAACAGTTATCTGTTACTAACTATCTACTACTACTATCGACTAGGCAATGCCAATTACTTAGTTAAACTTTTAACTGTTCAAGCATAGCGTAAAAAATTGTTAACTTAAAATTATGACTTACTGACTCATTGGTATATATTATATTATTGGTTTACGCCTGTATTTTCCTCGCAAGGTTAGGCAGAAAATTTACTTACCTATTGTTTATATTCTTATCCCCTATTCCCTTGCCTACGCCATAAAGAAAAGGACCGGAGACCCCGTTCCATAATCTTTCTCCATAATCTCCATCCATAATACCCCTTCTACAATTCCCCTTCCATAATCCCTCTCCATAATCTCCATTCATAATCCCTTTCGATAATCCCGCACGGGGTTGCGGTTTTTTGTCATCAAATATAATTTTAGTACTCACAAACTTAGTTTTTTTGCCGTGTGGTTTCCGTCCTAAAAATAGAACTATCCCTACTCGTCCCGCGGGTATTGTAAGAAGCAACAAAGGGAAACATCCGGAGGATGGGCATCAACATCCTTCTGTGTAACAGTAGTCATGTACCTAATGACTAATACAGGCTGATTGATGATGAAACTTAGTTTTTACGATTTTTATTTTTAGTTCCAGCTGTCACCGCTTCAGATTTTTTTTGCCAAGCTGTGCATAGGCCGAAAAAGGATGGCGTGATTTCAAAGTTACAATTAACGCAAAAATACACAATCTGATGATTTTCAATAAGTTTCTAGATCAAGGAAATACAATGTATCGATAATTCGTTGTCAGCGATCGGATACCAAGTATTAATGAATGGAAAATGTTTTAATTAATTAGCTAACGTATGAATATTGTATTTCATAATTTAGCTTAGTGCGTAATACTATAGTTTTTAGTAAATACAAAATTCGCTTGCGCAGTATTGCGTGGTATTCATCATTCGAATCATTGCGAAACTTTCAACCCTTATTTATTATTTACTAGCGTTTTCCCGAAGCTTCGCTTGAGTTAATTTCATCATCATCATCAGCCTATATTAGTCCACTGCTGAACTTAGGCCTCTCCCATTGCGCGCCACTTTTGTGCGCTAATTGGAGGTATTTGCCTATAATGGCCAGGTTGGGCAAGCGGGTAGGCAATCGCAGTAGCAGATGATTGCTGTTACACAGAAGGATGCTGCTGCCCATCCTCCGGATCTTTCCCTTTTTCGTTTCTTACGACACCCGCGGGACGAGTAGGGGTGGTTCTATTCTTAAGCCGGAAACTACTAATGAGTTAATTTAGAATTAGAAAATTATTTTGAATGTAATCATGGTTCGAAAGACACGTGACGCTATCTATTATTGTAAGAACATTATTGTTATTTTTCTTGGGAACAGCACTTTTTTTCAGGATGAAAAGTACCCTATGTCCTTTTTTGTACACCTGACAACGTATAAGCAAATTTTCAGGACTATCAGTTCAGCGGTTTATGCGTAAAATGATAACAAACAAACATACATTCGCAATTTATAATTTACTAGCGACCCGCCCCGGCTTCGCACGGGTGCAATTTACATATAAACCTTCCATTTCAATCACTCGATCTATTAAAAAAAACCGCATCAAAATCCGTTACGTAGTTTTAAAGATTTAAGCATACATAGGGATATAGGGACAGAGAAAGCGACTTTGTTTTATACTATGTAGCGATTGTTAGGATTAGCCCAAGCTGTTCCATTTTGAGCAAAGGCCTCCCTCCTTTTTCTCCACTCCTCTCGATCCCTCATTATTTCCAGCCAGTCAGGTAGGAAATGATCCAGTTCGTCCCGCCATCTCCTACGTGGCTAGGAAGTCAGTATAGCAACATTTGAATTTGAATTCGAATACTCTCAGTTTTAAACTTTCACAGCAAATCGGTTACAATTTATCCGCATTCCAATTTCAAATAAAATCGATTTTACACCGATTACGATTCTTGGTATATCAGTATAATTGCCGTTTACGATTAAAAATAATCGTTCCATCACAACACTAACGGTTTTGTTTTTTTTAATGTTTTTAGGGTTTCGTTTTTCAAAGGTGAAAAAATTATGTCTGGAATTCTTTTTTCGAAATGACGTATCTCAAGACGTGCTGTCGGAACTAGGATATTTAAAAATAATGAAAATTTATATATTTGACGTTAAAAAAAAAATATTTCGTCTTATTCTTTTTTTGTCGTAAAGAAGTTTAGGGATTATTTTTTTTTAATTTTCTCGTGCATTTTTTTTCTAAAATTACCTTTCCCACCAATTTTGAAAAGTATTGGCACAATACTTTTAGTGTCAGTTTAAAAAACAAATTTTCTCAAGTTAACATTTCAGTCAGCTGAAGGAACAACGCTGGTACCACATTTATTGATAAACTAAAGAGGTACAGAACCCTGACAACACGAGCCCGAGAAATATTATATAAAAAATACCGGTCAAGAGCGAGTCTCTTGACCGGTATTTTTTATATAATATTTCTATAACGTTTATAAAATTCCATAGCTGGATCTTCATAAAAAATAAACTACTTTTTTTGGACCCGTGATCTTAATGAGGAATAGATTACTGTGTACAGTCACAACCAAAAATATGTGGCTACTAATAAATTTACAATAGTAAGCATTAATTATACCATAACATTTACTAGATTACATTCAAACTGTTTCCTAGATTACCAAAAAAAAAGCCAATTGTTTTTTTTTAAATTACTAAAGTTTTATGTCACGAAGCAATCAACCACTTTCTTGTGATGTCAACTCCCCTCGACATAACCAAATATGTAGTTTACTATTTTATATGAATAGATACAAATGTTTCCCGTCGTATCCGTAGTTACAATAATTTATTCTTATAATTTCTTAGCAGGTTTCTACTTCCGTCAGCCGAATGAGTAAGCTAACTCATACGCACATATTTTTGCTCCCGACTGTACTTTAATGATTTATTTTTATAACTTACAGCCTTTCGAATATGACATCATTTTCCTCCTTTCATTAACCAATAGCTTAGCGAGTGACTATTGAACTTCAAGTCAAAGGCCGTAGCTTCAAACCCATACCTACAACCATTTTTTTCGATGTGTAGGAACTGTTACCACTTTGTGATAAAAGTTCCTACACAGCGACCAATATGGTTGTATGGATAAGCACGCACTTCTAAATTTAAATTCATGTGCATCTACCAAAATTAATCTAAAAAAAACTCTTCCATTCCACTTCTACTCGTAAAAAAGTCCTCTGACTGATATTATTAGTCAGAGGACTTTTTTGTGGAAACCCTTTATGAGCGCCCATTACCAAGGGCTAGTGATGGGATAATATCAAACTCGCACGGACTAAAAACCACAAGTTTAGTTCAATTGCTTTAGCTGGAGGCCTTTAGGTCTCGCTAGAAGTCCGGTAAATCAGTCAGAGCTCATCATCAGTCCGTATTAGTCAACTGCTGAACATAGGCCTCTCCCAATGCGCGCTTTTTTGTGCGCTCATTGGAGGTATTTGCCTATAATCGCTACGCTGGGCAAGCGAGTTGGCGATCGCAATAGCATGATTGCTGTTACACAGAAGGATGCTGCTGCCCATCCTCCGGCTTTTTCCCTTTGTCGCTTCTTACGACATCCGCGGGACGAGTAGGGGTGGTTCTATTCTTAAGCCGGAAACCACACGACAGTCGACTAAGACTAAGACGAGACCACTCATCATCTGCCTAACCTTTTCCCAACTATGTTGGGGTCGGTTTCCAGTCTTACCGGATGCAGTTGAATACCTGTATTTTACATGACATTATCACTTTCCACAGACACCATTTTTCCACTCTCAGAACCTGCGTCTACGCAGTACCATCCCAAATAGCCACATTCTTCCCACGATCATCCCGTGTCCATTGTCCAGCTTCCGTGTGAGTCATCTGGACCATCGGAATGCTCATCACGTCAGACTACTACGTCGCGTGTCCTAAATTTGTTACATCCACTGCGTATATATGACAAAGTCTATCGTAATTCGTAATCATAGTAATATTCCAAACTTCTTGACTTATTCGTTGATAAACAATTCTTTTCTTAGTGGTCGAGACCACTAAGAAAATAATTGTTCTTCGTCTTAGCTATTATCACGTAAATTAATTATCACTCTCCGTGCCTCGGATAGCACGTTAAGCTGTTGGCCCCGGCTGTCAATTGTAAATCTTTGACAGTCGTTACGAGTAGTCAGAAGCCCGAAAGTCTGACAACCAGTCTTACCAAGGGGTATCGTGTAACCCAGTATCTGGGTTGTGGAGGTCTGATAGGCAGTCGCTCCATGTAAAACACTAGTATTCAGCTGAATCCGGTAAGACTGGAAGCCGACCCCAACAAGTTGGGAAAAAGGCTAGGCAGATGATAATGCCAGGACCTCAAGCTACTACAATTTGCCAAATATCTTTAATAGATTTTCAACTTTCTAGCCAAAGCATTAGGTTCAAAGTTATTTGAGGAAATTTGACATTTTGATAGCTTGATATGCTAGTCTGTTCAATCAGAGACATTATCTATCTCATTCTCTCATTAATGTCTCTGACTGTATCCTGACACAATGATTGACATACTAAGGTTTGATCGAAGTTAGTGCTGACAGGGTTTTTGAAAAATCATCCTTATAGTTACTGCATTAAGGTGCATTATGTTTATCACTGTTCGTCGTTGCCTTTACAATTGATCGCAATAAATTGTCATACCGTACCGTGTGGCTTTAGAAAAAGCGATCGTGATTATAGCGGTCTCAATATAGTAATCAAATCTTTAATTAAATTAAATAAATAATGTAGTCAAATAATGTCTCAATATTTTTGTAATTTCTTTTATAACTATGTTAGCTTATTCAATGTAATTATTAATTAAAAAATTTGAAAAAACAACTGATACGGATGGGATTCGTACCCACGATCTTCGACGTACCGTGTCGACGCTTTAACCACTGAGCCACCGTATCCCATCAGAATCAGTCGACATTTCAAATCTCTTTCTACTATTTTTTCAAATTCAAATTTTCTTATTAAATAATTATATCTCTTTCTACGCCTAGGGCGTGTGGTAAAATCTAATACATTAAATCTTAACTCTTCCTATGACTTTGCGCATATAGTTTAACTTTTGCAACCTTAATTTTATAAAAAAACATCAACGGGTGACATTACACCTTTTTTAACCCCCGTCAAAAAAGAGGATAAGTTTAACGTGTAACTGTGTGTCTGTGTTTAACGAATGAACCGATTTTGTTACTGTTAGCTTAATAGCTTATATCATCCCACTGCTGGGCAAAAGCGTCCTCCCGATTTGAATTAACCGATTTTGATTTAATTTATTTTTTATTTTATTCAAAAAAGTCTAAATAGGTTTTTAAGGTCGTGGTATTGGTTGCAGACCTAGTATGTACTAATGTGACTTTTTCAATGTCATCAATCATCATTAATGTGTTCAATCATCATCATCATCGTCATTTTATTTCTTTCTTTTATCAGCCGGAAGGCAAATTCATCATCATAATCAGCCTGTATTAGTCCACTGCTGAACATAGGCCTTTCCCAATGCGCGCCACAATTGTGCGGGAGGTATTTGCCCATTCGCCACGATGGGCAAGCGGGTAGGCGATCGCAATAGAAGATGATTGCTGTTACACAGAAGGATGCTGCTGCCCATCCTCCGGATCTTTCCCTTTGTCGCTACTTACGACACCCGCGGGACGAGTAGGGGGTGGTTTTATTCTTAGACCGGAAACCACACGGCTACGAACGGCTACGTCCACAGTTGAACAAAATATGTTTGTCATTTTATCAGTATAAAAAAGTCGCCGATTTAGTGGCCTTAACCGAGGCAAGTTACCGGAAGGGGAAGAAATTTCAATGTCTGCATACCTTCAATATAATCGCGGTTACTGTGTGGTAATGATACAATTGTTCTGTTAGAATAGGTACATTCACGCTTGTAATCTTAAGGTGTAAGCAGCTAACGGGGCTAACAGGTTTAATTAATTTAAGACATTGTTTAATAGGTCTGTAAATGGTAATTAGGTTCGAATAGTAATTTCGGAGACTAGTCGTCAGCACACGTGACCAGAAGACTGGGTATTTCCTTGCTCAGAGAATCAGCATTGCCATCCAGCGTGGCAAAGCTTTAAACATACATATACTCACGCCTGTTTTCCAGAGGGGTAGGCAGAGACAACGGATTTCTACTTGCTAGGATCTTTGCATACCTCTTTTGCCTCATTCACTCTCATCACGTTCTTCTTATAAATATAAAATTTAAAAAAAATGTATTATTTTTATTTATACTTATTCAAAATGAGGCTATTAAAGCAGTAATAAGCTGTAGAAAAAAGAAACTATAATATAGCCGACTTCAAAATTTTAATAAAGCTAGAAAAACAAAAAAAAACATTTTGGAGTCGGTGCCAAGCCAAAGTTTCAAATTTCACTAAACCATCTAATCGTGAGTCTTGGCATCAACTCCAAAACTTTTTAGAGATGCCTTGGGTTTGAATCTGAGATTTCTAACTTCAGTAACTATACTGCTTAAATTATCATCGCACTTAATGAATTGATAATTAATAGTCATTAATTAAAATTGTTTGTGCCATGTGGTTTCCGGCCTTGGAAAAGAACTCCCTATTCATCCATTGGCAAATGCCTTCAATGAGCGCTCAATAGTGGCGCGCATTAGGAGAAGCCTATGTTCAGCAGTGGACTAATACAGGCTGATGATGATGATGACAGCTTCTCTTATACCGCTACGTTTGTTCGTCTATCTTGCATTAGGTACGTATCTATATCTAGTATCGCTTCTCACTGGAACACAAGTTAAACCCTCAATTGGTTGTCAACTGTCCCCGCGTGACCTATTACGATAATAACTGGTTCATTTCGGTTCCTACTGACAATAATGGTTACGTTAACCACGATATTACAGTCATTTGACTCTCGAGTCTCTAAGCGGATTGAATCTTTTGAAGATTTGACTGGCAGTGACCTAGATTTGGCTAGTTTTGAACCTTGTTTTTTTTTCTAAAGTTCATATTTAACTGCGAACATTTGTGGTGGCTTATTGGTCACTCACCCGCTTTGCAATAGGGTGTGGGTTCGAACCTGGCATGTGTTTTGTGCGTACTCAACTAATAGAAAATTTAATTTTTATTTATGTAACAGAAGCGCAGAATTAGATGAATTAGACAGAACCAATAGTGTCTGGTCTATTAAAATAAATAAATAATAATAATAAATGGGACTGGCTCTGGATCGAAAGACGTGGAAATTAGAGGGAGAGGCCTTTGCCCAGCTGTGGGATGATATTGGCTGACAGTAACAGAAGCGCATGTCGCATGCGGTGCGTTGGTAGCATTTGTGTTTGAGTTAACTAAGTCTATATCTAAGTATCTAAGTTACCACCTAAGAATCACTTTGTGGAATGCAATAAAATTTTTAATTTGATATCACGAATGCAACAGGCCGTGACATGTGGTTTCTGGCCTAAGAATAGAACCACCCCTACTCGTCCCGCGGGTGTCGTAAGAAGCCACAAAGGGAAAGATCCGGAGGATGGGCAGCAGCACCCTTCGGTGTAACAGCAATCATCTGCTACTGCGATCGCCAACCCGCTTGCCCAGGGTGACGATTTTTGGTAAATACCTCCAACGAGCGCACAATAGTGGCGCGCGGGAGAGGCCTATGTTCAGCAGTGGACTAATACAGGCTGATGATGAACGCAACAGTTGCGTTACAAGACCTTAATGTGGATTAAATTGATTTATTAATCAGTGCGGAGTACCGCGACCTGCGCAATTTGCTAGCTTTTTACTTACCTATATAACTATTAATGCGCAATTTAAAATAACGAATTACGATAAGACTAGAACGAATTGGGAAGTACCTACTATTATTTCAGTTTCAGTTTAATCTTTATAAAAAGAAAAGAAAAAGCCTTAGAGTATAATTATAAGAAAATTAAAGCAACCCTACTGGTATGAACAACGCGGCCGCGACACGAGCTCCGTCTGCGATCATACCTCGATCGACTGCGAATTTATAAAACGCACATAACTTACGAACCTTGGGTTCGAACCCGAGACCTCTGACTTGCCAGTCAATAGTCACTACCACTAGGCTATCACACAAAGCAACACCTGAGTTGACTATCTACAATCGCTAACGAATAGAAAACGAAAGAAATGTATAGGATGACATTACAGTATAACGATAAAGGTAATGTCATCCTATACATTTCTTTCGTTTTCTATTCGTTAGCGATTGTAGATAGTCAACTTGGCTAAGCCCCCTTGTATAGATGCAATAAAAATATCGACTATTAAAGGGAACTAAGAGATAATTATCACCTATAACTTTAAAAACTAAAAATATCATCTTAATCTACGTCAGTTGTCGCCCACGTTACTTAAGGGTGATGGTCCCATCGCGGCGTGAAATTTAAAAATAAAAGAGGATAATATGAAATATTGCATTGTTCTTTAGTTTGCGCTCCTAGTCAATAAAGACGCTACTATTTATAACTTTGTTTTATCTCAAAGTGTTACCAATTTTGTATATTTATATAAAATACAAAAAAAACAGTTTTATGTTGAATCTTACATAAACATGCAAAATTGGTAACATTTTAAGTTAAAACAAAGTAATAAATAGTAGCGTCTTTGTTGACTAGGAGCGCAAACTAAAGAAAAATGAAATATTTCATATTGCAAGTGGTTCAAAATAACAAAAAACCTCTTTTATTTTGAAATTTCGCGCCGCGATGGGACCGTCACCCTTAACTTATTTTTAATAAAGCTAGCTACGATTCTCTGGTAGCAGTCATATTGTTTACGAAGAAAAATATTTTTAAAATCGGGGCCATGTTCTTAGAAGCTGTTGTTGTTATTTTCACGTCAGAACTGTGAATGCCAGTTATTTTTGTAGAACCTGAAGGCGTGTAGCAATACAGCCTTTAACTAAGAATAGAACCGCCATGTTTAAAAAAAACAACTTCCTTTTTAAAATTAATTAAGACTTCAGTAGATTTTGTAATATTTACTGCTTTTACGTAGAAGTACTTTTCAAATGACAGTTAGTACGACAGAGGTAGAGGTCATTGACATTCCTATTCTAAGCTAAACATGCTAAGTACAGATCGTTCACTGTAAGTTGTCCCCTAAGTTTTGTTGAGTCATGTGAACATAAATGTATGGAACAGCTGATTTTTTTTGCGATTTCAGGGTTGGTCCCATAGTAAAAGTTGATCATAATGATGAGTTTAATGACCCCTTTTAAGGATGCTGGTGTTTTACAAATAACCCTGTATATTATTACTGCCTAACCCCTTCAGGATTCAGCTTGGTGATACGTAAAGAACGATCACATATCACTCATGAATATATGTATCATAATTACTTATTTATTTATCATAATCACCGTAATATGTTGTATTTACTTAAACCTCTTAAAGTTAGGCACACTACCCATATGTAACCACTAATATGTTAACTTGATTGTTTTTAAAATAAGGTTTAACTATATTGTTGTATGCTATGATATCCTCTTATTGGCTATAATAAATTGTACATGTTTTAGTTTAAGCAATTAATGTAAAAATGCTGTTGGATATTTAAATAAATAAAATAAAATGAAAAGTCGATAAACTCGATAATCGAATGAATTCATCGATGCATAGATCTAATAACAATATCTCGTGAATGCGTCACAATGACGTGAGTTATGTCCTCGACATACATTTTAAAAGACTATCACGGAGATTCACTAAGTTAAACTTTTATTAGTTAAATGAAGGGATTGTTGATAACAAAAAAACTTGATAAAAAGAAAGAAAAGAAAGTAAGGAATCATTTATTACACGCAATATTGCGCAAGGCGCTATATAATAAAAGTATATATGAAATAAAAATAAAAAACACACACAAAAAATGAACTAAAAAACAAACTAGATCTATGCCCAATATTGCCCACAGACACAAGCCGCAGAGATCTAAAATCGAAAACATAATTTAAAATAAAATTTAAAAAAATAACTAGCCTGTGTCTATGGGCAAAAATGATTAATTAAAACTACATATTTAATACTTATATAATACGTAATTAACTAATGTCGTGGTGGCATTGTTTACGACGCCGCCGCTTTGCAAGCACGTGGGTGTGGGTTCGAACCTGGTATGTACCAATGTGACAAAAACATCGTGAGGAAACCTGGACTTAATAGTTTGAAATCAACTCACAGTGATTAGCGCGTGGGGATTATTGTTTGATCCTTCTCTGTATGAGAAGAGGCCTTTGCCCTGCAGTGGGACAGTTACATGGTTTATTATTATTATATAAATTAGCAGTGATAGTCTAGTAGTATGACCATTTGACAGGCAAGTCAAAGGTTGTAGGTACAAAACTAAAGCTCAGTTAGTCAGTTGTGTCTTAGATTAACTAAGAAAGTACCTGAGGACCCGGGACCTCCCTCCCGGGAATCCCACACTTTTCTGTCTCTTCCCCGGAGGCAGGGTGCCTTTTGAAGGTTTGCCCCCGAAAAAAAAAAGGTACTTGTATATAATGACATCGAAAAAGATTGGACCAGATTTGAACCCACACCCACGTGCTTGCTAAGCGAGTCCATAACCAATGCCACCACAACATAAGTAAAAAAGTAATTTATCTAAATAGATATTTATTCAAAACGATATCGAGACAAGCCATAAATACTTTATCTATTTATATCTAAAGATAAATAAATTATATTTGATAAGTTTAACGCTACAGCAATAAAGGTTGACGATTACACGATTAGTTAAAGATAAAATTAATTAATTATCATTGTGAGAAGTGATATTCACGTAGGAACCACGCCTCCTTAATAAGCATCAAAAACTGTCGTGATGGCGCATTGGTTACGGGCCCGCATTGTCCGTGTGGGTTCGAACCATAGAGTATTCAAGAAAATATAGAGTGATAACGTCGAAAGCAGGTCTCAACCATACAAATGATAAAATGTCATTTTTTCAAATTATGTTTTTTAGACGTTTTTCAAAATTTAACTCAGCAGTTGAGCATGATATAAGCTAAATTGTAAATTTTTCGCTCGTGGAGCCTAGTTGAACCGCAGTCGATTAAGGTATGATCGCGTGTGGAGCTTGTGTCGCGGCCGCGTTGTTCATACCCGTGCTCACAGTTCATACTTCTATAGGGTTGCTCTATATTTTCTTATATACTCTAAGGTTATATACCTAGCATGAACTTTATGCTGCAAAAATGCATGGAGAAAGGAAAAATGTTCCTATTTCTCTTATGTCTTGTTTTAAAATCTAATGATGTCCTCCTGAACGAATTATTGTCACAGTGGCCAGTATCAACGGATAATAGCCAACTACGCAGGAGATATTATAGTGCGCAAAAATAGGTGCACTCTCTATTCCCTCACTCTCATAGTCCGATGAGACGGCAATCCGACACTACCGGAGAGAGATTAGACGCAGGGCCAACGGCTTTACGCGCTTTCCGAGGGACGGAGTAAGTGATAATTAATTTATAATACACATACTTAACTTAGAAAAAGTCCGAGGTGCCGCCCGCCTTGGGTTCGTACCTGATACCTCAGACGTGCCAGTCAACGGTTATACCAATAGGCTATCACGACTCGTTATAATAACTTTTAAATCAAGTTCAATTACAAACTACACAAAGTTAACTTAATATTTTTTTTGTGAAATTTTTACATGTTTTAGCACATGTTAGCTTATTAAATATAAATATTAATTAAGAAATTTGAAAAAATAACTATCTATATACCTATCTACATCCATCTAACTATCTATATATATAACTATCTATACATATATCGGTGCCTTCTGAAACTGCAAAGTTTGGAACACTGACTCGGATACGTTATGTATTCCGATACATATTACCACACGCCCTGGGCGTATAAAGAGATTTGAGGTTTCGACTGATTCTGATGGGATACGGTGGCTCAGCGGTTAGAGCGTCGGCACGGTGCGCCGAAGATCGTGGATCCCATCCGTATTAGTTGTTTTTTCAAATTTCTTATTAAATATTTATAAGTTAACTTAAGTTCTCAACGATTCAATAGCGACTAATCATCATTAATAAGTGTCGTCACTTGAAGATATTAAATAAAAAAATCAGCCTGTAACTGTCCCAATGTAGGGCAAAGGCCTCTTCTTATACAGAGATGGATTGAGCATTAATTACCACGCTAGCTCACTGCGTGTTGGCGATTTCAGACTATTAAGTCCAGGTTTCCTTACAATGTTTTCCTTCACCGTTAGTCAGTGAGTCTTAGATTAACCAAGGAAGTACATATGACATTGAAAAAGTCACATTGGTACGTGCTAGGTTCGAACCCACATCCACGCGCTTGCAAAGCAGGTCCGTAACCAATGCGCCACCACGACACTATTAATTTCAATTTTCCTATATACCTACAATATGTCTGTAGATGTACTATCGACAGTAAGTACCTACATGTCTCCTACATGTCGTACAGTATAATACTTAGTTAGAATATGTTCCCTCAGAGGATTGAGTCTCGCTTCGTCAAGATTGCATGGCGACCTCCCTGTTGCCAAGCGCGAGTTAGGCTGTTTATACATGA
Organism: Protodeltote pygarga; assembly: GCA_936450705.2. Taxonomy (NCBI): domain Eukaryota; kingdom Metazoa; phylum Arthropoda; class Insecta; order Lepidoptera; family Noctuidae; genus Protodeltote; species Protodeltote pygarga. Next base: position 1,032,158 of record OW388274.2, read on the forward strand.
GCGACTTATATACTACCTACATCAAGATTTTGTTAGTGTCTGCAAACGTTGTGTATATTTATTTTTATGTACTATCTAATCATACAACTATTATTCTTCTTCTTATCGTGTGGTTGTTGAACAACCTGGTGTCAGAGTTTAAACCGCCCGTAGGCCTCTGACATGGCTTTACACACCATCGAAAAATCTCTGTTGTGCTGGTTTCATCACGATGTTTTCCGTCACCGTTTTAGCAACTGATAATTAATTTATAATACGCACATAACTTACGAAAAGTCAGAGGTGCGCGCCTTGGGATCGAACTCGAGACCTGTGACTTGTCAGTCGACGGTCATACCACTAGGCTATCTGTGCTATAACTATTATTTATACTGTGCTTAACTATTATTAGTTACAGGTTTTTTCTAATGCAATAGTGCAGCAACTAACTTTGCAAGACTATTGTGCGTGCTACTGCGTCCAAATAGTTTATTCTGTAAATACCAAAATCTTATCTCGTAGCGCTCTTCGAATGAAATCTTTTAAATTTTCGCTCAAACTCTTTTGAGCATTGTGCTTGGTTGTTTTTAAAATACTTAAAGACTTGCACTAGTCTAAGTATAGCTATTGACTTGCAAGTCCCTCTGACTCAGGTCTCAGGTTCGAACCCAAGGCTTACACCGCGTTTTTGTGCGAATTACATAATTAAATAAGCATGATAGCCTAGTGGCATGACTGTTGGACTGCCAAATTAAAGGTTGTAGGTTCGAAACCCAGGCATACGCCTTAAAAGACGGGTATTTTTCGGATTCATGTGCGTTTTTGGAATAAATTATCATTTGCCAAAACGGTGAAGGAAAACATCGTGAGGAAACCAGCATACGAGAGAGATTTTTTTCGGTGTGACTGTACAGTCATGTCAGACGTCCACGGGTGGTACATCCTTGCGAAGCTAGGGCAGGACGGTAGTAAGCTATAACCAAATAAATAATCACAAAAAAAATCGCAAGACAAATCGCGCCTCCACCCACAGCCTTAGAAGAATACAAAGTCCACAATGTTGATTGCATACGACCAACAGCTTCGTTTCTGTCGCCATGCAGTCTAAAATGCAGTGGCAATTGACTTCTGACATCAAGAACATATCGTTTATTGGCTGCATCACGCCGGCCGATTTGTCTGACGAAATTGATCTGAGTGTTGCATTTGACTTCATTGGTTGTTGCTACGTAGGGTCAACGATGTGGGTGGGTTGTCGAGAAGTTAGCAGAAGCTTTCCTAAGTCTTCTTCAACGTATAGTTAATGAACAACCTGGTGTCAGAGTTTTAACCGCGGTTATGCTTCTGAAATGGCTTAACACATTGGTGATAATTCTATTGCACACGCTCTAAACTAATTTAGACTCACTATCTCTCTTTCTAACGGAGATTATTAAAAAAGGATAGAAGATTTTTAGAGCTGTCAAACTAGTCCATTTGCGTGATATCAACGAGAATTTAGTCGGCACGTCAGAGGGCTCTACTACTTTCACGTAAATTGCGAGGACGTACACTAATTTGACAGCTCTAATTTGATAGTTCATTTTGCTGTCCTTTTTTTATGGTGTTTATAAGAAGGAGATATAGTTAGACTAAAGTTAGTTTAGCGGGATGTACAACAGAATCAGCACCATTGTTGAAAAATCTCTCAGCTGTGCTGGTTACTTCACAATGTTTTCTTTTACCGTTTTAGCTAGTGGTAATTACTTTCTACACGCACATGAATCCGAAAAGACAAAGGTGCATGCCTGGATTTTGTACCTTTGACTTGGCAGTCAAACTGTCATACCACTAAGCTTACGACTGCTTTCTAAGTAAAGAAGATAGTCGCGACAACGTATAAAGAAGTCAAAAGACAAATGGAGAATAGAGAGTAGATTTTCTATGTATGGTGAAGAATAACAATCTTCTTTCGAATCTTTTTCATTTCGAATCTTTTCATTTTCATTTCGAATCATGATTCAAATTGAAATTCTAAATTAATTAATTAAATAGAGCTGTTAAAGTAATTTTATCAAAAATATAAATATATTTAAGGCGCGTACCTATGTTTAGTCGACTCGCATTGTTCTCTTAAATCACCTCAAAACAATGTACCTATCCAAAAATATTGTAAGCCATTATTTAAAAGAGCAACCATGAAGTTTCTTGGCAGATTCTTCTCCATAAGGGGTAGGCTGCCTTTGGAACTGGCAACTAGAGTCGCTCTTAAAATAATATTAGAATTATGACTATTCATAAGTGCCTAAAATGGTCTACATGAATAATTTTTTTTTGATTTTGAAAGCCTCGATCCTGGGGGCAAAAACTAGATCAAAATATAAAGAAAATTAAACGGTTTTTTTTACGCATCGCTATAGGTTTTCAGCTCCAAGTCAACGTAATCTTTAATTCAACAATTTGGTAAAAGACCCTGAAATGGCGACGGGTTGCGCAACACCTCACGTTGAGTACCTCACGCTGCTGGCCACTGGGTCGCCTGCTTACCGTTATTTGAATAATAGGTTTCTATAATAGTTGTTTCAAGGTTCCAGGAGTTACACAACTTTATAGAAACGTCGCGTGTAATTCAGGGCTATTTTGAAAATGTGAAGTTTGTTTGCTTATTTGCTAGTACGACTGCTGTGCACGAGATTTTTAGTTGGATCCCTGGGCCGGGCAATCTTCTTCTTATCGTATGGTTGATGAACAACCTGGTGTCAGAGTTTAAACCGCCCTTAGGCCTCTAACATGGCTTTACACACTATTGAAAAATCTCTCTGTGTGCTGGTTTCATCACGATGCCGCGATGTTTTCCCTCGCCGTTTTGGCAACTGATAATCAATTTATAATACGCACATAACTTACAAAAAGTAAGAGGTGTGCGCCTTGGGATTGAACTCGAGACCACTGGACCACTGGCCGGGCAATGTTGTTGGGTTTTTCCATTAGGAAATTATCAGCAGTAGTACGGAGTCTGGAATTATGCTCAGTTAATGGCAATAGGCTCGTCCCCTATTGATGAGACTTATAACATAGTCGGCGAAACGTGTGTGTACTGCATACACCTCTGCCTTCCCCCTCTGGGGAATACAGGCGTGAGTCTAAGCAGAATTTCGGTTACAGCTGTACAATGCAGGGAATATTATAGTACATACTTCTGTGTGCGTAAATACAGGTTCACTCTCTATTCTCTCACTCTCATAGTCCGATGGGAAGGCAATCGACACGACCGGAGAGAGATTAGGCGCAGGACCGTGCAAGTAAAATTATTTTCTAATACGCACATAACTTACGAAAAGTAACAGATGCCTTGGTTCGCAATCTGAGACCTCTATCTTGCCAGTCAACGGTTATGCCACAAGGCTATCAATGCTACAGACAGACAATGGCACATACGTAACACTAATTAAAATAATAAGATTAGGACACAAGTATAAATTATGACGTCATGCAATTATTCTATTATTCCAATTCCAATATTTCAACAATGTGCTGTGACGTCATGATGCACTAAATCGTAGCTGCTGTACTGTGATGTTTCACGTAGGTATTAATATGAATATTTAATACTAGCTTCCGTCCGCGACATAGTTAGGGTTTCGGTAACCCTATATAATACTGCTCATCCCCCATAACTATTGTGATAATTTTTATCCTAAAATCTGACTCGGTATTTAACAAATATTTTTGCTGAATTTCAACTAAAGCTGTCTAGTAGTTTTTACACCAATCTCTGACAGACAAACAGACACACAAAGTTTCTAAAAACTATTTATTCGGCTTCAATATCGTTCCCCAAACATGTAGTCCCGACTTACTTTTTTCCAAAAATATTCAATGTACAGATTTTACTTCGTTACGATTTCATTATAATATGTATAGATTTAAATATGAAAGCGTTAGTAAAGATTTTTGCTAAAACAGTGAAGGAAAACATCGTGAGGTAACCAGCATACCTAACTAACTACTACTACTAACCTAACCTAACCAAAAAACGGTGTTTAAAGCCATGTCAGAGGCATACGAGCGGTTTAAACTCTACCATCTAACAAAGAATGTCTTAGAAATTCCACCCTGATTAGGTAATATTTTTATTGGCATAAAAATTTTATCATGAATTTCCGTATTTTTTTGTGTAAAATTCACAATCATAGTCCAATAAGAATGCCACAGAAAGATCAGGCGCATCTATGCAGCATATGCGCAGGCGCACATACGTATGTATAAAAACTATACACATGGCGCGACTCGCTGTCTACCACGGACGACACGAGACATTACGTGTAGCTACTAATTGGTACTTCATTAATAAGTCACCCGTGTATCAATTATTCCTTAATGAACACGTGTACGAATACCGTGGGAGTTATTCATAGTATGAGTGTACGACCATTTGTCATAGTACATTTATAAACTAGCGCTTTGCCCGCGACTTTGTATGTGTGATTTTGACTTGAATATCAGTATATAAATCCTATACTAATATTATAAATAAGAATGTAAGTTTTTTTGTTATCTTTCACATCTGAACCGGTACCGGAAATTTTGCGTATAGGTTGCCACCTTTACGAATTGGCTACCTTTACGAAAAAAGTAGTTCTGAAAGAAACCAATATATATAACGTATATATAACCAATACATATATAATCAATTACCACGTTTTTTTAAAATAGATGGCGTCACGTTTCTTTCAAATCATGATTGATTTTTTAAAATTCTAATTCTAATTTACTACGTTCCTATTGCAGGGCAAAAACTTATGCTTAGAAGGAGTGAGCATTAGAGTCTTCGGTTCGAACCTGAGATCTCTGACTTGCCAGTCAACGGTCTTCACTATCACGAGTCACGACTCTTGCACTCTTGACCTGTCTCCTTGCTCTATAATATCTCCTGTGTAGTTGACAGAAGGGCGTTTTTTTTAAATCCAAGGATTAAACTGTCATCATCATTAACCTACCAATTAAGCAATTCAATGTTGGACATAGGCTTCTCCTATTGCACGCCATTGAGCACAATTTTTGGCTATTCTCATCCAATTCGTGCCAGCCACCTTGCGACGATTAACATTAGTCCACCATCTGGACATAGGCTTCTTCTATTGCACGCCTTTGAGCACGACTTTCGGCTATTCTCATCCAGTTCATACCAGCCACCTTACGAAGACTTGTCACTCCATCTAGCCTGAAGGCGTCCTACACTACGTTTGCCGATCCATGATCTCCAGTTCTCCACTCAAGAACTATCTTACTCTACCGGTAATCTATTCTGTGGCTTACAATATGGCCGTCAGAGACAGTCATAAATTTTATTATTTATTTATTTATATAACTGTAAAGTATGATTATGTTACTCGGTCAAACTGATAACTGTTTGTGAATAAGTTTAACATTTTAACTCCATTATTGTATGTTGATGGATTCAGTACAACTTGTTGATGATTTGAGTACTGTAAGTTTGAACTTTTTACTTGTTTGTGCCGTGTGGTTTCCGGCCTAAGAATAGAACCACCCCTACTCGTCCCGCGGGTGTCGTAAGAGGCGACAAAGGAAAGATACAGAGGATGGGTAGCAGCATTCTTCTGTGTAACAGTAATCATTTGCTACTGCGACCGTTAACCCGCTTGCTCAGCGTGGCGATTATGGGCAAATAATCCCATCATAAGTCGACTTAAGACAAGCAGAAAACAGGTGATGAATATTCTTCTCCAATACCAAAACGCAAATACACAAGACCAAATTGACTGTTAAATATAATATATAAATACTGGTAAACATAAGCCTCTCCCAATTCACGCCGCTATTATACGCTCATTAGTGGTATTTGCCCATAATCGCCACTCTGGGCAAGCGAGTTAGCGATCGCAGTAGCAGATGATTGCTGCTACACCGAAGGATGCTGCTGCCCATCCTCCTGATCTTTCCCTTTGTCGCTTCTTACGACACCCGCGAGACTAGTAGGGGTGGCTCATTCAAAGGTCGGAAACCACACGGCACATAAATGGTCACCCATCCATAAATTGACCGCGTCAAATGCAGCTTAACTTGACTTTCACCTAGCAACTCTTCAATTCTAATAAAGTAGTTACAGTACAGCAAAGGTTCATAGTTTTCGAACTTACACCGAACCTTCAGGGTTCTCTTGTATGACGTAAATGTAAAGTGAAGTAGTCGAGATGCATCTATCCGACCTACTTGGGTGAGTACCTACGTCAGAATAATATTTTATGAGATAATCTTTTTAGAACTCCATTACGAGTAAGAGGTGAGACCAATTTCAAAATGGAATTGTTGTAAGATTTTGTTTCAATGTTTTAATTCGACTATTTTTAATTTGTGCCGTGTGGTTTCCGGCCCAAGAATAGAACCACCCCTACTGGTCACGCGGGTGTCGTAAGAAGCAACAAAGGGATCCGAAAAGAGCGCCACTATTGTGCGTTCATTGGAGGTATTTGCCCATAATCGCCACGCTGGGCAAGCGGGTGGCGATCGCAGTAGCAGATGATTACTGTTACACAGAAGGATGCTACTGCCCATCCTCCGGATCTTTCCCTTTGTCGCTTCTTACGACACCCGCGGGATGAGTAGGGGAGGTTCTATTTTTAGGCCGGATACCACACGGCACTTTTTACTTTAAAAAAAATTGTATTTTGGTTTATCCCCCAAATTTTCCATCAGACCTTCATAAAATTTAAATGGGAGTATTTCCGTAGAAAACTCCATCAAATAAAAAATATAACATCCAAATTGCTCCATAGACATCGATATTATGCATAAAAATAAACACAGACAATTGTAAACTTCCTTCTTTTTTTAAAGTCGCAAAAAAAAACGAAACAACATTGAAATAAGCAAAAAAAACCTTTAAGAAAGTTTTTGCATAATATTTATAGCCATGTCTGGCTTTCGTGTGCTTTTATTTTTACATTTTTACTTTGACAAGTATAAAGTTGCTTGCAAAAAAATAAAACAGGTCAAGATCAAGGTAACGACACTAGCTAAACTGCCTGGGTTGACTTCTTTAAAAATATTATTTTAATTCCAGGTGCAACTGTAAAAAAAAGTTTTTTACAAAACAAATTAACTGATTAAAAAGTTTAAATAACGGTGTAGGCACCACTCGCCCCTAGATCTTTCTCCTTTTACTAAAATGTTTAATTTAGTAACTATTATATGTTTGTAATCATTCGTTTCTGTGTGTGTACATAAATAAGTAAATAAGTAAATAATGTCTATGTTTTTACATTTTTTTGTTTTACTGACCTTGTCAAAACTATTTGAATTTTCAGCTAATAAACACCAAAATTTCAATTGGTTTGTCTTATTATGTAACAGTTGCCATGCCTTTACTAGCTTGATAGACTAACAGAAAGACGTACAATAATATTCATAGTAAGGCCGACCAGTTAGAAGCTTACGTCATATAACACTTCCATCGTCGGGAGCCTTTTTTTTCTTAAAAAAAAGTTACTGCGCAGCGTAGAAATTTTGCGGTAACGTTAGCGGATGGTTAGTTATGGTTCTGTATATGAAATATGGTCGACCACATACTCACCTTCACACGGATCATGAGGGCAAACTATTTGTAACTCACCAGATATCTTCTTCTTCTTTGTTTAATGGCCTTCGAGCTGACTCTTGTTAACAACTCTGCCAGTATCAAGTGAGGACGGCAGCAATAAAGACTTTTTTTTTGGTTGATTGGATTAGGCTGACGTTGGGCTGGCCGTCATCTGTCACGTCAATCGTTGCTTCAATCATTGTCACTACGATAAAAAAAAAATCGTATTATTTGCCCATAATCGCCACGCTGCTGGGTAAGCGGGTTGGCGATCGCAGTAGCAGATGATTGCTATTACACAGAATGTTGCTGCTTCCCATCTTCCGGATCTTTTCCTTTGTTGCTTCTTACGTCACCCGTGGCGTGGGACGAGTAGGGATGGTTCTATTTTTAGGACATACATTTATAAGGGTACATTTATAGGTCCTAATAACATTTAAAAAATGTGTCTCAAAAGCCAGATAGTTAATTTACCCTAAATTATTGGATTAAGAAGTAAATACCAACACAACAAAGATCTCTAATATATTTTAACACGCACTTTCACGTCCTTCGATGTTTCCTACACCTGCCAGTTACAAGTTTTTTCGCGCTCTTTTTGCCTGCCATCTTGAATTTGTTTTTTCTTTTTTAAAACGTCGCATCCGCGTCGCCTCGCTGACTCATTCGTACAAAGCGAAGCTTTCTTGACAGTGATGTTACGTAATCAAAAAGTTTTTATTCCATAATTAAAATTGACAAGTAAGTTTTTTTTGTTGCGTTCCTAATGGTGAGTTTTTTTAAAAATTGTGGATGCTGTATTTTTTTGACACTTATGTCATACTTTTCTTGTCGATCTCGTTTTGGATAGAAAGGTAGAAATTGTAGCCTTTGGTAAAGAATGGTTCTATCCCACCTTATAATGAGTAGAGTTTTAACTTTAGAGTTTACTCTTTTAAATACTATAATCACACCAAGTTTAAATTTGTTTATATTTTCTTTTTTACGATAGAATAAAAATAAAACACCAGAATGATTTGACTTCCGTTTTTTTATCAGTGTTATGGAACCCTGAATACTTATGGTTCTTATTCTAATAACACATTATTCGTCGAGCCAAATTTCACAAATTTCAGCCGTTTCACATTTCATCAGCCATTTCACAAGTTACCTAGGTAGCAATGGTACAGACCATAATAGGTAGGTACGCGTATTATATTAGAGGTCAGTGGTAGGTACCTATCATGGTTCAAAGAATTTTTTAAATCGGTGTACAATTGACTGAGAAATCGGTGAACATACAAAAAAAAATACATAGGCAGCCGAACATAGAACCTCCTCCTTTTTGAAGTCGGTTCAAAATCAAAACCCTTTAAAGTATGACAGATAAACTGATATACCTTTCTTCTTAAAAGGACTATCTAACACAAAAATATTTTTGGTAGTCTGACCTGAAACTAGTTCCTGAGATTAACGCGTTTAAACACACGAACTCAACAGATTTATAATATTGATCTTCAGTTTATGAATTTTCAATTGCTTAGCAACCAACGGAATATCATCGCTAGGGATGTTTACAAGAGTTATCGATAGAAGTTATCGATAAATGAGTTACCTATCGATAGATGAAATAGTTGTCGCCCGCGATTTCATCCGCGTAAAATAATTTCCAATCATGATCCGAAAGACACGTGACGCCATCTATTATCATAAGCACATTATTGTTGTTTTCTTTGAGGACTGTCCTTTTTTTGGGAAGAAAGGTACTATCAGGCTATGTCAGTTTCTGTGCATCTGACAACGTATATGCAAAATTTCAGGATGACCGGTTCAGTGGTTTATGTAGGTAAGCGTGAAATGGTAACAAACAAACTTACTTTTGCATTTATAATATTAAAAAATAAATAAATTTAGTTACAATAGCTAATTTATTCTTCTACGTATTTTTTAAACCAAATTTTTACTTAGGCATTGTATAAGATGCCTTGATGCATATTACACTTGTAGGTAGCCATTTCTTAGTAGCCGTGCCTCAAAAAACTTAAAATATTTCGAAAAGCGAATCACGCATCCTTCGCGTTGAAAACTAATAAAATATCTAATATTGACTCGTTAGTTATCGATAGCGACAAAACGATAATAATCACGACACTATTCCAAATTTTGAAATAAAATTACAAGCACATTATACTTTAGTTGTAATACATAATTCTAATCGCCCGCCATTACAAAATGAGATATGAATTATTGACACGATATCTTCGAATCGAAAACCAGACTTAGTCTAGTGTCATAAAGTCCAAATTCCCTTGAAAGTAAAGCTCGTAAATTACATTATCTTTGTATAAAACATAATTTTATTACTTTAATGACGGGTCGTCAAATTTTCGAGTGATTTAAGACAAAAGTTTTTAAGTATACAAAAAGTTGTTAAAGGTGATAATTATGTCGAATATTTACGGTTTAATTTAATATTATAACAGCGAATATCAAAGATTGATTTAATTAAATACCTACAAAAAATGTATACGATTTTTAAATTCTATAATCATCACTACATATTATAAAACAAAGTCGCTTTCTCTGTCCCTATATCGCTATGTATGCTTAAATATTTAAAACTACGCAACGGATTTTGATGCGGTTTTTTTTTAATACATAGAGTGATTGAAGAGGAAGGTTTAATGTCTATTGCACCCGTGCGAAGCCGGGGCGAGTCGCTAGTGTTACATAAATGAAACAACAAGTCTCATACGCAAAAATCCTATACCCTGGCAACGGTGGCAATGAATACCTATGTTACGCTCTTATAGTAATTGATTTAAGTCGACTAGAGCCGAGCTTACCCGATTTAGCGTACCGATTCTAGCGACTCAAAGGAAAAAAACTGGTCCTTAGGCTCGCTGCGGAACGGAATAGAAGCGAACAGTTGGGCAAAGCAAAATGAACTTTAAGTAAATTCAACTACGAAACATAATAGATTCTTAAGTCACGCGTTTTCCAGGGAATTCTCGCGCATTCTCGGGAATTTCCACAGCTGCCGTCGGCGGAGTTAGTTTGTACGTTACACGATTGATATAAAAATCATTATGCTTTGACCAATGAGTTTATAATTATATTAATCTTTGAGTTGGATAGAATTTGGTGACCGTTAATCCATTTTAGGAACCAAAAATAATATTTGGTGCCTAGGTTTAGAGTCTTAAAAATATTTTCGGTTGCCGTTTAAATTATACCCTTGACCAATTCTCTTTGCTTTCATTCCGTTCCACGGTGGTAGAAATTGAGCCTTAGATTCGGAAAAAAAAATCAATAAAACATTTCAAAATCACTAGTCACAACACGACACGAGTCAAACGATATAATTTCTCTGTACCATAAATTGGCAATTCTCAATTCCTCGAGGGTTTAATTAACCCGTTGTTACACACTTCATCATTCAAGACAATGGGACAATTGGCTGGCTGAACTTGACCCCCGCTGTCACGGTCAAGGTGACAGCTGACAGGTCACGTCATCGCTCATTGGGTCAATGTAAAATGGCCGTGAAGGGATATGGTCAATTTCCTGCAGTTGCGTAAGGTACTAATTTTAATGGTTTTTTTATGATTAAGGGTTTGAAAAGGATGTGTTTATCTTATTCTGGTCTTTTATTTTTAGGTATGCGAGAAGTTTATGCTACTATGTACTTAGATCCTTAAATAGATAGGTATTGGTTGTAATAATAAAATTATATATAACAACACAATGACAACTCTATTGTACTTAGTACTACACTATTGACATAGACCAAAAAGTAACTCGCTACTCTGTAATTTTGTCTATGCTCTCTCTCGATTGCGCTCTAAAAAAACTACGTTGATGTTTAAAATCCTTCCGTTTTATTTTACTAAATTCATCAGTATTCCATTTCCTATTTTGACTTTTATTGGTAAATTTCGTCATACCTACTTAGGTATACCAGGCGTCCGGATATAGCCGGACATGTCAGGCTTTTAATATGCTTGTCCGACCAAGTGGTGTCCGGTCTGTTTAGCTCTTAAAACAATATATTTGGATACATTCGGCCCTTTTTTTCTTATTCTGATTTTTAACCCAGATCTCTGGTTCTGACATCACTCATCATTCTGGTGGATCTGACATCACTATTACACGTGTAATAAATTAGTGGTATGTTTTTATTAAATAAAAGTAAATTATTACACGTGTATGAGTAGTATTTTTTTAATAAATAGAAGTAAAGTGTGATCTCGTTACAAATTACCCATTTTTCTGATCTATTTCCCAAAAAAAACTCCATTATAAGTTCGTCATCATTGTACGTTTAAACGCCGATTATACGATACAATTGAAATTAAAATCATGAAAAGAGCAGTTTCACTAAAAATTACTTCCTCTGTAAAAAAATTCAACTTTTAAAATACCTACTTATTGTTAAAAAGCACTCAATGCATTTTAAATAAAAACGAACAAATGTTGACAACCGCTGACTCATTAGTTCGTGGGACATAAAAAAAAACATGAGAGTAATTAATTCTTTACCGACTGCTTACTGTGCCATTGGAAGCATTAGTCCACTAGACTGAATGTCTACATCGCGTACCAAGTACAACTAGCGAACTTCTTCATCGTATGGTTGATGAACAACCTGGTGCCAGAGTTTAAACAGCCTCTCTCTGACGTGGCTTTACACACCGTAGAAAAATCTCTCAGATATTTTGGTTTGCTCACGAAGTCACGATGTTTTCTTTCACCGTTTTAGCAAGTGATAATTAATTTCTAATACGCACATAAATTCAGTGGTGCGTGCCTGGGTTTCGAACCAACAACCTACGACTTAGCAGTGCAACGGTCATACCACTATCACTGTTTATACTAGGCAACTGAACTAAATAAAACAACATTTCTGATTTATTTTAGTTTAAGTTATGAAAATTTCATAACTTAAATACTTATTTAATAAAGAAATGTTTATTCAGCATCTGCTATCTAGACAGCAGAGTTATTATAATTTCACACAATGACAATTGTCACAAATCCAATTGTAAGAAAAACAAACAATATTTAAAGTTACAATAAAAACAATAAAAAATCAAATGCAGTTACGCATGCGCCGAATGAGTCAGAATCTCAGTATTATTTTGTGCTAACAATTCGTACTATCTCCATTATTTTTTCCTATTTTGTGCCATTCAATCCTCTCGATTTCAAATGGTGACAGTGCTGAAGTAGCTTTATTGTGATTTGGACTGGCTTCAATTATTGCAGTCGGATTCGCTACACCAAGCGCAGTAGGCGAATCGCTTATCCGCTACGGCAAACTCAGTATTTAGCATCACAATTATTGAAACAGTGAGTCGGTCAAAACCGCCAATATTAATCCCACTACTGGAAAAATATTCCTTTGAATCAGGGTAAGACAGTTTAATTTAAACCTCAATGCTAACCTGCTAAAATTCAAAACATTTTATTTTAAATAAAAAACAAACTAAAAAAAATTGCAGTTTTAAAATTTTGAAAAAAGAAAATCGTTAAACATTTGATTTATAAAAAACTAACTGAAAAAAAAATTTGCAGTTTTAAAATTTTGTTAAAAGAATATCGTATCGTTCTAAAATCGAATAAAAAATGTTGACTACCTCTGCCTCAATGAGTCATCTCGTTTCAATCATACGTATAAGTAATGATTTGAGCTAATCTCGAAACCAGTACGATATTTGCGATCGCTACGAGTGTGTTTACTGCCTTATCTTAGTGTGTAGTTAGCTTTACATTTGTGATACTTAATACTATGCGTTCCAAATAAGTTTAAAAGACGAAATTTCCGCCATATTGTTTATTTTATTTCTTGAAATACTCTTTTAAAATATAAAAATCTTGAATGGATTTTTTATAAAAAAAAACATAATTAAGAAAAACTTTTAAAACTAAAGTTTGACAGTTGGTCACTGACGTTCCTATTTAGAAACAATAATTTAAGATTTAACAATACGACTCTGATACAATCCGAATACAGTCTTAAACTCGTAAGCGTTCGTGTTTCTCGTCCTCATTCTATTTGCGTCTCTCTCACTCACGGGATAGATTATCTGTGCTTAAAAAAACAATTGAAGAACAAGAAGAGCAAATACAACTTTTAACTTAGCAAAATACTCGGTAAGTTTATTAATATAATAACTATATTTTAATACTATGTTTAAGCTTTATTAATAATATTACAATTATTAATATTATAATTATAAGGCGACCCCAACATAGTTGGGAAAAGCCTTTTCCCAACTATGTTGGGGTCGGCTTCCAGTCTTACCGGATGCAGCTGAATACCAGTGTTTTACATGAAGCGACTGCCTATCAGACCTCCACAACCCAGATACTGGGTTACACGATACCCCTTGGTAAGACTGGTTGTCAGACTTTCGGGTTTCTGACTACCCGTAACGACTGTCAAAGATCTACAATTGACAGCCGGGGCCAACAGCTTAACGTGCTATCCGAGGCACGGAGAGTGATAACTAATTTATAATTCGCACATAACTTACGAAAAGTCAGAGGTGGTAATAATAATAATAAAAGTAGTTCATGCTCTTCTACAGGATAATAATTGGCTGATAATATTAATTACATAGATCTCTGCCTAGTAATTAATTAAACATGACATTGCTAATAATATCGCAGAGATGTAATATAAATAAGATAATTATATTTACTTAGGACTTGCAAATAGCTTACTTTATCTATACGGTAGAAAAATAAATACGTACTTATTATTATAAAAATGTTGATGTAGACTTTTGAGTCATGATAGCCTAGTGGTGTTGACCGTTGACTAGCAAGTCAGGGATCTCAGGTTCGAACGCGCCCACCTCTGACTTTTCGTAAGTTATGTGCGTTTTATGAATTAATTATCACTTCGTGCCTCTGAAAACACGTAAAGCCGTTGGCCCTGCGCCTGATCTCTCTCCTATCGGATTGCCGTCCCATCGGACTATGAGAGCGAGGGAATATAGAGTACACCTGTGTTTGCGCATACACTTGTGCACTATAATATCTCCCGCGTCGATGGCTAATCTCCGAAATCGATTAGGAGGACATTACCCCTAAAAAAAATCCGTAATGTTTAAAATGAAATTTTAGACTAAAAGACCAAGATTCAAAATTTGGTCTTTTGTTTCTTTTATAAAAATATTCTAAGGACCACTTTTCTCTTAATCTCTCTTAATCAGCAAGTTTAACTTTCACATTTTCAAGATGATACCCGGACCTAATTAATTCCGACGATTAATTAGGAGACACCAACACTTCCTGTTCCCAAAATAGTATGATAAATAACGAGCTATTTTCATCAGTTATCCTGTGCTAATTAATTCTTTTTTTTAATGAAGTACCCAGATGATACTTTATTTATAAAATTTAACCTTTAGAAGCTTAGTGAGAGGAAGTGACAGTAATTTTTTTTATCCTAAATTGTTATGCTATCATTATCAAAACAATGATAGCTTAGTGACCTGCCAAGTCAGAGGTCTCGGTTTCGAACCCAAGGCAATAAATTCTTCGCATGGGTGCAATATACATATAAACCTTCAATCACTCTATCTATTTAAAAAAACTGCATCAAAATTCGTTGCGTAGTTTTAAAAATTTAAGCATACATAGGGATATAATAGGGAAAGAGAAAGCGACTTTGTTTTATACTATGTACTGATTATCACCTGCTTCGTGCCTCGGAAAGGACGTTAAGCCGTTAGCCCCGGTTGTCATGAAGGAGAATGAAAGAAAGGAAAGGAAAGGAAGAATGTCATGGTAAAAAAATCTGCTGTTCAATCCATACATTATGTTGAGCTGTGAACATAAATGTATGGAACAGCTGATTTTTTTTTGCGATTTCAGGGTTGGTCCCATAGTAAAAGTTGTTCATAATGATGAGTTTAATGACTCCTCGGATGCTGGTGTTTTACAAATTACCCTGTTTATAGGTATATTTTTGCTTACAAGACCAAGTAACAGATAGTGTTGTCAATAATGCGTGTGAAATTTAAATTTGACAGTGAATCTTAGTGGCATTTAATTTTGATGGTAGTTTTTGTCAAAAGTGGCGCAGCAATTTCATGGTCGACTATACAAAAATTGCAAACAAAGTCGCAGGCAATAACTAGCTTAGAATATAAACTTCATAGAATCCCTGAGTGACTAAAGAATGATGAGGGTGTGTACTGTGTAATGTAAAATAAGATAAGATGTGTTTAATTAGAGTAATCTCAAACTAATCTTGAGCTAACATTGTGATTGAGATCGAATGCCTTATCTGACATAATAATTTTATTGATAAATGACTTTTATTCATTTTAAAAGTACTACATTATGTTATGTTAAGTTAGCATTTATTTTAAAAAATAGAATCATTTTTTTTTAAATTTTTTTTTATGATCATCATCATTATCAGCCTGTATTAGTCCACTGCTGAATGTATGCCTCTCCCAATGCGCGCCACTATTGTGCGCTCATTGGAGGTATTTGAACATAATCGCCACAATAGAAATATCTTTCCAATATCTTTGATCGCCACGCATATTTTTTTATAGAAAAAAAGAAATGAATAGCTTATTGAGAGGGGGTTTTGCCTAGTAGGTCACGGGTTTAATACCGCTCCTAATAGATTTTTTCTTTGTACAAAACATTTGACACTTTAATCCCTAATATTATAAGATACGTAATATACCTCGGATAAATATGCTCAACCTTACAGAAGTATGAACCGTAAGCACGGGTATGAACAACGCGGCCGCGACACGAGCTCCGTCCGCGATCATACTTCGATCGACTGCGGTTCAACTAGGCTCCACGAGCGAAACAGTTTCATTTTAGCTTATATCAAAGTTAACTGCTGTGTCAAATTTAGCAAAAATGATTAGAAAACATAATTTAAACAATGATATTTTAACATTTCAACGGTGAGACCTGCTCACGCCCGCACAAGGCAATGTTGTTGACGTTATCACTCTATATTTATATACTCTAAGGCTTATCCTAATTTTTCATGTTGGAGCTATTTTCTCCCCGCCATACATGAATGAAACCTGATACAATTTATTTTGATATACCATATTTGACAGATGACGCATGAAACGAAATGATAGGTGAGGCCTTATTTATGTACCACAAACATTAAGGTACTACTTAAGCACGTTGTGGCGACTTGTCAAATGTTTGTTGGGACTACTACCTATATAGTGTGTGTGATGAGTCGTGATAGCCTAGTGGTGGTGACCGTTGACTGGCAATTCAGAGGTCTCGGGTTCTTCGGCGCGCACCTCTGACTTTTCGTAAGTTATGTGCGTTTTATAAATTAATTATCACTTACTCCGTGCCTCGGAAAGCACGTAAAGCCGTTGGCCCTGCGCTTGATCTCTCTCCTTCATCGGTCATCGGACTGAGAGTGAGGCAATAGAGAGTGCACCTGTCACAAACACAACAAACAAACTTGTGCACTTATAATATCTCCTGCATAATTGGCTAGTGTCCGTTGAGATTGACCGCTGTGACCGATTCTCTTAAAGTTAGAATCGCTTGCACCCGGCGCGACGTCCGAACGTAGCGCTATTCCCGCTCCTACGCACGTAGCATCGTTCAAAGCATTTTGATCGCAAAGTGGTGCATTTTTGATCTGAAAATTTTCAACGCGACCCTTACACACGACCACACCTGTTACACGTTTATAATTAGAAACATAATGGCGGCAACCGTCTTTGTAATATGGATTAATAGATAAGCTTTTGTTAAAGCTATTTCTGTAAACAATGAACTAATAATAGTTTGACTTCATTAATCTAATTAGGATTTAAGAAGCTGATTGTAGGCGTTAATATTACCTATAATATTAATAATTAATTACTTGTCGTGGTCATGATGGCAGATTTGCTAGCACGTGGATGTGGGTTCAAACATTGAAAGTACATATGAATAATAGAATATAACCACCCCTACTCGTCTCACGGGTGTCGTAAGAAGCGACAAAGGGATCCGGAGGATGGGCAGCAGCATTCTTCTGCAATCAACTGTAACTGCGATCGCGAACCCGCTTCTCAGCGTAGCGATTATGGGCAAATACTTACAATGAGCGCATAAAAGTGGCGCGTATTGGGTGAGGCTTTTTCAATGTCCTATCTACTTTCTTAGTTAATTTACGACACCACTGACTAACGGTGAAGGAAAATATTGAATGAAACCTAGTCTGAAATCGCCAATACGCAGTGAGCTAGCATGGTGTTCGATCCTATATGAGAAGAATACTTTGCCTTGCAGTGGGACAGTTGGCAAATGGTGGGAAATTGGAATTTTATATTATTATATTAGGGCAATTCGCACAGTGATATTAATAGTAGTGGTCTAGTCAGTGGTCGAAATTAAACCGTATTTTTTCAAATTAATTTTAGCCTACTGCACTTGTCTATCTACGAGTATATAAACATTTACTTTGCCAAGTTTAACACTCCTTTTTTTTATTATTCATCATCTGCCTAACCTTTTCCCAACTATGTTGGGGTCGGCTTCCAGTCTTACCGGATGGATGCAGCTGAATACCAGTGTTTTACATGGAGCGACTGCCATCAGACCTCCACAACCCAGATACTTTTTTTTATTATTATTTGGTTCAAATTTAGTAATCGATATTTCACGATATTTCACTCTTTTCATGTTGACAGATTGATCTGATATTTTTTTTACCAAATATCAGATCAATCTGTAAACATTTGTACACACAGTTTTAGTTTTTCTTCTGATGACAAAACCGTTATTCGTAAAAAAAA
This sequence comes from Protodeltote pygarga, assembly GCA_936450705.2. Taxonomy (NCBI): domain Eukaryota; kingdom Metazoa; phylum Arthropoda; class Insecta; order Lepidoptera; family Noctuidae; genus Protodeltote; species Protodeltote pygarga. The sequence continues at coordinate 1,050,500 of OW388274.2, forward strand.
AATACTATATTATTTTTATTCAAAGTCCAATTTGATACTTATTGATCGAGGTCATCATTATGACCCTTTACAAAAAAAGTGAAGTACCTTCGTCCAACAATTTTTTTACCAATACTGACTGGACAGTCAGTGTCAGGAAAACCTTACCTATTTTTTAATTTCAATTTTTAAGAAAATATTGAGATTTGCACGGAGCCTAGCTGTTTTGAACAATGCTTACCTACTCATAACTCTCTCATTGCACTTGTACAGAGAGACGAGCCTATCCAACATTTTTCCAAAGACTGTCATACAAAAATGTAGTAAAAAAAATAATTACTTATAAAAAAAAAATTCTGTAACCTTTAAAGGATACAGGGCTTACACTGTTGTTATGTACTAGGCTCGCTACTGCTTGAACTAAGGTACCTTACAGCAAAGACAGCGAATTCATAAATAAATAGAAACGTATCTAGTAAAAAAAAATATGGAACTGTCTTTCACTGCACCCTCAAAACAAAAATAACGATAATCGATAGGTTATAATGACACCGATTGTATTTCGGTAGAAAAAAAAACTTCTTTCAGTAAAAAAATTTTTTTTGTACATTAAGTAGTAGAATTTGAACTCCAATACTTAATTATTTATTTGTGCGGACGGATATAATAAAAATAATTATAAATTTAAACAAAAAATTCTAAGTCTTGTAACCTTGACTGACTGTTTTGTTCGGTATGTCTCTTCGGTCAATGATTTGTTAATTTAAAAGTAATCGTTTTCAAATGACGGCCGCCATTAGGCAGTTGATCTGAGTATTTTTTCTGACACTATTTTTTTTAAATACAACACATAGTTACGCCCAAATAGTGTGGTTTCCGGCTTAAGAATAGAACCATCCCTACTCGTCCCGTGGGTGTCTGGGTACTTTTTCATCGTAATTTGTATTTTCTTAGTTAATTTAAGACACTAGTGGTGTCTGGTATATACTCGTACTGGTATGGTGAAGGAAAACATTGTGAGGCCTAAAATCGCTATGCAGTGAGCTAGCGTGGTGCTTAATACTTGATACTTCTTTGAGAAGAGGCCTTTGCACTGCAGTGGGACAGTTACCTACAGGCTGATTTATTATTATTCCATTTATTCATTTATAAACATATAAAATACATTTTTAAATATATATTTAAAAAAAATATACATTTAAAAATATAAAATATAGTAGCCCACCGGGCTAAATATAAAATATAGTATTATTATTATTATTTATCTACCGTCAACAGCTTTGCTTAATAAATTGTATTTAATGAAATGAAATATTATTCTGATGTATAAGCTAAATAAGCGTAAAGTTTTATCAAAATGAATTCAGTATTTTTTGCGTGAAAGTGAAACAAACATCCCTCCATCCTTACAAACTTTCACAATTATAATATTAGTAGAATTAGTAAAAATGTACACAATCGCAATGTGCACAATCTTCATCTCAACTGCTACCGTTCCTGTAGAAACTTTTCAACGAGCTAAACACGGTATAACTGGTATAACCACACGTTTCCGAGTAATCAACTAAATCGGGACAGTCCGGATATATCCTAGCATACTACCGGACACACGCGTACCCGCGTACACGTGGCCGCATGGACAACGTAACGTATACAGAGTGACGAGTAGAGCGACCACAGATTAAATAAAACATGGATCATGGATGGGTCACATAAAATATTTGTCCCGAGCGGAAATCGAATCCGTGATACCTAGCACAGAAAGCGAATTGCGTCAATCGTGTCATCTAAGGCCTAATTTCACCATCCACTTTAATAACCGAGTTTAATAAAACTAAGTTCAATCGAACACAAATTGCAGTTCTAAACTCAGTTAAACGCTTGAACCGAGTTTAACTTGATTGATCGCGTTCAGTGTCAGTGGTGAAATCGGCTCTAAGTTTTTAAAACCTAGATTAAGATTACTCCTTCTGAAGAGAAGGAATCAAGTTCGAAGTGACTCCTGCTGCGAAGCTGATTTTAACTATACAGAATTAAAAACGAAGGAAAACGTGACTCAATTACAAAAAAATTTAATGACCTTAATCAAGTTTTGGAATATTTAAAATATTTCACTTAAAAACTCCAAATTTATTAAGGCACTACCTTTTTTGAGCCTTTTCCCGACTATGTTGGGGTCGGCTTCCAGTCTTACCGGATGCAGCTAAATACCAGTGTTTTACATGGAGCAACTGCCTATCAGACCTCCACAACCCAGATACTAGGTTACACGATACCCCTTGGTAAGACTGGTTGCCAAACTTTCGGGCTTCTGACTACCCGTAACGACTGTCAAAGATCTACAATTGACAGCTGGGCCCAACAGCTTAACGTGTTATCCAAGGCACGGAGAGTGATAATTAATTTATAGGGGGTCATCCTATGACTGTATTAATTCAAGACACGATCTATTGTGTGCCAAATATCTAAATCCGTTAAACAGTTTACGCATGATTGAGTAATACATATACAAATACAATCACAAAATTCCAACTTTTATATTAAGGATACACTAAAATTACATTATAATGATTACAAAAATATCTTATCATTTGTACACGTACACGTGTTCTTAAAATGTAAGTCAAGTATCCATGCTATCTTAATCCGTGTCATAGAACTCCCGCGCAGATAAGGCATGGCGTGATTCGGGGCTGGACAGGAAACATGCGTCAGAATTCGTTAATATCCTGTGACGTCACATCGTTCGAGTGAGCGAGACATAGTTGAATTAAACTAGGCATTTGTAATCGTAGATTAGTAGTCGTCAATTTGGACTATTTTGATAACGCTGGAATATAATGTAAAGTGTCAAAAATTGTTAAAAAAAACAACTGAGTATTTGAATGACTTTATAAATTCATAATGGACTGTTGCAAAGAGTATAATAGAAAATGCGTTTTTAGACATGGCGTGATTTTACATTTTATTTACTTGAAATATTAAAAATACTTGACACCCAGCCCAGGGATCGATCGTAGGGGGCCTCCAAATCTTTTTTACTAAACATATAGGTACTTCGAAAACGTATTTTTTTTTAAACCATTTAATTTTGCCGACCTGGGCCCCTGATAGACTTAGTCCACCACTGCTACCTAGTAACAAATTATCATAACAACCTCCTCGTTTTCTTCAAGTCGATTATTAATAGTCTGACCGTTTTTTCAGTAAAAACTAAAAAAAGAACTCTGAAAAATTGGTTTCAGATCTACCTACCGATATTATTTCCAGCCAGTTTTTACACTTTATGGAAATCAAAAAGTTTCCATTTGCAAAAAAAAATGCATTTTAAAATTATTATCATAATTCAGGACTAAAAAGGGTCAATTATATTTTTAAATGGTTGAATTCATGAAATTGAATTTTCTCATACATAGGTAATATTTAAAAAAATCTGAATACTGATACTGAATACTGAGTTCGTACGTTTTCCATTTACGGTTTATTCCACTCAGAGTAACGACGCAATTGACTTTCTGCTTATTATCTATTCTGTGTCATCGGACCTCCTAATCGTACGACCTACGTCGATCGGGGCGGCCAATCTCAAAGGAAGTCAGCAAACTACGCAGGAATTATTACAGTGCACAAGACGTGTGCGCAGCACTATTTCGACACAACCTGAGAGAGATCAGCGCAGGTAAGGAGGATGAGTAGTACCACGGGTATAAATAAATATACTATCGACGTGATGATTGCTGAGCAGCTTGGGTATATTATGCTCACGGAAATGTTTGAAAGCCGGGGCCAACAGTTTAACGTGCTATCCGAGACACGGAGAGTGATAATTAATTTATATATTTTATTTAATGAACTTTTGTATAAAAAAAATATATAAGCGCGTCGTAGAGCCAGTCACTACAGTCTTTTCAGGCTTCTCGGGGGGAAGGGCGGTAATTAATTGCAAATAAATCCAATCCGAATCATTGTTCTAAAAATGGGTACCAAGAATGCAGTGATTAATGGATGTATTATGAAAACATCCAGTAATTTTACATCAAGAATGTTTCACTACTATTTTAGTACGCTTCGATTCCCCGAATGGGTAATTATGAGTTCGGAATGAGTAGCGTCAGCAACATTAATTGAGTCGATGTTTAATTTTGACTCTAATGAGTCGCTCGTGGTACTGTAGTACCGTGATTGTCATGATCACCAAGCTTGGTCAAGCTATTCTTAACCTTGGTGATCACTTCAGTCCGTGGCGCGACCACTTGTGGCATTTCGAATAGGCGTTTACGTTGTAGATTTTATTTTATATTGCTTTCTATGCTCGATATATGCCGAAGGCACGCACTAACTACGCAAAGAAAAATATAACCTTTGAAGGAGCACATCTTTTCAACAAATTGCCCTCTAACATAAAAAATTTAAACTCATTTAATGGTTTTAAGTGTCAACTCTCCCGATATATACCTAATTGAAAACTTTTCACCTTCCAGCTAAGGCTATGGAGTTATTAAGTGAGTATTCGGTGACTAATAGAATTGTAAACTGAAATGTTTTCTTTTATATTTTCATGTAAGTGGCATTGTATTGTCTTTAAACATAATTATATTAAGCCCATTTGCTGAATAAACAAGTATTTCTTTCTAAAACGGTGAAATAAATCATCGTGAGGAAACCAGCACACCTGAGAGATTTTTCAACGGTGTGTAAAGCCATGTTAAAAGCTTATGGGTGGTTTAATTTCTGACATCAGGTTGTTCATCAACCATACGATAAAGATGAAAGAAGTAGCACTAATTATTATTATTATTCTTTGGCAGTATGCTCTATCTGTACCTTTATAGGGACCTGTTAAAGAATAGCTGTTAATAATATTATGTATATAATAATTGATTATCGACATTCAATAATTCGAAGTTTTATTTCTTTTCTCTCAAAAATTTCGAACCATTTGATATTTCGATAAAAAATAAATAAATCAGCCTGTAACTGTCCCAATATAGGGCAAAGGCCTCTTCTCATATTCGTAATATTTTAAGAGTCCCTCGATTTTTGAATTATCGGGAGTCGTCTGTATATCTGGTGAGATTTCGAGAAAAAAAAATTTAGAAGCAATGACGTGGCTGTTTTTTTGAGGTCAGTACTTGTTCTAATTATTTCTATAATTATGTTCACCATCCTGCTAACCATACCGACGATAGTATTCAAAACATGGTCAGTAACTTAGTACCTAAGTTTTATGCCCTTTACGGTGTCGGGGCGTTAGAAATTAAGAACAGGGGCACAGATTACTAAATAGTTACTGAAAGTCTATGCGGCGATCTTTTTTTTTATTAAAAACTTGAGCGCATTTGACTGGATGAACCTTTCAAATTCAAATTCAAAATCTTTATTGCATTCCACAATATGTCTCAGGTGGTAACTTACTAACTATGAGATGATCGTGGACCCTGTCGGGCACAGCAAAAGTTATTACGAATCACCGACTCACTGAGAGCCTCGGGCCTCGTTGGTCTAGTAGCAAACGCGACTGCTGAGCCCGAGGTCTTGGGTCCTATCCCCGGGTCGGGTAAAATGTTATTGGGTAATGGGTTTTTTTTCTTTAGGAAATTCTCTGTAGCAGCACGGAGTCTGGGATTGTGCCTGGTTAATGGTAATAAGCTCTGGATAGGTTCCATTTAGGTTCCGGATAGGTCCCATTTAGGTTCCATATAGGTTTCATTTATGTTTCGTTTATGTTCCGTTTAGGTTCCATTTAGTATCCATATCTGATTTATCTTTACACTGGTATTTGTTAGTAAAATTTACGCAATATTAACAAACATTATCACCAAATTTCAAGTTTATAGGTCAATAGGTACTTAAAAAAATCTTCAGAACAAATTTTGGAAAAAATTAACAATGGTGGCTTCTCATACCTTTGTTTTCCAATATTTTTTAAAACAAAAAATACAGAATATCCGGGGACAGCGATGCGGAGGAGTTTTTTGACGCCTAGCGCCTTATAAGTTTATTTTATTTATTTTAGTGCTTTTTATTTATTTGTATTTGACTTTAGGTATATTATGTATTTAATAAGATTGTATAATAAAACTATAATTAATTTTATCAAATTACGTAATAAATTAAAAAATACAGAATTAACAGCAATTCGAGAGAGTGTGAGTGGCATAGTCATTCAAAGGATTCGATTCCCGCACTGGACAAAATATTTTTATAATCGACAGATGATAATTCTAGATTAATTATCACTCTCCGTTCCTCGGATAGCACGTTAAGCTGTTGGTCCCGGCTATCAATTGTGGATCTTTGACAGTCGTAACGGGTAGTCAGAAGCCCGAAAGTCTGATAACCAGTCTTACCAAGGGGTATCGTGTAACCCAGTATCTGGGTTATGGAGGTCTGATGGGCAGTCGCTCCAAATAAAACACTGGTATTCAGCTGCATCCGATAAGACTGGAAGCCGACCCCAACATAGTTGAAACGGCTAGGCAGATGATGAGATGATAATTATAGCCACGTTAATTTGTCGGGTCTGATAAATAGCAACTCTAAGCTACATAAAACTGGAAGTTCAGCGCACTTGCAACATCCCACCTACTAATAGACTTAAAGAATTATAAACCAAATAAACCTCCTTGATATTGAACAGACCACATCTCTCAACGCTGTTCACCTATCAAGATTTAAAAAAATAAACAAACTTTTTTACATACAAACGTTTTAAATTAATTGTTTTATTTCTGGTAAATGCGCACACTGCGATGAAAGATCAATGTGTACGCCATCTTGTGGTGAAAAAAAGAAAGATTGATTGTGTTAATTTATTTTGTTCATTGGCGTATTAATTATACCAAGTGTCTATTTTAGCTCGTGGAGCAAGCGTGTGTACCTATTTCTATACCAATGGCATCTGAATTTAAATTGAACAAATTAACACCTAAATAAAGACAGATTTAACATAGCGCGTCATCTAAATTAGAATTACCTTAAATTAGATGCTGTTTGGCAACTGACCACACAATGATTAAAAAGTTCTAAAAGCGTGATTTTACAACCAACCTTTTAATAAATAAAATTGCATTATTATTGTTTATCCATTTTGAACAGATGACTGCTGTTTTGTTACAATCCGAGTAAACATTTTGAATAATTAGTACAGCAATTAGCAAAGATGGCTTGTAAAGAAAATAACAATAATAAACACTTTTATAATGTTTATTTTCCTTTTTATTATCCTCAGCTCTTAGAAAACCATTTTTAGATCGTCCAATAAAATATTACGTCACAATGATAGAATGGATAAATAAATATAAGGTATGTTAATGTTAACAATCTTCTTCAATATTCAAGAGCATAGTAATGGTAACAATTTCATTGGAAAATCGTATTTATTCATATTGAGTGCATTGTCCTAGATTAATAGCTAATTGGTTACTTTCACGAAGAATAAATTATAATAATAATTAAAATAATACGGCGCGAATAGTGAGGAGGTTCCTCTCTTTGGATCCCTAACCACCGGTAGCTTGGACCCTGTTCCCAATGCCGGTTGGCTCTTACTTTTTATATTTTTAAATATATATGTGTTATTTTTTTCTTTTTATATGTATTTATATATATGTATATTTAAAAATATAATAGTAAGAAAATAAATAAATAAATGGAATTAAAATAATAATAATAATAATTAAAATATGTCTAAGTATTAAAGGTCACGATCACGAGGCATCGTAGATTGTACCAAGTCTAACAGCTCACTAATTTTCCGATAGCGCTCTATAGCAGATTTATACTTCTCCCGCAATCTAGACTGTGCTGACGAATTGTTTGTAGATTCCCGTCGGTAAATATTTTAAACATTTTGTACCATACTTTTGCTTTTTATCAAGTAGTTGAAGTCGACTTTAAATCTATAGGAATTAATATCGGAAATTTTAACAGAACCACTTTCTAGATTTTTTTAAACCGAAAAAAGAATACAAAGATGTCCTTTTTTCTTTTTGATCTTGTTGTATATTTTGATATTCGTGTTAGTCCTAAATAAATATTATTCTTTCTATCTCATTCTACGACCCACAATTATGCTAAAAATCATGTCAATCCGTAGCTGCGAACAAAAAAGACAAACTAACGAATACACTATCACATAATATAATAATAAATAAGTAAATAATATAATAATAAATAAGCTATATATTAAGATTAGTTCTGTGATCCAACAGACAAACTATAGATAGATATAGTTTTGTTGGACATTTTGATATGTTACAAAAGGCTGTATAATTTATTAACGATCTATCTTATAAATAATGTTAAAATTAATTATAATTTTGTTTTTTTTTTGTTACAAAAAAAAACAAAAATCAAAATATTTTTATTCATATAGACCATTAGACACTTATGAATATTCATAATTCTAATATTGTTTATTATAAGAGTGACTCTAATTGCCAGTTCCAAGGGCAGCCTACCCTTCATGGAGAAGAATCTGGCAAGAAACTCCAACACAAAAACTACAATGTACCTAAGTATTTATCTTTAAATAAATAAATAAATAATAATAACATTATGTAGTAGTAAAAAAATTTAAATACTAAACACTTAACACATTCTCAAATTAGTTCTTTATGCATTAGGCGCAACAAGGCGCACGCACTTCTTAACTACGTGTCGCTCGCCTCGTTGCACAAATTAATGGGCCCAGACATTCTACCATTATTAGTCTATGGTCATACGAGTCTGTCGTCACGTACGCATATCCGACCATTTTCCTTAAACCTCTATAGCGATAGGGCCCAGGTACTTCCTACTTCCATGTTTTAAGAATTTGTGGAATTATGTTTTTAATTATTGTTTTAGCCTTGAAGGTAATGTTGTTAGAAAAGTTTTAAGTATGAATGTGGATGGTTATAAGTGTAGAGGGTAAAAAAATGGCAGGATTGTATTAAAACTACATGGATAGAAAAGTTATCGATGATATGACGGCTTATAGAAATTCAATGAACAGAAAAGAAAACCTTTCGCGCTAAATATAAATAAAATAAAGTAAGTAAGTTTATCAATTTTTACCGGATTCAAAATAATAATTGAATAACTGTTAACTTTCGTTTTTTTTTGTTTTGCTCTGTGCCTCTGAAAGCACGTTAAGCCGTTAGCCCCGGTTGTCATGAAGATCTTTGACAGTCGATATAGGAAGTCAGTACCCTCATAAAATCCTGACAACTTATCTAACCTTAGAATATCGTAATGCCCCCGCAACCCAAAGGCAAGATATGTAGGGGTCAGATAGGTAGTCGTTCCATAATAAATAAATAAAATAAATTAGCCTGTAACTTTCCCTATGTAGGGCAAAGGCCTCTTCTCATACAGAGAAGGATTGAGCATTAATCACCGCGCTAGCTCACTGCGTGTTGGCAATTTCAGACTATTAAGCCCAGGTTTGCTTACTATGTTTTCCTTCACCGTTAGTCAGTGGTGTCTTAGAATATATCTAAGAAAATACATATGACATTGAAAAAGTCACATTGGTACATGCCAGGTACGAACACACACCCACTTGCTTGTAAAGCGGGTCTGTAACCAACGCGCCACCACGACATAGTCGTTCCATAGAAAACTAATATTGAGGTAGCTGCATCTGGTTAGATTAAGTTTGGGAATAATAAGGCTAGGAGGATGTATATGTTATTTGTTAACTTTTCGTGCTAAGACAGAAGAGAGTAAATTTCAGCCCACTCAAGTAGCGCCTGCGCCGCTTTAGTAACAAAAAAAACTGAAAGCCTTCATTATTCGATATTCAAATTTAATGTCTACCTTTTTGCACGATGCGTAATTAATTCTGAAATTGTACCACAGAATTTTTATTTAAAATCGAAAGAGTACAGAATTTTTTTTTTCTCCGCTCCCAGAAATTCATAATATTACTTTCAAATAGGTACGATACACGGTCAAGGCAACAACTTATGCCACTATAAACACGAGTTTTCAATAAACTCTCCTTAAATATCATAAATAGGACTGCCTCGTTGGTATAAATACGAGGTTCTGAGTTCGATCCCCGGGTCGGGCAAAGTGTTATTGGGTTTTTCCATGGAGAGATTCTCAGTAGCAGGACGGAGGCTGCAATTATGTTCAGTTAATGGCTATTAACCTCGCTCTCTATTACATGGGACTTATAACATAGCCGGTGAAACGTAGTTGCATACACCTCTGCCTACCTCCTCTGGGGAATACAAGCGTGAATCTATGTAGGGTCTTATTTTTCAAGAAAAATACTTTCTTTCATTAGGTAATAAAAAAAATTAAAACAATCATTAAAATTCCATCAATTCATCATTCGCTGATAAACCATGATTTGGATTAGGAAACATTTTTTATCATCGTCCCTCTACGCGAGCGAAGCCGGCAAAACATATGATTAAATAAAAAAAGGCGAAATATTTTTTTTAAAACTGATTATCATGAAAAGTCCACGTTTCTATCCACATTTAGTACATTATTACGTAATATGACCTCCTGATACAATGAAAAATAGTTCATACATTGCTAATACTGTAGGCTGCTGAAAAATTCATGAAGGAATTGAAAAAAAAAAACTATTTTTATTTGATACAAGATGAGAAGAGAGGAAAATCATGTAGTGCGAAGAGTATTAGGATTGGATGTGGATGGATACAAGAAAAGAGGCAGACCTAGGAAGAGATGGATGGATTGTGTGAAGGGTGATATGGCGAGAAAGGAAGTAAATACTGAGATGACGGGTGATAGAGATGTATGGAAAAAGAAGACATACTGCGCCGACCCCAAATAAATTGGGAAAAGGGCAGGGAGATGATGACAAGCTATTTTAAAGATGTCATGATGGCTCTGCTTACGGACCCGCTTTGCATGCACGTGGATGTGGGTTCGAACTAAGCATGTAAGTACCTACTATCGCGGACACGAACGGTGCACCACTTTGCTATCGTGCTAAGATGCTACGTGCGTAGGGGCGGCTAGCGCTACGTTCAGACGCTGGGTGCAAGCGATTCTAACCTTAAGAGTGGTGCAACGGCTTTGTCCACGAAAGTATCAATGTGACTTTTTCAATTCTTAGTTAATTTAAGACACCACTGACTAACTGTAAAGAAAAACATCGTAAGGAAACCTGGACTTAATAGTCTGAAATCGCCAACACGCAGTGAGCTAGCATGGTGATTAATGCTCGATCCTTCTCTGTATGAGAAGAGCTTTGCCCTACAGTGGGACAGTTACAGGCTGGTTTATTTATTTTAATGCATACTCTGCCTCGGAAAGCACGTAAAGCCGTTGGCCCTGCGCCTGATCTCTCTCCGGTCGTGTCACATTGCCGTCCCATCGGACTATGAGAGTGAGGTAATAGAGAGTGCATCTTTATGTGCACTATACCTAATATCTCCTGCGTAGTTGACTAATCTCCGTTGGCGTTGAGATGGTCAGTTCCGTTCTGTTCTACTGCTCTTGTTCTACTAGTAGAACAAGGCAGAATTTACGTTTTTTTTTCGTTATTCTACTGGTAGAAAAAGTGGTGATCGCTGTGACCGAAACTCGGTCAGGAGGACATGATTATGATTATGAAAATAGTGAAAAATATTTACCAAATCTTGTAAAATGGACCAAGTGCTTAAAATCATCTGCTCCTAGAAATGTATTTTATAGACTCACGCCTGTATTCCCCAGAGGGGGTAGGCAGAGGTGTGCAGTACACCCACGTTTCGCCGGCTATGTTATAAGTCCCATGAAATAGGAGGCGAGCCTATTGCCATTAACCGGGCACAATTCCAGACTCCGTGCTGCTACTGAGAATTTCCTAATTGAAAAACCCAATAACACTTTGCCCGACCCGGGGATCGAACCCAGGACCTCGTGCTCAGCAGTCGCGCTTGCTACCACTAGACCAACGAGGCAGTCGAAATGTAGAAATATATAATACATATATATAATATATATATGTAGAAATAGTAATGTAGAAATGTATTTAGTTATTGAAATTTTAATACTTAAATCGTAGTGAGATCAGCAGACAGCTGCGACCTAGTACCATGGCCTAGTACGACCAGCTGCAATATAGTAGGTATCACGGTTTTGCAATGTTGGACATAGAAAATTCCCATATAGGCCATATAATATGCCTGTATTTACCTGGGTTTGATCCCCGGGTCCAGCAAAATGTTATTGGGTTATTCCCTTAGAAAATTTTTAGTAGCTGATGATAAAATGGATAATAATTGATATTTTAATGTTGTAATTAATTATTATGATTTTCGGTATAAGATATTGTTTATGTTATGTTTCTATAATATATAATAATAATATTTATATAATATATAATAATTTTCACTGAAAATGAATAATTCTATTAACAATAGTAATTTTTTCATGTAATAATAAAAATATTTGTATACCTTTCATGGTACTTAAAACATAGTGATACAATACTATAAGTTCTATCAAGTTTTACACCTATGTTTTACAAATAAATTATTTAGAATTTAGAATTTGAATTTGGAGATCGGAAGTATGCTCGGTTCAGGATTAGGACCCTGAAAAAAAAATACTTTTCAAATTTAAAATGAAACTTACTGTACTTACCTAGGTACACGAGTCAATGTTTTAAACATGATAAAAGTCCGCCATTTTAAGTAGGTAATTCAAAACATTATTCAGATAAATTTCATTGAAAGTAAAAATCATGGTCTTTGGTGAAAAAAAAAACAAATCACGTTTTTAAAGAGCAGTTACATTCACGTGTAAGGAAAAGTCACGTTAAATTTTAAACAAAACGTTTCTTTCTTTTTTAACAAGGTTAGTTTTTTGAGAATCGACCTTGTTGTTGTACTATTAAGGTAGGTTTTTGTTCTTGAGTTAGGTACATCGGTAAGTTTAATATAAGGTCAAACTTTATTTATGCAAAATATTTTAGGAGATAGATATAAATTTAGGTCAATATGATGCTTTAGACTTAATAGTCTGAAATCGCCAACACTTAGTGAGCTAGCGTAGTGATTAATGCTCGATCCTTCTCTGTATGAGAAGAGGCCTTTGCCTTGTAGTCGGATAGTTACTGGCTAGTTTATTTTTTTATTTATAATGAACTATCGGTCTACCTCCTAAAATATTTTCCAAATAAGTCAGTATAACAAGTTAAAGACTGATTGGGCAAAAATCCAATTTTTCCAAAATATCAGATTTCTGTAACACTCCGGATTCGAATGGTATCTTCTATATTACCTTTACTGCTTGTAAAACAGTACCGAGACTGACTGACAGACTATGTATCTACATAATAAATTAGACAACCTAGTTTGAAAGTTGGATGAAAAATCAGAAAACCACGCAGATAAAGACGCGGGCGAAGCACTAGTCATTACTATTGTTGAAAGACAGAATCCCTAAAAAGTTCAAATCATTCTAAATTTGAAATAATTTTCTAAAAAACATTTTAAAAACCCGTTTGACTTTCAAAAAGGCGTGAACATTCGAAATTTACACAAAAAAATATTTAAATGGATTTCACAGTTTCCTGTTTCCATATCTACTTTTGAAAAAAGTTGTGGATTCACTGCCGATGTCTATGGTTTTACATATTTTAATCTAATCAAAGATTTTTTAACGATTTTATTTGACTTGGTTATCATAATATAATTTGAATACTGTTATTTAATGACACTCTCAGATATGACCGAAATTCGCTCAGGATGACATTATTATTACATAATTATTGTTTTTTTTTGTATTATTAACGTGATCAGGAAAAGTGTTAAAGGAAAAATTCTTTGCATTAAGTTTGTCCATCTAGGAAAAAAGGCGCGATAGATTCTAAAGAGCATCCCTTTGAATTGCGGGGGTAAGATTGACCACTTTGTACATCTACTACATAGGGTTAGATTAAAATCCGACCCCAACACGTTTGAGTAAAATAAAGCTAGAAGGATGATTAATTATATAATTTGATTAAGTAATCAAATTAAAATCCTTTTTGTTTTAAAAGTCAATGAACATTTGAAAATCCTATCCAGCTGGGTCGAGGGGTCGTCAAAACTGTAAATTTTAACCCTCAAATGGCGAGGTGATATTTGTATATTAACCTACGTCTCAATTTCGGAGTTGAGGGTTTCTGTACATATGACAACGTATATGCAAAATTTCAGAATGATCGGTTCATTGGTTTAGGAGTGAAAAGGTAACAAACAAACTTACTTTCGCATTTATAATATCTTACGTTATGTTAGATTTTGCAACAGTATGCCTCTCCTTGAAAAGCCTTATTTGTTTAATTTAAACATATCGTGTTACTTAATAATACTATAATAATTTCAAATTACATACTTAATTCAACCAAAAAGCCCTTCGTTATTAAGAAAATCTATTTTTGTGGTAATTTTACTAAAATTACCTCGGGTTTAGAGTTTCTATCACTTTTATGGGGTTAATTTAAGGTAAGTATTTCTCAGAATTATTTGTAGAGTTGTGCCCTTGAAAGGAAGGTATTTAATTCTAAATATAAACATAAGTCGTTGGATCACTGGATGTAAAAAAAAGAAAAAGAATATCAGTTGCTCAATCGGGGAAAGCATCATGATGAAACCAGCACACCTGAGAGATTTTTCAAAGGTGTGTAAAGCCATGTCAGAGGCCTACGGGCGGTTTTAACTCTGACACCAAGTTGTTCATCAACCACACGATAAGAAGATCCTAATTGCGTGATAAAGTTTTTTTTTTCTGCAATAAACAACCAAGTATTTTCCTGATCTATAATATAATAATACCTAATTACCTACATGCAGCGAAAACTTCGAAAGCCTTTCTATGAATAAGTGTGTGAATGTAATAACAAAGACAAACTTGTTTGTTTTTTGTATAATAGAAGAAAAGGACATAAGATTAAAAGTAAACAGTGCAAAAAGCTAAAATTATTTATGTGTTATAAATCCATTAAATTAAAACATTTGTTACGACTACTAGCGCCATCTCTGGACGTAGACGGAAACTACGATGTGTGACGCTAACGAATCAAATGGTTTAACAATTTTTAATTCATTCTCTTAAAAGCAGTGATAGCCTAATGATATGTCCGTTGATTGACACCTCTGATTTTACGTAAGTTATGTGCGTATTATTATTTAATTAATTATCATCTGCTCCATGCCTCGGAAAGCACATTAAGCCCTAGCCAGTGGCGGCACAGGAAAAGGGGCGGCATTCACCACGATTTTTTAAATTTGGAAATAAAATAAAAACCATATCGTAGATAATGTTAGGTAGGTACCTACGTGCCAAGCAAAACCACAAAGTTTGCGAAAGATAAGAGGCGAAATTAAGTCATTGACAAGGAACGATTTATGGCTATTAAATAAAAAAAAGTAAATAAGCAGGCCTATGCCCAGCAGTGGACTTCTTCTAACTGAAATAATGATGACGATGCTTATTTTTATACTTACTTGCTTGCATACTTACCTGCATGCTTAGTGCTTACTTGCACGTGCTTGAATGCTGGTTTGCTTGCTTTACTGCATGCCTGCCTGTATGCATGCATGCATGCAATCAGACAAAGAAACTAGTAAAATAACAACAGATATTACGTAGGCAACTTATTTTTTTTATGATTGTAAGACAAATATACAGATAATTAAATAATCTGACTTTTAAACCCACTGAAAAACGTTTGGTTGTAAATTAAATCGTTCGGCTAAATTTTCGAAAAGAAAAAAAAAATGGGGATTCCCCGAAAACAATACATGAGTAAAGCCGTATCAATATTTCATATATTAGTATGACTCACGAAAGTTATTACCTATTCTAAATAAAAAAAATAATTAAGTAATTAACTATTGATGTTTCGTTGACCGTAAATGTCACTTTACTCGCTCGATCTGTCAAGAGAGCAATAGATTCAAATTATTTTTTCGTAATTTGACAGCTTGAAGAATTGACCCCACTTTACACGGCCATCCTGTCAACTGTATGGAGACAGCTTTTTAGAGAGTAAATTATTTTTCATCAAGCTCGTAAAAAGGGCCATTGCATGCTAGACAAGCGAAGGGTAAATGAAAAATACGACTCTAGGGCGTAATAGATTTATTTTTAGTCCATACCGTAAAATGTACTTACTTTCTTCAATAAAATTATAAGAAAGCAAAAAAAAATTAGTTTAGCATTTTTGTGATTTTTTTTTACACGTACACATGATAGCTTATTAAATATAATTATTTAAAGTTAAGTATCAACTGATACGGATGGGATATATTAAAGTAATTATTTTAGTGTTGCTAAAATCGCAAATTGTTCTCAAGCTAAAAAGGATACGCATGCGCAGTAGACATCCGCGTAGAACCGGCCATTTGGTTTATTATTTTCCAAAATCTATTTACAAATATTGTGCATTATTTACTTAGAAGTAGGTATAATGAAAACTATTGTATGGCACACGGGCGGTACGACAATTATTAACCTTGGACCATTATGGCGTCCTTTGATAGTAATTGTCGCCTTAAACAGAACTTATCCACCACCATTAAAACGACAACTTGAAAATTAAAAATATTTTTTAAATACACAGTGGTACAAAAATACCCCTTCACACATCGATGGGTTTCGACCTCGATTTCGCATATTATCATAAAAAAATATGGTAATTCTTACGTTCTAGAACATGGCTCTTACAAATGGGATACCTCCAAGGACTTTTGCATCTGGTATCCCAAATAGGCCTCTTTAGACTAAAAGGGGATGAATAGCACACACGCTTTCATAATTAGGTATTTATATTAATAACTTTGCTCCAGACAGTGGTCGAAACTTCTCCATATTACATAGTTATATATAATATTATAAACTATAGCATTATTTAGTGTTAACTCCTAGCGGAATAAAAGGGGGGCGGAATGGGCGATACGCCCCGGGTCCCCGAATGGGGGCCTAGGACCCCAAATCTCGATAAGTCGTATTACTAGTAAGTAATATTTTGGCCGCTTCATAAGTTCCCGGGACTAGCTAAAATTCCCTTTTTTTGTGACCGGGGAGAGTCAAAAATATCTTCCGCATACCGCACATCCGTGGACGTGCGGATATATAGGGCTCGCACCCACTAAAAAAGGTTTTTTTTTTAACGTAAAACGGTTTTGTCATCGAAACTAAAGCTGTGTACCAAATATCAGATCAATCATTCAACAGACAGGGGGTGAAATATCGATTACTAAATTTGTATCAAATAGTAATTAATAGTTTAATAATACCTACTACTAATTGTTTTAGTAGTAGTTCTATATCAAATAATAAATAGGTCAAGCTAAAAATCATCTCCCCCCTGCGTGTTCCTCGCACTGTATCGGACGAGGCCGGGTACTGCAAAGCGCTTCGCAGCCCCGTCCAATACCTACCAGTAAGGCCTGACGATAATTTCAAAGACTTAAAAAAGGTTCTTTATAAAGTCCATTAAACTCTCGCTTGCATAATTTTTCAAGGCCATTTTTTTAATCAATTATTTTCTCAGCTGTTCTTAGTAACAAACCTAGTCGTTATCACCGCATACCGCATTAGTTTCAAGTATTACAAAATCAATTCCTATTTGTGCAGTAGTTGCATTCCATTATGGCATCCTTAGCTAATTTTTGCATTAAAAAAAATAACTCTAACCACTATATAGATAGCCTACTGCCAAGTCAAAGATCGCCAAGAAAAATCAAAGTCGAAGATCAAAGATATTAGGCACGCATGCACGCATCTTAATCATATGGTTGACGTACAACCTGGTATCAGAATTTAAACCGTCCGTAAGCCTCTTCTTCTTCTTAGCGTGTCGATGACAATCTAAATTATGTCAGCCCAGAACTGGGCTACGAGATTGGCGACTCCAGTAGCGTCCATCAGTTCCTGTAGAGAACAAACGACAGGGCATGCAGGGCAAGATATTAGGTAAGTGCCGTAAGCCTACGACAAAGCTTTACACACCGTTGAAAAATCTCTCAGGTGTCCTGGTTTCTTTACGATGTTTCCTTTACCGTTGGCAAATGATAATTAATTTCTAATACGCACATAAATAAAAAACGTCAGAGGTGCGTGCTAAGTTTCAAACCTAGACTCCAACGGTCATACCACTAGGCTATTAAAGCTATCTTTGTAAACTAGATATACTGAATAGTTATATTTTAAGTACATGTACAACATTACATGAATAGCACTGACAGCCTAGTGGTATGACCGTCGACTGACAAGTCAGAGGTCTCGAGTTTTGACTTTTCGTAAGTTATGTGCGTATTATAAATTAATTATCAGTTGCTAAAACGGTGAGGGAAAACATCGTGATGAAACCAGCACACCTGAGAGATTTTTCAATGGTGTGTAAAGCCATGTCAGAAGCCTACGGGCGGTTTAAACTCTGACACCAGGTTGTTTATCAACCATACGATAAGAGGAAGATTACATGTAAAATATTGAAATGAGTCGTGACAGTCCCACTTGTTTTAGTCGTTTCTAAGAATGAAAGAAAGAAACCTACATACCAACAATTATGTAAAACTGTGCCACTAATGTCTATGGGTCTATTTACAAAATTTGCAGTGATAGCCGTAGGTACAACAGTTTGACTGGCAAGTCAAAACCTCTGGTTATTCGTAAATTATGTGCGAATTATAAATTTATTATCACCTCCTCCGTGCCTCGAAAAGCACGTTAAGTCATTGTCCCCGGCTTTCATGAAGATCTTTGAGTAAAAAAACCCTCATAAATCTTGACAATTAATCTAACTTCAAATTTCAAATTATCATACCCCTTTGGGTTACGAAGGACAGATAGGCAGTCGCTCCGTAGAAAACTGATATTCAGATGCATTTAGTTAGATTAGAGGGCGACCCCCAACTAAGTTTGCGAATAATAAAGCTAGGAGGATGATGGGTCTATTAACAAAAAAACTAGTTTAATTGGAGTGTTTACAGCTGAACATGCTGAAAAAAATATTTATATTTATCATACATAATGAAATAATAATAATTAAAAACAGCTCTACTGAATATATGACGTATGAAGACCTTCTTTACATCATACTAGCTGATCCCCGCGACTTTGTCCGCGTTAAATTAATTTTTTTCAGAATTAAGTATAGCCTATAGCACTCAAGGATAAAGTAGCTTCTTATTAGTGAAAGAATTTTTAGGATCGGATCGGTAGTTCCAGAGATTACCCCTAACATACATACATAATTACATAAGTACTTACAAACTTTACCTCTTTATAATATTAGTATAGATTGTTGAAACTGCTACTGGTTCATTTACCCTACATACATGTCAGCAAGATGCCTATCATTTAGATATTTTGCTTCTTAAAAGAAAAATGCCAATTTTCCCTGAAATAAACTGGGCATTGTGATGAAATTGCAACATAGGTACCATAAATACGGAGCAGTTTCAACTTTCTTTGTTCATTACAAAGTCGGAATGGGAATACGATTTAAATTTTCATGACGCTCGCAGATCATTTGCGTTTGCGCTCCCGCGAACGCCTATATAAGTTTCTGTTCAATAGTAAAATTTTTCATTCACCGATCAGATCGACCGAATGGTCCGTCTCGTTTACCCCGGCTCACAACTAGGCGCTTAGTGATTCGAAATTAGAACTGATTATTTTTTAATTTTTTATTTTTTAAATTCGTTTCTGTGATCGTGGTTTAATTTTATTTGATTTATTTTTAATTTTACAAAGTGCGATTTATCGGATACGCGCACCGGGAATTTTGACAGGTAATTTTGTTTTATTTTGTGTTCCATTTTCTTTTTTGTAGATTATAGTTTTTTTTTTTCATGGAACGATTTGTTTCTGAATTAGAAGAATATTGTGAATTAGATCCACAGTGGACTTCGCAAAATAACTAAAATCATTTCGTGTAAAACACCAATAAAATATTTTTTGCTTATTAATGAAATACCTACTGAACTCTTAATTCGTCAAAGCCCACAAATGAGACCACATTTAAATCGACGTTATCAATTTCGCCCGTACCGATTGTATGTACCGGTAAATTGGTTGATTGTAAAATATATCCAAATAAAAATTCAATTTTAACTGAAAAAAGAAAATTCTTATAATAAATTTTAAGTAAAAATAAACTCATAGTTATCTAATCATTACCGCATTATCTAATTTAGTTCCTATTGTATTTTTCTATCAAGAAACACTTTATAACAATATAATATGTATACTCTGTTTATTAACAAATTGGGTGCCCGATAAATTGCTGCAAGTACGATTTTAATGCGCTTAATCCATTATACAAGCAAGAAAGACGACTGCCTTCTCCGGGTCTATTATTCTGGTCCTGTATTTAAGGGTTGTTCGCTGCTGGTCAAAGTTCTTTGTCAAAAATCACTTGTCAAAAATGTCTGTCAATTTAACAAAATTAAATTTTTCCTTTCCTCATGCCACAATAAATTTGTCCAAGATTTAATCAAATTTCTTTGTCAATAACCTACACGAAAGTTTAAATCATTAGATTAGTCTTCACCGTGCTTAGATTACGCGTGAAAGTGTCTATACTGCGATAAAAGCTGCGATATCATCCACAACCCTTGCTTATGCCAGCCCGGGCTGAGTCTGTAACCATAAACATGTCCCTAACTAATCAAATTCAGATCTCAAACCCTAGCATGTCCCCAAGCAACGCCCTAAGTCGAGGCCCGCGTCCCATTAGGGAGCGCCCTTAGCTGATGTTGCTTTAGGTGGCTTTAGCTGGAGGCCTTTTAGGTTTCGCTAGAAGTCCGATTAATCAGTCTAAGCTTTGGAGCTATGGAGAGAAGAAGTAGAAAAAAAATGCTGAGTTCACTCACTTATCCCGTGTTGGTAGCTCACAGAAAACAGTGCGTGACAAACGCTAGTAAAACTTCGATATGGCTAATATGGCCTCTTGTGCTTTCAGGAAGTGTTTTTATAATACAAGAAATTCCAACAAAGTGAAAGTGTTACTTTCATGAGTAAAATACAAATCTTTTTCAAATAATTAATAATTAGGTATATTAAATTTAATAAGCTATGTGCTTTATCATGTAGAAAAATTCACAAATAAAAAAAATTAAGTAAAATACATTTTATAAAATAGTTACTAATTACGTAAGTACTTACCTATTTTTAAAACCAAACTTTTGTTGCTAATAAAAATTGTGTATTCATTGAGAACCCTGGAGTGCAATATTCAGTATGAGTGTGCAAGGCAATTCTTATGGTTCTTCAGATGTCGAAAAGACGTAATAATCAAAAGATATAATAATTATGTCGTTTTGTGTATCCAGTCCGGTGACAACGACGTAAACAAAACACAGAACCAATATCGCGCAGACGCGGTATCTAACGATTTTAATCTTTATCCGCAGCCATTTTTTAAAATTATAATCGAATGTCGAACTGTCAAATTGATCGAGCTGTCAAAAATCTTTGAAGAAAATTAATCAAATTCTCATTGGCCAAAATCCCATGTGTCTAACTGTCCTAAGCTCTGTAAAAACAATTTTTAACAGTATGAAATTAGATTACGTGCGCGAAAAATGTTAAATATCTTGCTCTAGATACATTATAAGTTCATTTGATTGTTAAAGAACCTATATATGTACATAAACCAGCCTGTAACTGTCCCACTGCAAGGCAAAAGCCTCTTCTCATACAGAAAAGGGTCGAGCATTAATTACCACGCCAGCTCATAACGATTTCAGGTTATAAATTCCAAGTTTCCTTACGATGTTTTCCTTCACCGTTAGTCAGTGGTGTCTTAGATTAACTAAGAAAGTACATATGACATTGAAAAAGTCACATTTATCTTTGCCAGATTTGAGCCCACACCCGTGCTTACAATTCGGGTCGCTCAGTAAGCAACGCGCCACCGCGACTTTTCATATTTTATGATAAACGTATTTTAAGTTGTACAAGGCAATTTTGACAACAATATATTTTACAAAAGACTCAGTAATTAATATTTGAATTATAATTAGTAATTCTTGATGTTTATTAATTACTAATATCTATATAATCTGTGTTAATATACAGAAAAAAAAACTGAACTTCGTAATAAGTTCCTGAGTTCAAAAGGCGCACGCGCAAGCAAAAAGCGACGGCTCTACAGATCCGAACTCTGAACAATCCGAAATCGTTAAAGTTATATTTAAAATATTAATAGAAAAATGGCGGGTATTTAGATATTAACCCTCGACACAAAAAAGGGGTGTTATGAGTTTGAAGTATTATATATGTCTGTCTGTGGCATCGTAGCTCCGAACGAATGGACCTATTTTGATTGCTTTTTTTATTTGTAAGGTGACTTGATCGAGAGAGTTCTTACCTATAAAAAATAAGGTTTAATTGTGTTGTGTGTTTTAAAAGAACACAATTTTGTCTACCTACCTATTTAAAACATATGAATTTTTTTTTATTAAAAAACAAAAAACCCGACTGCTTTTAAAAAACAAACAAACTTACTTTCGCATTTGGGGAATTAATATCTGGAATTACATAAAACGTCACAATTATCAGACATCAATTATGTAAGTAAGTACTTACAATGGTATTTATTTGACGCATTATATTTTATCATTTTTCTACGTGACTTATAAACAATCATCGGCATTGTTGGCTTATTAGTAACATAATTATCAAAAGAAATATTTCATGTCGTTACGGGTAGTCAGAAGCCCGAAATCTGACAACCAGTCTTACCAAGGGGTATCGTGTAACCCAGTACCTGGGTTGTGGAGGTCTGATAGGCATAGTCACTCCATGTAAAACACTGGTATTCAGCTGCATCCGGTAAGACTGGAAGCCGACCCCAACATAGTTGGGAACAGGCTAGGCAGATGATGAAATTAATTAGCCTGTAACTGTCCTACTGTAGGGCAAAAACCTTTTCTCATACAGAGAAGGATCGATGATTAATCACCACGCTAGCTCAATGCGTGTTGGTGATTTTAGACTATGGAATCCAGGTTTCCTCACGATGTTTTCCTTCACCGTTATTCAGTGGTGTCTCAGATTAACGTTTTACCACGGGTCTACTTGCGTGGTTAAATTTTTTCCGGGATAATAACTATACCTAAATTTTGCAATTTAAAAAAAAATAATTAAAAAAAATTAAATGAAAACACTCGATGTGCCGTGTGGTTTCCGGCCTATGGATAGAACCACCCTTACCTACTCGTCCCGCGGGTGTCGTAAGAAGCGATTAAGCTAGTTAAGCAATCATCTGCTACTTACTGCGATCGCCAACCCGCTTGCCCAGCGTGGCGATTATGGGCAAATCCAATGAGCGCACAATAGTGGCGCGCATTGAGAGAGACCTATGTTCAGCAGTGGACTAATACAGGCTGATGATGATGATGATGATGACTCTCAATCAAGTTACCTTTCAAATAAAATAAAAAATCAAAATCAGTTCGTCCGTTTAGGAGCTATGATGCCTCAGACAGAAACACAGATACACAGACACGTCAAAGTTATAAACATCCATCTTTTTACGTTGGGGGTTAAAAAGTGTTACATTAGTTCATAAACTACCTCTATGCCAAAAAATCACGTAGATTTAAAAAAAAACAGTGTGCTCAAACCAAAAATCGATCGAAATACTTAACCCCCAAAACACATGTAAGTATCTAAGTAATAAAATTTATCTTTAACTTTGAACGTAAAAAAATAAAACGTGGTTACGAATGTTACGATCAGTTAACTTCACTCAGTTATCTTTAACAACTCCAATTTTTACTTCCTGTAACCACGTGCAGATTGCGATAAAGAATCGGTTTAAATGAGGTAAACGCGCCAATTGTTGGCCGGCTAATATTTTTACTTTTGGTAGATTTTCTTATAAGCATCAATCTTGGGTAATTTTACATTATATACATCCCCGTCTGCACTGATAGCCTAGTGGTATGACCGTAGACTGAGAAGTCAGTGGTCTCGAGTTCGATCCTAGGGCACGCACCTCTGTCTTTTAGTAAGTTATGTGCGATTATAAATTAATTGTCAGTTGCTAAAACGGTGACGGAAAACATCGTGATGAAACCAGCACACCTGAGAGATTTTTCAAGGGTGTGTAAAGCCATGTCAGAGGTCTACGGGCGGTTTAAACTCTGACACCAGGTTGTTCAGCAACCATACGATAAGAAGAAGAAGATCCCCGTCAAACTTATAACACCCCTCTATTTTCGTCGAGGTTAAAAACAAACCGACCCGGCTAGAAAGGCGCCTAAGCCTGTGACGTAGGGTGGCATTTGCGCATAGAACACTCGGGTCTAAATGTTCCTAGATACATAAAAACACGTGGAATGCTTTTTGGCCTCTTTAATTGATCTCGGTTAATAAACAATATATTTTAAACGCTACTATTCAATGAGAAAAATCGCCCTGCAGCTGTCCTGGATTTGTAAATAGGCCGTATAGGCCGCGGCCTAGGGGTGGCAGTGTCCTAAGGGCGGCGGATTTTAGAGGATGCTTACCTACTCGAATTTAGATGATAAAAGTCAAACAAGTTAACTGGTTTCCTCATGGTTTTTCAAAATCAATCAAAATATTTTTATTCATGTAGACCATTAGGCACTTATGAATAGTCATAATTCTAATATTGTTATTATAAGAGTGACTCTAGTTGCCAGTTCCTAGGGCTGCCTACCCTTCATGGAGAAGAATCTGGCAAGAAACTCCATGGTTGCTCTTTTAAATATTTTGACTAATTCATTCGTTTTAAATTTAACTTTAGTGCCTTGAACAAATGAAAAAATATTATTTTATTTTGGAAAGGTACATGGGGGCCGGAAATAAAGTGGCCTACAATCATAAAAAAATATAAATCCGGCACTGCCCTGCAGGCAACTTCACGTCCTTAAAGATCCGTAGCGCTTTCTTCATTGTATTTAGTTACTTACAAAGCAAATAATGTTATTTATGATATATTTTTTTAATCTATTTGTTTGTCGAGGCTTGTGTCCACAAAGTGGAAAGGTCAGACTCATAAGTTTGCTTACTAAACAATTGCCCACTTAAATAGATCAATTAAAGATTAGAAAAAACAGATTTATAAATAGCTAGCGATTTCGTACGCGTGTTACATATCGCTACTATTTATATTATACGTAGGTATACTTACCTTCCCGAAGAAATACTCCAAATGTTAATGAAAACCGTATAAAAACCTAACCTAACTTACAATTAGGTACTTCATAAGAAATTTGAAAAAAAAAGCAACTGGTACGGGTAGGATTCGAACCCACGATCTTCGAGGTACCGTGTCGACGCTTTATCCGCTAAGCCACCGTATCTATGTTCAAATTCCACCAGTACATAAATAATTATATTTAATAAGCTAACTTACGCAACATAAATGAAAATCACAACATCTAACTACTTAGTTTAAGTTATTTATGAATAGGTACCTAACATAAAAAATAAATGTGACGTCGACTTCGATTTATCCATAATTTGGCCCCAAAACTTGACTAGCATTTATCCTGTCTTATCGTATTCTTCGTGTCGTAGGGAAACCCCGATGACTAACTTATTGAAGATTACAAGCACGTAAGAGTGAACTGATACGCAAATAATATCATTACGTCAGTATTGTAATCAGTAAACCGCGTGGGTTTCAATACTAATGTTTGGAAGCTATCTTAGAGACTTTGTAACACGACTTCTTAATTTTTTAAAGATGTTTTTCTCTATTTTTTTTTTATTATTTAACGGTTAGGTAATGCACTTATTTTCGTCTAATTTCTTCCATTTTAAAATGTATCCGGTACCTAAATCTTCAATCACATAGAATATACGATAAGCCTTCAATCAATTCATCACACATACTATAAAGTATAAAACAAAGTCGCTATCCGCCGTCTGTCTGTCCCTATGTATGCTTAGATCTTTAAAACTACGCAACGGATTTTGATGCGGTTTTTTTTAATAGATAGAGTGATTCAAGAGGTATGTTCATGTGTATAATACAAGCATATTAGCGTAACCGTGCGAAGACGGGGCGGGTCGCTAGTTTTTAATATAATATTAACTTCATATCTCACTCTTCTCGAATAAACAAAATTAATAAGTACCTAAATTGTGTTTCTCTAGATAATATTTTTTTAATACTCTATTTCTCTGATCAGTTTCGAAATCTTTCTTACTTCAGAACGTTTAATATTACGATCAAGATTAACTCTCACATAATCGCATCCTTAAAACTTTAGCGGGTAACAACTCATATCAGTTATTATGCAAAAATAAATTGATCCTAAAAGTAAGACACAAAAAAACGTAAAAAAAAGCGATAACTCTCATTCAAAACTTAACACACCTCGTTTTAAAACACCAATTTCGTACAATAAACTGCGCAAATAAAAGATTGGACACCAATTGTGTACCCCACCTTCATTTGGAGCGGTTGCTAACCGGAAGAGCATAAACATTCTTTTAAAGGGACCATCTTTACGACTTAAGCGAGACTTAAATGTGAATCATGTTCATTTCAAAAGATTTTTTTTTACAAATGTCACTTTTGAAGTGTCAGTAACTTGGATTTCTGTGAAACTTTGTGTTGCGATGTTAAGGAGATAAGATTTGAATGGTCTTGAAATATTAGTGCAAAGATTTGGAAAGCGTTTCGTTGTTAATGTTGTGTGAAATGTTTCAAGGTATTCCCCGAGCGCACTCCATACAAAAAAAGATTAATCTTCATTTAAATATAAGGTGCTTCTAAATTATCTGCCACGGTTGCAATGGGAGAAATTATTGGGTATATAAATTACAATAGTGAAGAAATTTCGTACCCCGGAACAGTAAAAAAAAAATATACCATGGAGCAGAATTAGACCTACGCAATAAAACGCAGACAAAAGAAAAAAAATATGACGTTAGATAAAAAAAAACTTTACTATTGTAATAGAAATAACCAATATTATCTCCCATTGCAGCCGTGGCAGATAATTTAGAAGCACCTTATATAACCCTTTTTTTTCTACCTGGTGTCTCTGTAACAGCTCTAGGGAGCTTGAACTGATTTACCAGACTTCTAGCTAAAGCAATTAAACTAAACCTAAAGCAACAGCAGCTAAGGGCCCCCTAATGGGACTCGGGCCTCAGCTTAGGGCGTTGCTTGGAGACGCGAAACACGAAGAAAATGATAATTAATTTATCATACGCACATAAGTTACGAAAAGTCCGAGGCGCGCCTTGGGTTCGAACCTAAGACCACTGGCTTAACTAGCGCGCTAACAGCTGTACTCTCGAGCTTCTGACTACTCGTAACGACTGTCAAAGATCTACAATTGACAGCCGGGGCAAACAGCTTAACGTGCTATCCGAGGCACGGAGAGTGATAATTAATTTATAGGTAATACACACATAACTTACGAAAAGTCAGAGGTGAGGCCTTGGGTTCGAACCCGAGACCTCTGACTTACTAGTCAACGGTCACCACCACTAGGATAACACGTCATTAATTATTTAAGTAATAAGTAAGTCAGGAATTATTTTTAGTAATAAAATATTCATTTCTTTGTTCCAGATAATTCCACAACTTGAATCTCTGCAGTATTACCTATTAAAAAGATATTGTCGACAATGTATCTTGTACTTCTAATTACGGCGAGTGCCCTGCTCGGCTCCAGCTGGTCGGCTAATGTCAACAGACACATGAAGTTCCTGTCAGATCTAGAACATAATATTATTGAACACAACGATGATGGTGAGTATTCACATAGTACATTTTCTCGAAATTTATTAGTTTGAATTTGTGAGCTTTGGGAAATTAGCGCCATCTGTTATCGAGTAGCCGCACTATGCGCAGAAAAATAATTTAATTATTGTAGTGTGAATTCAAGGGCTCAATTTTATTAGCAAGAAAGAATTAGGTCACTTGATTTTGTGTGGGGAATTAGTAGATGTAATAGTTAAATAAGTAGATATAATGGGACTCGCATCGACTTTAATCTGAGTGTGAAATATAATAGTCTATGACTCTATGGAATAAAGCATAATATTAATGTTTTTTCAGTTAACCCACAAAAACAACAGATGAATTCCCGGCGATTTTTAACTATGACACGAAGACCAGAGACGACATACGCGCACTCTAGCGGCGAAGTGATAGAACTAACGTGTGAAGCAGTCGGGGCACCAGCGCCATCTATACACTGGTTTAAAAATGATGCGCCAGTTTATGAGGTAAAATAGAAATATCTTTACATTTTTGAAAGTCGCTCGTGTGGTTTTGAGTTCGATTCCCAGATCGTATGAATTTGCTATAAATGTATTGCATTGAAGTATCCCTGTTAAAAAAATGTAAATAGTAACATTTTAAAGTTAATTTATTGTCTATTTTGCCAAAACCTCCATTAAGTAATTAAGTAAGTAATAGTTATACTTACGTAGTAACTATTTAGTAATCTGTGATTATACTGTCATTATTTGAGAGAGAAACAAATATCCATTAATGTATTTTTTTATAAAAATAACTTAATCTTTCTATATGTCTCTAATCAGATTACTGAAATGGTGTACAATAAAATATATTCTCTCTGTAACTTTAGTTTTTCTACTCAACACAAGATGGCAGCACAATCAACTTTTTTTGCTTTTATTTGCAGTACGATGTGCAATCCAATGAACTCATAGACAGCAATCCAAGTTCGCTCGCTCAGGTCGTATCAACCTTGATAGTGACGAGGACTAGCGGCCAAGATGTGTATACTTGTTTAGTTACTTCTGGCCAAAAAACTGCCAGAGCTGCGACCATCGTTTATAGTA
This sequence comes from Protodeltote pygarga, assembly GCA_936450705.2. Classification (NCBI taxonomy): domain Eukaryota; kingdom Metazoa; phylum Arthropoda; class Insecta; order Lepidoptera; family Noctuidae; genus Protodeltote; species Protodeltote pygarga. The sequence goes on from OW388274.2 coordinate 1,079,243, forward strand.
CAGGTAAGGTATCAAAAGGATTCTTTATAATAAACTTATTGAAATAAATTTTCTCAAAAAAACAATAATTAAAACCGTTTTATTATTAAATGAAATTATTTATTTATATAAAATTACTTCAACTCCACTACTCGTCAACAGATGGCGCCACCGCACTGTCGGAGCGGGTAAAGCTTTACCCCTTAGAGCCTCATATTGTGGTTTCATACGAGATGTATGTAGATACTATAGGAAACAACATAGTACTGCCTTGCAGGGTCAAAGGTCATCCAAAACCTATTGTGACGTGGAGAAATAACAAGGGTATTGTCATCAAGAAAGATCCAAGAATGAAGGTAAAATTACAATTTCTCATAGTTTTAATACAGATTAAAGAATGTAACCGAACTCTCTCTAATTGATTAATTATTATTTTTATTATATAAAATCCATGGTGGCAACATTTGCATTTAAAAAAATTAATTATGATCTTTCTAACAATTAATTTATTAGTTCAACTATTTGCCAAGAGATGGCGTTATAAGAATAGTGGCAAAGCGAATAGCTTTTTCTAGTTGTTCTCGGGATTAAATCCCGCTAGTGATCTTTTTTTTTTCTACAAATCTCAAACAATGTTCGCATAGTATGCATAAATACTTTGTAAAAATTTGTTTGTTCATCACCACTTATGACCACTGTAATTTTTCCCCAGGTGCTTCGATCAGGCGAACTGGTGATATCTGCTCTAAGCTGGAGTGATATGGGAGAGTTCTCTTGCTTAGCCTCGAATGCTTTCGGATCGCAAGCCGCTAAAACATTCGTCTATCCCGCTAAAGTAAGTTGACATACACTAGCCTTCAAAGCTTAGTATACAGGGTTATTTGTAAAACACCGGCATCCTGAAAAGGGGTCATTAAACTCATCATTATGAACCACTTTTACTATGGGACCAACCCTAAAATCGTAAAAAAAAATCAGCTGTTCCATACATTTTGTTGAGTCATGTGAACATAAATGTATCGAACAGCTGATTTAGTTTCGTAAAATTTCTTAAATTTTTAATTTTCTTAAACGTCTTTTCTTTCTTTTTTTCTTTCTAAAATACTTTGTTTTGTTTCAGGCTGGATAAACAAGCAAACAAACAACAAGCGTCGAGTATACTTAACTGGATGTTCCTGATAACAATTAAGTTTTTAATTAGGGCTGTTCCACACTGCGCAGCCAAAACGCTGCGGTTTTCAACTTATACACGCTTCTTATAAAACAGTATTACAGTTGAAATAGCTGTCGTTTAATACCGTCAGATACGACTTGTATTTTACATTTAATAGTGTTTCTTACAGTATTTACTTTCTTAAAATTTTAAGGCAAATTTTCAAATAATTTTATGGAGAATAAAATTTGATCGAATAAATTCAATTTTCTTGTGGTTACATTTCCTAAGAAATTATTGCATTTTTTGACTTCAAGTTGTTGGTTGTACACCAGATCCTTTCTACAGTGATTAAAAAATCTTAGATTTTCTCATTTTATTGCTAATATTACTAGCCTGCTTAGTACGGACACTAATAATTCTAAAACTGCTATAATGTGTTGAAATGATTGTGTAGGTATACAATACAAAATACAGGAAACGTTAAATTAAATATTAGGTAGGTACTTAATTGTTAATGCCAATCAATATAACTATTGTATAATTGCAACACCTACAGTTAAGAAATGTATTTTTTCAATGGTTTCTGTGAACGAGCATAGTTATTTTGTCTTAAAAGCTTGTCCTTTTCGATATTACCGTCATAATAACAAGTAATTGAGCTGATCTACAACTGTCACTTTTATAAGTGTTAATTTCTCCTACCAATTAACAAGCCTAATAATTTTACCGGCGGCAGGACCGCCGAGCGTTTCGAACGCAGCGTTTTTCCGCTCGTGTTTTACCCCCTTAAATCGAATCTGCCTATTTTTATATTAAAATATTACTCTATTAATAATTGTTGATATTTTATTAATAAATAAACACTAATGTGTATTAAAATCCGAATAATATTGTGTTGAATATTTAAATTTATTTTATGTTTGGGTACTTGACATATTTTTTTTACAGATAGTAGCTACTCGAATATAAATAATATAAGTTATCTGTGATCAAATATTCATATACACCTTGTTGATTTAAAGACCAGCCAAATTCTAGGAGGTAATAAGGTCTATGAAACTGAACAACTTTCACCAAGGAACATAATTATAATATACCTAGGTCGAAATCTGAAAACGAAAATTCTACTTCTCATACAAACGTGAGTCACGTGACCTGTCAGTTTGTATGAAAAGTCAACTGTCAATTTTTCTTTTTTTGAGAAATTCTTTGGGAAAAGTTGTTCTTATCATAATAACTATACTTTTTTTTACTATTTTGATATTTCTATGATCATAATAAGCTTGAAAGTCTAAGTACCCAAATAATTGATCGATTTTATTATTATATATACCTAATAATTATTGTAGACTGTGATTAGATATGTACCTACAATAAAAACAAATAAACTGATGATTTAATGTTATTTTTATTAATTATACCTTCCCCTAATTAACCAACTTGAGCGAACCGGAAGACGCAGCGTTGGTAGGCCTCCCACCAGGTGGACCGACGACATCGTCAAGGTCGCGGGTAACCGGTGGATGCAAGAGGCAAGTTGTCGCTCATTGTGGCGTTCTATGGGGAACGCCTTTGTTCAACAGTGGACGTCTTTCGGCTGATGATGATGAAAAAAAGGAGGAGGTCCTCAATTCGTTCTTTTTTTTATCGTATGGTTGATGAACAACATGGTGTCAGAGTTTAAACCGCCCGTAGGTCTCTGACATGGCTTTACTCACCGTTGAAAAATCTCTCAGGTGTGCTGGTTTCCTCACGATGTTTTCCTTCACCGTTTCAGCGAGCGAGTGTTAATTAGTTTCTAATATGTACCTAGATGAATCCGAAAAGTCAGAGGTGCCTGGGTTTCGAACCTAAGACTTTGACTTAGAAGTCCAATGGTCATACTATCATCAATCACATCACTGCACTTAAAACTCTACCAAAACTCTAACAAAAGTCCATCCTATCGGACAGACCGGACACCAAGACGTTTGTCCGGAAAAGCATCTAAATGTCCGACTTATCCGGACGCTGACAACCCTACAGGTAATTTAAGCCAACAGACGCCCCCTAGCGACCATTACCTAGAATAAACGAGACAACCATTACTACAATATCATTATTGAATATCATTTCACATAAATATTTAGGAAACATTTAACATAATTAGGTACAGTTAATAACTAAAACTATGAATATTATAAATCAGTAAGTTATTAGTTTAAGAAGATGATAGTAATGTCGTGACAAACCAAATTACGTATAATATATGCAAGTGGTGTAAGTCATAAGCTGAAGCGAAAAGTAATCAAAATATTTTCTTTCTACAAATTATATATATTAGTAGTAACTAGCGACCCGCCCCGGCTTCGCACGGGTGCAGTATACTCGTACATAAAAACCTTCCTCTTCAATCACTTTATCTAACTATTAAAAAGAAACCGCATCAAAATCCGTTGCGTAGTTTTAAAGATTTAAGCATACATAGGGACAGAGAAAGCGACTTTGTTTTATACTATGTAGTGATTTAGTAAAAAATTATATTATAATATATATGGACCTGTATTTCCCAGAGGGCAGAGGTGTACATGCCTAGTACACCCTCGTTTTGCCAGCTATGTTATAAGTCCATGGAGTGCCGTCTCTGTCTAGTAAAGAAAATTTAATCGAAATCATCCTCCTAGCTTTATTATTCCCAAACTTGGTTGGGATCGGCTTCTAATCTAACCAGATGCAGCTGAATATCAGTTTTCTACAGAGCGACTGCCTATCTGACTCCGGCAACCCAAAGGGATACGATATTCTAAGGTTAGATTTAGATTGATTTTAGATTAGATGTCAGGATTTTTTTTGAGGGTACTGACTCCCTATATCGACTGTCAAAGATCTTCATGACAACCGGGGCCTCTTATATTTTAAGGCGCCTATTTAATCGTATGCTAATTTATCACCTTAGTTTCTTAATTTTTTGTAAACCGCTTGCGTCTGTGCCTCGCACCGCTTCACCGGTACTTAACAAGCTGATCGATATTCGCTTGCGCACGACGCGACGTGTTGCAACAAGACACAACTTAAACACACTGAAGATACCATAATCATCATGTAGGAAGCATGTGATGACGTCACTTGATGAACTGACTTACTAACCTCGATGGTTTTTTAGTCATGAAGTCTGGGCTTGATATTAAAGCTATTGAGGGTCCCAAACGTTGCCAGTAGGGTTGCTATCCGTTCGGATTTCCCCGAATTTGCCTTAGTCTAGAGGGCGCGAGGGTTGCCAGGCCCAAAAATAGAAAAGCCGGACACAGGTTTATAATTAGCTGGACGTTTTGCCCTTTAAGTCAAGAGTCAATAGGATGAAACACAAAAAAACCTCGACACTAGATCTCAAACCTCCATTGCAACCAAAGCTCGACATTGCAAAATATACAGGGTTATTTGTAAAACACCAGCATCCTTAAAAGGGGTCATTAAACTCATCATTATGAACTACTTTTACTATGGGACCAACCTTAGAGTATAGAGTACCAACCCTGAAATCGCAAAAAAAAAATACAGCTGTTCCATACATTTATGTTCACATGACTCAACAAAATGTATGGAACAGCTGAATTTTGATATAATGAACCATTCAATTTATTTTTTTTAATTGCAATTTTTTTTGTGTCGTTTTTTCGTATTTTTTTTAAGGTGTGATACCTGAAAATGAAAAATAACAGAATATGAAATCATTAACCGACTTCAAAAAAAAGGGGGAGGTTCTCAATTCGTCGGAATCTTTTTTTTATTTTTTTTTATTTATGTATTTTTGCTATTCGTCTTGCTGTATGTGTGCGTCAAGGCCCTTTTTCTCAGAAACGATAACGAAGGTACCAAGTTAAAATGAGATATTATTGAAATCTCGAGTTGCTGTAAAATATATAAGACTAGTTAGGTATTTATATGCAATAAAAAGATGGTGCTAAATGCAAGAACCATAATAAAAGGATTAATGTGTTAAATACCTACAAGGTACCTACAAAGTAAAATCGTGAGTCGACTCCTGATAGCCTAGTGGTATGACCGTCGATTAGCAAGTCAGAGGTCTCAGGTTCGAACCCAAGGGGGGGGGGGGTGCGAGCATGGGAGAAAGTATTGGGTATATAGATTACAATAGTGAAGAAATTTCGTACTTACCCCAAACAGTAAAAAAAAAATTGGAGCATGGAGCAGAATTAGACCTACGCAATAAAACCCAGGCAAAAGAAAAAAAATTATGACGTTAGAAAAAAAAATACTTCACTATTGTAATATAAATAACCAATATTATCTCCCATTGCAGCCGTGGCAGATAATTTAGAAGCACCTTATATAGGTAAGTATGCGATTAGCTACTATACAAACACTGAAGTTCGAAATTCTTTGAGTATTCACTCACTCAGCGTCACACTCACTCAGCGTCACACTCACTCAGCACCCCACTCACTTAGCGTCTCACTCAGCGTACCACTCTCTCGCTGGAAATCCTAACCTCAGAGGCAAACTTACAGCTACGTATTCAATCTAACTCATCACTAGTCCTAGTCCTATGCAATAAACATTTCTCAACGTGCGCACGAGTCGCTATTATGACAATCGATTCGATAGCAACCGTAATCGATCCATCGGTATCTCACATATTCGGAGCAAGGTCTTGTATCATTGAATCAAGAAATCACTCATCCTTTCGCTTGATTTACACCAAATGGAGGCTTTATGGCCTATAAAACAAATTACTCTAGGCCTTAAATGTTCTAGAGCCCCTTAAATGTGAAGTAGGATTGCCAGATGATCAGGATTCGTCGGGATTCTCTGACCTTTCACACGATTTCCAGACTCCCGACAAAATACATAAAATCCCGACAACTTCCCGAATGTTTATGCAAACATCCAAATGCTGAGCTGCTGAATCCAAAAGCTGCTGAGTTTCTTTAATATCGGGAACTGCACCAGCTGATTAAAAAGGCCTAATATTCTATAGATGAGAACTTGAGGCGCTGGTCTCCAATCTCAAAAAGCCATCTGCACCCAACTCATCCGATTATAGTCTGGCGAATGATTGCGGATTTATTAGTAGCGTAGGGTAAAGTTAGAGAAACGTAAGGGTAGAGCAGGGTAGGGGTAGAGTAGGGTAGGGGTAGAGTCAAATCAAAATATTTTTACTCATGTAGTACATTTAAGGCACTTATGAATTGTAGTCATAATTCTAATATTATTATAAGATAATAAATAATAAATTGTTTATAATAAATTGTTTATTGCATAACTTAAAGTTACATTACATTAGTATATCTGGAGATATCCTTTTAAGCAAATGCTATGCTTGTGTTAGGATATAAGAGTGACTCTAGTTGAGTAGGGTAGGGGTACAGTAGGGTAAGGGTAGAGTAGGGTAGGGATAGAGTAGGGTAGGGGTAGAGTAAGGCAGGGGTAGAGTAGGGCAGGGGTTGAGTAGGTTAGTGTAGGGTAGAGGTAGAGTAGGGATAGGGTAGGGGTGGAATATTGTAGGGTAGAGTAAGGTAGGGTAGAATAATCAGCTAGTGTATAATATTTAATATTAGTTATATGAAAACGTGTACCTACCTAGTACCCTATTACCGATCTACTCGTACCTTACTGTCTATCCCTTAATAGCTAAAGCGTGATAATATGCAATAATTTAATGGACAACCCACGATGTGGCGAACATTACTCGAATTAAACGATGATTGCAATCGAATCACTATCGGTATGCGTCAGATTCATTACTTTTACACGAATCTTCATTTAAAATCGATTTCATTAAATCGGATTGCTCAATCTGTATCGAGGATTCGCGATCTAGATTTCTTGGAATTTTAGATTGGTATGCATAATTATGATGTCACGCCTATTCCCCACAGGGCAGAGTTGCCTTGATTAAGCCATGATAGCCTAGTAGCATAATAGTGCCGTGTGGTTTTGGGCCTAAGAATAAAACTACCCCTACTAGTCCCGCGGGTGTCGTAAGAAGCGACAAAGGGAAAGATCCGGAGGAAGGGCAGCAGCATCCTTCTGTGTAACATCAATCATCTGTTCTGCGATCGCCAACCCGCTTGCCCAGCGTGGCGATTATGGGAGAATTCCTCCAATGAGCGCACAATAGTGGCGCGCATTGGGAGGTCTATGTTCAGCTGTGGACTAATACAGGTTGATGATGATGATGAATAATGGTATGGACATTTCTACTGACCCAAAGGTTGACTGGTAGATAATGCCTCAAGGCATTAAGTCCGCCTTAGGTACCAGCTTTGTACATGAAGTATAAATAAATAAATTTCTATTACCCGCTACTTTGCCCATCTTAATGAGTTGCAAACTTGCAAAAGTCCTTCAGCTTAGAAGCAGGGGCGTGCAGTTCATATAGGCAAAAATGCCCTGCCTACAGATACGACGCAGGCGACGAATTAGAAGCCTCTGCCCAGAGGGGGTTAGCTAATTAATTTATAATGAACATGATCCCCCTCATGACCTCAGAAATATTTTGATTTAATTACGCAATCCAGCCTCACGTGAGGTCGTATAGTAAGTAAAAATTCAATTAAAACATTATTATATATATCAGTAGCAGTCACGATTTAGTTCAACACGATCTCTTGCGTTTGCGCATGTCGGTCAATAAATCATTTTATGGTATTAAAATGTTGGGCAATTTGCTTGGATTTAACTGTCTCTCCTATTTTGTTAATAAATTGTAAAATTACGCATATTGTTCTACTGGCCTAGGCAGAGGCTTATTACATACATCACTCATGACTCTAGTATGTTTTTTATTATAAATTGAAGTCACCCACCGCGTTTTCTATCGTCCATCTAGTCTCGAAAATCATGATTAGAATTGAAATCCTAACCAGATGCAGCTGAATATCAGTTTTATACGGAGCGACTGCCTATCTAACCTCCGTAATCCAAAGATGCCCTGGGCTCCCGATCCTGGGGGACCCCCAAATCTCGATAAGGGCCGAGCGTACAACATTTTTATACAAAATGTACAATTACAAAAACTTTAATTTTTTAATACGTACCTACCTAAACCAGTGGCACCATTTAGTTTGACCGCCTGGCCTCTGATAGGCTTAGTCCGCCAATGACCCGATACAAAAAATTTATACACCTACAGCTAGAGTGGAATAACCTCCCGGCGTCTGTATTCCCGGAACATTACAATTTGGGGATCTTCAAATCAAGAGTGAATAGGCATCTTAAAGGCAGATGTGCTCCATCGTAGACCACAGCGCCGCTTACCATCAGGTGCGTTCGTTGACAAACATGCCTTTACATTATAAAAAAAAACGTGCTTAGGATCGGACTGCCCTTCTAAGCCTTTCTATTTTGTGGCGCTCCTAAGCTTAATTAATAGAAGCTCTTGTAATGATCATTATAAACCGTAGCTTTAATGGTCTAAGCTTAACTAAAGACCATAAATACAAATACAGAAACGATACGTACTATTTCTAACCAACCTCGTAAAAGGAGGTTTGCAATTTAATTATTTATTATTTTATTATAGACTCACACCTGTATTCCCCAGAGGGGGTAGGCAGAGGTGTGCAGTACACCCACGTTTCGCCGGCTATGTTATAAGTCCCATGTATATAGGGGGCGAGCATATTGCCATTAACCGGGCACAACTCCAGACTCCGTGTTGCTACTGAGAATTTTCTAATGGAAAACCCCAATGACACTTTGCCCGACCCGGAGATCTAACCCAGGACCTCGTGCTCAGCAGTCGCGCTTGCTACCACTAGACCTACGAGGCAGTCAATTCAATTTCATTTCAATGCGGTTTGTTTTGTTTTTACACCAATAATTATTATGTGCGGTGTGGTTTCCGGCCTAAGAGTGGAATCATCCCTACTCGTCCCGCGGGTGTCGTAAGAAGCGACAAAGGGAAAAATCTGGAGAATGGGCAGCAGCATCCTATTATAGTAATAGCAACCATCTGCTACTGCGACCCTACCTCTTTTTCTCACCATTCTTTCCTGAACTACCACAAATATTTCAAGATTAAAATTAAACAACTCGGTCCAGCCATTCTCGAGTAGCGAGACAAACGAACAGCAATTAATTTTTACATATGTACAGAATGTTGCTTTGTAAGCCTACCAAATTTTAGGAGGTAAGTATATGAAACTGAACAACTTTTTCCAAGGTCGAAATCTGAAAAAAGAAAATTGATTTTCATACAAAGTGACTAGTCACGTGACTCACTTTTGTATGAGAAGATTAATTATCATTTTCAGATTTCGACCTATGTTCCTTGAGGGAAGTTGTTCAGTTATATGGACCATAATACCTTCTACATTTTGACAGGTTTACAAAGCAACAATCTTTATAAAAATTAAGTACTGTTCGTTTGCCTCGCTTTATCTCGAGAATGGCTGGACCGATTTTTATGATGATAATAGAATGATTTGTGAACGACGCATACGTGCGTTGTAGGACAGTATAATATCATACAGTATGGTAACTACGTACAAGCGCTCGAAACGGCTCACTCACACAAACATGCGTAATAATGCGTAACGACGAGACTCTTAAGCGAACGTCGCTGTACTCGCAGTATCAACGACGCGTCGTTGCGCATGTTTCGAGCGTGTATAAGTAGTTACCATACTGTATGATTATTATACTGTGGTTGTAGTAATCCTACTGCATTACCTATGACTTACGAGGAGCCGTAGATACGTTATTGTACCTAAAATACGAAATGTAGTCCCTATACCTATCCCGTCATTGTGACATGAGTACATAACCATAACTCCTTCGCATACATTTTGAAATTAATCGTCACCGCCATGATTTAGTGAGCTATACTTAGGCAGTATTTCACGACGATCGTGCGAGCAACCTGTCGCCAGAGCGCGTTACTAATTCTGAATGTTTGGCGTGACTTTACTTATGTATAATGCGCATCTATCACAATTATTAAGACTAGCTTCAGCTCGCAGCTTCGCTCGTGGTTTGTTGATAAAAAAGTAGCCTATATCCTTCCCCAGGCTTCAGAGTCATCATCTGCCTAGCCTTTTCCCAACTATGTTGGGGTCGGCTTCCAGTCTTACCGGATGCAGCTGAATACCAGTGTTTTACATGGAGCGACTGCCTATCAGACCTCCACAACCCAGATACTTGGTTACACGATACCCCTTGGTAAGACTGGTTTTCAGACTTTTAGGCTTCTGACTAGGTACCCGTAACGACTGTCAAAGATCTACAATTGACAGCCGGGTGCTATCCGAGGCACGGAGAGTGATAAGTACCTAATTTATAAAATGCACATAACTTACGAAAAGTCAGAGGTGCCTTAGGTTCGAACCCGAGACCACTTACTTGCCAGTCAACGGTCACCACCACTAGGCTATCATGACTCTTTACACCCCAGGCTTCAGACTATCCACATCAAATTCAGGATGAAAAACCGGTCTATCCACACTCATAAAATGTATTAGACATACTTAAATTTAAAATTCAATTATGATTAGAAAGACTCGTGGCGCCATCTATTAACGATATTGTTGTTTTTCTCGGGATAAAAGATACTCTATGTCCGTTTCTGCACATCTGACAACGTATTCGAAAAATTTCAGGACGCTTGGTTCAGTAGTTTAGGCGTGAAAGGCAAGCAAACAAATAAACTTACTTTCGCATTTAAAATATAAGTAAGGATTTGAGATTGTGGTTAAAGAACTTTATTTTCTCAAAAGAAATCCTAATAAATACATCAACATTTTTATAAAGTAAATACTTTATTATGCGCGCCACTATTGTGCGCTCATTGAAGGTATTTGCTCTCAATCGTCACGCTGGGCAAGCAGGTTGGCCATTGCAGTAGCAGATGATTACTGTTACACAGAAGGATGCTGCTGCCCATCCTCCGGATCTTTCCCTTTGTCGCTTCCTACAACACCCGCGGGACGAGAAGGGGTGGTTCTATTCTTAAGCCGGAAACCACACGGCATGACACAAAAAATAAAATACCTACTAGGGATGAAAAGTCCGAAATCTGTCTCGGCTGACACGCTATAGTTTTACATAGAGTTCTGCTTATGCCTCTATACACACAGTCGTGAGCATTTTGCCGTGTTTGATGTTCTAGACTTGTAAAACATGGACGTTTAGCTCACACTGAAGTAGAGCATACCTTCATTTATAGGTTTTAGGCGAATGAGGGGAACGGTTAGTTATATGCTCTACTTCCCTTTTTTAGAAGGGAATAGAAATTTTATCTATATAATATTATACGAGGACATGTCCTGACTGACTCATCACCGCCCAGCCCAAACTGCTTGAGCTAGGAAGCTTTGATTATTTTATATATAATCAAAGCTAGGAAGTTGAAATTTTTACATATTGTTAGGCTTACTAAGGAGACGTCGCGTCGTTTCAGAAATGGTTTTGCGAAATTTAATTCCCAAGTGGAGATCCAAGGTATCTTTGTATCGTACTTTGTATCTTTGTATCTGGATTGTTCACAACTGTATTTTTTTTTATAAATGGAATTTGGTTCTGCTTTTGAATTATGTTTATTTGACAGTTTAATTTCTTTTTAATTAAGTGGAGAAAATGATATCAGGCAAGTGGCCGCCGCTAAATTGATGACCATACAAGATTTATGGCATTTTTCATCACTCTTGCCAAAATTTCCGGCGATATGTTCTCGCATTCTTGAAGGATATTATTGTTGAAGGCTTCAAAAGTCTGAGGCTTGTTTACATAAACTGACTTCAAAAATCTCTACAAAAAGAAGTCAGGTACGGTTAAATTAATTTAATTAAACACACAAACTAATTACCTATTCTGCAAAAAATCGAAACAATTAAGAATTCCGCGGTCATGAGAAGTATCCATGTCTTGTTTACGTATATTCTGTATTTATTTACTTCACAAATGTTCAAGTAGAATAGCGATTTTCCGCCATTTGCAAAAATTATAACATCTTATGATAGAGTACTGACTCTTGCGCCACCTTGTAGATACATTTTATACGAGTATGTCACAAGTACCCTACATCTTATATCATTGGCGATGACGATCAATCGAATCGGTGATTAGACCTCGAGATCTTTAAGGAAGGGAGACAAAAGGGCATTGTTAACTCAAGGCGACCCTTAGAGTCATCACGCTTTTGACATTGACCTTAAAAATTTAAGTAGAGCAACGTTCTAGCCATCTCACTTAGCAGATGAGCAAGTTGCCAATCTCTCACGCACACAAACTTAACTTAAGGATGTACATACTTATGTACATACATTAAAAGTAATCAGTAATGCACATCACTATAAAAGCGGTCGGGAATCAATACGGTCATCATTCGGGCAACATCGGTCGGTATCGTTCGATGTTCCAAATTTGAATTTTGAATTAACGGAAAGTGAAGTGTTTTGTGATTGGTTGTGAAGGTTTGTTTCGAGTTTGTTTTTTGATACTTTAAAATACCTAATAATAATAGAAAAGTAATGATCAAAACCATTTTTTAAACATCAAAATAAGGTCATTAATTAGATACTTACCTAAGTTTTTACGAGAAAATTTGTAAAAAAAAGTTATTTTGAGCACGAGGTCCCTGGGTTCGATCTCCGGGTCAGGCAAAGTGTTATTGGGGTTTCCATTATGAAATTCTCCGCAGCAGGAGTCTGGAATTGTTCCCGGTTAATAGCAATAGGCTTGGCCCACAGATTATATCTGTAGGCTTCTCGTTCCTATGTTTTCCAATATTTTTTAAAAACAAAAATCTATCTATTAATCTACTCAACGAGGTCTAAACAACAATACCCCTTCGAGGGGGTAGGTCAATCTTTTTTTGCGCCCCTCTTTAGCTGTATAGCCCCTAAACACATAAAAAAATAATTTTTGATAATTTACTTATGGCTTTGGGTCAACAAGATGCTTACACTGAAAATTTGAAGTCTGTAGCTCTAAGCTCTGTCCCTTTGGCTTTAAACCTGTGTGACAGAAGACGAACAGACGGACACGTGAGTGACAACAATAGGGCTCCATTTAGACCCTTAGAGACGGAACCTGAAATTGAATTTTGGTAAAAGGAGCAAGGGGCCTTATGAGGGAGGCCTTTGTTCAACAGTGGACGTCTTCCGGCTGATGATGAAAAGGTGCAAGTGGTTACAAGACCTTTCAAAATCAAAATATTTTTATTCATGTAGACCTTTAGGCACTTATGAATAGTCATAATTCTAATATTGTTTATTATAAGAGTGACTCTAGTTGACTCTGATTCTGTGAAATTTAGAACTTTTATTTTTACACAGGTAATCGTATTTTGAGTAAGGAACAACATAAATACCTCAAAACATGAAGGTGAGTGTTAATTAAAATTTAACCCGATTAATTAAAATATATCATCTGCCTAGCCTTTTCCCGACTATGTTGGGGTCGACTTCCAGTCTTACCGGATGCAGCTGAATACCAGTGTTTTACATGGAGCGACTGCCTATCAGATCTCCACAACCCAGATACTGGGTTACACGATACCCCATGGTAAGACTGGTTGTCAGACTTTCGGGCTTCTGACTACCCGTAACGACTGTCTAAGATCTACAATCGACAGCCGGGGCCAACAGCTTAACGTGCTATCCAAGGCACTGAAGGCACGGAGAGTGAAAATTAATTTATAAAACGCACTTAACTTACGAAAAATCATAGGTGCGCGCCTTGGGTTCGAGCCCGAGACCTCTGACTTGCCAGCGTCAACGGTTAACCACCACTAGGCTATTACGACTCTAAACCTTAAAAATGAATATACTTATTTAATAAGGAACTCGCATAATTAACTGAATCGGGCTAGAGTCTAGCCGAATCAGTCACACGGTCGAAAAATCTCCCAGGAGTGCTGGTTGCCTACGATGTTTTCCTTCACCGTTTTAGCAAGTGATAATTAATTTCTAATACGCACATAAATCCGAAAAGTCAGAAGTGCGAGGGTTTCGAATGTACGACCTTTGACTAGGCAGTTGAACGATCATACCACTAGGCTATCACTGATAAGTTGCCACGGATTGCCACGGACGTTGCTATTGCCACGGATTGCCATGTTGGTAGATTGCCACGGAAGGAACCAGTGCTGCTTAACCTCAAACTGTATTACCTGTATCATTATATCCACTTTCAGATCGTCATCCTCAGTGCCCTAGCCATGGCGTGTTTAGCAGAGCCCCCGGTAGACAATAGGTACCTGCCCCCTGGCGCTGGGGGCGCCCCCTCGCAGTTGTACGGCACCCCTGGATCTCCTGGCTTGCAAAGACAAACTGACGCTGTATTTAGGTAGAATACTTATTGCATAATTAATTCACTTTTACTCATCATCTGCCTAGCCTTGTCCCAACTATGTTGGGGTCGGCTTCCAGTCTTACCGAATGCAGCTGAATACCAGTGCTTTACATGGAGCGATTGCCTATCAGACCTCCACAACCCAGATACTGAGTTACACGATACCCCTTGGTAAGACTGGTTGTCAGACTTTCGGGCTTCTGACTACCCGTAACGACTGTCAAAGATCTACAATTGACAGCTTAACGTGCTATCAGAGGCACGGAGAGTGATAATTAATTTATAAAACGCACGTAACTTACGAAAAGTCGTAGGGCGCGCCTTGCGTTTGAACTCGAGACCTCTGACTTGCCAGTCCACGGTCTCCACCACTAGGCTATCACCAAAATGAAATAAAAAAAAAATATCAATAAAATAAAATGGAAATATTTGTGTTCTTGACTCACAAAGGTAAAATGTTTTTTTCGCTATGTACTATATTTTTATAAGTAATGATTTCGAAACTACTATTTTTGCCAGAAATAGAATTGGCAACCCTAGACATCTCCTGCACCTTGTATACCTACATTTATTATTGCAGACGTCAACCATCCCGTGCTAGTTCCCGGCGCCCCTCATCCCAATATGGACCTCCTCAACCTTCATCAAGATACGGCCCCCCTCAGTCATCAGCCCAGCAATACAACGCTCCATCCACACAGTATGGTGCCCCTGGTCAAGGCAACCAAGCCCCTTCAGCGCAATACGGAACCCCATCTTCCCAGTACGGAGCCCCATCGTCACAGAGAACCCCATCGTCTCAGTACGGAGCCCCGTCGTCGCAATATGGAGCCCCGTCATCGCAGTTTGGAGCCCCTTCGTCGCAATTCGGTGCCCAATCATCGCAATTCGGTGCCCCTTCGTCCCAATACGGAGCCCCGTCATCGCAATACAGCGCCCCATCATCCCAGTATGGTGCCCCATCAGCGAACCAGCCTTCTCAGCAGTATGGTGCTCCTGGATTTGGTGGTGCTGGTAAGTTAACAAAACAGTGGTAACTAATAATATCCTCCTTTTTTGTGTTGAGTCGCAAAAGATTAAAAATACTAAAACAAGTTGGTGCCGCTTCATCGTATGGCTGATGAACAACCTGGTGTCAGAGTTTAAACCGTCCGTAGGCCTCTGACATGGCTTTACACACAGTTAAAAAATCCCTTAGGTGTGCTGGTTTTCTCACGATATTTTCCTTCACCGTTTTAACTTGTGATAATTAGTTTCTAATACGCACAAAAATTTAAAAAGCAGAATTGCGTGCCTGGGTTTTGAACCTACGACCTTTGACTTGACTGGCAGTCCAACCGCTAGGTTAACACGCAAAATACGCGCTACGGCGTGGACCTGCGGAAAACAGCCCGTCATACCAATACTACTACCTGGCTGGCTGTAGAAATATTTTCATATAAATCTGTTCTATTTTTGAAATTTACTATCCTATCCTATATAGTAGCCTATCCATAAACTGAAACAAGCTCTTAGTATACCTGTCTCACTTATACTACCCGGAAAGACAGAGTGAGGTAAAAGTTATCTGACATCGATCGCCTAGCCGAACGCCTTGGTGTAGCAACATCCAGACGTTATTTTTTTTCTTTTCCTCATTTAATTTTTATTTTTTAAATTACAGGTGGCCACTCCCAAGCTGGTGGTTTCGGCGGCAACTCGTACAGGGGTCAGGAGCAGAGCCGTCAATACCTACCACCTGGTAGCGGATACGCTGGTGATGATGGCAGCAATGGAGTGAGTAGACATCGTGTTTTTTAATCTGTATTGTATCTCCCGTGTGTTTGCCGTGTGATTTCCGGTCTAAGAATAGAGCCACCCTTACTCGTCTCACGGGTGTCGCAAGAAGCGACAAAGACAAAAACCCGGAGGATGGACAGCCAGACATCTTCTGTGTAACAGCAATCATCTGCTACTGCGATCGCCAACCCGCTTGTCCAGCGTGTCAATTATGGGCAAATACCAAAAGTGGCGTTGGGAGAGCCTTATGTTCAGCAGTGGACTAAAACATGCTGATGATGATAAAGCAGATTAGCAAGTGTCCGTGCCTTAAGTACTCAAGTGCGCAGGAGTCGATTCCCATATATTTTCAATAAATAAAATCTCTTCCCAGGAGCCAGCTAACTACAGTTTTGAGTACATGGTGAAGGATGAGCCTTCAGGCAACGACTTCGGGCACCGCGAGTCAAGGCAGGGAGACAGGGCTGAGGGCCTTTACTACGTGCTGCTCCCTGATGGCAGGAAACAGGTATGATCAAATCTCAATTGCCTAGCGTGGATTTTTGCCGGAGCAAACTGAAAATTCGCCGCCCACTCCCCTATTTCATTATTAGTCAGTGTTACTGACGGTGTGTAACGAATGAAACAAATAAGGCGCTGGAATTAATTAAAAACCACAGTTTATTTAGAAATACTCTTATAACAAAGGTGAACCCGCATTAACTCCCCAGTTTTACCGTTGTGATTATTTTTTTAAATTTAGAATACAAAATAGAAATCCAAAAAGGTGATGTTCAAATGAGTTTGTAACAGTCAGTTTTTTCAGTGCATTCAAAATTTGATCATATAATTTCATATCAGATTAATCTCCACTCCTCTCTTACGCAGACATAGTACATACGCGCGCGTTTTGGTTTTGTTTTTTATTAAAATTTCTAAGGGTTGTTTCATTTTGTTAAACGTTCGCGAAAGTGTGAGCCAATATTATATTAAGTCCAGGTTTCCTTACGATGTTTTCCTTCACCGTTAGTCAGTGATGTCTTAGATTAACTAAGAAAGAACATATAACAAAGAAAAAGTCACATTGGTAGCGCCAGGTTCGAACGAATACCTGTTTGAAAAGAGCGCCACCACGACACAGATTATAAATTAATCAAATGTCATTTTCTCAGACTGTGGAGTATGAAGCCGACCAGGATGGTTACAAGCCCAAGATTTCTTACGAAGACACCGGGCTTGGTCAAGGAGGCTATGACAGGAACAGCCAAGATGGTTACAACGGACAAGGCGGATATTAATTCAACAACTTGTCATCAACTACAAAGGTCTGGATCTAAAAATTACGAAAAATTAAAAATAACAACCTTGATCTCTTACTTTTTTTTATTGTTTTTGGTAATTTTATAGATTTGTGACATATGACAATCGTTTTCTGGTTTTTTTTTTATGATTAAAACCTTTTTAGATGAAGAGTAAAATGAAACGGCTATTAATTTGTTGGAATTAATAAATTAAACCAGAAAAGAATTGTCACAAATAGTTACAAGACCTAATGAAAATTGAAATGTACAAATTGTGATTTAAAACTCAAATGATAGTTTATTTGACATTTTACTTGACAGTTGGTATATTTTATTAATTAAATTTTGGCGCCAATTTGCTTAGAGGTTATGTGGAAACGGAAATTTTATTTTAAAACTTTGTAAGTAAAAAATAATATAAAGTAAAATTTACTTTATATAACAAATATAAAGTAAAATTTACGATTTTGACAATTTTGTGATGCTATTTTAGATATTGAACGACGACTTAAGCTATTTTAAAACGGATATTGAGCCATATATAAGAGACTAATGTTCAAACGCTTATCTAGTAGTAGTTGTTATAGAAATAAATAATGTATATTTAAAATATATATTTTTTTCTTTATATTTTTTTATGTAACTATCCAGACAAATGTTAGGATATTTTATTTATATTTTACGGAACAAACGGCCAGTCAATCCAATGATATATAAAAAAAAAACTAATGCATTTTAAATGCTAATATAACAACAATTTTTAGTGTTCGCAATCTTAAGGAATGTAATTGAATATCAGAGAAAGTGTGATCAATACGTATGTGATACATTTCAAATAGAGCGAGTCCGAGCTAGAAGTTAAAAAGAGAGGCATTATGATGTAAAGGTTGCCATTACTAATATTATAATTTTAAACTAGAAATAATGGACGAAATGAAAACGAAATATTTTTTTTTATGTAAAATCTTTTCTCTGTATTAATGTATATATTTATTTGTACTCTTAGTATCGCGTGACTCATTATTTTGTAAATAAAGAATTTTAAATAATATCGTTGTTTTTTTAAATACATCAGCATTTTTTTTTGTATGTTTTTTACATGTTTATGCACATGTTTTGATGAAAGAAATAATTTAATAAGAAACTCGCAAAAACAAATGAAGTGGGCGGGACTCGGTAGCTTGGTAAAGCGATAGCACGGAACGCTAGGGATCGAGGGTTCAAGTTCCGCGCGAGTCAGTTGTTTTAGCGAGTTTATTAAATAATATACTGAAATATGTATAATATAATAATAATAGAATTAAAAATTGGACTTTCTGTACAAATGACTGCGATCAGCCGATAAATTTATATATACCTACCTAGTATATTTTTATATACATACACATTTTTATACACACATGTATAATTATATACATTTAATCTGTATATATTTATACAATATTAAATCGTATGTAATATAGTAATTCTATAGTAAAAAAACGACAGTGTTAAAATTTAAAATTTATTTATTTGTATATGAAAACAACTCTTATTAATTTAACTAATAAAGATGTGATTTAACAGTAAATTGTGCTGAAAATGACTAAAAAAATGACTTGATTTGAGTTACAACAAAAAATAAGTTCACACTGTACCTGAAAAGAAAATAAAAAGCATTCAGTGTCAATTATAATAATACCCTCATCTTGACCGAATTTCCGTATGCCGTGTGGTTTCCATCCTAAGAATAGAACCACCCCTACTCGTCCCACGGGTGTCGTAAAAAGCGAAAAAGGGAAAGATCCGGGGGATGGGCAGCAGAATTCTTCTGTGTAACAGCAATCATCTACTACAGCGTTCGCCAACGCGCTTGCCCAGCGTGGCGATTATGGGCAAATTTCTCCAATGAGCGCAAAATAGTGGCGCGCATTGGGAGAGGTCTAAGGTCAACAGTGGACTAATACAGGTTGAAGATGATCGAATTTCGGTCACAGCGGCCCTTCCGGTGAATGTGGTACTCCATCAAGCTACCACAACAGGTGAAAAACTACTATTCATAAAAAAGATACAATCGAATTAAGAACCTCCTCCTTTTTTGAAGTCGGTTAAAATTATGGGAAGGAGTCACGATCCGAAGATCGTCGAGACATTGAGGGACCGACATAGGAGGTCAACAGTCTGCCATCCAAGTGTCAGTCATTCTACTTTGTAATTAATAATGTCCTTCTGAACGAATTCCGGTCAGAGCGGCTAATCTCAACGGAGATTAGCAAACTATGCAGGAGATATTATAGTGCACAAGTGTGTGCGTAAACACAGGTGCACTCTTTATTCCCTCACTCTCATAATCCGATGGGACGGCAATCCGACACGACTGGAGAGATCAGGCGCAGGGCCAACAGCTTAACGTGCTTTCCGAGACACGGAGTAAGTGATAATTAATTTATAATACGTACATAACTTACTAAAAGTCAGAGGTGCACCGTGGGTACGAATCTGAGACCTCTGACTCGCCAGCCCATGGTCATACCACTAGGATATCAAGGCTATGTATACATACACAAAACTTACATTATATATCTATCAAAAATCATCGTGTTCCGGACAGATGACACCCAAGCATTTTTCGCAGTAATCGACGCAGGGACGATCGGCCACTTTCAGAGGTTCTGACTTAGCGTACCACTGGATTGTACTGGAAAAGAAGGAAAGAAAATATTTAAAAAACTTGGCAAACATATTTTTACAAACAAATTTGGTTTGTGCCGAATGTGGTTTGTGCCGAATTTATTCGAAACCGAAGTTCGGCCACTTGGCTCGCTAACGACTTGTGGAGCTGACGCGGACGACTTGTGAAAACTGAGCTGACAGCTTGTGGATTCCTAGCCGAAGTATAGAGTTGAGATGGTTAGTGGTATGGTAGCAAAAATAATATCATAAATAAACCAGCTTGAAACTGTCCCACTGCAAGGCAAAGGCCTTTTCTCATACAGAAAAGGATCGAGTATTAATCACCACGCTAACTCACTGCGGGTTGGTGAGTTCAGACCTTAGAGTAATAAGAAAATATAGAGCAACCCTACAGAAGTATGAACTGTGAGCACGGGTATGAACAACGCGGCCGCGACACAAGCTCCATTCGCGATCATACCTCGATCAACTGCGGCTCAACTAGGCTCCACGAGCGAAAAAGTAACATTTTAGCTTATATCATGGTTAACTGCTGGGTTCAATTTTGAAAAACGTCTACAAAACATAATTTGAAAAAATCACATTTTAAAATTTCTATGGTGAGACCTGCTTTCGCTCCGCATAAGGCAATGTGGTTGACGTTATCACTCTATATTTTCTTGAATACTCTATGGTTCAGACTATTAAGTCCAGGTTTTCTCACGACGATTTCCTTCACTAACTTGTACCTTGAATAAATAGTTTAAAAAACCAATCTTCTCAAAACGACTGCTATGAATTTTCTCGTAGGTATACTTACCCATAGTCTCCGGCCTGCATCCATTTAGGGTTGATGGCATTGAGCTGATCCCACTTGCCTTTCGGCAGACCACAGACCAGTTCTGACTTCACAACGCGTAGCGCTATAGTTGGGGCTGGGATGAATCCTGAACAAGGACATAGTAATATAGTCTCAAACTTTCCCGAACATTTAACATAATGAAACAACTTTTTAAACGGATTACTAGTATTAATTAATAATATCCTCCTGACCGAATGTCGGTCACAACGGCTAATATCAACGGAGATTAGCCAATTACGCAGGATATATTATAGTGCACAAGTGTGTGCGCAAACACAAGTGCACTCTCTATTCCCTCACTCTCATAATCATAGGACGGCAATCTGGCACAACCGGAGAGAAATTAGACTCAAGGCCAACGGTTTTCGTGCCTTCCGAGGCACGGAGTAAGTGATAATCACTACATAGTATAAAACAAAGTCGCTCTCTGTCCCTACATACCTATGTATGTTTAAATCTTTAAAACTACGCAACTGATTTAGATGCAATTTTTTTAATAGATAGAGTGATTGAAGAGGAAGGTTTATATGTATATTGCACCCGTGCGAAGCCGGGGCGGGTCGCTAGTTAATTTATAAAACGCACATAATGGGTATACAATTATACATATGTATTAGTTTATGTTATATATATGTTTAAGGTTATATAAGTATGTCTATGTAATGGGTATATGTATTATATTTTGTATATATTTATATCATGTGCACCTCAGACTACTCAATTTTTTTTTCAAATCTCTCTTGTCCATCCAAAGGTTGTCTGGAAGATATCGCTTTTAGCGATAAGACTGCCCATTATACCTCTAATTATAATGATAACTCCATATGTAATTTCAATGGTGTACAATAAAGAATATTCTATTCTATTCTACAGCGTGTAACAGAAGTCCGAAATAATACATTAAGGGCTTATCAGGTACCCTATAATCAATAATTGAGCATAGGTTTTGGAACCGAACTCCTAAAAATACTTGAGTAAACCAAAGTCAAAGTTTTCACCAAAATCTTTCAAATACAGCCCTAGAAATCAGCTGAAAGGTGAATCAACTCGAATCCGGTTATTTACCTTCAATAAATTCTCTAAGTAAGCCCTAGGCACGCGTAGTATAATGAAATCTGTCATTATTGAAGAAAATAAAATCAAAAGAATTATTTTATATGAAAAAAAAAATGCCTCTTTTGCATTCAATATTTTCACAGGTGATTCTCTTCATGATATACATACATGCCCTTAAGTATTATTTCGGACTTCTGTTACACGCTGTATATCTTACGAAAAGTCAGAGGTGACTTAGATATTCATTACTAACCTTGCCTTTGACTGCCTCGTTGGTCTAGTGGTAACAAGCGCGACTGCTGAGCACGAGGTCCTGGGTTCGATCCCCGGGTCGGGCAAAGTGTTATTGGGTTTTTTCATTAGGAAATTCTCAGTAGCAGCACGGAGTCTGGCATTGTGCCCGGTTAATGGCAATAGGCTCGCCCCCTATTACATGGGACTTATAATAAAGCCGGCGAAACGTGGGTGTACTGCACACCTCTGCCTACCCCCTCTGGGGAATACAGGCGTGAGTCTATAAATAAATAAATAAATACTAACCTTGCATAGCGGGTTCTAACCCTATATACGGGTTACAATTCCTCTCTCCCAGTAACTTGCGATAGTTTAGGTCACCCTTCCACAGCACGGCGACTGCGTATTGTAGCTTACGATACATCTGGTAGTCATACTTCTTCATGTTATTGTAAGTATGAGGGTACGTCCAGTAATCTTCTGCCTAAAATAAACATCATCATCATCATCTTATGGTTGTTAAAGCACTGATAGCCTAGTGGTATGACCGTCGACTGATAAGTCAGTGGTCTCGAGTTCGATCCCAAGGCGCGCACCTCTCACTTTTCGTAAGTTATGTGCGTATTATAAATTAATTATCAGTTGCTAAAACGGTGAAGGAAAACATCGTGATGAAACCAACACGCCTGAGATTTTTCAATGGTGTGTAAAGCCATGTCAGGGGCCTACGGGCGGTTTAAACTCTGACACCAGGTTGTTAATCAACCATACGATAAGAAGAAGAAGGTTGATATACAACCTGGTGTCAGAGTTTAATCCGCCCGTAGGCCTCTGATATGGCTTTAGACACCGTAGAAAAATATCTCAGGTGTGCTGGGGGCTTAGCCAAGTTAACTATCTACAATCGTTAACGCTATAGAAAACGAAAGAAATGTACAGGATTATCGTTATGTCACGTGGTCAAAACAAACGAATAGAATCTAACCCTATACATTTCTTTCGTTTTCTATAGCGTTAGCGATTGTAGATAGTCAACTTGGCACTGATAGCCTAGTGGTATGACCGTCGACTGAGAAGTCAGTGGTCTCGAGTTCGATTCCAAGGCGCGCACCTCTATCTTTTAGTAAGTTATGTGCGATTATAAATTAATTATCAGTTGCTAAAACGGTGAGGGAAAACATCGTGATGAAACCAGCACACCTGAGAGATTTTTCAATGGTGTGTAAAAGCCATGTCAGAGGCCTACGGGTGGTTTAAACACCAGGTTGTTCATCAACCACACGATAAGATGAAGAACTTGGCGAAGCTCTCTGGTTTCCTCTCTATGTTTTCCTTCACCATCTTAGCAAATGATAATTAATTTCTTATACGCAGATAAATCTGAAAAGACAAGGTGCGTGCGTTGGATTCGAACCCGAGACCTCTGACTTGCCAGTCAACGGTCAAAGTAGGCTATAACAGCTTTAATTTAATTAAATTACTTACCATAACCCTAAAAGTGCCGTCTTTTACAAACTCGGTCCACTGCTGCCCCAATTGTTTCAAGTTATCTGCATTTACCATTTTGGTTTCTGGCTGAACGTCGCCTTGCGGTGCTTCAGCTGCTGCAGCTGCAAAAATAATAGCACATTGTATTACCAGGGCGGTAAGTAAATAATTACATTCAAAGCCCGAGCCACAGGCGAAGAATGTAGTGGGCGTTAGTAATTGTCGTAATGCCTGAGTGACATACAATGTTTTTCATCAAATTGCAAGGAAATAAATATGCTAGGCCACTAAAAATATATAGAAAAATATTTTATAAAGTAACTATGGTATAATTTATAAAATAACTATGATTTAGTTTATAAAGTATGATATAAATTATAAAGTAACTTTGGTGTAATTTATAAAGTATTATCTAATTTTTAAAGTAACTATGATAGTTTATTAACTATGATATAATTTATAAAGTAACTATGATATAGTTTATAAAGTAACTTACCAGCCTTGGCTTGGGCTGGGTCCGGCTTAGTTTCGATTTGTATTTCCTTACTGAACTGGGCGTTTGTACACATTTTTATTAAGTTACTGCAAGAATATAAAATGTAAGTTACATAAATACTTTAATACTATAATGATATCGAGGTGTATAGATAAACAAACAATTTTTTATATACAGGGTTATTTGTAAAACACCAGCATCCTTAAAATGAGTCATTCAACTCAACATTAAGAACAACTTTTACTATTTTGTTGAGTCATGTGAACATAAATGTATGGAACAGCTGATTTTTTTTGCGATTTCAGGCTTGGTCCCGTTGTAAAAGTTGTTCATAATGATGAGTTTAATGACCCCTTTTAAGAATGCTGGTGTTTTACAAATAACCCTGTATATATTTCAAATAATAAATATAAAAGCTTACTGAAAATCCTCTACAGTGACGTCAGAGACAAACCACGGGATGTTCTTAACGTGGAATCGAATCTAAATAGAACAAAAATAAATTATTATTATTATTTAGTCGCCGCAAACGTGGCTGTTAATTCTAAGATTACATTTTTTCCCGAGCAGGTAAGTATTATTTGATATTTTTATGACATTTTATTTTCTAGTGTATTAGCTTGAAAACTGAAGTCAAGCATTAGATGTGATGAAGGGCACTTTTCATAAAGGGTACTTTTCATAAAGGGCACTTTTCAGAAAGGGCACTTTTCATAACTGGAACTTTTCATTAAGGGCACTTTTAATGAATGCACGTTTCATTAAGGGCACTTTTAATGAATGCACGTTTCATTAAAAGATTTCACTTTTCACTAAGGGCACTTTTTATTAAGAGCACTTTTCACTAAAGGCACTTTTCACTAAGGGTACTTTTTATAAAGGGCACTTTTAATTAAGAGCACTTTTTATGAAAACCACATTAATAAAGGACACTTTTCATAATGTTGGCGTTTCATAATCGGAACTTCTATACATTAAATTCAATAGTTAATAACAAAATATGATTCTTACCTTCTGTACAATTTTCTGCGCTATTAAAAAGTGCGCGAGACATATGTCAGCGAACAACTCATATCCAGCGTTGTCGCATACGATATCTGGCGAAAAAAAAACAATTAATATTTTGGTAATCGCTATCATCATCATTGTTCGAACCCAGGTTCAGGTCCAGGAGCTGCAGCATGTTGGCTCCTTGTTCGATAGTCATAACCTCATAGTCCGATGGGACGACAATCCGACACGACCCGAGAGAGATCAGGCGTAGGACCAAACAGCTTAACGTGCTATCCGAGGCACGGAGCAAGTGATAACTAATTTATAATACGCACAAAACTTACGAAAACTCAGAGGTGCGCGCCTGGTTCTAACCTGATTTCTGGTTCCTTGGGTTCGAAACTTCGAACCTGAGACCTCTGATTTAATAAAATTTCGAGAATATACTTACCAAACCAAACAGCCGAAGGTACAGTCAGTTTCGCTGGACAAGGAATCTTCTTCGGTTCTTCTTCCCCTTCTTTTAGCTCTGGTTTCGGTTCCTCTGGTGGTTTTTTCCCTTTTTTTCCTTTCGGAGGAGGGGGAGGTGGTGGGGGTAGTGACTAGATAAACAAAATGTTGTGTCAATTCTTACTCATTATTGTAATCTTAGTCATTATTATAATCTTAGTCATTATTATAATCTTAGTCATTATTATAATCTTAGTCATTGTTATAATCTTAGTCATTATTATAATCATAGTCATTATTATAATCTTAGTCATTATTATAATCTTAGTCATTATTATAATTTTAGTCATTATTATAATCTTAGTCATTATTATAATCTTAGTCATTATTATAATCTTAGTCATTATTTTTTTTATTCATTTGTTTTAGGGACTTTAAGTACACTGACTAGCCCTAGTTAAAATATTATTGTTTTGTTAGACTGAGACATTTCGAACAGATGACGTCATAAATATGTTCAAATATAGAAGTAGGAAGGACTTACAAAGTTTCAGCCAAAAAATGATAAAATAAAGCATAAAATAAAAATTCATTTAAAGCAATTTTTATATTTGTAAGTGTATTTAAAAGTACTTTTATATTTTATTACTGTTAAAGAAAGACAATTTAATACTGGCAGCCAAGTTCTATAACTATTGTCTGTGGTATGTTTCAGAATTTTAAAAAAAGGGGCAAAAAACTTTTTTAAACACACATCTTGTTTTATGATAAATATAAAATTGCTGTTTCATAAAGAGCCGAGTTATTCATTTCTTACAACAGGTTATGGGCCCAGTGGTGCGCATTGGGAGAGGCCTATGTTCAGCAGTGGAGTGATACAGGCTGATGATGATGATGATGAATACTTACCGGATCTCGGCATATAGGCACGCCTGCAGCTGTTGCCAGTCTATGACAACTGCATTTTTGCTTAAACGTTGTAGCCTGAAAATATTATTAACCATTAAATTATTTTATCTACCTAGCCTTATTATTCCTAAACTTTGTTGGGGGTAGATGTCGTGGTGGCGCATTGGTTACGGACCCGCTTTTCAAGCACGTGGGTGTGGGTTCGAACCTGGCATGTACCAATGTGACTTTTTCCAAGTCATATGTACTTTCTTAGTTAATCTAAGACACCACTGACTAACGGTGAAGGAAAACATCGTAAGGAAACCTGGACTTTAATAGTCTGAAATCGCCAACCCACAGTGAGCTAGCGTGGTGATTAATGCTCAATCCTACTCTGTATGAGAAGAGATCTTTGCCCTGCAGTGGGAGTTACAGGCTGATTTATTTATTTATTATTTGTCGGGGTCAGCTTCTAATCTAACCAGATGCAGCTGAATATCAGTTTTCTACGACGAGCGACTGCCTATCTGACCTTAACCCAAAGGGATACGATATTCTAAAGTAAGATCAGTTGTCAAATTTGAAATATTGTCAATTGGCGAAAGATTTAAAACTTCGATGGTAATGAAACAACTTTTTAACGGATATAATTCGCGTTTTTATTTTGATAATACAATCCTGACGTTTCGAGTACTTTGCAGCACTCGTGGTCGCAGGCAGACACAGTTTTTTTATTAATTGTATTATATTAATTGTATTATCAAAATAAAAACGCGAATTATATCCGTTCTTCTTCTTATCGTGTCGATGGCAATCTAAATTGTGTCAGCCCAGAACTGGGCTACGAGATTGGCGCCTCCAGTAGCGTCCATCAGTTCCTGTAAAGAACAAACGACAGGGCATGCAGGGCACGATATTAAGTGCCCCATCGTTTGTGGGACAGCACCACATTTACACCCCATGGCAGAGTCATCAATAAACCTCCACCTGAGCAGGTTTTCTTTGCTTCGACCAACCTGGGTCCGGAGTCTATTTAAAGACTTCCAGGTCAGCCAATTATATCCGTTAAAAAGTTGTTTCATTATGTTGAGTGTTCGCGAAAGTTTGAGACTAAACTTCGATGGTGTAATATTGGCTATCGTGCCTGTCTTCGATGCCCAGCTTTGGCACATATATTGGCCAAACGTGAAGAGTAGGTTGAACTCCCAGTAAAAGAAAATAGAATCACAAATAAATGATGATTATGATTATGATTATGAATAATATATTCTTACCGCCTTCGCATTGTTGACGCTGTTGGTCATCTTCTCAGCTTTTGCCACGACTTGGTCAGCTATTTTAGCTGAGTCGTCTACTAGAAGCTAAAAAAAAAAGATTTAAGTACATAATGTGATAGATTAAACGCAAGACCTCTAGTATTAAAGTTGGATAAATATTGCGCAAGTTTCAGTACTTCCGTTGCTTGCGCAAGTCTAAACTTGTGCAAGTCTAAACTTGTGCAAGTCTAAACTTGTGCAAGTCTAAACTTGTGCAAGTCTAAACTTGCTAAGTAATTTCAGAATATTGTCCAAATATCTTCATTTTGTACTACGTCCGAAAGCTTTCCTACTGATCCAAAAGTTGACTGGTAGAAAATGCCTTATGGCATTAAGTTCGCCTTATATACCAGCTATGTACGTGAAGTATCTCTACATAGTATAAAACAAAGTCGCTTTCTCTGTCCCTATATCCCTATGTATGCTTAAATTTAAAACTACGCAACGGATTTTGATGCGGTTTTTTTAAATAGATTAGAGTGATTGAAGAGGAAGGTTTATACGTATATTGCACCCGTGCGAAGCCGGGGCGGGTCGCTAGTAATTAAAATAAATTAGAAAAATTCTTACACAAGGTTTCAGTTCCAATATTTGTTGGAACGGATCGCTGCTCAGGTTGGCAGGAGGTACCGGAGGTTCGTCCGCCTTCTTCCCCTTTTTAGGCTTCGGTTTGGCTTTGCCTGGAGGGGGGGCCTCCACAACCACTGGCGCTACTTCTTTCTCCACCTTTTCTTTGATCATAGACACTGATTCTCCCAGGGAGAGGGATAGATCGCATTTGTTAGCCCATAAGCTTATCTAAAAAGGAAGATTTTATAAAATTATATGTCAATAAGGAAATTTAAAAAAAACTGATACGGATGGGATTGGAACCCACGATTTTCGACGTACCCGTGTCGACGCTCTGACCGCTAAGCCACCGTATCCCACCAGAATCAGTTGAAATTTCAAACTTCTTTTTAAGCCTAGGGCGTGAAGTAATATTTATAGGAATACATTACGTATCCGATTCAGCGCTCCAAACTTTGCAGTTTTTAGCACCGATGCGATATTACCAATTTTTTTTGTGAATTTTTAACATCCCATACGTATTTTTTTCAAATTTTCTTATTAAATATTTATATTTAATAAGCCAATTTAATAAGCAAATTTAATAACATGTAAAAAATTCACAACATATTATATTTTATTTATTTATTTCGCATAAAATGTGGTACAATATGGTGGTAAATTTATACATATAATAATGAGCGAGACACATAATTATATTATTATTATTTATTTATAATTATTATGTAATTTACCTTCAATAAAGTGATGAAATCTTGTTTCCGTTTATCTTTTTCAGCTTTGGGCAACATTGTAACAACTCTATCGGCTACCACACACATAAACTGGAGGTTATCTTCAAACGACCTGTCCTTCTGGTCTTTAAAGTAGTCGAAATTTTTCAAGGTTTTACTGAAAATTGCAAAAGAATATCAAAATAACAAAACTTTATTTAATGCCATCTAGCGGCGAGCAGTGGAACTATTTTATGTTGATGTAACTTTTTTATTTTATTTCGTATTAATAAAAACAGCGCATACAAAAGCTGAGCTAAGCTTAAAATAGTGTCAAAAAAGTAATAGAATCAGAAATCACGCTGACGATTCCCGAAAACTACAAAAATAATATTAAAATTACTAAACTTAATTTAATGCCATCTAGCGGTGAGTAGTAGATCATTTTTAAATTAATATATATTTTTTTTACATGAACATATATTACTATGTCCCACTGCTGAGCAAAGGCCTAATATTATACATATATTAATTTAATGAATAATAATCACATTAATAATTGGTATCAAATAAGTTCATGCACGCAACAACTTTATCAGGGGCGAGTAGTGGAACTATTTTATCTAATGCAAACATAAAATTATAATTACTCATAAGTGCTAAATTTACATAAATACTTGGTGCCAAATAAACAAACCAAACATTTTAAATGTAATATTTTGCGAAATTAATTTATATTAACGCCATCTATCGTCAAGTAACTTATACTATTAAGGTATTATTGTTTACCCAAGATTACACTAGATGGCGCTATTACAAATTATGTGCAATTGTGCACGAATGTTTCTATTATGCATCGACGTCTTCTTGTCAGACATTTCACGGGTAATTTTATTTTATTATTTAACACAAAAATCAATATACTTACGTTAACTCACAGCCTTCTTTCAGCCGTCTATAGATGTAGCATTCAGAAAATAACCAAATATTATTAAAATATTTCTTATTTTCTTGATCAGCTATCCAATTATTCCACTTTTTAGCATTAGGAGTATCGACCGTCAGAGGGTCATAATCTTTATTGGTAACCAAATCGTTTTTTAATTTAGTTACGTACTGCATAAAACTACGGATGTCATCATCAGTCTGTTGAGAAAAAGGTAAGGAATATTATTATTTAGATAATATAATTTCAAATTGACTTCTCTATACATTTTAAGTTTAAAAAAATTGTGCATTGTTGCATTATATTTTTTTTAATTGCACCATCTTTTTTTTTTGTTTTTACATGTTATAATATATTTGCTTAAATATATTTATTATAGTCCTCTTAAAAAATATCATCCAAAAAGAAGAATATTAATAAAGCAATAGTTTTTTTTTCTAATACCATTCTACGTTTAGATTTTTTTTTTAATATTCCGGAACTTTTATTTACACAAAGGCAAAGTTATATAGTTTGTACATTATCCCTTACCTATATTAAGTTATAAGCAATTTTGGCACAACTTTAAAACGAAAAACGCTTTTTTTAAAAAACATTTTTTTTTATCAATGTTGTGACAAAATGCTTTGAAACTTATGAGAAAAAATAGTAAAAATATAAAATACACAACATACCGCTGAATTAGCCGATTTGATTTTTTGTCCATCTCTTGACAGATGATCAATGACTTTCGTCAAAAGCACTGGCATTCGTTCCTTCAGTGAGAAGTAAGCAAAACTCCTGTAAAATAGAAAAATAAATATGATTAATTAATAATTAATGTAATCAGAAACGACGCTTATCGAATACAAATAACATTTTAAAACATAATATAAAACAACAAAATATTTAATATTTTTTTGCAAAAAAAAATTTAAAAAAAAGCAAAAATATTTTAAAATATCAAAGAAAAACAAAAACAAAATTCAAAAAGATAGCCGCCCGAACAGGGACTTGAACCCTGGACCCTTGGATTAAAAGTCCAATGCTCTACCGACTGAGCTATCCGGGCTCTGAGAGACAGCGCGAAATTAATGATTGAATTCTACAAACAAGATTGTTCAAATATAAACAGAACTTTGCCATATTATACAATTCGTACGTTATTGCAACGAACATAAAATTCATAATGCTTTAACAAATAACTTTTTTACCCACACCGTGTTCGTACAACTCAAGCGATTTACGGAGTTATGCAATTGTAATAAAGTTGAAAAGGGAATGCTCTGAATATTTTTGAAGCTTTTTTACTCAGCTTAGAGCTGGGATTTGCTACTAAAAATAAATATTGTTATTTTTTAATAATTAGGAACGATAATGGTAACGATAAGCGTCGCAAGAAATCGCTAATAACGTATCAAACATTAAACCTACATATCAATAAAGAATTAAATGAAGAAATAATATAATAATTCTGTTATCTGATATATTTTTTTTAGCAGGAGTACAATATTTTTTTTTTCTTTTATTCTTCTTTATTTATTCTTTATCTTCTTTTTTTCTTTATCTTTATCTTTATTTTTTATCCTTCTGATATTGTTTTTTCTTAGAAATTGTTATCTT
This sequence comes from Protodeltote pygarga, assembly GCA_936450705.2. NCBI lineage: Eukaryota > Metazoa > Arthropoda > Insecta > Lepidoptera > Noctuidae > Protodeltote > Protodeltote pygarga. Next base: position 1,111,002 of record OW388274.2, read on the forward strand.
CCAAAAAAAAATTAATAGTGCTACGCTTGTGACTTCATCTACGAGTATTGATTCATTCATGCCTCATTTTACCCACTTAGGAATTTACAAAAATCCTCCAAATGAAGTATCTAGGACTCGGAGGTTTTCTTTAAACTGTGCGTTGTCTGGCAGTTAGTCAGTTAGTCAGTCATCAGTTGTTTTATAGGTAGGGAAGATTAGTTTAAGTACCTATATCAATTACAATACTGCAATAATAATCATTTTATAATGCCATTATCATAATAATATGTGGTATTCTTATCAGTCTTTCCATAAGTATGACAATTCCAGCCCTTCTCAGCTAACATCAAAGAGACTTAGATCCGTGGCAAGTATGGTACCGGTACATTAATCAATCTTTTGCGGGTCCGCAGTAAATAAAAGTTAGAAAATACTGCCCTACTATGTAGTTACTAATTTGGCTTAGTGAGTTTTGGTTGTGGATTAGGCCCTGGGGCCCAAGATTAGGTTACTTTAGCTGTATGCAAGTTCTAGAAGTTAATTTTTTAAGAAATCAATGTAAGTTTCTTATTAAATTGTTTCAATTATGTGAGATTTGTGCTAATTTTATTCACATCACACAAATATTGAACCTACAATGCTAAGAGACACAAATCGCTTAACAGCTAACTACGTTAATCATTGTATCTAGATGATTGTGTCAAACTAATCACAGATGTTCATTGGTGAACTATCAACATCATTTTTCACTAAAACTAACAATAAAATATAAAAATAAAATAAAAAGATAAAAACTTTATCTAAAAGACCGCTTCCAGTGGGCAATGTCCCCAAAACGCTGGCTGCATTGCCACATTGAATGGCAATGCTAAGCCTTTGAGCTAGGTATAGGCCAGCGTTTTGATCCCGAGTAGCTTAGACCAGACTTCAATAGTTCTTTTTTAAAAAAATTCGGGCTCCCGGCCCCCACGACCCCAGCGTCTCGACCACAAAAGGCTCAAATAAGTAGCCACTATCCAGGGTACTATATTTGCGCCTTTTGAGGGCCTCGGCTGATTCCGCCGCTTATATATTGGTTTATAAATGTTTTTAATAGGCAGATGAACTGTGTCAGCAAAACACATGCTATTTGGAAGTAATACATACTTTTTAAACGTGCCCTGTAGTTGGATATTCATCGGCGTTACGGTGTCTAAGAAAGGAGATGGTTTTGCGTAACTAATAAATGGTCCGCCGTAAATAAAATCGGGTCGTGAATCCCACCCCTCATCTTCATCCTCTTCTTTTTCTACGTTTTTTTGGTCTGAACCTTTATTTTTCTTTTTCGACGATTGAGAAGTCAAGGAACCAGTTGTAGGAGATTTCGTTGGTGAACTCATTTTTTGTTGTTTTTAAATTTTCGCCATAACCGAATGGATATAGTTTGGGGGAAAATAGAATTATTACGAATGTTGTGGTGACATTGTTTTGACCAATATTGTTGACTGTGAAACTGACAGCGTTGTCAAAGTCAATTTTACAGCTTGACAGAAATCAGATGGACGTCACAAGACACTAGTAAGTGCATTTACGGGGTGAGGGAGTGAGAATAAGTAAAATAAAAATTAATAATACGATTATGGTACCTAATCATGGGTAATAACTTACGATAATTCAAACGATAATAACTCATTAAAAAATTTCAAAAAAATTAATTTTAAAACTCATAAATTTTACTATGTATTTTTTTATCCTATCTATTTTTTGTAAGTAAAACTTTACTTGCAAATTGTATATTTTAATTTACAATGTGCAAAAATAATGAGAATCAATGTTTATAGCATTCTTCAGAAAAAATAGTGCACTAAATAACAAAGTTTTAAAACACAAACTAACCTGCCATACATTCCACATAACTCCACATTAAATGGAGTCCATAAACGCATCACTGGCAAATTCTCCCGATCAATATAAACACCATTGTTATAATCATCTGGATCCTCTTGATCATTCATTTTTACCGAAGTTTCTTTCTACCACAACAAAACAAAACACTGCAGGACGCTTTGACAGATGTTTAGTTTGACCGTGGCGTGGCACTAAAAATAACTACAGCTGATGTTCAATTAGGTACACATAACACAACAAGACTATAATCGTCAATCGTCATCGGGTGACAATGACAAAACAAAACACGACACTTAATAGACGTTCGTTTGAGATTGTTATTACCCCTACACTGATAGATAGCTTGATTACACTTGAGCAACTTCGAAATGATAATATGTTGACCTTGATCAAGGGCATTGTCTTACACGCTTTCATCGTGTTTGTTTTTTTTATTATTACGCTTAACTTACTCTTTTAATTATCATCATCGCATGCGAAGCGACTTCTGACATAACAACACCTTTTGAAGAAAGTTCGATAAAGCATGGAATTAAAGCGATATCGAAATAGTCTAACTTTAGTAGGTAGCTAAAGGACAAATTTTGGAAGTAATTGAGCACCTCGTTTTTGAGCACTAGTCACAGGTTACGGACAATGTAACAATACATTTCTGGAAGGTTGTACAAAATAAAATAATGTCTTATTTAAAATACGTATATTCAAAAACATCATGCGAATAAGTTCGTATTGAACTTACAAATACATAAAATTCAGTACTTAGAGTACAATATAAAATAATTAAGTGTTTCAGAAAAGAATTAAGTAAAATATTTCTCAACAAATTACATGAATACAATAACAGTAACTTATTCCGAGTTATTTTAGTTATTTTATTAAATAAATCCTTGCACATTAAACATTAGGCAGAAATACAGTCATTAAAAACATTGGAACAATGGTCTCTGGTTAGACTGAGGGGAATCCCGTAATTGATATAATCATAACATATTTTAAATTCGTTTGTGGTATTTCTCTGACCATCACTGGCCAGTCAGAAATAAAGAATTTGTATCAAGAAGCAAAATTATAAAAAGATGTCATTTTTTTAAATTATTTACAAAGATGGCAGCGGCAGGCAAAGTTGCTTCCCGGCAAAAAGTGCGCATAAAAAGTGACTGCGCACACCTTTAAGACTTGTGGTTTATGGTATAGGTAGACTGCAGACTGCTTGCGATACTATGTATTTTAGAAGCGATATCTTTATTAAGAAGTACAGTAACATTTACGAAATACATAATAAAGTTTACTTATGTTTAAAAAAATATGACCCATACATTTTGGATTTAAAACTACTTCGTGCCGGCCGCTGCCTTTTTTGAATGAATTAAATTTATGCAACCTCTATTATTACAGGAATATTTTCTTAAAATTCTAAAACAACACATAGTTTGGCAAATAAGAGTCTGCAAAATTTGCGCCATTGGCGCACTTCTCATACTACAATTCAAAATTACAAGTTAAATAACTGGTACTTACATTTTTTCTATACTTAGCGAATTTTTTGTCAAATTATTCACTTTTAAGTTATGTTAGTAGTCAAAAACTTAGTTTTAAATATTTTTCGTTCCAGCTGTCACTGCATCAGACTCTTTTTGGCCAAGCTGTTCATAAAATTCCAAAATTCTCCAAAAATAATAGATTATTTTTGTATTGAATACATGCTCATTAAACCACAATAAAATTGACAAGTGAAACGACAAATAAAATCTAAAAAAAACGTTCTTAACTTTTGATAAACTCATTTAAATCATAATCAGCCTTATAATCTAGGAATACTTATGGTTGGAAACCTTAAAATGCCATGAAGGAATCAACCTAGTTACACAAAAACCACAAGAAACATTATTATGTGGGTATTTATTTCTTAACATTAAAGTTCATAACAAAAAAATCATTAAAATTTTCCAAATTTCATATACCAAAATCTTGTCAGAGAATCAGCAAAATTAAATAGTATCAGACATTTTTAATGTCACTCAATATTTGTAGTTTAACACAAAACAGTTCACAAATTGAGTGATTATGTACATTACGTAGTAACGTACTATTTTTCGGTGCTCTGAGAGTTTTAAAAATTACGTTGCGAGATTGCATAGTATTTTTTAAAAGTATTGCAATATTGTATGTTATTTTAAAAGTATTAATTTACATCTAGAATCCCTGTGCCATCCGCCAGAGGGCGCTGGCTCTAAAGACGTAGGTTACGCACGATTACAAGTTTATGTACCTACTACATTCTAATATCTATACTTGCGCCAAATTCAATATCGAATGCAACAAACCGATTTAGAGTTATCACAACTTACGTTAAACAAATCTTGTATTATTTCCATAATATAGCCTGTTACATGCTAATCATTTATTAACAACTCTTATTACAATATTAGTCACTCTAATCACTCACACAACGTTTTTAGAACCTTGTCATTTCGAAAAACTTTTACTTTTAAAAGTAGTCATTAATTTTACACCACAGCCCTATAAAACAAAATAACATGGGTGAAATTCAGATATTAAGAACATTTTGGATAATTTAGATTATACTTTCAAATAAAATTGACGTTTGTTGTATGACTTGGTTGATTAAACTACTATGTTTACCTGTATTCTTTTTGGAGTTTGGCGCAAGTATAGTCGAACATTCATGATCATTAATGCAAACATAATTGTTATAATTTGCTTTAGTCAATACCTTCAAAGGTATTATTTTCATTACCATGGTTTTAACATGATTGACATCAGATATAACCAAGCTATTTGTTCGATTTTTAGGACACAAGAACCATTTACCATAAAGAAAGTTTTTTTCATGATATATTTTTAAAAGTCAAAATTAAAAATGATATATTTCAAAGTCATGGTCAACCTGATAATATTTTAAAGGGTCAAAGTTTAACATGATATTAAAATATTGATGATGGAGTATCAATAACGATATCATGATTTAAAAATGGTAAAATTAATAATTACTTAAATTACAGTTAAATTGTTATCTGCTTAGAATTAGGTTGGTAAAGTAAAAGTAAAGAAGTATTGATTCTCCATCATCGAAATATCGCATAATTATAGCCGTCAATTGTTAGTAAAATATATAGTAAAAGTCAAGAAAATCACGATTATTATAAGTCATTTGTATATCAAAAGATTGGTAGTAAAATATGAATAGTCAAGGAATTGTTTCAATTAGAATTAAGTATTGATTCTAAGTTCTCAATTACAATTGAGTGATCAATTACAATTAATGAGTCAATTAAATTGAAGCTGCAACACATCTCCAAAAACTTGTTTTTTTTTTGTATGTAGTGAAGCACAATTTATACATTTTTCGAGTTCAGTAAAATGTCCAATTCAAAACTGGTAGAGGGCAGAGAGGACAAAATTAAGTTAAAAATAATTCCTTTTAGGATAGAAAATCTCTTGCAATCTTAAAACTATGAGATCATAAATCATACCTAATTATTAGAATTTGTACTTTTAAGATTATTTAGTCATAACTACTGTATTGTGCAACATAATTTTACTTACTTAAATCGTGAGTGCAGCAAAAATATTGATTTTGTTTATCATATTTATAAAATTATTGATTAGTCACACAATTGTCAAGATAAAATAGTATTCATTATCAAAATTCAATATAAATTGTCAAAAATTTAAAATTATTATTAAAATGTATTGATTACTATAAAAATTAAATGTTGTCAATTAAGTTTTGCTCTAAGCAATTCAATAACACATAATATTCAACATCCTTTATAAGTATGCATGTATTGAAATCATTATTATGAATATAAATCATTAAGTATTTGAATTATTACGACAGTATCTTCGTGAAATTTTAATACATATTATATCTTATGTAGTGAAATAATTATTTTGAAAAATATTACGTCAATCATTTTGTTTTTTTTTTTTCAGAGTCGCGGGTAGTTGCTGGATGAGAACAGCGCCGGACCGCCAAGTATTGAAAAGGGGGAAGGCTTGTGCCCAGCGTGGGCATCTTTCGGCTGAATGATATATTTTTTATATTGATTTAAATTTAAGATAATAATTTGGTCAGAATATTGATATAAATGTAAGACACAATATTTGTAAAAAATAATAATTTGTTCAGAATATAGTAAATGAGACCTAAATGATAGACACAATATTTATCAAAATAATAATTTGGTCAGAATATTGATACAAATTATTGACAATATAATTGACTCAACATTATAATATGTATAATATGATAAATTTCACCAATATACTGTCTGAAGAATAAAAAATACAAATTGTTTAAAACATTCCTTTTAGGACAGAAATTGGCAACATACTTAAACTATTGTTTAAAACCATCAAGTTAGAAATGAGATCTTATAACATCTAATTATTGTAAGAATTTGTACTTGTATGAGATCATTTAGTTACCTTACCTACTACCAGTGCGGATTAAGTAAGGGATTGAAAATAGCGTCTCCTCTTCATATAACCTGTAGGTGCGAGTAGGAACAAGATACATCTAAGACAGTGTGCGAGCGAGAAGCAAATAGTTCTGACGCCATTTTCAATCCTAGTCTTTATCAGGGTAGTAAAATTAAATTATAATAAAAGGGTATTTGACTGCCACAAAAATGGATACCTGTAATATTTGAAATATCTTATTTTTTTTTTGTGTAAGTGTAAAATTTTTAAAAGTTATAATTTTTAATTATAAAAAAAAATAGTCAAATACCCCGTTATATGTTTATTTTACCTTAATTACTTAAGTTACAGTAAGAGCCTTATCTTTATCTGGCTTCGAATTTCGAGTAGTTATTAACTTATTAGTTAAGTTTTGTAAATCATAAAATTAACTGTGATCTTTACTGTCTCGGAGCTTAGCTGAAATCAGGAAGGAGGCGAGAAATTGGTGTGCAGTTAAACAAGGCAAAGGTTTCCAAAGAACCGCCGCGCTTTGGTGTTCAGCGAATCGCGAAAGTGAATTCTATTGCCTAGACAATAACATTCTAATCCTTGAGATCATCTAACAGCGTGCATGGTAAGGTAATTCCAAGGAGTTTGAATGTTATTTCCAAGTTTATTATATTTCCAAGTAAATAAGAGTTCACATTCCCTTTCAATGAAGATGGGAGTTCAACTATCGTGCGGCAACCGTGCAACCGCATTGTGTAGGCGAGAAGAAATTCGTGTTGAACAAATTCACTCTAAAAACAAGTTAAGTAAGTACTCTATGATTTACAAAACTTACACTACAATTTAGTATTAATAATAGTTTACTTTTGTAAAATATAATATGTATGTAATCTTTAAATAATTAAAATCGTCTCCTACCATTGCTCTTGATCCTTGTATTCTTCAGCGTGATTGTTGTTGAGCGCAGAGGAACACCATTGTTGCTTCGGCAAAGCACCGGGCAGTATGTGCTGAAAGATTAATAAAAAAAATTATAATATAATTAAAATAAGAAAGTGTAGTGTGGTTTCTGGTCTATACTCCAGTCACAAAATTTGGGAATTGATCTTTGATTTTTAGTACATGTCTTTGCTATTTAAAGCCTTAGAAAACTTATTTACTTATTTAATACATCACTGTTGCTATCATTACAGTTTCCCAATTCAATATTGCATAGCTAAATTAATATTAAATGTGTAAATCTGTTTATGTACAATAAATTAATAATGTAACTCTTGCGTATTTGCCTGGTGAACACGAGAATAAATCGAATTAAACTATTAACTAATTAAACTAAGATAAAATTGAAAGAAATAGGCTACTAGGCTTGAACTGACCTATTGTGTTGCTGCCCACACTTATCAATTTCTCATTTAGTTGTCTAATATCTTTTTAAATATTAAATTACACAGAATAGACTTCAATTTCTCAATCGAGTGAGTGTGGGGACGAGGACATACCTATAAAAAAAGTATATGCAGCAATCACGGCAATAATTTAGATACTTACATGGTATGAGCGTTGTCTCCAGAAGCTCCACATGTTGAGCAAACATGAGACCTCAGTATGGGGCATGTCACAATATACTGATCCCCAACTCTCTCCTTCACCGAATGATTCATGTACACCAATGGAGTTTCCCCATTCTTCCGACAGAATGTACATATCTTAGCTGGCTTAATACTGTTATCAGGGTACTTTGAAGATGTGGGCCCAAAGTTCTGCTGCTGCTGATTATTATTAATCCTGTACGGAGACGTCGGCATACGAGGGAACCCGACTTTCGCCGACACTGGTGATGCACTTGATGTCGGCGAAAACTTCGGCGAAGATACTGCGTAGTTGTTTACTGGAGACAGTGTAGCAGCCGGTGAAACGGGGGTTTTGAACTCGAATCCTTTATTTTCTTTGGGGAATAACTCGTAGAATATATTCTGCGTATAATTCTTCTGTTCAACTAGAATATTTGGTGGTGTTGGAGGGAATAGTAGACTGTCTTCTGGCTGCCAGATTGAGTTAGGGAATACATCATGTTCAAATGGTTTTGTTGGCTCCAATGCTGGTGGTAAACGGTCTGTGTTGTCAAAGATTTTGCGCCCAATTATTGGCCGTTGGCGTCTGACGATGAATGGAGTTTCGAAGGGTTGTCTTTCAGTGTCAGAGCGACGTGATATATCTGGGAAGGAGTCTGGAGATAAAGAATCAGCAGAGCTCGAGGATCTGTTGTATATTGTAGACTGTTGGAAAGGTGAATTGAAACTTGCATTCGTCATCGTGTTTTGATTGTGGTACACATCTGAAATTTGATAAAAAAATAACTATAACAATAGGTAAGTACTTATTGCAAAGTCATATAACAATAAATAGGGAAATATTATTGTATGTTTAACAGTGGGAGATAGATACTCTTTAGGGCAGGAGTAACATCAGTATTTTGATGCTAGCGTATGCAGTAAGTACCTTAATTATGAAGATCAAACAATGAAAAAAATATTAACAAAAGACTATCTAGTCATATTACAACTCATTTTACAGGCTTCATTATAAAGAGCTATATAAACCCAAGATAAGTGTTATAAGCACAGGTGTTTAATCTATCTCAGGTTTAAACAATAACACGGTAATAATACCTACTTCTCTGTTGATGTTTACTTTTGGATTCATCAATGAAGGAAGATTAGGTACCTAGGTATTTCTGAATAATAGAAAATAGTTAATTTTTAGTACACTTTTTGCATTTAACTAATTAAAAATAAATTATTAACGATGAGAATCATAACATTTCAAAATAATTCGAATGCTGTAAACAAAAATGGGTGACATTTTAATGTTTTATGAAGTTCGGAAAAAGTTTTCATCGACTTACCATTTTCCGTAGTTCTAGGAAACAAGCGGTTCATTTCAGTCATGTAATCGTACGTACTTTTTGTAGGATACATTTTCGGATCTGAAATATCACCAGAAACACAAAATTAGTAAATTAAAATCACTATCTATTTACAAAACATAATAAAAATTCATAAAAATCAATCTGAATCAAAATCAACCATTTTGAAAACTTCGACGGACGTGACGTAATTCGAAATGAGACCTATTTATAACTTTTAAATGTTCTTTTGATTTACAGTATAATAAAAATTACAATAAATATGTATTAATAAATCGTATTTGTTGTTAGATTATCTTTAGGTGTAATGTCTTATAATAATTAATTAGATACGATACCTACATTTTATACTGTCAATATTTTTACCTTTTATTTAGTTTATCGAAGAATTAATAAACTAATAACTATATTGTGTAGGTATATTTACGTAAATAATAATACAAAATGAATACCGAACCTACCTATCTGTACAATAAAACATGCTGCTCAACTCGAAAAACAGTATTAAAAAATACAAAATTGCGACCGGAAGTCTACTCACGTAATCCTAATTAAATACTACAATAATTAAATAAAAGATTAACATTTTAATAACTAATTAGAATACGAACTTACCAATTATCGGGATCGTTTACAGCAAAATAAGTTACACGTCTTCACTCCGCTAAGGTCACCGGTGAAATGAAAAAGAAATAAAATTTATTTTGGACTTTCGGCTTTGCACAAAGGATTTGAAAGGATGCCGACAACTATGCATGTTCAGTGGTTAGAAAATCCACGAGGTACGGGTTCGATTAGCGCATAACTTTATTATGTTGTTAAAGTTTACGCTGCATATTTTTTTCTTTCAAATTATAGTATAGTTAGATTACTTTTTGTATAAAATTATCGAACCAATAATGTTTTTAATAAAAATAATTAGAGAATTCAGTCAATTATTACAATATGTATAATATTGTATGTTTGATTTTTTTTTATTATAGTACCTACCTACAGTTATTATAGTAATATATACGTAATACCCAATCAAATGGGTTTTTTTACAGCACAAATTTATTTTACGGGAAATAAAAAAAGTTTTCCAATCCATATTTTTCCTTTTATAGCTTGGAACTTTTCATTATTTATACATTTTAATGTATCCTAAGATCGAATAAGTATATCCAGTTCAATTATTATCCATTTAAAGCTTTAGCAGAATACTTGAAATGAATATTATTATACAATGAATACAACTTTATCCTCTCTAATAAGTCTAATAAATAAAAGTCCGTGACACTACATATTTACCTATTAAAACAAACAAACTTGCAATAACAAATTGAATAAAATAATAATTAATAGTTTGGATTAAATCTCCAGTTTCCGCTACCCGAGCGAAGCCGGGTCAAGTCACTAGTATTGTACGAAGTGAAGCTACATTTTTGTCAAAGAAAACCGACACAGGCCGGCACGTGCGCGGCAAATATCAAAGGAACATCGGCACGAGGCAACGTTGTGTTTATCTGATACTAGATGGCGCTTTTAGAAGTTTGCAATTCTCAACAAAATCTTTGAATTTTAGTGTTTATTGTTAACTTTTAAACTTAAATTACTTAAAATAAAAATTAAACAATTAAGTTGTAGATTTCTAATACTTATTTCAGAATTTTTATAAAACTTATTGCATAAAAGTAATCGTAATTTAGTTCCGCTATTAGATACTAGATGGCAGTAAATTTGATTTTCCAGTGTTGGTGTAGGTAGGGGAATAACCATAGCGATGCTGCTTTGTATGTTCTAGATATTGTATATTATTCAAATGTTTCGGAATCCACAATACTCTCATTTTAATGACTAAATTTGCCTAACGTTATGAATAACGACTGAATTAATAATTATTAGGAAATTTTTGGTCTGATTTATTTATAATAAATTAAAAAATGCAACGTTTACGTCGATTAGTAGAAATATTTTGTTTACAAACAAGCGACGTAAATCTTTTCGTCATCTGTAAATATAATCTAAACGCCTGCTTCATTTCTGAGAGCAAATCATCACAATAATGTTGTTAACATTTTGTCAGGCGTTAAAAAGTATAGTTACTAGACTAGGCGACTGTATATTTTTTAAAGCTAAAAATACAGTTCCTTTTCAAATAAAAAAAACTAAATTAAAACGGTTCATTCGTTTGGAAGCTACAATGCCACAGACAGACACCCCGGTACAGATACACACGTAAACACCACTGTTTTTCAAGGCGCTCCATAGACACAAATTTATCCCTGATATTAATCAGGGATAAATTTGGGATTAGGGAGCGCAAGCCTTTGTGGATGTCTATGGAGTCGGAATGTAATCAAAGGCGCCTGCTGATAATATTCCTTGAATTTGTCACAAAGTTTAGAATCAATTAGGTACAGATTAGCGATACCTATACTTGTCCGTTTTTGTAGCTAGCTCTGAATGTGTCTGGGCCGCGATGCAGTTTCAAAAAACCGACCGAGATGAATGATTTGTCTCGCTCTCTCGCCAGATGCATTCGCTATCTATGGACGCGTTCGTACGCCACATGTCTATTCCTTTAATCTATTAATTTAGTTTAAAAGAAAGGAACTGGCTAAAATCTGGTCGTAGGTCTTCTTTGACTTAGCACTAGGCAGTCTGTAATACTGGAGGTACTCTACCTACTGGATTTTTTTACAGGAAACCGACTTTCTCAAGTTCATTCTTAATGGCGGCGCGCGGCGAAACAAAGGCAACATAGGTACAATATGGCCACGTCTTCATTGCAACATTTGTTTCGTAATTACTAAAAGCTTGACCGCCCACAAACGTAGTGATCCAGATAAAAAAACACCGTGCGTTTATTATTATTGTTTTGGACTAAGATTATTTAACTTTCAGATGGAAAGAGCAAAGCTTTGTGCCTATTTTTTGCTGTTAACATTATTATCCGGCAACGTGATAGCTGCCTAGTGGTATGACCACTGGACTATCTAGTCTAATTAAGCCAAAGGTTGTAGGTTCGGACCCCAGGCATGCACTATTTCGAACGAATTCATGTGCGAATTAGAAATTAAACGGTGAGGGAAAACCTCGTCAGTCAGGAAACCAGTAGGTGGTACCTACATAAAAGGTAATTTTTACTGTAATGCAATATTACTTTATTGAAATAAAAAAATCTGAGAGATTTCAGAAGAAATAACATGTCAGAGGCTTACGGGCGGTTTAAACTCTGACACCAGGGTTGTCATCAACCATACGATAAAGAAGAAGATTATCTGACATTTTATAATTGGACGCCTTCAAAGGTTTATGTTTTAGTTTTTAATTGAGAATGAGAGGCCAGACACGCACTCTTTGGGTACGGAACCCTAAAAACGTAACACACAAAGCAAAACGCACGTCAGACCATTAATTTTAAATCCTATAATTAAGATTCTTCTAAAATAATATTTTTTATTGAACTACAACAAATAAACACAAAAGTAATGACTTTATTCTCAAACTTTAATGCCTATTACCACTATTACCGTGCTCGTCTGATCTGTAAACCATGAAATACGAGTACATTAGATTTAGAGCAAGGTCAGTCGATCGCAATTATGGGGCGATTGTGTCCGGTGTCTTCAATACACGGTGGATGTTATAAGCTGAAGCGATAGCGAGGATTGAAGCGGAGCGGGTTGAGAGTTCCAAGCCGTAAGAAGATGAAGTTATCTGCATTTGCACCTGCCCGCTTGTACCCGCACGCCTGCACCTGCATACCTGCGCTACTTGCCTGCTTTCGTGGTACACACATTAGGACATTAGGCCGCTATACGCTACTAATCTCCTGGGGTAGGTAGGCTACAGAACAGTAGTAGCGGCCTAGAATTTATAAGTTCTCACTCCTCGATCAGAGAGAGCTATTTTGCTGTTTCGGTGACGTTGAACTTGGCTTACGTCCTTACTTCTACAATGAAAGGCGCTTTCTAAGCTAAACGTGCTTTAAAATTGTGATTAGATAATAGTATCTATCTTGCTTAGTCTTCCCCCGTAGTACGTTGCGCGTTGTAGCATGCCTGCAATTGGTCAGACGCGTCGCCAGCCTTTGAGCTAGATGTCACGGGGGAAGGGGATTGGATCTATTGGGCATACAGGTACTGTTTTAATTTCGCCGATTATCTTTAACAGGCTTGTCACCCCTATCAAGCTTGCCCAGAGTGCTGAAACCAGTATAGATCCGCTAGCTCTTATACAACTTGGATCTCTGTAAGTTTATTACTTGCGCCACCACCCAAAAAGTCATACAATATACGTTTTGTTTATTGTTTATAAATACATTTGACGATCTCGACGTAATGAGATGTATCTGCATATCATTTGTAAAGAAAGCAAGGTCACGTCTGTCAGAATTTGATTAGATACTCTATGATACTCTTGTGTCTATTGTGATGTACATCATTCATATTTGTTTGTTTTTGTGTAGGTAAATGCAGAAGACCTAGAAATATCACTTCAAATGTGCATTGAGGAAGGGTTTTTGGAAATTCCACCTCTAAGCGGGAAAATAGACGATGGAAAATCCAAACACCACCGCTAGATATATGGAGCATTACATTATTTATGAAATTAATTAATGGACCTATGGAACCTATGGATGTTATCTGAATTAAATGATATTTTTTTTTTATTATTTATTACTATACCTACTTAGACTATCTCCCGAATTCGATTGGAATTTGAGCAAACGATCACTTCTCTGTTTTACCATGGTTTTACCGGTGGAATGTTGGAAGTCCACAAACTCACACCTGCCGCCGCAGGCTGGCTGGAAAACTTGGATCCATGCAGGATGATGATGCCTTACGCAATGATGATGATAGTGACCAATAGGTTTGACGACGGCCCTGATGACGGTCATGAATCTGGGGGCCTACTCCGAAATTTTAACAACGAAGCTTCGATTGTCGGATCGCATGTTTGTTCGTTAAATTACCTTCTATAATTGTTTTTTTTTATGGATTTGTAACGAAACGACAGATGAAAGCAGTAAGTACAATTAAATATTAAACAGTGGTATTTTGGTGCTAAGGATTGTGTTTAATGGTCTTCATTATTACGTTCCGATCCGAAACATCGTTGTTCGATTTTCGGAGTAGAGCCCCTGTACCTATAATCTAATGCAATGTTGGTCTATGTCAGCAGCTGTCGAATAGAGTGCTACGTATTGTTCATGTTGAGATGATTACCATATTGGGCGTGTCTGCGTCACTCACAACTACTCTATAATCTATGATTGTTATGATTAGAGCTTCAAGTGTGGTGGGAACTAACCGCCAAGTGCTTTTGAACTTGCGTCATTTGCTTTGCATCAAAGCTCAAATTGGAAGCTTGAAGTTATTTTTAGAGGCCCGAGATAGAGGCCTCACCTAATGTCACTATGTCAGAAAACTTATTTTTCCTTCCCCTTTTTTGGGCAGGCTAAGGTCTGTGACAGTGCCGCCTTGTTATTAATGTTAGTGGCACATTTTTGCCGACGACATTTACCTACCTTAGATTGATCCGTAGAATATATGAAATTATATGTATTTATACTTAATAAATGTTTTTCTTTGTAGCCCAAAATTAACGAAAACATTAACCCAAAAAGGTACGAGCCTGCAGAGGTTCGAACCCAAGGCATACACCTCTGATTTTACGAAAGTTATGCGCGTACTATAAATTAATTATCTCCTGCTCCATGCCTTGGAAAGCACACTACTGGCCCCGGCTGTCATGAAAATCTTTGACAGTTAAAGCGAGACAGTACTCTCATAAAATCCTGACAACTGATCTAACTTTAGCATACCTATTGTATTCCTTTGAGTTGCGGAGGTCAGATAGGCAGTCGCTCCGTAGAAAACTGACAGCTGCTCTGCTTCTGCCTTCTGGTTAGATTAGAAGCTGACCCCAACAAAGTTTGGGAATAATAAGGCTAGGACAAGAGGATCCATTTCCGTATTGTAAATTACTTAATTTTAATCAACTGCTCCGGAAATCTATGCTTCGGAAAGCACGTTAAGCTGTTGGCCCCGGCTGTCATGAAGATCTTTGACAGTCGATATAGGGAGTCAGTACTCTCATAAAATCCTGATAACTAACTTAATATACTATTACTATTAAGCTATTACTATTTTTTATTATAATTATTCAGCGACCTTGTCTAAAAATCAGTCAAAATAAATTTAAAATTCTGAGTACGTCGGAATCATAGCGTCATTAAATTCTTTTTAAGGCATAATGTCATGTAGTCGGCTTCTTTTCAAACCCAAAAAGGTATTTAAGACACCATTAATGACTTATGTGGTAAGTTAAGGACTTTATTTTATATTAGATTGATGTTTTTGTGATAGGTACCTACTTTTAACCGACTAGACTTTATTTATTGACTGCACTCGGTAAATAACCTAGCAATAGTTGAGTATATTTATCTATTCATGTGCCAATACCATAAGTATTTATGGTAATTAATATTCGTCCCTTAATTTACAATTAAAGCAATGCAGCCAGTATTTTGTAGGAACGTTGCCTACTGGTAGCGGTCTTTTAGATTAATGTTTTTTTTCTTTACTTATTTTTAAGGTAATTAGATTGTATTTTAGATAGTTTTATTTTATCTATTTATAAATAAAACAACTTAAATAGAGTAGATACTAAAATAGAGTAGTTACTAAAAATAGTGTAGTTAATATAAAAATAGAACTTACTTAATTATTAAAAGTAGAGAAGGTTACCTACTTTCTCTATTTTTTATTTAAAAAATAGAATAGGTACTAAAAATTAAGTATTATGTACTACAAATAGAGTAATCTGTACTAAAAATAAAGTAGCCTGTACTAAAAGTAGAGGAAATATGTAGATACCTGCTAAAAATCTAGAATTTAATTGAGATACGTAATACCTACGTATGTTAGTAAAATAGGTATTCCAAAACTATTGATTAAGGTTTTCAAAACGGCCGTCCTTCCTTTTCCTGTACTATTCTTAAAAGAAGTACAAACGGTTATGTAACTGCTGCAGATTCTATTATTCTTACAGGCAGTGATATAATAATATATTATTAGCATTATTCAAATACAATTATTTATTTTATTTCCGCAGTAATTACTTAGTTCACAAAACTAACAATGTACCTATCAATTATAAGTAAAATAGTTACCTTGCTTTAAACTGTGATATAGCTTAGTGACTGACAAGTCAGTGGCCTCAGGGTAGAACCAAAGGCGCTCGCGAATCTTTGACATTTCGTAAGTTATGTGTTGTCTATAAAAAAGCTGTTGGTCCTGGGCCTGATCTCCCTTCAGACGTAAAGTGGAGAATGACAGTGAGGGAATAGGGTGTGCCCCTGTGTTCGCGCTCATTCTTGTGCACTATAGATCTCCTGTAAAGTTGGCAAATTTTCTTTTAGATTGGTGGCTGTGACCGAAATTCGGTCAGGAGTACCATTACTAACCTATTGTCTTCTCTTACTATTTCGAGAAGAGAATACCTAGCTAGCTAGAGAATTCTATTCTATTCTAGCAGTAGCGGAGGGTGAATGTAAAACCAATGACACAGTCAGTAGGCATTATTAACTGTGCCAATTTTTAATGAGAAGCCGGTAGGAATTGAATTGTATGGAGCCTCAGGTACTGATAGATAGCACGCTAGGATTGTTTTCAAATTTTAGAAACAGGTTTAGGATCCTATACTACAAATAGAGTAATCTGTACTGAAAATAGAGTAAATAAATAAAATAAATCAGCCTGTAACTGTCCCACTGCAGGGCAAAGGCCTCTTT
The DNA here is from genome assembly GCA_936450705.2 of Protodeltote pygarga. Classification (NCBI taxonomy): domain Eukaryota; kingdom Metazoa; phylum Arthropoda; class Insecta; order Lepidoptera; family Noctuidae; genus Protodeltote; species Protodeltote pygarga. Next base: position 1,128,020 of record OW388274.2, read on the forward strand.
TCATTCAGCAGGATTGAGCATTAATCACCACGCTAGCTCATTGCGTGTTGGCGATTTCAGACTATTAAAGCCCAGGTTTCCTTACGATGTTTTCCTTCACCGTTAGTCAGTGGTGTGTTAGATTAACTAAGAAAGTATCTACATATGACATTGAAAAGGAAATTGGTACATGCCAGGTTCGAGCCCACACCCACGCGCTTGCAAAGCGGGTTCTGTAATCAATGCGCTACCACGATAGAATAGCCTGTACTAAAAGTAGAGAAAATAAGTAGTTTTGCAGCATAGAGGTACAAATGATCACCAATCCGCGAACTTAACCGCGTCCAGGATCGTGAGAACCACCGCGATATCTCACCGCCACGCCTGCTTGAGCGCCAGATAAATATGAAGAGTTAATTCATCAATGTCTATAGATTATATCGCCAACTATCGCCAATTAATTATTCGTGGGTCTTAGCTTGAACTTTAACCTCAATTAGATATACTTACGCACTTAAGGAAGAATTTATGTCTACCTATAATTTAGCAAACCATCATGTAATATCCTCCTGTTATATTTTCAGTCACAGCGGCCAATCTCAACGTAGATTAACCATCTACGCAGGAGATATTATAGTGCACAAGTGTGTGCGCAAACACAGGTGCACTCTATATTCCCTCACTTTCATAGTCCGATGGGACGACAGTCCGTCACGATCGGAGAAAGATCAAGCGCAGGACCAAGGGCTTTTTCAAAGGGCGTGTTTTCCAAGGCACGGAGCAAGTGATAATTAATTTATAATGCGCATATAACTTAAGAAAAGTCAGAGGTGTGCCGTCTTGGGTTTGAACCTGAGACCTCTGATTTGCCAGTCAACGGTCATACCGCTAGGCTATTACGACTCAAACTTATCACAAGATAAACCATAAAATATATAGAAATATTGTTATTATGATCTGATGATGAACTGGGGAAAAGAAGAACGGCACTCCTCATCGAATGAAAGTAAACCCCTCGTAACAACTTATTTTACTTTTTTTTGTATTTGTGTTGCTGAGAACCGACTTCAAAAACTTCAATTCTTCTTCATATCGGTTGATTAGCAACCTGGTGTCAGAATTTAAACTGCCCGTAGGCCTCTGACATGGCTTTACACACCATTGAAAAATCTCTCAGGTGTGCTGCTTTCATCACGATGTTTTCCTCACCATTTTAGCAACTGATAATTAATTTACAATACGCACATAACTAACGAAAAGTCAGAGGTGCGCGCGCCTTGGGATCAAACTCGAGACCTCTGACTTGTCAGTCGACTGTCATTCACTAGGCTATCAGAGCTACAAAAACTTCAATAAATAAAAAATAAATAGATAAAACTTTAAATACGAACGTTTTGTATTATTTCTTGTTTTTTATGTTTTAAACTTGGTTTAATTTTTTTGTTCAATATTGAGCTGATTTGGGCTACATGAATCCCTTAATTTAATTTATTTAAGTGTACCTATAAATAATTTCACAAACAAAATGGATACTGGCTCCATAAAGAGCTATCTTGTATCATTAAAAAAAACATAATTCATAATGTCAAAATTTTCTTGGCGCGCTTTGTAGTTTGAAATTCGAACGTGCTCTATGAGTCCTTGGAAGAGAGATGCCGCCATTATGCTTTAACAATGTTCTCCATTAGCGCATAAATAAAAAGGAAATAAGATACTGATTTAGTATTGTAGGTATGTTAATTGGGACGTATACCTACTGAGATAACATTTAGGTACTTATATAGGTAGTAGGTAATGAATTGATCGACAGAATTTGAGGGGCGGGACCTTGGAAGAAGGATCTACTTACAAAAAAAAATTCCTCTAAGGGCGGCGCTGAAAAACTGAATTGTAAAAACATAGTAGAATAAGTATACAACGCTCAGAATATAGCAGTCTTTTATCTTTTTAGATATTCTCCTGTAGGTAGGTACCTACTGTACCGTAGGTATTTTAAAAATAAAATGCAACCATTAAAAATGTGTTTTTTATATGTAAGCTTATATATGAATGGAGACACAAATATTTTGTAATTTTAATAGGGAAAATTAATTTTCCTTTTTAAACGCCTACTGATTTTATTGCCTAATTCTCCTCCTTTTTTGTATATTAAGGTTTGAGCGGGCCTACAGGCAGGCACTGGACGGTGCTGCGAAGCGTGCTAGATAGCAGTACCCGGCCCCGTCCGATATAGTGCGAGGAACACGCAGGGGGAGATGTGTGGTGCGAGCCCCACATAACTGTATGTCCTCGGACTACGGTATGTGGTAGGAACATTTTAAAGGTTTATTAAGGTTTGCAACATTGAGCTAGCCATCAAATTCAAACACAACTTCCCACCAGACTACAGTCAGTCTTGCGTTAATTCAATATTAACCTACCTTCCTCCCAAATTAGTTCAAACCAGCCATTAAGAGCACAGTTAAAGATAGTTCGAACGTTTCTACGTAATATTCGTGCCTTCTAATTAACGCATTACAATAGAAAACTATAGCAATGATCGTTACAACCATGTTGCAAACAATAGTGTAAGCATCAAACTTTGATTTATTACGGGAACTAGCAGAGGTGGGCAACCTTTAGCACATTTTTAAACAGTTTTACTTAGCTTGACCTATTTGGTTCAAATTTAGTAATCGATATTTGACACCCTTCCTGTTGACAGATTGTTCTGATATTTGGTGCACAGCTTTAGTTTTGATGACAAAACTGTTTTACGTAAAAAAAATACTGTAAAATTATTTGATCCATTCCATAATTGAAATTATATCGCGATTTAGATGAAAAAAAGGATGTAATTTGGAAAAATGGGTCTGGCAACCTGCGCGTTAGGGTTAATTTGGTCGGAAAAATGCATAATTATAACATCCTTTTATTCAAAATCACAGTTTATTGGGATCCAATCAATCTCTTTATCAATTATCCTATCCTATCATAATTGATATCATGGCATTGTATTATGGCGGAATGTGTCACGCTCATTATACAAATTTACCACCTTATTGTACTATCGCGGACACGGCCGGTGATACACTCTTAGGCGAAAATCGCTTGGCAGCTTGCAATCTCGCTCAACACAGCGCACACGCACACACGCCTCCCGCTATCAGTGTCTCTATCACACACGCTTCCCTTCTGTTAGTGTCTCTATCACACAGCCTTCTTGAAACCAGCAACACGCTACATAGGACTCTGGCATGATGATTATAAAGTTTATTATTGCTACATGAGAAATAAGGAGTGTTCGGGCCTTTTTGAATAGTGGGGTCGTTGTTATGTTAAAACTTGTATTTTGCTTATCTATCAATGTTGCTGTGAATTTGTGAAACAAGTAGTCGGTGAGCGAGTGAAAAAGTATTAGAAACCACGCGTAAACAATCAAATTTAAAATCTTTAAATCTGCTAATAGAAAATAACGTTATAGTTGTATTACCTATACTTATTTTCAGATTGTGTTTTACAGTGGTTATACAATTGAGAATGTGTTGGGTTTTTATTTTATACTTCTCTTATGAGTTAATAGCAGATAACAATTACTACTGTTACTGTTACTGTTACTGTCAGCCCATATCATCCCACTGCTGGGCAAAGACGAAAGACGTGGCAATCAGAGGGAGAGGCCTTTGCCCAGCAGATAACAATTATCTTAATAATATTATATCTTATTAATATAAATATATCATATTAATATTAACTTCAAAGTTATGTTAAATAGGATCTGACTTCGATTAGGAAAACAAATTTTAATCATTGGTTTCCAAACAGCCAAAATTGCAGTTTAGGGTCACATAGTAAACTGAACCTTCTTGGAGCGATCGATGGGATAAATAATAAAAAAAAATGTGTGGCACTCGGGGACTGCCGCGGTAAAGCAGCATAGCATTTTTATCAACTTATGCAATTATTAAAAAGAAATATATAATAATTTATAATTATAATCGAAGTAAAGACTGAATTGAAAACTATTGTTTTTTTAAGCTAGCATTACATTGCTAAAGCATAGGTAATTACTTATTTATGTTTCCTTCGGGTTTCAGCAAGTAAGTAATAAAAAAATCATTGAGAATTTACCAATGTTAGTGAATGTGATTACAAGATTACAGAATCGTGGTCAAGATGGTAGTAGTGGGTAATCTTTAGTATTTTATTCTTTTGTTAAGAAGTAATCAATTTGATTACTTCAAAAATATATAATTATTTTAATTCCTTCAACTGAATGAAAAAAAAAATACAAAAAGAAATAATTTAATTGCAAACAGAACAGAGGTCCGAACTGGGATCCTATAATTTCCAAAGCGCTCGCTCAACCTCAAAGCTATGTAGTCAATTGATGTTGCAGTTAAAATAGTCGTTCCTATAAAGATTTTAATGTTTCAACATAAAATATACCTTATTTGTTAGTCAATAAGGTTTTAATTTCTTGATTCGGTCGCCGCGCTCAAAGCCCGCGGTAAAATCTATGCAATAGGTAGCTTCAAAATATTGTCTTATATTTATAGAGACAAATAATTAAAATGTTTTTAACATAATAACAACAAAGGTTCTGATCAATAATAAGTATTTCAATGAAATGTAAAACAATACAAGATAGCCGACACAAAAATCAGATATTTTAGTTTATTTCATAATTATCACATGTATTATTTAATACTTATTATAAAAAACAAAGCCCTATAATAGTATATAGGTATCACTATATTTAAAATGTAGATTGAAATTCATCTAAATATCAAATACTACTTATCAATCAATATCGTGCTAATGTTATTAATAAATAGAAACAAAAACTAGTAGTAGTAATGAGAAAAAAATGTAGATTGTGAATCTTATTGCTCTGTGAATTGTTTGGCGTCATTCAAATTTGGTTCTTATTACTTAAAAAATCGTTCCGGAATAGATATTTGCACACAATCCATAAGTTCACATTTTGCTTATTGAAGATACGAATTATTCTTTATTAACTGGTTTTCCTAAATATTTGGCTTGCTTTGTTGTTGTCATTTAAACAATAGACCAAGCGGCGCGTCGCACACAACATCTTAAGCTATGTCTTCAGTTCCGAGAAGACGGAAGCTATCCCACAGTTACACGCTATTTAGAACTCTGTTTGCACCTATACGGGATTTATTTGAATTATAAAAAAAAATTGAATTATAAAAACGAGTGTTCGGGCCTTTTCCAATAGTGGGGTCGATGATATGTTAAAACTTGTATTTTGCTTATCTATCAATGTTGCTGTGAATTTGTGAAACAAGTAGTCGGTGAGCGAGTGAGAAAGTATTAGAAACCACGCGTAAACAATCAAATTTAAAATCTTTAAATCTGCTAATAGAAAATAACGTTATAGTTGTATTACCTATACTTATTTTCAGATTGTGTTTTACAGTGGTTATACAACTGAGAATGTGTTGAGTTTTTATTTTATACTTCTCTTATGAGGTAATAGCAGATAATAATTATCACTATCGACTTCAAAGTTATGTTAATTAGGATGTGGACTTCGATTAGGAAAACCAATTTTATTCATCGGTTTCCAAACAGCCAAAGTTGCAGTTTAGGGCCACATAGTAAACTAAACCTTCTTGGAGCGATCGATAGCATAGGTAATTCCTCATTTATGTTTCCTTCGGGTTTCAGCAAGTAAGTAATAAAACAATCATTGAGAATTTACCGATGTTAGTGAATGTGATAGAATGATTACCTACAGAATCGTGGTCAAGATGTTAGTGGTAGGTAATCTTTAGTATTTTATTCTTTTGTTAAGAAGTAAACAATTTGATTAACACAAAAATACATAATTATTTCTGCCTCGTTGGTCTAGTAGTAGCAAGCGCGACTGCTGAGCACGAGGTCCTGGGTTCGATCCCCGGGTCGGGCAAAGTGTTATTGGGTTTTTCCATTAGGAAATTCTCAGTAACAGCACGGAGTCTGGAATTGTGCCCGGTTAATGGCAATAGGCTCGCCCCCTATTACATGGGACTTATAACATAGCCGGCGAAACGTGGGTGTACTGCACACCTCTGCCTACCCCCTCTGGGAAATACAGGCGTGAGTCTATAATCATAGGTAATTATTTTAATTCCTTCAACTCGATGACAAAAAAAAATACAAAAAGAAATAATTTAATTGTAAACAGAAATGAGGATCAAACTGGAAACCTAAAACTTTCATAGCGCTCGCCCAACCGCAAAGCTAATGTTGTAGTCAAAATAGTCGTTCCTACAAAAATTTTAATGTGTCAACATAAAATATATCTTATTTGTTAGTTAATAAGGTTTTAAATAGATTATTCTGCAATAAAGGGTCTTAGGTTTTATTTTTGTTACAGAACTTCTTGATTCGGTCGCCGCACTCAAAGCCCGCGATAAAATCTATGCAATAGGTAGCTTCAAAATATTGTCTTATATTTATAGAGACTAATAATTAAAATGTTTTTAACATAATAACAACAAAGGTTCTGATCAATAATAAGTAAGTAAATAATAATAGTAAGTAAGTATCAATAATATAAAACAATACAAGATAGCCGACACAAAGATCGGATATTTTAGTTTCTTTCATAATTATCACATGTATTATTTGATACCTACTTATTACAAAAAACAAAGCTCTATAATTTATAGGTATCAAAATATTTAAAATGTAGATTGAAATTCATCTAAAAATCAAATTCTTATCAATCAATATCGTGCTAATGTTATTAATAAACAGAAACAAAAAACTAGTAGTAGTAATGAGTGCGAATCTTATTGCTCTGTGAATTGTTTGGCGTCATTCAAATTTGGTTCTTATCACCTACTTAAAAAATCGTTCCGGAATGGATATTTGCACACAAACCATAACCATAGCGAATTATTCTTTAATAACTGGTTTTCCTAAATGTTTGGCTTGCGTTGTGTTGTCATATAAACAATAGACCAAGCAGCGGCGCGTCGCACAGACACATCTTAAGTTCCGAGAAGACGGAAGCTATCTAACGGTTACACGCTATTTTGAACTCTGTTTGCACCTCCAATACGGAATTTATTTGAATGATAAATATGGAGCGGATATGCGCAAAGTCCTTACGAAACTAATACGATCCACTGAGTACACGCTATTTAGAACTCTATTTTTAATGAAACAAGGATTATTATTTGAATGATAAATATGGACGTGTATGAAAGTGACTGAGTGTGCGTGCGGGAATCGTTCAAACGATTTTGTAAGCAAAGTGTACCACCGGGTTTGTCCCTGATAGTACCACATTTTATGCGAAATAAATAAATCCTTAATACACTCAAACTTTGCCATTAAGATTGAGGCTCTACAAATCAATAGATACCTACTTAAATCTAGAAAGTTTCCAACAAAATGTTGGTAACCACTGCTTCGTGATCATAATGATCCAAGGCCGTTGGCAATTGCTCTCGATGTCCGATAACGAGTAGCTAATACTATCTCTGTAGCAATGACTACAGTCAGCAGGTCAATAAGCACTGACAGCCTAGTGGTATGACCGTCAACTAATAAGTCAGTGGTCTCGAGTTCGATCCCAAGTCACGCACCTCTGACTTTTCGTAAGTTATGTGCGTATTATAAATTAACTATTAATTATCAGTTGCTAAAATGGTGAACGAAAATATCGTGATGAAACCAGCACACCTGAAAGATTTTTCAATGGTGTGTAAAGCTATGTCAGAGGCCATCGGCCGGTTTAAACTTTGACACCAGGTTGTTAATCAACCATACGATAAGAAGAAGAAGCAGGTCAATTGAACGTAAAAAAAAAATATTTATATTTATTTATAGACTCACGCCTGTATTCCCCAGAGGAGGTAGGCAGAGGTGTGCAGTACACCCACATTTCGCCGGCTATGTTATAAGTCCCATGTAATAGGGGGCGAGCCTTCAGCCTATTGCCATTAACCGGGCACAATTCCAGACTCCGTGCTGCTACTGAGAATTTCCTAATGGAAAAACCCAATAACACTTTGCCCGACCCGGGGATCGAACCCAGGACCTCGTGCTCAGCAGTCGCGCTTGCTACCACTAGACCAACGAGGCAGTCTGAACGTAAAAAAAAAACGAACGAACATAAAAATTTCGAATTGAAAAAAAATTGGTATTAACGCACATGCTTTTTTAAATAATAATTAAAACCTGGATAATGAGGACACCATCATAGATCTTAAACACCATAAAGATCAAAAATGTAATGGTGAGAAACACCTTGAATATAGTAAAAGTGCTTATTAAGAAATAGCTGAAAGTTAATTGAACCAGTAATTCTGTTCTAACAATTCTTAACACCATTGTGATGATGGGAAGTTTTTAAATGGGACTAATGCGAAGCTTAAGCAATGGAGGAAAAGATGTTATCATACTGGATTTATTATCTGTAGCGATAGCTAAGTCAGTCTTTCTCAAAGTAGGTGATTAGGCCCCTTTGTGGGTGCTGGAGGCTTACAAAAGTGGCATTGTACAAGTCTCGGAAACATTTTTTGAACATTACGGACGTTTAGAAAGGTTTAGGGGCGCGCGGACAAGAACTTAGAAATAGGAAATGGATCCATCATCTGCCTAGCCTTTTCCCAACTATGTTGGGGTCGGCTTCTAGTCTTACCGGATACAGCTGAATACCAGTGTTTTACATGGGGCGGCTGCTTATCAGACCTCCACAACCCAGATACTGGGTAACACGATACCCCTTGGTAGGTTGTCATACTTTAGAGCGTCTGACTACCCGTAACGACTGTTAAAGATCTACAGTCGGGGCCAACAGCTTAGCGTGCTATCCGAGGCATGGAAAGTGATAACGCACATAACTTACGAAAAGTTAGAGGTGAGGAAATGGATCCATTATCATATCTTCGACGTACTTATAAGCTAACATGTGCTAACATGCAATAAAAAATTCACAAAAATGAAAAAAAAATCAAGAAAATTGGTAATATCGCATCGGTGGCTTCTAAAACTGCGATCAAACACCCATAGGAAGCCCATAGGCTCATTATCTCAAACAACAATCTAAATAACATACATTTTTCTCAAACAATGTTACCTATACTTATTTCTAATTACCAAAATCATGAACACGATTATTGCTCAACGTAACAAACAGCATAATCAGTGATAAAGACCTTAATATCATAGCAATAAATACAAATTTCCAATGAAAGGTACCTCTGCTAACATTGGTATCTAGAAATTAATTTATCTCATTGCAATCCTCAGTATTGCTCTCATTAAAGACATTTACTTCTTACAAGATGTGGTAATTATAGGATTTATAAGTAGGTATAGTAAGTAGGTACTATTTTTATAAGTTGAAGTCGTGATAGCCTAGTGGTAGTGACCGTGGATTGGCAAATCAGAGGTATCAGGTTAGAACCCAACGTGCAACTCTGACTTTTCGTAAGTTAGTGCGTATTATAAATTAATTATCACTTACTCCGTGCCTTGGAAAGCAAATAAAGCCATTGTCCTCACGCCTGATTTCTCTCCGAGTCTCCGGTCGTGTCGGGTTGCCGTCCCATCGGACTATGAGAGTGAGTAGAGAGTGCACCTGTGTTTGCGCACACACTTGTGCACTATAATATCTCCTGCGTAGTTGGCTAATTCGCCGCGGTGACCGAAATTCTGTAAGGAGGATATCATCTCTTTTATATCACGGGCTCTCTTCCAAAAGAAAGATAAAGGTTCTTTGGACGGCATGCCTGGGGACACAGGTCCAACACGCAGAGGCCCCTTTGAGAACTTTAATCTAAAATAGGGTGGGGCACCCGCCGGGAACTACTCTGCAAGGCTACACTATAGGAATGCAGTCCTGGATTGTCTCCAATGAGTGCAGGACTACTGCATATATAAAAGTAAAAAATGGTTGGTCTATGGTGATATGATAGTTGTCCTGGAGTGAAGTACATTCAGATAAAATATTATTCGCAGACAAATCACCGTCCATCACATCCCACACTGACTACGTGGTTCCTTTCTTCGATTCTAGATAACAGTGACATTCAAAATAACACGTACTTGATCAGAGATGGTCAACCTTAGATGTAGATACAAAGTAAATTTAGTTTAAAATGTTAAATACATTGATAGCTAAATTCTGCTCGCGGCCTCGCCGGCATGGTATATTGATAAATTGTAGCGTTTATGTTATTCTGATATATGTATAAGCTTGTAAAATCAAAATCTGTTCAGTAGTTTTGACGTGAAAGAGTAACAAATGTCCATCCATCCATCCTCACAAAATTTTACATTTATAATGATAAAATGTCCTCCTGACCGATTTTCCGCAAGAGCGGCTAATTTTGACGGAGATTAACCTATTAATTAATTAGTAGGATATAATAATAAACCAGTTTGTAACTGTCCCACTGCAAGACAAATGCTTTTTCTCATATAGAGAAGGATCGAGCATTAATCACCACGCTAGCTCACTGCGTGTTGGCGATTTCAGACTATTTAGCACAGGTTTCCTTACGATGTTTTTCTTCATCGTTAGTCAGTGGTGTCTTAGATTAACTAAGAAAATACCTAATGACTTTTAAAAAGTCGTGCCGTACATACAACACATCAACTTACTAAGGCCGCCCCAACGCGAGCTCTGCCCAAAAGTCCGAAGTAGCGGCGCCTCCTTGGAATTCCTATAGCTGCTTAAAAAAAAACATCATAAAGTACTGTGTGTATGCCGCCAGGCATTACCGATATTCTTTTCCGTAAGTTTGACATCCCCGCACTGGAACAAGGTCAATACTTTGGAAGGTCGGCTAAGATTGGGATCAGCTCGAATGGAATGAATCATATTTTCGTTTACGTAATAATTACTCATTTGTTATAGAAGGCACGACATCATCAGCGTTGGAGAATAGAACTCATCGTACTTTTATGTAATAACTATTGTGTCAAAGTTTATGATCTTCTTTATCGTTTGATAAACAACCTGGTGTCAGAGTTTAAGCCGCCCGTAGGCCTCTGACATGGCTTTACACACCGTCGAAAAATCCCTTAGATGTGCTGATTTCCTCACGATGTTTTCCTTCACCGTTTTAGCAAGTGATAATTAATTTCTAATACGCACATGAATCGGAAAAATCAGAGGTTCCTGGGTTTTGAATCTAATAACTTTGTCTTAGCAGTCCAACGATTATACCACTAAGCTATCACTGCTTTTACTAGGTAAAATCTACCTTTATCATATTTATCCTGATCTTGTTTGACTAATAGGTCATCAAGAATAAATATCGATGTGTTTATATGCATCATTGTCTATCATAGAGATCATAGAGATAGATAATAAGGTTAATAGATCATTTTAAAGTTATACAATAATAATAATAATCCTCCTGACCGAATTACGGTCACAGCGGCCTATCTCAGCGGAGATTAGACAACTACGCAGGAGATATTATAGTGCACAAGGTCAGTGCGTAAACACAGGTGCACTCTCTATTCCCTCACTCTCATAGTCCGATGGGACGGCTCATAGATCAGGAGCAGGGCCAACGATTTTTTTTACGTGCTTTCCGAGGCAAGGGAAAGATCCGAAGGATGGGCAGCAGCATCCTTCTGTGTAACAGCAATCATCTGTTACTGCGATCGCCAACCCGCTTGCCCAGCGTGGCGATTATGGGTAAATACCTCCAATGAGCGCACAATAGTGGCGCGCATTGGGAGCATAACGTTCACCAGTGGACTAATACAGGCTGATGATGATGATGATGACAATATTTATAGATCAATCGGAGAGTAGGACTATTTCAAACTAAAAAAGAATTACTCAAATCTGCCCTGGTATACATATAAAAAAAAACCCATCAAATTGAGAACCACCTTTTTGAAGTCGGATAAAAATAGATTTAGCAATAAATGACACTGAAACTTTTGACACATTTAAATGTCAAAGCAGTATCCTGTATCCGGTATTACTGGCTGTAAGCGAAACAAATAGGTAGGTTTTGTCAAATTAGTGTTAAAAAAAAAAACGATATAAAAAAAACCGGGAATACAGAAACGTTATTGAGCTAAAAATGATATAGTAAAAATAATCTTCGACTCATCTTATAACATAGGTACATAAACTGTTTTGATAGAGTGCATCAGATAAAAAATAACAGTAGCACAGACAATTAAAAATAAAAGTACTTGTCCATCAATTCGAGCAGAAATAAAATCGATATGTATCGAATTAAAAACAAACAAGGCCGCTAATATACAATAGGCTGTATGAAGATGCGCCTTCGACATAAAGCCATATAAAAACAACATTCACATAAAGTGTATCAGTGCGTTTACAGAACTGGGGCAGTGCGTTCCATTCGCATTCTAATTTCAAATTTGCGCGCCATATTGTTCTTGCGTGAATAAAAAAGTAGTGTTTTTTTTATTTGTGAATTAAAAGTGAAGTTTATTTTTTTTAAAGGTAGGTAATAAATGACTGTTATTTTTATTGTGTATTTTTTTATGTTTTTTTTTTTAACTTTTTCGTAGAACATAAGCTATGGATAGTCGAGTTCTGTCATTCTGTGTTAGTGATCACGTAATTTAGTTTTGTTTATATTATACTTAATTTATTGATATAAAACTATATTAGACTACCTCATTGGTCTAACAGTCGCAAGTGCGCCTGTTGAACACGATCTCCAGGGTTGCTTTTAGGAGCCAGAAAAATGTTAGGGTGTTTAAGATTAATGTTATGTTAAGATTAATGGAGTGTCGTGGTGGCGCATTTGTTACGGACCAGTTTTGCAAGCGAGTAGGTGTGGGTTCAAACCTGGCATGTACCAATGTGACTTTTTCAATGTCATATGTATTTTCTAACTCTCTAACGGTGAAGGAAAACATCATATGGAAACCTGGACTTTAATAGTCTGAAATCGCCAACATGCAGTGAGCTAGCGTGGTGATTAAAACTCAATCCTTCTCTCTATGAGAAAAGGCCTTTGCCCTGCAGTGGGACAGTTACAGGCTGATTTATTTATTATTATTTATTTATTATAAGATTAATGGGACTTTTATCACAACTAGATGCAGCTGAATTCCAGCTTTTTACGAAACGACCCCCGATCTGACCCCCGCAAAAAATATAAATAAATAAACCAGCCTGTAACTGTCCCATTGCTGTTTGCCCTGAAATAGGTCCTTCTCTAGACTGTATGAAAAAGGCCCAAAGGCTTATGCGTTTGCGTATTGCGTTTTGGCGATTTCAAATTATTAAAGTTCACCGTTAGTCAGAGCCTTAGATTAACTAAAAAACATAACCCTTCCTGACAGTCGGGTAAAAAGTAGATATGACATTAAATGTGACATTGGTACATGCTAGGTTCGAAACCTTGGAAGAATAATGGACTGGAAAGAGCCTAAGAAAGTCTGTTACGTATGTGACAAACTATCTTGTTCAAATATTTAAAAAATATTATTATTTATCCCAATAATTCTATAAAAAGAAATAATAAGTGAAAATATTTAATGCTCAGCTGTATAATGTCCATCCAGAACGACTGTAGGAGGAATAATTAACTCGGAATCGTCTCTTTAGACAATCAAAAAACGGACACGCTTATATAGTTATCCCTACCTCTAATGACAAACGAAAAATTTTTCCTCTAAGTTCGAAACCCACACCATCGTCATCGATGCGCCATCACAACACACCACAACACCAACAAGACTTCCGATGAAATCTTAAAAAGGTTTTTATGCTCGCATTATTGTTAGGTTCTAGGCACGCCACTACACAGACCCAACAGTCCTTTATTCTCGATAATTATATGCAATGTCACTACTTCACAAGTTAATAAAAATATTGTTTTATGACCCTAAAACTTCTTAAACAAAGACATTAAGGTAATTAAGTACATAATTTTAGTTAAATACAATGAATTTATTTGTATCCAAATGTTTGGTTTAAAAGTAAATTGTGCAAGCTGCTAGCTTAATTGCTGTGTTTATTTACAAAACAAGAGACGCTGAGACCATGGGTGATGGGGTCTGAGTGCGCGAGTCTTTTTCCGGGAGAGAAAGAAAAAAAAATTAATTTGATGCGATACAAGCTGATGACACATTAATTTATTACTTTTTTTTATTTAAGAGCTTTGCTCTTGTCGGTGGAGCTTCCTCCAAGTTTCTCTATTCTCAGCCAATTCTTTAACTTCTTGATACGACATGACATTCACTTTTTCCTGAATTTGTTTGAAATATGTTCTTCTTGGTCTACCTCTTCCTCTCTTTCCCTCTATTTTGCTATATTATAATTTATTACCTATAAATATAAAAAAAAACACAGACAAGAGGAAGTAACTAAGTTAAGGTGCTATTCCAACCTCGGCTACAGGCTGCGGATGCAGGCAGCACATGCAGCGGCTGCACGAAGCCGGCTGCGGCTGTACGACTGGTTATCTATGAAATAGTATGGATTTCTTTCAAAAACATTCCGAACGCGGCTGCGGCAGCTGCAGGCTGCGGAGGCAGGCGCACGAATTTCCTTTTTTGACCCCCGGCGCAAAAAGGAGATAAGTTTGACGCGTCTGTGTGACTGTCTGTGGCATCGTATCTCCCAAACGGATGTTATTATCTGTAATATCTGTCCGCCCTGAGCCTGATCTCTCTTCGATCAGCAGATGGCAGATGTACCGTCCTATCGGACTACAAGCACAGAATTACAAGTGTGACCAAATAGAAAGTCCACAAAGTTTGTGCAACACTTGTGCACTAAAAGATCTCCTCTGTAATTGTCTACTCTCCAATAAGATTGACCACTGTGACCAAAATTCGGTAAAGCAATATCAACTATTTATTTTGTACTTCAATTGAAGGCCGTAATTATCTAAACTCATAAATTAAACGTAGTAACTACACAATTACCTCTTACATTATAAAAGTGTTAACACCCAACAATTCTATGTGAAAACTCTTATCAGATTGTTATAAATCTTCCCTAAACATTTATGTAATTGATTTAATTGTAGAGGAATTTTCTTGGTTTACGTAAATACCTAGATAGTATCGGTTTTTCTCGTGAGAATGGCCCATTGTGGACACAGATTCGCGGTAGATGACCATAGATTAGATTCTAGAGGAGGTTTAGACCGATAAGTTTGTTGTTTCTGGTTTTTAGGTATGCGGAGATGTGTGGAGAACTAGATTAAATTAAAACAATTGGTCAATTGTCGGTTACTTCATAGATTTTTTTTTATGAGGCTGTTAGTTCCCACTGCAGGGCAAAGGCCTCTCTATATCCTTCCATCTCTCGCTGTCTAAAGCTGCTAAGAACCTGAGGACCAGTCTTCATTAAAGGAGCCACGATGTCGATTGCCATTTTAAGGGACCCTGGGACACTGGGTCGTATAATTTAGCGTAGGGCTTCCCAAATTTTTATTCTTCTCCTCTTAATTCTTCATTTTTACTTGAATTTTACATATATTTTATGTATGTTTTTACATGTTTATGCGAGTTTCTTATTAAATAATTTGAATTTTACATTTTTACTTGAAAGAACTTGCGATGCCCTTGGGAGATTGCCATTTTTTTATGCCCCGGGGCCCCCTTGGGCCGAATAGTACCTACCAATATTTTTATAGCTCTAGCCAAGAAATAAGTTATCAAAAAAACTCCAAATAACATTTATAATTTTTATAACAAACTACATACTAGAACTAAGTACATTATTTAATCTGTGTACACAGCAACGGCAAACTAGATAAACGTCTAAAAACCTAGGATAGGTATCCTCCTGGCGGGAGGACGGTGAATACACAGGATTTCTGAAAACGTATAGAATTTTAATAATTTTTTTTGTTTCAGATTTCACCAATTTACCACCATGTTATATTTCAAGGTAAGACTTTTATTGCATGAAGATCTTTGACAGTCGATACACCCACCTTTTTTTCTTGCCATACACTTTTCTGAAGACCGAGCGATAAACTAATGTAACGTAAATGTAATATTTTTTTTACAATATAAAACCATAGAGTAGAACTCCCGAATGACAAAAGTAAATACTCTCTGAGTAAGAATTTTTTGAAAATACTATTTTTTTAGGCCGAAAAATGAAAAATAGTTATTTATTAATTTATTACGCAATAAATTTAAAAAAAATATGTCCGAAAAATTGGTCATATTCCATACTGTGATCCGGTAAGACTGGAAGCCAACCCCAACATAGTTGGGAAAAGGCTAGGCAGATGATGATGGTTGACATAAGACGAGTCCACTCAAGAAAAATTCTTCTATACAACGGCATCGCTCGCGCCGTTGCATAACCATAATAATACAAATATATTAGCTTATCTAACTACACTTTATTTTACCATTATTCCTAATAACTTGGGTATACAAGTCATGGTCCACGGAGTCCCATACAATGACATAACATACGGAAGTATGGGAAATTACACTTACATGTTGATCAAAATCTGCGTAGAAATAATAACATAAATAAGATTTTTTTTCTTTTGAAATAATATAGCGTTTGGTGAGATTCCTCCTATACCTATTGTGCGTGCAGTCGCCATGTGTCATTATTTCTTATTATTTATTATTGTCTTCTTATTTATTATTATTGTCATCATCATCTGCCTAGCCTTTTCCTAACTATGTTGGGGTCGGCTTCCAGTCTTACCAGATGCCGCTGAATACCAGTGTTTTACATGGAGCGACTGCCTATCAGACCTCCACAACCCAGATACTGGGTTACACGACACCCCTTGGTAAGACTGGTTGTCAGATTTCGGGCTTCTGACTACCCGTAACGACTGTCAAAGATCTACAATTAACAGCCGGGCCAACAGCTTAACGTGCTATCCGAGGTATGGAGAGTGATAATTAATTTATAAAACGCACATAACTTACGAAAAGTCAGAGGTGCGCGCCTTGGGTTTGAACCTGAGACCTATGACTTGCTAGTCAACGGTCACCACCACTAGGCTGTCATATTACCTCATGGCTTGTAAGAAACCTACAGGAAAATGATTTGTTAGGGGCATAGACTAAAAAGTTCTGATTTGTCCCCTCTAAGCCACTAACCGTGTGTTGTGTGGTGTCCGGCCTAAGAAGAAAAACACCCCTTCTCATCCCGCGGGTGTCGTAGCACAAGTTAGCTTATAAATATGAAAAAAACAATTGATACGGGATGGGATTTGAACCCACGATCTTCGTCGTACCTTTTTTACGTACGGATTTTTTATCCCACCCACATAAACAGATGGTAAATGTTGTTTAAAAATGTAAAAATTATACCAAAACTAATGATTGTTTCGTGGACCTAGTACATTTGCATGCCTTTTATAGGTGAATGTGTGAATCAAAATATTTCATAAGAACTTCTGTACCATATTCTTGGCAAATAAATGTATTATGTCTTGTTCTCGTTAGGCTTTTAGATTTTTGGATCAAACATTCCTAGGTGTAATCGCACTGCTCACACAATAGGGCCGCGATTGTCAGCCGGCAATTTCGCAAACCGTTTTGAGCAGGGCTGACTTGGGGAATTGATATACCATCGTGGACAAAGCCGGTGCACCACTCTTAAAGTTAGAATCGCTTGCACCCGGCGTCCGAACATAGCGCTAGCCGCGCCCCTACGCACGTAGCATAGTTCAAAGCATTTTGATCGCAAAGTGGTGCACCGTTCGTGTCCGCAATAGTACACATCGTACTTAAATCAGACCACGTAAAATAAATGATGAATGACATTGAGTAAACACAGTATTTCGTAATAAAAGCGACAGTTTGAAACCAATTACTCCTGTCATCTGGTACCTATACCTACTGCAAAATGAGCGCGCAAGCGCATTGTGAAATTGTTTAAATAATAGCATCATGTAGCAGTCGTAATTGTATATTGCTACAATTTGAGGTAAATACAAGTAAATAGTTGCTATAATAATATAATGATTTGAGATGACTCAATCTAAAAAAACGTTAGCGTCGCCTTAAGACGATGTAAAGGGAACTTGAAATTTTAAAGATACGGGCATCGATACGATAGCTCAGTTGGTTAGAGCATTGCCACGGTACGGCGAGTGTCGCGGGTTCAAGCCCCGTTTCTTTCCTAAGGCACTTCATAGTCAGAACATGTATTAAAAATATTATTATGATGATTCAAGCACTTTACTTTAAATGTTGACTAATTTATACTTTATTTTGATTAATTTACTTTAAATTTTGACTAATTTACTTTAAATTTTGACTAATTTACTTTAAATTTTGACTAATTTACTTTAAATTTTGACTAATTTACTTTAAGTATTGACTAATTTCCTTTAATTTTTTAACTAATTTACTTACAATTTTTACTTATTATTTTATTATATTTTAATTTTGTTATTAAAATAACTGTTTACGTGTAAATATGAAATGCGAGCATTCCACATCATGTTTGCTTCTGTAGTTATGGTCATTAGCCCCATATGACCACATAACAGCCTACGCATCACTTGCTACACTTTTAATGGTGATATAATTCTTGTTGTAATCTCACTTAGACGCCCATCGCTGTTGTCGTTGGTTCACATGGAGTTTGAAATAATAAATATTTATTTTTATTAATAGTTTTTTTTTTATTGTATCGGCTGCATCGTTTTGTATCGTTTGTATCGATTGCAAAAAAAAATAGGTATCATTGCGGTATATAAAAATGGTAATAAGTATATCACAAAATCTTACTTAACAAATAAATTAGATTTTTGACAAAATTTAAAAATATGCATTTGTCTCTCCGTCTCTGTTTGGCCTAGGATAAGCTAGTTTGGCCTGAAATGGGGTCGTGCCAATAACATACCAATGTTGTCCAGGGAACTCCATGTAAACCACGCTTATCTTAAAACAACAAAGAAAATGTTCCGTGGCCAGTGTACCATGAGAACTATTGTCTTTTAACTAAACTAGTTAACCACACGGATTTTCTTGTGTTGTTAAAAAAAATCTCACTGCTGCTGAGCACGAGATTCTGGGTTCGATACCCGTTTTTGTCCATTTGGAAATTCTCAGTAGCAGTAAGAAATATACAGCTTTTTGGAATATGGCAACATACTCACCGTAGGTACTAGGTCTAAAGTAATAACAGGCGAAATGTATGTCGTTTTTAAAGGACATCACTAATGAGGTTAGAAAGTAATAATTAATAAATAATAGGTACGCCTTAATAGACTGCCTCGTTCGTCTAGTGGTAGCAAGCGCGACTGCTGACCACGAGGTCCTGGATTCGACCCCCAGGTCGGGCAGAGTGTTATTGGATTTTTCCATTAGGAAATTTTTAGTAGCAGCACGAAGACTGGAATTGCGCCCGGTTAATAGAATTAGGCTCGCCCCCTATTACATGGGACTTATAACATAGCCGGCGAAACGTGGGTGTACTGCACACCTCTGCCTACCCTTTCTGGGAATACAGGCGTGAGTCTACAAAATAAACGCCTTATGAAAAGAAAAAGCCAGTCATGAAAGCATGACGGACAGACGATCATGATGTCTGTTATGTATAGGATTTTTGGCAGCATGTTTATAGATATAGTACATAACTAAGCCATTATTTTAAAACCATACAAAACCTGCGAAAGCGTGGCTTCCGTTAGACAAATTAATGTTGCCATTGTTAATATATGATTTAAATAATAAATTGGCAACATTTAGGTAATACAATGAACTAAAACAATGGAATGAAAGTTAGTTTTTGGTTCGGATTTGTTGTGTGGTCATAGAGGAAATGTGAAAATTTGTAAAATAAATGTGGGAAAGTAATACCTCAAATAGCATAATAATCTCCTGACCGAATTTCGGTCACAGCGGCCAATCTCAACGGAGACTAGCCAATTACGCAGGAGATATTATAGTGCACAAGTGTGTGCGCAAACACAGGTGCACTCTCTATTCCCTCACTCTCATAGTCCGATGGGACGGCCTTCCGACACGATCGGAGAGAGATCAGGCGCAGGGCCAACAGCTTTACGTGCTTTCCGAGGCACGGAGTAAGTGATAATCAGTTTATAAAACGCACATAACTTACGAAAAGTCAGAGGTGCGCGCCTTGGGTTCGAACCCGAGACCACTGACTTGCCAGTCAATGGTCACCACCACTAGGCTATCACGACTCAAATAGCAATGTAAATGTAAATGTTTTTTTAATACTATGAAAAAGACATAGTATTTGACCACGAACCAAGACTACCTCATCGTCAGCCTGTATTAGTCCACTGCTGAACACAGGCTTCTCCCAATGCGCGCCACTATTGTGCGCTCATTGGAGGTAGGTAGGTTACTGTTACTGTTACTGTCAGCCCATATCATCCCACTGCTGGGCAAAGGCCTCTCCCTCTGACTTCCACGTGTCTCGATCCAGAGCCAGTGTGGACCAGTTTTATTGGTTATGTCCAATTCATCCCGCCATCTCGTTCGTGGTCTACCGGGTCGCCGTCTTGCTGTGTCAGGGCTCCACGTAGTAGTTATTTTGGCCCACAGGTCTTCAGGCATGCGACAGGCGTGGCCGGCCCACTCCCACTTCAGCTTTGCGGCCTTTTGAGCTACGTCAATGATGCGTGTTTTGGAGCGCAGTGTAGGTATTTGCCCATAATCGCCACGAGTGCTGCAAAGCACTCAAAACGTCAGGTTTTTTGAAAAATAAACATTTACGCAAGTTATCCGTTAAAAAGTTGTTTAATTATGTTAAACGTTCGCGAAAGTTTGAGACTAAAAAGTCTTAAATACTACGCTAAAATAAAAACCCGAATCGAGATCGTTCGCATCGTTTAAAGTAATTTTCTGTGAATTAATGCTTCTAAACCCTCCCGCAGCTCAGAAGTACTGCGGTTCTGAATTTTGGAAGGGTTCTTTAGGTTGGCTCCGGTTTACCATTTGGAAAAATTCATCCTCCACCACTCTATCACAGTACTTAATGATGATGTAAACAGGATCACACAACAGAAACCTAGATAAAAAATAGCATAATAATTTTATATTACATAATCAGATTGTCGGACAACCATGGGAGTAGGAGCCCTATTCACCACGTGAGAATTAGCAAACTATGTAACTTAGTTAATTATGCAGGCCGGTGAAAGGGCCTGTAGCTGTCGGCTGTCGGTCAGTATGGCACGTAATATCACGGTGTTTTAGAAAGAAAGAAAGAAAATAATTTATTCAGCACAGGTTTAGCACACATTACACAAAAACAATAATAACAAGAGCATTTCAAAATTATAAAATAGTGTGTGCCTCACGGCTGCGCCGAATAGGTACAGTTCAGCAATATGTCAGACAACAACATACTTTACTGAAGGACTGGGCAGAGCTTAAGGCCTTCTCATGTAAAAATCTCTCAGGTGTGCTTAAGATGTTTTCCCTCAAATGGAACAAGGAATCCTTTGCCCTGTGTGGGATCATCATCATCATCAACCTATATTAGTCCACTGCTGAACATAGGCCTCTCCCAATGCGCGCCACTATTGTGCCTTCATTGGAGGTATTTGGCCATAATTGCAAGCGGGTTGGCGATCGCAATAGCAGATGATTGCTGTTACACAGAAGGATGGTGTCGCCCATTCTCCAGATCTTTCCCTTTGTCGCTTCTTACGACACCCGCGGGACGAGTAGGGATGGTTCAATTCTTAGGCCGGAAACCAGTATGGGATATTTTAGGCAAAAATTATAATATGAAATATGGTGATAATATTTTAGGTATTTTTACTCCATAATATTATGTATGTCAACTACAAAAAAATATTATTAATTATCGCTTGTTAAAACGGTGAAGGAAAATATCGTGAGGAAACCCATCACACCAGAGAAATCTTTCTATAGTGTTTAAAGCCATGTTAGAGGCCTACGTGCGGTTTCAACACCGGGTCCTTCATCAACCATACGATAAAAAAAATACTTATATTTCAGGTTTTCATCGTAACCCTCCTAGCAGCGGTGGCAACCAGCGAGCCTCCGGTCCAAGGGTACAATTACCAGCAACCAATCAATCGTAACAGCTACCATTCACCAACCAACAGCTACTTACCACCTACAACTGGTAAGGATGACTAAGGGTGACTAAATTTTTTTTAATAAAAATACAAAACCGACTTCAAAAGTTCTTAATGAGGAGGTTAAAGAGGCTAGAACTTGACTTGAAACCGAGTCCAAAACGTCTTAAAGTTATTTCAAGCTTTTTAATTTCTTTTGAAGTAGGTTTTGTTTTTTATTAAAAATTTTTTCACGATTTTTAGTGGCGCCTAAGATTATTCCTTGACCTCCCCCACCCCCTGAGACTTGTGAGGCTAATATTTAAAATCCATATGAAAAGCTCTTTCAAACGATACCTTACACGATATGTTTAAGGTAACAAGGTATTGGTAAGGTAGCGAGTTTTGAGGTAACAAACATAAAAAAACATACAATTGAATTGAGAACCTCCTCCTTTTTTGAAGTCGGATAAAAAGGTAGATCAATATAAAGGTAGATTTACACCGGAGTGGCGAGGCGTGGATGGGAGAGGCGAGAATTGAAATCACGCTTATCCTTTTCGAATGATGTTATATTATTTTCTTTATTCAGGTTTCTCATCACCAAGCAACTCGTACCTGTCTCCCTCCACCGGATCTGGTGGTCAGAACTACGATCATGGGCATGCGCACAATCATGGACATGGTCACAGTCACGACAGTGAAGTGGTGAGTCCAGTATCAATTTAATAGGTTTTTCAATAGGTAGTAAAAGTTGTTCATAACGATGAGTTTTATCTCTTATAGGGATGCTCTTGATTTCAATTTCACCCTGTACAAGTCATCATCATCTTCCTGCCCTTTTTCCAATTTATTTGGGGTCGGCGCAGTATGTCCTCTTTTTCGACATATCAAAATCAAAATCTCTATCACCCGTCTTCTCAGTAGTCACTTCCTTTCTTGCCATATCATCCTTCAGACAATCCATCCATCTCTTCCTAGGTCTGCCTCTTTTCTTCAATGCTCGTGGTATTTTTAACCAAATCCAATTATTTGATGCAGTTTACCGGATTATGGACCTCACAGTTAATTTTTACCTAATTATATCATTTAGTAACAAGCCAATTCTACACGTAAGACTCTAGAATTAACACACGTTAGTTAATTTTACTAATTAGAAAGTGTCTTCTACGTCCTTGTTGATAACTATTGGTCATCAGTCGATATGGCTAGGCCTATGCTAAGCAATAATGTGCCTAATTATCACTCAGTAAAGCAAAGTATAATTTGACTACGGACAGATATCGAACCAGCAACCTCCTGGTTAATTACACCTCCTAACTGAATTTCAGTCACAGCAGCCAATCTCAACGGTGATTAACCATCTTTCCCTAACGCATGTGCAACGCTTCTCGTGTTGCGGATACAGTGATCATCATTTATTATCAGGTGACCCGTCTGTTCATTTAAAAAATGTGCCTCATTTAAAAAAAAAAACAATAAAAGAAAACAAAAACAATCCTTAAAAAAAAATATCTGTACTTCTCAAACCATAAAAAATATTAATAACTCAGTTCATCTTAAAAAAAAACAAGATTAAATTACATAACTTTATACAAATCGTAATTAATTAGTCTTCTTGCGTATATTATAAATATGATAAGAATTGACCGGCTTCAACCTAAAGATATCATCGTCAACACTATAAAATATATCGCCGTAATCGCCAAATATCATGCTAGAAGGAAAGAAGTCTATATTAGCTACTTTCTTCGCTGTACCATTAAGACAATCAATTTCATGAATACCCTCATCAGATAATCCAAAAGTTTTGTCACCCTCGACGAAAAATTGATACACAACACGTAAATCTGTGTTTTTCACAACTTCATGGCTTTTATATGCACAGAAGACACCACACATTGTCACTATATGCACATTTTTGTTATTATCCACATCAAATTGCATTACTGTCTTCAAATTCCCCAGCCTTACTGCAGTTCTGCCTTCATTATAGATCTTATAAATCATATGATCATTAGCATCTACTAAGTACATCTCATTATTTCTTATTACTATCTTAAATATATTCATGTTGTACAACCCAATGTTGTTTGCTCTGTTCTCCAATGGGTCATATTTATACAGCCCATCATCTGATCCGAAATAAACATCACTTGTATCTGGATCAACAGCAGTTGCTTTATTCCTTTCTATTCCTTCAATTATCTTTGATTGTTTTGTTACAATATTAATGTAAGCTCGTCTCGAATTCTGTGTCACGTCATCCATGTACATGAAAAACAGATTTCTGCTCGAAGAGTCGTAAGCAAGTTCCTTAGGACTCTGAAATGCATTTGTAAGTAGTTCCTTTCTATATATCCTTGTGCCTATCCTTTGAATAGGTGTATCAGTAAGGTATATCGTAAATCTTGCGTCTACGCACATTAGTAATGCGACGAATAAAATGTTGCTTGACATTTTTGAGCGTGCGTCGTAAACTGAACCAAGTTTGTCACTGGTATTGTTAATGTTTTGATTAGTTATCTTAGTTTTACAAAGTTAGTATTTGCCGTCAATTGTAGTAGAATCATACGATTTTGCTTCTTATTCTGTTGTATTGAGGGTTTTAATTTAATAAAGTGACGTACCATTTATGTTGGTTTGTCTGCACGCTCAGCTGGCTTCACGTAAATGAGTAAATTGTTATAAACATGTTTAGAGGTCGTCTGCAGTCCATGTGTTGGGATTTACATGACATTGTAAAGGATTAATTGAGCTTGTTAAGCTGCTTTGGAATTTTACAGCTCAATTAGAACTCTGGTACTTGAGAGATGGTCTTTAGTTTGTGCATTTGAGTGACCTACTTATTTTGTCAGCATTTTTTTTAGTTGTTTATTTAATATTTGGATAACTCGCATAGTTCTCACGTAACACCCCAGTAGAATGTAATCAAATATATTGTCAAAATATATTTAAAAGAGCAACCATGGAGTTTCTTGCCAGATTCTTCTCTATGAGGGATAGGCTGCCCTTGGAACTGGCAACTAGAGTCACTCTTATAATAATTTTAGAATTATGACTATTCATAAGTGCCTAAAATAGTCTACATGAATAAAAATTTTTTGTTTTACGTAATCATACACTTTTATATTTGCGTGTTTATTGCGAATTATGATTGGTGAAGAAAATTGGATTTGGTTTTGTATTTTGAGCTTTTGATTTTAAAGCATGCAAATGTGTACGCCTAAGGCGAATTACTAGCAATCTTCTAGCAGGCGTAAGTCGCTTAGTAATATATTACAAAAAGAAATAGGCGGAATGCAATATAGTTTAAAATATGTTTTGTATTTTTTGAATTAAAAGCAAAATAACGTAGGGATTTTCAGAGACCTTTTATAGTTAGGTTTAAACCGGTCGTTCAACAACCATACGATTTTTGTTTGCAAATGCCTGCGTGTTACTTACCAGTTACCAGTCTTACCAAGGGGTATCGTGTAACCCAGTATCTGGGTTGTAGAGGTCTGATAGCAAGTCGCTCCATGTAAAACACTGGTATTCAGCTGCATCCGGTAAAACTGGAAGCCGACCCCAACATAGTTGGGAAAAGGCTAGGCAGATGATGAAATGCCTGCGTGTTTACTGTGTGGCCTCTTAGATAAATGCTATAATTTACTTGTATTTGGGTGATAAGAGAGATTGTTATAACCTTATTTTATCCTACTCTTTACCTTATACTACCTGTAATACGATAAAAACAATATACTAATAGGTTTATTTGTTCCTGCGCCTGATCTTTCTCTAGAAATTAATGCAAAATTTTCTATTGCCTCTTTTTAGCCCAAATCCTACGAGTTCGGGTACTCAGTGAAGGACCCGCAATCTGGCAATGACTACGACCGCAAGGAGAGTTCTGATGGCAACGTGGTTCGAGGAGAATATAGAGTACAACTGCCTGATGGACGGACGCAGATCGGTAAATATTTAAATGCGACATCCTAATTATAAATATTTAATAAGAAATTTGAAAAAACAACTGATACGGATGGGATTCGAACCCACGATCTTCGGCGTTCCGTGCCGACGCTCTAACCGCTGAGCCACCGTATCCCATCAGAATCAGTCGAAATTTCAAATCTCTTTATACGCCTAGGGCGTGTGGTAATATCTATCGGAATACATTACGTATCTGACTCAGTGATCCAAACTTTAACTAATAAGCTAACATGTGCTAAAACATGTAAAAATTTCACAAAAAAGACATCCTAATTATTCTAGTCTCTTCTTCTTTTCTTTAAATTAAGGTTGATGATTTCAAATTTCTTAAGAAATATTTTTTTTATAAGCTAATGTGCCATTTAAACAGATAAAAATTTACAATATTTAATGCATGATCATTTAATTTTAATTTATTTTATACTTTTTCCCAGGCAAATTCTTGTTGTGTGGTTTCCGGCGTAAGAATAGTACCGTCTTGGCCTATGTTCAACAGTGGACTAATACAGGCTGATGATGATGATGATCATGATGAAATTCTTATGAGACTAGAGAATCTGGCTAGCTGGCTACCAGTGCAATTGGTGTACAAAATGTAGTAGTCATTTTAATCTGTGGCAGGTCAGCTACTTGCTGTGCCGTAAACTCGTCGGCTATTCTAGTAGTTAGTCAGTAGCCAATGACGGATATTATTGTTGTTTAGCTAGTTATGAGAGTCGTGATAGCCTAGTGGTGGTGACCGTTGATTGGCAAGTCAGAGGTCTCGGGTTCGAACCCAAGGCACGCACCTCTGACTTTTCGTAAGTTATGTGCGTTTTATAAATTAATTATCACTCTCCGTGCCTCGGATAGCACGTTAAGCTGTTGGCCCCGGATGTCAATTGTAGATCTTTGACAGTCGTTACGGGTAGTCAGAAGCCCGAAATCTGACAACCAGTCTTACCAAGGGGTATCGTGTAACCCAGTATCTGGGTTGTGGAGGTCTGATAGGCAGTCGCTCCATGTAAAACACTGGTATTCAGCTGCATCCGGTAAGACTGGAAGCTGACCCCAACATAGTTGGGAGAAGGCTAGGCAGATGATGAGCTAGTTATGAGAATCCTATCACTATTAGGAAGGAGTCAAGTCAGGAGAAGTGTTATCTTTTGTCCTTGTTTCAGTGACGTACCACGCTGACTGGCAGACTGGTTTCCACGCCGACGTCCGTTATGAAGGACAAGCCAAATATCCTGAACCTACTTACAATAGACCAGGTAAAAGATATACCTAAAACATTGAACTGCTTTACGCATATAAATACTTAATAAGAAATTTGAAAATACAACTGATACGGATGGGATTCGAACCCACGATCTTCGGCGTACCGTGCCGACGCTCTAACCGCTGAGCCACCGTATCCCATCAGAATCAGTCGAAATTTCAAATCTCTTTATATGCCTAGGGTGTGTCGGATACGTAATGTATTCCGATAGATATTAATCTATCGGAATACATTACGTATCCGACTCAGTGTTTCAAACTTTGCAGTTTTTAGTTTTTGCTTTACGCATGATGTTATGGTTGCGGGTTGGTTGGCACCCGCTTTGCAAGCACGCTTTGCAAGTGGGTGTGGGTTCAAACCTGGCATGTAGGAATATGATTTTTTCAATGTCATACGTACTTTCTTTCGTCCTTATCGACTAACGGTAAAGGAAAATATCGTGAGAAAACCTGGGCTTAGCGATCTGAAATCGCCAACACGCAGTGAGCTATAGCGTGGTGATTAATGCTTGATGCTTCTTCGTATGAAAAGAGGTCTTTGCCCTACAGTGGGACTGTTACAGACTGGTTTATTTATTCATGCATGTGTTGCGAAAACCAAAGTTCAATTTTTTTAAGAAATATAACTATTGCTGGGTTTTAAACAGTAGATCGCGGGTTGAAATTTTTGTACTTGTATCACTCCGGCTATGAGTGAGAAAATTCTCCTGAGTATAGTTGTCTAGTCTCCGTGGAGATTGGCCGCTCTAACCGATGCTCCGTTGGAGAGAAAACCTTTGCCCGCAGTGTGATAATATAGATTTCTATCAATCAATATACAGCGTGTAACAGAAGTCCGAAATAATACTTAAGGGCCTGTATGTATATCATGAAGAGAATCACCTGTGAAAATATTGAATGCAAAACAGGCATTTTATTTCATACAAAATAATTCTTTTGATTTCATTTTCTTCGAAGTTAGTGAAACTTAGAACTTAGTGAAAACTTTGACCATGGTTTACTCGAGAATTGTTTGGGGTTCGGTTCCAAAACCTATGCTCAAGGATTGTTTATAGGATACCTTATACGCCCTTAATGTATTATTTCGGACTTCTGTTACACGCTGTATATTACCAATGTCTTATTTTTCATCTTTTCCTTTTCAGGATATAACTACAACACCCCCGACTACAGTGGTTCGTTAACCGGTTTCCATGGTAACCAAGGGTACAAGCAACCGTCAACCGCATACGGACCCCCCGGTTACCATTGAGTAACCAAAAAACCAACCACTTTGCAATCAACGACTGTTTTGAACATAAGTTACCATGTACAGTTATAATTTTAAGTTATAGTATTTGTGTATTTGTATTGATACAATATAAGGGGGCGTCAATAAATTACGTGAGCAACTACTAAACGCGATCAATAAGTTAAACTGAGTGTTCAAGCATTTAACTGAGTTTAGAACTGCAAATTGTGTAGGGCTGAACTTAGTTTTATTAAACTTGGTTTTTTTTTAAAGTGAATAGTGAAATTGGGCCTCATCATCGTCATCGTAATCCTGCATGCATTAGTCCACTGCTGAACAAGGCCTCTCCCAAAGCGCGCCACTATTGTGCGCTTATTGGAGGTATTTGCCTGTAATCGCCACGCTGGGCAAGCAGGTTGGCGATTGCAGAAGCAGATGATTGCTGTTACACAGAAGGATGCTACTGCCCATCCTCCGGATCTTTCCCTTTGTCACTTCTTACGACACCCGCGGGACGAGTAGGGGTGGTTCTATTCTTAGGCCGGAAACCACACGGCAAAATCGGAAAATTGGGCCTAAGTCTAATTAATCACGAAAGAAGACAGACTTTAAAACATTTGTATCAACGGCACGCCGAAGATCGTGGGTTCGAATCCCATCCGTATCAGTTGTTTTTTCAAATTTCTTATTAAAATAATTATATTTGTATCAATACAAAACTAGTACAACGTAAGCGGTAGTTTTACAAATAAACTTAGCTTTAAGTATTTTGTATCAGCGTTTTTTTTATTATTAAATAATAGTAATGAAATAATTATTTTAGTTTTATTTCCGTTATCAGCTGGCCCGCTGGTGAGCTATCCTAATCACTACATAGTATAAAACAAAGTCGCTATCCGCCGTCTGTCTGTCCCTATGTATGCTTAGATCTTTAGAACTACGCAACGGATTTTGATGCGGTTTTTTTTAATAGATAGAGTGATTCTTAAGGAAGGTTTATATGAAGGTATATTGCACCCGTGCGAAGCCGGGGCGGGTCGCTAGTATTATAATAATAAATAATGTTCTCCTGGACACGGCTCGCATAGTCAGGAGGTTCCTTTCTCTGGAGCCCTGACCAGGAGCTACTATATTTTATATTTTGTGTTATGTTTTGTGTTTTACAAATAACCCTGTATAGCAGTGGTGTGGGAATTAATTTTAAAAAAGAAACAGATAAATCTATCATTTTAATTTAAAAACTTAGTTATGAATTATTAATACTACATTTTAATCTATATTTAAGAAAAGGGAAGATAGATTCTTATTAACACTTTGGTTTCGAAGTCTATCCTTACAATAGCAGTATTTATTTAAATGCGAATAGGTTCCGCTTAGACAGCTTGGCTCATCTCCGTATCTGAAATATTATACATATTAAAGAGCCTATATATTGCTAAAGAGCTATCTCGCTCGCACATTGAAATATAATAATAATGATAGAATAATGTGAATTCGCAAAAAACCAAGTTAAAAAGAATAACATTACAAAGTTTCAGCAAAAATTTCAGTTTGATTGAACAACATCATCATCTGCCTAGCCTTTTCCCAACTACGTTGGGGTCGGCTTCCAGTCTTACCGGATGCAGCTGAATACCAGTGTTTTACATGGAGCGACTGCCTATCAGAACTCCACAACCCAGGTACTGGGTTACACGATACCCCTTGGTAAGACTGGTTGTCAGACTTTCGGGCTTATGACTACCCGTAAAGACTGTTAAAGATCTACAATTGACAGTCGGGGCCAACAGCTTAACGTGCTATCCGAGGCACGGAGAGTGATAATTAATTTATAAAACGCACATAACTTACGAAAAGGCAGAGGTGCGCGCGCCTTGGGTTCGAATCCGAGACCACTGACTTGTCAGTCAACGGTCACCACCACTAGGCTATCACGACTCTTTGATTGAACAACAATTTTCATAAATAAAACAACAACAAAAATTAATTAGTTAGATGCAATTTTTATGTACGAAAACTTGATCTAAGTAATCAAACTAATATTTTGTGGGAGCGAGCGCTCTGTTTCACATCGACGGTCGACACATCGATGGTCGTAATCGAAAATGTTCCATCGACGGATTGAATCGACAGTATTCCAAATCGATGGTACGCTACATCGAAAAACCAAATTGATAGTACGCTATATCGACAGAACACTAAATCGACGGTCATCGATAGTGCACCAAATCGATAGTACGCTGTATCGACAGTAGACAGCGGTTTAGAGCAATAGGCGCCCTAAGTAAGTATACGCTAAGACAGAGTTCCCACTATACTGGGTTATTTGTAAAACACCAGCATCCTTCAAATCCTTCATCCTTCAATAATGTATGGAACAGCTGATGTTCCATACATTTTGTTGAATTATGTAAACATAAATGTATGGATACGTCATGACTCCTACTTTCTCCTTCACTTGATGAAAAAAAGTCTTTCTCGGTCGTCCTCTACCTCTTCTTCCTTCAATTTTTCCTTCTAATACTGTCTTAAACAAATTATCATGCGTATCAGGAAGTCAAAAGACAAGCGGAGGATAGAGAGAGGTGGCGATTGCTCCACCGACAAGAGCCTAGTTCATAAATATAAGAAGAAGAAATGTATGGAACAGCTGATTTTTTTGCGATTTTAGAGTTGGTCCCATAGTAAAAGTTCATAATTATGAGTTTAATGACCCCTTGGAAGGATGCTGGTGTTTTACAAATAACCCTGTAGATCTCAGCTTAGAAATCCATGTTACGTACTGTATAGCTTGTCTATGTTCAGTACTTACGGGGTAATCCTAGATATATCTTTTTGAGTGATCATGTAGTAATTAGAGACAGAATTGTATATCATAGTACCCTCAAACACAGCATGACCGGGACTCATTACAATCTGAAATAAAAGACTTCTATTACTTATTATATTTTAAACTTTTTGCACATGTTTTAGCACATTAGCTGGACCGATTTTCGAATTCTTTTTTGTTGTGTTTGTTATTGTCAGGAGAAGGTTCTTATGAGAGAAAAAGGAGAGCGGATACAAACAAACATTAGAGGTAGAGTAAGGTAGGGTAGGATAGGGTAGGGTAGGGTAGGGGTAGAGTCGAGTATGATAGGGTAGGATAGGATAGGGTAGGGTAAGATAGGATAGGGTAGGGTAGGCTAGGCGTAGAGGTTGTTTTTTAAATCTTCAATAAATAATTAGACTTTTATTAAACCTAGCATATTAGTTAGCCTTAAAAGTGGTAAAAAAGAATATAATATGAATCCTACGCAACACGGAGCGAGCGGACGCGGTAGAAAATTTCCAAAAAATAATTGAAAGAAATAATTGGGCATCAAAATAGCCCAATTTGCGAGAAGCCATCTTCCATATGATGTAATGGGGCAAGTATTACCTTCATCATCATCAGCCTGTAGTCCACTGCTGAACATAGGCCTCTCCCAATGCGCGCCACTAATATATGCGCTCATTGGAGGTAGTTACCCATAATCGCCATGCTGGGCAAGCGGATTGGCGATCGCAGTAGCAGATGATTGCTGTTACACAGAAGGATGTGGGCGATGCGGCTTCCCATCCTCCGGATCTTTTCCTTTGTCGCTTCTTACGACACCCGCGGGACGAGTAGGGGTGGTTCTATTCTTAGGCCGGAAACCACACGGAGTATTTACCTTCGCTTGATAGTATTCATCAGGTGTTTTCGGTGAAGTTTTCACATTGTCGCCAAATTCTTCTATGTTCCAAACACCAAGGTGAGAGGGTCTTGAATATTTGTCATCCAGTTTCTGTCGAAGCACCCACGCTATAGATATGAGGCTTCTTTTAGCGCATTTAGATCTAAAAAAATATGAAAAATACAGTCCACCAGTAAACCAAACAGATACACGGACAGACAAACGCACGATGTGATCTTAGTAACAAGGTCCCATTAGGATCCAGGA
This sequence comes from Protodeltote pygarga, assembly GCA_936450705.2. Classification (NCBI taxonomy): domain Eukaryota; kingdom Metazoa; phylum Arthropoda; class Insecta; order Lepidoptera; family Noctuidae; genus Protodeltote; species Protodeltote pygarga. Next base: position 1,160,398 of record OW388274.2, read on the forward strand.
ACAAAAAAAAAATTTAATTTGTTTTGATTTGAATACGCCCTAGGCGGAGATTTAGAGGCTTAGCGGTAGGAGCGCCGATACGGTACATCAAAGCTCGTGGGTCCCATCCGAATCAGTTGTTTTCTCAAATTTTCTTATGAAATAATTATATTTAAGAAGCTTACATGGGCTATACATGTAAAACATTCACAAAAATATAAATTTGATTCATTTTTCTATTATGAGTAACCCTTCAAACGCAGCGAATCCGTTGAAAATGTCGTTTCATTAAACGTTTAACGTTCGCGAAACTTTGAGACAATATTAAAAATAGGTATAATATTCCAAATTATTTTTGAGATACCTAACAAACATATAAGAAAAGAAAAGTATACAACCGAATTGTGAACCTCCTCAACTTTAGGCTTCCAGAGTCCTGATATTTACCTTATTTAGAAGTCGGTTAAAAAGAAAGAACTCACCGTTGTCCTTCACTGATGAGATTTATATACTCTGCCAATAAATTTGGTACGTGTCGGAACATAGGATCAAACTGGGAGATGTTGTACCAATTGGTACAAGCGCACCAGTGCGGCATCACACCTGCTTCAGCACATGACCGAGAGCTGGGAATCTGAAATTGTGGCGTAGATGGTTAAGTATTGCATGAGTGAGTCAATTTTCAACACACAGAAGTGGATCATCACCATCAGCCTTTATTAGTCCACTGCTGAACATAGACCTCTCCCAATGCGCGCCACTATTGTACGCTCATTGGAGGTATTTGCCTATAATCGCCACGCTGGGCAAGCGGGTTGGCGATCGCAGTGACAGATGATTGCTGTTACACAGAAGGTTGCTACAACCCCTTCGGACCTTTCCCTTTGTCGCTTCTTACGACACACGCGGGACGAGTTGGGGTGGTTTTTTAAACCGGAAACCACACGGCACATCCTAACATCTAAGCCTATCTTATTTTCTAGAGTTTGCAATAAAATAAGAACTAATTTACCGGTCTCAATAAACTCATAGCTCTTGGCAAATCTGATCCAGAGATTTTGTGTTTGCTTGTTTCATTCATCAAGTTCAGTACATCAAGAATAGTGGCGTGGATGTCAAAGGGTGCTGTGAGTACGTCTTTGTTACTTTCAAGACACTTAACCGCATCAGGTCTTAGTCTTTTCAGCTTCCCTGGCAGCTTGATGGCCATGAGAGGGAGACGCTCTTCCAACTTGCCTTGGTATGTGTCCCGGAATCCATTAAATCTAAAACATTATTTTTATGTCAGTCTTTCAAAAACATAACATTCCTTTTCCGTCTTTTTACACTTTTTGGATCAATATAATAATATCTTCCTGACCAAATTTCGGTCACAGCGGCCGATCTCAATGGAGATTAGCCAACTACGCAGGAGATATTATAGTGCACAAGTGTGTGAAGGATCAATGTTACGTAATATATGATTTTCTAGGAAAATTGTATGTAGTACAATTTTTTGTATATCAATGAGTACAATTGAAATTATTGTCCCCAAATTATTCAATCCTATTCCCCAGATCCTTTACTCTTACTGCTATGTTTACCCCTGACCAACCACTCAACCACTTCGTCTTTCTTCTTTTCTTTACCGTATGGTTGATGGAAAACCTAGTGTCATAGTTAACCACCCGTAGGCCATTGACATGGCTTTACACCAATGAAAAATCTATCAGGTGTGCTGGTTTCCTCACAATGTTTTCCTTCACCGTTTTGTAAGTCATAATTAATTAAATTTCTAAACCGCACATGAATTCGAAAAGTCAGGGGTGTGGTCAGGGTTGCATGCCTGGGTTTCGAACCTACGAACAATGACTTAGTACTCCAACGGTACTCCACTAGGATATCACTGCTTACTCCACTACTGAACCGATGTAAAAAGTTGACACAAATCTTACACTCGTCTCGAAAAAGGACATACTCGTAATTTAATAAAAATACTATTAAACGATATTGTTACTACTGAACGAGCTCCCACCCGCTGCCTCCCTTACCAGAAAGCCCCATGCGACAGCTCTTTATAAGCACTTTAGTAAAAACCGATTCCTTACCTAGGTCCATGATCTCCCATGACGATGAGCAGCATATCTTTGAAAGCTCTTCTTTTGACCAAGGATTTCAAAAATGCGTATAATGCATCGTCTATTGATGTCAAGAGATCGAGGTTGTCATGCATTATATCTGATATAAATGTAAAGCCGAACTTCTTTCCGTCCAGGACTAAGAACTGTGTAAAGTAAAAAGGTCAGAGCAGCCCTATTTGCAAACTTTTTTGCCTAAGACTTTGTGGTTGACCACGTAAACACTTGATGGACAATATCATCATCATCTGCCTAGCCTTTTCCCAACTATGTTGGGGTCGGCTTCCAGTTTTACCGGATGCAGCTGAATACCAGTGTTTTACATGGAGCGACTGCCTATCAGACCTCCACAACCCAGATACTGGGTTATACGATACCCCTTGGTAAGACTGGTTTTCAGACTTTCGGGCTTCTTACTACCCGTAACGACTGTCAAAGATCTACAATTGACAGCCGGGGTCAACGGCTTAACGTGCACGGAGAGTGTTAATTAATTTATAAAACGCACATACTTATCTTAGGAAAAGTCATAGGTGCGTGAGACTTCTGACTTGCCAGTCAACGGTCACCACCACTAGGCTATCACGGCTTGATGGACAATAATAATACAATAATATAGTTCCTAGTAGTGATGTAATTATATGCTACCTGATCTGATAGGTCCAACAAGAGTTGATAATAAGGAATAGCACCAATGCAATGTTTCTTGATTAAGAGGTTTTTGCTGTCATCCATGATGAAGGATCGGAGGTAGTGATCTGCAGGCTGGTGGCGGAAACCATTGAACTTTTCCTGGAAGGTTCCTTTCCAAGTGACATCTTCTAAGTATGATGTTCGATACCTGAGAAAGAAAGAAAGAAAACAGACTAATGGGTGCAACTGCAGAGTTTGAGTAAATATTTTACTTTATGTAGGTCTTTTTGTGGTCAAAGTATTAAAGGATAAAGTAAAGACGAATCTGACATATCTTCTTCTATCTCGAACCCAATTTATAACCCAGTAAAATTCATTGGAAAGTTCGTGCTGCGGTGCGTGCTAATTATGCGGCGAATACTAAAACAGCTGTTTCCTAGCTGATTAAATAATTGTTGAATAGTAAAACCTGGATTGGGAAGGATTCGGTTCGTGATTCAAGTGTAAACTAGACTAACAATACACGAACCAGTTCAGTATAACTTATTGTCTCTCTCCTCAAAAATCTTACAATGCAATATACAGGATTATTTTTAAAACACCCGCATCCTTAAAAGAGGTCATTAAACTCATCATTATGAACAACTTTTATTATGGGACCAACCCTGAATTAGCAAAAAAAAATCTGCTGTTACATACATTTATAGTCACATGACTCAACAAAATGTAATGGAACAGCTGATTCTTTTTCGCGATTTCAGGGTTGGTCCCGTAGTAAAAGTTGTTCATAATGATGAGTTTAATGACCCCTTTTAAATATGCTGGTGTTTTACAAATAACCCTGTATAGTTTCCTTAATTCTTTTAAAAGGAAGCTCATTTGTTTGATGTAATAATTATAATTTTTCAAGATCTAGATCGAAGAATACGAGATCAATCTTTATTGTAATATAGCTATAATATAGTTTTAAATTATATTGTGTTACTAGCTTTCACCAGCAACTACGTTTGCATGGATTTCGGTAACCCTATTTATTACAATACTGTTCACCCTCCATAATTATTATAATTATGTACCCTAAAACCTGACTTTGTATTTAACAAATATTTTTGCCGAATTTCAACTAAATCAGTCCAGTAGTTTTTGCGCCAATCCCTGACAGACAAACAGATAGACAAAGTTTCTAAAAACTACATATTCGGCTTCAGTATCGTCGATCGAACATGTTGCAGTTACTTTTTTCCAAAAATATTCAATGTTTATACTTTGTTACGATTTTATTTTATGTATACATAGATAATTCTTTAACCCAGTATCTGGGTTGTGGAGGGCTGATAGGCAGTCGCTCCGTGTAAAACACTGGTATTCAGCTGCATCCGGTAAGACTGGAAGCCGACCCCAACATAGTTGGAAAAGGCTAGGCAGATGATGATGATGATACATAGAAATTCTTTGACATCCAGTCCGAAGATTTGCGTAGGAACTAACTTTTATAGAACTACAAGGATAAAGTTTTCTCACCCGTAACTCTTCAAAAGATGGAATATAAAATCAGTTTCATCAACAGGCATGTTGTTGGCTGCATCATTCCCTTTCTTTTCTTCACCTTTGCCTTTTAATATTGGATATAACGCCCCATTGATACCATCTCCGATGATATTGTAACTAAAAACGACATGGCATATTATTTTAGAAATGTTATTACCTCATCACCTCGATTTTTCGTAGTAGTCTCTAACAAAATTTTGATGTGGAAGCAACTGAGTTTGTCAATAATTGAGCGGACCAAAGTGTGAGGCAGAAATGTCTTTTGGGGCCAGACCTATTGCTATTCACCCTTATTATCATTTCAGCCGGAAGACTGACTGCTGGGCATAGGCCTACCCCAAGGTTTTCCATACATGTCGATCCTGCGCTGTTCAACCAGCGACTTCCTGTGACCCGCGATCATCGGTCCATTTTGCAGGAGGTCTTTGAGGAGGAATTTGTCAAATTCTTCCCGGTATCTCCTTCAAGATCTGCCACATTGCTGAATCAGTGCTAGTAGGTTATTTTGCCTGTAGTTCATCAGGTATACGACAAATATATTCTACTCTCATTTCATGTAGGTAACATAACATATGGAAAACATAACCCTTCTTTGGCAGTCGGATAAAAACAAATACCTGTTTAAAAAAACAGCTTTTAATCTTTTCTTCAAGAACCTGTAACTCTTACGCATGCTTCTAATAAATGAATTATGTGATGTTGAGTCGAAACAGATAATCATAACATTGTAAGAGTCCTTCCGCCTTGAGGGTATTATTGGCTTCATCGGTATTGGCCTAAACCCTGCCTTGAGGCCATGCCATTGGGATGTTACGACGTTTAGGCTGAAATAAAGAGTAGCTAGATAAAAAAAGGAGTCGGTTCCAAGACTTGGTTTAATGCTACATTTTATTTTTATTTTTTTTATTTATACACTCACGCCTGTATTCCCCAGAGGGGGTAGGCTGAGTCTGGCTGAGGTGTGTAGAACACCCACGTTTTTAATGCTACATAATACATATTGCTCGAAATTTCTGTTGCGGCGTATTTTATTGCGTACAATTTTTTATATCATTTTTAATGCTTAGAATAACCGCTTGCTCGCCGCGGTGGTGATGCCGCCGTTTCCAATAAATGAATAAGCTAGCGCAAAAACGATCCATTTTTATGGTAATCATGACCTGAATCGACATCCAGGATTAGCTCCAGATAAGGGAACTTCAACGGTCAACACAACACACAATTTTTTGCATGTATGTTTAGTTTTGACATTCCAATATAACTGACTCGTTGGTCTAGTAGTAGCAAGCGCGACTGCTGAGCACGAGGTCCTGGGTTCGATCCCCGAGTCGGGCTAAGTGTTATTGGGTTCCATTAGGAAATTCTCGGTAGCAGCACGGAGTCTGGAATTGTGCCCGGTTAATGGCAATAGGCTCGCCCCCTATTACATGGGACTTATAACACAGCCGATGAAACGTGGGTGTACTGCACACACCTTTGCCTACCCCCTCTGGGGAATACATCCGTTAGTGTATATACAAATTCCAATATAAAAAGCTTAGATAAAAACGTTGTTTTTAAAAAAGCCTATTTCGTTGTCGACGAAATCCTCTCTTCTCGTTGTCTATGGTTTAAAAAAAAAGAAATAAAAACCAACCCATTCATGGCAGTGCCAGTACAAGAAACTTTGACATGGTCACTTCTATTCAGAGTATACTTTTCATCTCCAGTCACCGTGATGGGATTCCCAATATAGTAGTACATGTCGTTCACGTATATAATATCTCTGTACGTACAAATAACGCTCAAATTTTTCACTACATCTTTTGAGACATAACATTTGGATATCTGGAAAAAATCATAAAAAACCACAAACCACACTTACAAAAAAAAAACTTGAGAGGTGTCAAGGGACACCCGGATGGAACGAAGTTCCTTTATGAGAGAGAGAGAGAGAGACAGACAGAGAAACACGCGCACGCCCCACGGCTTACAACTATATAATAGCAGAAAGTGTCGTTACAACCTTTGGTCTTAATTTTTTCCGTCTAGCCCCTTTTCGCAACGCGCGATAAGGAACTTCGTTCCAAAATATTAGGGAAAATAAAATAGAATTCGTATCTCTTTGTCCCGGCCGTCCTCTACCTCTTCTTTCTTCAATTTTTCCTTCTAAACTGTCTTAAAGAAATTATCATCACTTGACTTTTTTTCATCGAGTGAAGGAAAAAGTAGGAGTCATGACGTATCAGGAAGTCAAAAGACAAGCGAAGGATAGAGAGAGGTGGCGATTGCTCCACCGACAAGAGCCTATAAGAAGAAGATCTCTTTTTCCATATTCTCTGTAATCTGTAATATCCTGGAACTGTCCCACTGCATGACAATGGCAAGGCGTCTTCTCATACACAGAAAAGCAGTAGTGATATAACTGTTTGACTTACCAAAGTCAAAGGGCTTAGGTTCGAAACCCAAGCACACACGAACGAGCGCAGCTTGCATTTAAAAACAACTTAATGTCGTAGTATTAAGGTTGAATTCGTGTTTAGTCAACCAAACTTGTAACTTTTGGATTCTGATAGTAGGTTTTATTGAAAACTCGTTTTGATGTGACATTTGCAAAGAACTGTCCATTTAGACATTTTTAATGCTCGTGAGTGCGTTTTATAAATTAATTATCACTCTCCGTGCCTCGGATAGCACGTTAAGCTGTTGGCCCCGGCTGTCAATTGTAGATCTTTGACAGTCGTTACCGGTAGTCAGAAGCCCGAAAGTCTGACAACCAGTCTTACCAAGAGGTATCGTTTAACCCAGTATCTGGGTTGTGGAGGTCTGATAGGCAGTCGCTCCGTGTAAAACACCGGTATTCAGCTGCATCCGGTAAGACTAGAAGCCGACCCCAACATAGTTGGGAAAAGGCTAGGCAGATGATGATCACTGTCTAAATTTTTGTACTTACATAACATTCCACCCAATCTTTACCCGGACAAGTAACTCTGGGTAGATTTTTGGTGAAATTCATCATTTCTATAGCAAACGGGTTCATTTCTGGCATTTTGCATCCAGTACCCTTCTCCTGTTCCACATTTTGCTTCAATTGCTGTTGTACAATTCTGCAAAGAAAAATCTTGACTACATAATCAGCAATCGAGTTAGTGTCCCATTGATATACAAAAATTTTTTGTATATCAATGTAGTGTCCTCGTTTATCAAGGCAAAATAACTGATAAATAGGATTTATTGATTTGCCGTGTGGTTTCCGGCCTAGGAATAGAACCACCCCTACTCATCGGGTAAGAAGCGAAAAAGTCTCGGCTAAAACTCGAGAACGGCTTGACCTATTTGAATAATTTTGGTTTTGAAATATGAGTAAAAGTCCAGGGAAGATTTAAAAGGCAAGAAAAAGGGGTAGGGTAGGGGTAGAGTAGGGTAGTGTAGGACCGGGAAGGGTAGAATAGGCGTTGAAGTAGGATAATCACGCGTACGAAGTCGCGCCGGGAAGCTATTAAGGAAGATATTTTACCTATTTGTTTCCATTAGGTCTTCAATTATTTCACTTCCTGCGCGAGCTGTGTAGTAGGCAATGGCTAAAGTTATCATAATTATTATGCTTATACCAATAAATTGCCTTTGAGAACGGCAAAGCATGGATGATGTCATACGCCTTTTTAAACCCATTATCTAAAACAACTATAGTTTTAATTAAGTTTATGGAAGTGTCGTGGTGGCTCCTGGAGCTAGCGTGGTGATTAATGCTTGATCCTTCTCTGTATGAGAAGAGGCCTTTGCCCTACAATGGGTCAGATAGAGGCTTGGTTATTATGGAATTAAAGCTCTCGTATCGCAGCACGGATCTGTCCAATTTCAAGTTCCCCTTCTCAATCCCAAGTCCTGCCTTATGTATCTGTTTTTCAATTACTTTAGTAAAAAAATTTATTAACTATTTAGGCATTGCCATTCTATGTGGCAATGCTACCAGCCTTCTGGGCACTTTGCCGGATGGCAGTGATGCGGAAGACTTTGACGCATAATTACCATAATATTTTTATTTTTTTTGGCAACTGTAATTATAATAATAATAATTTTAAGTTGAATTAATAATTTGTCTTAATTTATGTAAAATGTCTTAATGTGTAAATAAATTATAATAATTTATAAATCTTCAAGATCAATCCAGTTAACTTGAGTGTTATTTGAGGGATGTTATCAAAGATGCGAAGGCCTCCAGGCGGTTTAAACTCTGACCTCAGGTTGTTCATTAACAATACGATAAGAAGAAGACTGATTTAGTAAATGAGATGAGGACTTAGAGTATAAAAGAAAGTATAGAGCAACCCTACAGAACTATAAAGCACGGATAGAAACAACGCGGTCGCAACGAGAGCTGGCGCTCCGTCCGCGATCATACCTCGATCGACTGCGATTCAACTAAGCTGCACGAACGAAAAAGCTACATTTTACCTTATAACATGGTTAACTGCTGTGTAAAGTTTTGCAAAAATAACTAGAAAACATAATTGAAAAAATGATATTTTAACGTTTCAATGGTGAGACCTACTCACGCTCCGCACAAGGCAATGTTGTTGACGTTATCACTCTATACTTTCTCATATACTCTAAGGACGAAGAAGATTTTTGCTTTGTACTTTAATTCTCTATTATTTGGATCTACACAATACCTTATTCATGTTCTTAGATATAAATAATAATAATATTCACTTCACTTCACTTCTTTTGAATGGCGTGTGAAATAATAATATTCTTACTCCAATTCATGTATTACGTATTACGTCATAATGTCACTTATTTTTGGGTCAGAGACATTCAGAGAGCAGAGAGTATGTACCTAATCAGAGAGTTTATTATTATAGGATTCTTTAGGTGCTTCTCCTTTTATAATATTTATATATCACAGTTTAAATAGGCACGCGTCGAGGCGTGCACCAACCACGTGGCGCCGCCATATTTGACAAGATCAACAAGATGGCCGCCACCAGTCAAGACGTTGACTGAGTATGGTATCAAGTATCTGATAGTTGGACGTTTTGCTACATGGACCTTTTGCTATTTAGACTTATTACTCATTGGACGTTTTGCGCTGTTGGACATTTTGCTACTTAGACCCTCTGATCAGGAGCGGTCAAGAGGATATCGCTTAGAGGAAAAATTTTGGGTATCGCTTAGAGGAAAAATTTTACCTTTATTCTTCCAAGGGATAACGATACAATGACTAAAGAGCAAGGCTCGGATACCGGTTAAATTTTCAAACCGTTATTATGTACTTGACGCAAAACCTTTACATTTCGATTTCGTTCGCATAAACCGTTTTTTTTAAACCGGTATTTAGAGTATTTATAAAAGGTTTTTTCGGATTAAACGGTTTAGAGCAATAAAAACCGGTTAATACGGACACACTATAAAGAAGCGCCGCGCGCTGTTCTCAGATTTTATTCAGTAGTAAGATTTTTTTGTTACGGGACTGACGTTTATGCTATTGCATCAATAAGCTCCGCTGAAAAAACATAAAAAAATGAGTTACTTCATACCGCGCCGCTGTGCGACAAGTTGCAACGCGTTTACCGACATGCCTTACGTCGAATAAACCGGTTAATATAGGTAAAGATATAGTTCTTAAAACGTTCACGTTCTTAAGAAAAGTTCGGAGGAAAACCGAATTAAACCGGTGTTAACCGGTATTTTTCAAACCGGTTCCGAGCCTTGCTAAAGAGACCCATTGGGACAATATCTATAGTACGAGTATATCTAACGTATCGTATATCGTACCTATAGCGTGTTGTTCATCAAAATATCTCTCATAGACAGAGATATACATACTCTTTCTTCGACTTCCTTGCCTTGCCTTGCATACGCCAAACGTCATTCAAGTTAATTTTGATTTTTATGAAGATGTAAGTCATATTATAGTACATTATGTAAGTAGCGAAATTTTTCATCTAAGAGTAAAACGCTATATTCTTTGTAAATTAGCAAATTAATATGTGAAGTGAACGAGTGATTTATTTTGGATTTATTTATTAAGCATTATATATTATTTTATTTATTACAATGTCAACTTTTTGTGATGTCCTAAATGTATCAAAAAATATTATTCTGAAGAAAATTTGGAAGGTATGTCTAGTTTTATAAGTTGAAAGAAAGAAAGAAAGAAAGAAAGCAACATTTATTAGACATAACGCTCTGGAGGTTTAAAAAAGTTATCAGGGGCGATAATCTTTTTAAATTTCCTATACTAAGTTTGGGCTAGAAAGTTTTATAGACTCACGCCTGTATTCCCCAGAGGGGGTAGGCAGAGGTGTGTAGTACACCCACGTTTCGCCGGCTGTGTAATAAGTCCCATGTAATAGGGGGCGAGCCTATTGCCATTAACCGGGCACAATTCCAGACTCCGTGCTGCTAATGAGAATTTCTAAATGGAAAAACCCAATAACACTTTGCCCGACCCGGGGATCGAACCCAGGACCTCGTGCTCAACAGTCGCGCTTGCTACCACTAGACCAACGAGGCAGTCGGTCCGATAAACTAGAAAGTTTATCGGAGGTTTATCTCAACCAGCTGAAAGGCCACCTTTTTCCAGGTACTGTGTATGAAGAATTTGCACGGTCCACAATGGCGGCATTTTGAGAGAATCCTCACGATCTTCATCTGCATATTTTCTTTGTCATATTTGTACACATATATAAAACCTGAAAAAGTTACTTTGAATGAAGCTAAAAGGTAAATATCACCTTTATTTTTAAATCTAACGAAATAAACAGAATTAATCTGCCTTTACAAAATCAAAATCAAAATATTTTTATTCATGTAGCCCATTAGGCACTTATGAATAGTCATAATTCTAATATTGTTTATTATAAGAGTGTCTCTAGTTATTCACTAATATACTATAAGTTATAAATATTTAATAAGAAATTTGAAAAAACAACTGAATACGGATGGGATTCGAACCCACGATCTTCGGCGTTCCGGGCCGACGCTCTAACCGCTGAGCTACCGTATCCCATCAGAATCAGTCGAAATTTCAAATCTCTTTATACGCCTAGGGCGTGTGGTAATATCTATCGGAATACATTACGTATCCGACTCAGTGTTCCAAACTTTGCAGTTTTTAGAAGGCACCGATGCGATATTACCAATTGTCTTAATATTTTTGTGAAATTTTTACATGTTTTAGCACATGTTAGCTTATTAAATATAAATATTTAATAAGAAATTTGAAAAGCTCAGCGGTTAGAGCGTCGGCCCGGAACGCCGAAGATCGTGGGTTCGAATCCCATCCGTATCAGTTGTTTTTTCAAATTTCTTATTAAATATTTATATTTAATAAGCTAACATGTGCTAAAACATGTAAAAAAAAATTTCACAAAAATACTATAAGTTATTAGAATCCAAGCATTATGACAACATTTTTACAGGATAGTGATAAATCGTGTTATGGTACATAAAGTTCATGTAAAAAGAGTCGCAGGATATGGACCACCAAGAAAGGGTCCATTCTCTGAAAAAGCCATGATAAATGATGAAAACAGATTACCAAGATTTGTTTGCTCGGGAACCGATTGGGTTCAGTGTTATGTAAGTAAAATAATGAGGCCATTAATTCTTCGTGTGCGTTAAGACCACGGGTGTACATCACAGAATTAAGCTGCTTTTGTACAGGAAGGTGGTACCTGCAGTGTACCTCAGTGTACCTTTAATGAAATCCAGTGTACTTCTTTTGGTAAAAAGATATATAACAATATATATGTACACCCGCCATTCTAACGTTAGAACTGCGGGTGTACATTTTTTTTTGGTTAGGAGATGCTTATTTCACTAATTTTTTTTTGTTATTATGCGTACCTGCTGTGTACCTGTAAATAAAAATATAAAATAGGCAAAATGTTGATAAATACGAGTACAGCTTGGCAAAAAAGAGACTCTTCTAACGTTAGAATGGCGGGTGTACATATATTATTATATATCTTTTTAACGCACACAATTCTTCTTTCACATTGAAGATATAAAATCAATGAATCATCATCTGCCTAGCCTTTTCCCAACTATGTTGGGGTCGGCTTCCAGTCTTACCAGATGCAGCTGAACACCAGTATTTTACATGGAGCGACTGCCTATCAGGGGGGTAATTCCGCTAATTTACCAAAAGTAAATTTTATTATATTATATATATTTTTTTTTTTATTTTAGTAATTCTGACACGATGCTATTGCCATTGTTCTTTAAATGTCACTGGCCTTAAAAAAGTACTTGCGGAATACCATTTGACGTAAAATAATGCCATTGTCATTACACTGCCACTCTATTAAGACGTTTTGTCGTTACGTGAATCGGGCCCCAGACCTCCACAACCCAGATACTGGGTTACTCGATACCTCTTGGTAAGACTGGTTGTCAGACTTTCGGGCTTCTGACTACCCGTAACGACTGTCAAATCTTCAATTGACAGCTGGGGCCAACAGTTTTCAATCAAGCTAAAATTTTTGCTGAATTTTTTTAATGTAGTTCTCATTCAATTAGTTTAGTTCGATTTTTCATGACTATATTCATTGATTTTATAATTATCTTTAATTAACTTCAATGTGCGCGCGAGATAGCAGATTAGCGCAAAGAGGCACCTAACGAGCTTTCCGAAGCACAGAGTAGATGATAATTAATTTATAATACGCACATAACTTCCGAAAAGTCAGAGGTCTTGGGTTCGAACCCGAGACCTCTGGACTTGAAAGTCATTTGTCATACCACAAAGCTATCACTGCTTATAAAAATAAAAGTTATTACCTACAATAAAAAAAACAATTTTTGTCTTGCATTTCCCCTAACATTCGACAGATGCTTACTTTTTTTTTCTTTACAGAAATCAGAATGTTTCGTCGTACCCGCAATAGCGGAAACTATCAGTAATTTAAAGTGTAAATACAGAGATATTATTTCCGTCAATGATCAATCCCATTTTCTTGCAAAGTCCGTGACAGTGATGGGAAATGATAAATATAAGCTTAATAGAAGCGACCATGTCCAAGTTTCTTGTACAGGTAACAAACCAAATAGGTGAGTATAACATTAATAATAAACCGGCCTGAAACTGTCCCACTGCAGGGTAGAAGCCTCTTCTCATATAGAGAAGGATCGAGCATTAATCACCACGCTAGCTCACTGCGTGTTTGCGATTTCAGACTATTTAGTACAGGTTTCCTCGCGATATTTTCCTTCACTTTTAGTCGGTAGTTTAATCTAATATTGATAGCATTATGGAAAGCATCCTTATGGCCTATATTCTTCAATTTCGGTGGCATTTTGTTGATGCCTTATGGCTCCTACAGCGACGCGAGAATGTTTAGAGGCACTTCACCGGCCGCTTAAGCTCCGACACAGACCCTGAAATGAAATGATCTATTATCTTGATGAGGTTCTGCATGACCGCATGCAATAGGTACTATAGTATAGTGAATATAGAACTATCTTAGACACTATCCCGACCATAGTGATTAAAAGCCAAGTCACTATAGTATAAGTACGAGTACCTACTTGTTGATAAAACTTAGGGTTTGCCGTGTGGTTTACGGCCTAAGAATAGAACCGCCCTTACTCGTCCCGCGGGTGTCGTAAGAAGCGAAAAAGAAAAGATCCGGAGAGGGCAGCAGTATCCTTCTGTGTAACAGCAATCATCTGCTTCTGCAATCGCCAATCTGTTTGCCCAGCGTGGCGATTATGGGCAAATACCTTGAATGAGCGCACAATAGTGGCGCGCATTGGAAGAGGCCTATGTTCAGCAGTGGACTAATACAGGCTGATGATGATGATGAAACTTAGGACAAAATGGATTGATTATTATTAATAGAAGAAAGCCTTTGATCAGATTTGATGTAGCTAGTAATAACATTTTTCTTTCTTATTTTTTTATGGTCTTTCCAGATGGGAATGGCATGGTTTAAAAGCTGGTTTCCGGCCAGTGCGGAATAATTATACACCAAAACGTTTTGGTCTTAAAAACCCTTACAATGTTTTAATAATCGCCTTCGATTCCACATCACATAATGGATTTATCAGAAAAATGCCCAAAACTTACAAATACTTGTCAAAAAAAGCTGTTATTTTGAACAGGTATTTTTAATTTATGTTTTTAGATGATTGATAGTGCGTCTCTATCTCTTACATTATACAGGGCGATTGAGAAATTTGACCTTTTTCTTGAAAGGGGTTATACTAGAGGTCATTAGCCACAAATTGAGCCCTCAATAAAGTAAAAAGTAAAAGTTCTCAGCATGTGGGCCGACAGGATTTTAATACGGAGGCATCTCAAAAATTTTACTTTCAACGCGTAAGACAGAAAATTTTTAAAAAATCGAAGAACCGTCACAGCTCGGAAACCATCTTGTTTTCACCCAGTTATCTGGACTTAATTTGTTGCTAATGACCTCTAGTATAACCCTTTTTTAAGGAATGTCACCCTGTATTGTATATTTATATTGTGTACTTAATTTTAATTCGTGATTTTTAAAGTCCTAAAGACCTTCTCTCTTAGACACTAGTATCCGTGGTGGTCAGAGATAAGACTGACGCAGGATATTTATAATGGCTATTATAATGATATATAGGATACTATAAAATAATGAAATGTATTTTATTTATTAAATTTTAGTATGTATAAGTATTATATAATTAGAACTTATACACTAGACCACCCATTGTCTTTTCCAAACATTCCTGTTCATCCAAACGTTGCCTGGAAGAGATCGCTGTGTGCGATAAAGCCGCCCATTGTACATCTTTCTAATTTGTAACATGTTTTAATTTGATGTACAATAAAATGTAAAATAAATAAATAAATATAATATTATTGCAGTTACAACATCGTAGGAGATGGAACTTCTGCAGCTTTATACGCTCTGCTCACAAGCCGCGCTAAATCAAAAATACCAGATTCATTAAAGCAGATGGTAAAGAGACCATCATTGAGCAATGCATATACTTTTGTTAGAGGGTTTATTTTTTATCAACTGATGAAATACGGGTAAGTAAGAAGGTCAATGTAGTCAATTTTCCTTCCAACTTAATTATTATTAACGTGATGATTGCTGTACGGCTTGGGTATGTCATGCTCACGGAAATGTCCCGGTAGCGGTGGCGTTGTGTGTCGGGTCGTTTGATTCCTTAAAATATGGTTGAGTTAAGCGATGGCTGATGCATGCATGAACGGGTGCCGTCTGTTGGGACTGGTCAGCTCATAGCTGTTACAGTAATTTTATCAAAAGCATAAATTTATTTAAGGTGTACTTATGTTTAGACGACTTACATTGTTCTCACATAAGACCTCAGACCAATGTAAATAAAAATATTGAAAGCAATTATATTTAAAAGAGCAACCATGGGATTTCTTGCCAGATTCTTCTCCATGAAGGGTAGGCTGCCCTTGGAACTGGCAACTAGAGTCAATCTTACAACAAACAGTTAGAATTATGACTATAAGTGCCTAATGGTCTACATAAAGAGATATACACTATATTTTATATATATGTTACAGTCAAAACCCTTAACCGGTCAAAACTACTTTTGTCTGGCAAAATCAGTCAAAAGTACTTTTGACCATAGGCTTTCGTCAATAGTACTTTTGACTTAAATAACAGTCAAAAGTGCTATTGCCCAATGAAGCTGGTCAAAAGTACTTTTGACCAACTGATTCCGTCAAAAGTAGTTTTGACTGGTCGTGTCAGTCAGTCGTGTCAGTCGGTTATTTTATCATTCAAAGTCAATTCTAAAAATAATTGAGCAGTCCAATTCACAATTCTGTGTATGGACTTTAGGGCACCCCGAATCGGACAGGTTAGGTTAGAAGGGGATGGCGGGGTCGTGTGAGCGAGCGAAGCGAGCGAATAGACCTCGCTTTCCCCTTCGTTGTTATTTTTTTAAAACCACCCAGAAGTAGGAGCCCCGCGAAGCGGGGCTCCGTCAATTATATGATAAAGATTATTTTTATTATTTTATTTATTTAGATTATTAGCAAATAAAATCAATTTTATTTAGCTTACCAAAATTATCGTTTAAACGATAGCCTATTACAAAAACTATTTTACCACACGTAACTGCTCATTCAATATTTTGTACTGCCTCTTTAAATGAGTGCCCTTTAATTTCCACTCCTAACGATTAAAAGTAGTTTTGACTGACTATCTAGCGGTTAAAAGTAGTTTTGACCAAGAGCGTCAGTCAAATCCACTTTTGACCGCAAATTTACAGTTAAAAGCACTATTAACCAATGATTTACCGGCAAAACTACTATTGACCAACCTGTGCAGTCAAAAGTACTTTTGCCTGATTTTGCCAGTCAAAAGTACTTTTGACCGGCTAAGAGTTTTGACTGCAACATATACACTAGCGACCCGCCCCGGCTTCGCACGGTTACGCTAATATGCATGTATTATAAATATAAACTTTCCTCTTGAATCACCCTATCAATTAAAAAAAACCGCATCAAAATCCGTTGCGTAGTTTTAAAGATCTAAGCATACATAGGGACAGACAGACGCGGGAAGCGACTTTGTTTTATACTATGTAGTGATAAGTTACTCGCTTAGAGGCAAAATTTTCCTTCTTTAGTGCACCTCTATTGTATTTGTACTCAAGGGAAATTTTATCCAGATTTTATGTCTTTAGTCTTGTAAATCTCTCTTTTGAGATCATAAAAAGACGAGACATTAACCTCCTATTAGACTAGCTTCAGATCTAGAAAATTATGTATTTTAGGCGTAAAAAATCATCGAGATGGTTAAGCCAGGGGTCCGTAAAATTTACAAAGATCTATCGGGGCGTCTGGTCGAAGCATTTTGTAACCACAATGCTGATCCGTATCTTTCCGAAAGACTAAGTATAATGGCCAGTGAGGCAATGCAGCCAGCATTTTGGGAACGTTGCCTACAGGCAGCGGTCTTTTAGTTAGCGGTCGTTTATCTGCCCGACCTTAAATGTTTTGTTATTTTTTTCGCAAAAAAGAATTATGACATAAAGATTTATGTCTTTTACTAAACAGGTATCGTACTGCGTTATTTGAAGACAAGCCTTGGATTAACAAATTCTTGCAAAGACAGAAAGGCTTTCGTCGGCAACCAACTGACCACTACCTACGCGCTTTCTTTAAGATAGAACGGAAGCTTCGAGTAAACAATTTGTGGAGATTCAACAATAGACATTGCATTGGAGCTGTTCCAGAGCATCAGCTTCT
Source organism: Protodeltote pygarga (assembly GCA_936450705.2). Taxonomy (NCBI): domain Eukaryota; kingdom Metazoa; phylum Arthropoda; class Insecta; order Lepidoptera; family Noctuidae; genus Protodeltote; species Protodeltote pygarga. The sequence goes on from OW388274.2 coordinate 1,177,882, forward strand.
GATGAACCTTTCTTTTCAGGTGCTTCTTTCTTCTTTGTCGTATGGTTGATGAACAACCTGGTGTCAGAGTTTAAACCGCCCGTAGGCCTCTGACATTGCTTTACACGCTGTAGAAAAATCAGATGTGTTGGTTCCCTTACGATGTTTTCCTTCACTGTAGTAGCACTTACATCCTTCTAGCCTTATTATTCCCAAACTTTGTTGTTTTTGTTGGGGTCGGCTTCTAATCTAACCAGATGCAGCTGAATATCAGTTTTCTATGGAGCGACTGCCTATCTGACCTCAACCCAAACGGAAACGATATTCTAAGGTTAGATTAGTTGCCAAGATTTTATGAGGGTACTGACTCCCGCTATCGACTGTCAAAGATCTTCCAACCAACGGGAGCCAACGGTTTAACGTGCTTTCCGAAGCACGGAGCAGGTGATAATTAATTTATAATACGATAAATCACGGTATTAAAAAATATTATTTTATATTTTAAAGGTGGTATTATACACTCTATGTTACGTACTTCCTCGAAGGTTTGGTAATATTCATCTGCCTAGCCTTTTTCCATCTATGTTGGGGTCGGCTTCCTGTCTTTACCGGATGCAGCTGAATACCTGTGTTTTACATGGAGCGACTGCCTATCAGCCCTCCACAACCCAGATACTGGGTTACGCGATACCCCTTGGTAAGACTGGTTGTCAGATTTCGGGCTTCTAACTACCCGTAACGACTGTCAAAGATCTACAATTTACAGCCGGGGCCAACAGCTTAACGTGCTATCCGAGGCACGTACGTACGTAAGTTTAGGTAAATATTATGCACTGGAATATCCGATCTCTACTAATGACTCAAGGGGTTTTTATTGAGAGGGGTGACTTATTCTCATCTTTTTATCAGTTTCTAGAACTAGACCAACTGAAGTTCTGCTTTACATATATATCAGATATAACACATTCCAACTTCGTATCGACTGCAGATAAGGATTTCGTGTCCAGATTGCAGAATTTGGTAAAAAGGGGTGCACAAGAAGACACTCTCGTCATGGTGTTAGGAGACAACGAAATTAGGTACAGAAATTATTAGATTAATATTTTTTGTGATTTTTTTTCCATATATTAGCACATGTTAGCTTATTAAATATAAATATTTAATAAGAAATTTGAAAAAGCAACTGTAATCCCATCCGTATCAGTTGTTTTTTCAAATTTCTTATTAAATATTTATAATTATTAGATTATTTGGAATTTCGTTATTATTGTCAGTGGAAGTTTCTCGGGAGAACTTATTGCCATCGACCGGGCTTAGAACTTACTAACTAAAATTATGAAACCTAATAATACAAAATTAAATACCTACTTAATAAAAAAAAGTTTAAATAAAAAATTCTGCTGTTACATACATTTATGTTCACATAACAAAATTTATGAAACGGCTGACTTTTTTTGCGATTTCAGGGTTGGTCCCATAATAAAAGTTGTTCATAATGATGAGTTCAATGACCCCTTGTCAGGTTGTTGGTGTTTTAAAATAACCCTGTAGAAAAGCATAACTTCAAAGTAGACTAAAGCGTATCGTAGATGATAATAAGCCGTATATTAATAGTTCTCATAATTTCAGATTAAATGGTATAAAAGATACGTACCAGGGCAAGTTAGAAGAGCGTCTCCCTCTCGTGGCTATCATATTGCCAGAAAAACTGAAGAGGCTCAGACCAGACACAGTGACGTCACTCAAACAAAACAAAAACGTACTGACAACAGCTCTTGACTTACACGCAACGATACTAGATGCTATAGGTTTGAAGTCCAAGATTAGGAAGTTCAGGGTACCAGGTTCAAATCTACCAAGAGCCATGAGTCTGCTGGATTATGTAAATAAATACTACTTCTCATTTAATAAAAACTAAGTTTATTTTTTAAAACAGCGCCATATAGCTTCAGTATATTAATTAAAAAAGTAAATTATCAAGATTGATTGAAGGTGATTGACGACTGTGCCGTGTGGTTTCCGGCCCAAGAATAGAACCCTGCTCGTCCCGCAGGTGTCGTAAGAAGCGACAAAGGGAAAGATCCCCATCATTCTGTGTAACAGTAATCATCTGCTACTGCGACCGCCAACCCGCTTGCCCAGCGTGGCAATTCTGAGCAAATACTTCCAATGAACGCACAAAGTGGTGCGCATTAGGAGAGGCCTATGTTCAGCAGTGGACTAATACAGGCTGATGATGATGATGATGGCAATTAGGTACCAAAGATTGATTCATGGTGATTAGAATTTTTGCATAAAGCTTAACCTGAAGAATGATATCTATAGATGTTCTTTCCCCAAAACTGGGTAGGTATTTTGGCTTTTTTTTACTAACCAACTTTTCCCTATTGGTCGAAATTTGACCATAATTGTTTTTTTCTGTATTTTTATTGATAACTTTAAAGCTCGTCAATAGCTTCTAAACAATAAAACGAGCAGGGTAGTGGTAGGATAGAGTAGAATAGATGTAGAGGGAGGATAATCACGCGTACAGTCGCTAGTATAATAATATAGATAAGATTAATATAGAAACCAGAGGTCGATAGCCAGTTTAGTTTAAAATTTTAGGGCATAATGGCGATGTTCGACAGTATTTAGTTATTTCACTACTAACTTTTTCTACTAACTTGGTGTTGTCCGGTTTAAAAACCATATGCAAAACATCATGGTAACCGTTGCTGTGTGAAGAGAAGAACAAATATTCATAAGGCTGGATTCTAAATTACGTTTATCTTTATCGTTCCAGATCCCTGCAAATCGATCCTGCAGCGATGCTGGCGTGCTGTCACATTTTTGTACTAACACCAAGTGGTTTAATGTATCACAGACCAAACCTGTGTACAAGCAAGTCGCTTTAGTACTGGCACGATACATTAACAAAACAAGGAGAGGACAATCGTTAGTATTCGAATCATAAGCAATTGCTGACTGTGCGCTTGTTTGCCTCTAATATCATCAATTCATCATCATTAATAATTCGGCTCCAACGCATAAAGTCCTAACGCAAAAAAATGATTTCAGGAGAACCATTTTTGTAAAGATTACTAATATAGTTCATTTGTAATATATTTTTAACCGATGTTTTTACTCTATGCGATCAAGAATTAGCTTAAGATTCGGTTAAAAATAAATTATAAATGAACTTTATCAGTAATCTTTACAAAAATGGCTCTCCTGAAAAAAAAATTTTTTTTGTGTTACGACTTTATGCGTTGGAGCCATCATATAGCTACACTATGTCGAAGCAGCTTCTTCCATTTCTCCAACAAGAGCCAATTCCTTGACCTCCTTATTCATCTCGACTTTTACTTTTTCTTTGATCTGCCCTACATAATTTTGTTTTGGCCTATTTTTTCCTCTCTTTCCATTGACTTTTCCTGATAATTATACAGGGTTATTTGTAAAACACTAGCATCCTTAAAATGGGTCATTAAACTCATCATTATGAATAACTTTTACTATGGGATCAACCCTGAAATCGCAATAAAAAAAAGCTGTTCCATACATTTATGTTCACATGACTCAACATAATGTTGGAACAGCTGATTTCTTTTGCGATTTTTAAGGATGCTGGTGTTTTACAAAAAACCCTGTAAATTGATGATTTAGGTATTAATCTTGTTTTGCAATAATGACGATTATATTGACAGTGATAAATGTGCTCCAAGAAATCTCACATCTATAGAATGGGTGCTACAACAAGATCTGGATCTTCATGCTCAAGATCCGAGGGTTAGAACAGAATATTATCAAGCCAAGGTAAGGAGCTGGTGACATCACTGTGCTGCCGTAGTTCTCTTATTCACTTTTCTGATAAATTCTTCTGCTCAGTCGCGCTCGTGCCTAAAAGTTTTGAAATTTTCGCGATATTGGAAACATGTCAGTCGTGTTTGCCTTGTAAGGCATTTGAAGCGTCAGCTAATTAATCTTTCAAAACTCAATACAGCGATTCCAGACGCCATATTGTGAAAAGAAAAAAATTAAGTCAACGAACTATGTTTATTGGGGTTATTATACTTTGTCCATTTTATTAATGTTTTTTGACAGCTCGACGAGTGACTGAGTTAGTGATGTCCAATAGAAAATAATATAATAATATATAATCAATATCTATAAATGTACATTTTGATTTAATATTCGCTTATATTTTTTTTTTAAATAATTAGAAATCCGTGTGTTTGCGTCTATATTTATATGCCAATGGACAAACTATAATGGGTACCTACTCCCATTATAGTTTGGGTCATCTTCAGGTTTCTTTAATAATTTTTCATTTCAAATGACCATTTATTTTCAATATTTGTTATAAAAGTGACTATAATAACAAAATATTGTTTAAATCAAGTAGCCACGGTTAAACTGTTCATTGTTCATATTACAGATAATTATGGATCCTGGCTCAGGCGTGTTTGAAGGGACAGTAACCTACAATAGATATCTTGACAGATTCACAATAAACCGTAAAGATATAATAAGGGTTAATGCGTAAGTCAATTTTTATGTTAAAGTTGTGATGAGCTCTGAAACAGCCCCCATATTCTGTCAGATTAGTCTCCTTTTTTAGATGAGTCCAAGGGCGTAGCGAGGTACGGGCAGGGAGGTAGCTACCCCCCCCTAGAACATGCAGGAATGTTCACAAACCATAAAGTAATATTACGTAGGTAGCCCATTAATAAACTAAAACAAATTCCAATAATAGGCGAATTTTATAAGATTGTACTATGAAATCACTGTTGGATATTTTTTTAAACGGTTTTATTTAGCTTGACCTGTTTATTATTTGGTTCAAATTTAGTAATCGATATTTCACCCCCTTCCTGTTGACAGATTGATCTGATATTTGGTACACAGCTTTAGTTTTGATGACAAAACCGTTTTAAGTAAAAAAAAAGAATATTTACATTATTTTTCATTTTAAACGTAACCTGTCCCATACTCCCATTGCTCATAGGTATAACATTTATCTTAAGGTGCGTCCAGATTATAGGTATAACATGTTATAAAACTTTTGTTATATAAAAAGTCTAAAATAACCGGAATTGTCATATAACATTCTACCATTTAACAATTCTGTACTAAACCCTGTTAAATAACCATGTTTTATAACTTGTTATGTTATATAGTTCGTACGCACCCTTAGATAATATACTTATTCTTGGCTTGACTACGCTTGCTCTCCCCTTATAACATAATCCTGACTACGCCCTTGGATGAGCCTTTTGCTATGTTAATATCTGGAAGTATGCAGAGCTTCACACTCCGTGCTGCAGCTGATAACTCTTTGATTTCTCTTTGCCAAAAAGGTTTTCTGATAGATACAAAATACCTAACATTCCCAAGGCTACTGTAAGGATAAGTGCAGATGATTACTCATAAACCACAAGCTAACTACAAAACTACAGCTAGGAATTGTAGGTGTGCTTGCTGTAGTTCTACCAACTGCATCCTGAGTTCCTGACTCAGGAGTCATCGCCGACTGACTGCACGATCAGTCGATAGTTTTGTTCAGTTGTAATTTTATGATTGACTGTCTTAACACCGGTCATTCCCGTTCGGTAACACCCCCCCGTCGTCCACACTGTTGACGAGTGGGATTTTTTTTTAAATGTTGACAATCCTTCCCGATCGTTCACACCCCACGTGACATTGTACAAGAGTCAAAACCTAGAAAATTGATTTTAACCCGACTTTTGAATGGAGCGGGTTATTTTTATGTTGCCGCCATGGTTGAAAATCGCTTATATCGAAGTATACGTTAGAGAATCTCATAAAATTTGAAGGAGAAACCTTTTGGATGATTATAAAAGTAGTTAGACCGCATTTGACATTTGAAGTCAATAAGACCTAAGACCAGCCTGTGATGTACACTTTAAGAGCGTCTTCACAGTATCCGTTCCGATATTGGTATCGGCGCCGATGATATCGGGGCCAGCACAAGTATCGGATCGGATAATGTGAAAACAATCTAAGACTTCTAGAATGGGTATAATTTAAACGGCCACCAAAAATATTATTTTGGGTTCCTAAAATGGATTAACGGTCACCAAATTCTATCCAACTCAAAGATTAATATTACTACCAAAAATCTTTCTCCAAAATAGTAAGACGTCAACCAAAATACATTATTTGATCCCAGACTACTTTATGGTGCTAGCAAACTATTGTTAACAGGAGAAACTGGATGCAATCTGGACTTAAGGGCACCCCGACTCGGACAGGTTAGGTTAGAAGGGGATGGCAGGGTCGAATAGACCCCGCCATCCCCTTCGTGGTTATTTTTTTATAAACCACCCAGAAGTCGACCAATTTGGTGACCATTTATCCATTTTGGTAACCGTTTCGATTTTTTTGGTAGTAAAATAGGTACTTTTTTGGGTGGCGTTTAAACACAAGCCTTCTAGAATCTACATATATCTCTGACAAATTACGCTACAAAACTCGTTCCTCGGCCTTCAGCATAATCTACCATTTCTTCAGATCCTTCTGCATTGAGCCTAATAAATATCATAACATTTCAGATATGGCGACGAGTCAAGTTGTGTGATAGCCACAAACCCTCAACTAAGTCAGTATTGTTATTGTAAATAGACTTCTAAATCAAACTGCATTTGTGAAGTGTGTTTATAAAAGCTGCTGAAAAGCGAACTGTGATTGATATCCAGCGGAACAGATGAAGTTTTGGTTCTGCATTGACACGAGCACCGAATTCAATTCCTTGCTATACATTTTTGTCTGTATTTGTTTATTTGTTTTGTTTATTTGTAGTTGTCTGTGTAAGTAATGTTTATTCTGAAAAATAAAAGGTTTTCAAGTTAACAAGATTTTTAAAACGACTTATTGTACTTACAAGCATTATTGGCAAGTTGTGTCAATATCTGAGCAATAAAAATGTATATCTTATAAGTACCTACTGTAAAAATCCAAAACTTAAGTAAGCAATTCAAAGACAAAAAATAGGAAAAAATATTTATTCCAATTTAAAATACACGATTACAAACCTAAATACTAGCATAGTAATGGCGGATACCACCATGTCATGATATCATTTAAAATACAATAATAGGCAGTATATCATATATATAGTAGATCAAAAATAATTTTAAATAACTATTCAGACGCTTATCACCTCAGTCTGCCTGCGACCACGAGATTTGCAAAGATCTCGAAACGTCAGGCGTCTTTTAGAAAAATAAATACGCGAGTTTTATCCGTTTAAAAAGTTGTTTCATTACGTTAAATGTTTGCGAAAGTTTGAGTCTATATCTATATATATAGTCTGCTTATAACCTTGGTACAAACTTCATTTTATACAATAATTAAATCTACCCTATTAATTACAGAAGACGTTACGTCATCAGTTCTGCGTCTGATCCCTCTCCGGTCGTATCTGATTGCGATTAAATATTCACATCGGACTATGAGCAAAAATATGTTCTGCATAGTTTCAGATACTGGCAAGCATCTTGATCATAAAGCGGCCGAGGGGCAGAAAGTCCGCGCATGTGCAAGATTGAACCACCAATTACGTGTACCTGTGCGGTAATATTTCCTCGCGCCTCCTTCGGTCTATCAAAGAAACCTAAAAAACCGAGTATTGCTCAAACAAGGTCCAAAGCGGCAGTCTCTGAGTCTTAGACAGACGGCAGTCAAGATGTTTGCCGAAATTTGTAGCTGCTAAAATTGCTGCTGCGACCAAAATTTAGTTAGGATGACATTTGTTACAATGATAACAGTTCTTATTTCGGTGAATTTGTTTTTTCTGTCTACAATACATTTTCAATCATAACCCTCCTTTTTTTGTAGTCGGGTAAAAAGGAACTTTATCTTTACAATAGCAGTATTGACTTAAATGAGGGTACTTTGCATCCACACAGCTTGACTCATTGCCATATCTGAAAATAATATCAATCAAAATAGAAAATAAAAAGTAATGTAGACCATTAGGTACTTATGAATTGTCATAACTCTAATATTATTGTAAGAGTGACTCTAGTTGCCAGTTCCAAAGGCATCTTATCCTTCATGAGAAGAATCTGGCAAGAAACTCATTGGTTGCTCTTTTAAATAGATGGCTTACAATATTTTAGGTTAATAGGTAACCATAAACATTGTAAGCCATCTATTTAAAAGAGCAATCAAATTAAAAAAATATTAGTTTAATAAAATTTAGAGAAGATCCGGAGAGATCCAGATGATGGGCAGCAGCATCCTTCTGTGTAACAGCAATCATCTACTGCGATCGCCAACCCGCTTGCCAAGCGTGACGATTATGGGCAAATACTTTAAATGAGGGGCTGATGTTCAGCAGTGGACTGATACAGGCTGATGATGATGCTTCAGCAACTTCAGAGCGTAAGCCAAACTGTGACAGGGACAGCAGTGTACAATGTTGTATTACTACATTTGTATGACGAGCTTCGGAAAAATCTATGGTAGGCAGGACTACGAATGATGTAGGGGTTAAGTTACGTTTTGTAAATAAACTTACTCATTAATTCTTAATATCTCTTTGGGGTTAATTTTATAAATATCAGTACTAACAGAATGGGATATTGTTCCTTCAAACACACCTCTGCCTGGGCTCATAACTATCTGAAATTTGAATAACGGACATTCTTACTTCGGATGACGATTTTATTAAGATAGTCATCTGCTTCTTCTTCTTATCGTATGGTTGATGAACAACCTGGTGTCAGAGTTTAAACCGCCCGTAGGCCTATGACATGGCTTTACACACCATTGAAAATTCTCTCAGGTGTGCTGCAGGTTTCATCACGATGTTTTCCCTCACCGTTTTAGCAACTGATAATTAATTTATGATACACACGTACGCACATAACTTACGAAAAGTCAGAGGCGCGCCTTGGGATCGAACTCGAGAACGTTATAAATAACCTTTAACATTACTGTTACAAACTCATTTTTAACATCACCTTTTTGGATTACCTTTTTGGATTTCTATTTTGTATTCTAAATTCAAAAAGTAATGACAAGAGACTAGTGTTTTATACGGGTTCACCTGATGGTAATATTGAGTCTAGCAAATAAACGTGGTTACCGTTTCCAGCGCCTTTATTTATAGTAGTTACACGCCGTTAGTAACAATTACCTTTGCTTGATAATAGTTTATTCCAACAAACCCCGGAAGTTTAACTTTTGCAAGAATACTTTCCACTTCGTCCGTAGGCCAATATTTAAGAAAACGAAGATTCACATTTTGTTGCATCACCCATTCTATGGATATGAGACTCCTTGGAGCACATTTAGACCTGCCAGTATAAAATCTTCATTACAATTCACTATCAAATTTTTTTTACTACAAAAATTTTGAACTTTAGTAATTTATCAGGTACATCTCTAAATCATTCTCCTAGCCTTATTATTCCCAAACTTTATTGGGGTCGGCTTCTAAGCTCTTCGTCCTAATTGCAGTAGGTACTGCTGTAAGTGCTAATGGACCTCCTTCAAAAGCTACGAACCTGCTTGCGCTAAAACATAGTGCAATGAGCAGCTTCATTTCTTCTTTTTTATTTTAACGACGTGCGTCGCCTTTTATAAAAATGAAGTGTGTTCTGATATGAAATTTTATTATAGCAATAATTAAATAAGTTTTCAGTCAACATTAACCAAGACGAGTGTTTTATTTTGTAATACTAAAGTCAATTGTGGTAACTCTGAACCCTATAGAGGTCCTGAGAATGCCATAGTATCTATTGAATTATCTTCTATAGCATTAAGAAGTTTTAGTTCTATTATCAACACCCTTCTTTCTGCTTCTTGTTATAATTCTGTTCTTTATAGGAACAAGACGAAGTATATACCTACAGTTATATTAAGCCTATCTCACTGCTAGGCAAAGGATAGTCGGAATCCGACAGAGAATTTCGACCTCTCTTTCTGTCAGATTCCGAATGTGATATAGGCTCAGTCCTCCAGAAAAAGTCCAGCTCGTCTCGCCATCTAGATTTGCCACATCATAGTTCTAAATGTAAAAATCGCAGGTGAGTTACTAACGATTCTTCTCTCCCGATGCTGTCTATTTTATTTGCAAGTAATAAAGCGATTTGTTTGAACATGGAGTCTGATTGTGACATATTGTACCATTTGACACAAGAGCAATAGTGTGGCAACACACCAGCCTCACTGCAAGTTCGAGAACCAGGGATCTGCAATTACATTACGTAATTAATGATAATAAAATAAATGTAGCTACTCTAATATTTGTAAATGTGAAGTTAATTTCCTCTTGTGGTGCAATGACAATAGGGAACGTTATAAGATCGTGGACTGACAGAGGTCTCGAGTTCTCTGACTTTTCGTAAGTTATGTGCGTATTATAAATTAATTTATCAGTTGCTATCACGGTGAGGGAAAACATCGTGATGAAACCAGCATACCTGAGAGATTTTTCAATGGTGTGTAAAGAAGAGACATGTCAGAGGCCTACGGGTGGTTTAAACTCTGACATCAGGTTGTTCATCAACCATACGATAGGAAGAAGCTATATAATTGAAATCTGAACTATGTAAGTCCCTTTTATCTTGGTCAAAATGATACTTTAAAATCTTTCTTAAACTGAATCTATCTTTGATATTATTTTCCTAAAAAGGAGGTAGGAAATCTGAATTGTTATTCCTTTACTCAATCAATTTATTTACCGTTTTCAATAAACTCATAGATCTCGGCAGATCAGCACCAAAAATATAAAACTTGTTAACATTGTAATTCAAGCCTATTGCATCTAATATTGTTGCATGCACATCAAAGGGTGTTGTAAGCACATCTTTGTTATGTTCGAGAGACTTCACTGCATCAGGTCTAAGTCTCTTAAGTTTCTCCGGCAGCATGATAGCCATAAGAGGCAGACTAGCTTCTAACTTGCCTTGGTATGTGTTTCGGATACCATTGAATCTGAAATGTTGATCATTAATGAGATACAAAACTTCACCAACATCATCGTCTATCCACTGCCGTGAGGTCTTTGCTAATGTCACCTTTCTTGGTTCTGTAATAATTGCATTCTTGTGTTCCCCGTGATATCCTTAAAGTCAACGACCTAAGAATTAGCTAGCTGATCAACAATCGACCTTCTGTTTTGCGATCATTGGTGGGTGATTCCCAAACGTTCTATGAGTCATAACCTCACAAAACAAAATCTGGTGACTAGCGATGATATTGTGATTTTTGTGTAATAATAGGAATTTCTGAAGGTCGAAGAAGTCCCAATGAAATTTCTTCTAAAATACCGAATCGAATGTGCCGAATCGACTATATGTGTAGCTACCCTGACTGGGGTCTCCATTTGATCAAAGCTTAATTTCATTCTACTATTATATTATATATATTATGTACTGTTCTATTGTAATATTCTTCATACCCTTTTTTTATTTGGGATTAACGTATTGGCTGTTTTTTTCGACTTAACATAGCACGAATTAACTCTACAAATTTTGTTGTTACTACTTTTACTTTCAAGCTCTCCAAAACTTTAAGAAGGGCTCTATGGGAAGGGGTTTATGGGATTGATGGATTAAGATGTAGAAGATATCCGTATCTTCCAAACTTCTACAAGTATATTAAGTATATGGTCCATGCCACCTTACTTCAACTAAGCTGGTCCCTTCTTTATAGATATTTTTTGGGGCACTTGACCAGACCTTTCCGTTGATTGATGATATGAAAATATCAGTCGAATGATTTCCGTACCTACCTTGTACCCTGGTCTCCCATAACTATTACGAGAGTGTCTTCAAGTGCACCCCTTGCTACCAAATTCTGCAGCCTGTAGAGAAGATCGTCATCTGCAGTCGATATCGCATTGAAGTTCTCACGTGTTATATCTGATATAAGTGTAAAGCAAAACTTTTTTCCATCTAGGTCTTGGAACTGATAGAAAGAAAAAAAGAGATTATGCTACCACTTTAAAAAAAAACTTAAGACAAGATCTTAAACAGTAAAAGACTCAGAATAAGAATAGAGACAGTAATCTAATTTACGGGAAATTTGCTGTTTTGTACCATTAACTTTAATAGCAAGCATTATCATGCTTACTGTTACTGTAAGCTTACATCATCCCACAGCTGAGCAAAAGCCTCCTCCTATGATTTCCACACCTTTCCGTCCAAGGCTATTGATCGTTTGTCTTGTCTAATACGTCTCGCCATCTTCTACATGGTCTTCCGCGACGCCGTCTCGCTATGTCAGGGCTCCACTTTGTGGTGACTTTAGCCCATCATGCTTAAGAAGAATATTCATTCATGAAGTCTTAAGCCACAAATAATGGGAAGATAATAGGCAATGCATATCCCATGTTCTTCCTACTCCGTTCTTCTCAATCAGACGTCATTTGAGCATTCACTTCTTTTTCAATTACATCATCTTTCATAAAATCATCTTTTCTTTGGTCTCTTTTTGAGATATTGAGAATGGAGATAGACAAATTATTCAAGAAATCAGAAAATCATGAGAGACCTGAAGAGAAAGATTTAATAGCAGCTGATACTTTGGAATGGCCCCAACACAATATCTGTCATTGCTATTCTTCAAATATTTCCGCTTAAACTTAGACTCCTCCTGGAAAAAGGCGCGAAGGTAGTGGTTTGCTGGCTGCCGGCCAAAGCTGTTGTACTTGGGCTGGAAAGTCCCAATCCAAGGCATGTCTTCAAAGAAAGCTGTACGATACCTATTAGGGAAAAGATATAAGTAATGAGCAGTGGCGCACTAGCACTTAACAATAGGACAAGAAAATTCAAATTTTTTTAAGTTTACATTGAAGTAAATTTATTTATATATTTCTTTTATTTATAGACTCACGCCTGTATTCCAAAAAGGGGGTAGGCAGGTAGGAGTCCCATGTAATAGGGGGCGAGCCTATTGCCATTAACCGGGCACAATTCCAGACTCCTGCTGCTACTGAAAATTTCCTAATGAAAAAACCCAATAACACTTTGCCCGACCCGGGGATCGAACCCAGGACCTCGTGTTCAGCAGTCCCTAGACCAACGAGTCTCGAGTTCGATCCCAAGGCGCGCACCTCTGACTTTTCGTAAGTTATGTGCGTTTTATAAATAAATTAATTATCACTTACTCCGTGCCTCGGAAAGCACGTAAAGCCGTTGGCCCTGCGCCTGATCTCTCTCCGGTCGTGTCGGATTTCCGTCCCATCGGACTATGAGAGTGAGGGAATAGAGAGTGCACCTGTGTTTGCGCACACTACATAATATCTCCTGCGTAGTTGGCTAATCTCCGTTGAGACTGGCCGCTGTGACCGAAATTCGGTCAGGAAGATATTATTACATAATACATGTTTAAGTTAAGGTCTATCTTTAGGCCTGTATAATGAAAAAAATCGATTTCCAGCAGGAATCATCAGCTGCTTTACTAACTGAGCTATGTGCAATCCTAATAATATAATAATGATAATAGTTCATTTATTCAAGTAAGTATAACTCAATTTGTTAGTAATTTTTTTTTACTTAAAGACTTTGTTAGTTTTACTTAAAATTTAACAACAAAACATTTTTTGGTACCTATGTAAACCACGCTACATACTCAGCACAGAGGTGTGAGTTTGCAGCAGCGGTTTAGATAGACACAATAGAGTCTGCTCGCTATACACTGTAATACGATGGTGGGGCTGGCCCGCACACGGTACACCAGGGAACCGCATCTGTTTCGCAATCACAAATTAAAAGATTTTAATTGATAACTTACCCGGATTCCATTAGTTGATAGAAAATAAAGCTAGCATAAACATGATCTTGTTTTATCGACCTTCCCTTCCTGTTAATTCCTCCTAATTCCTCTTTAGCTTTACCTGTGAGGAGAGCATTTAAAGCTGTTCCAGGAGTACCATCTCCTACGACGTTGTAACTGTTGATAAACATTCGGTTAATCATCTTTTTGTCCTTCTCTTATTTAGAATTGGGTCTATAGGTTTTCTTCTTCCATTTATTTGGGCTCCGTACGTAAAAACGGTACCCTATTATTAAGACTCCGCTGTCTGTCCGTCTGTCTAACTGTCACCAGGCCGTATCTTATGAACCGTGATAGCTGGACAGTTAAAATTTTCACAGATATAGATGATGTATTTTTTGTTGCCGCTATAACAACAAATACTAAAAACAGAATAAAATAAATATTTAGGTGTGGCTCCAATACAACAAACGTGATATTTTTTGCCGTTATTTGCTCGATATGAATAACAGCAACAGGTAGACGCTTAAGTGTCTAATGTTATAGTCCGACTCACACTTGGCCGGCTTTCTAAGCCTTCATGTGAGTGTTGACTCGCTTTCTCTCCATGTCCCTTTTCACACAATTCATCTATATTTTTTGGTCTACCTCTACCCTTATACAGGGTTATTTGTAAAACACCAGCATCCTTAAAAGGGGTCATTAAACGCATCAGTATGAACAACCTTTAGTATGGGACCAACCCTAACATCGCAAAAAAAAATCAGCTGTTCCATACATTTATATTCACATGACTTAACAAAATGTATGGAACAGCAGATTTTTTTTGCGATTTCAGTGTTGATCCCATAGTAAAAGTTGTTCATACTGATGCGTTCATAATAATGAATTTAATGACCCCTTTTAAGGATGCTGGTGTTTTACAAATAACCCTGTATAACCATCCACATTTATACTTAAAACCTTTCTCTCATCGCTTTCCTTCATCCCTCAGGATCACATTCGTTTAGTTGTTTTGATGCGTACAGACAGACAGACAGATTTAATAGGGATACTATCAAGTCTGTGGTTGTTATGGGCTGTTGGCATATTAAGCTTAGACCCGAAATTATCTTCTTGTCAAATCCAAAATCTACATCATGAATAGTGTTGTCATTGATTGACATCATCAATATACTGAGGACTTGTCACAGCCCATGACGTAGTTTTTGGACTATTATTTATAATAGAGAATAGATACCTGTTTAAAATAACAGCTTTGTCTGATAAGAATTTATAACTTTTGGGCATTTTTCTAATAAATCCATTATGTGATGTGGAATCGAAGGCGAATATCATAATGTTGTAAGGGTAGTCTGGACGATTCGTTTTTGGTATAAATATTGGCCACACAGGACGAAAACCAGTCTTGACGCCATGCCATCTCGAGGATACTTTGTTCAAACTGGAAAGACACCGTAAATAAGAGAAGATACTTAATTTTGCAAATGTACTTAGTGGACACATTATTGGATAAATTAATTATCACTCTCCGTGCCTTGGATGGCACGTTAAGCTATTGGCCCCGGCTGTCAATTGTAGATCTTTGACAGTCGTTACGGGTAGCGGGTAGTCAGAAGCCCGAAAGTCTGATAACCAGTCTTACCAAGGGGTATCGTGTAACCCAGTATCTGGGTTGTCGAGGTCTGATAGGCAGTCGCTCCATGTAAAAACATGGTATTCAGCTGCATACGGTAAGACTGGGAGCTGACCCCAACATAGTTGGGAAAAGGCTAGGCAAATGATGTTGTCCCGTTGTCTGTAATCAAATCTTGCATGTTAAATTTGATCCACTTCCCGGTTTCTGATTGAGCTGAAATTTTGCAAGCATGTATAAATCGGATGACGATGCAATATTATTATGACATAGCTGATCTGATGATGGAGGTGGAAGGTGGCCATAGGAACTCCGTAATTAAACGACGCAACCCCATCAAAAAAAAAATTACTGACCTATTCAGTTTGTTGCCAGTACAAAAAACTTTGACATGGTCACTTTTTTTAAGTTTATATTTCTGATTTCCTCTCACTTTCACGGGCTCGTTTAGAAAGTAGAATTGTTCATTGACGTAAATAATATCTCTGTAGTAACACACTACATTCTCCATTGTTTTCAAAATTTCTGGTACGACAAAGCACTCTGATAACTGAAAAAAATCAGCATTTAGAGTTAAGCAAAAAATGTCTGAAAAAATTGGGGGCGCCACTAGCGCACTTCTCATACTACTATTCAAAATTACGAGTTATTTGGTACTTACAGCTTGGCAAAAAAGAGTCTGAGGCGGTGACAGTTGGAACTAAAAAATTATAATAATGACAACACTGTTTTATTTGTCAACTGCAAGTAGCTTCCTTGTCATCTTTACGTAGTGCAAGTAATTTTCTTTAAAATTTAAAAGATTCGTGTAATTTGCGTGTGATATTCTTACATAATACTAGTTGATATAGTTGTTCGTAATGAATAAAACCGTTTGCAGTAGTGGAAGATCAAGGATATATCAAATTTTCTTGAGATGTTTGGCCGAAAGCAATGCCGGACAAATTTTGTCTGAAATTGATAATGTTTACCTGAGAACTGCTCGAATGACAGGTATAGTCCATGCAATTTTTCTTCTAGAATGTAATTAAGTCGTTATATTTACTTTCTGATAGCTGTACCACCAGTTTTTGTCGTCTTGTGTACAAATAATTATTGAGGTTATGTTTTGTAATTCGACGAATCGCGTGTAGTTAAACTGTTTAAATTGATACTTGAAACTTAAGAATAGAGTTAATACAGAGTTATTATTGTTTATTTCAGGTAAATCTGAAAATACAATCAGAGCAATTGTCGATGAAGGTGAAAAAAGTAAGAGTATTTTTTCGACACCTGGAAAACACCGAAAAGGTCGCCCGAAGAAAGAACTTGATGATTTTGATTTATGTTGCAAGTTGCCGTTCGTTGTGGCGTTCAATGGGGGAGGCCTTTGTTCAACAGTGGACGTTTTCCGGCTGATGATGATGACATTTATTTTTTTGTATTTTAATAAAATCTAAAATGAAACATGTTATTTAATTTCCCTTGTTGATAATGATGATTTATTATCATAATCCACAATCCATAAATGACTCTCTGATAGGCTCGCTATAATTCTAACTCTTGAGATGACCATTCTCAAGAGTCTGAATGATAGCGATTACGTACTTACATAATGGGACTATGCATTGCGTTGTCAGATTTTTCTTATTCTACTTAGATCTCCCACAGAGCATGCCACCAAGCTTTATATTACATATAAGTAGTTATTGCCGCCAATGTACAATCTTCCTAAATATACACACATCAAAAGTGTCTAGGGATCAACATATATTTTTGCAATAACTTTTCTCCTGATTGATATTAATTAAAATTTTCTTTAAGGATTCATCAAATAAAGTGTTTTCGTTTGTCACAGTAACGATAAACCAAGTCACCTTTGCATTAATAAAGAAATTTGCCATTTTCCTAATAAAGGGATTTTTGACATTTGAACCACTAACATTAAAGTTCAAAAAAAAGACTGAAATAACAGTTTTCTTTAAAATTTTATTGGGTAACTTAAACAATTAATAATCCGTGTTTCTACCGCGAACACTAACAACACAAGAACATCGGTTTGGCATACTCAAAATGAGTTCATCCAAATCACGCTGTGGAATGGCCGCCCATGTTCGTTGCAACAACAAAAAAAGGTCTTCTTGCGACGGGATACCCTCCATATTTGGCAGAGCTCTTCTCTGTAGCATATCCCATGCATGCTCAATCGGGTTCAAGTCTGGCGACTGAGCAGGCCAGGGCAGGACATTGATGTTAGCTGCGGCGAGAGTATGTCTTACAACTCTTGCGGTGTGCGGTCGTGCATTATCATGCATTAACTGAAATAAGGGACCGATTTGCACTTGTAGAGGAACGATGACGTCTGATACAATCGTCTCAGCATAAATTTGAGCGTTGAGGTTGCCTCTGATCCAAATCAACTCAGTTCTTCCGCCGATCCAAATACCCGCCCATACCATGATGGTTCCACCACTATAAGGATGGACTTCCTGGCAGGATTTTAATCGCTGTTGGCGTCCAGGGGTTCTCCAGTGTCGTATACGTCTTGTATCCGGTCTCATACCAAAACGAGACTCATCAGAAAAGCACACGAAACGCCATTGTTCTTCTGCCCAATTTCTGTGTTCAAGAGCCCATTGATATCGAATCCTACGATTGTGCATTGCTATAGGTGGTACCCGTAGCGGTCTTCGGGAATGAAGGTTCACTTCATGCAAGCGGTTTCTGACTGTTTGGTCGCTAATTAAGTTCCCTGAAGAGTGATGAAGCCTCACGGCTAACATCATGGCGGTTATTGTTGGAGCTCTTCGAGTTAAGATTTGAATGTATCGGTCTTGTCTCCGTGTGGTGCAGCGATACCGTCCTCCATGGCGCTCAGCCACGGTACCAGTGCTTCGGTAACGTGTCCAAAGTCGACTGATAACACTCTGACTTGTATTCAGAGCTAAAGCCACAGTACGTTGCCGGGAACCAGCTTCTATCATTCCCACGGCTCTGAGCATTTCTTCCCTGCTTAAATGACGTCGCCGCTCCATAATAACGTTGGTTTTAATCAGTAGTAGGGAAACAGTAGCACTAATAATGTCTTCAATGCGTTGTATGTTTTTATAGGGAAAATATTGACAGCTGATTTTCATCTTTTACTCGAATTTGATTCACAGTTCCTGATTCAAATTATGAAATGCACCAAAAAGGATCCATATAAATTTATAAAATCATAAATTTATTACAAAGCCACATCTCAATCTCAAGAAATCCGCATAAAAATGCTTGATCCCTAGACACTTTTGATGTGTGTAATTTGGATGATATCTGTTTTGTACAATAACTACTACCAGACCATGACTATTACAAATAAAGTTTAAATCTTTCTTAATTTTAATTATGTTCAATTTACTTTTTTAATTTGATAAATATTGAAGACTAAAATGATCAAGTATCTTGTCAATTTTAGTCGTGGTATATGGGGTGGCAATCTAAAAGATTAAGGCGCCCTCAATTTATCCAGACTCTTTTTTGCCAAGCTGTACATATTTCTATGACGAAATTTTGGTCACCAAATATAATCAAATTAATCACTTTTAAGTTATTTTAGTACACATAGATTTTTATTTTTATCTCCAGCTGTCACCGTCTTACTCTTTTTTGCCGAGCTGTATAGGCAGTAGTCGTAGAATAGTAGGTAGTAGCAGAATTACCTAGAGCTATACTAGAAGACGACTGAAGTCCTAATTGGCGTAGTAGTTTCTGTACTTGATTTCGCACGTTCGCCGTATGTTTTTCCCTCTTTTTTTTCTCAAATAATGCAGACAAAATCTCGGACGAGGAATCTCATCTTTCTACAAGTCTTTACAGCTAGATTTCTTTGCCGTGAGAAGTCTCAAAAAAGAATGCCCGTGTTCTGCAGAATGCAGCAGATGCGGACGTCAGTCGAAGCCTGACAAACCCTAGTACTGGCGTACTCCGTTTCAATAACGAGGGTATGATAAGGACCCTCGACCATAGTTGATGTCCTCATCATTACTTACCCCCCACAAAAAAGGGAAAACCTTAAGTAGATACTGCTGATCAGCGTACTTAAAAGATACCCCAAGCCAGGTGAACCCATGAAAAAGGAGACTTTGCCGTCATTTTACCGTCCGATGGGACTATGAGAGTGAGGGAATAGAGAGTGCACCTTTACTTGCGCACAAACTTGTATAGTATATAATACAGTATATAGAAATATTTCAATGCTACTAGCACTACTATGGGGCTATATAAACATATAATATTAAACCGCGTCACTTTCTCACTTACATAACATTCAACCCAATCAGTTCCTGGACACACAATTTTAGGTAGAACCTCGTCAAATCTCATAACTTCTTCAGAGAATGGATTAATTTGTTCCTGTTCACATTTTGGGCCTTTTTCCTGACGAATGATCTTTTTAAAATGTTTTATTACTACCCTATAAGTAAATAATTGTCATTACGGTGTGATACTAGTGTACATAACTATCTCTTTTATTAAGCAGCCCTTAACGCGGTTTGTTCGTAAATATAGGTTATCATTTGTGACATTTCAAAGGGAATGCGAAGCAGTTGGCCCTTGCTAGTAATTAATGAGGTAATTGTAACTGATCCTCCACCATTTACTTTACTGGTTACCACTGGTACAATGACAACTACTCTGCCAAGGGAAACAAACGTGCATTATCCTCAGTGCATGTTCCGCTTAGCTAAGTTTTCTTTAAACAGAGTTGGAGACCTTAGAAACAATTCTTCTTCTTATCGTATGGTTGATGAACAACGGTGTCAGAGTTTTAAACTGCCCGTAGGCCTTTGACATGGCTTTACACACCATTGAAAAATCTCTCAGGTGTGCTAGTTTGTTCACGATGTTTTCCCTCACCGTTTTAGCAACTGATAATTAATTTATAATACGCACATAACTTACGAAAAGTCAAAGGTTGGGATCGAACCGCACCTTGGGATCGAACTCGAAACCTCTGACATATCAGTCGACAGTCATACCACTAGGCTACCAGTGCTTTAGAAACAATTGACAAATTCCAACATCTCGTGGCTACATCAAAACGCACTAGTTCAAGATGGACATTGATTTGTAAGAGAATGCTTACTGGCCGATAATATTTTTGTAAGTTGTGAAACAATCCTAAATATACCTTAGCTAGCTTTCTAGTACCTATAAAAGCTTCTTAAAAAGTAATAAATCTTTTGAAAGTTACCTATTTTTAGTTCTGTAGTAAAATATCAGAGCACATATGCTGATAGTGATCAGGAAAAGTTTTGCAAAATGCCGCCATTGTCGACCACGCAAATTCTTGGTATATCCTCCTAATATCTGAAATGGAAGTATCTTGGAATCATCATCGTCATTATCAGCCTGTATTAATTCATTGCTGAACAAAGGCCTCTTCCAATACGCGCCACTATTGTGCGCATATTGGAAGTGTAGTAGTGCGGGTTGGCGATCGCAATAGCAGATGATTACTGTTACACAGAAGGATGCTGCTGCCCATATCTTAAATCTTATATCTTGGAATCAGTAAAAATAAAATGGAAGGGCTAAATTTCCGAGTTGAACTCGCCTTTAGCGCTTGGCTTCGATTTTTTTTTAAATTATTATTTAGCCCACTGCAGGGCAAAGGCCTTCCTTTCATTAGCTTCTATTCTGTGCCATCCGAGCCCAGTCCTTTAAATGCATGTCCAGTTAAGTCTCTGTGTATCTAGTGTAGTAACATCTCCTTCTGGACCTTCCGCGAAGTCCATTTCTGTATTTAGGACCCACTGCGTAAACATACATCATTATTAACATCATAACTTAATACTCTTTTTTTTCCTCATGACTGAGGGTTGAGACTTTGATGAGTTGCTCTTTTGGTCAGAGGTCTCCAAGTCCTTGCTAACTGCTATCTTACGCCTGGTGTAGGGCCTACTGTAGGCTGAGGAGGCCTACTGACAGCTTTTATCACACCTGGCCAATGGGCAGTAGTTCTGCCTTCTCTAGCTGCCCTTTCATCTTGCCTATTCGTATTAGCATACCCAGGTTATCTTATTGAAGTTCCGCGAATTTAAGAATGATAAAATTATTACATGCCTGCCAAAATGTCTTCAAAATTATATTTTTTAGTATTTTTATGACATTCCAGAAAGTTGACATTGTTCACAGACTTACTAGGGATGACATTGTTACAACAATGTTATTATTCTAGAAATATTGACAATTAAGGACGTGCCACATAATTATTTTGAGTTTACTCTGATTATAAAAGGAAAAATTTTTGCCTTTGATTCTTCCAAGAATTTTACCGTTGACTGATACTTCCTTTATGGATTTTACTATAGACAATGTCAATCCGAGACATCCGGCCAACACTCCGCCATTCTATGTTCTTTGAAAGATTGAATTTTCCTTGAAAAATCTTACCTTCAATAAAAAGAATTTATCCGTTAATTAAACTATAAACACTAGCGTTTTAATCTTATCTCTAGCATTTTAATCCTTTCTCTGGTGTTTATTCTATTATTAGAGATTTGTCAAGTCAACTTTCAAATAAAAAAATCGAAATCAAAATCGGTTCATCGGTTTGGGAGCTTCGATGCCAGACAGACCCACAGATACAAAGAAACGTCAAACCTATAATACCCCTCTTTTTGAGTTGAGGGTTAAAAATATTCCCAAAGATCTTAGGGTATAATACCTTGGATGACAAAAACTTTATAGGTAGGCACTAATATCACGTTAAGATCATGTTGACATTTAAAAAAAATCAACACTAGACATAATAACGATAAACTTGTCCTAGAACCATCTAATATTCATGACCTTAACCTGTAATAGAAAAAAAACAAACTTGACGTAAATAAGAGATAAATTAAACAACATTGTTTATAAATAAATAAATTATTGTTCTTGTTATTAGTTAATAATTATCTTATCAATCTCTTACAAACGGAACAGGGTTACTAAGCCTAACAATATTATCAACTACAACATAAATTGGTTCCCCTTGCCTATTAAAAACTATTTCTTTCAAATCTACTATATTAGAAACTTTATCTAAAGCGTATTTATATTTATTATAAACATAAACGCCGTTAGTCGTACTTATAAAAGGTCTGAAACTAAAGTCAGTAGTTATAGCATCAACTGTATATCTTTCATGGGTATTTATTGCTCTGGTGCCCAATTTGACTCTAGACAGTCTTCTGTTTTGCAAAAAAAACATATTATGTTCATCATCCTCAATTAACTTATCAACAGCAATCCCGTACAATTCTTGCATTGGAGTGACAACACCGTATTCAAATCTAAACGCCTCTTTTCGCCTATTTATGAAGTATATAATATCTTTAAAGAAAAGATACTGTATATTATCCTGAACCGGCAGTTTTTCTGGTACTTTTTTATCGTTAATAAAGAACAGTCCATCAGCTCCGCCGACGTAAATTCTGTTTCTAGTTTGGTCTATAGCTACTGCTGTTGCATTCCTTATGCCTTCTATAATACCAGTAGCTTTAGTATCCAAGTTGAGGAACCCCAGACCTCTCATAGGTATTTTAGCAATTTGATCGAATGTGAAATAAAGAGTGTTATCATTTTCATTGTAGGCTAATTGGTGTATATTATTAACTCCTTCTTTTAGTATCTCGACGCCATAGCATCTGTTTCCGAAGACAATCCCGATGCATTTCTCGCCAAACACTGATGGTAACAGTATAGGAAGAAGGAGTAGTCTCGTAATCTGAAATTTAACAATTCTTATTTTAAAATAAAGTTTAAATGGCATGAATTAAATCTCTAAATGATAATTAAATAGTTGTTGATATGTGGGACGTGGACTCAGCTGTCATTGTGATATGGATTAATATCCAAGAGCCTCGATCAACATCTTAAGAGGCTCTCGTTAGATGGCAGAAGGCGGTACTCCTGGACACGGCTCGCATAGTTAGGTTCCTCTCTCTAGAGCCCTGACCACCGGTAGCTTGAACCCTGTTCCCAATACTGGTAGGCTACTATATTTTATATTTTTAAATGTATATTTTTTTTTACATATATTTAAAAATGTATTTTATACCTATGTAATTTAATTGAATAAATGAACAATAATAAAATATACCTGTAAGTTATGTGCGTATTATAAATTAATTATCACTTACTCCGTGCCTCGGAAAGCACGTAAAGCCGTTGGCCCTGCGCCTGATCTCTCTCGAGTCGTGTCGGATTGACGTTTAGACTTTTAGCACCATAAATCCAAGGCTAACATACGTATTTAAATTCTCAACCATACGTTTCGATGTGGTCGTGTTTTGTTTATTTATCGTGGACTTATTATAGGCGATTATAGGTAATGTTTATGTAATAACTGGTTGCGTTAAGGCGCATGATTGCGCTAATCTGCTATCTCGCTCGCACATTGAGATTGATTAAAATTATAAAATCAATAAATATAGTTATGATAAGTTTTTATAAAAACAAGATTTTAACCAGCTTTTTATTATACCTATATTGGAATAACAAAACTAAATGTACGAGTATACCTATGCAATAATTTGTATATGTGCTGTTGACCGCTGAAGAGTTATTTTATCTGAAGCAAATCCTGGATATCGATTGAGGGCATGCTGACCATAAAAATGAATTGTCATCGGAACCGAACTAACATGCAAAAATTCAACTCCGTAGGATAAGAAGGAGGAAGTGGTTCTAATTCAGCTTGCAAGATTCCACCAGAACAAGCACACGTTGCAAGTTAAATAAAAGCTTGTAAAATAAAATTGAAGAACATTACGAAGTTTCAGAAAAAAATTCAGCTTGATCGACACTCGTTTTCAAATAATAAAATTGCTTTAAATGAATTTTTATTTTATGCCATTTTTATAAACAAGTTTCGATCAAGCTGATTTTTTTTTCCAAACTCCGTGCCGCTACTGAGAATTTTCCAATGGAAAATGCCAATAACACTTTGCCTGACCCGGGGATCGAACCCAGGACCTGCTCATCAGTCGCGCTTGCTACCGCTAGACCAACGAGGCGGTAATTAAATCAAAAAATGATATGATATTGATCCCATGCCCTCTGACGTGTTATAAACGGTAAATTGTTATCTCCCACCAAGTAATATAATGTAAATAATGCGTCAACCTGATTTGAACTGATGACCTTTCGATCAGAACGCCCTGACACAGAGCTATTGTACAGTATTGTATCACTGAACGCATCACTGATTTCAGTCTAAGTGGGACAATTTTTATGGGAAACCATTGAGCGTTTCAGGATTCTAATAGTACCTAATGTAATAAAAAATTATGTTTTCGTACCACTTGCTCAAAAAAGTGACATTCTATGCCTCAAAAAGAGAACATAACAATAGTCATTATTAATCTGTCAAAAACAGGGAAAGAAAATTGTACTGAATTTCATTCATGCTCTAGGGAGATAATGTAATTTAAATTTGGAATACTTACCGAAACTTATACTGAACTACATCTGTGTTTACACCATTGAGTTTGTGTATAAAGCATTACACATCTTTTTGAAAAAGGAATACGCATTTATTATGCAGTTATGATTATTTAATAAAATTACGAAAACCAACGAGGCTGTATGAGCTTGATGCCTTTGCATTTCCGACAAAAAAATATTGGTCTAAGAATTTGCCGCGTTTTTGTTTTCTTCAAATACTCATAAAGTTTATTTTAATTTATTTTCATAAATAAGTTAATGTTCTAAAAATACGTTACGATGTTAAATCAAAGCGACAGTGACAGTGAATTGTCGGATTCCATCAGTGCAAATGCTGCCGCAATTATAAAAAATTTGCTTCCAACAAAATCCAAGGAAAATTATTTAAAAACTTATGAACAATTTTCAACGTGGAGAAGTGCGAAAGGTCTATCAATTTCAGAATCAGTACGTATTATTTTTTTTTTTTCGCAAATGGTACGAAAAGTAGAGTATTTTCCTAGGTGATAAAGCTGTCTTAGTCTTGGGTGAACTTAAATCCCTCGCTACACTCAGGACTCGTCTTAAATCCCTCGCTTCGCTCGTGATTTAAGTTATTAACACCCTCGCTACGCTCGGGAGTAATCCTCGAGTCCTTCGTTACGCTCGCGATTTAAATCGTCACCCGTGACAGAAGACACTGCTTTATCCCCTTGGTTAATAATCTACTATTTTTTAACTCTAAGTGGGAAAATTTTGGCTAATAATAATATTTAATATGTCATTGTCCAGGACTCGCCCTTAGACATATTATTTCTGGTTGTTCGCGACTTGCTAACGGCGAATACTTGCGCAGACACAATCATATGGCTAGGATTAACCATCAGCAACTTGCTCTGAGATACAACCTTGTCGAGTTGGAAGTGCCATACTATAGGTATGTGCCCGACCCAGTTTTTGAGAATGGTCGTGCCACATTGTACTGGGATCGATCTATCATCACTGATAGGACTATTGTAGCCAATAAGCCTGATATAGTGGTGATAGATCGACTGGAGCGCCGCGCAATGATTGTGGACATCGCTGTCCCTCATGACGGCAATCTCACGAAAGTCGAAAAAGATAAAGAAGTAAAGTATCTTGACTTGGCACGTGAGATTGTCGACATGTGGGATATTGACTCTGCAATCATTGTGCCGATAGTTGTATCGGCCCATGGCTTGATAGCCAAGAGCCTCGACAAACATCTGAAGAGGCTCTCGTTAGGCAGCTGGATTGGGAGCCTGGCGCGGAAGGCAGTATTGCTGGACACGGCGCGAATAGTGAGGAGGTTCCTCTCTCTGGACCCTTAACCACCGGTAGCTTGGACCCTGTTCCCGATACCAGTGGTCTTGGGAATATGTCCTTTCAAATGCAAAAAGATTTTTTTAAATCGGTTCACAATTTACTGAGAATCCTTTTAGTCGGTTAGTCGGTTAAAAAAGAAATAAATCGATACATAATAAAAATTTTAAAGTGGCAACATTCCATAAAGTACTAAGTAAGTAAGTACTAAGTATTGACACTAGTGAACTGTTTGTAATTAGCAGAATTGGGCCCGGGTCTTAGATTTCTATGATTTTTATTAGGTTTAATAAACAATTCTTAAAACTAGTGGATTAGTTTTAAGAATTGTGTTTTTTGTGGAATTTTGACTACTGACTGGAGTCAGTGGTCCAAATTCGACCGTATTTGTTTATTTTTATTAATAAATTTTAGCTTTCCGCATTTCTTCTCCTTAATAACTTTTACTATGTCAAGTTTCATACTCCACCGTCCGCGCAATATTCTTAAAAAGGGATCCACAGTTTATGCTTCATGTATTACTTAATATATACTTATTTATTGTTTAGTAATTGCAAACGGATTATTGCCATCGTTAAAGCCTGTTGCTAACTTCAACTTAAAAAGTTATTTTCTTAGGTTTTTTAGATACCTTGTTATTAGAAATATTTATACAATACAGAAGTTTACAAGTGAAAATAAATAATAGAATACTTAACATCAAGAATGATACTTACGTAAAACATTGTTGCTTTTTCGGAGCACTCACGTCACACGTATTGTCATGTCGAAGGTACGACACACACTGTCGCAATTATCAGACATAATAACGTAAGGCCATGAGGGCATGACATTGTTTGTGTTTAGATCCAGCGCGCGCGCAGCTCTCACGTTTTGCAATTATATAATCACTCTCTCGGATGCGGAAGAAGGTATATTTTTGTTTTAAAAGTTCCGAATCTAAGAACGGGGGGACAAAAAAACTCATTGATTGTCTATAACCCTAAAATGAGAGGTAAAAACTCTTTTGACAGAGATTCAATTTTTCATGTAATTTAAAAACCATCCATCTGCCATCTGCCTAGCCTTTTCCCAACTATATATAGCTAAGAAGCGACAAAGAGAAAGATCGGCGGGATGAGCAGCAGCATTCCTCTGTGTAACAGTAATCATCTGCTACTGCGATCGCCAACCCGCTTGCCCAGCGTGGCGATTATGGGAAAATACCTCCAATGAGCGCACTATAGTAGCACGCATTGGGAGAGGCCTATATTCAGCAGTGGATTTAAATACAGTCTGATGATGATGTTTGATGTCGTGATGCCGCAGTGATTACAGAGCCGCTTTGCAAACACATGAGTGTGGGTTCGATACTTCGAACCTGGGATGTTCGAATGTGACTTTGTCAATTTCATATGTACTTTCTTAGTTAATCTAAGACACTAGTATCGGTCAAGGAAAACTTTGTGAGGAAACCTAAACTTAATAATCTGGAATCGCCAACACAGAGTGCTAACTTGATGATTAATGGCCGATGCCTTTGCCTTGCAGGGGTCGGTTACAGGCTGATTTATTTATTTATTATTTATGTTTATTAAAGTTTACGCTCCCAGAGTTAAGCCACACCAATGTCATTTTCGTTGCCTGCGCAGCCGCAGACATTCACGGCGCGGCGGTATTGACTGCGTTACTACCCCGGTCGAGCTGCAGCTCTGCCATAGTGTTCATCTGACGGTAGTTTAATATTTCAGATTGTGTGCTGGAAGTATATTCGAAGGGACAATATCCTACTTTCCTCACACAGAAGGCCATATGATTACCTAATCGGAATGAGATATCAAGGGTTGATGCGTAAGTTATTTAATTTGTACTCAACGATAGAGTCTGGACAGCTTTCGTCTGGGCAACGAAAGCTGTCCATATAAAAGAGCGGCAAATGTAACATATCTCAATTTAAAACTGAATAACTTATTTCATTTTAAATGTAAGTACAGTTTGGCAAAAAAGAGCCTGAAAAAATTGGGGGCGCCACTGGCGCACTTCTCATACTACAATTCAAAATTACAATTTATTTGGTACTTACGTATTTCTATGACAAATTTTTGTCATAAAATATAATCAAATTAATCACTTTTTTTTATATAGCCTAGGTAATGTCCCACTGCTGGGCAAAGGCCTCCCCCTTCTTCTTCCAAACCTATCTTATGCAATTTCACGCCACGCCCGGTCCCGCAAACGAATCCAAGTGCGTCACACCACCTTCGCCGCGGTCTGCCTCGACGGCGATGTCCTCAAAACTTAGTTTTTAAATTTTTTATTTTTTATTCCAGTCACCGCCTCAGATTCTTTTTTGCCAAGCTATAGGTGCACGGTATATAGGTAGGGGTTATCCTAATTTTATTTAGGGTCAGTTATGGACAGCTTTCGTTGCCCAGAGTTAAGTCAGAGAGTAGAGGTACTGTACTATGCGACCTAGGGTTTTTTTTTATTGATATAATACATTAATAACTATATACTTACCTACTAGAAACAAAAAAAACGTAGGAGGCCTGTGCCTCCATCTTTACACGTACGAATGCTCAACCACACCGCATACACTTAATTCAGCTAACAGCAGCCCGGTGACTGTCGAACGCCAATTGGAATTTTTCGGTCGACTTTGCATTTTCCGGTCGACTTTGCATTTTCCGGTCGACTTAGCATTTTTCGGTCGACTTTGCATTTTGGTTAGAGTCCGACAACATGACAATTCAGTTCAATTCATCATTTTTCTTCGGTAATGTCATGATATTATTTCGGGTATGGCAACGAGCCCAGCTGTATACAAGCCACCCATCCGCATTTGAATAAGTACTGCAATAGCACTAGCAATAGACTTCTAGACAAAGCATAATAATATATTCATATTAATATTTTTGTGATTTTTTTATACATGTTAGCACACTATGTTAGCTTATTAAATATAATTATTTAATAAGGAATTTGAAAAACAACTTATACGGATGGGGGACCACAACAATATTAAGAAAAATTGGTAATATCGAATCGGTGCCTTCTAAAACTGCAAAGTTTGGAGCACTGAGTCGGATACGTAATGTATTCCGATAGATATTACCACACGCCCTAGGCGTAGAAAGAGATTTGAAATAATTTCCCATCAACATCCGATATATATACGGGATACGGTGGCTCAGCGGTTAGAGCGTCGGCACGGTACGCCGGAGATCGTGGGTTCGTATCTCATCCGTATAAGTTGTTTTCCAAATTTCTTATTAAATAATTATATATTCATATTAAGTAACGAATCTACCGTAATGTGTATGAGGTAATTAGTTTTAGTATCACTTGTGATTTAATAATTACTGTAATATTCATAATAATAAATATTGTTAAATTTCTAATAATAGGTATCTAGTTTTTTTTTTTTGATACAGGAGTGTGGACTGGACGTTTTGATACAGGGCCTCAACAGGGCGGATCAAATATCTTTTTATACGCCTAGGGCTTTTTCGAATCCCATCCGTATCAGTTGTTTTTTCAAATTTTCATATTTAATAAGCTATCATGTGCTATTATAACATGTAAAAAATTCACAAAAATATCTTTAGTTTATTTCAATGAATGAATATTAATTCAATGAATTCTAATAAACTTTGACATTTTGAAGTGATCATTTTGACACAGTTGACATTTTGATATAGGTATGTCAACCGCACATCAGTGGTAACAATTTGACATTGACAGCACCCTTATTACGTAGCAGTAAAGGCTATTTTTGTAGTTCAGTGTCACTACTGTCATGCGGTTGACTGTATGTCCTTGGAGGAAAAAATATAAGTATACCACTATCATCATGCGCCCCATTTTGAGCTCCTATGTTTACAATTTTCCAACAAATAGGTAAATCACGTAAGAACTATTATTTCAATCTAATCTAAGGTATATAAATACCTAATTAGTTCATTTTGTATGATAGCCATTGTTTTCATTTGACGCTCTTTAACTTCAAATATCTCGGAAACGTAACACTTAAGGACATCATGTTCCAAACATTTTTTGTTGGTTAAGATGTTCTCTATACAAATATACTAGTATTATCCAGCGCCGTTACTTTGAAAAAAAAAACAAAATGGTGACGGCCCGCTATGCCACAAAAGTTCTAACCCAGTTATACAGTTATATTTTTTTAAGAAGGGTAAGGGTAGAGTGGACCAAAAAACTTGGATGGACGGTTAATAGAGATGAATGGAAGAAGAAAAACCTATTGCGCCGAAGCTTAATAAAAATAGGACCAGGTTCGGTTTCTTCTAGACAATGTACACAAAACACGACCGCACTACACGAAGTCTCGATTAAAAAGTGGGTCGCGCGCTCCGGACGACGACGCTTTGAGTCGTCTATCACTCGTCGGTGAATACATAGTTTATTAGTAATCTGTGGTAGGTACTCTTGTACAAGTCATCGCTAGACGCAGCTTAAAAAAAAATTCAAAGTTAAATTCTTATAAAAAATTTAATGACATTAATTTTAATACAGTCATCCAATTTCTTTGAACAAAGTTACATTGCAAAGAAGAAATTAAAGATATTTGACAAGTGAAATACCATCCTCATAATTATTATTACTGTTTTGTGTTGATTTACCTGCATGCCTTTTTACTGATAATTAAATGTAGTCCTTTTCCAATTCAAATAAAGTTGAAAATTGTCTGACGTGACCCGTTCTAAGGTCTCAAGTTATCATGTTTTAACTTATGCAGGTACATTGGTTCGGGTTACCGACAAACAAAGGTAAGTATAGATAACTGGTTGCCAGAAACAGTCACGCTTGAAGAGATATGGCATTCCCTAGCGAGCAGGCAGTTATTGAACACGTCAAAATATTTATGAAACACCAAATAACTACACTACGAGACACTACGGATTGTAATTGCGTGAATATTTTGTCACAGAAGCAAAAAATACCATGAGTTTATTCAATTTGCACTCACAAACTACAGCGGACCAAGTAAGTAACAATATAATTGTTGTTAAAACTGAAAGTTTATGAAAGATTTTAGTTATGAAGTGGAAAATTAGTTGTTTTTGTAGTGTGTATTTTTGTGATTAATTTTTTTTTAACAGTGTACAGACATTAGTAATTACCATTTAAAATACAAAATTTAGGCACCCTTCGTAATTCTATATCTATAATAATTGCTATATTAAAGTTGTTATATAAAATATAAGAAATACCTCGAGGGTAAAGTTTGTGCTCAATTTTATAGCCGACCACTTTTTTTTTGCTTTAACAACATTCCCATTTCTCATTGCCTATTGTTATATTGTTAGTATTATTGCCGATTATTACATTGTTTTTCAATCATTGAATTTTATAATAACAACTTTCGTGAGGCATGCTTATTTATTCATTATTATTACGACTTTACTCACGGGTTGATTTAGAGATTTCGCGCCTATTTTGGAACTAAAACGGAGGACTATTTTTAAGAGCGTCGAAGCAGGAATTGGCAATCAGAAAACAAAGTGTGAGTGTGCGTGAGTAAGGCCGAAATATTTATAAATTTTAAAATGTATATGTAGTGTAAAAAATATGAAATTTATTTATAAGAGGGAGTTTAAAAGTGGTGAAATGAGTGAAAGATTAAAAAGTAATCGTTTATCGTGGTATGGACACATGAGGCATGAAGGAATTGTTGTGAGAATGTTTTTAAGTAAAAATCTGGTAGCTTACAAGGGTAGACCAAAGAAAAGATGGATGGATTGTGTAAAAAAACTACTTGGATAGAATGAATGAACGGAAGAAGAAAACCTATTGCGCCAACCCTAAATAAAAATACGTCAAAATAATTAATTAGTGAAATTATTAATTTTAGGTCTCGACACGCACCATGAAAGATCTCCCATAGGCCCATCATTACATCCGCCTAGAAAAGAAAGCATGGGTTTTTTGTGTACCAGAGTTCCCTTGATGATATAAGCCTTCTACTGATGAGATCCCGAAAAAGACAACGCTTGCTGTAATCGCAACAAAATGAATTAAGAAGAGACATGGAGGAAAAAGAAAAATAATTGAGAAAAAATTGTCGATGGTGTTCTTCCGCTTTGATTAGTTTATTTATTATTTATTTATTTACTACAACATACAACTATCATCACAGGTAGTACCCAATACAATAGTGTAGTTACAAATAATATTTATTAGAACAAATTAAAATTTACAGTAATGCAACAATAACAACAAACATATCTATATCTATTAACTATGCACAAAAGACATTTCACAATAAGTGGCCTGTGTGAATTCACTCAGTCAGTTATAATCTTCGTCTTTTCTTGTCGATGGTACCTAAGTATATTGAGCTCAGAAGGTGGCTACCTAAACGTCGATAGTAGTTCGATTTAGGTCGCTCAAAGTACACATATAAGGGCATTTTGAACACCAGAGTAATTGTGGCATGGTCTATTCGAGAACGCCATATTGGCAGTTAGATGCGTCGATTAGATATAATAACAATGCAAAAACAATAAAAATAATAATTTAAAAAACTGATATCCTTATAAAAATCCTTATAAACTGATATAGGTACGTGCTGGATAGAATTTTTTTTTACAAAATGACAGCGACATACCAACAACACACACAAAAATGCAATTATCACAAAATTATAATACCTATCATTAATTAATTAAGGTAACAGTTGGCCTAGGCACGTGTTCTGCAAAATCCAAAAAAAGCCGAGATCCATAAAAGTATATAAACAAAAATAATAATAATATCTAAGTAAATTTCAAATGTTGTAAAGATAGCAATATCCTAAATTAAAAAATTGATATTATTCTAGTGAATGGAGCTAAAAGGAAGATACTTTAATTAATAAAAACATCAGCTTAAAGCCAAAGCGCTAACATTAATAATAATTTTATTAATAATTATTGAGTAATAATAATTTTAATATATAGACATTAATATTTTATGTGAAAAACTCAATTTCATTTAAAATCTTTTTCACAAAACTACGTTGGGGTCGATTCGAATACGTGGGGAGTAATCATTAAACGTAGGTATTGATGGCCCTTCGTCTTCGCAAAACCCATCAACTCTGTCCATTAACATCCACGGGATTTTCGGCAAAAGTTGGAAAACTTTCGACATTATTAATGGACTACAGTTTGCTAATTCAGAGCAACAATTTACTTTTTTTAATTTGTCCCTATCCATTTCATTTATAAATTGTAAAAAACATAATGAAATATCATCTCTTTTCTTTGAGAGAGCTACACAAAATGAACACATAGTACGACTTTTTAGCGCACTGCAAGTTATAAATAATTCTATGAATCTGTCCAAATTTTCTTTATTTAGGGCTGGTTTAGAATTCTTAAGTAAAAATATAGTAATGTTATTCAAACCTTCTTCAACCGACACGGTAAACGCATTCTTCGATACATCAGACTGCGTTAATAGTAAATCTAATACTGTACCACAAAGATATTTATCATATGTTAAATTAAACAGTTGTGGTATATTTTCTAATTTACTATTTATAAATCTACGGATCCCAGCATTGTCATTTACAAAAATAACATTTATCAAATACTTCCATAGTAAGGGCGTACAAGTACCTTTTTCTAATTTATTGCAAATAAACTCCATCGCAAAATATTCAGCAAAAGTTAGGTGAACGAACTTGGGATCGTTATCCTCTAAGCATTCAACGATGCCCGTTTTCTCTTCCCCTAATTTAATTGTTCCTATAAATTTATTAACATCTTCAATTTCTTCTTCAGTTAAGAATTGATTCGCACCATTTCCGCCAAAAAGAGTGAACGCACCCAATTTTTTGTGATTATCTAAAAATAAATCTTTGTACATTTTATTTATTATCTGTTTCATATCAGTCTCCAGCATCGCACAATTATTCATGAAAGGTTTTTTTTCATCGAAACGTATTTTAAAAAATTTTGTGTACACAAATTGTTCATATAATTTGCAAAGATTCAAATCATACTCAATTATTTCATTCTCATCCGTGAAATTTGAATATTGCACTTTTGATTGTTTGTCTTGTTTTACAAAATTTTCTAGGTCTTCGAAGTTCGGGAAGATGTCTGCCAACATATGTATATGTAGCGGTACACTTGTAAATTTGTGTTCTTTGTCGCCAATAGCTTTAGACATTACATCAAGAAAACGCTTGACATAAAGACGCAATTTGTATAAATTAAACGATTTACTCTTCGCCAAATATATTTTGTGGAAACATCGTTTTTGTTCGCTCAGAGTCAATGGTTCTATTGTAAAAGGAAATGTTCCTATAGCACATTGCAGCTGATTGAGAACCCCGTATGGTCTGCTAGTTACCCATAAATGTGCAACCTTAGATGATTTTAATGCACATAGTAATTGAATCACTTGGTTGGTGTAGTCAGGGGATATTTCGTCAAAACCATCAAAAAGCAATGCTACCCTATTATTATTGTAACAATAATTAAATAAATCAATCTCTAATAAGACTGGTTCGTCATTACTTTCTAAATATATTTCGTTAGTTTCGTCTATGTTGATACGGTTGTATATTTTATCCAAATAACCTTTCACTACTTGTGGATCCTCCACATTTTTTTCAAGAGCACTAATATCGATTATAGCATTGTAAAGGAATTTTACAGCTTCTGTCAAATCAATATCGGATGTGTTTTTTTTCCACGTCGAAAATTGGTTAATATGTTTGATAAGATTCAGTGGTACGATTGACACCCACATGTTTGGGTATAGCTGTTTTGTCCGCAAAGCCAAATGAGATAGCAGTGTAGATTTGCCCATACCTGGTTCAGCACCAATGATTACTACATTCTCTTTTATATCTTTTAATGTGCCTGGAGTGCATTTGTTAAGGTTAAGGTTAAGGTGTGATTTCTCCACATATTTTGATAAAATTTCAAGATTTCCCTGTGATTTTATCCAGTTACTGTTCTGAATTGAACTAGGACTGAACCAGTGAACATTGCTATATATATTTTTATCACAGATTTCTCTAAATTTCGTTTCATTATATGATATGAATATTATATCGGAACAAGGCTTTTGTGACCTCCTATTTTCACATCGGTCGTTCAAGAAAATCAGTTCGTTATTTTTATTTATTTTTGCATTATTTTTTAATATTATACAACGACTTATACTTGGTTCTATGTAAATTTCAGCCGTTTTTTGATAAAAACTATTAGCTAATCACCTATTATATTTGTTGCATTACTCACTATTTGACGAATGACTTTAGGTTTCAACAATTCTAGAAAATCCATTTCGACAAGAGATTTAATTGATATATTTTCGCCTTGAAATACTATTGTTCTTTCCATAAAAATGATTTTTTGTACTACATCTTCGAGATCCACAAAGTTGATTTTATCATCGAATTTCTGAATATTTTTTTCTTCAGTTTTTAATACACCTGTCACTTCACTGTTGCTAATAATTATAATTTTACAAGAGAGTTTTCTTTTATTCCCAAGAAATGCATTTGTGACTGCTCGCAATTTACAGTTATTACTATTCTGATAAATAAGTACCAATACATCTAATTTTGATGTTACTAACTCGCAAGTAACCGCGTCGAAATAATGTTCAGCTATTAAAAAATCTAAATCTAAAAATGCATAAGTTTTATCTTTGTTATTTTCAAAATATTGAAGCACTTTGATACCAGTA
This sequence comes from Protodeltote pygarga, assembly GCA_936450705.2. Lineage (NCBI taxonomy): Eukaryota > Metazoa > Arthropoda > Insecta > Lepidoptera > Noctuidae > Protodeltote > Protodeltote pygarga. The sequence goes on from OW388274.2 coordinate 1,213,700, forward strand.
AAAATTGTGTCTTGAGAAATGACAAACATTAATCGTTCTTCACGTTTTAAAAAGTCAGTTATATTTAGCGCCTCGATCGCTTCACGTTTAAATTTAATAATGTCATTTTTTAAAACTTTGTAACAATAATAAAAGTCGAGGTTACTTAAAAGGGGAGTCCCAAATATCTCTTGTTCAGCTTCATGATAGTAAGGACATGTTTTAGTCAAATATGGAGTCCAGTTTGTCATTTTCCACCAATTTTGTACTTTTTCGTGAAATTTTAAATAAATTGCATCTTTCTTATGACGAAAAATTGAATAATTTTGTTTTGAATCACAAATTGCAACAATTTCTCGTTTCAATATATTTTCCACTTTATCTTCCGTATCTTGATTTGTATAAAATTTGAGATTAGCTAGAAAATCTATTACAAGTTGTTCATCATGTTTCTCAAGTTTGAGACACAATTTCGGAAAATTATAAATGTCTATATCTATTTTGTATCGACTTATATTATCGTCAGATTTTAATTGTAAAAATATCTCTAAGCTGTCACCCGATAGACTATCTTCGTTGCAATTAAATTTCAGCATTTCTGTTTCGGTGTCACGTATTAGTAGATTGCCTACAAGGCCTCCTAGCCTAAAAGACTTTAGGTCGTCCTCACTTAAGACTTGTTCTGGACCAATCATGTTTTTGTCAACCTTTATTAAGTAATCTGAATCGACATCAGCGATCTTGAAAAGGGCATAGAATTTAGAGCAAATGTATTTCAGCTTACCTGGTTTTTTTTCCTTAAAACTAAAGCTTGTATTACCAAAATTAGGTGGTAAATTAAATGACAATTTCAATTGGTTTTCTATTTGACTATCAACTAAATTTTTCGCCTTTGTAACTTCTTTGCAAATTGTGTCTTTTATAAGCAATAAAAGTTCATTATCAGTCTTCAGAAATGATTGTCGAAAGCTGCCGACACAGTGAGAACTACCCACGCCTTGCGTTTTCAATTGCACTACTTCCTGTGCAAGAAAAACGTGATAAGTTCTTATCATATCATCTGTCATCATCATCATATTCTGTCTATCTATGCCTGCTGTAGATGAAATTAATTCTTCTTCTTCACTTTTGGTAATTGAGTCTTGAAGCCAGCTTCGAGAAATGAATTCTGAAAACGTTTTTGCTAGCAACACTGCACGGGATTTGACGACAGTTTGAATTAATGCTGTAATATGTTCATTGTTGTAGTTAAACTGAAATACTTTTCCGTCTTGACTCGTTTTGATAAGACCTTTTAGATCTGGTTGGTCTACGTCCTTTTTATTCTCATCTTTGAATTGTTCCATCGCAGATGTATAAACTACGAAATCGCAATTTATTTTTTCAAAACACCCTTTGAATATAACATTAGTACTATTAGGATCAAACTTTTGACGGATGTTTATAAAGCTTTTCAAATATTTATGTAAGCTTAAGTCACCGTCTAGTTTTAACACTTTTTCAACTGTCACTCTGTCGGTTGCGGGATTTGCTTTATGTTTGGCTTGCAAAAATAATATACTAGATCTTTCAGAACCACTTCTTTTGTATCTAAAAACAACATCATCAAAGTCACCAGCTTCATCGACGTTAGTTCCCAAATAAAATTCAGTGATGTCGTCATCATGCAAGGCTCTAAGTAAGACAAGACTCAGCAACTTAGTTTCATAAAAATCACCACAGGAGGCAGTTCCTTTTCTTTTGTTATAAAGGTTTTCTCCATCTAGTGTAGTGTTATTTGTATTATTTTTCTGACTCGTCTGTGCTTTGACTTGTTTGGAATTTGTTAACTGGTCATTGTTTTTATTTTGATTACTTATCCCTGTTTGTTTTTTATTTTTTCCTTTCTTATTTTTGTTACATTTAATTTTGGTCTGCAGCTGCGACATTTTTAAAAGCAAAATGCAATATTTAAATGCTATTTCAAAGGTTAACAAATATTTTCCAAGTACAACTATACCGAATCATTTTAATTTGTATATCTGCAACATGAGATATTAATCTGAAAAAAAAAGAATTTGACAATTAAATCTTACAAAAATTGAAGTCTATTTCACGTTACATTTATTTAGCCTATTCGACTTGAAGTCAATATCATTTTAGATTTTTGGAAAATTCGAAATTCTTTTTTTTCTTTGTTTCAAAGGGTGTCGCTAATCTCCTAGGTTCATTAAATGATTTCTTACCTATGGCACAACTTGGAGATGTCAGGCACAGAAGTGTAATATCCAAAAACACATTGTTTTTTTTTTTAATTCATTCCAGTGTTACCCAACTATATCAGTTATCAATCTGCAATAAAATAAGTTAAATTAAATATATTATGCAAATTAAAATAAACTCTTACACTGTCATGAAGATCCTCAGATATAATTAGCTCAATAGAAAACTGATATTCGGTTGCATCCTGGGGATGCGGATGCTGTCGAAGGACCAACACATTCACAATTTGGGATGTGTAAGCGGACTGTGTCCCTAATTACCTTGAGCGGTGTAAATGAGCAAAGTTCAGGAGGGAGCGGGTTAGGTATAGGAGTTAGTAAGAGACTTACTGCGGGTCTTCCTGGCTCCTTGCTCAGCTACGCGGTGGCACCGAGGATAACACTCACTTGTGCACTTTAGTTTAGTTCTTCACTTCACTCGCGGTTAGAGCTAGCTCGTAATAACGTGGCCGGCCGGCGGTGACCCCTAGGGGTCTTGTATAAGCGGTAAAACTTATAAAAGTTTTGCGGGCATGCGGTGAGTCCGCGACATATCGTCAATTAGTCAACGAAGCCTGATGCGGAATGCGGGGGCGCGAGCGCGCGGGCGGGAACCCTTGGCGTTCGCCGCGAATTGAGCGTCCTTCCTTGTTCCCCTGGATAGCCGCTAGATGGCCACAGTGGTCTCTTTCTAGTATAGGAAAAAGGATATGGGAAGGAAAGAGAAAGGAATAGGAAGAACTTTGCTCATCAATTGAGATACTTATTAATGTATAATGCGGTAATATTTATTAATCTGTGATGCGGTTATAAAATGAAGTCAAATGACAGATGGAATGATTATAGCGTAAACATCCTCCGCCGCCTAGAGAATACTTGGTATTCTCTAAAGAGATTGGAATTAAAAATGAATTTAAAGTAATATGAATATATAATAACTAAAATTATGTTATTTTAAGAATAAATTAATGATAAAATTACTGAGATGGTAATGGACATAGTTTAACAATGGGCCTTTTAAAAGATCCACTGCAAGTCTTTACCATTGCGACACGAATGGTCCCATCCTTGCCGGGAAATACATGAGTTATTATACCCATTGGCCAATATAATGGAGGGACATCATCTTGATGTATGAGAACTACTGTACCGATTTTAATGTTCGCACTTTCATTCAACCATTTCTGTCGAACTTGAAGGTTATGTAAATATTCTACACGCCATCTCTTCCAATAACTACCAACCATCTGATCTAATAATTGTTTGCGACGCGTTAGAGATTTAGTAGTTTCGGAAACATTTTCGATAGGCAAAGATGTCAAGGGAGATGCCATGATAAAATGAGCGGGTGTAAGCGGTTCTGGAAATGGATCTTCTGTTAAGATACAAAGCGGTCTAGAATTAAGAACAGCCTCAATTTGAGTGAGGACTGTGAGCATCTCTTCATAGGTAAGAAGTTGCGAACCTATAACTCGGTATAAATGTGATTTAATAGATTTTATATTTGACTCCCATAAACCTCCAAAGTGTGGAGCGCGGGGTGGAATCATTTTCCACTGAATACTATAGCGGTTGGTCACTAATTCTTGGAGTTGAGCTTTCGCTCCTACAAAATTAGTTCCGTTGTCTGAGTACAGACAACTCACGGGACCTCTACGCGATATAAATCGCTTGAAAGCAGAAATAAAAGTATCTGAGGACACATCAGTCACTAATTCAATGTGTACTGCCTTTGTAGTAAAGCAGATAAATAAACAAATATAAGCTTTTACACTCTTTTGACCTCTACGTCTACAAAGAGTTATTTTAATAGGGCCTGCATAGTCAACACCCGTGTGTACAAAGGCTTTGGTCTCCTGTACGCGACAAGGGGGCAAATCAGCCATTTTAGGGCTGGGAAAAGAAGGAGCGGTTTTAAAACAAAAATTACAGGAGTGAACTCTTTGCCTTATAACACTTCTAGACGACAGTATCCAATACTTCTGGCGTAGTAACGAACTAAGAAGATTGGCACCGGTATGGCAATGTGCGCGGTGATAATAATCAATAATAAGATGCGTAACGTGGTCATGTTTTGGTAAAAGAGCTGGATGCTGCGCTTCATAGGGAAGGTTAGCATTAGACAATCGGCCTCCGATTCTAATTATTTTATTCTCGTCTATAAAGAGATCGAGACGTTTAAGCGGTGAACGTAATTTACCCTTCTGGATTTCTTCGAAAATCGTTTTAAAATGAAATTGCTGAACAGCACGAATTAAATATATTTCCGCAGTATTTAACTGAGAGATAGAAATAATATTATTATTTAATTGATCACGAGGACAAATACGTGTGAATTTAAGGATGTAAACAATTATTCGTAAAATTTTATTCCAAGATGAAAACTTTTGTGATAAGTTATAAATTAAATTATATTCTATTGATGCGGTACAAGTTAATATTTTATTATTATGTTCTGGAAGATTTTCAGAACTATCTGGAATAAAAGGAGTAATCGGCCACTCAGTTACAGCACAGCGTAGCCACTGTGGGCCTTGCCACCATAAGTGATGTGTCAATAACTGTTCAGGTAAAAGACCTCTAGAAAGACAATCACTAGGATTTTCTTTACCATTAACGTGATGAAAACATTTAGAGTCTAGATTTTCTTGACATTTAGCGACGCGGTTACTAACGAAAATATTCCATTTATGCGGGGAAGAATTAATCCATGAAAGAGTGATTTTAGAATCGGAAAAGGCGAATATATTATTAATCGGTGTACGAACGCGGTAAGTGTCATAAACTAATTTAATAAGTTTAGACATAAGTAGAGCGGCGCATAACTCTAGTCGAGCTAACGAAACAACTTTTATTGGTGCAACTTTAGATTTAGCACACACCAAGCGGACATGAATATTACCTTGTGTATCGGTAACATGCAAATATATGACGCAGCCGTAAGCTTTCATGCTGGCGTCAGAAAAACCAACTATATTGGTAGTATAGCCCATATCAACGGCTAAATGACGCGGTATTTTAATTAAAGAAAGTAGAGGCAATTGCTCTTTAAATTTATGAAAATTAGATACTATAGAATCAGGAGGTGTTTCATCCCAGCCTATATTAAGATTCCATAGTTCTTTTATGAGTAATTTGGCGTATAATACCACAGGAGCGGCAAAACCAAGAACGTCCCATAAGCGGGCAATAGCGGAGAGAATAGATCTCTTAGTACAAATTTCATCAACAATTGACGTAGTAAAAGTGAAAACATCTTCTGCGGGCAGCCATTTAAGGCCTAAAATTTTAATATTATTATTATTATCCGAGAAATTTATCGAAGCGCGATTAGATAGAGGCATAGTAGCTAGCAATTCAGGTGAGTTGCTAGCCCACTTGGTTAATTCAAACCCACCAGACTTAAAGAGAGCGATGAGTTCATGTGAAAGGACCTTGGCTTGTGCCACGGAAGGCACAGAAGTGGCCAGATCGTCCATGTACATCTCACATGAAGCCACAGAAGCAGCATGTGGAAAATTATCTTTTTCGTCTGCGGACAATTGTCGCACAGTGCGCATAGCTAAAAATGGACTAGACTTCAAACCAAAAGCAACACGATTGAATTGAAATTCTCGAATAGGCTCATTAGTGTTAAATCTGAATAATATTTTTTGATACTTTCGATGTTTATCACATAGTAAGATTCTTAAATACATATGTTTTATATCAGCCGTAATGGCGATAGGAAATAAGCGGAACGTTAAAAGTAAATTAAATAAATCGGCCTGTAAATTCGGCCCAGTGTGCAAAATATCATTAAGAGATAGGCCATTATGGCACTTGGCACTTGCGTCCAATACTACACGAACTTTCGTAGTAGTTTTATCTTGTCGAATGACAGGATGATGAGGTATAAAGTAACCCTCACCGGCATCGATAGGCGATGCTTCCGATAAATAATTATTATCGATATATTCTTGTATAACTGCATTATAAGCAGCGCGGAGTTCGGGATCTCGAAGTTTGTTTTCTAACGTAATTAAACGACGATGTGCTACTGAACGGGAATTACCCAGCAAACCAGGATCTTTAGCAAAAGGTAAAGCTACACAGTATCTGCCGTCCGAGTCACGTGACACATTCGCTGAGTACAGCTGTTCACACTCTGTGTCGGCGGGGCTCATAAACTTTTGCGCGGGAACTTCTTCTAGATTCCAAAACTTTTGAAGAGAATCATCTAATGTTGAACAAAAAGTTGCAGAATGCAACGCGGTAGTAGTTGAAGGGTTAGACTGATAAGAAATCGCGGGAATGTCACCCATAAGGATATAACCGAAAACAGTTTCAATAGCTGACGGCGCGGGAGGTGATATGTATTTTCCACCCAATAATAAAAATGGAAATAATTGCGCACCTATGAGTAATTCGACCTCTCCAGGTACATACCACAGAGGGTCAGCGAGAGGTAAATTTAACAAATGTTTAGTAAAAGACACATCAACTTTATGTGTAGGTATTTTATCTGTAATGCAATCGACAACGAGTGCTGTAATATTAAAAGCGTTTAATTTATTTTTAGAAGTAATTTTTATTTGAACATAGCCCAAAACCGGGCGGGGAATCGAACCTACTCCCTTAATAAACGAATTAGAAAGCGGAATTATTTGTAAGCCAAGTTGCTTACAACAAGCGGACGTAATAATATTACTCTGCGAACCATTATCTAACAAACATCTAACAGTATTAAATTTATTATTAATATTTGTAATATAAACTTGAGCTGTCGACAATAAAATAGTATTATTTGCCATAGATAAAATATCAACATCGCGTGTGCAAAGCGACATCTGCGCTTCGCCGCCCGAACTATTAGATGCAACGGAGACACTTGCGGTCGATAAAGTAGTTTTTGTATTTGCTGAATTAGTTACGGCACTGGATCCGACAGATGGCGTTAAATTCAATTTTTGTTCGGAGCATGTTGACGAAGTATTATTTTTGTTATTATTAGATTCTAAATGTAAAAGTGTATGATGATTTTTCTTACAAATTTTGCAAACATAAGTTGATTTGCATTTCGATGCGGTATGTGTAAGACTAAGACAGTTTACACAGCCACGTTTGTCTTTAACAAAATCTAAACGTGATTTAGGAGTAATTTCTTTGAAAGAATTACAAGAATAAAGTTGATAATGATCATTTTTATTACAGAATGAACAAGCGTTATTGCGTATTACTAAAGAGTGGTGTACAGTATTTTGCGGTTGATTACTACGAGAGTTAGAAGTATGTTTAGGGTTGTTATTTGTTAAAGAATATCGAGAAGAAATTGGTGCGGTGCGGTCAAGTATTTTTACTTGTGATTTAATAAAATCTACGAAATCCTTATAGGAAGGAATTTCTTTATCTCTCATAGCGGTTTCAAATAAGTTTGCGGTGTTAGAGTCTATTTTTCTCAATGCTAAATTTAATAAAATAAAATCTTTTAAATCATTAATGTTTAATTGTTCTAAGGCGGAAACTGAGGCGTGATAGTGTTCGATAAATGTATTTAAACTAGCGGAATTGTTGGTGGCGGGTTTAATGTTGATTAAGTTGGTCATGTAGTGTGACCCTAATGCCCTGACATCCTGGTATTTTTGTACTAAACTGTCCCAAATAGATGTGTAGTTTTCTCCCGAAGGTATTATTCCTGCAGTTAATTTTAATGCGTTACCTGTCAATTTACCTATAAGATATTGAACCCGCTGTGAGTTAGTAAGGTCTAGATTTGAATGAATATTGGACTTAAAGGATTCATAAAACACGGGCCAATTTTCAATTTTTCCATCGAAAGAAGGAATTTGTATAGGTGGGAGTTTTATTTTGCATTTAAATTGGGAGTGAGATGAGATGTCTTGCAATTGCGTTGATAATAATGTCTTTGCCCCTGTAGCGACAAGAGACCGAACCCTTTCCACACGACTGTAAACACTATCGAATGAAACTAACGATTGATAGTCAATCTTATGTTTAGGATTTACGTGAAGACTGAATACGTTGATATTGTCTAAATTCGAACTAAATTCTTTACGAAGTGTCGACAATATTTCTGTATCCGCCATAAATGTTTCCGAAGAACGGAGTTCGAGTTCAGTACCCGTTTTAATTTTCTTTGAAGCATCATATAAGGACGATAAGCGTTCAAATATAGCTTCATTTTTTGCTTGGAGCAACAATATTTTTGTTTCGTAGTCCTCCATTGCAAAAGATGGCGAATGTAATAATTATGTATATGCGATTGAGAAAAAGTAGATCTATGTATGATACGAAAGTAATAGAATTTAAATGTAATTAACTTATAATTATTCAGTACTGATATGCAGTGCTAAAATAATAGAAATGGTTGAATGAAGTGAGAATAAATAACGAAGTCGTTATAAATTGGCGGGAATCATAGGTATGTACCTATGCCGACGCGTACCTACGCGTGGGATAAAATGGCGGTTTACGTTATAAGAACGCTTTTAGGTATTTAAACCTAAAATATAGAATGAAATGCGGTAATTAAGAAGCTGTTATAGGTTCAAAGATCCGGTCGAAGGCGGACCAAAATAATATGGGGATGCGGATGCTGTCGAAGGACCAACACATTCACAATTTGGGATGTGTAAGCGGACTGTGTCCCTAATTACCTTGAGCGGTGTAAATGAGCAAAGTTCAGGAGGGAGCGGGTTAGGTATAGGAGTTAGTAAGAGACTTACTGCGGGTCTTCCTGGCTCCTTGCTCAGCTACGCGGTGGCACCGAGGATAACACTCACTTGTGCACTTTAGTTTAGTTCTTCACTTCACTCGCGGTTAGAGCTAGCTCGTAATAACGTGGCCGGCCGGCGGTGACCCCTAGGGGTCTTGTATAAGCGGTAAAACTTATAAAAGTTTTGCGGGCATGCGGTGAGTCCGCGACATATCGTCAATTAGTCAACGAAGCCTGATGCGGAATGCGGGGGCGCGAGCGCGCGGGCGGGAACCCTTGGCGTTCGCCGCGAATTGAGCGTCCTTCCTTGTTCCCCTGGATAGCCGCTAGATGGCCACAGTGGTCTCTTTCTAGTATAGGAAAAAGGATATGGGAAGGAAAGAGAAAGGAATAGGAAGAACTTTGCTCATCAATTGAGATACTTATTAATGTATAATGCGGTAATATTTATTAATCTGTGATGCGGTTATAAAATGAAGTCAAATGACAGATGGAATGATTATAGCGTAAACACATCCGTTCGATTAGAAGTAGACCCCAATAAAATTAGCAAATAATAATCCATAATAATAATAATAAGAGGCTCTCGTTAGGCAGCTGGATTGGGAGCCTGGCGCAGAAGGCAGTATTGCTGGACACGGCGCGAATAGTGAGGAGGTTTCTCTCTCTGGACCCCTAACCACCGGTAGCTTGGACCCTGTTCCCGATACCGGTGGGCTACTATATTTTATATTTTTAAATGTATATTTTTATTTTTTTTATATATATTTAAAAATGTATTTTATATGTATAGAAAATAAATAAATGGAATAATAATCTATACCTACAGTAAAAGTTGTTTTATTGTAATCCATGTTTTTTAAACCCTACTTCAATAGGTAGAAGGATCTTTATGAAAAATTCTTCTTTCTTTTGCCTGCCCGGTCCCATGTTACTTGGCATCAAGATAAATCCAATCCAATCCTATACTCTACAATGGCAGGTATAGGTAGAGTGAGCGAGGCCATAGCCAAAGAAGATGGACAACAACATTCGCAACAACTTTATAATTTAGGAAACAAATGCAAGAGGCATAAAGTGGACAAATGAAACAATGGTAGAACAAGATCTAAAACTGCTGGTACCATGCGGGCTTGTAGAGCTCGAGAAAGACCGATGAAAATCCTTGAGAATGCTTAATCCAAAGACAAGCAGTAAAAGAAAAATTGGATGGTTCTTAGCAGCAAAAAGGTGTGTGCCAATTTGGATGTTAACATGATGAATGTGGCCAGAAATACAAGAGTTTTGGAAAGCAAATAGGGAGACTTTCATCCTGAAAAAAGCATTGTACAGTCGGCAAAGGAGTTAGATTGGCAGGGCCACTATAGGCTATCCAGAATAACAAAATAATAAATGTAAACAATCTTGATACGTCTTTTATTACTAATATGCAAATTATAAATTGTAAATTCACAAATAAAATGTAATTCATTGTTTTATGGAAATTAAATGTAGTAATTTCATTTTTAAACACATCAAATTAAATTTTCAAGAAAAAATATAAAAAAAGATATGTCAAGATTGTTTACATTTATTATTTTCGTATTCTGGACAGGTTATAGTTTGGGATGAAGTTATTCATAGAAGTTTGCATGTGGTGTGTAAAATTGTTTAGTTTTGTATAGGTTTCAGTCCTTTTCATAAAATAAAATGAAATTATATTACTAACTGCTTGAAAATATGTCAACTTTATAGCGTCCCTGCTAACGTAACTCCTTTGCCGACTGTACCTACCTAATAATTTTTGTTAATATATAAATGTCAAAAGCTGCAAATACCTTTTTTGTTACATTTAACGTCAATAAAATATATACTTAATAGTATTTAAAGAACTTACCATTTGACTGGATTTTTCATAATTCGAACTACATATTAATAAAAATATGAAATAAAATGATATTTATCGTTCTTTTAATTTATTACCCTTATGTAGAAACAATGATCATCACATAAATTTCTTTGTTGAGTTGTTGCCGGGGCATTTTGCTTATCTATCGCGGTCTAAATTTAGACTAGTAAGGCGTGACTGCGAAGTTATTTTAAGTAATAAAGTAAATACTTAAATTTGTCGGTCGGGATATCCGATTAGGCAACACTTATTATAATTATTTATTTATTATTTAGGATTTGTAAAAAGTTTCTTGAGAACAACAGAAAACTTGTAAATACAAAACAAACAACTTTTTATTGGGAATTTCCGCCGAAATGTCAAAATTATGACAGTGTGACCAGATTAAAATTAAACATTAATGAAGTCATAATTTGTTTAAATATTTAATCTTTTGAAACAAAAAGTCGTCAACTCGTGAAACTAACTCCATATTATATGCTTTACAAAATTATAGTAATGGAAGGTACAAAGAATGTACTCAATAAATAATGTATCTACACAATTCGAATGAAACAAAAAAAAGTCTGCAAAAATTGAAAGCGCCACTAGCGCACTTCTCATACGTGACTGTGGCGAGTGCCGAGCGGTAGCCAAGCCAAGCATCCGCATCCGCAGTCCCAGTTGACTGATGACTTTATTTCACTGATTAATTATAAAGTAAGTACTTAAATTGATTTGGCAATCGATTTTATTTGTATTTCCAAGATTTATGGTAACAATCACATTTTTTTTGTCATACTAATTATTACTGAGACACAAAATTATCAATAATACAGACAGGATGTCCGGCCTTTTTACCCAAATGTCCGGCTATTAGGTTTGGCGACCTGGCAACCCAACTGCGCTTATGCATTACCCAATTTGTCATTTCAGCGCACCTTCAGGATAAGCTGTATTTTGTTATCCTTTAAGCTAAGCATAACTTTTGGCACAAGACGGGCCAACCGTAAAATATTTATTGGCAACATTACAATAGAGTATAAACGTGACGTCATCGTCGCTCTGAAAAACATGAAAGGGAATCCCCCTTCCATTACTGCGCTAATCTATCAAAAAAATTTTTTTTTTCGGCAATAAACAAAAAAAGCAGTAAAAATTGTAAAGCAGATATTTAAAAAAAAAAATATTTTGTATCCCATCCGATGATGTACCTACCTTTCAGCTGAATTCTCGTCATTGTGTCTATAACATTCAGTATACAGTATTGAACTTTCTTGTTTGATGGTTTATTGAAAACATAACACAACTCAATGTCTAAAGAATACAAAACAATTACAATAGAAAAAAATCTTCAAAATTATTATATTAAATTGACCATAAAAATAATGCATTTACATTCGTAGCTATCTTCATAAATGCATGAATCTTCAATCTTGTCAAGAGCAAACATAATTAGAGGAAGGAGCAAATCATTAAAACCAAAGATTTATAATCATTAAATCACAAAAAAAAATCAAGAGCAAAAATAATCATCCAAGCCTCGATCTAGACATGGGAAAACGGTTGTAACTGTTAAACAGTGACTGTTTTTTCGGTAACATAAAAATCACTGAATCATGTCACTGTGATCTTGTCAGTTGTCGTTCCGGTTTAAAGTTGTTACGAGTTCTATAGATTAAGACTAAATGTAATCGCACATCATTTGCATAATTCTGTGTATAAATTAAATACAGATGGATAGGATACGGAAGGAATGTAGCACAATCAACATAACGGTAACACCCTAGCCAACACTTTTATCTTTTCCATATAAATAAGTAATATCTGTACAGGACAGAGACGTGAACCATATAAGCCAAAGATCACTCGATGCATAGTTCTTCGAGCTGTGGTGCCAGAGGAATAAATCAGTCAGTAAGTACTCAAGGAGCTCAAGCTAGAGCCGAAACGACGGCTATCAATAATATACCTCCGCAGAATACTTGAGTCATGTTGCCCGCAAGCCCGGACTCAACCTGCAAAAACTCATTGTCATGGGAAAAGTAGAGGGATACCGGATAGGACCAAGAGGAAGAAGTCCAGTGTGCTGGTCAAATCAGATCCGTTGATCGCATTCGACATCAACATCTTACAGTCAAGTTCTTGTCATGTTGGGTGCTGTGCTGATGAAACTGTTTCTCGAACAATACGTACTAGTCACAAAAAATGTAGTTAGGTACGTAAATTGTGATTCAAAATACCCTTCAGTCTCAGACTTTGCCAGGTTTAGGTCTGTCGTAATTCATTTTGTAGCATGTTTATTATTTTTATTTTAAATTACAAAAAAAACAATACTAATTTACTGTCATGAGTTTAGAGTTTTTATTGTTTTTTTTTGTACAATTTAGGATAATTAAAGTGGAATTGTGGTCAGCCCCGGATCTAGTGGGGGGCAAGCGGGGGTCCCTGCCCCGGGCGGTACAGTCAGAGGGCGGCAAATTCAAGCTTGGCAAACAAATAAACTAGACAGATTATACAGCGCTAGAACGGTCGTCGTGGTGTTCTATGTCCATCAGTAGGCGTCTTATAGCTAAAATGATGATGAAGGTAAAAATATGTGCGGGTGGGGCGGCATTTTTCAGTTTTTGCCCCGCCTCAAATAAACTGGTGGTTGAACTTACTTCCATAGTAGTAGATCACTGTGAGTCTGTGTCTGTTACTGAATTGCAGATAACAGTGATTTTCACAGTGATGTTATTTTTCACCTAGTATACCTAGTATAGTAATCTGTGTTTTCACTCATCCTTCGCATTTGAAGTCTATATTATGTCACTTGGTCTCTAAATTGTCATTAGTGTTGTCAAAAAGAGATTGATTTGTTTTCCTACAATTTTGTTATCGGCATTCGGCATTAAAACGACCGTAATTGGCCGCACTCGAATGCGATGTTTACGTTTAATATATAATAACATCCGTCGTAAAAAAAAACGCGTTAAATCAGTGTGAATACAGTGAATAGTATTGTGTAATCTGCACCGAGTATTTGTTTCTTACGTAGTGTTTGTAATTTTCAAAATCAGAAAACTTTACGGATAGGTAAGTAATTTTTTTTAAATTGTTTACATTCTAAACTAGTATATTTTGTGCCTACCTTTGATTTTTTTACATTATTTTATTTATTTTTAAAGTCCAAATTGGCAAGTTGTTATAAACTAAGTATACCTACTTTTTTCGTAACAATTTATTGAGATTATGTGATTTATTATGGACTGTTTTCCTCATCTAGTGCCGGAAGGTATGTTATTTTAATTAATTGGTTTAGACAGTTTTGTTTTATATCTAATTTTTCATATTATGATAAAAGACTGTTGTTCTATTTTTAATAGGTACAAATTGGTGTTATATTTTTTATAGTTTAAGGAATTAAATTAAATTCTATGCACGCAACATTTTAAAATCTTAATTATTATTATTCTTCTAGATTTAATTATAGTAGGTACTAGGTTATTTTATTTAATGAACAAAAACACAAACATAGGTAGGTACTCATTTTAAAGTCAAAAAAGGTGCTAATTAATTTCTAATAGTTAAGTAAGTACTTATTCATTTTTATTTAGAAAATTTGAGTAAATATGGATAGTGTGAGATTAATAGAGTTATCAGAAAAGGAAACATCATTATCTTAGGTAAATAATCAAATTTATTACTGTAAATTTGCTTAAAATACCTACCACATAACTGTAAGAACTGAAAATGGTCTTGAATTATAATGTTTTTCTTTAATAATAAAAATATAATCCATCAAGAATCAGCATTGCCATCCAGAATGGAACTGCCTTGGGCACGCTACCTGCTGATAATGATGATGAGGAGGAATTCTTTGTAAAAAAAAAGTAAGTAAAAAGTAAAAATAAATAAAAAAGTAAAAGTAAAAATTTTATATACCTAAGGTGCTTCTAAATTATTTGCCACGGTTGCAATGGGAGAAAGTATTGGGTATATAGATTACAATAGTGAAGAATTTTCATACCCCGGAACAGTAAAAAAAAAATTATACCATGGAGCAGAATTAGACATACGCAATAAAACGCAGGCAAAAGAAAAAAAAATGACGTTGGATAAAAAAATTACTTCACTATTGTAATATAAATAACCAGTTAAATCTCCCATTGCAGCCGTGGCAGATATATAACATATATTATTTTATGTTATGAAATTTAACTGATATTTATCTGAAAATGTAAATCATCATCCACCTAGCCTTATTATTCCCAAACTTTGTTGAAGTCGGCTTCTAATCTAACCAGATGCAGCAGAATATCAGTTTTCTACGGAGCGACTGCCTATCTGACCTCCGCATCCCAAAGGGATACAATATTCTAAAGTTAAATTAGTAGTCAGAATTTTATGAGGGTACCACAGACTCTCTTTAACAACTGTCAAAGATCTTCATGTCAGCCGGGGCCAACAGCTTAACATGCTTTCTGTGGCACGGAGCAGGTAATAATTAGTTTATAATATGCACATAACTTGCAAAAAGTTACAGGTGACTCGAACCTGAGATCTCTAACTTTCCAGCTAAACGGTCATACCACTAGGCTACCACTGGCTATCTGTAAATATAAATAAGTACCTATAAACGTAAATAAACTAAACATAAAATAAAAAAAAAACAAAAAACAATCATACAGTACGGTAATTACGTACAAACGCTCGAAAACGGCACACTCACACAATCATGCGCAACGACGCGTCGTTGATACTGCGAGTACCGCGATGTTAGCTTGGGAGTCTCGTTGTTACGCATCGCATACGCGTCATTGTGTGTGTGTGCCGTTTCGTTGGAAACTAAGTAAGTTTCCATACTGTATATTTATTATACTGTGGCTGTGGTATGAGCAGGTAGGTATGCGGTGCGAACATCTTGAGTCCAGATACCGCTTAAGATATTTTTAGTAACTCGGATATTATAGCAACTGGCAAGTTACGAAATGTATTTGAAAGAAGGGCATTAAACAATATACTTACCTACTTATAGATATAAATGCGTTTGCATTTAATAGCCTATGGTACGATGGTCTCAGGTTCGAACCCAAGGCGCGCCTCTCTGACTTTTCGTAACGTAAGTGCGTATTATAAATTAATTATTACTCCGTGCCTCGAAAAGCACGTAAAGCCATTCGCCCTGCGCCTGTTCTTGTTGCCTCTCTTCGGTCCTGGTGGAACGAAAATATGACGGTCAAGATACCTCTTCGTAAATAATATTACTAGTTGTTCCCCGCGACTTTGTCCACGTTAAATTAAATTTTCCCGTAAACACACCTATTCATTTTTATTTAGAAAATTTGAGTAAATATGGACATTGTGGGATTCATAGAATTTTCAGAAAAGGAAACATCATTATCTTAGGTAAATAATCAAATTTATTACTGTAAATTTGCTTAAAATACCTACCACATAACTGTAAGAACTGAAAATGGTCTTGAATTATAATGTTTTTCTTTAGTAATAATGAAACAACTTTTAAACGGATAACTCGCGTAGGTATATGTTTATTTTTCAAAACACCTGACGATTCGAGAGCTTTACAGCTCTCGTGATCGCAGGCAGAAACGTCAGGTTTTTTGAAAAATAAACATATAGGTACGCGAGTTATCCGTATATAAGTTGTTTCATTATGTTAAATGTTCGCGAAAGTTTGAGATTTTATAATAGAATAGTATCTTTTGAAATTGTATGTAATTTCAATTTGTATTAATTATTGTATTGTTAAAAACGTGTGAAGTTTGTCAATTTCAAACTTCATGGTAGGTTAGGTCACTTAGACGATTTTCAATTCTGTTTTTCGACCGTGGTCGGCCTTGGTCCGGTATTTCAATAACTTGACTATTTGTTAGTACCTACATATTCTTAAATACATATACGCAGTAGACAATATAATGTATAAGTAATATACTTACTTAATTATGTATAAAACAATAACATTCTTATGATAATAGATGGTGCTATGTGTCGTACAACCCGAATTGATTGAAAAGTTTCATTAAGTTTTTTGTTCAATTTCCATAATTTTAACATTGTGAATCCAATTTCTGATTTCGAAATCATTTCATACTTGATTAACCCATTTTTACTAACTGATTGGAAAAATTTGTAAAGTTGGAAATTCTTGTTATTAGGTATGCTTTAGTTTGATAAGAACGTCTACTCGCGTTAATCCGCTATCTCGCTCGCACATTAAAGTTGATTGAAGATATAAAATCACTGAATATAGTGATGAGAAATCGCAAAAAAACAAGTTACGGAGCATAACAATATAAAGTTTCAGCAAAAAAATCAGATCAATCCAAACTAGTTTTCATACATAAAAAAGGGTTAAAGTCAATTTTTTTTTATGAAAACTTGTTTCAAACGATCTGAAATTTTTTGCTGGAACTTTGTTGTGTTATTCTCTGTAACTTGTTTTTTTTTTTTGCGATTTTTCATGTTCTTTATTCAGTGATTTTATACAACGTTATAATTTGTTGACCCCAAAGCCGAAAGTAGTTTGTTCAGAATCAGTAACAGAGTCGAATGCAATGTTTAGCAAAAGTTGGATACCCATTTTTATTACGAAAATTCCAGGGTCCTATCAGACTATGAGAAAATGAAGAATGCACTTGTGTTTGCGCACACACTTGTGCACTATAATATCTCCTGCGTAGTTGGCTAATCTCTGTTGAGATTGGCCGCTGGACCGAAATTCAGTTAGGAGGACATCATGACCGGTGGACTGTCAAAGTCATTTGTGACTTTTCGAATTCATGTGCGTTTTAGAAATTAATTATCACTTGCTATAACGGTGAGGGAAAACATCGTGAGGAAACCAGCTCACCTGAAAGATTTTTCAACGGTGTGTAAAGCCATTTCAGAAGCCTACGAGCGGTTTAAACTCTGACACCAGGTTGTTCATCATACATCACATCACAATAATAATAGTAGTTCTACTGAACTTTTTTACTCTATGACTCTTTATCATGTTATCTCGTAAACACTTTCAGTTCTATAAATACGCTTGTGCAAATAGTTTGTGATATGATTTCATAGAATTAGGTACAGGATGTAAAAACAATTTTCTATACATATTACCGCGATCAGCTGATGAATTTGTATGGGAAGTAGATAGATAGATAGTATACCTACTTTATTGCACACCAGTAAAAGGAAAAACAATATTACAATAAGTAAAAAAAAAAACAAATAATGTACGGCAGTCTTATCGCTAAAAGCAATTTCTTCCAGTAAGTACCTATATTATTTTTTTGCGAATTTCGGAAACTTGTTGAATAAAATTTTGTTTAGTTTCTTGGGCTGAGTAACCTCATGAGAAGTCTTGTGTTTAATCTGATACATCCTGTATTATAAACTACTAGCGACCCGCCCCGGCTTCGCACGGGTGCAATACAGGGTTATTTGTGAAACACCAGCATCCTTACAAGGGGTTATTAAACTCATCATTATGAATAACTTTTACTATGGGACCAACCCTGAAATCGCAAAAAAAAATAGCTGTTCCATACATTTGTGTTCACATGACTCAACAAAATGTATGGAACAGCTGTTTTTTTTTACTATAGGATTTTTTTGATATAGGGACAGAGAAAGCGACTTTGTTTTATACTATGCAGTGCATAGTGATTAAAGTAACATTCAAATTATTGTCTCTGATTATCCACATTGCACCCAGCAAATTTTGAAGTTGTGGGCAGAAGCTAGTCCATATTATGTCACTTTAACGTAAGCCCCACTTAAACCAACAAGGCATTTGGCAATCGCCGCGTCACTCAAATTGCTAGGAATTGCTCTAAATCGCTTCACGACCTCCGGTGACTGTTGCTGGCGAAAATCACTCATATAATTGGACGTAGTTACACGAAAAGGATCCAATCCACATACCTACATCTTCACGTGGATTGGATCCTTTTCGTGTAACTACGTCCAATTACACCATGGAGCATATACTGCTCCATGAATTACACCAACGACTTAAGAAGAGTGTTCCCCGCGCATGAAGCTCGCTAAACCCAAATGTAGTTTGATATTAATTAGAATATTACTCTTTTGTAAACAAAATCTAGATTAGATAGAGAAGAGAGAGACCGAGAAGTAATAGTTCCCAAAGTTAACTGGAGCGCGACCCACCCAACAAAAACATCTAAATTCAGGATTCACTTAGCTGCCATAAAAACAATTATTTTATTTTTAAATCGCTGTTATTAAAACGAATATAAAATTGAGATTTACTCTTCTTAAAACAATAATGAAATAATAATGAAAATATTATTCATTTTTTATCGCACTGAGCGGTACTGCAATGCCTTGATTATGTCTGCTCTGATAATAATTCACACTTAGCGACCTTACTGCGCATAACATTGATAATGAAACACTAGCTTGCGCCTTCGAGTTCGTTCGCATTTTATTGGAATATTAAGTCTATCTCTCCACCCACGTCGACATGCAAAATAGTGATAGCGTAGTGGTATGTCCGCGTATTTCCCAAATATACCTTTTAGAATATCCCTATCGAGTTGTGATAGGGCATGGCTAGGATCTCACTTGCAAGATAATGGAACTTCTAAATATACCCGAATTTGATGTTGCTGGGTATGGTTAGTAAGTACTAAATACATATATCCAGCCAGAAGCAGGGTATATTTAGGAGTATATTAAAAATATCGCGGGCTTCAAGCCAGAGAAACGTATTTACCCTTACCACCTTTTGGCATGAAAATAATATGTGACTTTTGTTATACATCTAAAAGCATTTTATTAATATCTTCTAAAGTAATTTACCTACAGTTAAGAAAAAAACAGAGGTGGTGTATCGATTAACTTAGAAATTATTGACGTAAAAAAAGCGCATTTTTTCTTATACGCCCCTCTGCCTTGACGCCCGCGATATACCCGGTAGAATAATTTTTGCCAAGCTGTACATTACACTAACTAATGACATCCCTCTTTTTACGCCGGAGCTAGAAAATGAATAAATAACATATTTTTTTTGACTTTGCAATATAATTTGACCTACTGTGTTACTTTCTGTTTGACACTATTTGTCTCTCAAATTGTAATCAGTGTATATGAGTGTACACACCAGTTTGACATGCAACATTCTGCAGATACGCCCATTGACACAGATAATTTTATCCACCTAAACAGGTGACTTTTAGAACTGATGTGGTTCATAATATCATGGTTAGATGTTTGACTACCGAGTCAAAGGTCGTAGGTTCGAAACCCAAGCCTCTGGCTCTGACCTCTGTCTTTTCTAGCTAGCTCTGAAGCTAGCACACCTGTGAGATATTTCAACGGTATCTAAAGCCATGTCAGAGGCCTAAGGGCGGTTTATTTGAACTCTGACACCAGGTTGTTCATCAACCATACGTTGAAGAAGAAGAAAGTATACCTAGGGTATTTTCTGTATTGTATACCTACTTTTAGAAAAATCGAAAGTTATTTTATGCCGTTTATGAAAACATTTTTCGAATTTTCGATCAAGCAAATTTTTTTGCTGAAACTTTGTAATGTTGTTGTATATACGGATAGGAATCAATTCGGACGTGAAATCAAGCTTCTGAAAAGCAATTAAATTGCCGATCACCGACTCTAATATTAGCTAGTCTGCTTTAGCCCTAAGGGAAAGGAAAGAATTCTGGGAATCGAATTCGAAACCCAGCTTGATAGTAAATTATAATAAAAATATAAATGTGATGTTTACGAGCGAATGTTTTATTACCCTGACCTTATCGATAGTGAAAATGTGTTAACCTACTTGCTTTATTCAGGGTGCTCCAAAAAAATATTTACAAAATAAATAGGCTATTTTAAGGATGCTGGTGTTTTACAAATAACCCTGTATAAACGTAGTGGTGGACCGTTGACTGACAAGTCAGAGGTCTCGGGTTCGAACCCAACGCGCGCACCTCTGACTTTTCGTAAGTTACGTGCGTTTTATAAATTAATTATCACTTACTCCGTGCCTCGGAAAGCACGTAAAGCTGTTGGCCCTGCGCCTGATCTCTCTCGGATCGTGTCGGAAGGCCGTCCCATAGGACTATGAGAGTGAGGGAATAGAGAGTGCACCTGTGTTTGCGCACACACTTGTGCACTATAATATCTCCTGCGTAATTGCCTAGTCTCCGTTGAGATTGGCCGCTGTGACCGAAATTCGGTCAGGAGAATATTATTATTTTAATTTTAGGCATTTCAACAAATGCAACATTTTTCCTCCATGTAGCTATTCTGTAGTTACTATGATTCTGGTGTTTCTGGTTTCCTTATTTATTTTTTTTGGCATCTAGTCTTTTAATTTTTTTTTTTTACATAGCATAGCACCGAGGTCAGCGCAGTGTGTCGTTGCCTTCCAATCTTTTTGCAGTTTGGGTGTATTATATATAACGTAGCATAGTTACGTGAACGTAAAATTCATGCAATCAATCAACCAATTGAATTGAATTATTGTCATTGAAAATAAACTCTTATTTTTATAAATCTTATTTTTTATAATTAAAAATAAAATTCTCAAATCAAATTAAACCCAAATTTTAAATAATATCTCAATACAATTACTTAAATCGATTAAACAAATCGATTTCGCTTGACAAGTATCTGTGGTGAGTTTTGACAGTTGGTTCGAGCGGTTAGGTCGTAGTTCATTGTTGCGGGAGCCGAGGTGTGAGAGGTCACTGCCCGAGGTCTACTATAGAAAAGTTATTTAGCTAGAAAAGCCAACTATGGTAAGTAGAGTGTGTTGCTGTGCTGACTGCTGATTTCTTGGGATTTGTCATGGTGTGGTACCAGCTATTTCGTGTCGAGTCTATTCCCAATCGTGTAGGTTACTTAAGTAGTACCACCACACGTGGACGGAGGGAGTGAGCTCCCGTAAGTGACGCAGGAGCGTTTCTGCTGTAAATTTTTCCAAAGCACAACCGCACGAAAACAATAATAGGTAGTTAATTATTTTTTTTTACAATCATGTTAGGTGATAAGCACGCGATTTCAGTGACGGGAATTTCACGTGGGTCATTCTCATTCTTCTTCTCTTTCATTTTGATTTCCATAATTACACTTATTTTGGCTCCACCACAGATGTGGTATTTGGTGAGCCCGTCTTTTGTTGGAGCCAGCACTAAGCTTGGTTCAACAGCCACCTCAGCCTGCTACTACTGGTCGCTGAGCACCTACTAGAGCTCGGAGGACCCTGGGATGCGGATTATAAATATGTATATTTTTCATCTGTAAGGCAGCTTTTATTCTAACAACCGATTGTACGAATTAATACATTAATATTACTTTAAGGAAAAATAGTTATTATTTTTGATAAGTTGCAAGAGTATATTGATAAGTCTAAATTATAATATTTTTATTTTTTCCTTCCAGAATAAAAAGGTACCTTTTATTCAATTCATTATTATTACAAACAGATATTTCCCACTACAAGGCAAAGGCCTACCCACTCTTCTTCTACCTCTCTATCTATCTAGAATTTTAAAGCTGCTCTTCTTATCGTATGGTTTATGAACAACCTGCTGTCAGAATTCAAACTGCCCGTAGGCCTCTGACATGGCTTTACACACCATTGAAAAATCTCAGGTGTGCTGGTTTCATCACATATCCCTCACGTTTTAACAACTGATAATTAATTTATAATACGCATGTAACTTACGAAAAGTCAGAGGTGTGCGCCTTGGGATCAAACTCGAGACCTCTCACATTTCAGTCGACGGTCATACCACTAGGCTCAGTGCTATAAAGAGCTGCTAAAGAGTCTTTATTAAAGAAGTTAAGTTCATCCCGCCATCTTCTGGGTCTGCCGCGATATCGTTTGCCAATTCGTGGGACCCACTGGGTTCTATACTATTATCGTCGCATTGGAGGGCAATGGAGCTAAGCCACATTTTTTGCGAAATGGAGTTAAGTGCATTAACGTGTTGTGGAAGAGCCAAAGTTTATATTAGTCAATAAATCTAACATATATCAGGACTGTAAGCAGGATTTCAACTCAACTTAGTCAACTTAACTCTATTTCGCAAAAATTGTGGCTTAGCTCCATTGCCCTACAAGGCGACGATATTTGGCTCATTGGTCTGACATGTAAATCTATTCATTTATATGGAAAACTTTATTACTATTAATAAACTTTTAAATTACAGTTGTGGTATGAATTTTTAATTAGCAGTTTTCGTTTTTATATAGCAGTGTAAGTTTGAAACTCAGGCACGTTACCTCCGACTTATCAAATTAATTGTGAAGGAATACGTCATGAGGAAACCAGCCTGTTTTGTAGAGTAATTACTTTGTTAATATTTAAAAAACTGTTTCTTTTTAATAATTTTGGAGCTATCCCAGAATTGATTGAACATTCCTAAAATCCTGAGATTGTCTGTATATGATTCCCAAATTCCGGGATTATTTGTATACAATCTGGAACTTTGTCAATATTTAAAAACTGTTTCTTTTTAATAATTTTGGAGCTATCCCGGAATTGATTGAACATTCCCAAAATCCTGAGATTGTCTGTATGTATAAAATTACCAAATTCCGGGATTAGGAATAAAAGCTGATAGCGAAATCTCGCGACCTCACTCAGAGTCTAACAATATCAAAATAATTTATTCAAAAGCTACCCTCTTGTTGCAGCTTCTTCCAGCTCTCCCTATTAAGAGCCAATTCATTGACCTTATCCGTCTCGACCTTTACGTTCTCTTTGATCTGCGCTACATAACTTTGTCTTGATCTACCTCTTCCTCTCCTTCCATTACCTATTGACCTTTCCTTCTATAGTGTTATTTATGAATGCCTCGTGGCGTATATGGTGGCCTACCATCTTGCCTCTTCCGTTTTCTATACAAGATGTCTAACAATTTAGGAGTAATTTTTTCATTGTGGATAGTATAATGTTCGGTGATGTTAAAACACCCTGTAAACATGTATTGTGTTATAGAAACGTTATATTTAAAGTTAGTGTTCTTTGCTTTAAAGTGAAGTGTGTATTCAGCGTAACTAAAAATGAAGGTAAATTTTATGGCTATACAGCGCAAAATAAAAATCACCAGCCATATAGGAGTTAATCAGGCAAGGGCCTGAACTGAACCTAAACTGAACAATTTTCACTTTTTCTTCGTTATCGTTTGGTTGATAAACAACCTTTTTTTTTGTCGTGTGGAAAACTTTATGAGTACCTACCCCATCACTGGGCTGGCGGTGGTGTCAAAGTTTAAAACGCCCGTAGGCCTGTGACATGGCTTAACACACCTTTGAAAAATCTCTCAGGTGTTCTGGTTTCCTCACGATGTTTTCTTTCACCGTTTTAGCAATAATTAATTTCTAATACGCACATGAATCCTAAAAGTCAGAGGTGTGTGTCTGGGTTTCGAACCTATTACCTTTGACTTGGCAGTCCAACGTTCATACCTCTAGGCTACACTCATTTTTAAATTTACACAGGTTGAAGAAAAACGTTAATTTTTCAGAACGTCTCTTTCAAAAAATGTCCCTTTCGCAACGAACGTTTCCGAACACAACAAGCGCGAACATTTTTTAAATTTTTTTTTTCTTTTTTTCAGATGACAGTGATGGTGAAAAGATGGTATCGATCGCGGAGAAATCAGTTTATAATATTTATTATAATTATTCTCTGTATTTTATATTATATAAGTTTAAATGACAGTTTGCAACGGGAGCCTGATTTGGATCTAACTAGACGGTGAGATTTTTTACTTTTTGTAAATAAATTAAATAATTATGATGTAATAAGATAATTGGAATTGGATACGGCTTTACTCACGTATTGATTTCGGGGAATGCCCGACTAGTTTCGAACTCTAACGGAGTCCATTTTCAAGAGCGGGTGTACCTATAGTATACGCGGGCGTCGCGGACCTCTACTCGCGGACTAACTCCGTTTAGAGTTCGAAACTAGTCGGGCATTCCCCGAAATCAATACGTGAGTAAAGCCGCATCAGTATCATATATTGGAATGTAAAGTTTGAGAAGTGTGTTACAAAACTAGTGTCGACATATCAGAAAGTCAGAATACCAACCAGTTTAGCCGTCCGGCCGTATGATCGAAAAAGCCGGACTCTAAAATAATTCGCTCACTAATTTGATTTAACCCTGTATAACCTTAGGACGAGACAACTTGGGTAGCGTCCGACTTTTACAACTAAAACACGCTTGCTTCTATATTTTTAATGTAGGTATTCCAAACTTTCACTACGCTTCCGAAAAGCCGGACAGGCTAGCCACTGTCTAATTTACTGTCTAATTTACCGGATTTGCCGGACAAGCATATGCAAAGCCTGATAGGTCCGGTTTTTACGGACAGCAACCTATATAAGGTGCTTCTAAATTATCTGCCACGGCTGCAATGGGAGAAAGTATTGGGTATATAGATTACAATATTGAATAAATTTCGTACTTACCCCAAACAGTAAAAAGAAAATTGGAGCATGGAGCAAAATTAGGCCTACGCAATAAAACCCAGGCAAAAGAAAAAAAAAATATGACGTTAGATAAAAAAAATACTTCACTATTGATTACAATAGTGAAGTATTTTTTTTTATCTTATTTATATTAATAAATAACCAGTATTATCTCCCATTGCAACCGTGGCAGATAATTTAGAAGCACCTTATATAGCAACAAATGGCTATAATAGTAACAAAGTCATAATAATAATATTTCTAGTCTAGATGATAGAGCGAGCCACGTTACTGCAACAATATTTATTAGGAAAAGGTATTATTTTTTTTGTTTTATTTTGCTAATGTAGTAGAAAAGTATCGCGAACAGTATGGCAATAGAGTTTGGTGCGGTGATATTTGGAACTTACAATAAATACAACGTTTCTGAGTAATACAGGGTTATAATAAAAGTTTTAGCTATTTTTTTTTATTTGTACCAGTAGTACGCGTACGGATCCCTTTATCGACATTTTAAACGTCAAATTGGACAATGTCAAGTTCATTTAATTGTGTCAAACACGTTTGTAATAGATAAAATGATCTTAGGTCCATGACGAAGTAGAGGTAAGGCTCATGATTGGCTGAAAAGTTATCTGTATGCTAGAAGGCAATGTACCCAGATAGATTATGTTAATTCTTCTGGATGCGTGGATTCCTCACAATCTTCATGCAGAGTTAGTGGTTGCGGTGTGCCCCAGGGTAGCATACTGGGACCTCTACTATTTCTAATGTATATTAATGACCTACCTGACATGATCAATTATAAATGTTTAATGTTTGCCGATGACACAACTCTTATAGTTCAGTATAATAAAGACATAAATTTTAATAATGACTTGAATAAAGCCCTTCAACAAACAATTGACTGGTTGAATACTAACAACCTTAAGATTAACCTAGATAAAACCAAAGTTGTACAATTTAGAACATATAAAAGTCCCAATCTATATCTAAGTATCTCTCATGACAAACAGCAAATAGAACAGGTTGAAAGTACGAAATTTCTAGGATTCACTTTAGATACATTCTGTAATTGGAAAGCACATGTTGATGATGTTTGTGAAAGATTAAACAAATTTGTTTTCGCGCTTCGTAGATTGAGTTGTATTTCGTCAAGACAAACTGCCCTGAGTGCATATCATGGATATGTCTCTTCTGTCTTAAACTATGGTCTACTCCTGTGGGGTAACTCGGTAGAGGCAGAGAGGGCATTCATTGTGCAAAAAAGATGCGTTCGAGCAATTTGTCACTCACAATACTTAGAACCATGTCGACCATTATTTAAAAAGCTCAGAATTTTACCTTTACCTTGCTTATATATAAGACAAATATGCATCTTTGTACGACAACATCCTGAACAATTTGAGTGGAAAAATACATCTAGATGCTCTTACAAGCTATGTTTACCTTGGATTAGGTTGGAATACTTTAGACAGAACGCATACTGTATGGCTATCAAATTGTACAATCAACTACCTCCTCAGATAAGGAGTCTACCATTCCACAAATTCAAATCACAATTGTTTGACTGGCTTTTAGACAAATGCTTTTATACTGTAAAAGATTTTCTTAATTATAGGGATTGGTGACTTAGTAGAAGTAAATAGCCAGAAAAATAAATAATGTATCATGCATGCATAATCTATGTCTATTATTGGCATGACTGTAATTAAATAAATTAGAATGATATTGACATTAATATTTAGGTATTTGACATTGTAAATTTTAAATATTTTAGATAAATTGCATTATAATAATATTAAATGGAATAATAATTGTAGGTATTTGTAAGTAATTAAATATTTACAAGCCATGGTTGTGGCAGAATATGATGCGACTTATAATGTATTTTGTACCACCTATTATGTATACACATATTCAGTAAATAAATGATTTGATTTGATTTGATTTGACCGAACGATCGCAAACATTCGCGTAAAATTCAAACAGGATTATTAAATAGTTACTACGCCAGTAGTCAGAGGACCAAAGTCAGAGGACCATAGTCAGAGGTCTCAGGTTCGAACCCAAGGCGCGCACCTCTGACTTTTCGTAAGTTATGATCACTTTCTCCGAGCCTCAGAAGGCACGTAAAGCCGTTGGCCTTGCGCCTGATCTTCTCCGGTCGTGTCGGATTGCCATCCCATCGATCTATGTGAGTGAGGGATTAGAGAGTGCACCTGTGTTTGCGCACACACTTGTGCACTATAATATCTCCTGCGTAGTTGGCTTATCTTCGTTGAGGTTGGCCGCCGTGACCGAAATTCGGTCAGGAGGTCATTATTATTATGGTTTTTATTCAGAAGGGGTTTTGTACAAATAGCTAAGGTATTTGTGATGACCCTGTATAACTTAAAAATGATATTATTCGACGACAATTTAAAATCTTGTTTTTTTTTTTGGGTACGATGGGTACGATATAGGCACCTCAATGTTTTCATATTCTTTTTTGCCAAACTGTAAGCTTTCCTTTTGTTTACACAAACATGGTAGAAACCCAGTTTCTTCTAGATCATACCATTTCGAGCACGTATTTTGTTTGTTTTGTTGGTGATTTAAGATTTGCTTTTAAAATATCATTTTTGTGGTTGTAAATTTGTGATTTGCGACGTTTTTGTGGCGGGAAAAATTAAATAAGAGTAAAT
The DNA here is from genome assembly GCA_936450705.2 of Protodeltote pygarga. Taxonomy (NCBI): domain Eukaryota; kingdom Metazoa; phylum Arthropoda; class Insecta; order Lepidoptera; family Noctuidae; genus Protodeltote; species Protodeltote pygarga. The sequence continues at coordinate 1,241,635 of OW388274.2, forward strand.
TTTTGTATGTATAAGTTATGCTTTTTTATTAACACACACACTTTTTTTTATATGTATACAGGGTTATTTGTAAAACACCAGCATCCTTAAAAGGGGTCACTAAACTCATCATTATGAACAACTTTTACTATGGGACCAACCCGTTCCATACATTTATGTTCACATGACTCAACAAAATGTATGGAACAGCTGATTTTTTCTATGCGATTTCAGGGTTGGTCCCATAGTAAAAGTTGTTCATAATGATGAGTTTAATAACCCATTTTAAGGATGCTGGTGTTTTACATATAACCTTGTATAAACTTCTATTATGTCCCGGTATATTGTGTCCCATAAGACAAATAAAGAGGCAAATTAGAAGTTTTATTGTTATCACGTAATATGTCCCGGAAAGTGTAATATATTAGTACAGGTTGGGAAATTTAGTCATACAGTAGCCGAATAGCCGGTACCTAGTTTAAAAAAAAGCGTTACAATTTTAGTGTTTTTGTTTTGCTTTAATACTGAAGGGTGATTCTTATAAAAAAAATGTCAAAAATTAAGCAAGTCCTCTTTATCCTATCTCATTATCCTCCACTCAAAGTTAAGAATAAAATCAATTATATTACTTATTATTATTAAAACATAAACTACACCCCTGTTGTCAGGTGTTGAGATATAAAAACCTTCCGAAAGTACTTTTGTATTTCAAATCTCTGGGAGAAAAATGATTCATTAAGAAAATGTTAACGTTTTTCTAAGAATTACCCTGAATTTTATTTAACTTTTGCATTAATTTGAAGAAGCCGTCTACTGCCGAAATTAAAATTTATGCAATGCACGAATGACATCGAAGGACTGTCGAGAAATATTGGGATAGCGCCAATCGTGTAGTCCTTCGATAGTGTTTTTACAACTCGCCTTTTGCGCTTGGTGTCGCATGCGATAAACATTTGTGTGAGCGACAGATATTTTGTTCCGGTCTTGGTGTTTGACCATGGTTAATTTATACAGCGTGTAACAGAAGTCCGAAATAATACATTAAGGGCGTATAAGGTACCCTATAAACAATCTTTGAGCATAGGTTTTGGAACCGAACCCCTAACAATACTCGAGTAAATCACGGTCAAAGTTTTCACCAAAATCTTTCAAATACAGCCCTAGACATCAGCTGAAAGGTTACACGCTGTATATTTGTTACTACACGCACGAAACAGGAAAAAAATGTAGTGTAAAATTTAGTGTACTGCAATAATTTTAATTTCGCCAGTAGTTCAAATAATAGTGTAATAGCTTTAATAGAATGTTTCTTTTCTGTTTTGTGTTTTTATTTTCTTTCTCTCTCTCTCTAGCACTGCACGTACTCTTGTCTACACTGTCCTTGTTAACAAAAGCACATCGGTCTTACCTAAAATTAAAAAAGAAATAGATATAAATAACAGGTGAGGGGGCATTTTTTTTTTGCTTTTTTTTTATATTAATTGAATTTTTTTTTAAGTATGTATAGCTTAGTGACCTGGGGATCGATATTTGAATGTCATACTTAAACGAAAATCGGTCGTTACTACTCTAATAATTCTTATTCTTAAGAATAAAAAGTTTCATATTGAATCACGGTCTCACCACAGATTATTGAATTTGTTTTAAATTGTTGTATGCTGCGATAAATTTACGTTTTCTGCGTGAAATGAATAAAATATTATTTATTTGCCTATTGGCAGTAGTTTCGAAAGTATCAAGAATAAATGAAAAACTATGACTATTCGCTACTAAATTAATTGTAAATGATTGAAAGCTTTTGACGAAATTTAAAAATCGACTCCCTGTATTAACTATATGCTTAAAGTTGCCGACGATAGTAATTTTCAAATAAAAAAAACTTCATTCAATTAGTATCAATCTTATCACTGCTTTTAATAATATAGTTTTTATGTTAAAATAACACTTATTTTTCTTGGGTTTCGTTTCTCAATAGAAAAACGAAATCGGAAAGCTCCGGTTAAACATTGGTTGCGAAAACTTTAGTGAGGCTGCTGCACGATAGACACTCGTTCGTCACGCGGTAGACGCTAGTTTGCCACGCGGCAGACACTCGTTCGTCACGCGGTAGACACTCGTTCGCCACGCGGTAAACGCTAGTTCGCCACGCGGTAGACACTCGATCGCCACGTGGTAAACGCTAGTTCGCCACGCGGTAGACACTCGATCGCCACGTGGTAAACGCTCGTTCGCCACGCGGTAGACGCTCGTACGCCGCGTGGTAGACGCTTTCGTCTTTATTAAGTTCTTCGCATTGTGCTAAATAGTGCAATATAAGTGTAATAGTGCAAATAAACTTCATCTTCCGGCCCGACGAAACACATGACGAATAGCTACACAGCATAGGCATAATTACGCATTAAGAGGCGCTCAATAACTTCGTGAAATGACGAAGGTTTTAGTTAGATTAGACGCCCGATAATGTGGCTCTAGCATAATAAGGCAAGCGTCTACTTCGACCGTTTTTTTAACCGACTTCCAAATAAGAGGATATAGTCCGCGATATATCTAGGCTTGCCTCTTTTCTATTATCACGAGTTTATAACCATTCACTGATTCTCTTTACAAACATCATTAAATAGTTAAACAGAAAAATTTATTTGACTGTTCCGATAAGAGTGTCGTTAATGGTAGTTAGTATTAACTGTTTTGCGATAAGATGGGCATTTACTCGTACTGTAAAAAGTTAGTTTAATTACGAAATGACTACCTAGGTATATATATAAATAAATAAATTAGCCTGTAACTGTCCCTATGTAGGGCAAAGGCCTCTCATACAGAGAAGGATTGAGCATTAATCACCACGCTAGCTCACTGCGTGTTGGCAATTTCAGACTATTAAGTCCAGGTCCTTACGATGTTTTCCTTCACCGTTAGTCAGTGGTGTTTTAGAATATCTAAGAAAGTACATATGACATTGAAAAAGTCACATTGGTACATGCCAGGTTCGAACCTAGACCTACACCCACTCGCTTGTAAAACGGGTCCGTAACGTCATCAGTATTCAATATTCATCATCTTCCTGCCTTTGTTAAACGGTTTTATTTAGCTTGCCCTGTTTATTATTTGGTTCAAATTTAGTAATCGATATTTCACCCCCTTCCTGTTGACAGATTGATCTGATATTTGGTACACAGCTTTAGTTTTGATGACAAAACCGTTTTATGTAAAAAAAAATTTTTACTATAGGGTCAAGGAGGCAACAGTGACTCGGATTTTTTCAAAAATTAAAAAAAAATAGAAAACATGTTTGGTTTTGCCTGGATTTTGCATATATTGTTGCACCATTATTATATTTTAAGTGTGTTATATAAATTCTTTATTATATACTTCTTAAATAAAACTAGGGACCTAAAACCAAAAAATGGGAATTGAATCACTGTGTACTACTGGGTGTACACACTGACTCACTACCGTAGTACACAGTGGCTCTAATGGTACACAATGACTCAATCGTAGTCATTATAAAAGAAATTAATTTTTTTTATCAATTGTTTTTATTAGAAATTTAAAAAAATAGTTAGGTACAAGTACTTTTTTATATTTTATACTGATTTTTTATTCAAAACATCCATCTAAGTTATCCAGTCTTTAAATTAACAGTTTTAGTCTTTTTCATCTTTATCTTTAAAATAATATTAATAATAAATATCTAAGAGCCTCTATCTATACCTTAAGAGGCTCTCATTAGATGGCTGGATCAAGGGCTTGATGCAGAGGGCGGTACTCTTGGATACGGCTCGCATAGTAAGGAGGTTCCTCTCTCTTGAGCCTTGACCATCGGTAGCTTATACATTATCGATGGGCTATTATATTTTATATTTTTAAATGTAGGTATATTTTTTATATATATTTTAAAATGCATTTTATATGTAAATTAATCGAATAAATGAAGCAACGCAAGCTTTCTGATTAATTGCTTAAGATTACACTGTGGCTCATGAGCCACTGTGTACTTTTTCAAAATGAGGCACTGTGTACCACTATGCCATTTTGAGAATATTTCATCACAACAACTGAAACCGAAATCAAATATGACAAAACACGACACAAAGATAATTGGCATTAACCCTACTATTCAGCCATTATAATAGCTATCACCAATTGTAACAAACTAAGAGTACGAAAACAATTGAAACTTACCTCTAAAAGTAATTTGGAGGGCGCGAAAACAAAAAATACATGGTCACACTTGCACACAGCACTCTATCCGCGAACCGGCTGGTTCGAACGTGTTCGGATACCAAACGCTTTAAACTAGTGAAATAGACAACTGTACATTGCCTTTCCTTCAGGACGAAACATAACTGAGTCACTGTGTACGACTGAGCCACTGTTGCCTCCTTGACCCTATTTTGTTTTTCTTCATCCATTCATTTATATTAGCGGTTATGCCACTACTCCACATCTATTGATAACGTTTTTTATACAATCCATCCATCTTTTCTTTTATTTAAATATGTTTATAATTAAAAATATCTAATAAATTAGTGGTTGTTAAATGTCAGTTATACAAGGTGTTCCAAAAAGTGTATACAGGGTTATTTATAACTCTGTATAATACCAATAATATTCGTTTATTTTTCAAAGGTCAAAAAGTAAACAGTCGGGTAAAAATACATTGGAAATCACATTTTTTATATACTTAAATTTAACAAAAATTACATTACATTAAATTTTTGGCAGCCCTACTGATCGAGCTCTAGGAGGGCGAAACTATGATATATTATAATTAATCTTTTACTGGTCATTAACTCAACGTGATCTTCCAGCTGTACTAGAATAATGTCCTACCAAAACGATTCTACGTCCGCTTATGGCTTAAGGGGTAGGGCTTTCAGTCTTGATGCATTACTGAGTCCCGGAAAAAAAAACGGGACTTGACGTGGTCTAGAAATTCCCGGGAAAACGAGACTTTCAATTTAATTCTCACATTGATTTCTTATTATAATTTCAGTATGGAATATAGTGATTATAAAATCGAGATGATCTACGTTAATATTACGTTTAAGACGGCATTAAAAGTTTATTTTTACCGGTAAGATTTATGTGTAGTGGCTAACATTGTCATATTACTTACTGACCCCACTTTTTTACATATTAGTCATTTTAAAAAAAATCTTATTAAATAATTATATTATTGACTCTCCCAATGCGCGCCACTATTGTGCGCTCATTGGAGGTATTTATTTTATTTGCCCATAATCGACAAGCTGAGCAAGCGGGTTAGCGATCGCAGTAGCAGATGATTACTGTTACACAGAAGGATGCTCCTGCTCATGCTCATCTTTCCTGGTTTTACTACGAAACCATAAAAACATAGCTAATTAAGAACCTTCTCGTCTATTAGAAATTGGTTAAAATTCGAAGTAGGTAGGTAACTCGAGTCGGGTACGAATGCGATAAGCTCTGCGCCCACGCAGCATCCATTGCGTAACAATACAACATTCAAATGATATGCTATCTATATAGTATGCATCGATGGTGTGTTTCCGCAGGCTATCCTAGATAACAATAGTTGTTTTTTTAAATCTAAAAAATAAGTGTTATTTTAATATTACGATTGTTTTCTTTTGTTATGAACATATGTATTGAAAATTTGCACTGCATGTTATTTATGCTTGCTTCTGTTATTCCTATTGCGTGACATGGCTGCAGGCGCAGTCAATATTAGACTTATAATTAGTGATTTTGCACAGTCGTGAATCCGTGCAATGTACGCTATAATATATTTTCTAATATTTTTTCAATAGTGCGTCAAAAAAGCTCTCAGGTGTCATGGCGTCGACTCTGACGTCACGCTTAGGTAAACATGTCAAATATTCGCAACAAGTGTTGTCAACGGATTTTACCTAAGCGTTTATTTTAGTGAAAATCTTAATAATGTTATATTTTTAAATAAAACTGAAGCAGCGTTTTAATTTTTTTTTATAATATAATGTTTCCCCTAACATAATTAAATCGAGATTTTTTGATACTGTTGTCATGCCTATTGTGGCGTAGTTAGCGGGGCCGTTTTATAGCAATGCTTTGTATAAACACCTTTTTGCGAATAAATATTCTTTGATATTTTCAAGAAATACTGCTCTAGTTTTCTATTCTTTATTTTAAAATAATAAAAGGCTAACGTTGGTTTATAAAATTAAAAGAAATGCGTTCATTTTCAATTAATATTCTGTGTTTTTAGAAAACACTTTGCCTAATAGGTGCTTCTTCTCGTGTCACTGAGTTAAACTCATATTTTTTTCGACCAGTAATTTGCAACCTCGACAGCTCTTAGGTATTGTACTAATATCATGCTTAGTACTGCCTTTCTTATAAATTGAATCTAAAATCTTTCATAATTTGTATTTATTGATTTATATAATGGTTTAGCTATGTTAAACTATCGATCGGATAATTACCCGCAATTATATCTAAACGTTTATACGTTATATAAAATTATTCTTAATGGGAATATCAATAATACTTATTTATTCTGTTAGCTCAGCGACCCAAAGTGTCTGAAAGTGTGTCTTATGCTGAGATCTATAAAGCATACTTTGCCTTTGCAACCTAACTGGTGTAGAATTTGCGATAATAAAATGGTGTGTTTATGGATCTTAGCATTAGCCTCCGATACGAGATTCTTCCATTCCTTTACCTTCAATATTATATAAGGTGTTTCTAAATTATCTGCCACGGCTGCAATGGGAGATAATATTGGTTATTTATATTAAAATAGTGAAGTAATTTTTATATTTTTTTTTTATCTAACGTCATATTTTTTCTTTTGCCTGCGTTTTATTGCGTAGGTTTAATTCTGCTCCTTGGTGTAATTTTTTTTTACTGTTCGTGGGTACGAAATTTCTTCACTATTGTAATCTATATACCCAATACTTTCTCCCATTGCAATCGTGGCAGATAATTTAGAAGCACCTTATATATTTGAAAAAATAAATACTGCTATTATCTGATCCATAGTTATAACTCATCCAATAATTCCCTTCTAGTCTATAATTTCCAAATTTATAATTAACTTTATATCATTTTTATTACTATATTCGGTAATTTTATATCGTCAATGTGCCAGCGATTAGTTGTTTAATGGATAAGCGCCATAGTCATATTGCCTATTATAGATTAATGGACTGTTTTATAGTTTATTCGTAATTTCCTGTTTACAGAGGTACTTGACAGATAATTTCGTATTTTTCGATATTTTTTTTCAATTTTTTATTTATCTACTAAGTAGTGCTTATTCGTAGACTATTGAACACATATGAGCTCTGTCTACTTGACAAAAGCAAAAATACAGTAGGTATAATTTAAATGAAAAATGCCAATTAAGAAAACTGATTTTTTTAGGAGGTAGTAAAATTGACATTTAATAGTATTTTATCTAGCCTCAATTACTTAAATCTTTTGTATAATATTTGCTTGAATTTGGTGATCGGCTTAGTAAAATCGAATCGTGTTAGGTACTGCATGTCTATTCTGTGGATACCCTAATTTGTAAAAAGCATGTTCCAACATAAGTATACAACGTTAGCATTTGGTAACCCGAAAGCCAAAAGTAGTTTGTTCAGAAACAGTTATAATAGAATCGATTGCAATTGTTTTAATTGTCCCAAAACATGCTAATAATTCGTCAAGCTGGACACCCAATTTAATTACGAAATTCGGCGTGCGTATCGAACAGGGAGGTCCATCACTCGCCGCGCCCGGTGCGGTTTTTGGGCGCGCCATGATTTATTGGTAAATAAAGACAACTTTTGGAGTTCGTCACCACGTCAGTTATAATTTTTTTTTGTATTTTTTTTACCTTGTATTTTTTATTTTATGTATGTATGTCGTGGTGGCGTATTGGTTACGGACCCGCTTTGCAAGCGCGTGGTTGTGGGGTTCGAACCTGGCATGTACCAATGTGACTTTTTCAATGTCATATGTACTTTCTTAGTTAATCTGGGACACCACTGACTAACGGTGAAGGAAAACATCGTAAGGAAACCTGGACTTTTAATAGTCTGAAATCGCCAACCCGCAGTGAGCTAGCGTGGTGATTAATGCCCAATCCTTCTCTGTATGTATGAGAAGAGGCCTTTGCCCTATATTGGGACAGTTACAGGCTGATTTATTATATTATTATTTATTTTTTTCTTTTTACATTTCAAATCAAATTCAAATTGGTCTGTTTCGGCTTTCGGGTCTCCAAATTCTAACGTTGTATACCACAATCTTCGACATTTATACGTAGTCGTATTTATGTCGCAGGGAAATGGCGATACCAGGGATTTTAAGAATGACTGACATTTTGACCACGTATATTTTCTTAATTAATTGTTATACAGGGTGACCTGTAGTAAATGGATATTTCTGTTTGTACGTATGTTTGCGATTTTATATGGGTTATAAAGCTACGACATTGGATCCCGTGATTCTAATTAAACCAAATCGAATTCTATGTATAAACCTTTCTCTTGAATACTCTATCTTGGTTATTAATCTACCGAAAACGATGCGCTACGTAAGTACTATCGCGGACACTAACGGTGCACCACTTTGCGATCAATGCTTTGAACGATGCTACGTGCGTAGGGGCGGGGCTAGCGCTACGTTCGGACGCCGGATGCAAACGATTCTAACTTAAGAGTGGTGCACCGGCTTTGTGCACGATAGTACATATCACACACATCGTAACAAATTGTTAAAAAATAACAAACAAAAATTGGTTTATTTTCTAAACTATAAAATTTGTAGAACCTACAAGGGGTGTTTTAAGTAAGCTTTGGGCTTTTCCACACGCACATGCTGGATTATCCATTCTTTGCTGGACACCCTGTATATCAGATGTTTTGTTAGTTTTAAACTAATATACAGGTGATTATAAAAAAAATTTTTTTTTATGTATATTTAATGCGATAAATGATATAGAATTTCTATCTAGACTTTCTGCCTGACATCACTTTTACTCAAAATCTCTGGATTATTATTTCTCTTGCGATGTCTTGTATGGTTATTTCTTGACGTTTGAGTTTCTTACTTTTGTTTTATCTTTTCAGAAACTCTGTGCTTGAGTAAGTAGAGTGTAGTAAGTAAATCTTTGCATGCAACTTTGCTTGTGTTTTGTAGTAATTGCTAAATAATTAAATACATAACTAATAATTACTGAAATAATGCCTGTTTCATAATATCCAAAATAATATGTACACTTTATTACTTTATTTGTCAGTTTATTTCTTGTAAGACAGTAACAGGGAGTTATAAAACAGGCTTTATTAATTCAAAATAAAAAAGGGTTATTTAGTGGGAAATCATTTTTGATGTAAACTAATATTATTATTATATTATAAATTTAATAATAGGTATAAGGGTTACTACGGACTCGCCCATGTCATACTAATCACAAAAACCATTTTTTTTTACAAAAAAATAGGTATAAAGTGAAGCCACTTTATATCTCTTGTAATTTATTTATTAGTTAAATTCTCTAACACTCAGACATGAACCCATATCATTACAAATCAAATGGCATTTCATCATACAGGGTGAAATTGAAATCATGAGCAACCCTAAAAGGGGTCATTGAACTCATCATTATGAACAACTTTTACTATGGGACAAACCCTGAAAAGTAGCGAAAAAAATTAGCAAAAATTAATGTATGGAACAGCTGATTTTTTTTCGCGACTTCAGGGTTTGTGACAGTAAAAGTTGTTCCTAATGATAATAATTAATGTAAATTAATTGTCACTTACTCCGTGCCTCGGAAAGCACGTAAAGCCGTTGGCCCTGCGCCTGATCTATCTCCAGTCGTGTCGGATTGTCGTCCCATCAGACTATGAAGAGTGAGGGAATAGAGAGTGCACCTGTGTTTGCGCACACTTGTGCACTATTATATCTCCTGCGTAGTTGGCTAATCTCCGTTGAGATTGGCCGCTGTGACCGAAATTCGGTCGGGAGGACATTATATTATGTGCGTTAGGTTATATGTACTTAATACACGCCTACTTAGCAGAGGCCTAAAACCTCAAGTCTTTTAATTGGGCTTTGCTTTTAACAATAATATGTCATTAAAAAAAGTAATTAACCCTTTAACCGCTTGGCTTAATATCAATTGCCGTGCATTTAGTGCCTGAATATTGTTTACCGACACGTTTTTGTTGTAACTAACTCGGTAAACGATAGTCTGGTATACTACGAACTAAACAAGGATATAACAAAAAAACCATGCAGTTCTTTGTCGTGAAAATGCAATACAAGCGGTTAAAAGGTAAAACAATAATTAATCTCTTGCACAAGAAACTAAACTAATTAAACCTGCATTATGTATCTTTCTCTTCCGTGCCTCGGATAGCACGTTAAGCTGTTGGCCCCGGCTGTCAATTGTAGATCTTTGACAGTCGTTACGGGTAGTCAGAAGCCCGAAAGTCTGACAACCAGTCTTACCAAGGGGTATCGTGTAACCCGGTATCTGGGTTGTGAAGGTCTGATAGGCAGTCGCTCCATGTAAAACACTGATATTCAGCTGCATCCGGTAAGACTGGAAGCCGACCCCAACATAGTTGGGAAAAAGGCTAGGCAGATGATGTATCTTTCTCTTACACAAACAAAAAAGACCAGAAAATTACACTGTCAAATTTAAAACTGACCTAAGTGAAGTGAAGATCTCGTTATCATGAAAATGAACTATTTTGACAGCTCTAAAAACGTGCTATCCTTTTCTTAACATCTCAGCAAAAGAGAGACGAAAGTTTTATTAATTTAGAGCATGTGCAATTGATTCAGCACCATTATTTCGAGTTATATAAAGCGTGTTCACAAAAATACTCTCTCAGGTTTATAGAAAACAGACTGCAAGAGGCGTTGAAAGAAGATAAGGGAAGCGGCTGTGAGATTCCACATTTAGATCCCTTCGCAAAAGAAGTTACGCAGTTTGACAAAGCTCTGCCTAAAGTCACTTGCAAGGGAAAAGACTGGGTCAAATGCTATGTAAGTATTCTTCTCATCTTCTTAGTCGCTATGTCGCAGTCATCTGGTATCATCTGCTGTTTGAATGACTAGCGCGTTCATTGAACCACATTCAATCAAATAGTAAATTCAACCAGATGACTGCAACAGCTACACTCTTGACAGAGTGGTCATGATCATCACACTCATCACGTTGGGTGGGTGGTAGCTGCTCTCATGATCCGCCGCCATTCCGATGCCTTCCTAGCGCATGAGTGCAGTGGACAGTCAGTCCATCGCATTGGGGTCTGGGGATCTACAGCGCGGTCTTTTGCCTTCTACTTTGCCTTGCCACCAGGCGTTCTATAGACTTGTCGTCACGTCTTATGACATGCCCGAAGAAAGTCAGGATGCGGGTTTGTACCACGGATGATAAAACGTTGTGTGATTCCAAGTTCGGCGAGTATGGATACATTTGTTCGAAAGTCCGTCCATGATATCCCCAACATTCTTCGCCAGCACCACCAGTGGTAGTGACAGCCTAGTGGTAGTGACCGTTGACTGGCAATTCAGAGATCTCAGGTTCGAGCACCTTTGACTTTTCGTAAGTTATGTGCGTATTATAAATTAATTATCTCCTGCTCCGTGCCTCGGAAAGTAGTTAAACCGTTGGCCCCGGTTGTCATGAACATCTTTGACAGTCGATATAGGGAGTCAGTACCCTCATAAAATCCTGACTACTGATTAGATATGTTAGGCATAGAATATCGAATCCCTTTGGGTTGCGGGGGTCAGATAGGCAGTCGCTACGTGGAAAACTGATATTCAGCTGCATCTGGTTAGATTAGAAGCCGACCCCAACAAAGTTTGGGAATAATAAGGCTAGGAGGATGATGATTGATTTTAATTACGGTGTTTTTTTTTTCAGCTCAAAGAATGTAGAGTAGTTAAAGAAATACTGTCAACTACTAAAGACGTTGAGTGTACCTACCAAGATATAATTTATGAAAGTGACTACAATTATTACCTAGGACCTCCGAAGCTGGTGTCGGGCGGTAAACCATACATTCTACATAAAAGTGACCATGTCAAAATTAAATGCACGGGGACACACGAAAATAGGTGAGGTTTTTTAAAAATAAATATTAATAAATTACGGGTAGTCATAAGCCCGAAAGTTTGACAACCAGTCTTTCCAAGGGGTATCGTGTAACCCAGATAGGGTTGTGGGGGTCTGATGGCAGTCGCTTCATGTAAAACACTGGTATTCAGCTGCATCCGGTAAGACTGGAAGCCGACCTCAACATAGTTGGGAAAAGGCTAGGTTAGATGATGATGATGATGAACCAAATTTTAATTTTATAAAAAGGGGAATTTAATGTTATTGTTTATTTAATTTTTAATCGAATACTTTGTAACTACATATGAATAAAGTTTATTTTTGTCAATTATAATATTTTTAATAAACTTTTCAATACCTCTAATCGTTTTAAAATCAAGTTATTTCAAGCTTTTTAGTGTTTTGAAGGCGGTTTTTCAATTATGTTGGGTTTTTTAGGGTTCCGTACACAAACAGACAGACAGACAGTAGAGTCTTAGTAACTAGTCTGTCCGTCTGTCACCAGGCTGTATCTCATGAACCGTGATAGCTAGACAATAGAAATTTTTACAGATGATGTATTTCTGTTGCCGCTATAATTATAAACGTGACTTTTTTGCCTTTGTCTTTTTTTTTGTTTTTTGCTCGATATTAATAACGGCAATGATATAAAAAATGGTTGTAATAGTGTCTAATGTTGTTTAAATAATGGTACGGAACCCTTCGTGCACGAGTCCGACTTGCACTTGGCCTGTTTTAAATTAATCTTTTTTTACTTAATACCTTTGTAATATCGCAATTTAGAATAGACAAATCGAAACTACTATTTTAATAATTATTTAATAAGAAAATTTGAAAAAACTACTGATACGGATGGGATTCTGATCGACTGGTGCCGGTGGGATAGGGTGGCTCAGCGGTTAGAGCGTCGACACGGTACTTCGAAGATCGTGGGTTCGAATGTGCTATACATGTAAAAAAAAAATCACAAAAATACTTTTTTATTTTTTTTTACGTTTACTCATTGACTTGTATTTTCCTTTTCAGCCTGCTCACTTCAAGATGGACAGGCTATTCCTTGGGTTTTCGTGACTCAGTGGAAAGAAAACCATCACCACCGTACAGAAAAGATACTCTCAACGTGCTTATATTCGGGTTCGATTCCACGTCAAGAAACGGGTTCATCCGAAGAATGCCGAAGAGTTATCAATATCTAACGACAAAACTTCAGGGAACATTATTGAATGGGTAGGTATTTATCACTACATATTGTAAAACAAAGTTCTCCGCCGCGTCTGTTTGTCTGTTCGCGATGAACTCAAAAACTACTGCACCAATTTTCATGCTGTTTTCACTAATGCATAAAGTGGTTCTCGAGGAAGATTTTCATATAAAATTTGACAAGTTTTTGTATACATTGGCTAAAATAGTAGTAGGTAGGTGTGCAGTACACCCACGTTTCGCCGGCTATGTTATAAGTCCCATGTAATAGGGGGCGAGCCTGCCATTAACCAAACACAATTCCAGACTCCGTGCTGCTACTGAGAATTTCCTAATGGAAAAACCCTATAACACTGCCCGACCGGATCGAACCCAGGACCTCGTGCTCAGCAGTCGCGCTTGCTACCAAACCAACGAGTTACAGGATTATTGATTTTACAATTTCAGGTACAACATTGTAGGCGATGGTACGCCCGCAGCGCTCTTCCCGATTTTGACGGGGAAAAACGAACTCGAGTTACCAGACGTTAGGAAGAAAATGAGAAACAATGGCACTTTGGATTCTATGCCATTTATATTTTACAAACTTAAAGAAGATGGGTCAGTATTACATTTGTTAATTACATGCATTGAGCAGTGTCAAATGCCCTCCTGACTAGGGTTACCATATGTAAATAGAAGGATGCCTGTCTATGGTACCTAAAATGCCTGATTTTTCAGAAAAATGCCTGTCTAAAGCAAAATGCTGTAGGTAAGAAAAATATAATATAGATAATAAAAATGCCTGTCTCAGACCAATGCCGGCCGCACGCCTGTCTACACCTTAAAATGCCTGTTAAATGCAGCAAACGCCAGTCATATGGTAACCCTACTCCTGACCGAATTTTGGTCATAGCGGTAATTCTCAATGGAAATAATAAAGAAATGAAAAAAACAGCTGATACGGATGGGATTCGAACCCACGATCTTCGGCGTACCGTGACGCTCTAACCACTGAGCCACCGTATCGATACGATACGGTGGCTCAGCGGTACGATCAGTATCAGCTGTCAGTATCCCACCCGTATCAGCTGTTTTTTCAAATTTTTTTATTAAATTTTTATATTTAATACGCTAACATGTGCTAAAACATGTAAAAATTTCACAAAAAAATCTCAATAGAGATTAGTTGCAGTACACAAGTGTGAGCGTAAACACAGGTGCACTCTATTCCCTCACTCTCATAGTCCGATGGGACAGCCTTCCGATAATCGGAAAGCGATCAGGCGCAGGGCAACGGATTTACGTGCTTTCCGAGGCACGGAGTAAGTGATAATTAATTTATAAAACGCACATAACTTACGAAAAGTCAGAAGTGCGCGCGTTGGGATCGAACTCAAGACCTCTGACTTGCCAGTTAACGGTCACCACCACTAGGCTATCACGACTCCAATTTTTATCTTACCCAGGTACCGAACCGCATACTTCGAAGACATGCCCTGGATAGGGACCTTTCAGTACAGGTTCAACGGATTCCGTCACCAACCAGCTGATCACTACCTCCGGGCATTTTACCTTGAAGAATCATCCAAAGGAAAGAAATGGTGGAGTGATAAAGGGTCAAAATATTGTATTGGAGACACCCCTCAATACCAATTAATGATGAATATTACCGAACAGGTAAATTTATTGTCTTTTTACTCTAAAAGAAAAACTAAACCCTTAAGGTGGTTTTATACTGGCAGAGCGTGGCAGAGCAGAGCAGAGAGTGAAATCATGCTGACCCTTTTACACCGTGGAGCAGACCCGCGCAGACCATCGCGTGATTTGTGTCCGTTTTAAAAGTAAATACATACTCTATTCTTTGAGTAATAAAGTTCAATACCGAGCAGACCGCGGCTGACCCGCGTAGACACGCGATGGCCAGCGCGGGCTCGCGCTTACAAAAAAATACATACTCTATTCTTAGAGTAATAAAGTTCAATATTGTACTAACAAATATTTTCCTCCTCATCGCATCGCGACCTTTTACACCGAAGATGGGCAGGGAGTGGATTGAAATATTGCCATACAAATTTCACTCTGCTCTGCCACGCTCTGCCGGTATAAACCACCTTTATAGGATCACTTTGTTGTCTGTTTGTCAAGACCATTTATCTCGGAAACTCGTGGAGGAATCGAGTTGAAATAAAAACCGTAAACTTGGAACCACTTCCTCTTAACCAGTTCCGATGACAATGCAGTTTTAGTAAGAATGACCTGAATTGATATCCAGTATTAGCTCCAGAGAAAGAAACTTCTACGGCCAATCATCTGCCTAGCCTTTTCCCAACTATGTTGGGGTCGGCTTCCAGTCTTATCGGATGCAGCTGAATACCAGTGTTTTACATGGAGCGACTGCCTATCAGACCTCCACAACCCAGATACTGGGTTACACGATACCCCTTGGTAAGACTGGTTGTCAGACTTTCGGGCTTCTGACTACCCGTAACGACTGTTACGACGTAACGATTGACGGCCGGCGCCAACAGCTTAACGTGCTATCCGAGGCACGGAGAGTGATAATTAATTTATATTACGCACGTAACTTACGAAAAGTCAGAGGTCGCCTTGGGTTCGAACCCGAGACCTCTGACTTGCCAGTCAACGGTCATACCATTAGGCTATCACGACTCTTCAACGGTCAACATATATTCCTAATTTCCTATATAAAAGTTTGGTTAAAATCTTATTTTTTTTCAGTTCCTACGTTTAGATGGCAAGAGATTCTGCTTCACGTTCATAGCAGACATCACCCATGATAACTTCAACATGATTTCGACGGCTGACGACGCCATGGTGGACTTCATGGAGAACCTGGTCAAAAGAAACACGTTCCAGGATACTTTGTTCATCGTCATGGGAGACCATGGACCTAGGTGAGTTGCGCCTTTACCCTCGACGCAAAAAGAGGGGTGTTATTAGCATAGATCGGATATTCCAATTCATATTTACCTACTTCGAGTAAGTACGTAACATAGAGTGGATAACACCACTTCTAAAATATAAATTACTAGCGACCCGCCCCGGCTTCGCACGGGTGCAATATACATATAAACCGTCCTCTTCACTCACTTCATCACTCTCAAGTATTTAAAAAAAACCGCATCAAAATCCGTTGCGTAGTTTTAAATATTTAAGCATACATAGGGATATAGGGACAGAGAAAGCGACTTTGTTTTATACTATGTAGTGATGAAAAATTGTTAATAGGTACCGTGATTTAATTCGATGTTATAGAAATTATATAAGTATAGGTACAAATTATTAATTTGAAAAATATTATCAGGTTTTTTTAGAGTTTTATACTAAAATTGAGTCAAATTAAAATGTTTAATTTTAATTTCGACAAATTAAAATGTTTAATTTTAATTTCGACAAATAAAACATTTTAATTTGACACTATTTTGAAATATTGAAAAATATTGATATAAATTTTGAAAAAATAAACCCAGTAATTATAAAATTAAAAAATATTTTTAATAAGTAAGAAAAATTATCCTAAATTTAAATATAATCTACGTTCAATCAATACTTTTTGTAAGACACAATTTTCAAAATTTAAAATTAAGTTCAAGACAGCTTGGCAAAAAAGTGTCTTAAGGCGGTGACAGCTGGAACTAAAAATAAAAATCTTATAAACTAAGTTTGTGAGTACTAAAATAACTTAAAAGTGATTAATTTGATTACATTTGATGACAAAAAGAATATATGCAAGTTATTTGCTACTTACACAGAAATATGTAAGTAGCGAATTGTAGTATGGAAAGTGCGCCAGTGGCGCCCCCAATTTTTCCAGTTTCTTTTTTGCCAAACTGTATTTTGTTAAACATGAGTACCTAATACAGTAGAAGGCATAATCAAGCAATATGTATAATATAGAACTTTTCAAAAGCAATTTAAGAAAAAACTTCTGTTTAAAAAGTAAGTATTATTATATTTATATATTTCTTTTTATCGTATGGTTGATGAACAACCTGGTGTCAGAGTTTAAACCTCCCGAAGGTCTCTGACATGGCTTCACATACCATATATTTATAGTAACAGTACAAATGAATGACACCTTCAACCTGAAAAGGGGTCTGAATGGTCGCGAAAAAAAATCTGCTGTTTCATACATTTTGTCGAGTTATGTGAACATAAATGTATGAAACAGCTGTTTTTTTTCGCGACTTCAGAATTTGCCCCATAGAGTTGTTCATAATGATGAGGGGTCATTAAGACCCCTTTTCAGTTTGTCGGTGTTTTTAATTCAACGCTGTCTAAACATAATATTATATGTGTTGCAGAAATCAATTACACTTTTTCTTCAATACAGGTTGAGTTTACATATAAATATACAATTTAAATGTTATTCATTTCTACTGTTACCATAAATATTACCTTACTTTTTAAACAGGAGTTTCTTAAATTGCTTTTGAAAAATTCTACATGTTCACATATTTTTGGTCGCAACCGTACATAATTTAACACGATAATTAATATTTTTGTTATGACACAATTTTCAGTTCAGTATTGTTAGGTTTAAATAACAATTAATAAATAGGTATTAATTACAGACAATCAAGTTTGATTGGCAGATTTAATTAAAAATACTGTACTTATGTAGTTAATAATATATTTTTTAAACTACTTCTAGAAAAAAACGATAACGAGCTAGATTTGAAGCTCATAGCTACATTCTATATTAAAACTAGACAGACTACTTGTTGGTACATTTACGTACTTTATTGATACATTTACGTACTTTTATGGTATATTTACGAACTTTTTTGGTATATTTACGAACTTTTTTGGTATATTTACGAACTTTTTTGGTATATTTATGTACTTTTTTGGTATATTAACGTACTTTTGTTGAAGGTTATTAGAAAAACTTGTTTACTGCTGTTTCAAAATCTTTTCGTATATCTTTATAAGCTTCTTTATATAATTCAATATAGATGGCGCTGTATTAAACATGTTATTCAAAAATACATCGTTAGTTTCCTTCATATTATACAAGATCTTATATACAAATGTTCCATTGTAAATCTTGCTGTATCTCATGGGTTCAAAAGGTGAACCACATAATATATTCAAATAATTCATATGTGTCATACAATAATTAAGTTCCGCCAATTTCTTCAAAACGGAACCATCGAAAATGATTTTTGCTTCATCTTTATTAAAATCAAAATACTGTGCTGTTATAAGTTTTGCTTTTGCACAATCAATTAGATCGAATCTTTTAAGTCTCTGATTACTTTTGCCATTGAAAACTTCCATCAACATCACATAAGAAATCAAAACCGCGTAAATAATATTTTCAACATTATCGTTACTTAATAGCTTTTTGCGAGCGAAGTAAACTAAAGAAATTATTAACATTGACGCATCTTTAGGCAACTCGATTTCATATCCTTCTATTTTAATTCCATTTGCTATTAAAAAATGTTCAAAAAGTTTTAATTCCTTTATATTTGACCAACCGTTCTCAAACACTGACTCTTTACAATTGTAATTTGGCTTGGTAACAATTTTATCATCAGTATCGACCTCTACATAAGTATCAGTATCTTGGTACACTTTAATTTTACCATTTTTAAAATTAGTTAACAAATTGTATGCATATTTAATTATATCAATCGATAGTAAAATGCTGTCCTGAGGATCGCGGTCTTCTACAGCCCAGGAACCTTCAAGAACTTGCCATTTAATTAAATTTATGTAGGACAAAGCAATCTGCTTAGAAACTACTCCTTTTTCAAACCACATCTTGTCTTGGCGTAGTACACGTTTGTAATCAGTAAAATAATTCGTCACAATTCCAGCTGGCATAACTTTGGTCATATTTTCCAAAATATTTGTATAATAAGCCAAAAATTTTTCTTTATCTTGCTCGTTGGAAAGGAAGCTTAAAATATCTTGCTGGGCTGTTTCCTCGCGATTTTTTGATAGCCAACTAATTAGTCTTTGAATTCTAATTACCTCCTTATTCCAAATTATTTCTTGAGAACTTAATATCGTTTCGGTAAAAACCTGCCAAGTAAGTAGAAGTTTATCGAAGAAGTCTTGCGGGAATAGATGAGTGTCACAGATACAGGCGAAAATAGCAAATTTTTCTTCTGTCAGTGAATATTTTTCAAGAAAATCCTGACGTCTGAACTGACGACATTGTATTGAGTTGGTTTTGTTTCTGTATTTCAATGACGTGTAGGCTATGTAAGGAGCGTTTTTAAAATAGAATTCCGTATCGCAACTGATAATGGGACATTTTAATTTCTGTGCCAATGAAACGCATTCATCTTTGGCCTCACTAACGCAAAAGGCGTATTTCATCTCCATTTCATCTAAAACTTGTTTATAAACATCTTTAGCAAAAATAGGAGACACATATCTGTAATTATCTTCAAAATCAAAGTCTTGACTTGTGAACTTTTTAATTTTTTTTTCTATATCTAGATCGCCGCCTTTGAAAACAAAGTAACATGTAACATTTGCTTTTTTGTACATTTCCAAATGTTTTTTTAATGTTTCAGCATATTTGTTCGCTTCGCAGCCGAAAACGAATGGTATTTCATAGTTCTTGTAAAATTCGTACAAGTAATTTTGTCCATCTATAACAACGGGACAGTTTTTCAATGATATTTCTTCCATACGGAAGGAACTGTCCTTACCAATAAACTTCCAAAAATGCATGATCCTCATGATGATTTCTGTAAATAATATAATTATTATTTTTATAAAAAGCCGGCTAAGTACAAGTCGGTCGCCTAATAAAAGGGTTCCGTACTTAGAGTATACAGGGATATTTGTAAAACACCAGCATCCTTAAAAGGGGTCATTAAACTCATAATTATGAACAACTTTTACTATGGGACCAAGCCTAAAATCGCAAAAAAAAAACACAGCTGTTCCATATTTTTGGTTGAGTCATGTGAACATAAATGTATGGGACGGCTGATTTTTTTGCGCCTGGGTTCGAACCCGAAACCTCTGACTTGCCAGTCAACGGTCACCACCACTAGGCTATAACGACTCTTGATTGTATTTTTTTTTGTTTATCGATTTAGCTCAGTAGTTCCCAATTAGATTTTTCTACGTACCACTTAAAGAAAGACCTAAAATTGCGAACTTTAAATATATTTTTAAGGAATTATTATTAAGGCATTGCTGCGCGTAGGCACCCCTTGATGCAATCTCGCGTACCCCTAATAGGGAAGATGCACTATTTTTATTTTTGTTTTCATTTTAAAGAATTCCATGTAGAATAGACCACAAATATATTAAAACAATTAAAATATTGTAATTTATCGGAAAAAATGCTGTTTTAAATTGACAGTTTGACAGTTCGCGCGAAAACGGACCTATGGTACTGATGACGTCACTCTTGTCAGTCAACAACTTTCAATTTTCATACTTTACATTTACTTTTCAATTTAACTTTTGCTTTTTCGAGATTATTTGTAAAAAATTAAAATGGACTATCCATCGACGTCAGGTGATTGTAACAATACCATTAATATTCAGATAAAAACGCCGTGTTGACTCATGTTTTGTGCCAATGTGTCCATCTACCTCAACAAAGTTTGCAAATAAATTATTTTTGAGTGGACCTTCTGACCCAAAGCTGAGAAAAAAGTGGTTTCAAGCTGTGAAGACAAATTACAATTATTATTCTCCAAAGACCGTAATTCGATGCTGTGAAGATCACTTTGACGTAAGTCGGCGAATATATTTCTTGTTATATGCTTAGTTAATCTGCTTGTACGTCTTGATGAATAACCTGGTGCCAGAGTTTAAACCACCCGTAAGATTCTCTTGTCGAGCTGAAATAACTGCTATATGTAGAAGCCGCTGAATAAAATACAAAGTTTAACAACTATGAATAACTATGATGTATACATACCGTAGTAATTTAGCCCCTTTCATTTCTACACCTGAAAACTCTGCACTTTCGATAAAAAAAGTTACAACCATGTCAACACTAACTCTCGGTAAATTCCTGGAGTCTGCTTTTATAAACCCAACTTCCATTTTTATTTGAAAAACGCAATTAATATTCTCCTAAAATAGTAATCACTTTACAACCATAACCTCAAATAAGTTGTCATAACAAGACTGACGTCACTAAACGCTGATTGGTGTTTTGAAATTCGTTTTGTTGCAAGTCATTTTTAATTCGTAATTATTGTTTAAAAACAACATTATGTAAAAAAAAAACGTTGCAGTAGCCTTTCTTTTATATGTTTTTAACATTTTAACCATGAAAATTTCATAAATATTACATTTGCATCTTCCCTATTGGGAAACACTGATTTAGGTTAAATACCTGGTAAGGTACATTCATGTAATTATTACAGGTACCTATAATGATATAAATATTTAAAAATTGATATTATTTAAATAAAAAATAATATAAAATATGGGAATACACAAATTTAAAAGAAAGATTTTGAATTGGTCTATAAAAATGACTAAAAACTCAATGACAAAGAACTATGCGCATGGGCATTGTAAAATAATTTCTAAAAAATTACAGAGAACACAGAACTCTTGGTGAACGATTTCTTGATGCATATAAAAATATTTGTTGCTGGATGTCATTAAACATTCGCTTTCTCTTTTCCTATTTATTTTTCTAAAAAAATTCAAAAATAGGAGATTCTAAGTTCGATGCGTATTTTTTTATGAATATTCCTAACGCCAACAAAGTTATGAAATAAAATTTAAATAAAAAATGTATTTTAGGGGCCCCTTTACACCTGTGAAGTGTAGTGATTCTTTTTAGGGCCCCTTTACTCGTGTGAAGTGGGGTGAACCTTTTTTAGAATTATAAACTTGCTTTAACGATTAAATTAACATTGACTTAAAGGCCCAAGTGACCAGGTCATTCAGATACAAAAAAAAAATACAACCGCTGTTTTTTTATTTTTGTGCCAATAAAATAAACAAAAAACTTATTTATGTAACAAAATATAGACACTATTATATTTAAAAAAAAATGTTATGATTCGGATCGTCAAGCGTTTATTTAATTAAACCTTAAATTAAAAAAAAAACATGAGCATTTGGTTTTTGAATAATTTTATATATGTATTTTAATTTTTGTAACGCATTACAAATCCCGGATACGTTTTAAAGTCAAGAAATAGCAAAAAAGTATACTATTATGTGAGTAAAAAAGTGTCAGTTAAATATAATTACCACGTATATAAATATAATTTGTATGTAAGATGAATAAATGGAATTTAAATTATAGTCATAGATCATTCTATTTGCGTTAATAATAATAAACAATCAAGAATTTATTTAGCATTTTTATCTAAAAAAACAAAGATAACGCATTATATTTTATTACCAAATTTTTAATTTTTTGTACGACACATAAAATAAAGATAGTTTTTTTTTTAAATAAAAAAACAATGCCTAATAAAAACATTTTGTATCTCAAATACTAATAACATACTGCTTTTTTTGTTTTATTTTTGTTTTTTTTTGCATGATATCATATTATATCATATTCATTTATTCTTGTTTTCACTACAGCATTTTAAATTATGAATCTAAATTAACTATAGTATCTACATTATTATATATTCTAAATTCAAATTCAAATTTAAATTAATTTTTTATTATATTCCACAATGTGAGTCTTAGATGGTAACTTACTAACTAATGAGATCATCATGGACCCTGTCGGGCACAGCAAAAGTAGGAGAGAGAAAGAGGGCTTAAAATTACATAGATTTTTTTTTAATGAAACTAATTTTAAAATATATTTGGTGTACATTTATTTATTGTTCTCCTTATCATCTGCCTAGCCTTTTTCCCAACTATGTTGGGGTCGGCTTCCAGTCTTACCGGATGCAGCTGAATACCAGTGTTTTACATGGAGCGACTGCCTATCAGACCTCCACAACCCAGATACTGGGTTACACGATACCCCTTGGTAAGACTGGTTGTCAGACTTTCGGGCTTCTGACTACCCGTAACGACTGTCAAAGATCTACAATTGACAGCCGGGGCCAACAGCTTAACGTGCTATCCGAGGCACGGAGAGTGATAATTAATTTATAAAACGCACATAACTTACGAAAAGTCTTAGGTGCGCGCCTTGGGTTCGAACCCGAGACCTCTGACTTGCCAGTCAACGGTCACCACCACTAGGTTATCACGACTCACACGACTTTATTGTTCTACTTAATAAATTAAATATTATTATCCAAGTACTCAGCATTAGGTATGTAGGTACTAGGGTACTTATATTATATTTATTAATTTATGTAAGTATTCAGGTTTTTTTTTATATGTACCTTTATTATATATTTATTTTATTAGTTAATAAATTAAAGTTATGAGAATGGTTATTTTTTATGTAATTTAGGTAGTCATAATAATTTATAGTTTATGTAAGTAGTTGTGAACCTATTTACCTATATTTATTATTATACCTACTTATATTTTATATTTTAATTATATTATATTTATATTATTAAGACTTTATCTTTGTTATGTATTGCATTACATTACTTACATTATTATTTATGTATTGTATTTGTTTTATTTTATTTATGAATATAATTGTAGTAGTGTAGCTGTAAATTCTGTTTTATGTACCTGTTATTATTATTATTTTATGGAAGTAGGTGAATTAATATATATTAATTATTTTATAGTTTAGATAAATATGTTAAATTAAAATAAATTAAATATAAAAATTATTCTATATTTTGGCAATATTATTATTTCTGAAAATTTTATACTTTTTCCTTAGAAGTTATTTTATCGTCCATGAATTCTTTTTTTGTGTAGTAACATTTTGACACCAGAAAACGTTTTAGTTTGCTAATAAATATATTAATTTTCTTTTCTTCTTTAATATCTTTGGGTAATTTATTGTAGATTTTTATTGACACGCTTAATGGACTAGACGAGTGCATATTAAGTTGGGATGTTGGTAAATTTAATCTTACACACATATTCATTACACCAATCTACATCACATATTCTAATTTTCGAAAAAAGGATCGTTAAAATTATATCTTAAATTGTTAATATTAGGTACTCACCGAATATCTGTGGATCTTAATGAAAAAACAATGCGTAGATAAGTACTATGCACTTGATAAATAACTAATGCCTGCACCACCTATCGCAAACACTCTTATATATACGAGTCCCGATAAAGCTTTGCCCGTGCCAGTGACTGTAACAAATCAGACATTTGGGAAAATTTCTAAATATTATAGCGTTTGAAATTGTCGCGTGGTTATGCTACCTGTACGCCTATTCTACCCTACCTTACACTACTCTACCTCTACCCTATTCCTACCCTACCATAGCCCTACCCTAGAGGTATAATTCAATTGTCTTTAATAGTTATTCTGGTATTTGGGACGAAGACAAATACAACAAACCAAAACCATGAAAATCAGTCCAGCCGTTTTCGAGTTGCAAGTGTAAATCCGACTTCGTTTTGTTTATTAAGATAATAATAATATTCTTTATTTGCAAAAATCATAAAATAAAATTTACAATAAACAAACACCTCTTTGTTATTTTATCACTAGCATGGGGTTTAATGTCCATAACCATATTTATCACGGGTGCCTGTCGTTTCGCAAAAAGCTTCGCAAAAAAGTATTCATGAATTTACAATTTCGCAAATTATCTTACACAAAATTTTGTTTGAAAAAGTATTCTATTAAGCGATTTCAAATAAAAAATAAAAGATTCCAACGAATTGAGAACCAACCTCCTCCTGGTTTTCAACTCGTTGGAATCTTTTATTTTTTAATTATGTTTCCCGATTACTCGAAGAGAGTCGTGATAGCCTAGTGGTGGTGACCGTTGACTGGCAAGTCGGTGGTCTCGGATTCGAACCCAAGGCGCGCACATCTGGCTTTTCGTAAGTTATGTGCGTTTTATAAATTAATTATCACTCCGTGCCTCGGATAGCACGTTAAGCTGTTGGCCCCGGCTGTCAATTGTAGATCTTTGACAGTCGTTACGGGTAGTCAGAAGCCCGAAAGTCTGAATACCAGTCTTTCCAAGGGATATCGTGTAACCCATATCTGGGTTGTGGAAGTCTGATAGGCAGTCGCTCCATGTAAAACACTGGTATTCAGCTGCATCCGGTAAGACTGGAAGCCGACCCCAACATAGTTGGGAAAAGGCTAGGCAGATGATGTTTCCCGATTACTCGAAGACGCCTTGACCGTGTTCATTGTCATAAAGATATTTTGAAAGATATTGTTCCTTTCCATATTTTTTTTATGTGTGATTTTTATTACCAAAACATTTTTTGCGAAATCGTTTGTTTCTTAAATTACTAATTTGTTCACCCCACTCCTGACGAGGCATGCGTTAATGCTTTTAAAAAATATGTTAGCCTAGCCCTATAAGTGGTATTAAATCTGACACCAAGCTGTTTATCAATCACGATAAAAAAAAAAACATTTTTAACATTGACTAATTTTGCAACGTAACAGCAGCATGGATATAATGCGGGATTGTCCCGATTTGTTACATTTATCATAGTTATCATAAAGTTTTTAAGCGATTTGAAACATTGTCTTTTGAGGCAAGCAACTCAGATTCTACATAAATTAATTATTGTATTGTGTGTATTAATTAATTCTGTGAATTTACTTTTTGAGAAATTTTTACATGTAAGTATTAGCACATGTTAGCTTATTAAATATAAATATTTAATAAGAAATTTGAAAAAACAACTGATACGGATGGGATTCGAACCCACGATCTTCGGCGTACCGTGCCGAAACCGAACGCACGGCACGGTACGCCGAAGATCGTGGGTTCGAATCCCATCCGTATCAGTTGTTTATTCAAATTTCTTATTAAATATCTGTGAATTTAATTTTTTTGTGTCTTTTATTAATAATATAATATAATTTAATGTTTGTTTTTACTTGTTTATGCACATGATGAAATTGAAATGAAATTATTTATGACATAGGACCAGCAGTGCGGCAGTACTCCGGTAGATGTCACCACACGCCTTTAAAGCGTTTAGAAAGAGATTCGTAATTCAACATGCAAAAATTCAATTCCGTAGGATAAGAGGAAGTGGGCTCTAATTAAGCTTGCAAGATTCTACCCGAACAAATATACCTATAATATAAATATTTAATAAGAAATTTAAAAAAACAACTGATACGGATGGGATTCGAACCCACGATCTTCGGCGTACCGTGCCGACGCTTTAACCGCTGAGCCACCGTATCCCATCAGAATCAGTCGAAATTTCAAATCTCTTTATACGCCTAGGGCGTCTGGTAATATCTATCGGAATACATTACGTATCCGACTTTCCAAACTTTGCAGTTTTAGAAGGCACCGATGCGATATAACCAATTTTCTTAATACTTAGCTAACATGTGCTAAAACATGTAAAAATTTCACAAAAAGTATACATTGCAAGTTAAATAAAAGCTTGTAATAAACAAAATGGCGGACAGTCGTGTCTATTGTTATTTGAAATGTTTGTTATAGATTACTAGCGACCAGCCCCGGCTTCGCACGGGTGCAATATACATATAAACCTTCCTTAATTCATTAAACGCCATGGGGGACACATGGTGTCCGACAAACAATAGAATTTGCATTGTGTCTGCAGTCTGGCAGTCAAAGCGTTAAGAATCACTCTATCTATTAAAAAAAACCGCATCAAAATCCGTTGGGTAGTTTTAAAGATCTAAGCATACATAGGGACAGACAGACGGCGGATAATACTATGTAGTGATATTATAGATTACTAGCTGTTCCCCGCGACTTTGTCCGCGTTAAATTAAATTTTCCACAAAACACACGTTTATAAAGCAGCCAGATTGCCTGTTTTTTTTTCTTACTTGAATCACAAATATTGTTATTATTTATTGAAAACTGAACTTTTTTGTTCAGTATAAAAAATAGCACTCAGGGATAAAGTAGCTTCCTATTGGTGAAAGATTTTTTAGGATCGGATCGGTAGTTCCAGAGATTACCCCTAACATACATACATTATTACATACATACAAACTTTACCTCTTTATAATATTAGTATAGAATGTTACAAACTCATTGTAACATCACCTTTTTGGATTACCTTTTTGGATTTCTATTTTGTATTCTAAATTCAAAAAGTAATGACAATAGATTAGACTAGTGTTTTTGTACGGGTTCACCTGATTGTAATATCGAGTCAAACAAATAAACGTGGTTACCGTTTCCAGCGCCTTTATTTTATAGTTACACGCCGTTAGTAACATATTATAGATAATCATTTACTAATTGCCTCAGCAAGCACGTTACGCCGTTCATCATCATCATGATTATCAGCCTATATTAGTCTACTGCTGAACATAGACTGCTTCAAAATGCACGCCATTATTGTGCGCTCATTGGTATTAATGGGCAAGCGGGTTGGCGATCGCTGTAGCTGATGATTGCTGTTACATAGAAGAAGATTGCTGATTGTAGGATGCAGCCCATCCTCCGAATCTTTCCCTTTGTCGCTTCTGACGACACCAGCGGGACGAGTAGGGGTGGCTCTATTCTTAGGCCGGAAACCACACATTACGCCGTTAATCATGGCTAAATAGCTTACCTATTTCCTTAAATTCGAATATCACTTCTCAGTTGCTACGTACTGTAAACCATCAACTAATTATATTAAAAACAAAGGCCCTTAGTTCATAGAATCCTTCCTGTTTATCCACCTTCCATCAACAACCTAGTTGACAAAGCAACTATGTTGTAGATGCTTGTAAGCGTATGATTTCGAATTCCAAGAATTATTACATACTCTAATCAAGTTTGAGTCGTGATAGCCTAGTGGTGGTGACCGTTGACTGGCAAGTCCGAGGCCTCAGATTCGACCCCAAGGCGACCTCTGACTTTTCTTCAGTTATGTCTTCTTCTTCTTCTTCTTATATTTAAGAGCTAGGCTCTTGTCGGTGGAGCAATCGCCACCTCTCTCTATCCTCCGCTTGTCGTTTGACTTCCTGATACGTCATGACTCCTACTTTCTCCTTCACTTGATGAAAAAAAGTCTTTCTCGGCCGTCCTCTACCTCTTCTTCCTTCAATTTTTCCTTCTAATACTGTCTTAAACAAATTATCATGACGCATCAAGTGGCCAAGCATCTTTCCTCTCCTATTGTGTATAGTACTCAACAACTGTCTTTCTTCATTGACCTAAAGTAACACTTCCTCGTTTGTCTTTCTTTCCGTCCAGCTGATCCTCTCCATCCTCCTCTAACACCAGTTATGTACGTATTATAAATTAATTATCACTTCTTGCGTCGGAAAGCATGTAAAGCAATCGGCCCTGCGCCTGATCTCTCTCCGGTCGTGTCGGATTGCCGTCCCATCGGATTATGAGAGTGAGGGAATAGAGAGTGCACCTGTGTTTGCGCACACACTTGTGCATTATAATATCTCCTGCGTCGTTGGCTAATCTCTGTTGATATTGGCCGCTGTGACCGAAATTCGGTCAGGAGGACATTAATATTTAGCTAATTTAAGTTTGAGTTCCCGTGACTTGAGTGGAAAGGAACGTTAAGCAAAGCAGCGTTTGTTTATATTGTGTATTTGTGATTAGGGCTGCCAACCTTTTCTAGGAAAACTAGAGTACTTATATCTGATTTTAGAGAAGGTAAATAAAGATTAGATTAATAAAAAAGAGTACCATTTTTTTACTATTTGCAGTACCTACATCACAATTTTTTATTGTTTCTGATACAATTTTAGGTCGCGAAAGTTAATTTATGCAAAAAGAGTATTTTAGCGTACTCTATTAGTGTTATAGATTGTAATTTTATAAAGTAAGTACACTTACAAGGAAAAGCGTACAATACTCTATTTTAGAGCACGGTTGGTGACCCTAATTGTGATATAGTACCCGGGGTCGGTTGGCATCATGTATACACAAGAAGCACATTGTTTGACCACTTAAAAAAAATCTAAACCCGAAGCGATGACGTCACACGTCGGCGGCACGGCAAAAAAAAATAGTTTACGACTTCGCGCGCTTTTGTTACAGCTCAACTGATGTTGCCAGATCCCTTTAAATATAAATCTTAACTAGCTAATGTTACACAAGTCAACAAAAAACAACTTCTTTTTTTGTGTTTGTTATTTAATGACTATTGTCTGCTTGTTTACATCGAAAAATAACCAAAAACTCTATAAAAAAAAAAGTTTGCTTTTGTACTTTATTGGATGATTTAATGGAAAAACCCAATAACACTGCTCGACCTGGGGATCGAACCCAGGACCTCGTGCTCAGCAGTCGCGCTTGCTAACACTAGACCAACGAGGCAGTGATATTTTTGTACCTATATTTTTGAACTTTTTTTTTTCACAGATACGCAAATGTACGAGATACGTTGCAGGGTAAATTAGAAGAGAGGTTGCCTTTAATGTACATACTTTTGCCGGAAAAGTTAAAGAGGTACCGTCCAGACGCCCAATCTACTTTGGACATCAACGCGAACACCCTGACGACACCCCATGACATCCACGCGACGGTGTTAGATGTATTAGACATGTATCAATATATGAATCCGTACAAAGTCGCCGGGGCTGACTTTCCTAGAGGAATGACGCTTTTGGAGCCGGTAAGTACCTATTTTCTACAGCGTGTAACAGAAGTCCGAAATAATACATTAAGGGCATATAAGGTACCCTATACACAATCCTTGAGCATGGGTTTTGGAACCGAACCCCAAACAATACTCGAGTAAAACACGGTCAAAGTTTTTACCAAAATCTTTCAAATTCGGCCCTAGGCATCAGTTGAAAGGTAAATCAACACGAATCCGGTTATTTACCGTCAATAAATTCTTTAAGTAAGCACTAGGCACGCATAGGATAATAAAATCTGTCATTATTAAAGAAAATAAAATCGAAAGAAATATTTTGTATGAAAAAAAAATGCCTCTTTTCCATTCAATATTTTCACAGGTGATTCTCTTCATGATATACATACAGGCCCTTAAGTATTATTTCGGACTTTTGTTACACGCTGTATAAGTAGATAGAGCAGTGATAATCTAGAACGAAAGAAAGAAAGAAATAATTTATTCAGCCCAATGAGAGGCACCATGCACAACACAACACAACATGACTAAAAAATAAACCGACATGATTATTATACAAAAAAAAAACATGGAATGCTATGCAGACTGCCTCACGGTTGTGCCAGAAAGGCGTCCAGTTCAGCGTATGCCAGACAGGAGCCTGGCGCTGGTTTTCAACTGAACCCTAAATGATGATGACTCGCGGACACAAGCCAGATCCTAAGAACATACTATCTATAAATCTAGTCTAATTCTATGACGTCTAGTGGTATGACCGTCGATTGACAAGTCAGAGGTCTCGAGTTCGATCCCAAGGCGCGCACTTCTTACTTTCGTAAGTTATGTGCGTATAAAAAATTAATTATTATCAGTTGCTAAAACAGTTGATGAAACCAGCACACCTGAGATTTTTCAATGAGCGAGTTTTATCCGTTTAAAAAGTTTTATCATTATGTTAAATGTTTGCGAAAGTTTGAGACTATATCATGTGCATAAACATGTAAAAAAAACACATAAAAAATTGTATTAACTACTGTTACTGTTAGCCCATATCATCCCACTGCTGGGCAAAGGCCTCTCCCTCTGATTTCCACGTCTCTCGATCCAGAGCCAGCGCATTAACTAACGCATTGGTATTAAGAAAATAAATAAATCAGTCTGTAACTGTCCCAATGTAGGGCAAAGGCCTCTTCTCGTACAGAGAAGGATTAAGCATTAATCACCACGCTAGCTCACTGCATGTTGGCGATTTCAGACTATTACGTCCAGGTTTCATTACGATGTTTTCCTTCACCGTTAGTCAGTGGTGTCTTAGATAAACTAAGAAAGTATATATGACATTGAAAAAGTCACATTGGTACATGCCAGGTTCGAACCCATACCCACGCGCTTGCAAAGCGGGTCCGTTACCAACGCGCCACCACGACAAATTTAAGAAACTTATTAAAAAATATTTATATTTTGTTTTAGATACCAAAAAACAGGTCCTGTAGTGAAGCTGGTATCGAGCCGCATTGGTGCGCGTGCTTAGCGTGGAAGAATGTCTCGCAAGAAGACAGGTTGTACAAAAATACCGCTGAAGCGCTTCTTCGTTACATCAACACCCTCACTGAGCCCGTCAGGTAATGTCCTGACTTCCCGAGTGTCTTTTGTGTCCTTGCCGTCTTTTTCTCTGCCGTTTTTTTAATGTATTTTAAAAATACGAGATAGCAAGACAGGAGATAGAGGAGCCGTTATAGCCTGGTGGTACCCTCTGACTTTGCGGTGTGTTTTATAAATTAATTACCATATCATATCACTCCGTGCCTCGGATAGCACGTTAAGCTGTTGGCCCCGACTGTCAATTGTAGATCTTTGATGATCGTTACGGGTAGTCAGAAGCCCGAAAGTCTGACAACCAGTCTTACCAAGGGGTATCGTGTAACCCAGTATCTGGGTTGTGGAGGTCTGATAGGCAGTCGCTCCATGTAAAACACTGGTATTCAGCTGCATCCGGTAAGACTGGAAGCCGACCCCAATTTAGTTGGGAAAAGCCTAGGCAGATTAGCCAGTTATATGTATTGACGTTTAAAGAAAAATAATGTTTTTTTTTTAGGAATAAATGTGTCCCGCGCACATTAATTGCTATAAAATGGGTTATGCGACAACGGGCGAATAGTCACATGATGTCATTTGATGGGGCCAAAGACGCCGACGGCTACGTGGGGAAGTTTGGAGCCAAAACTAAAATAGCCAAAGAAAACTATCAGTTAAAGGTAAGAGAGGTTTAAACTTTTAAGGTTTTTAACTATACTTAATGAGGTTAAAGAGGCTAGAACTTGGCTTGGAACCGACTCCAAAACGTAGTTATTTCAACCTTTTTAGTTTCTTGTGAAGTCGGTTTTGTTTTTTTTATTAAAATGTCTTTTTTCACGATTTTAGTGGCGCCTAAGATTACCCCTTCCCCTTCCCCAATCGAATTGAGAACCTCCTCCTTTTTTGAAGTCGGTTAAAAATACTAAGAATCCCGATAATAATTTCAGGTTATAGTTGGTCCCGGGCATGGTGTGTATGAAGCCTCGTTAACTTATCTCATAAAAGAAGATAGATTTCTAATAGATACCAGGGATATATCTAGGACTAATGCGTAAGTATTTTTGCTTAATATTTTTGTGATTTTTTACATGTTAGCGTATTAAATAAGCAGTCGTTTGTATAATACATATAAAGGACTACTTTTTTGAAGCGTAAAAGGTACTTTCGGACATACAAAATTGCTTTTAAAAGGTTTCGGTTTAGATCTTTGACAGTCGTTACGGGTAGTCAGAAGCCCGAAAGTCTGACAACCTGTCTTACCAAGGGGTATCGTGTAACCCAGTATCTGGGTTGTAGAGGTCTGATAGGCAGTCGCTCCATGTAAAACACTGGTATTCAGCTGCATCCGGTAAGACTGGAAGCCGACCCCAACATAGTTGGGAAAAAGGCTACGCAGATGATATACGGCTTTACTTATGTATTGATTTCGGGGAAGCCCCGACTAGTTTCGAACTCAAACGGAGTCCATTTTCAAGAGCGAGTACCTAGTAACTGCGCCAAAAATGCTGTCGGGTATTCCCCGAAATCAATACGTGAGTAAAGCCGTATATTAGAAAAAATATTATGTATTCTAAGATAATGATTTGTTTATATTTGCAGTTACGGAGACGAGCCAAGTTGTATAAGTGCCACCCATCCACATTTGAACATGTTTTGTTTTTGCAAACAATATTTAAGCCGACGGGTGTAAAGTGATTAGTGAATTGAAGTGTCAAAATAGTTTTTAATGAAACAATGTTCATAATTAACAGCCGTTTATTAATTGATTGGCATTTTGTAATTATGGGAAAAAAGTAAGGATTTTTTTAATTATATACAGGGTGATAAAAAAAACATGAGCATCCCGAAACGGGGTCATTGAACTCACCATTATGAACAACTTTTGCTATGGGACCAACGCTGAAATCTCAAAAAAAACAGCTGTTCCATACATTTTGTTAAGTTATGTGAACATAAATGTATTAAACAGCTGATTTCGATTTCACCCTGTATATGATTAAATATGATAAAAAAAACTTCTATTTCTAAAAAGGTGTTCAAAACTTAACTCTTAAAAATTTCGTAAGGATATTTGATATAAAAAAAATATACTGCTCATGCGCATAGCAGATCGAGGAAAGTGTCAAAAGTAAAAAGAGGGCTTTAATAATCAATGATGGAGATTCAGGCTGCAGATGATAATGATGCAATGATGAATGCAGCTTCTCAGATGCTCTATAGATGGCGCTATCTATGACGTGATCAAGTCAAAGATCAGTATTTATTTTTCACAAAAAATAATTTAATTGCACTCCCGCGTCATTTTAAACCGCCGTAAACCGTTGTCTCGCTCGCACATTGACAATATATAATCACTTAATATAACTACAAAATTAAGGAGAACAACATCACAAAGTTTCAGCAAAAATTTCAGCTTTATCGGTAGTTCAGAACTAATTTTTTTACCTAAAATCTGCATCAACAAAAGTTTATTTCTAGCTATTTTATGTATAAAGACTGCCTCGTTGGTCTAGTGGTAGCAAGCGCGACTGCTGAGCACGAGGTCCTGGGTTCGATCCCCGGGTCGGGCAAAAGTGTTATTGGGTTTTTCCATTAGGAAATTCTCAGTAGCAGCACGGAGTCTGGAATTGTGCCCGGTTAATTACATGGGACTTATAAAATAGCCGGCGAAACGTGGGTGTACTGCACACCTCTGCCTACCTCCTCTGGGGAATACAGGCGTAAGTCTATAAAATAAAAATAAAACTAAACTAGAGATAGTCTACTAGTACTTATAAATGTCTAAAGCCGGGCCCTGTCTGAATCGGGGCCCTGGTATTTTTGCTGAACCTTTGTAATGTTATTCTCAATAACTTGGTTTTTTGAGATTTTTCAGTACTATATTCAGTGATTTTATATCTACTATGTGCAAACGATATGACGGTTTAGCGAGCGTCGGCGCCCTAAATAAAATTTTAAAATAATATTCAAATTTCTTAAATTTTTTGTATTCGAGTTGAGTTTTGACGCTTTTTATTAAAATCATAATGCCTGAAAATGTACTGAGGAAGGGTATGAAAAAATGCTGTATGAAAATTTTATGAAACATGTAAAAATCATACATAAAAAAAATGGCAAGTGTAAATATAATAAGAATTGAGTACTGAGTACTTCAGTAATGAAAGTATCTCACAAATCAGCCTGTATACATCTCAATAATTACTGTTATCATATAGATTGTACACTGAATGATTACTAGTGATTAGATACCGAATGCATTCACCTAATAAAACCAATTAATCGCTGTGAATTTAATGAAGATAGATATAAATATTAATTAGCAGATAAGTTTAATCTCATGTGAGGGTCTAACCTAAGTTGAGGGAGGCTTTCTCCATGGATCGCGCCTGGACAAGCATAAGCGTAAATAAGCTCCATAATCGCACTTAAAGTCGTGTCAGAATTTTCCCAGGTGTGGGAATTTCCCAGGTGTGGGAATTTCCCAGGTGTGGGAATTTCCCAGACATGGGAAAATTTTGTCTACCTTCAGATAATCGTTAAAGCGATTCGTTAAGGCGTCTATCTCGCTCGCACAATAAAGATAGAAAATCACTGAATATAGTTATGAGAAATCGCAAAAAATAACAAAGTAAGGATTAACCAATACTATTCCAAAGTTTCAACAAAAGTTTGGTCGGAATAAGTTTTCATAAATAAATATTGCTTAAAATTAATTGTTGTAGATCTCGAATTATTATTAGTTAATTTGACTCAAATTTTTCAGTATTTTTTTCGGATTTTGTTGATAATCTGATAATTCGATACTCTTTTTTACTCAATCTGTTATTAATATTATTTTTATAAATGTATACCATTAACGAAGTTATAGGTATGTATATTTCTAATTAAACAGGGTTATTATAAAAAAATTTAGCTATATTTTTTCTTTGCATTAGAATCTGTAACAGAACGCATCTGTTATGTAAAAATTAAAAAAAAGAACTTTTTTTTAGCGTGAGAATGTCTTGACTAGTAATAAAGTTGGATAAAATAGTAAAGCGAATCTTAGATGCAGCTCCAAATGTTCGTAGAGTTATAGTAATGGTGGCTAGGGGCTTATAAGTATAAGTGGCGGACTAAGGGATCAGGGCCCCGGGGCAATAAAACTAATTGGGGTCTCCCTAATCTCAAAAATTGACATTTTAGTAGACTGCATTTTGTAAAAAATAAAAAAAATGTATTATTATTAAATATTTGATTAATAAAGTTTATATTTATAATATAAAATAAAAAGAAAATTTAATACTAATCGTAAACGAATAAAAAATTAAATTAAATACACTTGGCGGGGGAGATTGGATCGAGATTTGGTGGCCCTCTAGGAGAAACAGACACTAGGCCCGAGGCGGACCGCCCCCTCCTCTTAAACCGATAGACAGTGTAATCTAATATGCGCATACGCACACTTAAGTAGCCCAAACTTGACAGATTCAATAATTGTACTTTTGTACAAATTAAAGTAAAGTTATTGTATTTCCGATTTAAAAAAGTTATGTTAAAATAGCTAAGATGTTTATAAAAACCCTGTTTACTACCAAGACATGTTTATAGGTACGATAATGTGATAAAATTATTTAAAATTCTCATCAATGGTAATAGTTTTTTTTTTCTTAATCATCATGTCGTTGTATCTTTATACTTTGTACTTAAGCTTGTGTTACTAGCTTTAAAATTGTAGGTAAGATAAAAGTAAAGTTATCAAAATATTGTACCAACCAAATTGCAAGGGTTTAGCAATGTTTTTTTTCTAAGGTGGGGGGAGGGGAGACTGCTATTGCTATCGACCGGCTGCAGATAAATGACACCAGCCAGCAATGATACCAGGTGTTTCAGGTAGACAGCAATTCTACCCGAAACACCCCCCCCCCTCTCCCCCCTTGTTACGCCATGCCAAATTGTCACAAGGCAAACAAAATTAGACTGTTTTAGTAGCTAAGAAATTATTGATTCAGTTTTCAGCAGGTGATAGATTTTGTCAATGAGAAATATACATATCTCAATTGTTCATAGAAATCGTTAGCGATTTTTATTGTTCATTAGTCGGTTACGTGATTGTTTTAACCAAAACCTTTTTTTAATTATTACTAATTATTATTACAACAACATTATTATTGTAATTATTACCCGACTGGTTTTTTAAGCGAAACCAAAAAAATATTATTTTAAAAAAATAGGTATGTAAATCAGCTTATACTAACCCACTGAACACTTCCTCTCACAAATCAAGGTAAGAATAGGTTTGTAAAAAGATAATGGTGCTAATTCTCTTTCACACGCTCTAAACTAATTTAGACTCGCCATCTCTCTTTCTAACAGGGATCATTAGAAAAGGATAGCAGATTTTTAGAGCTGTCAAACTAGTCCATATGCGTGATATCAACGAGAATTTAGTCAGCATGTTATAGGTTTCGTCTAATTTTACGTCAATTGCAAGGACGTAGACTAATTTGACAGCTCTAATTTGATAGTTCAATTTGCTGTCCTTTTTTGATGGTTTTTATTAGAAAGAGATATAGTTAGACTAAAATTAGTTTAGCGGGATGTACAAGAGAATCAGTACCAATGTAAGTGAAAAACAAAATAACCTAATTGTACAGCTAAGTTAAGAATTAAAAAGATCATGGCTGGATTACTGCACAAAAGAGATTTGTAGGCTATTTACTAGAACCATGCTTAAAAAATGAATCTTTGAACGCTATTTATATAATGGTAGAGCCATCTTTGAGTCCTGATAGCCTAGTGGTGGTGACCGTTGACTGGCAAGTCAGAGGTCACCTCTGACTTTTCGTAAGTTATGTGCGTATTATAAATTAATTATCACTTACTCTATGCCTCGGAAAGCACGTAAAGCTGTTGGCCCTGCGCCTGATCTCCGGTCGTGTCGGATTGCCGTCCCATCGGATTATGTGAGTGAAGGAAGAGAGTGCACCTGTGTTTGCTTACACTTGTGCACTATAATATCTCCTGCTAGTTGGCTACTCCGTTGAGATTGACCGCTGTGACCGAAATTCGGTCAGGAGGACATTTATTAGAGTAATTTTTACCAAGATAGCATTATCATCTATATAATCTTGCAATCAGGCCGTATGTGTGTTTGTGTAAGGCCGTAAGATGTCGTTTTAATTTTTTTTAAATCAAGCTGTCACATTTGAGCGACGTTCTTGTTTCCTTAGATAGGATGGAATGCCGTATTTGATCCAACCATGATTCATATTGTAATAAGTATTTATTAGGTATTTTTAATTAAATCTAGTCCTAATAAAAATCTAAATACATAAGCCAATGCAAATAAATATAGTATTCATAATTTAGTTTAAAATAGTGGGCTCCAATTGTTAGTTATTACAAATATTCTCATTTTTTTGGTTATATTCGGTTTGAAAAAACTGCTGTGAAACTCATTTTTATGTTGTTATTAATTTTGTTATTTGTATTACAATATGTGAAATATATATTTTTTTAAATAATATTACTTACGAAAATAAGATCTTAATTCTTTTTAGTATTATTCCTTAGGGTGCGTTCAAACTATGTAACATAACATGTTATAAAATATGGTAATTCAGAATGTTTCAATACTGACTTGTTATATATGTTCCAATGTTTTATAACAATGCCAGTTAATTTGTACTTTATATTTTATAAGTTTCGTAACATGTTATATAATGTAGACGCACCCTTAAAAAAACTATCAAATATAGCTTCTAAGTTTAAAAATGTTAAATGTTACAATTGTTAATTCAACACGATTTTTCGATTTTTAGTTGTTTTTTTAAAGATGTTTAAGTTAAGTGAGATATTTATATTATTATTTTTTTATTTGATTTGCTTTAAAATTAGATATTAATTGTTCTTTTATTAGAATTTAACACTTTTTTCCCGTATGTTCTCTTTGCTTCTATTAAAATTTTACATGCTACTGCAATAAAAAAAAAAATATAAAAATTAAAATATGTAGAAAATACATATTAAATTATTACTGGTTTTTGGATGGTTTTTCTGGCGTTCTTTTGTATTTTTCATTGTTCACTTTTTCTGGCGTTTTAGGTAATTCTTTTTTTCGGCATTCACTTGTTTTCATCTAAATTCACTCAGTCTTTTTAATTTATTTGTTTTTTTCACCGTTCACTTGTTTTTTCGTAGTTCACTTGTTTTTACCAACCTTTATTTTTTCTGACTTTATTAATGAATTCAAGTTCGTTTATTGCCTGTGGTACACACAGGCAATAAACGTATCAATCGATCTGTAATTTTTTATTCAATGTGTTTCTATTTTTTTTTCTCATATTCTATAGGTACCGTATTCGGAATATTCCGACTTTCATGGGTGTACCCAAGAGGGCAGGAGGAGCTGCCTCCCTCGTTCCCCTGGGTATGGCTGGCCGAATTTAACAGTTACTATACCTACAATATGTTAAGAAATTCCAACAATATTTTCACTGATCGGATAGGGTATTTTTTAACAGCCTGTATATTTATTTAACATTTAGTTCATTACCATTAACAACAGTAATATTTTTTATTTAAAATTACCATCTTTTGGTCTTAAGGAATCCACGTTTGTGGCAGAAAACTAGATTTGTCAATGAAACTGCTAAACGACAACGTACAGACATCAAGTTACTACAATGTGTCAAATTTCTTTATTAGATTTTCAACTTTCTCGCTAACGCATTAGGTTAAAAGTTGATTGGGAAAATTTCGGGTAGCTTGATGTACTGGCGGTACAGTTTGGCAAAATTGAGGGCGCCACTGGCGCAATTCTCATACTACAATTCAAAATTACTAGTTATTTAGTACTTACCAAACAAATTCCGACTTCTAAGTTCACATTTAAGTTATTATAGTACATACAAACTTAGTTTTTTAGATTTTTATTTTTAGTTCCAACTGTCACCGCCTTACTCTTTTTTGTCAAGCTGTACGGCGTAAATAAAGCAATATTGTTAATATAATTATTGGTGCCTACTAAGGTGTTATTTAATTACATTTTTATTTGGTGTAAAAAACTTTTTAAAAAAATATAAAATAAATATTAAGTAGTTTTATTTTATTCACTTAAAATTCTTTCCCAATTACTTTAGATATCCTTCGTCCTTTGACTTGCCAGTCGGTCGATTAGATAGCACTGATTCTCAAATTCTACTTTCAACAATTGCATAAGTTATCCAATCATTATGAAAATTAACATAATACACACATAAATACACTTAAAACCTGACGCGTTGGTACCAGGAGCTCATAAGTTTGTCCTTTTTACTTTTAAAATACTAAAAAACAGTTTCATGTTGAATCTTACATAAACATGCAAAATTGGTAATATTTTGAGTTAAAACAAAGTTATAAATAGTAGCGTCTTTATTGACTAGGAGCGCAAACTAAAGAACAATGCAACATTTCATATAGAAAGTGGTGAAAAAAACCAAAAAACCTTTTTTATTTTTAAATTTCCCGCCGCGATGGGACCATCACCCTTAAACGGTTTTATTTAGCTTGACCTGTTAATTATTTAGTAATTTATTAACTATTTCGAGCTGTTTCTTAAAAGCACAAACTCTTCTTTCTTATGAGCTCCTGGTACTAACGCGTCAGTTTATTTTTATTTACTACTAACTTACCTATTCTACAAATCCACACTCGTCACTCATTGAATATG
This sequence comes from Protodeltote pygarga, assembly GCA_936450705.2. Lineage (NCBI taxonomy): Eukaryota > Metazoa > Arthropoda > Insecta > Lepidoptera > Noctuidae > Protodeltote > Protodeltote pygarga. The sequence continues at coordinate 1,281,757 of OW388274.2, forward strand.
TTCTCTTAGTACCAATAAAGGTCAGTGTACAAAATTTTGTGCATCTTCATAATTCTGTTCTCCTAGTACCTACATATTACATATTATACCATTCTGTTCGTAATCTTGTTTGCTGTTTCATAAAAGCACAAACTCTTCTTTCTTATGAGCTCCTGGTACTACGCCTCAGTTTATTTTTAGTTACTACTCACTTACCTATTCTACAATCCACACTCATCACTCTTATGTGCTCTTAGTACCTAATAAACCTATAATTCAGTTGTTGTAGGTCAGTGTACAAAATTTTGTGTAAGTACCCCCCATCTTCTTCACAATTCTGTTCTCCTAGTACATTCTGTTCGTAATCTGTTTGTTTTAATCAATAGAACGCGTGATACTTCCTGGCAGCGCCACAGTCGCGATTTGAATCGGATTGACCATACGGAATGTGGTATTTTTTTTTTATTCAGTTTTGTTTCCGTGACTGATTGGATTTTTTGCAGAACAGAACGGACAAAAAATTACGTGAATTATGCCTTGTTCTACTAGTAGAACAAGAGCAGTAGAACAGAACGGAATAGACCGATATTTGGCCCCTTTCTGTTGACAGATTGATCTGATATTTAGTAGGGGTACTAGTTCTGATGACAAAACCGTACGTAAAAAAAACTTTTTACTTATACGAAACTGCATCATGGTATGACGGCAGTAGGGAATGACGGGATAAAAAAATTATATAAATATAAAAAAACAACCTCCTAGTACTACTTAATTTTAACTGAAAAAACGGGTAAAAGCTGGTAAGAAGAAAAATAGTAAAAGAAAACATTTTTGATGATATAAAAAGCTTTTATTTAACAAAAAAAAAAAACCTTATTATTTACAAAAATATGTATAGGGTAAAAACACAATTATTTACATAATTTTTACATTTAGGTATAATGGATATATACACCGCTTTGCGGAATTGCCTTAATTTTAATATTTACATACATTTAATCTGTCAAACATTGAAACATGAGACAAAGGAAATCAATTGTTCCGACGCCGGCGTCTTTGTGATAGTTGAAGTGTAATCCGAATCTTAGGATAGTTCATGACAGCGAAAGGTTAACAATATAAATATTTAAGCCGTACTTCTGATTCAGTACAGTACCTATACAATTATGGTTAGTGTGATATGAACGAATCCTTGACAAAGTGGTATGACTATCGTTGACAGACAAGTCAGAGGTCTAGAGTTCGATCCCAAGACTTTTCAAGTTACGTATATAATAAAGTAATGATCAATTGCTAAAACTGTGAGGGAAAACATCGTGGTGAATGCACACCTGAGAGATTTTTCAGAGGCCTACGGGCGGTTTAAACTTTGACACCAAGTTGTTCATCAACCATACGATAAGAAGAAGAACAGTTGTAAGTTTTTTCGCTCAATGTTTTGCAAAAACAAGCCTAATTCACCGGTTGATTAAGAAAATGTGTAAGTATATAATAAATAATTACAATTATTGCTAGTTTTTTAAAATTAACAATTAACGATTGCAATCAAAACAATTTTAATTATTATAACTGAAAACTTAATATAAAAATAATTCTAAGTCATAAAATGTTAGCTAACAACATTTATACAATATTTTATTATTAAAAATCATTAGTTTTTACATTATCTCAGTCTTGTTTTTAATAAACCCGTCCTGACCGAATTTCGGTCACAACGGCTAAACGAAGATTGGCCATCGACGCAGGACGCGTCAGTCAGTTGTCGAAATTCAACCGTATTTTTTTATATAAATTATATTTTTCTGCACTTCTCCATATAAACTTTTACTATGCCAAGTTTCACACTCCTCCGTGCGCGCAATATTCTTAAAAAGGGATCCACAGTTTTCGCTTCACGTATTAATATAATTATCGATATCAGTTTGGTTCTTTTCAGCGGTTGAGCGCAACCCATCCATTATTGCCATCGGGTAATTTGATTTGAATAAGTCGTACCATACCGCCATTTTCATCGTTAGCAACAATCTGTAAAGAATTAATAACTATAAATTACATAAAATTAACTCACGCCTGTATTCCCCAGAGGGGGTAGGCAGAGGTGTATGCCGTACACCCACGTTTCGCCGGCTATGTTAAAGTCCCATGTAATAGGGGACGAGCCTATGGCCATTAACCGGGCACAATTCCAGACACCGTGCTGCTTCTAAGAATTAATTTCCTAATGGAAAAACTTTTTGCGTCGAAGGTTAAAACGTGTTACTACATAGTATAAAACAAAATCGCTTTCTCTGTCCCTATATCCCTAAGTATGCTTAAATCTTTAAAACTACTCTTTAAAACAACGGATTTCGATGCGGTTTTTTTTAATAGATAGAGTGATTGAAGAGGAAGGTTTATAATATGTATTATGTATATTGCACCCGTGCGAAGCCGGGGCGGGTCGCTAGTAATTAATAAAATATTATTTCTTCCTCTGCTAAAAGATAAATAAACTAACCTCGGCTTGTTCCAATGTCTCAGCGCTCACAGTTTCTAGAATGGTCCCCTCGGCCCGCTCACCAAGATTATCTGGAAGTTATAAAATAGTATATTAACCAGTAGTTAGCGCTATCAGCATTAAGTTCAACAGCATCCGAGATGCATCTCAGATGGTAGAACGTGGAAGAGAATTTTGATAACACGGGCGGGAGTCGTGATAGCCTAATGGTATGACCGTTTGAGTGGTCAGAGGTCTCGGGTTCAAACCCAAGGCGCACACCTCTGACTATTCGTAAGTTATGTGCGTTTTATAAATTAATTATCACTCTCCGTGCCTCGGATAGCACGTTAAGCTGTTGGCTTTAACTGTAACTTAACAGTTATAGATATCTATTTCACATAATTGAAAATATTAAGTAGAAAGACAATTTTTAAGTCATTAGGTAGAAAGAAATGACTTAAAAATTGTCTTTTGACCGCCAGTCTCCTATAAAAGACAAAAAAATTGTCTTTTGAACGTCAGTCTCCCATAAAAAACAAAAAAATAAAGTTAATACTTACGTATAGTAAGCAACGTGGGATCTTCACTATCTTGTATCAAATCTAAAGTTGTTTTGTCTGAAAACACAAAAAAAAAACAGTTAAAAATTTTGAGAAAATTAAAAATGAGATAAGATGGATAGGATATTACCAGGCTTCTCCTTAAGACGATGTAAGTCACATAAGTGTACCATATTGGTAAGTCAAATAAGTCGAATTTAGCAAGTCCTATGTAATTGCCGTGTGGTTTCCGGCTTAAGAATAAAACCACCCCTACTCGTCCCGCGGGTGTCGTAAGAAGCGACAAAGGGAAAGATCTGGAGGATGGGCAGCAGCATTCTTCTGTGTAACAGCAATCATCTGCTACTGCGATCGCCAACGCGCTTGCCCAGCGTGACGATTATGGGCAAATACCTCCAATGAGCGCACAATAGTGGCGCGCTTTGGGAGAGGCCTATGTTTAGCAGTGGGCTAATACAGGCTGATGATGATGATGATGATGTATAGGACACTTACCATCTTGTAATATTATTTTTTTATCATCAGTGATGTAGAATTTTGTAGTTTCTAAACCGCCTCCAGCCTCAGCTTTTACTGAAATTATGAGAAAACTGTTTTACACAATAACGAGGATTCGTTAACGGTATACTCAAAACGAAAGCCAAAATCATTGTAAGTCATTTATAAAAATAAGTCGTTTATAAAGTAAGTCGTCTATAAAATAAGTCATGTATAAAATAAGTTGTCTACAATGTTAGTAGTATTTTATTTGTGGATGATTATTATTAGGCACATTGTTATAGGTATGTGATGAATGATGTTTGGATCAACTGTATTGATCAGAGATGTTAATAAAATTTGAAAAGTTTTTTCGAAAGGAGTCTAATATAGTAGGCGCAAACTTACAGTTGTCTATAAAATAAGTCATCTATTAAATAAGTCACCTATAAAATAAGTCATCTATAAAATAAGTCATCTATAAAATAAGTCGTCTATAAAACAAGTCTTTTAAAAAATAAACTTACGAACAGATTTGACGCTTGCATCCAATTCATTTAATTCAAATATCTGTAAATAATTTTATAAATTAACATTTGTATCACTGGGGCAGGTATCAGGTATTATCAGACAATACTTAGATAAATATAACATAATATAATATAATGACAATATTATATTATTTGGGTCTTAGTAGCTTGGGTGGGAAAAGCACTGATAGCCTAGTGGTATGACCGTCAACTGAGAAGTCAGTGGTCTCGAGTTCGACTCCAAGGCGCGCGCACCTCTGTCTTTTAGTAAGTTAGATTATAAATTAATTGTCAGTTGCAAAAACGGTGAGGGAAAACATCGTAATGAAACTAGCACACCTGAGAGATTTTTCAAGGGTGTGTAAAATCATGTCAGAGGCCTACGGGCGGTTTAAACTCTGACACCAGGTTGTTCATCAACCATACAATAAGAAAGAGTACGGAAAAAACCGAGTATCGACTCGAGAAGAAAAAAAAATCTCTTTAAAATATTATACAATATTAAAATAATAGGTTAACTATTTTATTCATTTTAAATTGTTTTTCTATATAATCTTTCAAACCCGCAATCCTGAAGCAGGACTCGGTAGCTAGTGTCTACAGCTAGCGGCCCACGTAAAGCGATGGCACGGCACGACAGGGATCGCGGGTTCAAGTCCCGCCCGAGTCAGTTGTTTTTGAGAGATTATTATTTAAAAATAGGAGTCGTGATAGCCTAGTGGTGGTGACCGTTGACTGGCAAGTCAGTGGTCTCGGGTTCGAACCCAAGGCGCGCACCTCTGACTTTTCGTAAGTTATGTGCGTTTTATAAATTAATTATCACTTACTCCGTGCCTCGGAAAGCACGTAAAGCTGTTGGCCCTGCGCCTGATCTCTCTCCGATCGTGTCAGAAGGCCGTCCCATCGGATTATGAGAGTGAGGGAATAGAGAGTGCACCTGTGTTTACGCACACACTTGTGCACTATAATATCTCCTGCGTAATTGGCTAGTCTCCGTTGAGATTGGCCGCTGTGACCGAAATTCGGTCAGGAGAATATTATTATTATTTAAATAATTTACGGTAACTTGTACGTTACGGTAACCGTTTCGGACAACGGGCCGTATAAGCTTGCTTGCCATCAAATCTTAAGAAAAAATTAAAAATAATCTTACCGCATCGTATTTAGTAGTTTTTGGTTCTGTATTATTAATTTCTTCCTGTTGTGGTACCTAAAAGTAATAAAATAATATCATTATTAGTGCCACCTTAGAGTATATAAGAAAGTATAGAGCAACCCTACAGAAGTATGAACCGTGAGCGCGAGTATGAACAACGCGGCCGACACAAGCTCCGTTCGCGATCATACCTCGACTACGGTTCAACTAGGCTATACGAGCGAACAAGTTACATTTTAGCTTATAACATAGTTAACTGCTGTGTTAAATTTTGCAAAAATTACTAGAAAACATAATTTAAGAAATTACATTTTAACATTTCAATGGTTAGACCTGCTTACGCTTCGCACAAGGCAATGTTTTTTTTTTCTTAGCCTACTGTGTCCCACTGCTGAGCAAAGGCCTCCCCCATATCCTTCCAAGTACTTTTTTCCTGCGCCACCTCGAACCAGTCCTCGCGATATGCGTCTAAGTCATCCCGCAATGCAATGTTATTGACGTTATATACAGCGTGTAACAGAAGTCCGTAATAATACTTAAGGGCCTGTATGTATATCATGAAGAGAATCACCTGTGAAAATATTGAATGCAAAACAGGCATTTTTTTTCACACAAAATAATTCTTATGATTTCATTTTCTTCAATAATGACAGATTTCATTATCCTACGCGTGCCTAGTGCTTACTTAAAGAATTTATTGAGGGTAAATAACCGGATTCGTGTTGATTTTTCTTTCAGCTGATTTCTAGAACTGTATTTGAAAGATTTTGGTGAAAACTTTGACCGTGGTTTACTCGAGTATTGTTTGGGGTTCGGTTCCAAAACCTATACTCAAGGATTGTTTATAGGGTACCTTATACGCCCTTAAAGTATTATTTGGGACTTCTGTTACATGCTGTATATTAAACACAAACTTACATTTTCGGTAACTTTGATAACTCTCGGTTGATTGACAACTATTGATTCTGCTAGATGTCCCTGTAAAGAAAATTAAATTAGTTAAAAAAAATGTAGCAACATAACATAAAAACTAAAATGGCTCAGAACAATGTAACCTAAAATATTGTAAGCCATATTTATTTAAAAGAGCAACCATGGAGTTTCTTGCTAGATTCTTCTCCATGAAGGGTAGGCTGCCCTTGGAACTGGCAACTAGAGTCACTCTTACAATAAACAATTTAGAATTATGATAGTCGTGGTGGCGCATTGGTTACGGATCCGCTTTGCAAGCGCGTAGGTGTGGGTTCGATCCTGTACCAATGCGACTGTTTCAATGTCATATGTACTTTCTTAGTTAATATAAGACACCACTGATTAACGGTGAAGGAAAACATCGTAAGGAAACCTGGACTTAAGTCTGAAATCGCCAACACGCAGTGAGTTAGCGTGGTGATTAATGCTCGATTCTTCTCTGTATGAGAAGAGGCTTATGCCCTACATTGGAACATATAGTATTTAGAATTATGACTATTTATAAGTGCTTAATGGTGTCCATGAATAAACATACAGCTTGGCAAAAAAAAGTTTGAGGCGGTGACCACTGGAACTAAAAACTTAAAAACTAAGTTTGAAAGTACTAAAATAGCATAAAAGTGATTTATTAGATTATACTGTTACTGTTAGCCCATATCATCCCACTGCTGGCCAAAGGGATTAGATTATAATTGATGAAAAAAAATCGTTAAAGAAATGTGTAAGCACCAAATAACCTGTAATTTTGAATTGCTGTATTAAAAAGTGCGCTAGTGGCGCCCTCAATTTTTCCAGACTCTTTTTGCCAAATTTTATGTTGATTTTGATTTTATATTACTTACGCTAGTGTTCATGTGCGCGTACAGCAGCTGCTTGCGCATGTACCCCGCGCCGCACTGCACGCACTCGTAGGGCTTCTTGTCGCTGTGCACGAAGCGGTGCGTGTTGCGGTTGTCGCGCGAGTTGAACGACTTGCCGCAGATCTGCGCAGTTACACTAATCTATATAATAATATACTCCTGACCGAATTTCGGTCACAGCGGCCAATCTCAACGGAGACTAGCAGGACGCAGGAGATATTATAGTGCACAAGTGTTTGCGCAAACACAGGTGCACTCTCTATTCCCTCACTCTCATGGTCCGATGGGACGGCCTTCCGACACGATCGGAGAGAGATCAGGCGCAGGACCAACGGCTTTACGTGCTTTCCGAGGCACGGAGTAAGTGATATTTAATTTACAAAACGCACATAACTTACGAAAAGTCAGAGGTGCACGCCTTGGGTTCAAACTAGAGACCACCGACTTGCCAGTCAACGGTCACCACCACTAGGCTATCACGATGAGTGGATAAATTAGATAACTAACATATAAGCGGGGGGTGAGTATCCACGTCTAATGTCAAAAAGTGATATAATTTACTTTCCCCCGTTGCCGTGCTTTGGGCAGATGGATAAAATAATTTAATCCCTTGTAAGTGGAAATAACCGGTGGACAAAAGTATCCCCAGCCCATGCTAGGGGTGCAGGTGGAAGGATGGCATGGTCAAGGTCGCGGGTAACCGTGGATGCTAACGGCAAGTTGTCGTTCGTTGTGGCGTTCTATGGGGGGCCTTTGTTCAACAGTAGAGGTCTTCAGGCTGCTGATCATCATCTGCCTAGCCTTTTCCCAACTATGTTGGGGTCGGCTTCCAGTCTTACCGGATGCAGCTGAATACCAGTGTTTTATATGGAGCGACTGCCTATCAGACATCCACAACCCAGATACTGGGTTACACGATACCCCTTGGTAAGACTGGATGTCAGACTTTCGGGCTTCTGACTACGCGTAACGACTGTCGAAGATCTACAATTGACAGCCGGGGCCAACAGCTTAACGTGCTATCCGAGGCACGGAGAGTGATAATTAATTTTACTTACGAAAAGTCAGAGGTGCGCGCCTTGGGTTCGAACCCGAGACCTCTGACTTGCCAGTCAAACGGTCATACCATTAGGCTATCACGACTGCTGATGATATATTAAAAACAAAGTCGGGTTTTTCAAACACTTATAACTCGAGAATGGCTGAAAATTTTTAAATTAATTAATTCATGAATTTTAAATTAAAAATTTTAAATCTTCTAATGGTGCTAATTCTCTTGCACACGCTCTAAACTAATTTAGACTCACTATCTCTCTTTCTAACAGAGATCATTAGAGAAGGATAGAAGATTTTTAGAGCTGTCAAACTAGTCCATTTGCGTAATATCAACGAGAATTTAGTCGGCATGTCATAGAGGTCTCGTCTATTTTTACGCCAATTGCAAGGACGTTTACTAATTTGACAGCTCTAACTTTATATTTCAATTTGCTGTCCTTTTTTTATGGTGTTTATTAGAAAGAGAAACAGCACTGATAGCCTAGTGGTATGACCGTCGACTGATAAGCCAGAGGTCTCGAGTTCGATCCCAAGGCGCGCACCTCTGACTTTTCATAAATTATGTGCGTATTATAAATAAATTATCAGTTGCTAAAACGGTGAAGGAAAACATCGTGATGAAACCAGCACACCTGAGAGATTTTCCAATGGTGTGTAAAGCCATGTCAGAGGCCTACGGGCGGTTTAAACTCTGACACTAGGTTGTTCATCAACCACACGACAAGAAGAAGAAGATTAGAAAGAGATATAGTTAGTTAGACTAAAATTAGTTTAGCGGGATGTACAAGAGAATCAGCACCATTAACTACTGATTTTTAGGTTATAAAATGTTTAGATGGACAAGTAATGTACTGTGCTAGTTTTAATTTAATGTCGTATAGTCAACCGCATGTCAGTAGTGACACTGAACTACAAAAATAGCCTTTACTGCTACGTAATAAGGGTGCATTGTATAATATGCACATATAAATAAATTATGTAATTTACCTCACAAACATAAGGTCGTTCGCCGCTGTGTATCCGGATATGTTTCTTATAATGCTCGGGATACACGAACGAAGAGAAACAGAAGTTGCACTTCAATGGACGCTCTCCGGTGTGTGTCGCCTTTATGTGGTACTCTAGCAGTCTGGAAATTAATAATAAATATTTATATTACTTTATATTTGCATACATACATATATAGATTCACGCCTGTTTCCCAGAGAGAGGCAGAGAACGGATTTCCACTTGCTGCGATTTACTTTATATTTATAGTCGAAATGCGACCATAATATTTATTTTATATAAAACTAGCTAACCCGTGCCCACTTCGTTGGGCAGTAATTTAAAAAATTTCCTAATCTACCCCTACCCTACCCTACACTCCTACCCTACCCTACACTACCCCTACCCTACCCTACACTACCCCTACCCTACCCTACACTACCCCTACCCTACCCTACACTACCCCTACCCTACCCTACACTACCCCTACCCTACCCTACTCTACCCCTTTTTCTCACCTTTGAACCTTTTTGCCATATAAATAATTTCCGTAATTTAGGGGTGGACTACCCCTAACATTTAAGGGGATGAAAAATAGATGTTGGCCGATTCTCATAGATACCGGATAAGCACAAAAAATTTCATCAAAATCGGTCAAGCCGTTTCGGAGGAGTATGGCAACGAAAACTGTGACACGAGAATTTTATATATTAGAAGATTTAGCTGTTATGTGTCATAGTGTTATTGTTGGAATTCATCACTACATAGTATAAAACAAAGTCGCTTCCCGCGTCTGTCTGTCCCTATGTATGCTTAGATCTTTAAAACTACGCAACGGATTTTGATGCGGTTTTTTTAATAGATAGAGTGATTCAAGAGGAAGGTTTATTTGTATAATACATGCATATTAGCGTAACCGTGCGAAGCCGGGGCGGGTCGCTAGTTTAATATAAAATTTAGCTGTTATGTGTCATAGTGTTATTGTTGGAATTCATTATTTTACAAGAGAGGTCTTTTTCTTATCATGTGGTTGATGAACAACCTGCAGAGTTTAAACTGCCCATAGGCCTCTAACATGGCTTTACACACCATAAAAAAATCTCTCAGGGGTGCTAGGTTTCCTCACGATGTTTTCCATCACAGTTTTAGCTAGTGATATTAATGTCAAATACACACATAAATTCTAAAAGTCAGAAGTGCGTGTCAGGGTTCGAACCTTTGACTTGGCAGTCCAATGGTCCACTAGGTTATCACTTATATTTGTATTATACAGGTTTTATTAAGATTTTAACCCACCTCCTCCTCTTAAACCGTTTAGGACACTGAGTGCAGTGATAGCGTTTGTCATCTAGATGTGTAGCGCGACGGTGAGAGTGCAGGTTCGACCTCTGCGTGAAGCGAGCGCCGCACAGGTCGCAGGCGAATGGACGCTCCCCTGGAATTATCAAAAATCAATGTATATTACATGTGTTACAATGTATTTACGGTTGTAATTATGTGAGCACCATGTAGTCCCTCTATTTTAGTTACTATCGACGTGATGATTGCTGTGCAGCTTGGGTATGCCATGCTCACGGAAATGTTCTGATAGCGGTGGCGTTATGTGTCGGGTCGCTCAATTCCCTACAATATGGTTGAGTAGGGCGATGGCTGATGCATGCGTCATGCCCGTGAACTGGTGCCGTCTGTTGGTTCTGGTCAGCCCATAGCTGTTATAGTAATTTTATCAAAAGTATATTATATGTATATTTAAGGCGCGTACCTATGTTTAGTCGACTCGCATTGTTCTCACATAACATCTCAGAACAATGTATCCAAAAATATTGTAAGCCATTACTTAAAAGAGCAACCATAGAGTTTCTTGCCAGATTCTTCTCCATGAGGTCTCTGAGGCTGCCCTTGGAACTGGCAACTAGAGTCACTCTTATAATATTAGAATTATGACTATTCATAAGTGCCTAAAATGGTCTACATGAATAAAAATATTTTGATTATGATTTTGAAGTTTTAGGCCTAAGAATAAAACCACCCCTGGTTTTGGGGCTCATCCCGCGGGTGTCGTAAGAAGCGACAAAGGAAAAGATCCGGAGGATAGGCAGCTGCATCCTGCTATGTAATAGCAACCATCTGCTACTGCGATCGCCAACCCGCTTGCCCAGTGTGGCGATTAAGGGCATACACCTAATGAACACTGCGCCTGTGGGGTTAGCCAAGTTGACTATCTACAATCGCTAACGCTATAGAAAACGAAAGACATGTATAGGATGACATTACCTTTATCGTTATGTAAGTAGATAGTTATTATTATGCCGGAGGGCATTAGGCGTGAACCTAGAAAACAAGGTTTTAAAAAGAAATTAAAACAACACCTGTTAAACCTTTGTTGTTATGTTTATAATATCTACATATTTAATAATTGTCAAGTTTGTTTTTTGTTTTTAAGTTTTAAAAACTTAAAACTTAAAACTTGAAGATTTACCTGGCGGTCTCCCACAGTCAAACCGATAAGCGGTTTTGTGGGGTTTATACAGCGTGTAACAGAAGTCCGAAATAATACTTAAGGGCATGTATGTATATCATAAAGAGAATCACCTGTGAAAATATTGAATAGAAAAGAGGCTTTTTTTTTCATACAAAATAATTCTTTCGATTTCATTTTCTTTAATAATGACAGATTTTATTATCCTATGCGTGCCTAGTGCTTACCTAAAGAATTTATTGACGGTAAATAACCGGATTCGTGTTGATTTACCTTTCAACTGATGCCTAGGGCCGAATTTAAAAGATTTTGGTAAAAACTTTGACCGTGGTTTACTCGAGTATTGTTTGGGGTTCGGTTCCAAAACCCATGCTCAAGGATTGTGTATAGGGTACCTTATACGCTCTTAATGTTTTATTTCGGACTTCTGTTACACGCTGTATATTATAATAATATGTATATTGTATGTTTTATTAATTCAATAAATAAATAAAATAGTTAACTTGGCTAACCCCCCTGATCTCTCTCCGCCTCTCCGGTCGTGTTGGATTGCCGTCCCATCGAACCACGAGAATGAGCGAATAGAGAGTGCACCTGTTTGCACACACACTTGTGCGATAATATCTCCTGCGTAACTGGTTAATCCGTTGAGGTTATGTATGTATGTATGTATATAACCTGTATGTATTCTGGTATGGTCCCTGAGCTCGGCCCTGCGCGCGAAGGCCTTCCCGCAGACTGTACACACGAAGGCTTTGCTGCCCGAGTGTACTACACCGTGAACTTCTAAGTTGTGTTGTGTACTAAAAGCTTTATCTGAAACATTACAACACAAAATTTAGAGGAAATTTAAAAAGAGATAGAGTTAGAACCACTTCCTCTTATCCTACAGAGTTGAATTTTTTGTTGGTTCTGTTCCGATGACAATGCATTTTTATGGTCCAATACCAATTTTAATAAAGTGGCTCCATCGCAATTCAATTCAATTTTTATTTATGGCAACTGAGTCTCAGTGATTTGAACCGGACGATTCTGCCAATGTCAGAGGTGATGCAGATGGAGCCATCGCACGATTCTGCCAGTGTCAAGGTTGAAATAAACACGAGTAAAACTGTTTTTTGAAAAAGTAAAAGAGTGAAGTTGACCGGTTATAACTTGAGAGTGAATAGAGCTTAATCTGCTTGAGTAACTTAAGGAGGCAATGTAACAAAATATAAATTAGAAAATATAATATGTTTTACATGATAGAAGCAATTAAAAGACGCCATGTAAAATAGGTATAAACAAAAAAAGGGTTCTGCTTGCTATTGGTATTACTTAAAGAGCATAACCTGGATCGACATCCAGGATTAGCTATAAAGGAACTCTTGAAAGGACTTGAACGAACTTAAAAGAACAAAGAACTTGAAAGATTAAAGAAACTCTTCAACGGTCAACAGTAAGACACAAATTTTCACACAATCATACTTTTTGTTTTGATATTCCAATAATAACTTAGTTAAAAGCGTAATTTTTATAAAAACTTATTCTGTTCAGTAGCTATTAATAAAGCATGTTATTGCAAACGTGATTTAAATAATTAAAAAAAAAACAAAAAAAAAATATAGCACTAATAGCCAGTATGACCATCGACTAACAAGTCAGAGGTCTCGAGTGCGATCCCAAGGCGCGCATCTCTGACTTTTTGTAAGTTATGTGCGTATAAAACGATGAGAGAGGGAAAACGTGATGAAACCAGCACACCTGAGAGATTTTTCAATGGTGTGTAAAGCCATGTCAGACGCCTACGGGCGGTTTAAACTCTGACACCAAGTTGTTCATCAACCATACTATAAGAAGAAGGAATAATATTAGTACTTACTACAAACATTACAGATGAAGTCTTTAACTCCAGAATGCGTTTTCTTGTGTTGGTTCAAGTTCTGTTTGGTCAGGAACGACTTGTTGCACTGATTACATTTGTAGGGACGAGGGCGTACCTGCGGAAATGATGATAATTAAACATGGCTGCCGCTGTGATACTCATTAATAGACAAATAAGTCTGTATTGGTTAAGTTAGTGTAGTAAATGGAGGGTTTTTGTCAGTTTAGTGTAGTATATGGATGTTTTTGAGTAATATATGGTTTTTTTTATCAGTTTAGTAAAGTATATGGATGTTTATGTCAGCTTAGTGTGGTTATATGAAAGTTTTTTGTCAGCTTAAAGTACTATATGAATATTTTTGTCAGTTTAGTGTCGTACCTATATGAGCGTTTTTTGTCAAGTTTTGTGTAATATATGGATATTTTTGTTAGTTTAATGTAATATATGGATATTTTTGTGTATGTGTGTGATTACATTTGTAGGGACGAGGTCGTACCTGCGGAAATGATGATAATTAAACATGGCTGCCGCTGTGCTACTCATTAATAGACAAATAAGTTAGTGTAGTAAATGGAGGGTTTTTGTCAGTTTAGTGTAGTATATGAATGTTTTGTCAGTTTAGTGTAGTATATGGATGTTTTTGAGTAATATATGGTTTTTTTATCAGTTTAGTATATGAATATTTATGTCAGCTTAGTGTGGTTATACGAAAGTTGTTTGTTAGTTTAGTGTAGTATATTGATGTTTTTGTCAGCTTAAAGTACTATATGAATATTTTTTATCAGTTTAGTATCGTATATGAGCGTTTTTTGTCAAGTTTTGTGTAATATATGGAGATTTTTGGTAGTTTAGTGTAGTATATGAGCGTTTTTTTTAGTCAGTTTAGTGTCGTATATGAACGTTTTTGACAGTTTAGTGTCGTATATGAACGTTTTTGACAGTTTAGTGTAGTATATGGACGTTTTTGACAGTTTAATGTATTATATGGATGTTTATGTCGGCTTAGTATGGTATATTAACGTTTTTTTGTCAGTTTAGCGTAGTATATGGATGTTTTTGTCAGTTTAGTGTAGTATATGAATGTTTTTGTCAGTTTAGTGTAGTAGATGGACGTTTTTTGTCAGTTTAGTGTAGTATATGGATGTTTTTGTTAGTTTAGTGTAGTATATGGATGTTTTTGTCAGTTTAATGTAATAGATGGAGGACGTTTTTGTCAGTTTAGCGTAGTATATGGATGTTTTCTGTCAGTTTGGTGTAGTATATGGACTTTTTGTCGATTTTTTGTACTCACATTATGTGTCTTAAGGTGTGCCTGGTGCGTGTACTTGGAGGCGAAGGCTTTGTGGCACACGTCGCAGGCGTAGGGCCGCGCGCCCGAGTGCACGTTGGCGTGCTCGGCCAGCAGCGCGCGCGAGCTGAACGCCTTGTTGCACGCGCCGCAGCGGTGCGGGCCGCGCGCGCCGCCGCCACACGACACCGCGTGCGCAGCTGCACCACACAACACATGCTATATTATTGTAACCTATGTCACTGTAACCTATGTCACTGTAACCAATGTCACTGTAACCTATGTCACTGTAACCTATGTCACTGTAACCTATGTCACTGTAACCTATGTTAACGAAACTCTTATATCTGTAAGGTCGATTGTATAAACGCCTACGAATGGTTTTAAACTCTAGACTTTTTATATATTTTGGTTTATATTTCACAAATCATTTTATACTTATTCTGTTGCATTATTCTGATTCAGTCAGTTAATTAATCATAATGAAACAACTTTTTAACGGATATAACTCGCGTTTTTATTTTGATAATACAATCCTGACGTTTCGAGTGCTTTGCTGCACTCGTGGTCGCAGGCAGACTGATGATTATGTTGAGAGTTCGCGAAAGTTTGAGACTATATTAATTAATCATAGTTAAAAACTAACATATATGCGTGGTGTAGTCAGTCCTCTTCCTCATGACAGCCCCACAGAACTGGCAGATGTATAGCCTGGCGTCGTGAGCTGTCTTCAAATGTCGCATCATTACGTCAGCAGCTGCGATGTAACCGTTATCTTCTGTCAAAGAAAGAAATAATAATTGGGATTATTCTTTCTCGAGTGTCGTGGTGGCGCATTGGGTGTGAGTTCGAACCTGGCATGTATCAATGTGACTTTTTCAATGTCATATGTACTTTCTTAGTTAATCTAAGACACCACTGAGTAACGGTGAAGGAAAACATCGTAAGGAAACCTGGACTTTAATTGTCTGAAATCGCCAACCCGCAGTGAGCTAGCGTGATGATTAATGCTCAATCCTTCTCTGTATGAGAAGAGGCCTTTGCCCTACATTGGGACAGTTACAGGCTGATTTATTTATTTATTATTATTCTTTCTGCGATATAGAATATCTACAGGGTTGTTTGTAAAACACCAGGTCCTTAAAAGGGGTCACTAAACTTATCATTATGAACAACTTTTACTGTGGGACCAACCCTGAAATCACAAAAAAAAATCAGCTGTTCCATACGTTTCGTTGAGTCATGAAAACAAAAGTCTCAGGTTCCATTTCCGTTATTTTCTATTGAGGTACGGAACCCTAAAAATTGTCACGATGTCAGGCTGTCCAGCTTCTCATGTGACTTACCATTCTTCTCACACAGCAGACACTTGAACTCGTTGCCCTGTTGCGTGACGATCTGCATGGCGGCATCACTCCTGTCCTGCGTCTTGCTCGACACGGACTCCACGCGAAACATGGAGCCACCCTCCACTTTTATAAACGCACCACCTACAATAACAGATTTTGTGAATTTTACTTATTTTTCCAATAATCATAGCTTAGAGTCGTGATAGCCTAGTGGTGGTAACCGTTGACTGGCAAGTCAGAGGTCTAGGGTTCGAACCCAAGGCGAAATGTTGGTGATAGTAATGGACTGATGTAAAGCAAATAAACCTATAATGGTTTTCAAGTAAAATTTAGTAAAGACTTCAAAATACAAATGCAATATTTTTCACACGACAAACACATGACAGTCAGAATAGAACAAAATACCATTCAAATATAAAAAACGTACAAAATACAAAACTGTTGCCAGCCAGTCGCCAACATTCTAACCTCTGACTTTTCGTAAGTTATGTGCGTTTTATAAATTAATTATCACTCTCCGTGCCTCGGATAGCACGTTTATTGGCCCCGGCTGTCAATTGTAGATCTTTGACAGTCGTTACGTGTAGTCAGAAGCCCGAAAGTCTGACAACCAGTCTTACCAAGGGGTATCGTGTAACCCAGCATCTGGGTTGTGGAGGTCTGATAGGCAGTCGCTCCATGTAAAACACTGGTATTCAGCTGCATCCGGTAAGACTGGAAGCCGACCCCAACATAGTTGGGAAAAGGCTAGGCAGATGATGATGATACGAGGCCATCAAGGCTTAATATCGTAATAGCTGATAGATATTTGAGAATACCTTGTTCCTGAGCGGCTGCTATGATCGCTTTAGCAGTTTCTTCGTCCCCTGACACTTGTAACTCGATTTGAGAATCATCATTGGAATCTGCAATTTAATAAAAAAACTTATTAGTGTCGTGGTGGCGCATTGGTTACGGACCCGCTTTGCAAATGCGTGGGTGTGGGTTCGAACCTGGCATGTACCAATGTGACTTTTTCTATGTTATATGTACTTTCTTAGTTAATCTAAGGCACCACTGACTAGGAAAACATCGTAAGGAAACCTGGACTAATAGATACTCTGAAATCGCCAACCCGCAGTGAGCTAGCGTGGTGATTAATGCTCAATCCTTCTCTGTATGAGAAGAGGCCTTTGCCCTACATTGGGACAGTTACAGGCTGATTTATTTATTTATGTCGTGGTGGGGCATATAATAAACATACAGTACGGAAACTACGAACAAACACTCTGAACGGCACACCGACACAATCATGCGTAATACTGCGTAACGACGAGACTTTTAAGCGAACGTCGCGGTACTCGCAGTATCTTCGCAGTATCAACGAACGTGTCGTAGCGCATGTTTGTATGAGTGTGCCGTTTTCAAGCGTTATATGCGTGTATAAAGCCATGTCAGATGCCTACGGGCGGTTTAAACCCTGACACCAGGTTGTTCATCAACCATACGACGTGTATCTGCTCACCTTGGCTATCTCCGTTATCCTGCTGGTCCATGTCGCCGTCCTGCTGAGAGTTCTCATCAGGCATGACCAACGATATCTCCCCACCTTCGTATATGAACTTCTGACCGGCCACCATTCTGAATATCGAGCTGTTATCACTCGCGTCCACTACTATTGTATCTGTAAAATAAGACAACGTTTTACATATACAGGGTTATTTGTAAAACACCCGCATCCTTAAAACGGGTCATTAAACTCATCATTATGAACAACTTTTACTATAGGACCAAACCTGAATTCGCAAAAAAAAATCAGCTGTTCTATACATTTATGGTCACGTGACTCAACAGAATGTACAGAACAGATGTTTTTTTTTCGCGATTTCAGGGTTGGTCCCATAGTAAAAGTTGTTCATAATGATGAGTTTAATGACCCCTTTTAAGGATGCTGGTGTTTTACAAATAACCCTGTATAAGTGAATATCAAAATATTGTAGTGTGAGCTAGTCACGTACGTCATCCGATAAGTAGACATAGATTAGGTTGGTAGCATAGTAGGTAATTGATAAAGTTATATCAATTAGATAAGATTGTTAGATAGTAAGGCTAGTTTAAGACACGAATAAATGAAAGTAATAATGTTTGATTAAAATAAAAATTATTATTGTCTTTTTACGATTTGGTACACAAAATTCTGCCAAAAAGTGCGCAAGATTTAGCCAAATAGTGAAAAGAAAGAATGAAAGAAAAACCGTTTATTCCCTTTTGGGCAGATACATAAAAAACCAAAAACAAAAAACGACAAAAATAAAAAAACGAATCGAAAAATAAAAAACCAAAAAAAAAAACAATATTAGGTGTGGCAACATTTCAGCAGAATAGTGAGCAGGATTCAGCCGAATATTGAGCAGTATTCGACTGAATACCGAATGTAAAAAATGAAGTTTAAGTTTACAATAGCTTTGTAAGTTCGTAGTTTTTATATTTGCAATTTTAATTGATCGACAATTTAAGAATAAATGGAATATAAGGGCTCACTCACGTTCATCTTCTTCATCATCGTCCTGGTTATCTTCTCCCAATATCTGCAGCTTCCCCAGGATGTACTTCTGTGCTTCACTGACTTCCTCACTATCGTCCAAAGACGGCACTTCTATGTTCAAGTATTCATTCACTTCTGACGTCTGAGATTTTGACTGAAAAAACATTTTTTTAAATTATACATGTCAAAAAAGCCATTTAGAGAATTTAAAAAGACACGATACGATGAAGCTTTTTATTAAATAAATATAAAAAATAATGTAAACGGGTTTATGTATTTATCATCATAATCATCATCATCATCATCAGCCTGTATTAGTCCACTGCTGAACATAGGCCTCTCCCAATGGGCGCCGCTATTGTGCGGTCATTGGAGGTATTTGCCCATAATCGCCACGCTGGACAAGCTTGGCGATCGCAGTAGCAGATGATTGCTGTCACAGAAGGATGCTGCTGCCCATCCTCCGGATCTTTCCCTTAGTCGCTTATATTCGCTATTCTGATTATATTGGTGGTGGGTTGATTAGTTTTAAATAATTAAAAATGTTTTTTTTAAACCATAGTTGGAATTAAAAAAAAAAAAACATACAGTCGAATTGAGAACCTCCTCCTTTTTGGAAGTCGGTTAAAAAATGCCGTTTATGTACCTGTAATCCTTCCACTTGTAAAACCAGATTACCACCATCAGCCGTAGTCACCGGTACTATTGACAAGCAATCTGAAATATAACATTTATTAATACTTTATTATTATCCTTTTTTTTTCGTTCCTCGCACTGTATCGGTCGATAATTTAAAAATTAATTATCACTCTCCGTGCCTCGGATAGCACGTTAAGCTGTTGGCCCCGGCTGTCAATTGTAGATCTTTGACAGTCGTTACGGGGGTAGTCAGAGCCCGAAAGTCTGACAACCAGTCTTACCAAGGGGTATCGTGTAACCCAGCATCTGGGTTGTGGAGGTCTGATAGGCAGTCCCTCCATGTAAAACACTGGTATTGAGCTGCATCCGGTAAGACTGGAAGCCGACCCCAACATAGTTGGGAAAAGGCTAGGCAGATGCACTGTATCGGTCGGGGCTAGGTACTGCTAGCGCACTTCGCAGCCCTGTCCAGTGGGAGGGAGCCTGTAGGCCCAATCAAATTTGCACTCAAGGGGGCAATGTCCTAGTGTCCAGGTTCCCGGACATCCCCCCAACACGCTTCTGAGACTAACCCACAGAGACAAGATAACCCAAAACGCGGTGGACACTCTTATTTATAATTTGTAGTCATCATCATCATTATCAGCCTGTATTAGTCCACTGTTGAACATAGGCCTCTCCCGCGCCACTATTGTGCGCTCATTGGAGGTATTTGCCCATAATCGCCACGCTGGGCAAGCGGGTTGGCGATCGCAGTAGCAAATGATTGCTGTTACAGAAGGATGCTGCTGCCCATCCTCCGTATTTTTCCCATTGTCGCTTCTTACGACACCCGCGGGATGAGTAGGGGTGGTTCTATACTTAAGCCGGAAACCATACGGCATATAATTATTTATAGTAACGATACAACAATACAAACCTTCATCAATCTCCATAGGATGATCATCATGATTTTCATCTGCTTTTTCTTCAATTTTATCATCCAATTTAGTTAACACCGCTCCGGAAAGAAAATCTTTTGGCAATGAATTAACGTTGAAATTCAAAATGGAGTTTTTCTGCGTCATATTACTTTGAGTTGATATAATTGAATCTATGTCTGTCTTCAGAGCATTTGATATTGATGTTAATATATTAGCATCTAATGTTTGTGCGTCTGTCAGCTTGCTTGTAGTAGTTTTAACTGTTTGAGTTAAGACTGAAGATCCTACAGTTACTTTTAAGTTTAACGTTGATGCGGTTGTAGGCTGAAAGGTAAGTTAAATTATGTTTAATACTTAACTGGGGTTTTAACTGTAGATTATAAGAAACCTAACTGCAAAATTAAAGCTTGCCCTCCTTTTTATGGTATGGTTGATGAATAACCTGGTGTCAGAGTTTAAACCACCCGTAGGCCTTTGAAATGGCTTTACACACCGTTATAAAATCTCTCAGATATGATTATTTAATAACAAATTTGAAAAAACAACTGATACGGATGGGATTCGAACCCACGATCTTCGGCGTACCGTGCCGACGCTCTTTCAAATTTTTTATTAAATAATTATACTTAATAAGCTAACATGTGCTACGTACATACGCGTAAAAAATTCACAAAAATCTCTCAGATCTTTCCTCACGATATTTTCCTTCACTTTTTTAGCAAGGTTTCGAACCTATGTCCTTTGACTTGGTAGTTCAACAGTTATACCACTAGGCTATCAGTGCTTAACTTCTATGCCCTTTAAATACTCCGTAAAAGGGATGGATGTAGCTATTGTAACAACCATCTGAGATGGTTGAATGTAGAAGAGAATTTCGATAACACGGGCGGGGGCTACGAATAGCTTAGTGGCAGAGCGACTGAGGGCTTTATACAGTAGGTCGTGGGTTCAAATCCTGCTCATAACCGATTTAAAGGGCGCAATGATGTAGCGGAAGAACTTATAAATAAAGTCCTCCTGACCGAATTTCGGTCACAGCGGCCAAGCTCAACGAAAATTAGCCAACTACGCAGGATATATTATAGTGCACAAGTGTGTGCGCAAACACAGGTGCACTCTCTATTCCCTCACTCTCATAATCCGATGGGACGGCAATCCGACACGACCGGAGAGATCAGGCGCAGGGCCAACGGGTTAACGTGCTTTCCGAGGCACGGAGTAAGTGATAATTAATTTATAATACGCACATAACTTACGAAAACTCAGAAGTGCGCGCCTTGGGTTCGAACCTGAGACCTCTGACTTGCCAGTCAACGGTCACCACCACTAGGCTATCACGACTCGACGAACATAAGAATAATTACTTACCCTAATTTGTGGTAAATTCATATTCGCTTTAGAAAACGATGCTAATTTCCCCACTTTTAGCAGCAAATCTGGTGGTATGGGTTGTAATTTCGACGCTGGCAACACTAGCTTCTTTCCTAAAATAGGTTTCGCTTTTGGCGGCGTATTTTGAACATTATTTCCGTAATTATCATAATCCAAGTTGTGCGTTGGTAGGGATTGCTTGAATTGTTGTAGTAATTCATGTTTTAATGATTGTAGTCTGAAATTAAAAATATAATTAATTAGCTGCCCCGCGCGACTTCGTACGCGTGATTATCCTACTTCAAGGCCTATTCTACCCCTACCCTACTCTACCCACTACCCTATTCTACCCCTAACCTACTCTACCCCTACCCTACTCTACCCCTAACCTACTCTACCCCTACCCTACTTTACCCACTACCCTATCCCTAACCTACCCTAATCTACCCCTACCTACCCTACACTACCCCTACCCTACCCTACACTACCCCTACCCCTACCCTACCCTACTATACCGCTACCCTACCCTACTCTACCCCTACTATACCGCTACCCTACCCTACTCTACCCCTACCCTACTCTACCCCTTTTTCTCACCTTTAAACCTTCCCTGGATCTCCACAAATAATTCAAGACCAAAATCAGCCAAATAGGTCAAGCCGTTTTCATGCCATGTCGTGACAACGGAAAACGGGTTTCATTTTTATATATATAGATTAATGACCGAATTTCTGACACAGGGATAAGCTCAGCAGAGCCCATGCAGTAGATGTTACAGTGCATAAGTGTGACAAATTTAATTTAGAAATTTAATGAAAATGCTTGAGATTTTTTTTACGCTAGGCTTATTATTAATATTTTGTGAGTGTTAAATATGAGTGTTAAGTGTTATATAATGTTATATTTATAACGGTTATACATATACCTACTAACGAAGATAACCAAATAAAAATATTTATAGGTACCCTATTATTAAATAACTTACCTACATAACATTTTCAATCATTTTCAATAATTAATTGTCAGATAAATATTTATTTACAGAGTTCTCCCCTTCTCTCCTTTCCCCCTTTTCTCCTTCACCCTACCCCTTTCTCCTTTTCCACCTTTTCTCCGTTTTCCCCTACCCTCTTCTACCTGTTCCCCTTCGAATCTTTAGCAACACTAGGAGTGATTTTATAGTACTTGTACCAATTATTATAATCAATGGTGTACATTTTATTAATAGATGTATTAAAAACTGTGGATGCAAACGGCAAGTTCTCGCTCATTATGGCGTTCTATGGGGGAGGCCTTTGTTCAACAGTGGACGTCTTCCGGCTGATGATGATGATGATATTAAAAACAACTTACTTGACTTGAATGGAGTCATATTCAGAGCATGTCTTGTAGCATTTCTTACACAATATATTTGTATGAACCTTATTCTCCTGCACGGGTTTTTCAATTATTTCACTGAGTACCTCTGAAACTTTTTTTCCTGAAGTTAAGGTATTCTGAAAAATAATGAAAAATCAATAAAGTTTACAGTTTTGTGGACAACAGTGGCGTGACAAGCGCTTTTTAAAGAAAAATAGAGTAAATTGATAAAATGATAGGATAAGAGCGTGAACCCGCATCACTTGCTATGTCGTGGCAATGCTCTTAATAACTGAGCTATAGCTGATTCATGATAGCTTAGTGGTGACCGCTGACTGGCAAGTCCGAGGTCTCAGGGTCTAACCCAAGCCGCGTAGCTATGACTTCGTAGGTTATGTGCATATTATAAATTAATTATCACTTATTCTGTGCCTTGGCAAGCACGTATAGCTATTGGTCCTGCGCCTGATCTCTCTCCGGTCGTGTGAGATTGCCGTCACATCGGACTATGAAAGTGAGCGAATAGAGTACACCTGTGTTTGCGCACACACTTGTGCACTATAATATCTCTCCTGCGTAGTTGGCTGATCTCAGTTGAGAGCGGACGCTGTGACCGAAATTCGGCCAGGAGGATATTATAACCGAGCTCGTTTAATTTCATTAATAATCTTACTTAAAGTAAAATGGACTGATATACTTATAATACCTACTTGTGAATAAACCCGTGAGAAAAATCTATGACTCACGAAAGCTGTTATTCTAAAATATACCTACATAGAGGTATAGCATAATTAATAATAGGTACTTACATGGTCCTCAAATAGGCTGGTAGCATTTCTCAATGACAACCCAGCCCGGTTGTTACATATAAAACAACATTGAGTCATGCTGAAAAATACACATTTTAAAATATAATTAGGCTGCTATTAAACCTCCTGTAGGTTTTGCTCATGTGAGTCCCTTGCGATGAAATAACAAATTGAAACTTATAAGTAAAAAAAATTAAAGAATTGAAAAACAAGATTTGACACAAGCAGAGTTTGAACCCGCAACACTCTCTTGTAAGTAGCTTATCAGTCATAAGTTATAGTTATTTATTTTCTTAAGTTTATTTAATAATTTTTTCAATAGTTCTTAATTAAATTATTATATTTAATAAACTACTTAGCATATAAAATAATCTCAATTTTTAGTCTTATGTTAATTACATAAATTGAATGGAAAGCAACTTAAAAATGTAATGGTAGCTTTATATCTACAAATTGAGGTCCTGGGTTCGATCCCCAGGTCGGGCAGTGTTATTAGGTTTTTTCATTAGGAAATGCTCAGTAGCAGCACGGAGTCTGGAATTATGTCCGGCTAATGGCAATAGGCTCGCCCTATTACATGGGACTGTATTCACCTCTGCCTACCCCCTCTGGAGAATACAGGCATGAGTCTATGTTATGTTATTATAAGAAGATTTATTATGTACTATTGGGGACATGAACAGTGCACCACTTAGAGATCAAAATGCTTTGAACGATGTTACATGCATAAAGGTGGGGCTAGCGTTACGTTAGGACACCGGGTGCAAGCAATGAGTGGTGCACCGGCATTGTCCACGATAGTACCCACACCTTCATTTAGTAAAATGTTCAGAGAGAAACCTAACATTAAATTTTAGTAGGTAGTTACTTATTACAATGACTTTGTGTTTTAATTGTTAAGTATATTTCTTGAATCATGTTGAAGTTATTAGTGAATTTCCTAGTAATCTGAGTAATTAACACTGAATTACAGAAATATCATGGCCATAAGTTTAAATCTGGGGTTCTACAATCATTTATTATTATTATATCCCATCATTCATAAAATCCCATAGCACAAAGTTGTTATCAAACAAAGCTAGGTATATCAAAAGAAATTCAATTTATACAAACAACCAGAGATTTATGATAATATCTTGATTGAGATTCTGTTTTGAAATGAAACAAGCATAGCTCCTTTTCTTATGTAATTACTGTGACCTATAAATGTAATTTATTTTAATAACACGCTGTTATATTATTGTTTACATTGTTATCAGTTGCCAATCATTTCAAAATTACTACCACCATACGCGAAAAATATGCAAGTTCTTATCACAGAAAATTGGTTTGTTCTAATATTTTACGTATAATGGCAGCCATTTTGGTGTCCTAATAATCAAAATATATAATTACAGTTAAAAACACGATAAAATCATCAATATTAGTCATACCTGATCGATATTTTCAATAATCTTCGTGTAATTTCATTAGTTTTTGAAGGTTTTCATTCGGTTTTATAAATATGTTGTCAGCAATGGATTGCAGCAAGCAGCCACCATTACGTTTATAACATAATTTCAATTCTTGCATCTAGAGGGCGCTTTTCATCTGTTTCCGCTAGGTTTGTTCCTTATTACGGTTTTCGAACTTTCTGAACCGTACATTTTATTTACAAAATTACAGATAAATGTTTATAGACAATTTTTTTCCTCCGAGGTTTACAATACGTGTACAACTTGGCAAAAAAGAGTCTGGAAAATTGAAAAAATTACGTGACTCCAATAGACGTCTAAAAAGAAAAATTATTTCATTAAAATCACATCTGGCAGAATCGATTAAGATTTCAATCACAGCAGAAAATAATCAATTTTAATTATAATAAGTATTATTTATTACAATATTATTTTATCCTTTTGTATCATGACGTCCTGTATTATCTTACTTCATTCTTAAAACAATATAAAAGTACCGCGTTTTTTAAAATTTTTGGAAATCTTATTTGTCCGAATTAACCCGAGTATAAGTTTGTACTTATATTAAATATTGCATGTGTGAGAATCTTGAAAATGACATGAAAATGAAAACTAAAGAACAATAAAATGCCTAGTTTACTTGGAACTGGTAGCTAGAGTCACTCTTACCTCTTACGTAAAATAACTAACGACTATTGCTAGGAACCTATTTCGATATAGGTATTTTTTTTTACTTTGGCTTGACATAATTATGGTCACAGAATCCAACGTCATACGAACGAGAACAAGTACCTATCAGAATTTCACAATTTTAAGATTTTTAAATAATGTTCCTGTACCTATATTAATTAAAGTAGTTGCCTACATTATTTATACAAAATGAAGTTTTAATTTTATTTATTACTTCATCTATCGACAATTGACAGTCGACAGTAAATGTTTCTACGCATCACTAGGCGCGTGTTCAGTCTGCCGTAAGCACGTGCCCTTGAAAATAGCCAATCGTATTGCACTATTTGCTTGCGCGTGAGCGCGAACTTTAAGTGCCTTTAAGTGGCCTGCAGACATCAGCCAAATGTCAGCTGGGTTTGGCTCGAAGAAGGGTTGAAAGCTTGGAAGAACTATCGGCAAAAAAAAATCTCCAAGGCTGCAGTATTACGGCCTTTCTACTGCATCATTAATGATACTTTAAAGTAGGAGGCGCAGTGATTAACGCCGGCGGATATTTATTTAAGTATTTATTTAGCCTACATCGTCCCACTGCAGGGCAAAGGTCTCCCATCCTTCCTTTCACTTGTCTCAACGGATATTAGCACGACATTATTGGGCGGGTGCTTGGTTGCAAAGTGGATGATTGGGGAACATACGATCTGAAACCATACCTGAAAAATGGTCTTTGTAGTCAGTCAGTCTCGTCCTTCTCTGTGTAAAGCAGAATGTTTTTCATCTAAGATCTGACCCATTGAGTAGGGTACCTACCTTATAAAAAAAAACTTAATTTATTTACTTTACTTTAAAATTTCTTTACCTCTTAGTTTTGATTTTGACAGCTAGTTGGCGCTGTCATCACGCACCCAGCCGTTATAATCCATACATCTAGCAGCACAAAAGTAAAATTTTGCTCATGTTCTTGCAGTTTCTTTAAGTTTATATATTTTACGGGCTATTAGATCTTGGTCGGCAGCTTCTTCTTTTCGCATCGATGTACCTGAATCTATCGAAATATTTTGAGCCCAGAAGGTGGCTCCCTCTACGGCGTGGTTCGTGGCGAAATTAAGGATGCTAAGAACACACTTTGGGCATTTTGGACACAGGAGTAAGTGTGTCTGTTTGGGAACAGCACACTGACACTGAGTGTGACATTTGGCCAGATTTCCTATTTGGATTAGCCGCTGAACTTAAAGCCGCTGAATTAGTCCGGTCACACTTATTTTGGTGTATTATCAGATTATAATTTTGTGAAGGAAATAATTTTTAAATTAACGGTTTTCCTTTATCTTCCGGTGACTAACATGAGGATCGAACCCAAAATACTCAGCTCATTAGCCTTAGTTTTTTTTGAGAAAAAAGTTTGCAATTCGTTTCGCTTCGCATGTGTGCGTGGACTGGTACCTAATCAAAATATTTAAAATCCCTACTTCCTTTTTTAAATAAATAAAAAATAAATAACACATGTTTTAATCAAAAACATTATTTATTTTTCTATACAATTTTACATTCTTTGCGTCTCGAGTGCAGCTCACTATAATAATATCTTTTGATAATTCCTAAAAATTTACAATAAAAACTAAAGTTTTATTGAGATAAACAATATACTTACTAAGTATTTACATTATCAACATATTTTCGCCACATTTTAAAATATTTATACATTAATTTTTAATAATATTATTTTTTGTTATAGTGCAAAATTTTTAAATGTATTCTTGTCACAAAAAAAAATACGAACAGTGCGATTGTACATAATTTTTCGGATTGTGATGCCTCATAGATTTCTATATAAAATCGAAGGCATATAACCTAACAGTCTCGTACCGCACTTGTGTTTTAGATTATTCAAATGCTAAACTGCATCAATTTTAATTACGACAAAATACCCTTGCGTTTATCTGAACTTCATTTTTTTGGACTTGACCAAATTTGTAAATGTAATATTAACACAACTTTGATCGAAAAGTATTTTGTCAAAATATTATTAATTTAAAGTTATTATTCTATAACATAAGACAGTTTAAATGCCATCCTTTATTTATAAATCAGGTGTGCTTATTGAAAACAATTTAAATATTTTATTGAGCTGCCAAGGCACAATTAAAACCTATTCCATATGAAAAAAAAAGTTTAGGGATGCAATCATGTTCTATAAAAAAAAATGGAGACGCTGCGTTCAATTCGCATCGTTTCCGTCTATAAATAAAAAGTAATGTATGGTTGCCTTCCAGCCATCTTGGGGTCGTATTAGAACCTAACTCAGGACACAAGTATCACTTGAAAGTAGTTGAATTAAAACTAAGTTTCAAGTAAAACGAGTCCTGAGTTAGGTTACGTTAAATGTCCCATTTAAGTAGATATTATAGAACAAAACACTACTTACTTTTAAAATTTAAAATTAGAGCAAGGGGGACATATTTTTTTAAAATTAAAACTGATGCAGTATTTCATTGTCACTGTGTCGTGGCGTAAGCAAAGTATGTTGACTGCGTCATCAAATTAGTGTAATGTTTAGCATATTCTTGATTTAATTTACTTTGTTAGAGTGAAATTTGAGCTGTATTAGAATAAATTTAGGCCTAAGAAGCTCTTTGAAGTAACCGACTAGTTTTATAAGGCAAGTCAAGAAAACTCCCAGATTGATTTAACCGACATCCAAATAGGAGGTTATAGGTAGAAAATATTGCCATTAAATATGGATTTGAAAATAGATTTCAGATAATAATATATTTTATTAATTTCGTATTTTAATTGACAAGAGCTGAATAAAAATAATTGCATAAATTATGTACCTACTTTCTATAGTACTCCAATTGTTTTCTTTTTAGTAAAAATTAAAGGCATTTTGTTATGACAGTAGGTAAGTAGGGTACAGTCGCCAACACAAGTCTTACAAAATATTTTTAAATACAAAAATTTTGTAAAACTGCATTGCCGTGTCTTTTCAGTGGTAGTGTGGGAAATGAAAGATTTTGTTGTGTTGACATGTATTTTAATGTTTATCATGTAACTACAAGACCTAATTCCAATAAAATGTAGGCTAAAAATGAAAAGAAAATACATCATACTCATTAATGTGCCACCGTGCTGTTTCTCGTGTTCTGTAAAGCATTGTTTAGCGATATTACGCAAAGACAATAAAACTGACCAGTGGATTTTTTAATTTTTTTTCTAAAAGTCAATTTCATTGTCTACATTAAGTGTAATTTGATCATAGCGTTTTTCTGAGTAGAATAGTGTCATTTTGTCAGGGATACAACTTAAATATAAAAAATTCATTGTACACAATGTAAACAAAAAAAAACAATAATTCATATATATTTTCTTCAGTACAATCAACACAAAAAGAGGTAAGCTATCACGACATCAAAGTCCTAATTCTAGAACATTTAGTTTTTTTCCATTTTCGAAAATATTTCTAGAGAAAAAGATATGCATCTATTTATCTGATAACATTTATTAAATTCAGCTATCGTTAGGACTAGTTGAATGCTCGCTATAACACTGTTTATGTAATTTGACATTAGTAGTACACTAGGAAGATTGGCAAAGGAATTTAAAGGAAAATCAAAATACATATTGCTATTCATAAACAGTAATATAGACAAGCTACCACAAGGTCACACCATACAAACATCTATACCTAGACATAAAACAAAAAAAGATTTCTTTAAAAACAGCGCGATTATGGTGTCTCCATCATGACCTTATTCTAAATCCTTGTGCAAGGCTTATTACTCAAAAGTTTAAGTCGAATCATCGCTATATTTTAAGAATTTTTTTTAGAAAATCTTTACTGTTTTTTATTTCACTAATCGAATATAATTGACATTGCAATGACACTTACTACTAACCTAAAGAGTGCTAAACTATCTTACAATTAGATACTTTTGGTTCTTAAAACATTTTAAAATGGTCGATAGATCGCCACTACGAATGAAATCGGTGCAAACTTAAGAAACAAGCACATAAGCGCACTATTCAAAAACCAAAAATAAAACAATATTTTTCTATCATATACCTCAGTTTCTTTATTTCTTGTACATTTCACAACTGTCACGTTTTACAAAACAACCAAGTTTTTAGATAAATTACAAATATGCGCGGACATTGTGTCCTTTTACATGCGCAAGGGAAGAAAGAAAACTAAGTACTTCTCAAGTTTTCAACATTACTCAACTAATATCATTTTTACTAAAAATCCTCACTAAAAACGGGAGACAGTGCCACGTTCTCAACTCGCCAGAAATGTTAATGTCGAGTTTTAAAAGTTTGAAAACAGCACTGGCAAAATAATAAGTAACTAAAGACTAATTAATCAAATTAAATGGGAATATTACTTAATCGATACCTAAACCGCTAAGTCATAAACAAAATGCAAGACGCATTCATCGGAGCATCGCTCCACACAAAATAAAAAAAGAAAACAAAGAAAAAAACATGGAAATGTAATAATGTGTAATAATATGAAAAACATGTTACTGTGTCTAAAATTATATTAAAAAAACTAACTGTTAATGTCTTTATAAGAGTGATCTAGATCACAAATTGTAAAAATAAGGAATTATTTTATAAAATGTTGCCGTTTCGAGAAATTCACCCGCTTTTAGGTGGTAACTTTCCGAATTTAGGGTGAAAGTGGGTGAATTTTTCGTGTTTTTTTTTTCAACGGCAGTCCCCCGTTTTCCCCCCGCACTCGTAGTGGTGTGCCTGTGTGTGTGTGTTTGCCGTCCGTCTTGATATGTGTGTGTGTGTGCTCCACCTCATCGCCGTTAGCTAGAAGCAAATAGTATTAAGTGAGATATGAATGTATTGGAAATGCTTGAACCATCTTTGAACTACTTTGGGACGTATTTGACTTCATTTTCAGTTTGAGGACAGTGTAAAAGACAAGAAAAACTCAATAATAAAAAAAAAGATTATGAAGATGATTTTGTTGTAAAAAAATAATCCCATTTTAAGGTTAAACTGTGACATGTCAAGTGTCTAACAGATAGAAAATAGTTAAAAAAGTATAAAAAAGAAATAAAAAAGAAGAAAAAAATAGAATACAAACTGACAATTGAGCAAAAAACTGTGATTTTTGTGAAAAAGACATGTAGTATTTAAGTATTAAGTGTTTTTCTATACATTTTTTAAAAGTAATTATTTATTTGTCACTGTGATATGTAGTTTCGAAGCATATGATACACAAACGGACGTACGCTATACGTAACTAAAAGAAATTGACCTTTCCAATCGGACAAGCGACTGTACAATCGAGCACAACACGCTTAACCTTACAATAATATTTTATTCTACATTTCTAAGTCAGCATATTTTAAGTACAAATCTATTTTAATTAAGCTTAGAAGCATTGTGTCGGCACACAAAAAAAGTAACATGTTGTGCACGAAGGTACATTTAATATACACTTATACATATCTACATATTTTATATAGCTGTTTATAAATTGACATAGCACATAATTAGCCATTATTATCCACATAAGATATGTCATTCCTCTCAATAGATACATTTGTTAATTATTTTTCCTACTAGCATGCGGTGAGACTCAATAACCACATTTTCAACATAAAATAAATAATAAATACACTATTGGTGAAAATTTCGAAAGACAATTCAAAATTCTAGCGATTACTTTAATTCAGAAAAAAATAATAATCGTAGATGCCTATGAAAAATAATGTATTTTTTTATTGAATTTTCAAGACGATTTCATAAACCATAAATTGAGTCGATATAAGTAGGTAATACCTATTTTCATTGACATGTTGTTTCTATAGAAATATTTAAGTCACGTCAGTACAACGCATGTAAAATCCTACGACTATCATAAAAATAAATGCAATTGATTATTACTCGTATAAATGATTATTTAGCACAAAATCAGCAAAAAATAACACAGGCCATGATTTTTTTTTAAATTTACTAATTCCTGCGTACTTGGTGTCCTGATTACGAAAAAAATATAAAAAAGTAGGTATCACCCAAACATTTTGTCGCATTTCACTAGAAAAAAAAAATTGTATGCGGCAAAATGGATATAAAATATTATATATTGTGAGAGAATGGTGAGTGACAAGAAAAAACTGCAATAGAATGTCAGCATCCAAAAATAAATAAGATTTTGTTTGATTTATTTTAAAAGATTTTCCAATAAATGTTTTTGTTGATCTGAATAAATCTAATTATATTTTGTGTTTTCGGGATACACAGAAAATATCAATGCCTACGAAGATCACCAATATCTAGATAAATATACAAGTATTTAATTAATGAAAAATATTGACTTGTCCTTATTAAATCTCACGCACACACATATAATTGAAATAAACTAATAAAAATTTCTTAAACATTTAACACTGCCATTTTATCCATTCATTTAATAATTATTATTACGTTTTTTTTTATTGAACATGACACTTGAGTACTTGATTGTACTTTCTTTAACAACTAATTTATTACTGCTGGGCGAAATTTGAGGACACAATTAAAACTACAACACTAATTTAATTTAATTTAATTTACAGAAAAAAAGCTAAAATTATTTGTAACTTTAAGAATTTAAAATAACGATCTTAGTGCCATCTAGTGGACAAATACTTTTTCCCCAACATTATGCCCAGCAGTGGACTGATGCAATGTTTAACAGCGTCCATATGTACAATCGGCTGCATTATTATGTACACCAAGACTGTAAAATCTGTCTTTTACGCTGTACACTTACACAATAGCACATACTTTTGTATATTTTCTTTTTTTTTTTAATATACATAACAATGCCGCCGACTGTATATATATACAACAGTACTTTCTATACATATGTTTATATATTTAAGTTCTAACTTTTTCAATAGACTTTGGCTTAATTTTTTGGCTTAGATAAGTAAAGGAACGAAAGCGGATTATATTTGAAAAAAAAAACGGTATAAGAAAAAGATAAATTTTCGTCATAGATTTTTTTTTATTAATTGGAAGGTCTGTTTTCTTTAGAAAATCGTTAAAATTATCTTTTAGGAAATTATGTATAGATTTTATTTATTATAAGAATAGAATATTTTTATTTTAAAATAATTTTCAGGTCACAATATAGCAACATTTTCCGAATAATTAGATTTTTTTGAGTCATTCAAATCATACAATAGTTAAAAGTACTTAGAAGAATCATAGGTACTCAAAATTTTATAAATAAATTCATTTTCAAATATATTTTTATGGTATATTCACGATTTAATATTTTATAAAAAAATATTCAGTACATTTAGGCGGTGAAAAGGGTTAGAAAGGGGGTTATATAAAAAGTATATTTCGAAAAAGTAGTGTTATCAAGGTAAGCTCAGTTATCTAAGTTTTTTATTAATAAAAAAATGACTCTGTTGCTACATTTTGACCCGTAAGACTGTATAAAAGCTGATATCTCTATATTTTTTGCTTTAAAAAATTATATGTTTTCTGAATTTCAGTAAAGCGTTTTCTTTAATTTATTGCGTGTTCAAATAGATTTAACAAAAATCCAATACCTATAATACAACTGTATTTTAAAAAAAATGGTAATTGTTTTAAAAAAAATGCTAAATTTCATATTTTATTACAACAAATTTGAAAAAATTTTTCTGTTGAAATCCTGATCTGGACACACAATAAACAAATACAAGCAAATATAGAGATGATCAATATTAAAAATCTATGGTCCCTACTATCGAACAAGAAACATCGACATTGACATTCGATAGAAAAAAATATTTTAAAAACCTTCTACACAGGTCAGTCTGAAAGATTATGCGAGAAAATTTTGACTAGAAACAAATTTAGCAATCAACAAAAAAACGCCTATTTAATTTAAACTTTAGGCCGAAACACACAATAAATTACAAAATTTTCAAAAGAAAACAAAAAAAAAAGAAAATGGCAGGACTCCGTAAGATCGAGAATTATATTAACATTGACTATTTTATTTGCCCCTAACTACTTACATTTTGTGCAGAACTCGGCAATAAACTACTATAAACGTAAAACTTAACGTATTTCCACGCTGGTAACACTTAATCTTTGGCTTGCCAATAACGAAAATAATGCACACGCAACCGTAGGGTTGCCAGTTAAAATATCAATCCGTTACAACATTGGTCCGTCACCTTTAAAAAAAATGTACATGTCTTTTTTACCACTTGTTATATCATTCCATTTTTTTTATACAATATTGAATTAATTCTTACTAGTATTCGTGTTCAGCCATGCCGTTGTTCTGGCCTTGTCTCTGGTTTTGTTCTTGGTTCTGATTTTGGCCCTTATTCTGATTTTGGCCTTTCCCCTGGCCGATTTGTCGTGATGATGAGAAACATAGCTTCATGACGAATGGGAATTTTGCACCTGAAAAGTTTAAGTAAACATTTTAGCACGAGGTCCTGGATTAATCCCTGGATCGGGCAGTTTTATTGGGTTATATCCATTAGAAAATGCTCAGTAGAAGCAGGAATCTGGAGTCTAGAATTGTGCCCGGTTAATGGCAAAACGTGGGTGTACTGCATACACCTCTGCGCAATAGCGTCGCGCATTGGGAGAGGGCTATGTTCAGCAGTGGACTAATAAAGGCTGATAATGATGATGATGTTGATGATGATGAGACAGCTTTTAAGCATGAATGCGGATGGTTATAAGGTTAGAAGTAAACATGAGAAATAAGCATGGATAAAAAGGGAGTAAATAGTGACATGACAGCTAATAGAGATGAATGGAAGAAGAAGACCTATTGCGCCGACACTAAATAAAATTATGACAAGGGCAGGAAGATAATGAATTATAAAACAACTTTTTAACTTTTTTCGCGTTTTTATTTTGATAATACAATCCTGACGTTTCGAGTACTTTGCAGCACTCGTGGTCGCAGGCAGAACGTCAACGGCAAACGTTAGGATTATATTATCAAAATAAAAACGCGAATTATATCCGTTAAAAAGTTGTTTCATTATGTTGAGTGTTCGCGAAAGTTTGAGACTATATTAGATAATGAATTGTTTACCTGGATGTTGTATAGTCGCATGGTTGCACGCCATTATTGCCATCACCGACTGGGAAATGTTCTGGAACTCCATCAGGCCTGATGATGATCTGCAATTACATAATTATCAAGTTAATAATTTACTTGCATCATGTTTACTTGGATGAATATGCGTGATGAATAGTCCCGTATTTTGTTAAACATCTCGACTTGCTGAAGGACCTTCAAGAAACTATTGGTCACTTGAGTGCTCTGGGAGACTTCTTAGCTGAGGTAGGCTGGAGTAATTTTATTTTTTGTGGCCGGGGGGAGAGTCGTGTAAGTCTAGTGGTGGTGACCGTTGACTGGCAAGTCAGAGGTCTCGGGTTCGAACCCAAGGCGCGCACCTATGACTTTTCGTATGTTATGTGCGTTTTATAAATTAATTATCACTCTCCGTACCTCAGATAGCACGTTAAGCTGTTGGCCCGGGCTGTCAATTGTAAACAACCGCTACGGGTAGTCAGAAGCCCGAAAGTCTGACAACCAGTCTTACCAAGGGGTATCGTGTAACCCAGTATCTGGGTTGTGGAGGTCTGATAGGCAGTCGCTCCATGTAAAACACTGGTATTCAGCTGCATCCGGTAAGACTGGAAGCCGACTCCAACATAGTTGGAAAAAGGCTAGGCAGATGCGAGTGCCGGGGGTAGACCACTAAAAACGTCTCCCCCTGCGTGTTCTTCGCACTGTATCGGACGGGGCTGGGTATTGCAACCGCGCTTCGCAACCCGTCCAGTGCCTGCCTGTAGGCCCGCTCAAACGGCTACTAACCCTCCGAAGCAAAAAAGAAATATCTGTATGATGTCAAGATCTGTCTGTATGGTAGCTGTCAGTTAGGTACGTCATTCTCGGCCCTAACAGAATAACAGCGCTGCTCCATGTAAATGGGGTAGCAATAAGCTGAGTTGGGGTCCGTTTTTGCATGGCGCAATTCTATTTAAGTTAGCTTTAAGTTATCTTTTGTTTTTTTTGTTACCTTTGTGATGCAAAATAAATGTCTTTCTTTCTTTCTTTCTAAATAGAAGAACGTTTAAATGTGAATTGTCTCTTTAAGTGTTCGGGTCAATGCAGCCCGGGGTATGATGGGCCTGACGGGTGCGCAGACGGAACGCCGCAGTGAGCAGAGTTATTCTATGCCCGCGCTGCCGGGAGATTGGAACACAGCACACGAGATCACACACGTCAAAACGTTGATTTTATTTGTACGCGCTGCGAACGGTTTATTGTATGATCATTATAGCGAATAATGGTGCTGATTCTCTTGTACATCCCGCTAAACTAATTTTAGTCTAACTATATCTCTTTCAAATAAACGCCATCGAAAAAGGACAGCAAATTAAACTCTTAAATTAGAGCTGTCAAATTAGTCAATTGACGTAAAATTAGACGAGACCTATAACATGCCGACTAAATTCTCGTTAATATCACGCAAATGGACTAGTTTGACAGCTCTAAAAATCTGCTGTCCTTTTCTAATGATCTCTGTTAGAAAGAGAGATAGCGAGTCTGAGTTAGTTTAGAGCGTGTGCAAGAGAATTAGCACCAATATCTAGTTCAAGTAGCCAATTAATTTATACAACTCCCGGAAATCCCTTACACACGTACCTACTATTATTGACAAATGTGATAAGTGTATTACAGTTGCAGAGGACTATATTTAAAAATAAAAAAATATTAGCTTCCTATTTCTATTCTTTCTATGTTAGGTAGATAACTTTCCAGCCGCCCCTCGTAATTGGGAATTAGGGAATAACGGAATTGGACCCAACAATTCTTTAGAGCATATACCTATAGTTGTGGGCAATATTGGGCATAGATTTATTTTTGTTTTTTATCTCTTTTTTTTACTTTATTGTTTTTGATTTTGGACAGTAGTCTTTTTTTGTGTATTTATATCTTTATACAGGGTTATTTGTAAAAAAAATCAGCTGTTCCATACATTTTGTTGAGTCATGTGAACATAAATGTATGGAACAGCTGCTTTTTTTGCGATTTCAGGGTTGGTCCCATAGTAAAAGTTGTTTGTAATGACGAGTTAATGACCCCTTTTAAGGATGCTAGTGTTTTACAAATAACCCTTCATATTATGTAGCGCCTTGCACAATATTGCGTGGAAATAAATGATTTCTTTATTTCTATCTTTCTTTTATATATCCGCTAAATCGAAGAAGTGTACTTTAATACGAATGACATACAAGTCTCCGAGCTCTAAAAACACTCCGCTGCAGTGGATACCCCTATCATTACTCACCTCTCACTCTTGAGGGGGAACTTGGAGATGGTGTGTGGTGGCGTCACGCCGTAGTCCTTGAACACCTGCAGCAGCTGCTCGTCCGACACGTCCGGCGGAGTGTTAAAGAAGTGAAGTACCTGTGGATAATTACGAGTTTAATTTTTTTTTTGTTTTATAAATTAGTTTGGGCTTGCATTCTTATGTACTTAGTTCTTCCTGCATGTGTCGTGTGGTTTCCGGTCTAAGAATAGAACCTTTCCTACTCGTCCCGCGGGTGTCGTAAGAAGCGACAAACAGAAAGATCCGGAGAATGAGCAGCAGCATCCTTCTGTGTAGCAGCAATCATCTGCTACTACGATCGCCAACCCGCTTTCCCAGCGTGGCGATTATTGGGAAATACCCACAATGAGCGCACAATAGTGGCGCGCAAGATGATGATGATGGTGCATAATTTTATGTGGGCGAGAGGGCTTTTAATGTATCCCAACTTGACATACTTTTTAATAGCGAAATTAACACTACATGTTATTTTTTCATAATTCTAAATATCATGGATTTCTGTAAAGTAACGTAAATTAATTTATTGATATCCTATAATATATGGTTTATGGTCCGGAGTATATTTAGTTACTTATTAAACGAGTGCTTACCTTAGAAGGCGGCTGTATTCTGTTCTTGTGTATCGAGGCAGGGGTTAAGAACCTGTTGTTCTTGTTGCCGACGTAGTCTTTGAACGAGGGGCTCTTGTCGGGCAGCGGGTAAGGGTTCATCACCTCTGATAGGTACGCTTGTTTTGAGAAACTGAAACGTTTGGTATTTAAATTAGTATATTGTCGTTTAAATTAGTAGTTTAAATTAGTTTTTTGTGACGTTTTATATCTATGTCACGTTTTTAGTTATTCAGAAAATACACAGACAGATAAATAATTTCTCACTAAAATTAGCACTAGGTATTACAGAAAAAAAATTGTTTTATTATGTATAACGCTTATGCCGCTTTGCAAGCACGTGGGTGTGGGTTCGAACCTGACATGTACCAATGTGACTCTTTCAATGTCATATGTACTTTCTTAGTTAATCTAAGACACCACTGACTAACGGTGAAGGAAAACACCAACACGCAAACCGCAATGAGCTAGCGTGGTGATTAATGCTCGATCATTCTCTGTATGAGAAGAGGCCTTTGCCCTGGCAGTGAGACAGTTACAGGCTAATTTATTTATAAACATAAAATACAGTAGCCCATCAGTATCGGGAACAGGGTCCAAGCTACCGGTGGTCAGGGCTCCAGAGAAAGGAACCTCCTGACTATGCGAGCCTTGTCCGTGTGCCGTGTATATTTATAAATTTATTTTTTTTATATATTATTAAAAATGTATTTTATATGTATTGTAAATGAATAAAGGGAACATAGATACTCACGCCAACGTCAACGTGTAGTCACCGACAGTGACATTGTTAAGGTTCTGTACACATCGCTCCACTGACACGCCATCCCCCATCTGTACCATCGCCGTGCCCTCTTTTGTTTTCAAGAATTTTATCTGAAACATACAATGTACTCCTATAATATCAGCTAAATATTATGTCACTTATAATTGTAAATTTTTTACGTGTTTTTTAGCACATGTTAGCTCATTAAATAAATAATAAATTTATATATTGAATAAGAAATTGCCCTACGCCCTAGGAGTAGAAACGGATTTGAAATTTCGACTGATTCTGATGGGATACGGTGGCTCAGCGGTTAGAGCGTCGGCACGGTACGCCGAAGATCGTGGGTTTGAATCCCATCCGTATCAATTGTTTTTTCAAATTTCTTATCAACTTAAATAGACTTGTCGTCGGTGCAACATAATTTCTTATTAAATATTTATATTATGTCATTTATTTTTTGTTGTGTGAACAACCTATTATTAGAGTTCAACAACAATATTTTAACCACCCTTAAACCAGATTTTAACCCCTACGCAAAAAGAGGGGTGTTATAAGTTTGAAGTGTCTGTATGTGGCATCGTAGCTCCCAAACTGATAAAAGGTAACTTGATCGAGAGTGTTATAACTAGAAACCAGGGGCCGTAAATGGCAGACCGCGGTCTGTCATTTGGTAACCTCTGGTTTATACAGCGTGTAACAGAAGTCCGAAATAATACTTAAGGGCATGTATATATATCATAAAGATAATCACCTGTGAAAATATTGAATGCAAAAAAGGCATTTTTTTTTCACACAAAATAATTCTTTTGATTTCATTTTCTTTAATAATGACAGATTTCATTATCCTACGCGTGCCTAGTGCTGACTTAAGACATTTATTGAAGGTAAATAACCGGATTCGTGTTGATTCACCTTTCAGCTGAATTCTAGGGCTGTTTTTGAAAGATTTTGGTGAAAACTTTGATCGTGGTTTACTCGAGTATTGTTTGGGGTTCGGTTCCAAAACCTATGCTCAATTATTGTTTATAGGGTACCTGATAAGCCCTTAATGTATTATTTCGGACTTCTGTTACACGCTGTATAATGCGCGCGATGTAGTAGACTAAGGTCCCGTTTAAGTTCTGTTATCTTACCTGACAGAAAATTTCGTATTCAGTTGTTAATGCCTATCAGCAAAGTATGAAATAGGCCCTAACTGTTGAAAAAAAAGTCAACATTTTATAATTTTATTCAAAAGCTACTTACTCTTACAACATTTCCGTAGAGGCAGCACAGGTTGAACAATCGATCCGCATTCACCGTCTGGGGGTCGAGCCCGTATACCATCATGACTGCGCCTTGCTGCGGGGGACCGCCCTGCGCCAGCAGGGGACACTTTAATAATCATAATATAAAATGTGTTAGCACCCTACCCTTAACTTTAGGTTATATTTTATTTTCAAAAAAATAAGTCTATTATTAGTATTATTAGTAAAATATTAGTGCTTAAAAATTTACATCAAGGTTAAATCTTAGCTACTTTGACCTTGGTTTGACGTAATTCAAATACATTGAAAAAATATGTCAAAAACTATAAAGGCCGAATTATTTGAACCAGTGATTCTCAAAGCGTCGATATTGAACTGCAAGGGGTTGACGTCGAAATAATTGAGGATGACGTCGAAATAATTGAGGATGACGTCGAAATAATTGAGGATGCATTCTCTCATGCACTAAATGGAGGTCTACGAGAAAGTATCCTATTTAGGCAGACTATCACCAAAAATTGACCATCGTCTGCTAAGCTACATAAAACAAGATATATCGCCAATTGGTCCTATGAAACAAAAAGTTTTGGGACCTTTGATTTAAACTATTAAAATTTTATTTAAATCTATCTTTCGTTAGAAAAAAACTTTTATGGGTCGCGGTGAACATGTAAGTCAATCCCGTGCTAAACCTAGAGATCTGTCAAGGAACACTGCAAAGCTTTGATTCCGTTCGTTTGTGGTCAAGTAGGACAAACCAGGGGGATGCCTGCCCTTAATAAAAGGTGTTAGTCTAGATAAAATGCAATTTTTATCACGAAAAAGGCATGCGTTTGATAACCACGAGTTTGTTGTGGTCTACAGTGAGGCAAACCTGGCTAAGATGCCGAGCTTCACTAAACCCTTAAGATAAAAATATTATGTATTAACGTCAAGACGAAGAAGAAGACCGGTAGATTCTTTAATCACTTACTTCAGGATTCAGGAACCTTGTACCACTAGCTGAAGCCACGAATATAATTCAGTACTTTTGACATCCGAACGATCAATGGTCCACAATAGTCTTGGACCGAAAGGTGTGGAAATCATGGGAGGAGGCTTCTGCCCAGCAGTGGGATGATGTAAGCTAACAGTAACAGTAACTTTTGACATCCCGTTTTTGGTCATCAACTTTTGCAGCTATCTGTTCTACTTCAAAAACTCATCGCTGTCCATCCAATGTAAATCACCTCCAAGAGTTTGTATCCTAAACTGGTGCATACCTGATTCTGTGGTGGCATGGAGGGGTGGTGCATAGGAGGGGGAGGCACGAAGCCCTCGCCGCCATAACCTTCAGGACCGTACCCACGCCCGTCGCGCTGAAAAAAATTGTTTTATTAAGTCGAGAAGGATTAAAGGTCTCCACACACTAGAACCGATAAATTTAAGACCGTTACCGTCGTCGCCACTACTATTTTTACCATTATTTACAATTACTACAAATTGGCTCTAGGTAAATTATTGGGGGACGTTCTTTAAAGGTTTCCAGCCACTAGAGTGGATCAAAATTTGACTGTTACCATCTCGTCACATGCAAAAAAAAAATGTATAAATTACTACGAGTTGGCACTACACCGTTGTGTTCTAGGACCGAATCGACACAGGCAAGTAGGCACAGCACAGTATGC
This sequence comes from Protodeltote pygarga, assembly GCA_936450705.2. Lineage (NCBI taxonomy): Eukaryota > Metazoa > Arthropoda > Insecta > Lepidoptera > Noctuidae > Protodeltote > Protodeltote pygarga. Next base: position 1,323,207 of record OW388274.2, read on the forward strand.
GATGCGATGTTCCGGTCCGGAAACGCCGAAACGAATCCAAGGAAGTTTGAAATGCGAGTTTTCGCTTCGGAAATTTTTATCGTACAACTACCGACTAACTGGGCTATTTCAATATAATAAAAAAAAAGTGTTTGCTATCGAAACGATAAGAAGAAGCAGTGGGACACAGTACCTAGGCTAAAAAAAAACCGGATCGAAGAAACATCTAGATAGTTCCGATTTTCGTTCGGCTCAGCCAATCGTCAAAATCGCCCGGGTTTTACGAAATTGTGCGCGGGTTCGCAAGCGGCTTTCTACCCAGTCTAGTCAGTGCCGACACTTAGTCAACAGACATTAAAAGTCATTAATTAAAACTCAATTTCCACCTCTCCATTTCTCATGAACGATAAAAATAACCAGCACCAAAGTCGTCGTAATTAAAATTTATAATTGAAAGTAATTAATACCGAAACGAATCAATTTCGCAATGGATTCCTGACGATTGACCCGAAATTAATTCGGAATAATTTTTGATTACCAATGAAAGTTCATTTTTTGTTAATTAAATTTAATAATTGTTGCTATGGTTACTTAAAATGAGCTTAAATAATAATAATTACCGGATGATGTGGAGGTGGAGGACCGTGTCTATCCTTCATCATGCCGGGGGGCGGAGGCCCTCCGCTGCCATACTCCATATCTGTGGAAGAATGGTTCCATAATAAAAATTCTATAAAGCCCCATTGCTTTGACAGTAACACGCACTAAAATACATTTCCTGGTCTATTTAAAAAAAAATACACAGTTAACTAATTCCCCTCTTTTAACATATTACATTCTCAATAAGCTGAAACTCATAATAAAAAACAACAAAAAAATCCAAAGAATCAAATTCTTATTTTCTTTTTTCTAATAAAGAACAATTAGAGAAATTACATTCCAATACCGAGCTAATGCCAGGTACAGACTACAGACCAACCGAACGAATGATAATGAACGAACGTAAATCAATCGGTGTGGTCACATCACAACAGTGAACGCGAGCAATTATATTTGTTCGCTTTTGGCATGACGCGACAAAACTGCGAACGAGCGCCGCGGGCGTGTGTTATCAATCGACCAAAGAGGAAGAAGTGTCGTTCACTTTCATTCGGTTTCTCTATACGGCATAAGGAGCCCTAAATACCAATAACCGTTCGTTCACTCACATGAAACCCGTAACCAAAATAATCTTTGGACACACGTTTATGTACCTAATTATTATTAATAATATATTTGTCATTTTGATTAAGATCTATTTCAGACACGGTTCTATAGTTATAAAGCTGAAACCGTCGAACCTAAAAAAAATAAAAATAGACGGTTTTAGCTGATCAAAAGATAGGGTTTACTACATTGGGTTTAAAGAATTTATTTCTCATATGAACTTAATACTAGTTCGCTTACAATGAGATAGTGTTTAAATCTAAGTTAGGTATATAATTCAAGCCTCTAGAGAGTTGGGAGTGTTACAGTAAGCAGACATATATGTTTTTAATTTACTTTTGAAGACATTCATGTTGTCACACTCTTTTAAATCTTCAGGTAAGTTATTGAACAATTGTGCTCCTTCAAATAATATCGTTGTTTTGCCGCAATTAGTCCGTGGGGTTCTAAGTTGTAGTTTATTTTTCTTTCTCAAGTTGTGTGTTATTGTTCTTTTGTGTAGTTTTATATTCGATTGGATGGAGGTGTTGGTTATTTTTTTTACAAGAATGCATGTGTAGTACTTATATAGTTGTGTAATGTTCAGTAGTTTAGTTTTTTCGTATAGTGTTTCTGTTGGGGTTAGGTGATGGTAATGATATAATACTTTTATAATTTTGTTTTGTGTTCTTTGTAGTGTACTTAAGTTAGTTTTAGCGGCTGATCCCCATATTTCGATTAAATATTCAAGGTTTGATTTAACTAACGAGTTATATATAATAGTTCTTACTTTTTTTGGAATACAGTTTGCATTCGTGATGCTGAACTATAATTTAACCTTAATTAAATCCTACACTCAAGTTAAAAGTTCACTTTCTTAATAAAATTGTTTAATAGGAACAATGAGGTTTATAAGGAGACGAATATTCATCTTGAATGTAGGACTGAAACAAACTTAGTTTAGGATCACATTTAGTACCCCTCAAAATTTGCGCATTTCTTGAAAATCATATCTATAAGATATCAAATCAAATTAAAATTAATTATAGCCATCTTATAATATAGAGGCAGGAGGTGGTGGGACGAGCTCGACTCACATCTGAAGGATTGGTCCCAGATAGCATTAGGCAGAGACAAGTGGAAGGAGGAAAGGGAGGCCTTTGCCCTGCAGTGAGTAGAGCAGTAAAATAAATAAATCATAATATGAAACCCGCTACAGGCCGGCCACCATAACTAAGATACCGTGCTGTTTATAGATCAAAATCAAATCACCTGGACGGCTTCAACCAAGAAACCTTAAATACCAATATACCTTTAAAACTAAGAACAAAAATTCTTCACAAGTGCGTCAAGATGCTGTGACATTCTGCTATGAAACACACAAGTGCTGAACATGCGGGGTAGGTTTGAAATGAAAGTCTAGTGTTGGAAAATGTACTTTATTGTATAGGTGTTATGAATCACAATAGTTTGAGTATTGATACTAATGCTTATGACGTGGCTAAGAAAGTAGTAGCAAAAGAAGATCGAAGAATTCATGTAAGATATGTATTTAAAGTTAATGTTGTGCCCGATTTTAGATCTACTACAAATGCTTATTACTTTGTACAGATCCAAGCACACCAAGCTCCTAAAATCTGTCAAATTTCTTTAATAGATTTTAAACTTTCTCGCTAAAGCATTAGGTTCAAAATTGATTGGGAAATTGACAGTTTCAGCTAGCTTGATGACGTCTGAACGTTTGCGTCTCAACTTGGGATTCATATAACCAGAAAAGGAAAAAATCATTAAACTTGATAAAAGCAATCTTAGCAACGTCATCAAATGTGGAATAAATGTCAACAATATCAATATGAATATACTTAGTATAGATAAAATATTTTATAAGTTTCATAAATTATTATTTATTGTAAATCTATTGTATAATGGTAAAGATTATGATGAATCTAACATGTCTTTATAAATGTTTGTAATTTTAAAGTAGATTGTAATATAGATGTTTGTTCAGGAATTTAATTGTTCTATGTTAAATGTTTTTATAAAATTGTAACAAGGTATTAGAAAGGACATTGCTAGTGCTGGGAAGAAATTTGATAAAATGTTACAATTTTATAATAACATACATACAAGTCATTGAAGTAACAACATTAGTACTAATACAACATTTTAGTAACTAAAACATCCTTATTCGAAGATAAATGAACATTAATACGCCCTCGCCCCATTGATTCCAGATGATTTTTTTCATTCTCAATTTATACCAACGGTATACAAGATTGGCGCAATTCCCAATATTCTTCGAATAAGTGTGCTGGGGGGTTAGCCAAGTTGACTATCTACAATCGCTAACGAATAGAAAACGAAAGAAATGTATAGGATGACATTACCTTTGATCATAACGATAAAAGTCACATGACATAACGATAAAAGTAATGTCATCCTATACATTTTTTTCGTTTTCTTTAGCGATTGTAGATAGTCAACTTGGCTAAGTCCCCTTGTCTTATTTTCTACTTTTATAATCTGATGGCTAATGTTTTTAATTATTTCCATTAACTATTAAACTCTTTGTTAACCAACATTACCCATCAAGTACAAAAGTGAACAACATATCATGCAGTCGTCTACATAGACGACGGACGACTAAATAACATTCGTGTGAGTTCAACAGGAAGGTTAGCAGTTTTATACATCCAAACGGGTTTTAGGTTCAATCTGGGTCCATACACACCGTTCTGAGAGTGTTCACAGGAATGCTGGCTGTGTTGACTACAGGAATCTTCGCTACACGATCTGGTGGTACCTTGAGCCGTTGTCGACGCATCTGTCGATGAGTCGATGTATCAATCCAAATCTTTGAAGCTGCTGAATCTTTTAGAGTCAAGTATTTTAGAGTGGAAATAGGTTTCATATGTTTATTTCGTTTGTAATTTATATTTAAGTAAAAGTTTAAATTTTGATTTGAAAAAATTGCTATATTTTTTTATAGTGATTCTTTAACGCAAATTGTCATTCATATCAATAAATATTTGTGTTTATGTGCTCAAACAATTTGTCCCAATATTTCACAGTACTAAAAAGTTTTAAAATCACATTATTGCATTATATTTCAACAAAAAGGCCATTAAGGATATCTATAAACATTTTACGGAGAGCCATTACGCTTGTAATTGTTTAAAAGCCTCTGTTTTACGCGTGGTTGACGCATATAACCGAGGGGGTAATATAATAATATGTATTTTAATGTATACGTTAATGTCAAAGCGATGTTTGTTGATGAAGATGTCATGAGAAGTCAAAAAAGTATGTAAAGTATGTAAGCGCGAAAATTTGCTTATTATTTTTTGGTTGATCCAATTACGATTAAAAATGATGTAGTTTTTTTTTTGCAAGAATAACGTAAGTATTGAGTAGCAATTATGGATAATAACACCTTGTTTATGGTGTCGAGCACCTAAAAAAATTACCCTGACTTAAACTTTAATCGAAACTACAATAAATCAATCTTTTGTTGAATTGATGACATCAGGACATTTCCAGGTAATAAATGTGTGGAGATGAGATTGGCATAGGATCGAGGAAAGTGACAAAAGCAAAGAGAGGCCTATAGGTACTCAGCAGTGGTATATACAGGCTGTGGATGATGATGATGATGGTGATGTCAAGTAGTATGTATACATTTTAACAGTAGGCAATAAAGATTAATGACAGCAATGATAGAGAATATTCTTGTCAATTTCGAAGTCCATACTGGAACTTTTAAGCAAACTACCATATTTTTGGCACAATAAAAACACCATAAAAGCATTGAGCAGAAATATACAGGAATATTAAAGCAAACGGAATAATATATAACTCAAAATGGAATACTCTTTCGTGTATAATATTTTTCAATTCCAACAGTGCGACCATCATATTATTCACAGTAAAAATATGTTATAAAATAAATGATAAAAATAAAGTGATGGTGATGTCCTTCAAAAAGGTCAGGTGCGCAGTACTTGCAACCGGCGCGTGTGTATGACTTGATGTATGAACGTGGATGAGGCAAAAGGAGTATGTAAGAACCGTAGCAGATGGCGTTCTGTAGTTTCTGCCTACCCCCATGGGAAAAAGGCGTGAATTTATTTATGTATAAAAATAAGCACTAAATCACCATCATCCTCCTAGCCTTATTATTCCAAACTTTGTTAGGGCTAGCTTTTAATCTAACCAAAGCTGTATATCAGTTTTCTACGGAGAGACTGCCTATCTGACCTCTGCAACCCAAAGGGATACCGATATTTTAAAGATAGATCAGTTAATATAGTCTCAAACTTTCGCGAACACTCAACATAATGAAACAACTTTCCAACAAAAAAAAACGCGAATTATATCCGTTGGAAAGTTGTTTCATTAGATAGATCAGTTATCAGGATTTTATAAGGGTACTGAATCCCAATATCGACTGTTAATGATCTTCATGACAGCCGGCCAACGGCTCAACGTGCTTTCCGAAGCACGAAGCAGGTGATAATGAATTTCTAACGCACATAACTTCCGAAAAGTCATAGGTTTCGGGTTCGAATGTGAGTCCTCTGACTTTTCAGTCAACCGTCATACTACAAGGCTATCAATGCTTTTTATATGCAACTATGCAATACCTTTAAAAACCTTTCAATGTAAAAATAACCTTGGTAGAATAATTCGATCAATATTTAAGCAATTTGTGAACTGTAAATAGTTACAAGTCGTCGAATACTACTTCATGTCAATGTTGTACTATCGTCGTATAATTCTTTGTCATTTCTCAGTTTCCGGGGATCCAAATTACGAATGCTCATTTATGGAGTCCTTTGTTAAGAAAAAACTTCCGGAAATGTGGTCCCCTTCCGGACGCCGGAAGAACAACACCAACAAAGTTAAATTAGTTATTACGAAAGGTTTGCTATCGTCCGATGTGTATATCTCCGAAGTTTATCGACAGATCACTTTCCAGATCAAATCGATCACTTAAATCCATTATTCTCGGAGTAATTAGTGTACAAACATTTTAAAAAAACATACCCATCGAATTGAGAACCTTCTCCTTTTTGGACGTTAGTTAAAAAGAGATTTGACATAAAATATAACGGAGAATGAAAATCCAGAATAGTTAAGGCAATTTGAATCTTGATATAAAATTCAGCTACAGGCTGAAATAGTTAAAAGAACCGCTTACACTTTCTCAGCAACAAAATGGTGCAACAGAACCGAGTATATTCATGTTTACCATCACAGGTGTATAAAAAGTTGGGAGCGCTTCCCATCCATTTTTAAAGGGCAAACAGGCAGGTGTGAGGGGTAGAAACGTGCAGCGAAATACATCCCCTATTTTATTACGGGTTGCGTACTAACGGAAGATAAAGGGAATGAATGTCTCTTGTCTTCGAATGTTAGATTCGAAATGCAGAATTGAATTTTTTATCAATCCAGATTTCATTTGGATGTAAGATTTCTGTTTCAGAATTGCTGAATAATATATTTTTTACTTGAAATTCACGGCCTATTATTCCTAGATTTATTTTTTTGTGTGCGTGAAATTGTAGTGGAACGCCGTCTAGACGTTTTTGGTGTTTCAATATGTAGCTAAAATGTTGAAATAAAGTTTATTATTTCTGAAATACCTATAAGGTTTATATTTCGCAACGAAAATTGCTCATTTTTTAGTCTACTCTTTATTCATTTTGCAAATAATATTCGTGTATTTAATAAAGTTATCTATAATTTAATCAATGTTAATATATCAATTACCGTTTTCACAATATTTAAATAAATATGGAAAAAATTGTCATCGATTAAATTCAGTTTCTAAATGTTTACGTAGCATTGAAATGTTAAATATACATGAAATTATAAAATAAGTTAAGCTTTGTCAAGATTATAAGTTAGATTAAGTCCGTAGCGTAGTGAGATACATGCAATTAACCCCTATTACGTTTGATGCATCTTAAATTAATCTGGGGAGAACCGAGTAAGGCAAGGTAGAATAGCAAGCGGACAAATTTGAGAAGATCTCGATTAAGTAAAGCAAAACTCTGCCACAGTAGGAGAGACCTATGTGATGACCTAAATTGCCTCTAGTAGAAGCTTTTTGCTTGGCCTTATTAATATTATCAGCCTAAAGGGTCCCCACAGCTGAGCAAAGCTCTTCCTGTGGAGGTAATTCCGCTATTTTACCAAGTGTCCATTCTGACACCATGCTATTGCCATTGTGTCACTGCCCTTAAAAAAGTACTTGCGGAATACCATATGACGTAAAATAATGCCATTGTCATTACACTGCCACTCTATTAAGATCTATGTCGTTACGTGAATCGGGCCCCTGCTCTCTTTCTACTTCAGTCGGTCGACTGCAACGCTTAATTATACCGGAAAAATTCAACGCGTCCTGCCATCCACGTCTAAATCTGCCATGATGTCTTCTGCCATTTTGCTTGACCTTATGTGATATTAAGTGCCGTAGCTCACTAGCAGCATGGCACGATAAGGGATTTTAGTAAGCGCAAATGATTTGAGATCTTATTTTGTAATGTTTAGCGTTCATATTTCGGGATGCCACGGTATGCCACAATGTGCCGTAGGTTGCCAAAGCAGACTGTGACGTATCAATGTTAACAGTTATATGTATAAGATTCAAAATCATCTATAATACAAAAACTCCTTGCTGTGCCGAGCCGTCAGTGGGCGCCGGAACTAACAAATTATATTAGTCTAATGGGACCTTAATTCTTGAAGAAGAAACCATATTTATTTAAATAATTTTTGTGTTTAAATCACGCGTATTAGTGTGTAAGTATACAAAAGTTATACCTACAAACCCTGAAGTGTACGTTCGTATAACGTTCCTACGCAAGAAAATCATTGAGGGCTCGCTTACTCGCTACGAACGGTGCTGCGAGTTTATGAATTATTTAGCTAGCAACACCGCGCACCGGTGTACGTCATTCGCAGCCAGGGTTGCCACTTATTGATTTTGTGCATTTCATTGTAAGGTGTAATGACAGTTAGGTAACTTAGAATGTTACTTAACATACTTAAAGTAAATGCAGGTATTTTCTGAGAGTTGTATAGAAAAGTAACATTGTACATTAATGTCTTACGTTTTCACAATAACTGTTCATAATAAAACAATTTTTTGACCATATTAATTATCGTGTGTAATAGTGTATATGTTACAGTCAAAACCCTTAACCGGTCAAAACTACTTTTGTCTGGCAAAATCAGTCAAAAGTACTTTTGACCATAGGCTTTCGTCAATAGTACTTTTGACTGAAATAACAGTCAAAAATGCTATTGCCCAATGAAGCTGGTCAAAAGTACTTTTGACCAACTGATTCCGTCAAAAGTAGTTTTGACTGGTCGTGTCAGTCAGTCGTGTCAGTCGGTTATTTTATCATACAAAGTCAATTCTAAAAATAATTGAGCAGTCCAATAACTGAATGAGCGGTAAAAATGATGGAATGAGCAGTTCGATAAATAGTTCGGCAGATTACAATTCTGTGTATGGACTTTAGTTAGGGCACCCCGAATCGGACAGGTTAGGTTAGAAGGGGATGGCGGGGTCGTGTGAGCGAGCGAAGCGAGCGAATAGACCTCGCCTTCCCCTTCGTTGTTATTTTTTTTAAAACCACCCAGAAGTAGGAGCCCCGCGAAGCGGGGCTCCGTCAATTATATGATAAAGATTATTTTTATTATTTTATTTATTTAGATTATTAGCAAATAAAATCAATTTTATAGCTTACCAAAATTATCGTTTAAGTGATAGCCTATCACAAAAACTATTTTACCACACGTAACTGCTCATTCAATATTTTGTACTGCCTCTTTAAATGAGTGTCCTTTAATTTCCACTCCTAACGATTAAAAGTAATTTTGACTGACTATCTAGCGGTTAAAAGTAGTTTTGACCAGGAGCGTCAGTCAAATCCACTTTTGACCGCAAATTTACAGTTAAAAGCACTATTAACCAATGATTTACCGGCAAAACTACTATTGACCAACCTGTGCAGTCAAAAGTACTTTTGCCTGATTTTGCCAGTCAAAAGTACTTTTGACCGGCTAAGAGTTTTGACTGCAACATATACATTTTGAAAAAACCATTGATACTGGTTGGATTCGAACCACGAAGTAATTTGCTTCATGATTCGAACGCACGATCTTCGACGTACCGTGTGTCGACACCAAAGATATTGGATGATTGGATCGACACGCTCTGACTGCTAAGCCACAATATCGCACCAGAATTATTTGACCAGTAGAAATTTCAAACTTTTCTCTATGCCTAGGGCGTCTGGTAATCTGGTAGAGCGTCAAAACGGTACGTCAAAGATCGTGGGATCGAATCCGACCCGTATCAGTATTTTTTTAAATCATCATCTTCCTGCCCTTTTCCCAATTTATTTGAGGTCGGCGCAGTATGTCCTCTTTCTCCAAATATCTCTATCGCCCGTCATCTCAGTAGTCACTTCCTTTCTTGCCATATCATCCTTCACACAATCCATCCATCTCTTCAGTATTTTTTTAAATATTTCTTATTAAATACTTAATTATATTTAATTAATAACCCTTGAATATTGTTAAGTGGACAGAATACAAAGACGTTGAAAGTGCACAAGTGGGCGTTAGACGCAATTAGTTAGTATTTTACCCAGACATCGTGGGCGAGGATAATGTTCAAGAGCTCTTTAATATAAATACGCCCGTTGTTGCCTGCGACTTTGTTCGCGTGAACCCACCTTTATCACCTAGGGGTATAAAAATAGCCTACGACCTGTACTCAGACCTACCAAATAACCATTTCCCTCTTATAGGGGTTGAATTAAAAAAATACCTGAAATCAGTTTCTACTGTTTTTATTGTTGATATATTCAACAGAAATAGACACTCCTGTGAAGTTTCGAATAAAATAGTCTAACTAATCTTGTTTCCCAAACGAACTATTATAATTATACGAATTATTTACGAATATAAATATAACGAATATTAGAATTACGACTATTCATAAGTGCCTAATGGTCTACATGAATAAAAATATTTTTGATTTTGATTTTGAACTTTTACCCCTTTCGGACCTCTTAGAGGGTGAATTTTGAAAATTTTTTCTTAGTGCACCCCTAGACCTCATAAGAAACCTACATGCGAAATTTGGAATCTCTAGACCCAGCGGTTTGGGCTGTACGTTGGTAAGTCAGTCAGTCAGTTTCTTCTTTCATATATTTAGATAAAGACAGATCATAGACTTTTGTTTTTTTCTGAAGGCAATGTCTAACTTCCTACCGGTGTCAGTGATTCCTGATGGCTATAACCAGACCAGGGTTTATTACTGATTTTTAAAAAAAGCAGTGATGGCCTAGTGGTATAACCGTTGGACTGCCTAGTCATCATCTGACTAGCCTTTTCCCAACTATGTTGGGGTCGGCTTCCAGTCTTACCGGATGCAGCTGAATACCAGTGTTTTACATGGAGCGACTGCCTATCAGACCTCCACAACCCAGGTACTGGGTTGCACGATACCCCTTGGTAAGACTGGTTGTCAGACTTTCGGGCTTCTGACTACCCGTAACGACTGTCAAAGATCTACAATTGACAGCCGGGGCCAACAGCTTAACGTGCTATCCGAGGCACGGAGAATGATAATTAATTTATAAACGTTGGACTGCCTAGTGAAAGGCCGAAACCCAGGCACGCATCTCTGACTTTTGAGATTCAAGTGCGTATTAAAAATTAATAATCACTTGCTAAAACGGTGAAGGGAAACATTGTGAGGGAACCAGCACAGTTTATTAGCTGACGCGAAAGTTAAGCCCAATCTTCGACGCTGGATTCATTAAGCAAACTAGCAGAAACGCTAATAAACGCTAGTTCCATCTAATTTTATGCACACAGCCATGTTAAACACTTAACTTCAATAGTAGCTAGCAACACTATAACATTTAAATTTTATCGCCTTGCAACCCTGGCGTTATTGCAATTTCCAGCGGTAAGTACGTAGCAAATAGTGGTGGTGCAGTGGTTAAGGACCCGTTTTGCGAGCACGTGGGTGTGGAGTCGGTTCTGGCATATATTGATGTGACTTTATCTATTTGTACTTTCTTAATTAATGAAGACACCATTGACTAACGGTAGAAGAAAATAGTGTAAGGAAACCTGGACTTAAAAGTCTGAAATCGCCAACACGCAGTGAGCTAGCGAGGTGATTAATACTCGATCCTTATCTGTGTGAGTCCCACTGCAGTGTCCCAATCCGCTTGTCCCAGTGTGTCTCACACACAGTTATTTCAAACTTATTACAACAGTTATTAGGGACAGTTACACAGTTATTTCAAACTTATTACAATCATTCATCACAAATAAGATCACAATCATGGAAATCAAAAGGACTACAGCATTACGACACGCTCATAAATATGATATTCAATATTCATTCATAAACTTTACATATTAAAATCTCCAACGCCATCCCAATACCCTTTTAATCTCAAAAAAGTAGGGTTTTGAATTCAATTTCCTCGCTCGTCGGATTGCGCGCCATTTTGTGAATCGTTTTAAACAAATTTCGCTTTTATTCAAACCGAATGCCTCATTTGGTCACGTGTGATCCAGCCATCTTTTATGCATGAAATTTTTCAATTCTGTGCAAATTTTTATGGGATTCAGCAAAGGTTTTACGATGTTTTTTTTATAGTTGTTGAAGATTAACTCATTTGCTGTTGTTCCATCTTTTTTTTAGGTAAATTGTGAACACGAAATATATTCTTCGTTTTATATTTTAGTTTTTTTTCTGAGATGTGAAGTTCGCATGTAATAAAAGTTACTTATAAACTTTTTTGTTATCAAAATTAAAGCTGTGTACCAAATATCAGCTCAATCTGTCAACAGGAAGGGGGTGAAATATCGATTACTAAATTTGAATCAAATAATAAACAGGTCAAGCTAAATAAAACCGTTTAAAAAGGGGTAATAGGCAGGTTTAGTACCTATAAAACAGTACCGTGGCTAAATGACTGACAGACAACACACAGCCTAAACCGGCGAAGACTAGACATCTTGACATTTGGAAAAATATATTCCTTGAGTTAGGTGAATTAAAGAAGGATTTTTGGATTCCCTAAGCGGGTGAAAAAGAGTATTATTCAAAGTACATTCGATAAACCTACTAGACTAGACGCCTACGTGGCTGGAGTCTAGCCACGTAGGCGTATGATTAACAAAGAATTCTATTTAATTAAGTAAATGGTGATGGGGAGGAATTCTTTGACGCTTTCGCGTGACTTTTGTATAATTCTTAATTGTAAATATAAGTTTTAATATTATTTAGTTTATTGATATTTGTACATATTATTATATTATTGTATCTTCTGTATTAAATAAAATATTAAGTAAATTGTAGAAGTTTTAAAACTTTCGCGAAAATTCAAAATAGTCATTATTGAACTAACCAATGCAACTTGACCGAAACGTCGAGGTTAGTTCAATAATGACTATTTTGAATTATCTGTACGCGAATCGACCCGAAATAATATTTAAAACATAAGTAAATTGTAGTAAAATCTTCAAAACCATTTTCAAACATATTTAAAATAAAATAACATTAACATAGACTCACGCCTGTATTCCCCAGAGGGGGTAGGCAGAGGTGTGTGCAGTACACCCACTTTTTACCGGTTATGTTATAAGTTCCATGTGCCTTCGTGCCTCGGAAAGCATGTTTTAACGTTGAAAAACGCCATTGGCCCCGGTTGTCATGAAGATCTTTGACAGTCGATATGAGTAAGTAGATACTCTCATAAAATCCTGACAACTTATCTAATTATACAATGTCATATCTATTTGGGTTGCAGGCGTCAGATAGGCAGTCGCTCCGTGAAAAACTGATCCCTGATGATCGGATGCATCTGGTAAGATTAGAAGCTGACTCCAACAAAGTTTGGGAATAATAAGATTAGGAGGATGATTATAAGTCCCATGTAATAGGGGGCGAGCCTATTGTCATTAACCGGACACAAGACTCCTTGCTGCTACTGAAAATTTCCTGATGAAAAAACCCAATAACGATTTGTCCGACCCGGTAATCGAACCCAGAATCTCGAGCTCAGCAGTCGCGCTTGCTACCACAAGACCAACAAGGCAGTAGTCATCATTTTTTTAAATTAAAAAGTAAACAAAAACACATTTAAAACCAAACATCGCGAAGACCTTTCATGTGTTTCGTAAAATTCGTGACCAAAACACGAATATATTAAGATAAGCATACAAAACTCATGAATTTCACAGTTTCAGCACTTTCAGTTGCATGTTAGCACTATAATATTTTGTCAACATTTCATGCATTTCTTGTTAAACATTGTTTCTTCTTGTAAAATATATTTTACAAAGCTAAAATATTGTTGAAAGATTAAAAGTTTGAGTTAACTGTTTTATAGTACGTAGGTAATAAGTAAAGTAAAATAATATGAATATTTAATAAGAAATTTAAAAAAACAACTGATAGTGGAATTCGAACTCACGATTTTCGGCGTACCGTGCCGAGCATGTAAAAATTTAAAAAAAAATCAAAAGCTATTCGAAGCTGCTTATTCTCTCCTGCACCCCTCATTATATCAAACCATAGCAACCGTACGCAAACACGCAATCCGCTATCTTTTTTCCCACTAAGCCTCTAAAATGACAAACTATCATTTGAAAGTTATAAAGTTCTATTATTAGATGTCTGAGAAATAAAATGGCGCGTGCAAGGAGTCGATTGTATTTCGAGGTCAAAGTTGTAATTCTATCAAATTATGTCAGTACACAATCAATGCCTTTAAATTGTATGTTAATTAAATTTGTATCTATTTATAGTCTGAATGCGTGATTCCAGAAATAGTAGTCTTGAGCTTTCATTGAATATTATTATAGGCAAATATTTAAGGATTGTCTTTGTGACAAATTACTGAGCATTACTGAGGGTTAGAGGGTTACTCTTGGACTATTTTTCCTGTCAGGTCTTCTTATTCTAATTATTGATCATCAAAAATATGATTAATCTAATGATATGAGTTCATATACTATCTTTGTCTATACTGTGATTGGATTCGTAGTTCAATAGTCCCATAAAAGGGGGATACACCCACTCTTTCTAATGCACGCCATCCCTTGTGTGAATGGATCGAAACGAAATCAAGAAAGAAATGAACAGTTGTATATAATGTTACGGGTAATGCTAGAAGATGGAGCAAAACTTGGTTTACCCAGGTTAACTTAGTTTAGACCTAGGTGAGCATGAGTAAACCCCGAATTAAAATTTATTTTACTTATTATTCGGAGTTTACCCAAGAAGCTTTGGTAATACTAAGTCAACCCGGGTAAACCTAGGTTTACACTACCTTCTAGCATTACCCGAAATATATAGACTAATTAGACTAGCCGTGATGAGAGAGATGAGCCGAGAGAGTAAGCATTTGATAAAAGACCTATCTGGCGTTAAATGGTATTGGGATCAATGCAAACACTTCTCGGCGAGCGAATAGCGGACAGAGCGGTGGTATCAAATAAATAAAAAAATAGCCTGGTGAATAGAAAAACAAAAGAAAAAACGCCTTTCTCGGCCCATGAAAGGACACTTCATCAAAATAAATTTACTTTAACACTCCTGCATCTATCAACAAATCTGAATTCGCATTTTGAACATCCAAAATGGCCGTTAAGAACTTTTTCCCGAACATTCTAGAAACTACGACAATCTAGTCAAAAGTTGGCCGATTTGCGAAACTTCACAGCTCAGTTGAATTCGCTGCTGGTAAATAGTTAGAAAACTTGTGCTTTTCGCATGGTTTTTGGAGATATGGTAATGTTATGAGGTGGAGAGAGGTACATAAATATGTATCTTGAGAAGTCGGGTTTGCATTCTGCATCTTGCGGCGCGCATCGGTAAATTTTTCGACCAGATGCAAGGCGGTCTTATTGCTTGGTGAAGCGAGGTATCTATTCTGATATTTCACACTGAAAACGTTCGAGAATTTCACTACATATCTAAGGCTTAATCCATGTGGAATTATTGGGGATTAATCGGACACTTCCCGCATAAGAGCTCAATGATTAAGGCCGACTCAGTTTCCAAGTAATCAGATATCGCTTGAACCTGCATGTGTGTAAAATTTTATACAATGTAGTTTTTTACAATATAAGGCAAGATATGGCTGCCAAGAATGACGCTGAAATATATATTGAGAAAGGATTTTAGGAAATACAAACTCTACGTTTTGAGTAGTTCATATAAGTGTATGTTCATATAAAAAAATGAAAGAATTAGATTGAGAAGAAGACTGTGGTTTTCAACTTAAATGATGTTTGTTTAGTCAAGTCGCTAACTTGAAAGAATTACTCGTGACATAACCGCTCACATTATTAACTTGGATATTTAGATAATATTATTTAATTACTTTTTGTGTTTTATTTATTTTGTCGTGTGGTATGCGTAGTAGACTTTATTAATGTATAACTTAATTATATACAAAAGAAAAATGATATAACTAAAAGTTTGTCGCATAAAAATAGAATATAGGTAAACCTAAGCTTATTCCTATCTAACCAATTTTAGACATGTTTCATTCACACCATAATTAGGTTTTAAATTGGAATTCTGAAAAAAAAATTGCAAGAAATACAAGTGCCGCTAAAAAGTTTCACGACCACGCTGTGGCAAACCTAGATACGTAACCGTTCCGTGGCAAGTTATTTAGATTTTTTGTAGCAAAATATTTCTAAAATTACGCGTAGGTATCACTAAACATAGCTGACCGGCAAGTTCAAAGTTCCGGCAAACATCTTGACAATTATTTAGCAGTCAATTTTTAGGTCTCTTTGGTGGACTATAAAGGTAATTTCTACCGCGCGGATTGGTCGGACGGTCGTGACCCTTTGCGAACTTCCTCCCACTACACCGCTTTTTGTGCAAGATGATTGCCGATATTTGTTTGGCCGTTACCCGTCGCGTCGCGGACCTAGATACGTTATCAATCCTTGGCTACTAGATTTACGTTTAAGGGGCGGAGATTTGCTAATCTGCTATATCACATGCACATTGTAGATATAAAATCAATGAATATAGTTATGAAAAATCGAAACAAACCAATTGAAGTAGAACAACATTACAACGCTTTAGCAAAAATTTTAGCTTGATCCAAACATGTGTTTTTAAATAAAAATGGCATAAAATAAAAATTCATTTCAAAGCTAATTTGAAATTTAAAAACATGTTTTGATCAAGCTGACATTTTTGCCGAAACCTTGTTCTTCTTCATTGATTTATTTAGATTTCTCCTATATTCATTGATTTTTAACTTCAATCAATTTCAATGAGCGAGCGAGATAGCAGATTAGCGCGAAAAGACGCCTTAATACTCGTACGTGGTGTATCTGTGGTCGTCATCGTTCTGTGGTGTGTAGTGTGGTACTCACTATAAGGTTGTGGTCGACCGCCGGTGTATTGTGGCGATTGTAGGAGCGGTGCACTTCTCTGCACTGGTAGTACGTCTTCCGACACTGAAACAACGGAGATTTTGTTTATTAATTTGTGGAAATAGAAGCACGACATTGACAGGAATTATGCAATAAGAAGTCTATGAATTAATTAATTTCTATATCTTGTTTTTTTTATTGTTTATTTTATGTTATCATTATTTTAACTTAAACGGTTAAGTACATCTGATCGGCCAGGAAAGCAATATATTATGTAATTATAATTTTTGATCTGTTTCCAACGTCCGCTGTAAGGCTGCGTTTTCTCCAGGGATTGCGAGGATGAAAAGCGGTGATCGAGAAAAAATCCACCAATAGGAGAGCTGCGCAGTATAAGGCTGGGAAAATGAAGCAATCTGATTGGTAGGTATCGAACACATTCCTCGCTACGCATGGACACGCACAGCCTTTTTTTCCCGCCATAACAAACAAGAGACAAAGTGAAGTTGTGATTGCCATCGCAACAGAAGAGAATTGCAATCAAGTTAATGACTGACGTTGCCTAGCAACACAGAAGTTTTAATTTTAATTGAGTCTACAAATTAACAGCTGAAAGGGTAAGGCTAAGTCGTATGTAACTGTCACATTTCCAAGGTACTACTTAAAATTAAATTTACCATAACATCAAGAGAAACGTTTAACAAGAAATCATGCTTCAAAAACGCAATTATGAATAGTTAATCTTGCGTGTCTAAGATTTCAAACGAGTGGGACAGTAGACGGCAATTTACTTCCAGAAGAACGTCAAGAACATTGCCAAAACAAAAACTAATCAAGCAATGACATGGAACTATAAATAAAACAACTAAATCAACTATTGTGAGATCTTACTGCATATAACTCACTTGTAACCTGAAGTGAAACATGAATCCTGACATATAAGTTCACGCTCAATCTATCACTAGGGACAGTCCAAATTGCCCGACTAATTGATACCCAATTAGTAGCTCTGTTATACAAGGTGTACACCACGGGACAAGCCCGACTGTCCGTCCGTGCGTCCATTAGGTACTGTAGTATGGAGGTAATAACTAATTCAGAGTAGGAATCGATACGGCCTATGTTTGGAAGGCCTTCGATGTCACAGGCAGGTTGTTGGAGAAGGTTAGGAGTTTTAGACCTAAGTGTATTAGGCCAGGTTGAATGCGCAAGCTAAAGCCGTTTTTCTCACAGGTTCGTCGAGAAACACCGTGTGGGTTTTTAGTCTGTGCGAGTCGGACATAACCACATCGCCAGCACTTGGTGTTGGAGTACTCATAAATAGTTTCCATACGACAAAAAAAAAGGTATGTTATCTTCATCATTGGTTTTTGCGTCTAATAAAGACATCTAAACCGTTAACGGCGTTAACAAATTGACATTCATCATTGACAAACACTGGAGCAGTATTGACAAAGACTGTGGCAGTATTGACAAACATTTGGGCAATATTAACAAACACTTGAGCAATATTGACAAACACTTGGGCAGAATTAACGAACACTGAGGCATTATTGATAAACACTGTGGCAGTATTGTCAAACACTTGGGCAGTATTGACGAACACTATGCCAGTATTGACAAACACTTGGGCAGTATTGACAAACACCGTGGCAGTATAGATAAACACTGTAGCAGTATTGATAAACACTTGGGCAGTATTGATAAAAACTTGGGCAGTATTGAGAAACACTTGGGCAGTATTGACAAATTCAAGGGTATCACAAATACAGATAGGTAACTCTAGATTGACATAGTAATCCTTGTTTTATTTCTCTACATAGTGGCAATTTCTGCATCAAATACATGTTGCATATTACATGTGGAACATTTCCAAGGAATTGGTCTCTATGTAAAGTTTGTCTATGTTTTTGTTATTTTTCAAACTGAACCCTTTCCCGCAAACTTTTCCCATTTAAATGTATAAAAAAGTTTTATGATTGCACATCAATATCAGGGTTGGTGCAGACTGTCGACTTTTAGTCGCACGATTCTTTTTTCTCTAACTTGCATTACAATCTTAGTAACCTTTTTAACGATTACTATGTAACATGTTTATGAACCGTTTTGTGCCGCGGCAGTATGAATTTCTAAAACCTACTATTTCTAACCTTATACATAGGCATATTGTCGATAATCTGTAAGAGATTAGGCTCAAAGTAGATGTGAGACAATTAGTATATAGGCAAATTTGCGACATCAGGTGAAATCAGGTCGTCCAGGTATTATATTTCAATAGATAGAATAATAAAGATGTAGAAGTGTTAGCGTCGCTCGGACGCAGCGCAAGACAAGACTACAGTATAATAAACATACAGTACGGAAACTACGTACAAACGCTCGAAACGGCACACTCACTAACAAAAACAAAAGTATCTCGTCTACTTTGAGCCTAATAAAAAAGGGTGATTCTTAAAATTAACTTAAAAAAAAAGAAAAAAATACAAACTAACACTCACCATGGTTATGGGACGTGTCCGTAGTCGTCCATCCACATCCCACACCAAGCCTTCCCTGCACATATAAAGACGAACACACTCTTTATTTCTTTTTTTTAATAACTCAACAAAACTCTATGGTCACCACGCGTAGCGTTAACGGTGCATGCCAATTATTAAAAAAAAGCTACAAAAAAATAAACATAAGAAAAAATAAGATTCTTTTTTTGAAAGTTTTTGACGATTTGTATATCGTGAGAGACAAATGTGTCTGTGTCTTTGATTCTTTGTTTGTCTGTTGGTGAACTAATCAAACGATATACAGTAATATTTAATAAATCATATTTTTTTCAGAGTGTGTTTGTCATTAGTTTTATATGTGCATGAAAGATTATTAATATAATAACATTATAACAATAAAATGAGGTACAGTCGAAGTGAAGTTGACCGCTATACACCGACGACTTTTTGTCGCGCGACTTTTTTGAAGATGCAGTCGCACGGCTCTGTTAAACAGGTTACAGTCGCTCATGTTAGCAAAAGTTTAATAGCAGATTTGTACTAAAATGTATCTAAATGATATGTCTGAAAGCTGAAAGAGGTAGCTGAAAAGAATTAAAAAGTGTGATGATATCTAATCTGCAATTAAACTTTCAAAATTAATAAAACCACTTAAAACATGCGATTTATTAGAACTTTTGCGATTATTCGATTGTTATGCGATTTTTTTGTCGTATTATTCCGCGATTTTTAGCGGTCAACTTGGGATTGGTGTACTTATGTATGTTAAAAGTATATTAACGGTATAGTGAATGCATAAGAACTATTTGTAATCTAATTAAATATAATGTAGTACTTCATAACATATATAGTTTTCTGTTCCAAGGCATAAAAAAAAACTAAAATCTTTTTTTATCTTTTTTTTTAAATATTATTTGCTAGAATGCACAAATAACCTGAGAACTATATATCTTACGAAATGCATATATTTAGGTAAAGCTATTTAGTGTTATAAGGTTCAAATACATTAAAATGTAAATTTTCAAACATAACTTAACCTACTTTGTTATTAGATTATTCTCATGAAATCCATCAAAACCGATACCCCAAAACTTTACGATGAAGCCAAAAACCAACCAAGAAGGTAATTTATTTAATAACCCTCCTTTTTTGGCTTCGCCGCAGTCGGGTAAAAACATTAAGATTCTTAGGAGAATGACCCTACGTCAATATTTAATAATCAATCTAAAAATAAACCTTTTCATTGTGATCAAACGCTAGCAAAATACTAGTCCTACTGAAAACGTTCAAAAATAACAAAATAAGGCTGAAAATAGACTATAGACATTCATCTGCCTAGCCTTTTCCCAACTATGTTGGGGTCGGCTTCCAGTCTTACCGGATGCAGCTGAATACCAGTGTTTTACATGGAGCGACTGCCTATCAGACCTCCACAACCCAGATACTGGGTTACACGATACCCCTTGGTAAGACTATAGACATTGACATCTATAAAAATGTGAACATGAAAATTTTAACCGACGGCGTTCGTTGACAAGATTTTCTTGCGTCAAGTCGATAGTCTGAATTTAGCCTTATTTTGTTTGACTGAGCAATCTTAATATTGCGTTGTTAGTTTCAATTGTTAACTGCGACACTTCTTGTTAACTCAACTGTATCTAAATGTATATACGTACCAGTTCAAACGATGGCCATATGTAGTATGTAGTTTCCTGTAGAATATTAATCTGTATTGTGTAGTATTATGACAATTTTATCAGAAAATGTGCTGCAATTCCATACAGCTGCGTTATCATTTTATTTCAACTTTAAAATAAATAAAATTAGATGGAAAATAAAAACTAATTAGATTTTTCTGATAAAATTCCACAAAATGTGAAGTGTATAACATGTTCCTGCAAATTAATTTAGAAAAAAAAATATATCCAGTAAAACCATTTAGAAATAGTTATGTAATTTAAATTATTAAAAGTAACAAAAAAAAAACTCCTACTAAAAATTTACATTTTTACAGTTTTTATTAGAATGATGTACCTAAATAAAAATAAAACCGATTAATATTTGTAACTATTTTGATCGACACGAAAGAAACGCTTTAGTCTGCAAAGTTTATATATCCTATGTAGATAGAAAAAAAAACTTATACGAAAAATAAATAAGTA
Organism: Protodeltote pygarga; assembly: GCA_936450705.2. Lineage (NCBI taxonomy): Eukaryota > Metazoa > Arthropoda > Insecta > Lepidoptera > Noctuidae > Protodeltote > Protodeltote pygarga. Next base: position 1,344,490 of record OW388274.2, read on the forward strand.
AAAAAAAAAGATTTCCAGCAGGATTCGGCCCCGCGACCTACTGGTTTAGGCCACTAACAACTCTGCCAATGCCGACTGAACTAAGTATTTGGGATTTTGTTCTTGTTATTACAATTCTACCATTCTACTACGTTCAACCGTATCGTCTGTGGTATTATTAGGTGTAATACAAATTTAAAAAAGATCCTATTTATCATCATCCTAGTTATTCCTAAACTTTGTTAGGATAGACTTCTAATCTACTAGAAGCAGCTTAAAAACGTACCTATGTTTTCCACGAAGCGACTGCCATCTGATCCCCCAAACCCAAAAGGATACGATATTTAAAAGTTAGATCAGTTATTTTTTTGTGAATTTTTTACATGTTATAGCACATGATAGCTTATTAAATATAATTATTTAATAAGAAAATTTGAATTTGACGCCTTAGGCGTGTAAAAGAGATTTGAAATTTCGACTGGTGCCGAGGGGATACGGTGGCTCAGCGGTTAGAGCGTCGACACGGTACGTCGAAGATCGTGGGTTCGAATCCCATCCGTATCAGTTGTTTTTTCAAATTTTCTTATTAAATAATTATGTTAGATCAGTTGTCAGGATTTTATGAGGGTATGTCGAGGGTAGGTCAAAGACCTTTTGGCAGCCGGGGCCAACGCTTAACGTGCTTTCCGAAGCACGGAGCAGATATGATGATTAATTACTTACACATTTATCTTACGAAAAGTCAGAAGTGCATGCCTTGGGGTCGAAGCTGAGACCTCTGACTTGTCAGTCTACGGTCATATCATACTGCTAGGCTAACACTATTTCAAGAATCAATTCAACTTCTCACGTAAAATACGGATCGATTCGACCCCAAAGAGCTAGTAACAAGAACTCTTAACCCTTAAGCCTCGGTATTCGGCATTTCCTACCCCAAGATGAGTTGACGCCGCTATTTGTACCCTAACCCTTCATGTCCTATCAATCGAACACGGTCGAAGTCGAAAAAGAGTGGTCGCTTATACCAATGCTATTTTATCCCTTATTGATACTTAGATAGATTTTGTGCCTTGTGGTTTCCGGCCTAAGAATAGAACCACCCCTACACGTCCCGCGGGTGTCGTAAGAAGCAACAAAGGGAAAGATCCGGAGGATAGGCAGCAGCATCCTTCTGTGTAACAGCAATCATCTGCTACTGCGATCGACAACCCGCTTGCCCAGTGCAGTGTGGCGATTTTGAAAAATACTTCCAATGAGCGCATAACATAAGTGATGCGTATGAGAAGAGGCCTTTGTCCAGCAGTGGACTGATACAGGCTGTATAAGAAGGTAGTTCTAATTTTTCACAATAAAATGTATCACATGATCTCAACCTGCGACCTGCTAAGTAAAGCCCCCAATCGCTCCACCACTAAGCTATTCGTGATCCCACCCGTGTTATATTTCATTAAAAAATACCATAGGTGTAGACGTCTGCTACCATTTTGGATTCAAATTACTCGTAAAATATGAAACTATCGTACTATATCAATAAAACCTAACAGATATAATAAAACAAATTGACAAGATACCAAGAAATATCTGGTAACAAGAAGATTGGTAATGGATACAAAAAAAGTCTACGAAAATATGATACTCAATTTTTTTGGTGTCTCTACTGACCCCATTTTATTGATACATTGTAACCTAGCGCTGATTTAGGAGACAAATGTGTATCCTTCGCAAAAAAATTGAGTTCCTATAATCGCGCAAATTACAACGATCTTCGTGAACCGGGATACAAACATATCACTTTCTAATAAGCCTTTGGGAATACAATCTATACTTCTATACTAATTTTTTTTAGTTTGTGAGGTTGTAGGGGATAATCTCTGGATCTACTGAACTGATTTTGAAAAAATCAGATTTTGTGAATCAGCTTATATCATGGTTAACTGATGTAATAAATTTTGCAAAAAATACTAGAAAACATAATTTAAAAAATGATATTTTAACATTTCAATAGTGAGACCTGCTCACGCTCCGCACAAGGCAATGTTTTTGACGTTATCACTCTATATTTTCTTATATACTCTAAGATTGTACATAACAATGTACAATATAATTCATTAGCAATTTGTGTGACTTCCAGACCTAAGCTAACACGTGAGAAAATTATCACAACATTCAAATGTACAAGATAACACAACTGCGAAAACATGATTTCCCTATGGGTTATCAGATCGAATCCCGGCCGATTGAACTGGCTTTGAGAATGAGCATATTGAGCAGGGGTTAACAATACTATATACCTATTAAGATACATGTATTTTAAGTGCAATGTATAACCTCAGGTTCGAACCTAAAGTAGGCGCCGGAAGAGCGGGGGTGATGCTAGCTACTTTTCACAAGTTATGTGCGTTTTATAAACTGCCTCGTTGGACTAGTGGTAACAAGCGCGACTACAACATGGGGTCTTAGGTTCGGTCCCCGGATCAGGCAAAGTGTTATTGGGTTTTTTATTAGGACATTCTCAGCACGGAGTTTGGGATTGTGCCCGGTTAATAGCAATAGGCTCGCCTCCTATTACATGGGACATATAACAAAGCCTGCGAAACGTGGGTGTACTGCATACATCTCTGCCTAGCCCTTCTGGGAAAAACAGGCTTAAGTTTATGATATTATGTTACGAGTATGTACAAACTAACTATTACTCGCGCCGTGCGTGCCTCAGGAAGCACGTAAAAGCCGTCGGTCCTGTGCCTGATCTCTCTGGTCTTGTCGGATTAATAAAAAAGGGGATAACGTTAAGCACATACTTGTATTATTAGGTATTATGTTAGGTTATTAGGTATTTATAAACGAACATGTTTACTCGCTATAAATGTTTAAGTACATTCAAACGAACAAATTTATTAGAACTAGATTTTGCATTAATTTATTGCCTATTTGATTCAAATTTTGACACTATTGTTTTATAAATAGAAATTCTGTCTACCAACGTGCAACGCCTAGAGCATATAAGCTGTTAGTTTTCGGTGACATCATTTTGAATTTCTAGATACAGCAATTTCGTTGTCTGCCACGCGCCATCTTGCATTCGCCAGTATCCAATACACCCCAAAACAGATAAGACAGTCGATTTATGTTCATTACACCCCCAAGGGTGAACTTCCTCATTTCCTAATGGTTTTATTTATTTGAGGGCGGCTTGCGACGACATATTACAAGCTACAACCCTTCGCTTTTTAAGGGTTAAATGTGGACAATTATTGTTTTCTTAGGACCTAGCGACTCTTTATGGACGGATAGGAAGGGTTGATGAAGTTTTTTGCGTTTTAAAAGTAATTTAGGAGCTGTTTACGAAAAATATAGGCCGCATATATATAATTAAAGCCGCTATTTGTACCCTAACCCTTCATTTCATATCATATCATATCAATCAAATACGGTAGAAGTAACATTTAAGAGTGGTCGCTTATACCAATGCTATTTATCCTTATTGATACTTTGATAGATTTTGTGCCTTGTGGTTTCCGGCCCAAGAATAGAACCACCCCTACTCGTCCCACGGGTGTCGTAAGAAGTGACAAAGGAAAAGATCCGGAGGATGGGCAGCAGCATCCTTCTGTGTAACAGCAATCATCTGCTACTGCGATCGCCAACCTGCTCGCCCAGTAGCGATTATGGGCAAATACCTCCAATGATTATTGTGCGATCATTAGAGGTATTTGCCCATAATGGAGGTATTTATGGCGCGTATTGGGAGAGTCCTATCTTCAACAGTGGACTAATACAGGCTGATGATAAGAGCCAGTCTATGCGAGACTAAAAAATCGGTAGATTCTACCTACATTCCTGAGGCAAAATGCGTTGATTTATTTAAGTATTTCATTCAAAGTTTCCTTTTGAAAATAAAATAAAACCCTCTTTTCAGCGAGGTGTTTCATTATAACTTTTAATAAGGTTCCGAGGTTCATTATCGGCTATGTTCATTATCCCTTATTTTAAAATAGATAAATAAAATAGAAACTGATTTTTAAAGATAATTTTGATGATGTTTTTTTTGGTCACTCTTAAAGCGCTTAATTTAAAAATAGAATAGTGCGGAGTAAGTTCTTTAACTTCGATATTAGAACACATGACGTCATCTATTTGAAATACCGTTTCTGTCTAACAATAATATTCAAACCCTTTTAAGTTTGTAATTTTTTATAAATATTAAAATAATATCTTCACAGTTCTTTTTTAAATTTAGGTAATAATTAAAAAAAATGTCAACATCTCTATTAGATCCTAAATAATCATGGAAATAAAACAAGTCTCAAGCCCCACGTTGGGCGCCAAACCTTGACATTTTCGTTCACGGTTGTTTGAAGAAATATTTAATTTTAATTAAAGGGGTAGCTTTCTACCCCGCGTTTGTCGTTCTCTGTGTATGGGTTAATTATCAAGCTTTTAGGGAAACAAGTCTGTTGGTTGCATAATGATCATTATTCTCTCATTTGTGTCAGAAGAGTATAATTAAAAATAAAATTAACTCTATTTAAGACTATGATGGTAATAGAATTTGGTCGTATGGTCAATGAAGAACCTGATGTCAAAGTTTGAACCCCGTAGGCTTCTGACATGGTTTTACACACCGTTAAAAAATCTTAGGTTTACTGGTTTCCCCACAATATTTCACATTACCCACAATTTTCGCATTTGTTAAAAAACCGGCCACCGTAAGTTCTAAATTCCTACTGTAAGCTCCCAAATATTTCCACGACCGAATTCTACCATTAATTAATTACAATCTATTTGCAAAACAAATCTCTTGTGTTGGAATCTAACAGCGGGAATAGGGAAGGGTTTCCTATATAATTGAATAAAATATTGAGGATAGTGAGAGTCAATACCAACCTCGAGCACTCGTGCTATGAATACTAAACCACGTGACACACGGTAGAGAGGGATGGCGAGCCATTGTATTGTAATAGGCGCAAGAGTTACGTTATTCGGGCGAAATTTACCGACAACGGAGCGCATTGTCATCGGCAAGTAACTTTAATGTTAAGTTAAGTGCAAGCATTGAAGTTCCTTTTCAAAAATTTCATAAGTTTCGAAGTCGTCCAGACGATTTATTTTATTTTATTTATTTATTTATATACTCACGCCTGTATTCCCCAGAGGGGGTAGGCAGAGGTGTGCAGTACACCCACGTTTCAGCGGCTATGTTATAAGTCCGATGTATTATGGGGCGAGCCTATTGCCATTGACCGGGCACAATTCCAGACTCCGTGCTGCTACTGAGAATTTTCTAATGGAAAAACCCAATAACACTTTGCCTACCCGAGGATCGAACCTCCTGCTCAGCAGTCGCGCTTGATACCACTAGACCAACGAGGCACTCCAGACGATTTCTACATCGTGATAATACGAATATTCGAAAATTTGAGAGCTAGGAGACATTTTGGCATACAGTCTACCATTTGACTTTTAAGCGCAATAAAAATGATGAATCATAGATCGACTACTATGGACTAAGTTATGGTAATTTAAAAAAGAAGTTGACCAATCTGATGGTATCACAAGAGTAATTTTCAAATCTAGTTCAAAAGTAACATAAAAAAATTGGCATCTGACTATTTAGTAAACAGTTTTCAAAAAAACTTTTCATCTTGCCAAAATGCGGGTACAATAACTTTACAATTTTGGCATCTCACTTAATTCATGTTCTACATTCCTAATTAGATAAATCCATAAGATCGAAGAAAACTTGGCACATTAAATGATTTATATGATTTTCGCAAAAGCTGTTGTCGTTAGGTCTTTGGCGTTCCTCCAGTTAAATGCAAGAAGGAAAATATGACAATAGACAAGTTATTTGTTCAAATATTTGTGTGATTTACAAATATTTTTTGTGACTGCCAAGTCAGATCGAAGTTCGGAACCCAGGCATGTATGACTTTTAAGATTCATGTGCGTTTTAGAAATTAATTATCACTTGCTAAAACTGTGAAGGAAAACATCGTGAGGAAACCAACACACCGGAGAGATTTTTCAACGGTGTTTAAAACCATGTCAGAAGCTTATGGGCAGTTTATACTCTGACACCAGGTTGTTCATCAACTATACGATAAAGAGAAAAGAAAGAAGGCTATTTAGACCCTGAAATGTTTCGATGCTAGTACCTAACTTCACCCAGCCCAGTAAGTTAGAGCACACAGTAATATTTCTGTTGTTGTACAAACTACACAGCCTTTTGTATCGTAATGTTTGCAACTGTTACGCTTATATGGGAAAATGTTTTATATACGTTCATTTAGGCTTCGCTACATGCATATCCACATGAAACTATGTTTATATTGTTTATCCTTGTTATGTTATGCGGGTAAGTAGTCCTCCAAGTTGTAAGCAAGACTTTTTATGTTGAAACAAGACGATTACATAAATATAACATTCTACGCTTGTATTTTGTGAAGGGGTAAGCAGATATTTTTTTTTAGATACAGTTCAGTAGTGATTTTCTTTATCGAATGGTTGATAAACATTTTGGTGACAGAGTTTAACCCGCCCCTAGGCCTCTGATATAACTTTACACACCGATGAAAAATCTCTCAGGTGTGCTGGTTTCATCACGATGTTTTCCTTTACCGTTTTAGAAGTGATTATTAAAATCGATACACAAACAGAAGAGAGGTGCTTAATTATTTTGTTAATTAGCATAATTAGTAGCGATGAAAAAAGTGGTCTTTTCCTGGTCTCTGATGGAAAGCGGTTACCTTAGCGACATTGAGTGAGATTATGAAAAGAGGGATGGATCTACAGTGAGCGCACTGACTGTATGAAACACAGCAGTAATATTATGAATACTAAATTATTAAATAAAAAATTTGAATAAAACAACTGATACCCGTGGGATTCGAACCCACGATCTTCGACGTACCGTGTCGACGATCCCACCAGAATCAGTTGAAATGTCAAAGTTCTTTCTCTGCCTAGGGCGTGTGTGTCTATCATGATTTATTATGTATCCGACTTTGTATTCCAAACTTTACGGTTTAGAAAGGTACCAATGCGATATTACCGATTCTTCTTAAATATTTGAGTATTCTTAAAATTGGTAATATCGCATCGGTGCCTTCTTAAATTGTAACGTTTGGAGTACCTCGGTCTCACCGACCCCACCCTTACCTCCACTAGTTCCAAATTTAAGAATCAAGATTAAGACTTTTTTTCTATTACGGTTGAATATAGCTTTAAATAGACAGACGGACGTTGTGGGCTTAGTAAAAGAGTTCCGTTTTGACTCTTTGGGTACGGAACCCTAACCATCAATGCAAGCGAATAATATCAAACCACTTAATTAGTGAGGAAAGATGCTATGTACTTCTCATATGAATCTTTGCCAACACAATCTGTATGAGGACCACAGCTTCCTTCAATCTGACTTTCTGTTTAACCAGATAGGCCTAAATACCAGTATTTTTCCCTAAATATGTACTGAATACAAATCACTTACTTTATTTTGTAATTTCGTTGGTATTTGTTATTGTATTATTTTTTTGCTTTCAAGATGATTCTTATATTTAATAATCATTACAAGATATTAATAAATAACATTATTTTTTTAACGTAAAACGGTTTTGTCCAAACTAATGCTGTGTACCAAATATCAGCTCAATCTGTCAACAGGAAGTGGGTGAAATATCGATTAATACATTTGAACCAAATATGACCTGTTCAAGCTAAGTAAAACCGACGTGATTTTGTATTAAGTTTTTAAGTTATTGACTGCATAAGTTGATAAAAAATGCTATGCAATAGCTTTAGCGGCAGTCCCCGAGTGCCACATGTTTTTTTTTACTTTAAACCGCACCTATCACATCAAGAACTACCTTATTTATAACATGACCCTATCTAGACCTACACAAAAACAATCGCCGACCTCTTTCTATAAAAAACAAACGGCAATTCTCTTGTGGCCTCGTGACGTCACACCATTAGGCCTTAGGCCGTTGATGAGACCCACACAATAAGGTCAGATGTTGGCCGTGCAATTTCCTTGCCCACCCTCCCGAGTTGTCTAAAGCCCCGTTTACACTGTAGCAACGATCAGACGAATTCAAAATCAAATTAAAATAATATAAGTATTATTTTTTACGTAAAAGGGTTTTCTTATCAAAACTAAAGCTGTGTACCAAAGTGATATTACTGCCAAGTCAAAGATCGTAGGTTTGAAATCCAGGCACGCACTCTGACTTACAAATTCATGTGATCACTTCCTAAAACGTTGAAAGAAAACCAGCACACCTGAGAGATTTTACAAAGGTTTAACACCCATATCAGAGGCGTATGGGCGGTTTAAACTCTGACACTAGGTTCATCAACCTTTCTATAAAAAAAAAGTATAAATATACCTGTCAAAGTGAAAACTGTCAAAGTTTTGTACTTCGGGAGCCAGTGACCAGTGAAAACTCCCCCTTACCCAAGTGACACACTGGTACTGTTAAGATCTCTTTGAATTGAAGCCTATTCATTGCAGCTCTCGGACTAATAGCGATGACACTATTATATGGTTAGAAGACCTATGTATAAATAGTTGGAGGAGTGGTTTATTGGCGAAAGGTATGTTGTCGTATTTTTTAAATTACTGCTGGGCAGCAACGTCCTTAGTAAGTAATACAGAACCGATTCTATTTAAAAGAACCGGGATTTTTGGTATTTTCTTTCTAAAGAACCGGGATTCCCGGTACAGTAACGAAGTAGAGTTGAAGTTTAAAGTGTTTAAACGGATTTTAAAATTGTTCTGCTGAAGTTAAATACCTATCTTGTTAAGTTCTGCCATTTTTTGCCAGTGTTTTTCTCTAAAACATATATCTGTCTTCACATCAATCAATGACTTTACTTCATTGTCGAAGATTTAGAAACCGCACCAGAGTATTTCTTAGACTATCCCGATGCAAGGATGCCGTCCTCAAAATACTAAAAAAAATATTGTGTCTCAATAACGCTGCTTGAGTCTCGACAGGAATAAAGGTTTAGATACAAAGAATAACTAATAATTGTCTTCAATCCGTAACAGGATAATGAGGTTATTGTAATAAATAACAGAAATATTCTAAATAATAAAAGTATTTAATCCCGAAAGTACCGGGAATTGGTTTTGAAAGTCTTGGTTTCGAGAACGACTTAAAATTTCGCGGTTTCCCGGTACTTTCGGTTTACAGTTTACAGGGAGCCGCTCGAAATGTACAAAACACGAATATTCACTCAAAGATTGATCACGTCCAGCATTGCTTGACCTTAGAGTTCGTAACCAGTTCCACAGCGCCACGGACGTAAACATCGACATAAATGTTAATCTCACAGGTAAAGTACAACTGCCAAAAAGCAAAGCAAAGTTGCAACAAAAATACTTGGAATAATTCCAGAACTACTTCGGAAATAAACACCGATATCTTAAAGTATATGTTTGGAGTTTGAACGCATTTCTGGACTAGATATGTGAATTACTGCTTATCAGTTTTAGAGTTCAAGACATAAATTCTTTTTGGGAAAACCTACAACGATGAATGCCTGAAATAAGGATTGGTAATGTCGTTTCGGTCCTTACAACTATTATAGTTGTAGCACTGAGTTCAGTAATTTGTGAAAAATTACCAACTGATATTACCAGGCGTGTCCTCAAGATGATTTTCTTCTTCTTATCGTATGGTGATGAACAACCTGGTGTCAGAGTTCTAACCGCCCGTAGACTTCTGACATGGATTTAGACACCATTGAAAAATCTCTCAGGTGTGCTGGTTTCATCACAATGTTTTCTCTCACCGTTTTAGCAACTGATAATTAATTTATAATACGCACATAACTTACGAAAAGTCAGAAGTGCGCGCCTTGGGATCGGCCTCGAGTCCTCTTGACTTGTCAGTCGACGATCATACCACTAGGCTATCAGTGCTATCAGACACTGTAGAGAGGAAATAGCTGTACGAAAGCTTAGCGGGTTAGGGAATCGCCACGGTACGGCAAAATTCGTGACTCATTTTCAATTACTTATAATTTTTCTAATCACATATTTTGGCTTGAGCTCTCTGACTCGTTAAATTGGCTGTATTGCCTAAGTGATAAATAAATTAATTTAATGTTTTCTCATGTTTTATTGTGACCTGCATAAGATACACCCTGCTATAAGATATTATCATACCACACTTCAAAGGCACAAAACGAAACCCACTTGACTTTGACTGATAAATGTTCATCGCAATCCATTAATTTCTAATTACCACCTTCTAATTAATCATTTGTGAATAGAATATTACTTCCAGCTTTGAGAGAATTTCAACTAAGTTTAAGTGATGAGCTTTTAACTTGAGGATGTTTTTACAAAGCGAGGTTTTGTCTGAGTTAGTAAGGGCTTGTAGGAAAGAATGGTTTACTACGTTAGCATAGTTAATTCCGTAAAAGAGTCTGGTTACCAAGTTTCTGAGATCAGGAACTTGATTTTTTAAATTTCTTTTGATGGAAAAAAGTTTGAATGATTGTGAATTAGGATGTTTTTTTAATCACGACATAAGGGCCGAGTTGGTTTAACAACGGGGCAAATAAGTAGTTTAGTCACAATGCGAACGGAGTCGTAGGCAAAACACTAGTCTTGTCTTCTTTGTAAGGTTGATGAACAATCTGGTGTCAGAGTTTAAACCGCCCTTTGCCTCTGACATGGCTTTACACACCGTTGAAAAATCTCTTAGGTGTGCTAGTTTCCTCGCGATGTTTTCCTTGACCGTTTTAGCAAATGATAATTAATTTCTTATACGCACATGAATCCAAAAAGTCAGAGGTGCGGGCCTGGGTTCAGAACCTACGATCTTTGGCTTGGCAGTCTCGGTCATACCACTAGGCTATTATTGCTTAAAACTAGTCTTGTAACAAACTAATTTCAAAATTCCGAAATGTTGACCTTACGATGCTGTCTGTACCGTGATGTTTGTATGTATGTAGTACCAATTTAAGGGGATAAAGACATAAGGAAACTATCGCTCTTAGTAGGACAATCGCCACATGCAGATTGTATAGCTCTCATTGAATACTAATAACCAATCTGTCTGTTGGTCGGATATGAACTTATTCGGCTCAATTCTGCTGGTTCAATGCAATATTTGGCTTATGAGAATATACAGTATTTGATATTAAATGGGAGTATATAAATATAAATTAAGGCAAGGATAATATATATTAATTTGACTATTGATGACATTTTCTATAGGTATTTTGCTAATTTTTTTCTGTTTTAGACAATATATATTAATAAAAAACAGGATTTGCGGCAAGTGGCAAGCCAAGACAAAGACCTTTCTTACTTTGTCGAAAGCCTAGAGGTATGACCGTTGGACTGCCAAGTCAAAGGTCATAAGTTCAAAACTCAGGCACGCACCTCAGACTTTTCGGATTCATGTGCGTATTAGAAATTAATAATCACTTGGTAAAACGGTAAAGGAAAAACGTCAGGAAACCAGCACACCTAGGAAATTTTTTGACACCAGGTTGTTCAACAACCATACGACATAGAAAGAGAAGAACTTTAATAAATTTTTAAAGAGTCAAAGGCCCGTAGGTCCCTAAACCTACGCATTTATGTGCGTATTAGAATAAAATTTATTAATTATTACTGCCTCGTTGGTCTAGTGGTAGCGAGCGCGACTGCTGAGCACGAGGTCCTTGGTTCGATCCCGGGTCGGGCAAAGTGTTATTGGATTATTGGGTCCATTAGGAAATTCTCAGTAGCAGCACGGAGTCTGGAATTGTGCCCGGTTAATGGCAATAGGCTCGCGCCCTATTATATGGGACTTATAACATAGCCGGCGAAACGTGGGTATACTTCACACCTCTGTCTACCCCCTCTGGGGAATATAGGTGTGAGTCTATAAAATAAAAATAAATTATGAAACAGCTAACAATGTTGTGCAGCAATTAAAATATCAAATTCCAAATAAGATTTCCTAGTCCAGTAACTATCATAACTAGTACACTTGGCAAGCACTCGTGTTTACCGATCACCGGAGGATGGGATGCGCGATCAAAATATTTGTTCTGCACTCGACTTCGCCTGGATTTATTGAACCATTATATGTTTGTATTGTAAATATTTCGAGAGCAATTTAGGCTGGAATTCGTAGAGGTATTAACTGTATTGTGAATAGTGGTGGGGTTTCATAATCCTTGGAATGTTTGCTTGGAATCCAAGACAGTAATCTTGGATCCTGTAAATCACCAGCCGACTGACTTCAGAAACTCTCTTCCTGTAAGCAGTGCCGTAACTGGCGTTTTACGCCCCCCTTCTATGACTGCGCCTATGCATGTCTTAAACTTGGTCTAAGTCATTTCAACGCCCTGTATCTAGGTTGGCAGCGCTTTACGGCTCTGCTAGTAAGCCCACTTTTTGTTATGTATATTACAAGAAATATATAAATATACCATTTCCTCAGATAAGGGATTTACGGGTCGTTAACGCAATACTAACGACCCGTAAAAATATTTCCAAAAATAAATCCATAATTACTGCTTTTAGGGAGAAGTAAATTATTGCAATAAAACGGCTAATCTCGACGGATAATCCATCCACGCAGGACATATTATAGTGCACAAGTGTGTGTGTATACGCAAGTGCACTTTCTATTCCTTCACTCTCATAACCTGATTGGACGGCAATACGTTATGACCGGAGAGTGATCATGCGCAGGACGTGGCCTATCATCAGCTTACGTGAATTTCGAGGCAAGGAGTAAGAGGTAAATTATTTACAATCGGAGTCCCTCTGACTTTCCGAAAACTATACTTTATGAAATGTTAATAAATTACCACAAATTAAAAAAAAAACCGCTCTAGAACCACAATGAGAACCGAAACATATGCTCTAAGTAATAAAATAAACAACACAATCAAAAACAGACATCAAATCCAAAGCCCCACGTTGGGCGCCAAGATTGCAGATAGGAAAAAAAAGTACCCTCAAACATTAGATTTGCTGAAGCGCAGCTAGTTCCAGCGAACTAGTGATACATGTAACAATGTATTACTGAAATGACTGGTCTAACGACCCGAGAGAGGCTTCGAGAGCCAAGTTCCGGTAAGGGGAAGTGCACACTGAGATTAAGAAATGCGGTTTTCTTTTTATTTATCTCGTGTGGTTAAGGCAAGTTAGAAAAATATAGTAGTCACTTTTAGCCTTTGTTAGCCTTTATTAAATGTAGGTAAAGAAAATTCTTGCAAAATCGGCTTTAAAATTAAGTTTAACAATATTAAGTTCATCATCTGCCTAGCCTTTTCCCAACTATGTTGGGGTCGGCTTCCAGTCTTACCGGATGCAGCTGAATACCAGTGTTTTACATGGAGCGACTGCCTATCAGACCTACAAAACCCAGGTACTAGGTTACACGGTACCCCTTGGTAAGACTGGTTGTCAGACTTTCGGGCTTCTGACTACCCGTAACGATTGTCAAAGATCTACAATTGACGGGGCCAACAGCTTAACGTGCTATCCGAGGCACGGAGAGTGATAATTAATTTATAAAACGCACATAACTTACGAAAAGTCAGAGGTGCGCGCCTTGGGTTTGTAACAATTTTAAGTTAATAAATAAAAATACTCCATTTTATTTACTATGGATACACCGAGTGCCAAATTAAAAGGCGTTGGGAATGATAGTTTCCAGTTACTCCGTTTTGCCAATCATACTCCATTTAGCCAAGCTATGTTTACAGCGAACCACAAGCCCCCAAAGACGATTAAGCGTCTTCCATTATGGGCCACTGCAATTCGTGTCCAGGGGGCAGATGTTCCCCCAGAGCAATCCAATTAATTAAATTAACCTCTTTCTATTAAACACCATCAAAAATTGCAGAAGTTAGCTGTCAATATTTAGCTTTCAAATTAGTTTATGCTGTAACTGACGTTAAATGAGGTGGGATCGAATTAATATACTCGTTGATAACACGCTAATTCAACATCTACTAAAATCTTTTATCCTTTTCTAATGATTAGTGAGAAAGATAGATAGAGTGTAGAATACAGTGTAAAAGAGATAAGAATATAATATGCAATAGTCGAGTATTTTATTCATTGCTACTTAAATTAAACCTATCAATACCATATAAACGTGAATGTTTTACATCTGAATTCCTTTACATCGAATTAAAAGCAAAAAAATATCCATTTCGAATCCATAAAACCGATGAGAAAATGCGATTACCACAGAGCGAAGGGAAACCGATGTGATTTAATTCCCCGAGTATGAAAATGTATGCTAAATGCATCACCATTTGGCATTCACCGGCTGTCATTTTTTGAGGGTACTCCGTGAAAAGAAAAGAGTTAAAAGCTTTTTGCTTTTTGAATAAAAACTTTTTAACAGTTAAATTTAAATGTTGCTTCGTTAGCTTGGTGTCAGAATTTTTTGGTTTGATTTTTAAGCCAAACGAAAATGTCAATTAGGACTTTTAGTAAAGGTGTTTGAACTTTTGTGGGATAGCCACTCGCCGCCATTTTGATTTTTAATCATAATATAGGTTATTATGCAGGGTAAAACCAGTATATATGACCGATTGATCTTTAACTCTTAATATCTCAGCAACGTGGGATCAACTTTAAGGCATCAAGTTGCATATTTGCATAATTACTTTAGAGTTCATGTTGCATCATCATCATTTCAGCCGGAAGACTGCTGGGCATATTTCTCCCCCAAGGATGTCGCATGCTTTAACGCATTTAAAAAAATACACAAAAGAGTAACACTTGTTAATATAAAACATGAATTAATTAACCCCTTTCTAAGCGTTCCCATATTATGTGTTTTTTCTTCTAGTACTAAAAAGTAGTTTCTAATTAGTTTTAATCTTTAAACTGAGCTAAAACATTAACCAAGGCGGTAATCTTAATAATCTCTGCTTTGCTTCCTCTCCCCTTTAACCGCAAGATGCTCACGTTTTAAATAAAGATAATGTACTACACTTAACAGGTTTATCAGAAACCCCACTTTGTAAAGAAATCGGAAGTCTTTAGGTTCCACCTCAGTAAGGTTTATCAATCGACGGATATTTTCCTAAAATGTCCGCAATTTTGAACCTTTGACAGGAAATAGGAAAGTTTGAAAGTGTCAGGAGTTTTTGAAATTTATACCTAAAGAAAATAGGAAAATAGGTTTTATTAATAGTGTCAGGAAATTTACTGAATTATTTAATAATTAATATTAATATTTTTTATTACATTACAATTTTTTTACAAATTATCAGCTGTCCGTCCTATAGTCTTAGGGCTGTATCATTTGAATCATAATAGATAAACACTTGAAATTTCCACTGAATATGTACTACGAACAACAGATCAAAAATAAAATTGTAAGAACCGTTTTTTTCGGCGTGTTTTCAACGGAACCCTTTGGCATTTGGATTAGCACTGCACCGGCAGTTTTGAAGTCGATTTTTACATAACCTCAAATCAGATAAGGTATTATTTATTATTATATTTTTTTATAGACTCACGCTTGTATTCCCCAGAGGGGGTAGGCCGAGGTGTGTAGTACACCCACGTTTCGCCGGCTATGTAATAAGTCCCATGTAATAGGGGGCGAGCCTATTGCCATTAACCGGGCACAATTCCAGACTCCGTGCTGCTACTGAGAATTTCCTAATGGAAAAACCCAATAACACTTTGCCCGACCTGGGGATCGAACCCAGGACCTCGTGCTCAGCAGTCGCGCTTGCTACCACTAGACCAACGAGGCAGATAAGGTATAGGTTTTCTTATTAGTGGAACTTCTGTAGCAATGTATTCTTATCTTACGGTAGGTACGTTAGTCGTGCAGTAGAGGTCGCCGCGGGCGACTTTCTATAACGACGTGGCGATTGCAATTTCCTTATAACACGGCTCTCATCGTTAGGAAAGGGAGATTTATTTTCTTTGCGTTCATTTATATTGCTTAATTAATCCTTGGAACTATTACTTTGCAGACATAATGAAAATATACCGCGGCCAATCGACCCTAATGTGAATTGGCTATTTCCTCGGAAAGATGGCACTGCATTTAGTACCTTTTGCATTTAGTAAAGGTGCATTTAGCACCTTTCTGGCAGGAAAAGCTTCCGAAACGTTAGAAAAAATAAATCCAAAATATCAGGAAAAAGTTTCCGAAACATCATGAAGTAGCTTCTGCAACGACAGGAAAAAATGTTTCCGAAACATCATGAAATAGCTTCTGCAACGACAGGAAAAAAAAGTTTCCGAAACATCATGAAATAGCTTCTGCAACGACACAAAAAAGCTTCCGTTACGTCAGAGAAAAAATCATTACTAAGACACAAAGTATTTACCATTAAAAAACTTGTTTTATTAGGTTTTAAAAACCCAAGACATTAGGTACAAAAATTTCCTGATTTCTAGATTAATCATCAAAATTTACATTTGACGATGAATCTAGAAATCAGGAACCAGTACGTCATCATTGATCATTTCAATCGAAGAACTAACACCCATTTGTAATATCCGATAGTTTATCAAGTGTTAACGATGCGATGGTCTTAACGACCCCCGCGCAGTCATTTCTCATTAGATGGCATTTGATTAACTGTCACATAGTCGGTAAAATCAAGATAAAATCAAGCCATTACATTCAGTTGGCGGGAAGGTTGGGAACTCGGGATTGAAAGGGGTCAAAGAATCATAATTTCGTTTGCAGTACGGGTAAGGTTAGGTAGGTTAGGCTAAGGAGCACAATGAATGAAAGAAAGAAATGACATTTATTCTGGACTCGCACAAGTAGGTACAACACATGAGTAACCATCATCTGCTACTAATGTGCTTGTTGCTATACATGCACTATACTCATGTTTTATACAAATAAATAATCTTTATCTTTATCTGCCTTTTCCCAACTATGTTGGGGTCGGCTTCCAGTCATACCGAATGCAGCTGAATACCAGTGTTTTACATGGAGCGACTGTCTATCAGACCTCCACAACCCAGATACTGGGTTACACGATACCCCTTGGTAAGACTGGATGTCAGACTTTCGGGCTTCTGACTACTCGTAACGACTGTCAAAGATCTACAATCGACAGCCCCCCGGCTGTCGTACCAACAGCTTAACGCGCTATCCGAGGCACGGAGAGTGATAATTAATTTATAAAACGCACATAACTTACGAAAAGTCAGAGGTGCGCGCCTTGGGTTTGAACCCGATACCTCCGACTTGCCAGTCAACGGTCACCACCACTAGGCTATCACGACTCCCACAACACATGAGTAATCATTAACAGAAAAACTAGGGAATACGAGGTTCGAGGCCAAAAAAGAGTCCTATCTCAGCATAATGCTGCAGCAGAAGTTTTAAATAATGCAGCAGCGCTGATATTCTGATAGGTCCTTTAATTGTGAATCCTGTGCTTCCGCCTAGAGTTTCATTGAAGAGCACCGTGTGCTTTTTACCCGACTCTCTTCCTTGAGAGTCGGGTAAAAAGCACATGTAAAAGGTTATGTTTAGTCCGTGCTTTAACGTGCCCTTGGTGGCGGGGTACCCATACCCCCATACCTAAAAGGTTATAATGTTGATACAACGAGTCTAAATGCATGGTTGTTCAATCGTTCATAGAACTATTGCAGTTTAAGCAAGAACACATCAGAGGTTTAAGATCTAAAACAAAGGCTATGTAAGAATACTGCCGGTACTTTTTCACATCTAAAGTTTTGTGGTTAGTATAAAAGGTTTTTCTTATTCTTAATAAAATAACCTTACCCCATTAAAATTCAGCAGCAAAAATCTTTCACAGCCATTTAGAAATACATTAAAATTAAATTATAATAGCAACAAAGAACCAAGCTGCTAGACTTCGCAAAAAAATAACTTTCCAACACTTCCAAGTTTAAAAATTCAAAAATGGCGGCGTTCCATTCGAGTCCGTTACATTTTGTTACTTAGAACCGGCGGTAACCGGATAAATCCAGTTCTTTTGCATATGAAAAGGATCTTTCAGACGTGGTGACTGCCTTTTGTTAAGTTTTAAGTTGGTTTCCTTTAATATTAAAATGAAACACGATTCTTTTTGATGGGGGAATAGATTTTATGCGCGATTATATAATATTTCTAAATCTTTTATAATATCTTTGAAAATAGGTGGTTCGACGATCATGATCCAGGGGCTCTACTCCGAAAATCGAACAACGATGTTTCGGATTGGAACGTAATAATGAAGACCATCAAACACAATCCTTACCACCAAATTACCACTGTTTAATTGTACTTAGTGCTGTCATCTGTTGTTTCGTTACAAATCCAAAATCCAAAAACATACTATTAGAAGGTAATTTAACGAACAAACATGCGATCCGACAATCGAAGCTTCGTTGTTAAAATTTCGGAGTAGACCCCTTGGTCTTTTAAGATCCCTAGCGTACGGTGAATGCGCAAGCAAAAACCGTATTTCCGCCCAGAAGTTCGTGGAGAAACACCGTGTGGTTTTTAGTCTATGCGAGTCGGACATAACCCTATCGCCACCCCTTAGTGGTGGTACTCATAAAGAGTTTTCCACACGACAAAAAAAAGTTGTTCTAAGATTTTCATAGCTTCTGTACTGATTGCGGTGTAACATGATGGTTGACAGCTGTTAATATTTTGCGCTTGTTTGTATTGTTGTATGCTGTAGCTGTCAGTGTCATTATAATAATAATAACGTCCTCCTGACCGAATGTAGGTCACAGCCAATCTCAACGGAGATTATCCAACTACGCAGGAGATATTATAGTGCACAAGTGTGTGCGCAAACACAGGTGCATTCTCTATCATAGTCCAATGGGACGGCAACCCGATACGACCAGAGAGAGATCAGGCCGGATTTACGAGTATGTGCTTCCGAGGTACAGAGTAAGTGATAATTAATTTTTAATACGCACATAGTTTTCGAAAAGTCAGAAGTAGAAGCCTTGGGTTCGAATCTAAGATCTCTGACTATTATTTAACTTAAATTAAAGTTAGTTGTACTATAAATTTCTATAATAATGCATTCACCATGGTATGAAGTAGGTACCAACTTTCTAGCAGTGAAAGGGTTAGGTATTGTTAGAACAATGTAATTGAAAATTGTAGTGTATTTTAAAGTCCTAATGTAAGAGAATATATCATTTATTCCCACCATTGCATCAATATCGCTCTAATACAATTAAAGAAAACATGAGGACTAACTCTATATCTAATTTTTAAAAATATTCTCTGGTACATTTCACACCCCATAGTATAGTATATTGTACTATCGTGGACAAAGCCGCTGCACCACTCTTAAGGTTAAAATCGCTTGCACCCGGCGTCCAAACGTAGCGCTAGCCCCGCCGCTACGCCCGTAGCATCGTTCAAAGCATTTTGATCGCAAAGTGGTGCACCGTCCGTGTCCGCGATAGTTCATTAATGTTACATGCAAAATGGTATAATATTAAGTAAATTAATTTTCATTTTAGATTTCATAATATACATTTACCAACGAGGCAAATTTTATTATAATATTGTCAGTAATTGTAATTAGATTATTTGAATGTATTGATAGAATTTAATTTAATTTCAAATTGTATGGTATTAAATTGGATGGTATGTAAAATAATTACTATTCTAATTGAAGCGTAAATAATAACCCGTTATGCGCTGCTTCTATTTAAATACGAGAGACACGGTCTAAAATACCGAGGTATTAGTGTTGAAATCGAATAGGTGTTTTAATAGTTTTTCATGCAAAAAAGAGGCTTACACGGTACACCCTCCAGAGGGTCACTGATAGATTGAAATAAGGATGTCATTAAAATAAAATGGAATTTAACCCTTAGCCACCTGACGTCTTTTTCAGTTACACTACCGCCTGACGTCGGTCCTGAAGACCGCTTGCGTATTTTCTATGTTTAATAACTATAAATTAAATTATTACAATAAATAAAAATCATATCTGTATTTTCAACATATTTTTATACATAAAAAGTTCTTAGCCTATGCAAAAGTGTGTATTACCACATAAAAAATGAACACTTAATTAAAACATACTAATTTTCGATAAAAAAATAGGAAGTTTGGAAATCTGAGATCAGAGTAGTAAATAATCACTATAACTTAGTAGTTTTACTTATTTACGATAAGATGGATAAATTATCTAAATCACAAAACAATTTTTGGCACGAATAAGGCACAATGATTACAAAATCACAACCCGCAAACTTTTACAAGTTGCGGCGACAATCAAGGCACATTTTTTGACTGCATTCAATGCAAATCGGGTTTTTACATATAAAACATAATACATAAGCTGTTTTTCTTTTCTTTTTAGGCTCACAGGTGGAACGTGTCTTACGTTTTTCTAATTTTTCAGAATTTTTAACTGAAAATCCTAAAAGTCGATCAAATGCCCAGTATTCCATCAACTGATGGATTACTGGGCATTTGATTGACTTTTAGGATTCGACGAATAGCGCACTGGAGTTCCCTTTGTAAGCCAAAACTCCAGCCATTGTATTATATCTGATTCAGCCATTTTAAGCCTACTAAAACAAAAGAATACACTTTAATAAAAGTAACGTAACTACCTGACGTCGGTCACAGAGACCGCACGCAACAAATATATACCTATAATTTTTGAACACACGCATGCCTAGAGCTGCCGAGCGCACGGTGTGTACTGGCAGGGGCGGGGAAAAAGTACATGGACTCACAGTAATGTCGCTTGCCTAGTAACGGAATAATTTGAAAAACAAAATCGCCAGAGTCTCTGAGACCGACGTCAGGTGGTTAAGGGTTAAAAACCTAAACCCAGAAATTTAAACTAACATTAATGAAATAAAAAATTGATTTTGGAAGTCGCGAACATTGAGTTTTTAGTTTGTCTCATCTAATTTATTGTTTGTGATATTTTGCATAGCATAGAAGTGTTATTAGAGCGATATCAACACAATAGCGTATTAAAACATTTCAAACTAACAAATATTTATAAAATACTCACATGTGTAATCCCAGCTATCCTGGTCATTTTTGAACACGTTCAATCTTTCAGGCTGTAACAAAAAAAAAGAATTATAATAACAACTATGTAAGTACTTTTAAAGTACACGGACAAGGAGAATTATAAGTCACAAACAAAAATGGCGACCGAGTTACTTAAAAGATTGAATTATCAATTACTAAAACGGTGAGGGATAAAATCATGAGGAAACCAAGCACACCTGAGAGATTTTTCAACTTTGAATCCTAAATTTAAGGTTTAAACTCTGACACCAGGTTCTTCAACAATCATACTATAAAGAGAGAAAGACCCAAAAGGTTACTAAAAGGTGTTTTAAAAGTAATATTTTAGAAGATTTGAGTAGAGATTGAGAGACTAGAGAAAATACTTTTATCTCTATCTACGACTTCAATGTGTTTTCTAATAGTATTTTAGTATTTTCTTTTCCTTATGCAAACTGCCCCACGTTAATCTACGTAAGGGGTTGTGAAGACCCCTTATGGGATGACAAGGGGTTATGTAAAGTGGTAGATTGAACAGGCTCTTTGGAAAAGATCACTCTCTAAATGCCAAGATAAGTGCAACGTGTATAGTGGAAACTTTTCACATAATTTTATCTGTTTATCAAAATTATGTATCACTTAAAAACTAAAAATAAAAAAAAAATAATAAGAAAAAACTTAAAAGTAAATTTTATTTTGAAAAGCTATATTTTTAAACGGTTTTACTTAGCTTGACCTGTTTATTATTTGGTCCAAGTTTAGTAATCGATATTTTACCCCCTTCCTGTTGACAAATTGATATGATATTTGGTACACAGCTTTAGTTCTGATGACAAAGCCGTTTTACGTAAAAAAAATGTTTACTTATATTATTTCTATGTACTTATTTTTATGTTCTAGGTACTCTAAAAGAAGTCAGATAGCCACTTTGAAAAGAAAATTTTAAGCTCGAGGGGTGGAACAGAACCCCTACGAGACCGACTCACATTAGGCCAGTATTTAAACCCCGGGTAAAGAAAAACATTCCGTTTAAAACACTACATTAAAAATACCGAGGTGAACCGACACGGACAAATACTACATAAACAAACTAGCTAATAATTTCCCAGTCACTGAGAAAAACCGGGTACAAAATATACAAAAAACCGGCCAAGTGTGAGTTGAATCCGCACACGAATGGTTCTGTCCGACTGTCCCAGGGCTTTTGAATTAGATATCGTATTAGATAGACACTTGAAATTTTCACAGAGTATGTGTGAGAGTCTAGCCGATATAATATTAAAATAAAGTTAAAAATTAAAGGAGAGTGCCCATACAAGAAACGTGTCATCATCATCGTCCTAGCCTAGGTTGAGGTCAGCTTCCAGTCTTACCGGATGCAGCTGAATACCAGTGTTTTACATGGAGCGACTGCCTATCCATACAAAAACGTGTATAACCCTGAAATTCGATTAAAACGCGTTTAAAACGCTCGATTCTTGTATAAGTACTTAATTTAATTTTTAATTTTTTACTTTGAAGGACATTTTGTACACATAACGATTTTTTCCTACATCATTTTTTTTTGACTTAGTATTACAAAATCTATTGAAGTTATAATTAGTTTTTCGGATAAAAATAAAAAATAAAATTACTTTATAGTGAAAGATCATTGTTCGATTTTGAAACATACAGTAAAAAGGTTGCCTAGCCGCCAAATGTAACACAAACTAATTCAATACAGAACTTAATGCTAATTCAAAATAAAGACAAAGAAATTCACTATAGGGTTAGCTCGGCGATGCAAGCTATTCCAATATATTGCGTCTTGTGGCGCTTACCCTTTTTTTGGAGCTACTAAACTAGCGAATTGTAAGAGCGGAAGCGGGTAGAAATTCTAAATATAGAAAACAAGTATAGCAACAACAAACAAATATAGAAAGTCGGGTTCGTTTGAACACTCGAGAACGGCTAGACAGATTTTCATGTTATTTTATTTGCTGGATTTGTAACCGCTTGGAATAGCAAAATAGAAAAAAAATATAGATATGTAGCCCTAGGGTATGGTAGGGTAGGGTTAGAGTAGAGTAGGGTAGCTATTTTTATGTACGAAACTTATTCCGATCAAACTGATATTTCTGCTGAAGCTTTGTAATGTTGTTTTTCTTAAATTGGTTTAGTTCGATTTTTCATAACTACATTCATTGATATTATATGTTCAATGTGCGAGCGAGATAGCAGATTATCCGCACCTTAAGATAAACAATATTCTATGTAGAAGTATAAAATAAATAAAGGAAACTAAGTGGCAAACGTCGCGCCGGTCGCGCGTCGGCGTTGTTCGTTGTCTCTCCATGTTATTTTTCGACTTCCACTCGAAGTCGCGGGCACAGCTAGGTAACATAAATATAATAAATGAAGGCGTGAAAGTGTTATTGTAATTGTATTTGTTTTTATTTTTATGTTTTTTTATTGAATAGTGTAATTGGCTTAGGCCGTACTATTTAATGTAAATCACTACATAGTATAAAACAAAGTCGCTTCCCGCGTCTGTCTGTCCCTATGTATGCTTAGATCTTTAAAACCACGCAACGGATTTTGATGCGGTTTTTTTTTAATAGATAGAGTGATTCAAAAGGAAGGTTTATATGTATAATACATGCATATTAGCGGTGGAAGCCGGGGCGGGTCGCTAGTAAATAATAAATTAAAGGGTGAACTTAGAGCCTTTTCAAGGAAATTTAATTCACCAGTAACATTCGCTTACTCTATGGCCTAACAATGATAAGTTGCCAGAAACTATAGAAATTTAAGGTTCGCTGGTTACGCATGGGATTCGAACTGGTTTTATTGTTTCACGTGCTGTGTACCGTGACATGGTCGCAGTGCGGCGGTGTGCATTCAGCAGTTGGTTTTGACATATTTTCGAGTACGATGCGAGCACGAGCCGTGATGGCCTAGATGACCGATGACTGACAAGTCGGAGGTCTCATGTTCGAACCCAAGGCGCGCACCTCTGACTTTTCGTAAGTTATGTGCGTTTTATAAATTAATTATCACTCTCCGTGTCTCGGATAGCACGTTAAGCTGTTGGCCCCGGCTGTCAATTGTAGATCTTTGACAGTCGTTACGGGTAGTCAGAAGCCCGAAAGTCTGACAACCAGTCTTACCAAGGGGTATCGTGTAACCCGGTATCTGGGTTGTGGAGGTCTGATAGGCAGTCGCTCCAGTAAAACACTGGTATTCAGCTGCATCCGGTAAGACTGGAAGCCGACCCCAACATAGTTGGGAAAAGGCTAGGCTAGGTTCGAACCCGAGACCTCTGACTTGCCAGTCAACGGTCACCACCACTAGGCACGTGAAAGATAAAACAGCGGTATCAGACTATTTTTCATATTTATTGACGTGTTTCCTCTAAGTCTAGACTGATACACAGACAATCAGTAAAACATTTTTCCAAAGTAACACAGATGCTCGGCACACGAAGCCATTTCCCTCAAAACGCTCGCTTGAGTACAAAATAGCTCTCACTCGAGGTAACCGACAGATTGTCTCTTTGTGATACAATCATGTGTACTCTACTGACACAGACGAGACGAAGTTGTGTTTTGTTTGAAGAAAATATCATATTGCTAATGGACATAGACATAGTGGCGTGCCTAGTACCTAACGACAAGCCTACCAACCTTTTTAAAGGTTACATTGAATTTTTTTTTGTGAATTTTTTTACATGTTATAACACATGATAGCTTATTAAATATAATTATTTAATAAGAAAATTTGAAAAAACAACTGATACGGATGGGATTCGAACCCATGATCTTCGACGTACCGTGTCGACGCTCTAACCGCTGAGACACCGTATCCCATCAGAATCAGTCGAAATTTCAAATCTCTTTATACGCCTAGGGCGTGTGGTAATATCTATCGGAATACATTACGTATCCCGACTCGGTACGTCGAAGATCGTGGGTTCGAATCCCATCCGTATCAGTTGTTTTTTCAAATTTCCTTATTAAATAATTATGGTTACACTGAAGTAAAAAAAAACGTAATATTATTTTATTGCTACATTAAATGTAAGTAAGCTTCGGTCGGGCTTGAAGCATGGACATGGATGTTACATTTAGGACAATTAGTTTAATTATCAGTTTCATGATGACTCGTCCTGTGACTTTTTTTTTCAGTGCCCCCCATGTGTGATGTGGGTCACCCAACTGTTTTTTTTTAACGGGTTAGGATTAGGAAAAAGCCTTAGCCTTTGGCCTTTTTTGAAATATTTTATCAATCGAAAAAATATTGTAATCAGCAACTGGGAGCGAGAGTTATTCTCGATTGTATAAAAATCAAAATATTTTTATTCATGTAGACCATTTTAGGCACTTATGAGTAGTCATAATTCTAATATTAGTATAAGAGTGACTCTAGTTGTAGCGACTAGAATTAGCCCAAGTGAGAAGTAGTCCAAGTGAGAAGTAGCCCAAGTGAGAAGTAGCCAAAATGAGAAGTGGCCATAATGAGAAGTAGTCCATTAGCGAGTCGGTTGCCAAAATGAGAATTATCCCTAATGCGCCTAAACCTTAATATCGACTCCGAGAGAAAATCATCGAGATATTAGAACAGTCTTTCTCAAAGTAGGCGATACCGTCCCCATGTGGGCGCTGGAGGCTTACAAGAGGTCAGTAGAAAGCTCTGAGAAAGTTAGAGAATAACAGGCTGGGACGCGCAGACAAGAATGCAGTAAAAGACAATGGGCCATATCCTTCGCATATAACAAAGCATATTATACACAAATAATTTTAGTTTTAATTACGGTAAGTTAAGGCTTTGAACGCCGCGGTAATTTTATCGACGAGACAGCCCTGTGATATCTGTGGGATCGCGCGATGCGAAGCAATCACAACTGTATGCTTGAGCATTTAGGCACATTTTAACATGCAGGGGTTGTTGACGCGCTGGAGTAGGCTATTATAGCAGTAGGTATTAGATATTTTCTACTGAGTGAAGTATCTGTTACGTGGTAACTATTTAGTAATCTGTGACCGCGGTCAGTGGGGGCTATAAAAAATTTAGGGGGCTTTCAAATTAATATTATCTTCAAAGTGGGCGGTGGGCGTAATAATTTGAGTACCTATCTGACCAATCGAGACAACCGACAATCGTCCTCACCTTAGCGCGCATCTACTGGCGACTAAACAAAAACACATTAACCCTTCAAAAACACCCAGCACTAGCACTTAGTGCAACACAAAGCGTCACATTTATCCCCCTCCACTCAACTCGAGAGGTGTTGAGCGCGAAGGATGATTGTGTCTACTTATCTCCTTGCTTTTACTAGCTTTATAGTGGATATGATGCGAGCATCGCGCATAGCCCAAGCTAAAAAGCTATAATCTTTATATTAATACGTGAAGCGAAAACTGTGGATTCCTCTTTAAGAATATTGCGCGCACAGAGGAGTGTAAAACTTGGCATAGTAAAAGTTTATATGGTGATTCTTTTCATCCCCCCCGAATGTGGGTTCTCGCCTTGTCGTGGCGGGGGGGCTTAGTAGCCGCGGTGGGGCTCGCGGTGAAGCTAAGAGGAACTCCAAGGAGGCGCCGCTCCGGCGGGCTTTGGCCAGAAGCCCACTTTGGAGCGGCCCTGGCGGGTTGCGGTGCTGTATCAGGGTGGAGCACCTAGCAGCACCGCAACTGAGGCGGGCCGCGGTGTTGTATGAACAACATCGCGGCTGAGGAGTGCGGGGCCGCGGCGGGAGAGGAGTGCCGGTATTACGGTGCGCCGCTCTCCCTACCTTCCGCGGCCTCGGCGGGGCCGCATCCGTCAGATTGCGGACACGGCGGGGCCGCAGGGGAAGAGGAGTGTCGGTATTACGATGCGCCGCTCTCCCTATCCTCTGCGGCCGATGTGAGGACCATGGACGTCAGACTCGGGGTCGTCTGGCGTTCATTGCACATGGTCCTCGAAGTGGTCACGGTGGGTGGGTGTCTAACACCCACCCCGAGGAGGGTCCGGCAACGGACGTCCGCGGCGGGTTCGCGGATGTAATACATTGGGATACCGCGTTCCCGCCACTATGCGGATAAGAGGTGACACAGAAGGGGTTTTAGTCGGTATGCCGGCCGCCCACCATCTCCAGGCCGGAGAGCCCGACATAACCGTCTCGCATCCCCGAGCGGGACGGTATGCATAAGGCGCATTTCCCCTTCTGCGAAAAAAAAAAAAAAAAAAAAAAAAAATGGTGATTCTTTTCATATAAACTTTTATTTACAATTTTAATTTGAATTTAAAATTTGTATTTTTTTTTTTACATAAAACGGTTTTGTCATCAAACCTAAAGCTGGGTACCAAACATCAGATCAATCTGTCAACAGGAAGGGGGTGAAATATCGATTACCAAATTTGAACCAAATAATAAACAGGTCAAGCTAAGTAAAACCGTTTACAAATATGGTCGACCACTGCACTGTAATAACTGGAACACTTGTAATAATAATATTGTAAAAATATATTTTTTCATATATAGCAATATTTTGAAATGAAGGAGGTCGCTAATTAGTGAAGCTGTCTATAAGTACGACACGCCAGGTTTGAACCCACACGTACTCACATTGCAAAACAGGTTCGTAACGAATAAGCCACCATGTACGCTGGTTATGGATTGGGCAATTATGCGTAACATTGAATTGCCTAATCATGGAAACCTATTAATTACCAGTAAGGAAATGTAGGCAAATATTTTCATTAGTTTTTATTTAAGTCGTAACCATATTTCTGTCGAATACCTTTATAATTATATGGAATTGTTTCTGTTAATAATTGTTTGAAATATTAATTAATAAACATATTTCTGTAAATATTCAGAATTTATTACAGTTATTTTCGTTAGTTTTTCTTCTATTTAATTAGTTAATTAGCAAATATTACGGATTTTCCTTTTAAATTTAGAAGCATTTAAAGTAAGTTATGCATATATAGCATTGCAGTTTATGTGTTACGACGAATATTAATTTTTAGTAAAAAAAATATATCTAATTATAAAATCAATTGCCAAAAATACTTTATAGCGGCTGGGCCGATTTTGTTAAAGATCTTCTGAGATAGACAACGGTCTTTCTCCTCAGATCCCACAATCATCTCATAACAACTAATTTAATTTTGTTTATGGGTTGTTGAAAACAAAAAGTTCCAAAAAGTGGAGAAAGAAAGAAGAAGAAAAAAAGAAAAATGTTTACCTTCCCTTGAAGTCGGTTTTATTTTTTGTTAAAAAGCTGTTATAAAACCTAAATTCCTGTAACACTCAATCTAAAATAGGTATAAAAGAGAAAAATAGTTCAGCAAATTTTTACTCGTTTCAACTAAAAAGCAAAAAACACGAAAAATAACTTATTCGTATGCAGAGGTCGGCAACATTTCGAGTTCATTTAGAATTTTAACATGTACTCGCTCGCCTCATTTGTGCAGCTAAAGAAATATTTTAAATTGGCTGAGGGTTCCTTACAGACCTTTAAAATTAATGAAAATTATATTTTATACTTTTATAAGAGGGAATTATTCAGGTCATGGCAAATAAAAATAAATACATGTAGTGCAAATATTTAAAAAAATGCCTACAGTTAAAAAAAACATGCAATTGAATTGAAAACCTCCCACTTTTTTTTTGTAAATTAAAAAAAAAGCATGTTGCATTTAATTTTACAAAAAAAAAACTAATTGTATTTTGATAAATTATTTCCTATATTTATTGACATATTTGAGAATTTTAATAACGATTGGTCCATAATAGTTCTTGTTCGATAAAATTGCAAATTATGAGGACAATCCTTTGCCCAGAAGTGGGATTATATGGGGTGCCGTTAACAGTAACTATTTTTTATCGGAATACATTACAGCGGATTCTTATACCTGACCCAATTATAATAAAAATGATATTTCACAAACCCTTCAGCGCCACCATTAACCAAGTTATTTAGTAACTTTACGACTAAGGGTCCAGAATTTATTTATTATTAGAAAATTTCCTTCTTGTTGGCATTATAAATAATCATAATTATAAATTTTCATTATACAATAAAAGTTGGATTAGTAAGAAATATGGTCATTGCTTATTAAACTCTTATTCCGGTGTTGTTCTGACGGAAATCTTAATTCAGCTTAGTTAATTACTTTTTAAGAATTCGTGGAAGGAATAATGAATTAGATACTGACTTGATGCTGAGGGTTTAGAGAAATTCGATATAATATAGGTACTTTGGAAACGCTGTTTACAAATTATTAAAATAATGGGGGCATGTCTTTTGAATTTTTTGACATCGTCGCTCTCTCATCAAACTGGAACTAGATCCTCGAAACTATTTTTATTGTTTTAAGAAGTACCTAACAACAATGTTCCTATGGTTGACGAACAAGTTTATCCCCGCAATAACAAATCCGGTTCAAGTGAATCGTTGGGACGCTATTGGGCAAGGACTGACAATTTTTTTTGTGGAGAAGATTTTTTTTATTGGTTTTTTTTTTATATAAAAAAAATGAAATTAAAGACTTTGCAAAAACAAAAAAATCGAAATTTCCTTTTTATTAAAAACAGTAAGATAAAATTTTATTTATTTAGTTATTTATTATATACTTTATTGCACACCATTTAACATAACATAAAACAAAAAACATTTGTAACAAAAGTTGTACAATGGGCGGTCTTATCGCACAAGGCAATCTCTTCCAGACAACCTTTGGATGGAAAAGAGTGTACTGGACAAGAATTTTATTAAAAATACACATTGAAGTCCCTAACTCCAAGGTTATCATAATCAATACCAGCCCTAAAACGACACATTTACCATTTTCCATAAAGTATTCAAGAAAATATAGAGTGATAACGTCAACCACATTGCCTTGTGCGGAGCGAAAGCAGGTCTCACCATACAAATGTTAAAATGTATTTTTTTCAGATTATGTTTTCTAGACGTTTTTCAAAATTTAACTCAACAGTTAACCATAATATAAGCTAAAATGTAACTTTTTCACTCGTGGAGCCAAGTTGAACCGCAGTCGATCGAGGTATGATCGCAAACGGAGCTCGTGTCGCGGCCGCGTTGTTCATACCCGTGCTCACAGTTCATACTTCTATAGGGTTGCTTTATATTTTCTTATATACTCTAAGCCATTTTTTTTTAAACTGGTAACCCTCTACAACAAATTCTGAGCACGCCCATAAAATCCCACATTTATTTCTCTACGGTACCCTATTAAAAACTCTTCACGAAGCTTACGTGTCCCGCGAAACGGGGCGGACTGATTTTTTTTATTCCACCGTAATCGGATGTTAAATACTCGCTCGTTTTTCGCTCTACCCGCTTTTCCATGTTTTAAATGTTATCCGTTTATCTTTCAAGCCTTTTTACTTTACGAGGCAGGGGCTCTACTCCGAAAATCGAACAACCATGTTTCGGATCGGAACGTAATAATGAAGACCATCAAACAATCCTTACCACCAAATTACCACTGTTTAATTGTATTTAGTGCTTTCATCTGTCGTTTTGTTACAAATCCATTTAAAAAAACAATCTATTAGAAGGTAATTTAACGAACAAACATGCGATCCGACAATCGAAGCTTCGTTGTTAAATTTTCGAAGTAGGCCCCCTTTTTACTTTACGAGGCTGAACTGAATTTGTAGCCATTTTTAAGTAGAGATCCGCCTATTTGTAGAAGATATGGCGAAAAAGGACTTAAGTAAAAGGTTACTAAGCTTAAAACTTTGCCTAATTATATTAATTTGTTGCGTGGTTACTTTTCATATATCTTTAGTCGCGTTATATCCACTGTATCAAAATTATCACTTCTTAATTATCAATTATATAGTGGACATTATGACATAAGCTAACATGTGCTTATAACATGTAAAAAATTCACAAAAAAATGTCAACTGAATCAAAACTGTATTTTTTTTTGTTTTAACTTCAAAATTTGGTAGAAAGAAAATATCGCATACGAGTGGGATTTGAACCTCAACCAGCAGGTTGCCTGCTGGTTCAGTACTCAATACAAGGGGTGGATGTAGCTACCATCTGAGTTAGTTGAATGTAGAAGGCAATATCGGTAAAACGGGCGGGGTTACGAACAGTTTAGTGGCAGATAACCTAATGGCAGAGAGACTGGGGGCTTTACCCAGTGTGCTTCAGTGGCGAAGGGTAAATATTTCCAAGAGGTAAGCCGAATCCAACTCGCAGACCAAAACCAATGGACCACAGTCAGTAGGCATTATTGACTGTGCCACTTTTCAATGGGAAGCTGGATGGAATCAATCAAATCAAATCAATTTTTTTTTTCATGTAGACCATTAGGCACTTATGAATAGTCATAATTCTAATATTGTTTATTAAAAGACTCTAGTTGCCAGTTCCAAGGGCAGCCTACCCTTCATGGAGAAGAATCTGGAAAGAAATCGAAGAATCGAGTTGTATGCAGCCTCCGTCAGTGGTGTTTTTAAACAGGTGTGCTCCACCGTGGTCCGCAACACCGCACGCGTTATTATTAAGAAAAAAAAATATTATAATAAAAAATTAAGTGCCCCATTTCCTTCCCCTACAAAACACTACAAATGACTACAATACAATGTAAATTTATATTATACGTCGTGCACCGTAATATCCCTATTACTACCGACCCCATTATACAGGGTGTCGTAATAACGGAACGTTTAGCGACGTATTGTGAACCCTATTATGTTGTGTACGGAAGCAAGGATCAATCATCGGTAGGTAAGGGTCAAAATTTAGGGTTGGCATGTTTCAGGAATTGTAATTTAAATAAATACCGTTTTTGCGTCTGATTGTCTTGTCTATTTCATGATTTAAATATAATAATTATAAATATTGTATATTTAAATTATAAATTATTATTCTATAATAATTATGATTAATGCTCAATCCTTCTCTGAGAAGAGGCCTTTGCAGTACAGTGGGACAGTTACAGGCTGATTTATTTATTTATTATTTTATTATAAATTATACCTCAATGTGAAAATCGTATGAAAATATTTAGACATTCGTTACTTACATTGATACATAAACGGGTAAGCAGATTTGGATAAGACTAGGCATTTTTTTTTAAATTCGACTTATCGCTACGACTTCTTGTTTCTAATTAATTGCGGGTTCAATTTCTGATCTGATTTCGATTTCGAAAATTCTGACTAAAAACTTGAAAAATACTTAATAGATAAGTCTCAAATCTGGTTGCATGAATGTGAGGACCAGGAAAAATACTAGAACTAGTAATGTTATTGTAATAACTTTTTTTTTATCTCAACAGGATACTAACTTCTACTCTTTCGTGTCGATAACATTGATCTTTATTATATTAAACCCAGAACTTCACCATCCCTGACAGGTACACGATTCATGCCGCACAAGATATACTTAAAAGGACTCTTGGGACACCCGGAGTAACTAAACACCGTCCTAACAACGTGCATATTAATTAACAACTAGAGTTCGCCTACTGTTCGAAATTCGATCGCATTTTTTTTCGTAATTTTTTTTTCTTAATTTTTTTAATGATACCTAATACAAGCTCGTGAATGGCTAGCAACAAAATAAAAACGATTCAAAAACAAAAGACAAAATGATACTGAACTAATTTTTGTTCGCCTATTGTTCAAAATAAGTTATTGTTCAAAGTAAAGCTCACCAACAGATACATATTAAAAAAAAAAAACGATTTACAAACAGAAAAAGAAAATGGTACTGAACTATTTGTGCTTATCTCTTTATAGACATACAGAAGACTGGCTTCCACCCGCAGCTTCGCCTGCGTGGTATGTTAATAAATTGTAGCCTATATATTATTCTGATGAGATGAATAAGCTATATTACTTTAAAGTTTCATCAAAATCCGTTCAGAAGTTTTTGCGTAAAATAGTAACAAACATCCCACCATCTATCCTCATAAACTATCACATTTATAATATTAGTAGGATACCTAGACCTAGCCTTTATTCAGGACGTATTATTCCAGAAATCAGACTAGCTTTACCTAATATAGACATTTCGCACTCATTAACTCTTAACTTTTATCAAAATCGTTAGTGCAGTCAACCGCACATCAGTGGTAACAATTTGACATTGACAGCACCCTTACTACGTAGCAGTAAAGGCTATTTTTGTAGTTCAGTGTCACTACTGTCATGCGGTTGACTGTACAAGGATAAAATAAATAAAAACCTTTTCCTCCCTCGTAACAACCCTACAGTTGCGCAGGAACGGAGTTCTTACCGAGTTCTTGACGCACGAGGGCTTTCAGCGACCTATTACAACAGGTTACATGTCGCGAAAACTTTCGACTTGCTCAACTTTGTGCTTCGAATGACTGATTTCATTAATATAACTTGTTTCGTAAACTTTGTCCGAGTTTTATTCATTATTAGGGTTTCGAAACTCAAAGGCGAAATGAAACCTATAAGAGAAACTTTTCTTAAAAAAATTACTCAATTGTGAATTGAGTATTTTTTGAGAAAATAACAAACAAAGAAAATTATAAAACGACGCAATTTGTGAATTACAAAACGACGCAGCATAGATTGGTAGTTGAATTGATATTATCTTCTATACCTTTAATACAGTACCGTGACTAAACTTATTTAAATAGGGTAAGATAGGCGAGAGCGAGTTGCAAGGTTTATAGGCTGCCTGTCCACCGGAGCGGAGCTAGGCTGCGGAGCGGAGAAACTGAGAAATATTAATCAATAGGATTGCACAAAATCTCCAGAGTGGATAGAGAGTGGATATTTTGTGCAATCCTATTGATTAATATTTCTCAGTTTCTCCGCTCCGCAGTCTATCTCCGCTCCGGTGGACGCATAGCAAACCTGCCAAATATAAGGAGGTAATAAGTTCTAACAAACTGAACAACTTTCCCCAAGGAACTTAGGTCGAAATCTGAAAATCGGAATTTGACTTTTCATAAGTGACTGGTCACGTGACTGACATTCAAACCGTCTCAGAAGGTGGAACAGACGGTCATGTCTAACTTTACAGTAGAATACAATGTAATACAGATGTAACTTATTACTCAAGATCAAATTTAAAACAATACAAATTTTCCTAAGTCCAAACTATAGCTATCCACAACAATACTTCGTCATTATTATACCACACATGAAAAACACAAAAATGATTAATGTTCTTGACGTCACAACGACAAAAACCCTTTTATTACGGGCCGCGCAATAAAATTTACAATAGGTACTATTTTAGGACCGAATTTCATAATCTGTTCTATTGTAA
The DNA here is from genome assembly GCA_936450705.2 of Protodeltote pygarga. Taxonomy (NCBI): domain Eukaryota; kingdom Metazoa; phylum Arthropoda; class Insecta; order Lepidoptera; family Noctuidae; genus Protodeltote; species Protodeltote pygarga. The sequence goes on from OW388274.2 coordinate 1,378,718, forward strand.
AATTGAGTGAATGAAGATGAATGAACTGAAATTGAATGAGAAATAAATAGCATCTCGCCCGCGACTTCGTCTGTCTACTAATTTCAGAATTTTCATCCATTATTTCACCTGCTTAGGGAAGGGATGGTACTGTTTTGTAAGTAGGTATAAGAAGAAAAAAAAATAGTAGAATGTTCAATATGTAGCTTCTGAATGTTTAAAATTTATAAGTCACATTGTGAATATTAAACGAAGAAAACAGTATTTAAAAATGTAAACCAGAAAATTAAATTTATTAAGACACCAACCGAAACATTGTTCAGTGCAAAAAATACAGCTCCAATTAAAAGTAGAAAATTGAACGTAAATTTCCAACTCTTTAAAATGGACACGATCGCGACATACGTCCAAACACTGCGACGGTTGTCAAGCAAATAGCTCGCATTCGAAATTCGAATTGGAACGGCTTTTTTTATTGTATTGCCAGCCAGTGTGTTTGTAAACTGCCGAGATCTTCATTTGTGAATTGGTAAATACAACTGAAACGTTAATTTGACTTTTGCGTACTTTTGTATGTGCCGTGTGGTTTCCGGCCTAAGAATAGAACCACCCCTACTCATCCCGCGGGTGTGGTAAGAAGCAACAAAGGGAAAAATCTGGAGGATCGGCAGCAGCATCCTACTGTGTAATAGCAACCATCTGCTACTGCGATCGCCAACCTGCTTGTCCAGCGTATGAGAAGAGGCCATGTCCAGCAGTGCACTCCAGCAGCATCAGTGCTAGAATCTGGCTTACAGTGTATTACTACTGTAATTAAACATAATTTTCTTCTTCTTTCTTTATTTTAACGACTAGAGGGATTTAAAAACCTTTTCATACGAAGTTACCTACAGCGCACGGCTGCAGCGGCCATTTTAGTTCCTCACACAAAAAGAATAGAGACGAGTTAGCAAATTTTCTGGAACATCGCCACAATGTAATAAACATACAGTACGGAAACTAGGTATAAACGCTCGAAAACGGCACACTCACAGACACATGCGCAACGACGCGTCTTTGATTCTGCGATGATACTGCCGTCAGCGAGCACCACAACGTTCGCTTAGGAGGCTCGTCATTACGCAATATCACGCATGTTTGTGTGCCTTATACTCTTATAATAATATTAGAATTATGACTATTCATAAGTGCCTAAAATGGTCTACATGAATAAAAATATTTTGATTTTGCCATTTCGAGCGTTTGTACGTAGTTTCCATACTGTATGTTTATTACACTGGGACATCGCTATCGCTTCTTTTGTACGACGTGCATTCGGATTCGTGCTGTAAGCCGGATTCTGATTGGGGGTTACAATAAAATTAAAAGTTTATTAGGCTAATTGGTTGAGTTGAAATTCAAATAATGGTTCTGTTTGAATTTCAAGTCGATCAATTATCACACCTTTCGTGTGAGATTTTCGTGACAAAGGATCGTTGACTTCACGTATTCTCGTAGTACGAAGCAAATTCTATCCTATAATTCTATACCTACCTAGTTTATTATACCGCCGCGACTACACACACGCTCTTGAAAATGGACTCTGAGTCCGAAACTAGCTACTAAACTAGCTTTATATAATATTTGTTTGTAATAAACTCGTAAACTTTTTGATCAAATTTACAATGTCGGGGTTTACCGAAAAATCGATCTAGCTTGGACAAATTTTTGGGAAAATTAGTTTTATCGGTGTTTTCACCAAGTGCTTATTTAAAATACTTATCACAATCATCAGCCTGTATTAGTCCACTGTGACCATAGGACTCTTCTAATGCGCGCCATTAGTGCGCTCATTGGAGGTATTTACCCATAATCACCCTGGGCAAGCGGGTTGGCGATCGCAGTAGCAGATGATTGCTGTTACACAGAAGGATGCTGCCCATCTTCCTGATGTTTTTCGTTTGACGCTTCTTACGACATGAGTTGTAGTATGATGAGTAGGGGTGGTTCTATTTTTATTAAAATACAGTATCTTTTATAAAGAGGTAGTAAAGACAATGTACACAAACTCTCAAAATTGTAGTTAATCAAAATAAATGAGGTGAAAGCACAAATTCTCGTCACGCAAGAAGAATTAAAAAAATAAGCTCCCTAAATCATAGTCACTTAAAACCTATGGGGTGAAAGCGCCGTTTATCGTCACAATAAGTGGTGGTAACTGAAGACAGTGTAAACGTTCATAAAGAGCTCACTTAGCGTCGCCTGGCGGATAGAGTTACTGACCGATGGACGGCAATTGTGTAGCTACCTGGATATTACACTTCATATAAATTGTATAGCTGGTATTTTAGTGGGGTAGGGAAATTCAATGTCATTGATTGATTAAACTCGAAATTTTTTTTTTATTTAAAACAAGCTCAGATGCCTCTCAATTAAGACTAAAAAGTTTTTACGTTCAGCAAAAATTCGCATTCAATTTTTTTATTTTTGTGAAATTTTTACATGTTTTAGCACATGTTAGCTTATTAAATACAAATATTTAATAAGAAATTTGAAAAAACAACTGATACGGATGGGATTCGAACCCACGATCTTCGGCGTTCCGTGCCGACGCTCTAACCGCTGAGCCACCGTGCACACGCCCTAGGCGTATAAAGAGATTTGAAATTTCGACTGATTCTGATGGGATACGGTGGCTCAGCGGTTAGAGCGTCGGCACGGCACGGAACGCCGAAGATCGTGGGTTCGAATCCCATCCGTATCAGTTTTTTTCAAATTTCTTATTAAATATTTATATTCAAATTTTCTCTTGATTTTCTATAAAGCCTAAACTAATTACATGAATTAAAATAATAAAAAATATAAGTAATTATACTTCTCAAATCTTCTACATTAAGTCTCTCAATCTCACTCAACGTTTATCAAAATACACATTTAAAAAAAAATACAATACCCTTAATCGTTCCAAATTCAAATAAACAGTTACCTGTTAGATTGAATTTGGAACAGTTTATACTTTAAAAAAAATCGTTCCAAATTCAAATAAACAGTCGTCCGTTAGATTAAAGGAACAGTTTATACTATAAAAAAAATCGTTCCAAATTCAAATAAACAGTTACCAGTTAAATTGAATTTAGAACAGTTTATACTTAAAATAAAATAAAAAAAACTGTCACTCACCTTTGCGAACTCGATTTTCAATGTGCAGCATCCGGAATATATGTCACAGCCGTGTAGCGCCTCTTTAGCTCGTGTCGCCGATTCTACACTTTCAAACTTGTGACCAAGTGTTAAGGAAATGACTTTGATATTAAATGAAACTTACGAACTACCATAATCATAATCATAATCATTTATTCATGTTAAACACAGGTAGGTACATGGGTAGTTCTTGGTATGGTAATACAATAGCTCGCTGTGTTTTGCCACTAGGGCGTATAAGTTACTGAAATCGTACTTAGTTGTATAAATACAAAAAATTCACAAAAGAGTTTATAGCATGACTCGTAACTGATTACATAATTATTTCTTGTGAAAGAATTACAATTTAGCAAACTTCGGTCAAATGTTATAATATTAGCAAAATTACCTATTATCAAAATTCAGTCAAAGGATAAAATGACTACTGACTACTTAACCCTTTGAACGCCACGTCAGTCACCGGTGACTGCCAAACTAAAAAACATAAAAATAAAAATTGCATTGTCTGCGGCGTGGCAGTCAAAGTGTTAATAAACATAATTTCAAATTAAATTAACAATGTTCTTAAATTTAGAAATAAGACAAGCATTTAAAGATTGGAAGAAAAATCAGGCCTGTATTTGCAGCAATTTCAGCCTAAAAGGTAACGTTGAGGTGATTTATACACAAATTTCTTTGGGGGTAGGTAAGTATATGACCATACACCAAACACATTTCGAGACTTATAAAGCTAATGAGATTTCCTGTACTTATTTAAAAAAATCGCTTTACAATTTATCCGACCCAGGAATCAAACCCGGGATCTCGTGCTCAGCTGCGTTTGCGACCAATAGATCAACTAGGCAGCAAAAAAAGAATATGATTTCAAAATAAATATGTATTTAGGTCAAGAGTTCAAAGATAACTTGGATTTTTATTATAGCTTTCAGCTTATAACAACACACAGGACAGAGTACTCCAGGGTACACTTCCGGAAAAGAACATAACTGTATTTAATTCCTACGTTAGCCTAGTGGTATGACCGTTGACTGGCAAAAAAGGTCTCAGGTTGAAACCCAAGGCACGCACCTCTGACTTTTCATTCGTTATGTGGGTATTATAAACATTGGTGCTAATTCTCTTGCACACGCTCTAAACTAATTTAGACTCACTATCTCTCTTTTTAACAGAGTTCATTAGAGAAGGATAGAAGATTTTTAGAGCTCTCAAACTAGTCTATTTGCGTGATATCGACGAGAATTTAGTCGGCATGTCATAGAGGTCTCGTCTAATTTTACGTCAATTGCAAGGACGTAGACTAATTTGACAGCTCTAAATTGACAGTTCAATTTGCTGTCCTTTTTAAATGGTGTTTATTAGAGAGATATAGTTGGACTAAAATTAGTTCAGCGGGATGTACAAGAGAATCAGCACCATTATTTCAGAAAAGAATCAATTCAATTCTACTACACGTACCTATATATAATTTTGCTCATGTATACTCCAACCAGTCCTTAAAGGGAAAAGTTTGATGATACTTAAATCGGATTACGTTTTACACAAAATGTTACTGCCCGATTAAGTTCGGGAGACATCGGTATTATTCAAATATTCTTAGAAGGAATACCATCACTTGTAATAAAGATAAGGTTCATTACATAGTGATTGGAGAGAGCGGGGAATAATTTAGGTTGAAGTTTTCAGTGACTTTCGTGAAGTCCTTGGTTTATACTCGTATAATTATTTAATATATTTAATAAGCTATCATGTGCTATAACATGTAAAAAATTCACAAAAAATATTTAAAAAAAACCCTTGGTTTATATTTTAACTGTAGGATAGTATAGCACGCATGTTTGATTTTTGTACCTGCCAAAAAGAAGGCGGTTTGAGAACTTTTTTTTTGAGGAGTGGGAGCCAAAAATGCGGATAAAACAGACTAAGGATAATTTTTCTCCGCGGTCAAGAATTACCGCTCTTTTTAAGGGACTATTTTGTTTGCGGTCTGAAATTACCGCTACTCTCCTGAAACAAATTTGTCCACGGTCAGATATGACCGCTCCTCTCCTGGTCCTCCATTGACTACACCTGGTCACGTTGACCGCTACGTCAACGGGCAGCCAATGGAGAGCCAGGAGGAGCGGTCATTTCTCAATGCAAATAAAATTGTCCTTCTCATGCTGAGGCCCTAGAAACGATTACCAAAAAATCTGGAATCTCGATGGTGTGTAAAGGCATGTCAGAGGCCTACGTTCCGATTACACTTACAAAGAAGAAAGAGGGAAATAAATACCCGCCATTCCATCATTACTTCGTCCGCGACTTGGAATCACAGACGTCGCTACTTATATTACAATTTGGACGAAAACTTCTGACTGATTTGAATAAAAAGTCCCTTTGCAAAAAAATATGGAGAAACTGTAATTAAACAAAGATCTTATGACGAATCCACAGTTTTTTGTTCTTTGATTTAGTTTTGAGAATATGGAACTTATCAGACGAAGGATAATTTGTACGCAAACAGAAATACATTCTCTTCCCCATCTCTCATTAGGTTGCTCGCTCACGTGCCGCTAATCTGGAGTCTTCCTTTCTTTATCGTATGGTTGATCAACCGTATGTGCCGTGTGGTTTCCAGACTAAGAATAGAACCACCCTTACTCGTCTCGCAGGTGTCGTAAGAAGCGACAATAGGAAAGATCCGGAGGATGGGCAGCAGCATCCTAATCATCTGCAACTGCGATCGCTATTCAAATATCTCCAATGAGCGCACAATAGTGACGCGCATACGCGGACTAATACAGGCTGATAATTATCAGCCTGTATTAGTCCGCGTATGCCACCAGGCTGAACATCATATTAATTATAATTAATATGATGTTCAGCCTGGTGGCATCAATCATATTAATCATATTAATTATAATTAATATGATGTTCAGCCTGGTGTCAGAGTTTAAACCGCCCGAAGGCCTGACAAGGATTTACACACAATTGCTAATATGATAATACATTTTCTGTCATCTGTGGCAAACACAAATATAAATTTTTCCATTCAGGAATTGAAATATCGCGAAATCGCTCAACCGCTACACCAATAGTATCGTGTCATATTATTAACCATTTTTATAACACTAGAATTATCTGACATCTACGACAAACTGGTCAAAAACCACAACTGATTTAATCAGATTAATACGAGTTCATTAATTTGATTAAACACAGCAATTTAAATACTAAATTGTTATCGTTCCAAGCGTAGGTCGATGCACTAAAGACCTTGTGTTACAACAAGCTTTCCGCCTATTACACTTATATACATGTGACATCTGTTATTAGCGTGTTACGACACGGTGTGATTAATGTTAACACCCATTAGCAAAATGCGAGTAGTTTAAACATCGGCTGTTATGTTTTGGAAGTAGTTAACAAAAATACAATTAGTAAATGCGTGTTCTTTGGAAATGTTAGAAAAATAATTTAAAAATGGCTGTGTGCATTGGTATGTAGTATTCTTTACTACACACCGAATAAAAGTCAATTTAAATAATGGTTCTTTACTACACACCGAATAAAAGTCAATTTAAATAATGGTGCCAATTCTCTAGCACACACTTCAAACTAATTTAGAATCCCTATCACTCTTTCTAACAGAGAGCATTAGAAAGGATAGAAGATTTTAAGAGTTGTTAAACTAGTCCATTTTATTGATCCAAACTATATGCACATAAAAAAACATGCATGTCAAAGGCATTTTCTACCAGTCAACCATTTGTGTAATATCAACGAGAATATATCTCATCTTATTTCTACCTTGAATTTAACAGTTATGTTGTCCTTTTCCGATGCTGTTTATTAGTTTCACTAAAGTTAGTTTGTACAAGCACCAATATCAATCAATAAAGCCAAATTTTTGCATAGTTTTTTGGGACTATAAGAGGGCCACAATCAATCCTAAATACTTTTTTAAATCCTGGGTACGTGTGTTTGTATAACTGATGAGCTGTGGTCCAAAGTTATCAATGAGAGTAGTAAAAAAATTGCACGCCACTTCAAAACATATTTTTTGTTACACAACGGTGTGATGCGCGGTCTGTCATAGTCCCACGTGTTTCCAATAATTCATGCGAACATTTTTTTCCGGATTGAAACAATTTCGGCCATAAATCATAGCGATTTCAGTCGTCCGTTTATTTTTATTATTAATAGTTGTGAAACTCTCGGGCGCCATTTTAAATAGTGTTGCTAGTAACAAGCGGATACAGTTTAGATGACTGGCAATATTGAATTGAATTTTTATTTAATTTACTGGATGTTTTAGCGAAATTTGTTTTAGATAACCATGACCATACCATACCTAATACTTGGATAGTAGTAGTAGAAGATGATACTTGGATTTCTATGTACTATTGTGAACACGAACAGTGCACCATTTTGCGATCAAAATGCTTTGAATGATGCTACGTGCGTAGGGGTGGGGCTAGCGCTACGTTCGGACGCTGGGTGCAAACGATTCTAACCTTAAGAGTGGTGCACCAGTTTTGTCCACGATAGTACTTATGAAGGTACATTAAACACAAATTCTAATAATCATAAATAAAGACACAAATCATTTCACATTTTCATCAATTTCTCAAACAAACCCGATACAAACCAAACCAACTCACGCGCATAACCGAAATCTTTCACACATTAAAATAATTTAAATGGCCGCTATTAATCATCGCTATAATATATTTCCCAAACGATATTTTAAACTGAATATTTTTATATTCCTTCGAAGATCACTTGGGATATTTCATTGGCATAGTGACTCATTTTAGTATATTTTTTTGGCAATATTAGCATAGTCAAAACATTATGATAAGTTTATCGCTAATTTGCTGGTTTCTTTTCAACAGTTTCAACGTGAAATATATTTCCAGGAAACCTAGCCTGACAGGTATTCTTGAAGTTAGAAAATCTAAGATATTTTTATAGAAAAAAGGGGACCAACGAATAGGAGGGTTACCTAATTGTAAGTGATCACTGCCGCCCATAGGCACCTGCAACACCAGATGCGTTGCCGGCCTTTGAGATAAGAGTAGGCCTTTTTATACGTATACATTTCTTTCGTTTTCTATAACGTTAGCAATTGTAGATAGTCAACTTGGCTAAGCCCCCTGATACTGATATAACTTTAGAATATCGTATCCCTTTGGGTTGCGGGGGTCAGTCGAATTTCGACCACTGTCATGGTCCACTAATATGTATAAATAGGCTAGAAATATCACTATTAATAATATTTATAGTCACTGGGACTAAAATACTAATAAAAACATTCATTCAAACCACTGCGTTCAAATGAATCACTGTCTGTCAGTTTAATTACCTATGACTAGTTTACGTTTCTAACAAGGTAAAGTAAATAAACACGTTAAGATGTTTAACTAATAAAAAGTTTATGTATGCTAGCTTTTATGACTGAAATGTAGACATACTCGTCCTCTTCAAGATATTTACTGACCAGCGATTTCTTTTTCTTATCGTATAGTTGATGAACAACCTGGTGTCAGAGTTTAAACCGCCCGTAGGCCTCTGACATGGCTTTGCACACCATTGAAAAATCTCTCAGGTGTGCTGGTTTCATCACGATGTTTTCTCTCACCATTTTAGCAACTGATAATTATTTTATAATACGCATATAACTTACGAAAAGTCAGAGATGCGCGTTTTGGGATCGAACTCGAGACTTCTGACTTGTCAGTCGACGGTCATACCACTAGACTATCAGTGCTATGACCAGCGATGAAGGCTCGACTCCTACAGGCTTCTCATTAATAAGTTTTTTTTTAAAACAACGTTTTTAAACGGATTATTTCTTACAAAAAAATAAATGCCTCGTTGGTCTAGTAGTAGCGCGATTGCTGAGCACGAGGTCCTGAGTACGATCACCGGGTCGAGGATTTATCTGAAAAAAAAATTAGGTTGAATACGAGACCCATTTCATTTTCACTGTCACCTTCTCCAGGTCCTCCAGTTCGAAATGGATCCCACCTGCAATCCAATTTTTTTTTCAGATAATTTACTTGTTTTTTTTTGCTTTTCAGTGTATATATATATTAATTTTGTTTTATACAGCAGCGCAGTCGGGTTTTTTAGTTTATTAAATCAATTTTTTTTTGCTAAGAACATCCTCAAACAAGTCACCTTTCAATTAACAAACACGAAATCAAAATCGGTTCGTCCGTTTACGAGCTATGATGCCGCAGACAGACAAACTTATAACACCCCTCTTTTTCACCGGGGATTAAAAATTACCTTAATAATTAACAATGTTAATATAATATGTGCTATTGAAAAGGATATTCAACCATGGCTTGTACTCCGTTTTTCTTAAACACGACGATCCTCTGGACTTGTCCGTGTGGTGTGCTTATTGTGTGTATTACGTCCTGAAACAAATAGAAAAAAATATGTTAATTTACTACATATTTTCTACAATATTTGTATAAACTGCAACGTTGGTCTAGTGATAACAAGCGCGACTGCTGCAAACTGACTGCTGCCGGGTCGGGCAAAGTGTTATTGGGTTTTCCCAATGGGAAATTCTCTACTGATTTTTTGATTTTGAACATAGCCGGCGAAACGTGTGTGTACTGGTTACACCTCTGCCTACCCCCTCTGGGGAAAACAGGCGTGAGTTTATGATGTTATTTATGTTATATTTTAAGAAATAATATTTTGTATGTTTCGTATGCAGGGATTAGGGAGATATTAATTGAAGACCTAAATAAAGACAATATCATTGATTGCTAATTTGCCACTCATATTTTTTTCATAATATCAAATTGGTTTTTTTTCTTTAGTCTTAGGTTAGGTTAGGGTTACAATAGAGTTTTCGCACAAATATCTGTAAGTAGATATCATAAATATATGTCCCACGTGGGAAACGAACCTACAACACCAAGCGCAGAAGGCAAATCGCCTAACCGCTATACCATCGTGTCGTCCTTAAAATTACGATTTATTTCCAAGCAATCTGATCAAGATTCCTAACGACACTACAGTGTAGTGCCAAAGACATGCAAATTTATTTATTGGTATCGCACGCACATCTGTCGTCTAGGGCGTCTGAAATTCAAATGACATGCATTTCGTTTAGCCTATTTGACGCTAAGCGTGTACACTGCGAGACAAAATTAGTGTCACTCTTATTTTTGTTTTACCTTTTATTTTTAACTTAAAGAGAAATATTACTAATATAATAGGTATGTATCTAATATTTGTACCTATACGTATGTGTATAAATTTTATATAAGAATAATAAGAATAAGAATAATTTATTAAAAACTTTTTCAATATACATTACATAGAGTTCATTTACATTATAAGTACCTATAATTATTAACAGTAATGGTAATGGTATATTAAGGATACATAAAACAAAAATGACTAGACAGTGATTGAGATATCTGTAATTTCTTTCTCTTTATAACCACATACTTAGGTATTATGATATTCCTTTTACCAATCACAAATAAAATATTGATAATTAAAAATTTGTACAGTAAAGGTTTGTGAAGATATTGATATCTTTTTGAAAATTACACAAACAACGAAGTTCTGTGGAAATTTTGCCAAAAATATAAAAAAACAACCATTTCTTAGCAATACCAATAACACGTGTCTCTATTAAAAAAGCACGCTCATAAAACTCCAACAGAACAAACACTTAGAAAACAAACAAATTTATTCTCAACAACGATAAAAAAAACTATCTGGCAGAACCAATATAAAATCTATCACCACTTTACAATGCACGGCAGTGTACACAGAGCAGGGGCGCAATATCGCAACCCACTTGTTGGAATTGAAATCCTCGTACACTGGCGGCCGTAATAACATTTTGCATTTGACATTAGACGCCGGTAGTTTTAATAAAAAAAATATATATTCGAAACGGGTATCGAGTTCTTTGGGTATGTTTTATTTTTTTTTACGTTGAGGGTAGAAGAAACAAATAATATGTAATAGTGACGGTAATGTGATAGAAGTTTATGTATGAGCTGGTAATATTCCCGCAGGTCGTAAAACTTGATTGAGAGAAAGGGATTCTTTTTGGCTGAGAATGTGTCACTACCATAGAGTATTCAAGAAAATATAGAGTGATAGCGTCAACCATATTGCCTTGTGCGGAGCAAAAGCAGGTCTCACCATACAAATGTTAAAATGTCATTTTTTCAAATTATGTTTTCTAGACGTTTTTCAAAATTTAACTCAGCAGTTAACCATGATATAAGCTAAAATGTAACTTTTTCGCTCGTGGAGCTTAGTTGAACCGCAGTTGATCGAGGTACGATCGCAAACGGAGCTCGTGTCGCGGCCGCGTTGTTCATACCCGTGCTCACGGTTCATACTTCTATAGGGTTGCTCTATATTTTCTTATATACTCTAAGGTCACTACATTCCACAAGATAAAATACATAACTCTGAAATATGCGACATCGTTAAGATAAAAAGGTTAAGATTATGGTACATTTTGTGTGAGCTGTTGGGCCTAAATAAACATATAATGTAGTCCTGACACAGCAAAACGACGATAGTGGAAGGGACTAGGTAAATCCGAGAGCGAATCGTCTTTATACAAGAAAATCTGAGAGTAGGATTTAGTTCAGCAATAACGGTGGGCTCGCTTATGGGCCAATCGGCCGGGGAGACATTATATGTTTGTATTATTATTGCATTTTTAGCTCCAGGATGACTAGTAATGTTGAATTATAAAAATGAAATTATTAGTTTTACGACAAGCATAGGAAGAGGCAACACAATACATAAAATACATTTTAAAGTACCTAAATATACATTTCAAATTATAAAATTGGTATCGGGAATAGGGTCCAAGCTACCGGTCAGGGCTTCAGAAAAAGGAACCTTGCCGTGCTCAAGAGGACATGTTAGTATCAATTTCAAGAATAGTTAATTTCCCGACACCCCGTACTTGAAAATAGTATATAATTTAGACTAATTTAATAATTGTGATGTACAAATGTACACACAGCAAAGTTTCATAAGTTTAGTAAGATGAAATAAAAAATAAAAATATAAGCTTATAGGTTGGCAGGGCCGCTAGTTAAGATAAAGTTTTTTGTAGAAGTTTGCATGTGAATGTGAAAAATTGTTTAGTTTTGTATATGTTTCAGTTACACCTTTTCAGAAAATATGGTAAAATGAAACTGTATTGATGACATCTTGAAAAAATCACGACCTTATCTAGCACCCCTGCTAACGTAATAGCATTGCTGCGCATACACGACAGTCAGAAGCATTTATTTCTCATATCATATTGTCTCAACTTCTTTCGCGAACGTTTAACACATTAAAACAACTTTTTAACGGATTAGTCGCGTAAAAGATTTACTTATTTGTCAAAAACCTGACGTTTCGAGTGCTTTGCAGCTCTTGTGGTCGCAGGCAGACTGAAGTGACAGGCGTCTGACGTCTGTACAGTGATTTAAAATTATTTTTGATCTATCGTCAACTTTATTACTAATTTTGCCCATATTATGTGAAAATTTAGTTTAATTTAATCAATTCAAATGCTATTATTAAGATTTTTACTACCGTTTCCTAGTGCTTTGGTTGGAAAGAGAAGAAATGGCGAAACAAACTTTCCAGCAGCATTTATTTCTCAATTTCCATAATCATAATATACCAGATTATACCACAACGCAAACCACTCAACTGTGCAACAAAACAACATATAAATTCTTTCAACAAACTTCAAACTTAACTTAAAATATAAATTCTGTATACGTAAAGTTTCAAGTTATCTACACTTGCAGTCAGCTGTGCAAGTGACTTGAACAATCTCATCAAGATTGTATTCTCAGGATTGCATGACTGCCGTGTCGTCGTTTGTTGGATATTCAAGGGATTGTAACCCAACAGGTAAATTACTATTAGGTACTCACATTTCAGTACAATAAAAAAATGTATAGTAAATGTAAATGTACATCTAATGTAAATGTATAAAAATGTACATGTATATGTACAGTCGGCAAATGAGTTAGATTGGCAGGGACGCTAGCTAAAGTTGTAATTTTTTCAAGAAGTTCTTAATATAATATCATTTCATTTTATTTTATGAAAAGGTATGACTGAAACCTATACAAAACTTAACAATTTTACACAATTAAATGCAAACTTCTCTGAATAACTTCATCCCAAGCTAGTGGCCCTGCCAACCTTACTCCTTTGCCGACTGTACATTTGTATATTACTAAATGAGTCTTCTTCCTTCTTTCTGGTATGATTGAGGAATGTATGGTTGATGAACCACCTGGTATCAAAGTTTAAACCGCCCGGGCCTCTGACATGGCTTTACAAACTGTTGTAAAATCTCTTAGGTGTGCTGGTTTCTTCACAATGTTTTCCTTCACCATTTTGGCAAGAGATATTTATTTTTAAAACGCACATGAATTCGAAAAGTCAGCGGTGCGTGCCTGGGTTTCGTAAACCCCCTTTGACTTGGCAGTCCAACGGTCTTACCACTAGGCTATCATTGCTCAAGATAAGGAAAAGACAACGACGCCGGCGTCATTGTATACAACGCAGGCGAAGCGGGGCGGGCGGAAGCTAGTGTATACATATTTGTGCTCTTGGGTGTACGCACGCAATATAAATACTTAACAACCCCGAAAATTACACAAAACAAAGGTTATTGTAATAATTAATTCCTCATCCCCTCGCCACTGGGCACGGGGCAGGGCAGTAATAATTAAAACGGCGGACGGCCGAGCGTTTTTTAGATAACAAGTATAAATGTTTAATATGCTATCTTACACAACGAAAAATTTATGGGATTTCTACCATTAAACGGTGTTTAAATTTGTGAGTTTTAACATGTTTTTTTTAGAGAGTGTGGTTTTGTTTATTATGGAAAATGTAATTTAAATTGTTTCCGAACACTGTTAGAAGTAGTGAGTCCATCAGTCTATATTTCTGACATAAATAAATGATTATGTACCTAATTAGCATAGCTCTTAAGCCGCCGTCGTGATCGAGAGTCATGACAGCCTAATGGTATGACCGTTTGACTGGCAAGTCAGAGGTCTCGAGTTCGAACCCAAGGCGCGAACCTCTGACTTTTACAGTCGTTACGGGTAGTCAGAAGCCCGACATTCTGACAACCAGCTTACCAAAGGGTATCGCGTACCCCAGTATCTGGGTTGTGGAGGTCTGATAGGCAGTCGCTCCATGTAAAACACTGGTATTCAGCTGTATCCGCTGCATGAAAAATCTCAAAAAAAAACATGTGAAGGAGAACAACATTACGAAGTTTCAGCTTGAACGTATGTTTTCATAATAACCTACATAAAAATTGCATTGCATAAAAAAACGTTACTTACGATTCATTCTTCTGTAGGGGTGCTCTATATTATCTTATACTAGCGACCCGCCCCAGCTTCGCACGGGTGCAATGTATTATACATATAAACCTTCCTTAAGAATCACTCTATCTATTAAAAAAAACCGCATCAAAATCCGTTGCGTAGTTTTAAAGATCTGAGCATACATAGGGACAGACAGACGGCGGATAGCGACTTTGTTTTATACTATGTAGTGATGTATACTCTAAGCTTGCAACTTATTCCCATTACGATTGCTATGGAAGCTTACTACTTCATCTACAAACGATCAATTAATAAATAATTCATCATTTTAGTTTTAGTCAATTTGAGTCCCCTTTAGCCCGCCATCTATTCAACAATGCATAGGGAATGAACTCGCTACCTTTGAGAATATCGGAAACTCGGCGACTGTTGCCTAATTGTCGGGCTAACTGACGCGCGCCTGGGAGTCGAACTTTATGATGAGGTGATCGAGTCATTATGTTTGTGGTTTAGCTGTATATTGTTTGTGGAGGAAAATAAACCAACTTGTAACTGTCCCACTGCAGGGCAAAGGCCTCTTTTCGCTTCGTGTTAGCTCACGGCGCTCGTTGGCGATTTCAGACCATTAAATCCAAGTATCCTTATGATGTTTTCCTTCACCATTAGTCCACCGTAGTAGTATTAACTAAGAAAATACTAAAATTTTGAATGCCGGGTTTCCTCAGTAAACATTAATCAAATCTAACTTAACACTTTTAGGTTTCCATTTTTCTTATACGCGCTAATCTGATATCTCGCTGGCACATTGAAGATATCAAATCAATGAACATAGTTATGAAAATCGAACTAAACCAATTGAAGGAAAACAGCATTACAAAGTTTTAGTCAAAATTTCAGCTTGATCGAAACATGTTTTCATACATAAAAATGGTATTAAATAAAAATTCATTTAAAGCTATTTTTTATTTGAAAACATGTTTTGATTAAGCTGAAATTTTTGCTGAAACTTTGTAATGTTGTTCTCTTTCAAATGGTTTAGTTCCATTTTTCATAACTATACAGACAGGCCCCGTGCGCTTGTATTTAGGTAGTAAGGCAATTATAGCAGCCCGTTTCTATGGAGTGTCGGGGGTGTGACACTGCACTGATGTTAATAGATATCGAAAACAATTCCTTTCTTTCTTTTATCTGCTCCGTGGCGCAGATATCATCAACATGCGATGTTTTAGTTCTAAATTCACATACAATGCAGTCACCCCGTGCGCGTCTTATTCAGTTGCTAGCGGGGTGCATGACAAACGACTCCGGTGTCATCGCACTTTTTTATACAAGCCTTTACTGAAATTGTAGGGTGACTATGATACGTGTAGGATAGATAAAATTATTGTTTTAATTTTTACATACATTGGCCACTGAACACACACACCGCAAAGTACATAAGGCACATAAGGTACATAAGGCTATCAATCCTATCTCTCAAACTCAATGAGTAAACAGGGACGTGCAGTTCTTATAGGCAAAAAGGTATTGCCTACCCTGACAGATACGACGCAGACGACGAATTAGTGAAACTAAGTAGGATTTGTATGTATATGTACCTACCTTGTCCAAAATGTCTGTGCACGCCCCTGAGTAATAAGCAATCGCTAATCGAGCCTTGTAGTGTCACTAATATGGCAAAATTTTGGTCGTATCAGGATAATTCTAGAACTCTAACGGGGTCCATTTTCAAGAACAAGTGTTTACGCGGCGGCATCGCGGACCTCACTTACTCACTAGTCGGGCATTCCCCGAAATCAATGCGTGGGTAAAGCCGTATCAATATTTAAAGTATAAATATGACTCACAAAAGTTATTATTCAAAAATGAACGGGACTAGTTTTCATCAAATACAAAATTAGATTTTTCAAACTGAATTCTTATCCCGTATTTCCTGGTCACCCTATGAATCCCAAGATATATTTACGTGGTGGATAAGCAGCGGGATAGCGTTTGACTAAAAGGGGGTACTTTAGATCCGACGATGAAAGTGCTGAGTTTGCTGAATGAGAATATAGATGGCGCTGTATGTAGGTAGATATTTGATAGGAGTTTATGAAGTGGGTAATGGGTTTAGTTTTAGAGATCATTTTGAATCTGTCGCTTTGGTGAATGGTTGCAATTTCAGATGTGTGATACAAGATTATCTGAAGATGTTTTCCTTCATAATTTCAAATACCCACATGACTTGACTTGACTGTCCATGCGAACGATTATACTAAACTAACACCTGCTACTAAGCTGATTAAATAACAAATAAAGCTTATATTCAAACACTACAATACTACCACATACCCCTCTCATACCACTTAAAACTAGAAACAAACAAAAAAATACCACAAAAATGTACTGAAATACATTTTATATTTTATAGACTCACGCCTGTATTCCCCAGAGGGGGTAGGCAGAGGTGTGTAGTACACCCACGTTTCGCCGGCTATGTAATAAGTCCCATGTAATAGGGGGCGAGCCTATTGCCATTAACCGGGCACAATTCCAGACTCCGTGCTGCTACTGAGAATTCCCTAATGGAAAAACCCAATAACACTTTGCCCGACCCGGGAATCGAACCCAGGACCTCGTGCTCAGCAGTCGCGCTTGCTACCACTAGACCAACGAGGCAGTATACTGAAATACAATTCGCCATTTTTTGCTAAAAAAGTTTGGCGGCCATCTTTTTATTCTGTCAAAAGCCGCGAGTGGTACAATCAACAAATAAAATTCAGTTGGTGAAGCACTTAAGTTAATTTGCTGTCGGTACACAGGCGCTACAGGTTTGTTGTGGCTGTGCCAAATTGGTTCAGTAAACTAAGTATATCACTACATAGTATAAAACAAAGTCGCTTCCCGCGTCTGTCTGTCCCTATGTATGCTCAGATCTTTAAAACTACGCAACGGATTTTAATGCGGTCTTTTTTAATAGATAGAGTGATTCAAGAGGAAGGTTTATATGTATAATACATGCATATTAGCGTAACCGTGCAAAGCCGGGGCGGGTCGCTAGTTATATACTAAAGCTTAGCCCGCGACCACACGCGACCTCGGCGTGGATTCTGATATTTTTTATATCTTATTTTTTCCGCTTAGCGGTCATTTCCTAATTCTTCTTTTTCTTCTTATCGTGTGGTTGACGAATAACCTGGTGTCAGAGTTAAAACCCTTAGGCCTCTGACATGGAAAGAAAGAAAGAAAACTTTTTATTTGGGTCTCGCACAGGCAAATACAATATGGCACAATATAGGAAACCAAGTTTCCAATGGCTTTACACATCGTTGAAAAATCTCTCTGGTGTGCCGGTTTCATCACGATGTTTTCCCTAACGCGCGTGCCTTGGGATCAAACTTAAGACCTCTGACTTATCAGTCGACGGTCATATCTATCAGCTCTTATTATTTTCTAATGGGGGCCAATTTCTAATTTTCTAATGAGGAGGGATGAAACGCATGTGTTTAATAGGGTGATGAATATAAGTGTTGATGGATGGACGGGGGGACGACCAAAGAAAAGATGGATGGAGTGTGTGAGCATTGATATGAATGAAAAAGGAGTAAATGCTCTGATGACGGCTGATAGAGAGGAATGCAAGAAGAAGACATTTTGCGCCGACCCCAAGTAACATGGGAACAGGACAGGCGAAAGAGAATGTCTTTTTCTAATAAATCTTGCTTTTTTATACATGTTTTAGCACATGTTGTTTTACATTTTTTACATGTTTTCATCATCATCATCATTTCAGCCTTTAGACGTCCAGTGCTGAACATGACTTCCAGATTGGCCGGTTAGAAGCAACCTGCATCCAGCAGCTTCCTGCGACCTTTATTATTTAGTCTGTCCACCTTGTGGGTGGACATCCTACGCTGCGCTTACCGGTACGTAGCCTCCATTCCAGAACCTTTCTGCCCCATCGGCCGCCAGTTCGTTGATCGATAGTCAGTTGGTCGATGTTTTAGCACATTCTGATTAAATAATATTATAATTATGTTAATTATTAATTTTACAGAAGGAAAACTAGGTAAATTTTCCTTAAGAACGATAAATTTGCAAATGCAAAGTCTCTAGTAAGTACCTTATCAGTAGTTATTTCAGTACTCATAAGTTACTACATAAATTTTACGGAAACAACTTACTAACTGTGGCCGTTCCCAGTTCCCTATTGTTCAATTTTGAAAAACTCTGCCTTCCACAAAACGTAACGTCCCAACAACAAAACGTAACTGTAAACACATTCGAAACACAAACAAAACGCATGCGTATCAATTAATTTTTAAAAACTCCATTACTAGCAGCCCTGTGCGCGTAGGGCTGCCACGAGGGACTTTTATGTAAGTAATAATTGATGAGTTTATTATTAAAAAAAATTGTACGGCACAGAATATGTTTACGCCTATATTGTGCGTGGAGTGGTGTTTTTGTTTATGTATTTAATTTAAAATCGCTTTAACGTGGTAATACATATCATATGGATATCCATATAAAATACTGCTTTAATAAAATGAAATAAAATGACCCACTTTTATACTGTCTTACGGGTTGGTCTAGGGTTTCCGATATAAATAATATACGTTAGAATAACAACACTACAACCACGACACTGAACCTGTGCATAGAGATAGAGTTTTGCTTCAACGTATCGACAACAGGTAACAACCCTAGTTCTAAACCAATAGGGCTGTCCCAACCGGGTTAGGAGTAATTAATGTGTGAATATTTTACATGTGTTTGTTTTTTTTCTGCCGGAAGGTCGTGTAACAAATGATTTACGACTGTCAATTTGTTTTTTTAAAACAATGTAGCACAGTTGTTTAATGATTTATTTTCCATATTTGAAGGGCTTTGTCGTTGCTCTATGCTTTAGTATACCTTCACATGTATTACTTGCAAGGTAGGTAGGGAACTAAGAGATCAATTTTATTGATGGAGATGTATGCTCAATTCACTATGGTACTAAGTAATGTTACACTAAATAGAGAGTAGCTGAAGTTATCTGATATTAAAAGGCTCATTACACAAAAAAATCGCTTAGGAAAAGGCTTAGGGCGTAAAAATGGCTCAGGATGAAAAATAAAGGCTCTGGACGTGAAAAAGGCTCAGGAGTCAAAAAAAAGCTCAAGAAATCAGAAACAAAAAAAATCTGCCCAAAATAAGACTCAGGGCTTAGAGGTGTGGTGCACCAAAACATTTTGTCCTGAGCCTTTTTTTGGGAGAGCACTAAATCTAGCTTTTACTGAGTTGAGAAACCAACTCCGACGCACTTCAGTGTGGTTTTTTCAAATGACACAGATTTGTTGAAATAAAAAGAACCTAGTACCTTTCAAAAGAGACATTCCCAAAGGGCGGGTATGAAAAGAAACATGAATATAGAAGCAGCAACCTTTCACGTCGGAGAATTAAGGAAACCTACTTCGCAACTTTAGGGTTCAATTCTCGGTTGTGTAAAAGATATTAAGATTTACTATCAAAGTTTCAAAAGCTTGAAGTTTGCAAACGTGCCCAATGATTGGCAATAAGCTTGCGCCTTGTTATCTATGTTCAGGGATGTTATCGACGAAGAATTTTGGGTTTAAACCGATAATTCGACGTCACGATTGGCATAGTGGCTGGGAAATAAGCTTTCTGCGCTAAGCGTCGCGGGGTTCGATTTCTGCACTGCTCAAATTTTTTTGTGCGCATAGAAATTTGCTTCTATCTATAAACTACCGTATTTCTTTTTTTTTTTTTTTTTAATTAATAACAAGCTCGTAACCTACTCACTCACTAAACCAAAAAAAAAAAAACATCGATTCATTACAATAATTATTTTATGTTCGATTTTAAAATATATTATAGATCGTATAGTACCTAATGGTATACTTTCTAACTCAATTACTTATACCTACTTTAACCATTCAACAGATTTGGATGAAGCTTGGCACCAGGGGCGGGACTACCATATAAGCCGAAAAGCCTGGCATGCCCTAGAAAATAACCAACAAAAGTATCACGTCATAATAAATTACGTATCATTATATAAATAATATAACATTTTAAATCTCGCGCCACTTTTCAATTATGCAGAGTGCGCGATCTCGTTTAAACTTTAAGTCTATGGAAAGTGTTCCGTGCGTGGCACGGAACGTATCGCACGTTTTGACAATCCCTTCAATCGCTTCACTCACTGTCATTTTGCCTACACGGTGCGAAGTTAAAGGTACGGAGCGCAGCCTGCTATATTGCTCTCGCTCGCACTTGTTGAATGTAAATGAGGGATGTGGTGGATTTTTTTCTTGAATGTAAGTGCATTGGAATCATAGATGTCATTTGAGTACTACAATCATGAAATGTACCGACAAAATAAGCCTGGATTAGCTGCTTTTTTTAAAATGTTTGTTGCGTGCTGTGACGTTTATGTTTAAATGTATGAATGAAGTATGTAAATAAACAATATTTTTAGTTTGTGCGGAATACTGAATGGAGTGCTTTTTTGATAATTTGACTTTGTTGTTTAGAGAAATTGTAATGGTTATAATAGTAGTGCAGTATGATGTGTATAGTGGAAATACAATCTTGAAAAGCGTTTAATAGTTGAGTTAATATTCATTACATATAAATAATGAATTTCAATTGGCGTAAATGGTTCGCCCCTAAAACGACGCTTTATAAGTATGTGCAAGTTTTATTAGATCGCAGAAAGGTAAGAATTTTGCTAAAAAGAAGTTTGTGGATTGTCGGTTGTTCTCATTTGAACAAATTATTTTGTTGGTGTTGCATTTTTATCGTGAATGACAAGAAAATACTTCCGACTAGTGCCATAAAACGACACCACACAGGCAATATGTAAAAAAATTTAGCCGCTCTTATTACTTTTTCCAATTCTCGTTAGTTATGTATGTGATAGGATCTCAAAGAAGGTACCTATGTACATAGTACCTATAATGTTTACGTTGACCATAACATTGCATTGTAGTAATAGTATGATAATTCAAACATACTTAAAATCAAGTCAAATGCAACAACATCTATTTAAGGTAATTTTTATAAAAGAAATTGTAGTAAATAATTCCTATAGAATATCGATGAGAGATGGAGTGGAGTGGAGTGGAACCTTACTGGGTGGTATTAAAGTTCTGCATTATTTCAAGAGATGGCGCTTTTTACAAATTATTTACTTTTCAGTGCTTTTTCACTTTGGTTGTGTTTTTTAATACTTCATTCATAAGTACCTAAACCTTGAAAAAAATGATGGGCATGCCTTACTATTTGGGCCTAGGCACGCCACTGCTTGGCACCCAAATAGATTGTCTTAGATTAACACAGAATACTTTTATTCTTGTCCAATCTCCACGCGGGCAGAAGTCTTAAAAAAAACAAATTGTTTCATGACAACTAAAATAAATACGAAAACAGCAAACGGTAAAATAAAAATAATTTAATTAGACGCTTTGAAATTATTTTTATGAGAAAAAATCGTCAAAAACAATGAGCTTAAAAAATCCGCGTGCCAACCCTAGCATTAGGGTCATCGCTCGACATTTACACGGGCTCTAATTTGTTTTAATTATTAACATGTTTTGTTTCGTTACTCTCGATCTCATGAACTTTCGGTGAGTGAAATATGCACAAGCATTTTTCTTGACCTTTTTTTTTGTAGGTGGTAATGAATCGATGAAATAATAATGCTGTGGGCCCTAAGTGGTAACTTGGGGGTACAACAGCAAAGTAGATGATCAAAAATCAGAAATTCAATACTAATGAACGGAGTTCGCGAATATATGGCAGCTGTACTAGTAGTAAATGTTTGGTATAATTTACAATCACATAATTTTGAATCACATCGACGGCCGACGCCACACAGTTCTGACGCGAACTCCGTTCATTAGTATTGAATTTCTGATTTGAATCATCTACTTTTGTTGTTGACTGTACAATTGTAGTAATATTTTATATGTAATATTTTAAGGTAGTATACAATTATATTGTCATTATTTATGTTTTATAATTTATATTTCTCTTTCTTTATCTCCTACGTTGCTGAGTAGTTGGCCAATCACTGTTGAGATTGGCCGCTGTGATCGAAAATCTGTCAGGACAATATTATTTTAATATAACTTCAATGCGTTTCAACCCTATCCTGTTAATAAAAACATTATAAATTCAATGAGTTAATGAATAGGGCCAAGTTGAAAAGAAATCGCTTTTAAGTTAATATAGCTTCGACTTTAGTTTACCAATAAGATCATAAGGTACATTGAATCTACTATAAAAAAACCATTAGAATACGTACAATCACAAACAAAAACGCACCACTTATTCCAATTCTTTCACTAAAAGAACATTTTCGAAATCAGCCGTTGTGCATCTGAATTTTTCACACAATATCTGGGGGCTGGCCAGTATCGTTCTCTCAACGCCATTGTTTCATTTCGTCGCGATTAAAAAATTCACACACACCGCTCGCTCCGCGCCCGATAAAATGAGATAAATAAATAAATGTATCACTTAAATATTTAATGCGCGACTGTACTATTTGTAAGAGTAGGTATGGATGGAGTCGGAATAATGGAATTCAATATTTTTATTGTATAATCAATAATAATGTTCACAAGATAATGTAATGTTCACAAGATAATGTAATGTTCACAAGTAATAATATAATAATCACAAGACTCAACAAAATGTATGGAACAGCTGTTTTTTTTTGCGATTCCAGGGTTGGTCCCATAGTAAAAGTTGTTCATAACGATGAGTGTAATGACCTCTTTTAAGGATGCTGCTGTTTTACAAATAACCCTGTATATTAGCCATAAAATTATTTTGTAACAAATTTTTAGCTAAGTAATTATGAATCGTAAATTAGACACGCAGTGAGTAAAAACTATACGGTGTTCCTCCTCAAACCTTCGGGTGGAAACCTGAATTATTCATATTAGAGTCTATTAGACTACTAAATATTCTCCTTTCCAAATCACCGATAAGTTAAGTCAAGTGTATAAGAATTTAAGATTATTCCAATGCATTTCTCAGCGATCCCCTTGAGGTAAAAGATTTGTGCATTTTCTGAACGTTGACTAATGTACCGTCAAATTGTATTTATATGTTAGCGTTGCCCTGAATGAATAAAGATTTATTTATTTCTTAAGGATCTTCAACAAAGAATACAATTATAATAAAAATGTAATCAAACAGATGAAACAGTAATTAGATCTAGTCTACTACAGTTTTGGATTAAAAAATTATATTAAAATAAAGAAAATAAATTTATTATGCTTATTGTTGTATTTAGAATGAAGGATTTCTAATTTTATTTTTTAATACGTATTTATAGGTGTGGTTATGTCTTTGTCTAATAAATGTTGCTTTCTTCCTTTCTTTCTTTCTTAATGTATTTATTTAATCTAATTTACCTTTTTTTCGATCAAACACAAATCATGGAATATCTACTATGACTTGCTGTAACTTGTAAAGTATTAAGTAACATTACAATCGGTTCGGTCTCTGGGATCTGATGAGAGAAACCTACTTTTACGGGATATACGGAAAAGACTGAATCAATAATAATGAAACTTATCAAAGAGTCTCCAGACTCCTGAGAAAAAAGGAGAAAAGCAAAATTTTTGGTAGGTATATACTGGAAAGACTGAACCTAAACATTAAAACCTTTTAGAAAAAAATACGGATAACAATTATTTACCTAGATTATATCAATCGAAATACTTAAAACCAACGTTCGTACGTGTTAATCAAAGCATTGAGGAAATACGTCTACTTTTCTTTTTTTTTGCAACGGAATTAAGTCCACCATTTTATATTTTATCATTTTTTTTACCGTCAAAAGAAAACATTTCACGATAAAGATGTAATTGTGTAGCTTTAATAAAAAAAATATAGTTAAACACGCAGCTGTGTAAAAATCTTGTAAACCCATATTTCAACAAGACAAGAGATTAAGGAATTCTCTCCTCCCGTCTATTAGGGCTTACGACTACTTAACATTTGGTGAGGACCCATTTGTCTTCCTTTAAAAAAAAATCCTTCAACATGGCGAAAAAAAACCACCAACACTCATTTACAATGAAAACATTTTTATTACTAAAGCTAGAACGCTCAAAATCCTTTGAAGCGTACGCATTTAAAATTGTTACCGTAAATCACAATCAGCTGACGCATAGCTAGCTCTGTAAACGTCAAAACATAGGTCACAGATGTGTAAATCAAAGATTCCTCGAAATGTGACGAAATTACAATTACACACATCCAATTTAGTGCTACACCTTAATTCTATTACGTTAAGATTTATTTTCTAGTTAAATTTCGATTTTGAAATGCCGTTTCTAAATTTGTTGATGCAACATCTGTTGACTGTTGGCATAATGATCGCGTTCACGAAGACAGCGTTGCGTGAAGTCAGTGACACAATATTACATGTGTTTTTGTCACGTGTCCGTTTGTCCGTTAGTGTCGTGATTGGGATGCGCGGCTGTGGGGTCTAATTTGTGAATATTATGTCACTAAGGGATTTGTTGAGCACGTGTTGTATTTTTTTGTCCTACTGTTTTTTTAAACAGTTGTTTGGAATTTAAAGCAATATGTTTTGTGTTGTAAAGTCGATGGTTTATGTGAAAGATGATTAATAGATGAATGGTAAAAGAATAGTCTATGGCGCTTTTTTTTTAAATTAGACTCCCTTTGGCCGCAGCCCGTCGGTAGAGACTAAGACTTTTTGACTCTGCATTATTTAGGCGCGGAGACACAATGAGATTGACAAAGAAAATTGCTTCAAATCAATTTTTATTTAATGAAAATTTTTGGTATGAAAACTTGTTCCGATCAATCTGAAATTTTTGCTGTAACTTTGTAATGTAGTTCTCCATTGTTAGATTAATTGCCTTATATCCAAAATACTCATAAATCGAGAATGTGAAGTTTGTCTTTGCCTCTCTCTCTCTTCTCTATCCATCCAGGAAGCATTCGTACTGTGTAATATTGTAAAGTGCCGTGTGGTATCCGGCCTAAGAATAGAACCACCTCATCCCGCGGGTATCGTAAGAAGCGACTAAGGGAAAGACCCGGAGGATGGGCAGCAGCATCCTACGGTGTAATAGCAACCATCTGCTACTGCGATCGCCAACCTGCTTGCCCAGCGTGGCGATTATGGGCAAATACCTCCAATGAGCGCACAATAGTGGCGCGCATTCTGAGAGGCCTATGTTCATCAGTGGACTAATATAGGCTGAAAATGATAATGATGATGATGAATATTGTAAGTGTTTTGAAATAATAAAAATCAGAAAGATAATAAAGTACATTTATTCCCTCGCCATCGCTGCATCGCCCCATAAACTTAAGTAATTTGGTATTTTTACGATAGTAGAGAATTAGATAATATTTATTATTTGCAAGAACTAGGTTTCAAATCTAATATCTGTTGAGCAAAAGCTAGAAAAAGAGGTCGCAAGGAGTCCACATTAAGGCGCTGTGCACAGTCAAAATAGGCTTAATTAAACAGTTTTTTAGCCTAATGTATACATTTTAGAGTAGCAAAAAAAATATATGTTATTCTCGATCATATTTATGAGAGAACTCACGGCTTCAAAACACGTTTTTGGTATTTTTTTTCGATAAAAAAAAATCATAAAACAACCATTAAAATTAACATTCCTGCAATTTTATCTCTATTATTTATAAACCAATCTTGATGAAATTTATAACAGTTACGTAATAAATAATAATAAAGGGAGCCCTCACTTGTATTTATCGATTGAAATAAGATATTAGTAGGAATTAATATATTTACTGATAAATAATTCGGACGAGTCGAACCAAACGTCACGCCATTATCCCTTCTCTTTCATTTCTACGCGGAGCGACAGTGACCGCTGAGGCGCGCTGCTAGATGGACCTATGTCATTTTGTTCCGCCCCCGCTCAGAAATTATTTACGTATCTTGTTTGTTGTTGAAAGCTGTATATTGGGAAATGTAATTTCGTCACCACCAATACCGTCCAATTGGTTTAGTGATCTTGAACGTTGCACATGTGACCTACGAGAGCGACCGGTTGGGAGTTCCATCCCCGCATCGAGTGATACTTTTTGTTGATTATCTTATTTGAAATAATTGTTATTAATTATTATTTTACTTTTTTTTCTATTTTCTTGTCTGAAATAAATGTTCAGTATTTATTTTTGTTGATTTTCTTATTTTTAAACAATTATAATGCAATTTTAATGGCTTTTCTTTAGAGTACCTAAAAAGTTTTTTTTTAAATAAATAGTTTTTTACTTTTTGTCTATTTTTAGTTTGATAAATATAATATAGGTACATAAAATGATTGTTTATACAATTTTACATTTTTTTTAATTTTGCACAATTTTGATATAATCTTTTCTAGAAAATAACAATTATTGTTTCATTATTTTAAAAATAAGAAAAAAAAAATATTAACATAAATATTTTAAAAAATAACAAAAAGAAAATATGTAGGTGTAAGTACCAACTTATTATTATATTGTGTATTATAAAAATACAAAAATGTACGATGTCTGACATCTAAATCAGACATCTACCTTATTCAAGCTTCTGACCATCAAGGAGAAATGTAATTTGGTCACTACCATTATTGTCTAAATGGTTTAGCGGACTAGAATGTTGATGTAGTCAACCACTATAGTGTATGAGTAGAGTTCGATCCTGCATCGAGCATTACTTTTTGCTGATTTTCTTATTTGTTATTTTACTTTTTTTTTTTTATTTTTTTTTTTTTTGTTGATTTTCTTATTTTTTAAACAATTATAATGCAATTTTAATGGTTTTTCTTTGGAGTAAAAAGATTTCTTTTTTAAATAAATTGTTTTTTTACTTTTTGTCTATTTTTTTGTTTGATATAAATATAATATATGTACATAAATAATTATTTTTAAAATTTTACAGTTTTTTTTTCAATTTTGCACATTTTTGATGTAATCTTTTCTAGAAAATAACAATTATTGTTTCATTATTTTAAAAATAAGAAAACAAAATTATGAACATAAATATTTTAAAAAATAACAAAAAGAAGATATGTAGGTAATTACTAATTATTATATTGCGTATTATAAAAATTGAAAAATATACGATGTCTGATAGGGTTCGAACCTAGAGGTTGCCGCGGGCACGCTCATTTCAAGCGGGTCATTGCCACGATAGGTCAAATGCACTTGTGATATTACTGACGAAATTACGCTTTTATTTATAATGGACGTTACGCAATGGCGAGTTTTGCGCGATGCCTCGCAATCTATTAAGGGGCGGGACCCATGGGCGGGGCGGCTCGTTCCCACTTCATCCTGCTTCACCCCCTTTGTAATACCAAACTTGACTGTGCACAGCGCCTTAAACGGTGCCATCTGCAGTATTCTTCACAATTAGGAGAGTATAATTAGCGCACTCGTCTGTCTTCTCCGTAATTAATTGCATGAAACTTAATTGTTAAAGAAAAATAGTTTTCAAGAATTGTATTTTCCTTTAGTGGTTTTTAAGCCATGGTTTTTTGAGCAACACTAATTGTTTTTTTCGCTCCTGATCAGAAGGTCTAATCAGCAAAATGTCCATGTAGTAAAATCTCCAACTATCAGATCGTCTGTATAGCAGAACGCTTTATCCTTCTCTATTTGAGAAAAGGTCTTTGCTCTGAAGTAGAACAGTTACAGGCTGATTTATTTAATCATTGGTGAGATAGCAAGGCCTGGATTGGATGGTAAGGGCTCAAGATGGCCAGGAATGGAGGATATTGGAGGAGGCTTACACCCAAAAATGGGTACCTACACCAAGGGCCACGACAATGATGATGAAGAATATAATAAGGCTAGGTACGTTCAGCAGTGGACGGCAACAGGCTGATATATATATATATTTTTTTTATAGACCTGTATTCCTGGCCTGTATTCCCCAGAAGGGGTAGGCAGGGGTGTGCAGTACACCCACGTTTCGCCGGCCATGTTATAAGTCCCATGTAATAGGGGGCGAGCCTATTGCCATTAACCGCGCACAATTCCAGACTCCGTGCTGCTAATGAGAATTTCCTAATGGAAAAACCCAATAACACTTTGCCCGACCCGGGGATCGAACCCAGGACCTCGTGCTCAGCAGTCGCGCTTGCTTCCACTAGACCAACGAGGCTGATATAATTATGGCAATAATAATATAAATATTTTACGTTCCCCTTCGTCAAGATGTCAATCTTCAATTACGACCGGAAGCCGGATGGAAGCCTATTACGTCATTCACAAACTTTCCCAAACAATATCAAAGTCCTTTTAAATTTTACAAAATCAAATCGTCAATAAACAAAAAGTCGAACTTTGAACGACTTTGTAGAATCAGCTTTTATCAAAATAGACATTTAGGCATCACCTTTTAGCCATTAGCTGATCCGTTCAAAAACCACTCTTATAATTAATGGTTGAAGTTCCAGATTACATTAACGAGGTTTCGAGAGGGTGTTACAAAGGAAATTAAATCGTAATCTCGCTTACTTAAGGTTTTGTTTTCGGTGCTAAATGGTTTTAACGACAGCGCTTGAAACATTTAGGGAAGTTTCGAAGAGTCGAAGTTGTACAGTCCTGATCCCTCATTAAGTTGCTGATTTGAAAATGAAAGGATAAATTTAATTTGTTCAGTAACTGAGACAGTTAAGCACCGCTTGACGCAGCTGATTCATGCGACATACCCTTGAACGGGTGACGTCTGTTGTCAGAAAACGCTTGCAATTGAGAACCTTCTCTTATTTAAAAGTCGGTTAAATATAAACAGAAAATAAAGATAAAACTGCTTCAAATTCCAACAAGACTTTCAATATCTACCCAGACGAACTTACAAACGAAATATAATTCCCAATATAATTCCCAAGTGGTTCCCAACATATTGAATACAGGAACGAATCGTCCAGCTTTAAACGGTAAAAGTAAAATCTATCTACAATAAAAGTCCACTGGTTCCCGAAATCGTCTACCCATTTGATAGTCGAGCGACTATAAAAATGTATGGGAAATTTTAAAATTCCCAATCGGATTAAATATTCTTCGCTTTCTGTATTCCCGTACAAAACAACTCAACATTTCAAATTCATATAAAATCTCTGTAGTTTCCATTTATGGTTCCGAAGAGAAATATGATCAAAGCTGCTCATAATATAATAAATATAATATTTTATTCTTCATCCAAATAAGGCTTGTTACACAGTCCACGTATAAGTAAATTTAAATAATACAACTTGAAAAATATTTCAAGATTGCCATTCTTGAGATATCTAAAATTAATAAAGGGGATATTTTTTGCACATTTTTAGGCATAAGTCAAAATGGAGTAAATTAATCCTTAAAACAAAATCTTTAAAAAGATACCCTTAATAGTATTATAATACCTAAAAAACATCCCCACTTTTACGAATATAGGATCCCGTTAAAATATATTTATGCATAAATTAAATTAAAATTCATTTCATCGTTTAACAAGCAAACAAAAAGCTAGCTTTCTAGTCTATGAAAGTCAAATTGATGTTTAAATAACGCAACCATAGAGCCCACAACTTTGTTTTCAAAACCCCATGCTTTGTCTGCGGGTAGTGTGGAACTAACCGCGGCTGAATTGCGGATGGGGGCGCGTCCGGTGCGGCCGCCCGGCTTCCCGTCAAACTTGTGCTGGAAAATTATAGTTTGTGTTCAATATTGAAACAGTAAGGGAAACGTGATGCTTCAGTATACGAGGTCATCTAACTTGTGAAGTTTAATTCTAATAGTAGCTTCTAATGGTTAGTTTTAACTGTCTTTCTTATGAGTTCCCTTGAGAGCGCGCTAAACACAAATGAAGTTTTCGTAACTTACGAAAGGTCAGAGGTGCGCGCCTTGGGTTCGAACCTAAGACCTTTGACTTGGCAGTCCTAGTCATATCACTAGACTATCACTGGTTGGAAACAAAAAGCTATAAAAACAAAATAAACACGTTAACAAGACGACTCCTTTCTTCAGTTAAAACCTAAAATCTACAATTGTGTGCTAAAATGTTAATGGCAAAAAGTGCATTCTTTCAGGGGTAAGACACAAAAGCGTGGTATAAAAGACTTTAGGATTCTTTATTCCACTCTAGACTGGCATCTAGGATAAAAATGTACACTAACACTAGAGACAAACACTCACCTTTTATTCTGTACCTTCTGTTACAAAAGAAAACCACTTTGTCTAAACCTAGCTTTACATTGTTACTGTCATGTCAGAGATACGTTTTAGAAGGTTAAATTGGAAAAAGTCTTGAACTATTTCGAATCTTCTTCTTATCGTATTGTTGATGAACAACCTGGTGTCAGAGTTTAAACTGCCCGTAGGCCTCTAACATAGCTTTACACACCATTGAAAAATCTCTCAGGTGTGCTGGTTTCATCACGATGTTTTCCCTCACCGTTTTAGCAACTAATAATTAATTTATAATACGTACATAACTTACGAAAAGTAAGAAGTACGCGCCTTGGAATTGAACTCGACACCACTAGGTTGTCAGTCGGCGATCATACCACTAGGCTATCAAGCCTTTATTAGTTCGATGAGATTATCAGTGAGATTGTTGTCAATAAAATGGCATTTGTACCTATGTGAACCTTCTGTTGTATATTCATTGGGACTGACTTAAAAATTTGAAGATGTGAGCTAACGTTCCAACTTAGAATGGCACCTCTAAAGTTTCGTGAGAATGACCGTTTAAATTCGAGCCATGTTTAATATTTATTTCTTAGTTTCGTGAGGTTTTTAGTACCGCGATTGTTCTCAAGACTCAAGACTCTCAAGGCTTAGAAAAAGGGTATACAGATTTGTCTGTTCTTAATCATTTTTATTTTCTACCCACCCGCATTATCCTACCTTGTGGTTTCCAACTTAAGAATAGAACCACCCCTACTCCTCCTGCGGGTGTCGTAAGAAACAAAAAAGGGAAAGATCCGGAGCCACATTGCTATGCTGGCTGCTGGGATTGATGGCCATCACTATGAGACTCCACTGAATGCTTATCATCAGGCAGCATGGAGTCAATTTGTGCGGCAGTAATAATAATAAAAAAAAAGAATGCGCAGCAGCATCCTTCTGTGTAACAGCAATCATCGCGTGTCCAGCGTGACGATTAAGGGCAAACCACTCCAATGAGCGCACAATAGTGGCGCGCATTGTGAGCCTATATTCAGCAGTGGATTAGTCCACTACAGGCTGATGATAATGATGATGTATTCTCCGGTCAACCCGCGATCATGGCACTCAACAGTTTCGAAATATCGGAAGCTCAATTCAATCCTAAATCACGGAGGATATCTTACTTAATTCTATTGAATTTCTGGTCGATCGGGCTAGCGTTTTCGCTTATTTAGGTACTTAAAGGAAAGGTTATCTGAGAGCTATTAGACAATTCTCCAAGTAAAGGGGAACCCAAGTTAACCCCGCTTGTCTGGAAGTATTGATTGCACCTAAAATAACTTGTCTAGACTGCACGGTTCGTTTGCAGTGTAGGTCACTGGTATACCGAGACTAGGCTTTGATGGATTAAAGTTTCGATTAAGGTATGATTAAATATGGCCCTGTATAACCACTTACTAATAAAAGTTATAATATAAAATGACATGGAAGATTTAATAAGAATTACATACAAAATTCAGTTCTATTTTTGAATTTCCAATCTGCGTTGAGATTGGCCGCTGTGATCAAAATTCGGTCAGGAAGACAATTATTATTGGGTTAGAAGCTTTAGGACTACACTAGAAAACAGTAAAGTTTAAACAGTAAAGATTAGAAATATTTGGAAGGTAGAAGTTATGTACTACGATAAAATTGATGAAGGCACGTTTTGAACGAACATCTTCGACATCTGTTGGGATGAAATGCAGATGACGTCATGAGAATCAAGCCATCCGCGCTGCCCATGCTGTACGGCATGCCGTACGCGCTGAAACTGATGACATTCGCACATAAGGGTATATAATTCGTATACTTACAGCAGTTACAGCAGTATATTGTAAAGGTCGAATTCATGTGCGTTTTAGAAATTAATTATCACTTGCTAAAACGGTAAGGGAAAACATCGTGAGGAAACCAGCACTCCTGACATTTTTCGACGGTGTATAAAGGTACGTCAGAGGCCTACGGGCGGTTTAAACTCTGACGATACAGAAAGATCGACCAGCATTTTACTGAAATGCACATTTAGGGCATAATGCGCAAGATTTAATATAATTTCATACAAAAATTCGATCTCTGCGCGTACAGCTCTTGCGCAAGCGTTCACCTGTTAATTCTTTAACTTGTTTAATTTTGACCTGACAATCTCCTCAATATATCGTATCGGAACGTATGCATTCAACTTTAATAAAAACTGTATTGCCAGCCTACAAAAATCAAATCGAACTAAGCGTGATTACATCTAAAATACCACGGACTTAAAATAAAAAAACAACTGCCTCATACAATACAAAAACATCGTAAAATGTATATAATATGTCACCCGTTAAAATGTAATTTTATCGCGCTCGACATAAAAATAGTGGATAGGCCTTAGAGTATATAAGAAAATATAGAGCAACCCTATAGAAGTATGAACTGTGAGCACGGATATGAACAACGCGGCCGCGACACGAGCTCCGTTTGCGTTCATACCTCGATCGACTGCGGTTCAACTAGGCTCCACGAGCGAAAAAGTTACATTTTAGCTTATATCATGGTTAACTGCTGAGTTAAATTTTGAAAAACATCTAGAAAACATAATTTGGAAAAAAAAACATTTTAACATTTCTATGGTGAGACCTGCTTTCGCTCCGCACAAGGCAATGTGGTTGACGTTATCACTCTCTATTTTCTTGAATACTCTATGGGATAGGCAGAATTAGTAGAATTCCGAACGAGACAGCGTGTCCAACGTTTGATGTCTGCATTACGTCATCGTATGTGTGCGTAATTTGGGTTGCCAGTGTAATGATAAAAAAATCTAACTTAAAAGTAATCGTATAAATAAAGAATCGAATATTTTACCTTTATTAGATATAAATCGAGCCGTTTTCGACAACGCGATTACAAACAATAATTATGTATTGGTTTTAATATCGAATTCTATCATCAGAAACGTCCTGTTATTGCCTATATTATAATTAATTATGAGTCGTGATAGCCCAGAGGTATTACCGTTGACTGGCAAGTTAGAGGTCTCAGGTTTGTACTCAAGACCTCTGACTTCGTAAGTTATGCACGTATTATAATCGGAAAGCACGTAAAGCGGTTGGTCCTGCGCCTGATCTCTCTCCGATCGAGTCGGATTGCGATCCCATCGGACTACGAGAGTGAGGGAATAGGAAGGGAGAGCACCTGTGTTTGCGCACACACTTGTGCACTATAATATATCCTGCGTAGTTGGCTAATCTCAGTTGAGATTGGCCTCTGTGACCCATGTCCCTCGATAATAATAGTGGCCTTACCACCCTTATAATACAATGTACTATTATATTGAAGTAACTGCCTTTCCTATAGGTTTCTGAGGTCGGATTCCTGCACGTAACTCATTTCAGAGGAACGACGGGTATACGTTTGGAGTACAAATGTTTGTATACGTTTTAAAGCCATGACATAAGAAATTCTCTCTCAGAAGACAAATACATCGTAAAATATCAATATTTATCGACTCGAAAATTTATAGATTCGACAGACATTGTCGTGACATAATGAAAATTAAAGAAACTAAGTAAATTTTCTCAATAAAAAGAAATTATCAGTGAAAAATAAAACATATTTTGAAAAATAACAAAGTTAAAAAAAAAAGGTTTGAACAATCTTCGTAGATGGAAACTACATTTCGAACAGATGACGTCATGTGTTCCAATGTCCTTATCAAAGTTGTTTTATTTAAGATTTTTTTTTTTAATTGAAATCAAAAATGTATAATACTTTTTTAACAGTAGGCAGTTATCTACCAGGATCCCTGTTATGGATCTTCAACAATTTCTACTCGGGTGAAAGCTTGTCGGTAATTTAATAAAGGTCAATAACTATTCTACATGAGTTGTTGTGAGCTGTGGTAATGGCACTTATGGGTGTAATAATTGTACACGGTAATATTCCAGAAACAGTTATTATTTCGGCCATACTGCTGGTAGAGAGACTCCTTTATTATTAGATTTGCATAATATTTTAGCATAAGGTACTGAAAAGTAATCTCCATAAATTCAGTGTAATGCTCCGGATATCCTAATAAAAATGAATGTCAATGCATTTTTTAAACCACACATTTTTCAACGGTGTGTAAAGTCAGAGGCCAACGGCCGGTTTAAACCTCTCTCTCTCTCTCTCTGGTACCAGGTTGTTCATCAATCTACGACAAAGAGTAAAGAAACACCACATAATTAATGTTTGTTTTTAATAAACTAGATATAACTAAACATGGCTTCTATTCTAAAAGCTTAATAATATAAGTAATTTTTTTTTACGTTGTATACCAAATATCAGATCAATCTGTCAACAGGAAGGGGGTGAAATATCGATTACTAAATTTGAACCAAATATAAAACAGGTCAAGCTAAGTAAAACTGTTTAAAAAGAGAACTAAAAAACACGAAAAGATAATTAATTATACGTAAGAAAATTTGTAAAAAGAGTGACATACGCCTTTCATCAACTGTCTTAGTAAAAAGCACCACAAAAAGTACCAACAGATTTTTCTATAAAAAGTTTATAATTTTTTGTCATAGCAACCCCGGTGAGTCACAGCACGGCTGTCGCGTGCGACATGTTCCACCGCCGCGCGACAAATGACACGTGGTACAACTATTTCTGTCGCGTCATCGTTCGGCTATTTCCGTCACTCGCCGACCGTTGATGGACAGACGCGTAGACGCATCTTATTTTAGTATAGTTTCTATTGCAATAAATATTTGTGCTATGTATTTTGGCAGGTCAGTGCAATTAGTCATTTTAATGTAAGTATTTATAAATCTGTTGCATAGTTTGTGTTAAGATCTTGACAGCTCGGGGACGCAGGAGACGTTTATTTGACACATGCGTAATGTCCCATTTAAAAAAAAGTAAACTACAGAAGAAAATATCGAAGACTAATTTGCGTACAACCTTGGGTATCTCTTACATCTCTTGCGTGGTTCACTAATCTGCGTTGAGATGGGCCGATTTCACCGAAATTTGGTCAGCAAGACAATGTAGGTAACATTGTAGTAAAATTTACTCCATTAAAGACCAAAATAATCTCTGAAGTTCAGGTTTTTTTATCAATTGTTTAGTAGGTAATCTGGTTTTTAACGAATATAAAAAAAAAACTTTAAATGTTATTAAACTTACGTAGCCTTTTTTAAAACATTATTTTAGGGTACTTACTAACGGCGAGTTATTAACAGGACACATACCTGGAAAAATAGATAAAGAATAATTAGAAAATATCTATGATGAGATACCATAAATAACAGGTAGACACTGTTTCACACTTTCACGGTTTTTAACAACACTTAAAATGTCACTTATGAAATTGCAATCATGGTGTCTAGTCTCTCCGGGGATGTGCCTAACAGGCATTGGATAAGGGAGGTTCCTGAGCTAGTCTTTTAAGAGGACCCGTGATCCATATGACCTCTCCCTCTATGTGCTGATGGTTATTGATCACCGGAGTGGTTTTAGTGAGGTAATAATCCCGCACTTCTCGGTCTCTTCTCCCGGAGGCGGGGTGTCTAAAGGTTTCCCCCCGTAAACAAAAAGGTAGTCTTGGGCAATCGTTAAAATATGGATGAATAATCTAACGAGGAAATTAGGTAAATATTCTGATGTGACAATTCGAGTAAACCGTAAGATAAGGAAAAAACAAAAAAGTCAAAGATTGAAAAAAAAAAAGCGGCGCCACTGGCACAAGTTAACTGTTATATGCATAAGAAAGAAAAACTCAATCAAATCCCCTTACATAAGCACAAATCTATTCCAACATTCCCAACTCTCATAAAACCTTTTTTCCACTCGATTTCTCAAAAACTTAATCACACTTTCAAGATAAGTCTAGAAAAAAAAAACAGACTGAAATTTTATCTGAACGGCGACGAAGCTAAGTCGATCGTTGCGATTTTTTCTTTAAGTAAGGATTAACCTGACACTTAGCTGTGATACGAAAAAACCTAAGGCTATTACGGCAGTCAGCTAAAAAGAGGAGTGGGGGAAATGCATCACCTTTTGTTTTATTTTTAGGATTACACTCAGAGTGTACGGACGTGTGGTGCGGGATCAGAAAAGATTTACGATGTAAAAATAAGTAGCGTCACCTGTTAGCTAAAGCGTTAAGTTTATTTAGGTTGTTTGGCTTCTTTTATAGGTTTAATTAGTGTTTTATAACATAATTTTGTAATAGTAAAACGTGTTAATGAATGTAGAATCACTTTACTTTTATTATATGTACATAGAATAATTAATACAAAGTTAGTATACACTTTATTCTCCACAACAGCATCATTATTAGGAAATTTTTCGACTCAAAATATTCAGCTTGGTTTTCACCAAAAAGTCCTATAAAAAATAGAAATTATTGCCATCATCCAAACGAAAAAATAACAGAAATCTTTTTTCGTACCTTGAAAAACCAACGTACTAGGAAGTCGGTTTTAAATTTTCAAATACATCCAAGCTTAAGTCTACCTCTACATTCAGAGGTTGAATTTTTGATGCCACCCTCGAGTTAGGACTTGGGGGTGGT
Source organism: Protodeltote pygarga (assembly GCA_936450705.2). Lineage (NCBI taxonomy): Eukaryota > Metazoa > Arthropoda > Insecta > Lepidoptera > Noctuidae > Protodeltote > Protodeltote pygarga. The sequence continues at coordinate 1,415,972 of OW388274.2, forward strand.
ATAGTAAGCACTTTTGTACTGAGAGTAATGAGGAACGAAGTTTTTGTAGAGGAAGACATTTCAAGTTAAACATTTGTCATTCTGTAAAGAAATGTATTCTCGGTAATACTTTTCGCAAACAAAACTTGGTGTAATAGCTTCCATTAAAAAAAACCACTAGAATCTGTCATTGTATTTTTTTAAGCACCTCATATGCTAATAGCAGTGATAGCCTAGTGGTATGATGTGGGGTTACTCTTGAAGTCCGATTCAAAACTTCATCCCAATTTAAATAATTATATGATCTCATCGCGAAGACGTTGCGTTGGTGCAAAAACCCGTACCAATTGGTTCTTGGCTGATTAAGCAATTTGCAACTTTTATACCTATAGGATTGGGTTTATAGTTAAAGAGTAAGTTTGTAGGCAGGAACATGACAATACCACGAAATTTATCAAATACTATTTATCAGGCAGCGGATTTATAAATTCGCGCTAAACTAGCTAAAAACATGCATTGAATCAACTTAATGAAATAATATGATCTTTTCTTATTCCCTTCAGTTTTTAAGAGAAAACATATCCTAATCTAGGTTGACAAATTTAAATATATCTGGTGCGCCCACAAAGCAACTTTCTCCAATAAAAATCAACGTCTAAAACGTCCGAATGGCTTCAAAACCACAACATTAAATCTAAACTTCAAACAGAACGCATCTTAGTGAATAGTGCTATAAAAAAAACTAATATACATAGTGGTTCCCTTCGTCGTTAAGCTGAAGACTTGGATAACAACATAAAATGCGTGCGCAATCTCGGGAGGTCTCGCAGTCGGGTATTAACAGATGTCCCGAGAGGGTTTGGATGGGGTTGCCATGTGAGCGGGAAGCGATAGGCGAAAGCTGCACAGGCTCACAAGACAACTTCGCCTCCAATTACATGGTATTCATAACTGGAGAAATGTGGGTAGAAATACCTGGTTTTGCCTTTCGGGGAACTATAGAAGGGACAATGCATTTGTTTGATCACGGAGCCACCTAATGGTAAGCATTATTGGCACATGACTTTTAGAGGGCTCTTCCGGGTCTGTCTATCGATAAATCGAGCTATGTCGAACAGTTTGTTTCGAAAGCAATTTTTATTGACTAACAAGAAGTCGTAACATTGGTTACGGACCCGCTTTGCAAGCGCGTGGGTGTGAGTTCGAACCTGTACCAATGTGCCTTTTGAATGTCATTATGTACTACATAAGTAAAATATCGTAAGGAAACCTGGACTTAATAGTCTGAAATCGCCAACACGCAGTGAGTTAGCGCGGTGATTAATGCTCAATCCTTCTCTGTATAAGAACAGGCCTTTGCTCTACATTGGGATTAGGACAGTTACAGGCTGATTTTGAACAAGAGAGCGAGAATAAGAAAACATCGAACGAAAACTGGCGAGCATAGATTTCAGAAAGCCATACAAGTTAAAAAAATATCGTCTTTTAGAATCTCAATTTTTTTTTATAAAACGTTTGATCAACACGATCATGTCACCCTCAGTGGGGCTTCTTAACTTAAAATCTCCATTACATGTGAGAGGTTTCTTTGAAGATGTTTTCTTTACTTTTATAATTAATGAGTATATTATTAACGGCCAAAGTTCAAGAAAAAATTGTGGAAAGAAACGTCTTTACTGGATTTGGTTTTCAAAAATAGTTTTTGTTATTAAATAGAAACTTAGATGCAATAGTATAATATATGTATATTCTTTGTCTAGATAGATCTTCGGTCTCTTCGATCTATTAACCTTTATCTAAAGTTTTTTCAAATTCTATCTAAAGTTTAAAGCCAATTTATTAAATGATTTTTAATTACATTTTTTTTGTCAGTTTATTTTTCGATTTTGAGTAGCACATTAACTTCAATGGGCAGGCCACAAAACATTTTCGGAAATCGAAAAATACGCATCAATTTGAAAACTTCCCTTCTTCTGAAAGTCGGTTGAAATAGCCTAGCAAACCTATTGTTTATTTAAAACAACCAATTCTGTCTGTAACGTCAAACAAAGGAGATTGTAGAGCAAAACCAACTTGATTTATTTATTACTACCCTCAGATTTATTTGCTTTGCATAAAATATTAGTTATCGGTGTTGTGGTTAAAGGTATTCAGGGTAACGGGATGTAGTTAGCTGTTTCGGTTTAGTTTAATTAACATTTCATGGTCGAAGAATAACAAGATTTGTTTAAGGGATAAGTTAGGTAATTAAGGGGAAAAGGTTAACTTATTCAGGTTTGTTTAAAAAAAAAAGTATTAGTGGTTGTGAATAATTAAAAAGAGCAGTTGTGTGTAGGGGCTGTGCACAGACAGAATCAGCATAATACAAATACTTATTACTTACGCCAATAGTAAGTACAAAGGGAACAAATTAGGGTACAAGGTCTATCTTCGAGTTTGATAACTATAAATTTAAAAAAACCCCCGGCACTTGAAAAACCCTTTATTTTAGCTTTAAACACAAAAAACTATATCAAAATCGGTTCAACCGTTTGGGAGCTACAATGCCACAGACAGACACACAGATACACAAGCACAGAGACACGTCAAACATAAAACACCCCTCTTTTTGCATCGGGGGACGTTCTTTAAGAACATCTGAACCATCTGGTATAGATAATTCTTTTCTGACGCCCCCTCACTATTTTGTAAAAGCCTTAAAGGTGAAACGGGGAAAGGTAGCCGAACGCAATTACCCCTAAATAATGATAAATAAAGTTTAGATTTATTTTCACTCGCAACATGCTTGTAATGGTTCCGAAGTCCGTTAAATATTGATAAAGACATAAATACACAATAGCCTAGACGAGGGTACCTTATAACCTATTACGTACCATCTATACGTGTAGTATTAGAGGCCGTATAAAGGAGATAGGCGTTTTTTATACGCTGAAATTGTAATGGTTGTTTTTCGCGGCAGAACGAGTTGCCCTCAGTCGTTGTTGCCCACAAAAATGTTTTTGGTGTCGAATAGGCAATTAAAATATTTATTAACTCGAAAGCGTGAGAAACGATAGTAATTCAGAAGACATAAGTACTACTCGAACCGTATGCGTCGCGCGCTGTGGACAAAGTGAAAAGTGAAGTTACTATACTATTGGTTTGTGGTCACTTTTGAGTTACGTTTTTAATCAACTATTTCTTGATTCTAGAAAAAAAAATTAGATTGTACTATTAAGAAGATTAGAATGATTTCGCTTAAAACAAAAATACGTCCCACCACTAAGCTTTAGTAACAAATATAGCGAGACAGATTCTTAAAAAGACAGATTCGCAAAATGCCAATTTTGCAAATCTGACTTTAAGTATCTGGCATATTGCTTTTGTGGCATTTTGACTTTCTGGCATATTTCTTTTGTGGCATTTTGAGTTTTTGGCATATTGCTTTCGTGACATTTTGAGAATTTGGTATTTTGAATTTGTTACCTATTTCGCGTTGCCAACCTGTACGCATTAATTATGGGACGAACCGTGAGAGTATTTTTGGGCTTCCGATGCTGACCGTACGAAACATAGCAGTACGAATACTGTAATTTATTTTCACGCTAATATACCTACTGTGAGAGGGTGGCACTACCCCAGCCAAGCTAGCCATTTCGTACAGTAACCAGCATTACTCTACAACAAAACAAAAAGCTATGTTTTCTAACTCCCAACAAAGAATCCCCACAACACACTAGCTACTGAATATTGACTAGGCCATAAATACCCGAGTGGCTCCAAATGGAGCTATGACGTATTATTCGCTCGCATTCTAGTAGCCTAACGAATCGAAATAAAGCATCCTCTTGTATTATGTACGGGTAATCCGTGGTCAGAAGTCACTTTAGTGCGTGCGATACGGATACGATACGAGATGCGATCGTGTATAGGGAGAAAAAGACTTTGAGACTTTGCAATGATATTATTAAATAAGAAACTCGCAAAAACATATCATTTAATAAGCAAAACATGTGCATAAACGTATAAATAATATCAGTGAACATTTTTTTTACGTAAAACGGTTTTCAAAACTAAAGCTGTGTACCAAATATCAGATCAATCTGTCAACAGGAAGGGGGTGAAATAGCGATTACTAAATTTGAACCAAATAATAAACATGTCAAGCTAAGTAAAACCGTTTAAAAATACATAAAATATACTTTAAAACTAGGTAGTTAAGTAGGTAGGATTAGGTAAGTAGAATTTAGCTTGAAACTATTAACTAAACGAAAAGACCATCCTGAAAACGGAAAAAACCTATCACCATTACATTCTATCTCACCATATCCTAACACCTTCTACAATAATTAACGTAAATTTCTATCTTCTTGCGCCTGCCTTAATCCCATGGACTCGTCGTAGGTCAATGCAAAATATTGTTATGTTCCTTCCCTATTCTCCTCTTTTAACTTTTGTCTGATCATTCACTCCTTCTCCATTTAACCAACAATCTATCCATTTGTTCATTTGATTTGATCCCTCTCCCCTTATGTAACCTGTAATCGTAGGGTATAAATCCACTTATCGTCCTTACACGGCTCAAAACAAATTATTATTAAACATACAATACTCACTTTTCTCCGGCTCGACCCGTTGTTAAATAAATTAGGCGGTAACCCTACAGGGTAAGGTACCTTGTAGGGTAACAACACAGGGTTGTTGGGTTCCTTTGAATTTTTTAGTACCAAAGATATTTATTTAAAGTGGAAGGAATGTACATGAAGACACGAAACAACGGAAAACAGAAGTTATTCTGCAAACTAGACATTTTGTTGGCTGGACATTCTGTGAACTGGACATTGTGCGATCTGGACATAGTAAGAACTGGACATTGTGCGTACTGGACGATCTACGAACTGGACATTGTGCGAACTGGTCATTTTTCGTCTGCTGGACATTTTGCGAATTGGATATTATGCGCCTAAATGGTTCTTAGGACTGCACAAAACTCCTGTGAGATTTTTTATTTTGTTTCTAGAATCTTTCCTGCAATCAAACCCAAGCCCTCATGTATAGCAGTCGCTACTACACCAACAAAGTAGTTAATATCAACAACCTTTCAATAAACACTCCCGTATTTGAACCCAGTGTCCCGAAAATGTCTTCCAACATTAATTACAATTTGATCGATGGATGGTCGGACATATTAAGAGAAGCTTGGCTATTGTGTTGAACTGCCGAGGTCCCTAATAACGTAGCGATTACGGTATCTAACAGGGGCGTGCACTTCATATAGGCAAAAAGGCACTGCCTACCCTGATAAAATTCTAATTAATATTATTATAATATATTCTATTTAATGTATCTAATTGTTAAAATCACAATATAATTACACAGAATTACACGATTATAACGCTCAATAATATCAATTCGTAACCCTAACGCCATCTGTTGGCACATTACGCACGTAAACACCGAATCCCGCGCTGGTCGCCTTCAAAGAACGTTGCTACTTGCAAGTCCGGCACAACTTCTTTTGCCTATCGTCTCGTAGACCAAATCCTATAACGCGCATGCGCGCAGTAAGTCACGTGGGTCTTTCTATGACTGACTCTGACATGTGATTGGTTGAATTACTTTCAAGTTCGTGCGCGGAGAACCAATCACATCGCTTCTGTGAAACCAGCTGTTTACAATGCGAAATGTCAAAAGTTTTCAATTGAAGTTTTATTTAGTATAAATTTTCATTGATTTTAATGACTTGTTTAGTCTGTTAATTTACCTTTATATATGGATAATACTAAATTATATCAAAATACTGAGAGGAGTGCTGGCTGTTTATTTGCAGAGGTTAAAATCTACAGTGTTTCTGTGTTTGTCGTTTGTTAAATTGCGTTAAAATCCAAATTATAGAAAAATTAATATTGGTAAGTCAATTCGATCAACATAGTTGACTTAGATAAAGTATTTATAAACAACATACAGTTTACAGAACGAAGATAAGTGGTGGAGTTTTATTGTTGTATTATTTTTTGGCCGGTGAATGCCGCGCGCGAGTCGCGCCGCACGCAGTAGGTACCTATTTGTTGTATCATTGTTATATGTTTATGCAATCAATATCCTTATTTTTTTATAAAGACTATAACTATCTGCTCAGGTATGTCTTTATTAATGAAATACACTTTACAGTACAAAGATAGGTATTCTATTTTTGTTCTTATGATCATTTTCTTGCCGGTCGATGATGCGTTGATGTTTGTGTGTGTTTTTGGCCTGGAAATATGCGCGCACGTACTTACACAACTATATTGAAAGGGTACAACGCCGACGCGACGTAATGGTCGTAGGCATTATAACATAAAAAGTGGTATTTGTCCCAATGAAAGTAAGTTTTGTATCATGTACTTATGCCTGCCTACCCTGTTGAAAATGTCTGTGCACGCCCCTGGTATCTAATGGTTACGCGATTGCCACTATCTTCTAGGTAAAACGGAACGCAATTTGTAATAAACAACCAGGGAGACGATTATTAAATTTCGCGCATCACTTTCAAATTCGCATACGAAATATTTTCACACCATTTTCACATATAAACTTCATCTTTTCCTCGACTTTTGAAATTATATTCCCAACAGATCAAAAAATAAAAATCATTTTATTCGTTTCACGCAGAAATCTTTCTGGATTGACACGCAATGAAAATATTGCATCATCGAACGTAAACCACCAAATTACTAGTGTTTAATTGTAGTTGTAGTTCAGCCGACGACGTAAGTATTCGAATTTATAAACAAGTCAAAGATCGCAGGTTCGAGCCCAGGCACGCGCACTATGTTCTTTCGAAAAGATGATCGAAATAGAAATTAATTATAGCTGTTTCTTTTTTATAGACTCACGCCTGTATTCCCCAATGGGGGAAGGCAGAGGTGCATGTAGTACACCCACGTTTAGCCGGCTATAAGTCCCATGTAATAGGGGGCGAGCCTAACCTAACCAGGCACGATTCTAGACTCCGTGCTGCTACTGAGAATTTCCTAATAGAAAAACCCAATAAATAACACTTTGCCCGACCCGGGGATCGAACCCAGGACCTCGTGCTCAGCAGTCGCGCTTGCTACCACTAGACTAACGAGGCAGTTACTTCATAAGTGTAATAAAAAATAATTATATCACTTGCTTAAAACGGCGAAGGAAAACATTGTAAAGAAACAATCAGTCCTGAAAGATATTTGACGCTTACCTACGGTCAGTTAACCGTTAAAAAATAGCGCCCTGTTTATTTATAAATAACCCTAATCTTTTAGACCAGTGTACTAAGAATGGTAGCGCACGCGCACCAGGAAACGTATTTGTTCACTCTCTGATTGATTGTTGGCGCGCCACGCATGCTGTTTGTCTCGGGAATCCGATCAACGCTATCGGTCTGGGTTTGGTCCAAGTGATGGGTAAATAGCGAGAATAGTAGCAATAGCCAAAGTGGCAGGACAGAAAAGTAGACATGACGTGAAGGTACTAACTTCCTCTCCTTGACTTATAAGTAAGGGTAAGTTTTTATAAAAACGACGTTTTTAACCAAGCTTTTATTGGAATATTAAAACTAAACAAGGTAAATATAGGCTAAAAATGCAAAATGATGTCCGTGCTGGTGACCGCTGAAGAGTTACTTTATACGGAGCCAATCTTGGATGTCATTTCAGGTCGTGCTTACCATAAAAATGCACTGTCATCGGAACAGAATTAACATGCAAAATTTCAGTTCAATCGGAAACCGGGAATTGGTTCAAATTTGATTTGCAAGATTTCATTACAGACATCGGGACAGGTGAAAGTAGATAAAAGCTTGTAAAAAAAACCACCAGTCTCTCCTAACTTGTACCACACATACCTATCGGCTGTTTCTCGTCGCAGTCAAAAATAGCCGGTGGTTTAATTGTGGACTATTCTGGTCACCGCCTGTTTGATACGCGCGATAGTTTAAAATCGACCACTCCCGACTATCGATGCCAGATTTATTGTATTGTTCTATTTTATGTTTCTCTTTATATCAAGCGTTTTAATAAAATGTAATCTTGTAGCCCTTTACACTGGTTTTTATTTTGCATGTGTGCTCGAATTGTTGTTAATTGCTGTCGTCTGATGACGAGCTGAGTTGGTTAATTAAGACCCAATTTCAACATTCATTTTAAAAACCCAGTTTAATAAAACTAAGTTCAGCTCTATGCAAATTGCAGTTCTGAACTCAGTGAAACGCTTGAACCGAGTTTAACTTGATTGATCGCGTGGTGAAATCGGCTGTTAATTATTTATCTTTGTATAAATAGGTAAAAATAAAATAGTTAAGTAGGTACCATATTCAGTTTTGTTTGTGAATATTTTTTATTTTATTTACAAGCTATTGACGAGCTTACGTGTTATCAAAAAAAAAATGTTGTACTTACAGTTGTGTTTTTTGGTTTTTCGAAATGATAAAGAATTTACAAATACTTTTAGGCAGTGCATTTAAGACATTTTATGAATTGAATTGTCTGGAGCGCTAAATTTTTAATTTCGGATTTAATTCAATGGTAAAAGGAACCCCTGAAAGGTTTTAAGTCAACAAAAATTCATGGTGTTTATATTGCAGATAGGTTATACTACTATAATCAGATATTGCATAGTTAATATTTTTTGCATCCCGGGCGGCACGAAAAAATGAATTTTCTGTGTCAATTCGAAAAAAAATCATAATTATAGGAAAATCCTCCAACAAAATCTTGATTAATATAAATTATTTTTTAAAACCACGCAGTAAAAACTACACGAATCAATGTTAATTTAATGACATTCACAAAAATCGTTAAATGCAAATGCGTGCAAATTCCATGTACGACAAAGTTCGTAAAATTCTCTAATTATTGTTATACAACGTATTCGCACTTAAAAAACATATGAAAACGATGTAATAGATGTTTTGGAATTTAAAAACAGTTGTAAAAACTTCCTTGTAGCAACAAAAAACACAATTTGTCGTTTGTGTCGCCTACATAACTAATAACGCTGTTTTTTTATATAGTTGTACGATTTGACAAGTATAAATAGCTTTTTAAACGCGTGTTGTTCTAAATGATGATTTATTAAAAACTATAAAAAGAAAGAGGTCATGTTTTTATAGTATTTATAAAAAAGACCGATTGAGAGCCGAATTAGACTCGAGCACCGAGAACTCCGTGACGTAGACAAGTATTTAACATAGATAAAAAAATTAAGAAGTAAGGCAGAACTTAAACTTAATACTTAAAGTTTAAATTTTCTTATTTAGAACACAAATATCCACAGGCAAAGTTGAAAAGCGTTATTGATTTAAAAAGTAAACAATTATCACAACATAGCCGTTGTCCGACAACGTTTTGATGACAAAATATAAATCTCTTTTTAAAAGCATGTTATTTTAAACGTTGATTTATTCACAACACTAGTAGAGATGGGGCAAAAGCGTTCGGTTTTTGTTTTAGACTTTAAATAATAAGTGTGATTAATTGTATAGTTATTTGTGTGATCTTTTAATAACATAGTGATCTGTCTTCCAAGAGGAACATGAATGAAAATGGTGACAAAACAAAAACATATAAGTTGATTAATTTTATAAAAATGTAAAACTCATTAATGACGCTTAACTTGGAAAATTTTAGTAAATATTATGAATTTTTCCTATCGAATAATCTCTCAGGTATGCTGGTTTCCTTACGATTTTTTCTATTTTTTTATATTTTTTAGTTTAGATTTTTATAATTAATTTCTAATAAGTACGCAAAAGCGACAGAGGTGTGTTGAGCCTGGGTTTCGAACTTACAACCTTTGACTTGACAGTCAAAAGGCTGAATATAATACTGATAGAATACTGATATTCAGCTGCATCCAGTTACATTAGAAGCCGACCCCAACAAAAGTTTGGGAATAATAAGGATAGGAAGATGATCATATATTATGTAACAGTATTCGTACTGTTATGTTTCGCACCGCCAGTGAAGCGAACCGGAGACCCAATCACCCTCAAGACCTGTATCTGTAATACTTCTGGTGTTACGAGTGCCTTTGAGCGGCGGTGATGATTTAGATCAGTAGCCACGCGTTGCCCCGTGACATTAGATGTCACTAAATCGACGGCAGTGCAAGACGCAAACTTATAGCACATACATGGAATGTTGATATAAGCCTTTGTTTTCTCTGAATAGTATAAAGCAAAGTCTCGGTTTTCGTCTGTTTGTTTCTGCGCTTACTTCTAAACTATGCAACAGATTTTAATACATTTTTCATTATCATTTAGAGAATTTCTTCCGGAAGGTTTTTATGTTTAAACTTTCATATTATATTTAAAGGCGGAGGATTCACCGCCAGGTTCTTCCAAATTACGAGATGAAGAAATTCTCGCATTATTAGGAGACGCCCTACAAAGTGAAACTGTCTTAGACGAATATAATAATGATCGAACTTCGCGTACAGAAATTCGTTTGATCATCATTAATTAAAGTAGCGATAAAGTCGCGGGCGAAACAGTAGTAATTTTATAAATGCGAAAGTATGTTTTTCGGTTTGTTGGAGGATATAGTTTATAAGCTGGCAAGCGATATAGAGTACTTTCATCTCGGAAATTATAAAAAATACCACGAACAGAATCACGGAAGCAACGCCATGAGTATAAGCTACTTTTAAAATAAAATGCACACTCAACATCACAACACACGTCAGAAGCCACGCGTTGCTCCGAGACATTAGCAGGTATTCTTGAGGGAAACAAGTGGTGCAATACATAAGAGCTAAAAGCAAAGAAACCATATGTTTTTAAATTAAAAAGAAAGTATTAAAGCGACTTCGGTCTTTGTAAACCAACGGACAAAAATGAGAGAGAAGGTCAACCACTTTCTATCCAATCTGTAGCTATTTATAAATTTGTAAAATCTGTTTTTTCTAATCTTTAATTATTGATCAACTAAGAATTTGTATAGTGAGGATTTTTTTGTGAGTGTAGGAACACAAATTCTATCCAGCCTCATTCCTATGAGGCTGGATAGAATTTAAAAAAAACTTGTGGCACTCGGGGACTGCCGCGGTAAAGCTATTGCATAGCATTTTTTATCAACTTATGCAATTATAATTATTTGTTTATTAATATTTTATGTATGTTTCAAACATTTGTTTCTGCACATGATTTGCTTATTAAATCAGTCATAGTCAGTTGTTTATGCGAATTTCTTATTAAATAACTTTATTTATTTATTTTTTATTTATGCAGTCAATAGCTAAAAAACTTAATACAAAATCACGTCTTGAAAAATCCAAGCAAAATAATTACCTAATTTTCGAAATTCGAATGTTTTTTAATGTGTTAAAATACCTTATTTGTTAGATCATAAGGTTTTAAACACTCAATTAGATTATTCTGCAACAAAGGGTGTTAGGTTTTATTTTCGTTACGGAATTTCTTGATTCGCTCACCGCGCTCAAAGCCCGCGACAAAAGCTATGCAATAGCTTAAAAACGCTGTTTCCTGTACATTGATCCACAAGTCAACCGTAAGCTGTACGTTTATTGTACTCCAAGACAGCGTACGGATGGGATTTCAAGATTCACGCGGGATCGCCTCTCCGCAAAACCATGCTAGCGTACAAGTGCTGAAAAATTTACTGAGCACTGGTTGGAGAAATGTAATATTCTTTTTTTGGAGTATTTATGTATTATTAAACAGCTACAGTATGATATGATTGTGGAGAGTCGTGATAGCCTAATGGTATGACCATTTGACTGTCAAGTCAGAGTTTTCGGGTTCGGACCCAAGGCGGTCACCTCTGACTTTTCGTAAGTTATGTGCGTATTATAAATTAATTATCACTCTCCGTGCCTCGGATAGCACGTTAAGCTGTTGCCCCCGGCTGTCAATTGTAGATCTTTGACAGTCGTTACGGGTAGTCAGAAGCCCGAAAGTCTGACAACCAGTCTTACCAAGGGGTATCGTGTAACCCAGTATCTGGGTTGTGGAGGTCTGATAGGCAGTCGCTCCATGTAAAATCGCATCCGGTAAAACTGGAAGTCGACCCCAACATAGTTGGGAAAAGGCTAGGCAGATGAGTATGATATGATTGTCTAGTTATATAATATCTCTCCTCTTATCGTATGGGGTTATTTGGTGATAATATAGGCCTCCATGAGCTATTGGAACTCTGAGTATGACTACGAAAATTGCAATAATATAAACCAAGTTATCATATCTAAGGAATAGATATGTAGACTTTAACGAAATTATTATACATACAAGAATTTTTAATTTTACGCGAAGTTGCGGGCGATATCTGTAGAGTAAAAAGAAACGTTTGTAAAAACTAATTTATTAAAATCAAATGACAAATTATGACTCAGCGTATCAGAGTTACCAATACGCCGTAATAGCAACGATACGCATAATACGCACGAATTCATACCGCGTGTAATGATACGCCATTTTTCAGGTTAATGATTCGTAACGTCATTGTTATTTGCGTGATATTTTTGGTATTTTAATACGAAAGAGCATCTGTGAATGATATTTTAAAATTTTGCATAAAAAAAATGTTTTGGTATCAGGCGATATTTGTTTTTTGTATAATACTAGCTGCCCCGCGCGACTTTGTACGCGTGATTATTCTACCTCTACACTTTTTCTACCCTACCCTACTCTACCCTATCCTACTCTTTTCTACCCCTACCCTACCCAACCCCTACTCTACCCATACCCTCCCCAACCCCTACTCCACCCCTTCCCTACTCTTCCCCTACCCTACCCTACTCATTGATTTGATTTGATTGATTGAAAGTGACGGATTTTCATACAAACTTTCATCCCCCTTTTATATCTCTTAAGGGGGAAAAAATCCAAATTTTTTGATACACGTGTTACTTATTTTCAAAACATAAGCTTAATACTCATTTTTATACCTGTAACTTAAAAAATAACGAATTTTCCATACAAACTTTCACCCCCTTTTTTGTCCACTCAATGGTAGATTTGAAAAAAATAAACTATGCTCGTCTTTCATCTAACAACCGAAAAGCTGAATATTAAGTTTCGTACATATGACTTTAAAAACGACGGACTTTCATACAAACTCTTATCCCCCTTTTTACCCACTTAGGGGTGGAATTTCCAAAAATCCTTCCTTAGTGCACCCCTAGGGTACTTAGAGAATATTGTCTCAAAATTTCAAGTCTCTAGGTCCACCAGTATAAGCTGTGCGTTGTCTGTCAGTCAGTCAGTCACGGTACTGTTTTATAAGTATAGATAATCATCTTCATTATTAATATCAGCCGTCCACAGTTTTTGAGTTCATCGCGAACAGACAAACAGACAGATGCGGCGGAGGACTTTGTTTTATAATAATTATGTGGTGATAATTTATATCCTACTACTATTATAAAGGCGAAAGTTTGTAAGTATGGATGTATGGATGTTTGTTACTCTTTCACGTAAAAACTACTGAATGGATTTGAATGAAACTTCACCACAATATAGCTTATACATCAGAATAACACATAGGCTACAATTTTTTATTACTAGACTAGACGGGACGAACCTGAAGTCCACGCGAACGAAGTCGCGGGCAAAAGCTAGTTATATAATATTTTTAAATACGGTCGAATTTCAACTACCAGACTGATAGATCATCACATCTTCGTTAAATTTTTTATACACTGTCAAATTTCAAATTTCTTTCGAATGTGTCAGAAAATGTAGACTCAGTCCGTACTTTCTGTCTGTTTCCGAACGAATGATTGACAGAACTTTTTACACTACGGTCGACTAAAGTGCCACGGTCAGCTGAATAGTGATTGATTGCTATCTACCAGATAGATTGATCGCTGTTAATGATAAGAGTGATTTACTTTCAATCTCTGTGCTGGTAGGTTTTTCGATTCAGGTTTTTGAAGTTTAAACCGTCAAATACTGAGAAAAGAGACACAAAAGGAAATCAATTGTTACGCGTCACCGCTGGCGCTGACTGGCAAGTGAGAGGTATTAGGTTCAAACCCAACGCATTGGGTATACCAACGCATCGCATCCCAACGCATATGCGTTTTTATAAATTTACTATCACTAGTTCCATACCTCGGAAAGGACGTAAACGCATTAGTTCTGCGCCTGATCTCTCTCTGATCATGTCGCAATGCTATCCCATCGGGGAATAGAGAGTGCACTTGTGTTTGCGCACACATTAATACACTATAATATCTCCTGCGTAGATGGCTAATCTCCGTTCAAATTGGCCGCTGAGACCGAATTTCGGTCAGAAGGACATTATTTTAAATAGAAAAATTACCCTAATTGAATACGGTAACCTTTCTAAAACACGAGATTGTCTCTTTTCTTCCATTCATCAATCTCTCTCCAGCTGTAAGAGACTTCATGCGATTGCGAGAAAACCCTTAGCAGTTACTACTTTAATTAATGTCAACGTTTCAAAGGATTCAGCTTACAACGTTCGTGTAAGATGTTCTTTAGACAGAACACGAGACAGTACAATTTCCGACATTATTTTCGAAAATGAAGTAACATATACGAGAAGTTTAAAAAAATACAACATGTAGCTGTAAGCCATCATCATGTAGATATAAATGATCCGTGTTGCTATGAGGTGAGGTTTTTTACTGTAGGCAGGCGTGGCTTTAGATTTTAGGGTGTGACTAATTATTACCAAAAATACTTTGTCATAAATCAAACTCTAGATATAATTATTTAATAAGAAATTTTAAAAAACAACCGATGCGGATGGGATTCGAATCTACAATCTCCGGCGTACCGTGCCGATGCTCTAACCGCTGAGCCACCGTATCCCATCAGAATTAGTCGAAATTTCAATCTCTTTCTACGCCTAGACTCAAACTCTAGACTTTTAACTAAAGAACCACGCTTGCAACCTATACATGTACTTACGACGTACAAAACAAACATAAACCAAATATTAAATGAAATGATAAAAAAATACCTTTAATAAAAAAGCTAATTTAAAAATCTCCATTCCCGAAAACCGTTATTTCTCCGAAATAATATTCAAATAAGGAAATCTAATAACGTCACAATTATTGGAAAAATTCTACCATAGCGTTAGGAATTGGTATGATAAATACATTTTAATATTCAGAATGAATTAGCGCCAGTAATGGTAGAATTAGGTAGGGAGACATTTTCTTAATGTTGGTGTCAGTGGTTCTCAAAGAATGCATTGGTTACGAAGGGGCCATTGGAAAATGTAAAATTTTCTTGATATTTCAAAGTGTAAAATTTTCTTAATGTTTATGGTTCTCAATAAAGGCATTGGTTTGAAAGGGGGCATTGGTAAGTATGAGATTTTCTTAATTATGTGTCAGTGGTTGTCAAAGGGGGCATTAGTTACGAAGAAGGCAGAGTGAGAAATTTTCTTAATTTGTGTGACAGTGTTTCTCAAAGAGGGGCCTTCATTAATTTCGAATGGGGCGTTGGAAAATGTGAAATAGAAATGCAGTATTTTTTATGAACTACATTAAACCGTCAAACACGTCAAATGAGACACAAAAGGAAATCAATTGTTACACGTCGCCGGCGTCCGTGCGGTAGTGATTTTGATTTTGATTAAAAAACGAATTGTGTCTTACGTCAATCGTGTTTTGAAATATTTGTCTCACTGTTGGGCACTATATCTCTTTGATCATCACTTTATCTGAATTTCATGATTAATTAAAATAGTTCCTATTCCAGGAATAATTAGAAAATTAGGCACTTTGTATCATAATTATCTAAGGGTTAATATAATACCGATGAAAAAAAATAGCAAAATTGAAAATAACCAAAATTTAGTAAATTTAAAAAAAAACAAGAAATAACACTTCAAGATTAATTAAAACCTGTTAAAACTGCCACTACTTACTTAATAACTTAGCCAACACTTTAGAACACTTCATTTAATAACTTGCTTAATTGAAAAACTTAAACCACAAAGTTTTCAGATAATCATTCGCTTAAAAATAAAGTCGAAACTTTTTAGCTTAAGTTTTGTGAAAGTGTTTTAATACTAATAAAACTTATACGAGTACAGTTATTAGATTAATATTATAAATGCGAAATTAATTTTGTTTGTTACCTTTCCGCGCCTAAACCACTAAAGCGATCATCATGAAAATTTGCATATACGTTGTCAGGTGTACAGAAACGGACATAGAATACCTTTTATCCTAAAAAAATGCACCGTTTCCGAGTAAAACAACAATGGATGGCGCCACGTGTCATTCAAATGATGATTGAAAATTAAATTTACGATGTGCCACCACGACACTCTTTTTGAAAATCGGTTAATAATAGTTATTGTTGTTTTCATTTGAAAAAAGCCTTATTCCTCTTTGAATAAAGGGCATTAATCAATAGTATCATCAATGAAACTTTTAACTGTCTAGCTAACACGGTACATGCGATACAGGTCTGGTGACCCGTGACAGACAGACAGTGGAGTTTTAGTAATAGAATCCCGTTTTTACCCTTCGGAATTCTAAAAAGAGTGAAAATTAGTACCTCCGTCATCATTCATTCATCACCAGCCTGTATTAATCTGTCCTTGGAGGTATTTGCCATAATGACCACGCTGGGCAAGCGGGTTTGCGATCGCCGTAGCAGATGATTACTGTTACTCAGAAGGATGCTGCTGCCCATCCTCGAAACTTTCCCTTTGTCGCTTCTTACGACACCCGCGGGACGAGTAGGGGTGATTTTATTCTTCGGCCGGAAACCACACGGCACACAGTACCTCCTTAAGTCTTAATATATTTTACATATAAACCGTTCAAGCAGTAAAAAACACAGGGGCAAAGTTATATTGGAAGAGCTGAGCATAAGTTCAGTATTCAGTAGCATTAAAATAATTTTATTACAGTTTCTAGCGAGATACGGTCGCAAGAGGTGCATACTAAAATCATAGATGGATAAGTAAAATCGTGATATAAATTGAATGCCGATATTAAATTCTAACTTCGATTGCATATAAATCTGTTCAAGCACTTTCAAATGTGTTTGTAGTATTCTTACATATAAAAATAAATAAATAAAATACATTTATTCTCAGTTACAACCTATAGTTAAGTAAATATTAATGTGCATACTATTTTTAATTAAAAATATATTGAAGCAAATGGTATTGTTATTAAATTATTTGAATTAAATAAAATTTGATTTTAAATTGGAGCAGAATTACTTTTTATAAGAGAAAAAATTGCTTTTTTTTACAAAAATAATACCGTCTTCAAAGCACTAAAAATCAAGGAATACCAGAAAAACATTCGTTTTGGAGTCGGTGCCAAGATTTTTTCAGATGTTGGTTATTAACAACACATAAAAACTCATAAGAAATCATTCATTTTTATTTCATTCATCTCGTATCTTCGAACTAAATAAAAATCTTGCTCTATTAAAACCAAAATTCAAAAGAATTCATCTACCTTTTACCCAAAATTTAATACAAAAAAAACTTTTTCTATTCACGAGCGGCAATCTGTCAAAAAATGTCAAATAACCACAATGGCGTTATCAATACCTACAGGCCATTTAACGTCAAATTGAGGACAATAAATATTAAAAAGCGGGAAGCGATATTGTGACGTCATCAGAGGGGAGGATGTGTATCGTCATCGGCTGTGAATTTGTAAAGTTTAAAAAGGAAATATATTACAATGTACAAACGATAAAGTATTTTTTTTTTTCTATTTATTAACGTGTAATTACCTCGAATGATCATAGGAAGCAAATATGGATTGCATTGTGTGAAAAATTACATGAAAAAAAAAGTTAACTGTGAAATGACAATAATATGACAAAATAGAGATAAATGGAAGAGAAAATGAATTTTAGCGACTTCAATTAGTAACTTCAATAAGAGCAAGTACAATTTTGCACAAATTAAAAAAAGAACCTACTCTTTGAGTTCTCAATTTTTCAATTTATAAAAAACAATTTTTTTTTCCAGACTCATATTTTACATGAAAAAATAAAAAATACTATACAATAGCTTTACCGCGGCAGTCTCCGAGTGCCACACGTTTTTTTTTATTAAGAAAAAGGCCACTGCGACTCCAATAATTTCTGAATTATATTTAAAACACTCAATATTCAGTTAGAAAACCTACTCATGGATTTTATTTTACATGTTCTGTTACAAAATTCTAAGTGACATCCTTGTGAATTCAGTCGTATCACCAAATGGGGCAACTCGACACCTTTCACTACAACATCTAAATTTTCCTTAACAAAGTACTACACACCTTCGTTTACCCCTTAGCGGCTCGTTTATAGTAAATATTAAATAGCGGTGCGGGGGACAATCGTCATGGGACGAGATGAGACGTCAGTATTGCAAAGTTTGGGAACCACTGGGAATACGTAGGTTGTGATTAAACATGGAGTGAGGATAGGTGTGTGAATACTTTTTTTGTTTTTTTGTGAAACGTGTTTATGGGAGGGTGTTTAAATAATGTACACACAGCAAAGCAATAAGGTTGGCAGGGCCGCTAGTTAAGGATAAAGTTTTTTGTAGAAGTTTGCATGTGATTGTGAAAATTTGAAAACATTTAGTTGTGTATAGGTTTCGGTTATACCTCTTCAGAAAAAATGTAAAATGAAATTGCATTTATGACATCTTGATGAATGATGATGAATGATCATCAATGATGAAAAAATCACAACTATATCCTATTGGACGTAGTATTCATGCGGCCTAGCCTTTTCCCAACTATGTTGGGGTCGGCTTCCAATCTTACCGGATGCAGCTGAATACCAGTGTTTTAAATGGAGCTGCGACTGTAATGGTACGAGGTACGAGGAAAGGTATGGAAATCATGGGAGGAGGCTTTTGCAGCAGTGGGTTGATAATTAATTCATAATACGCACTTTTCTAACGAAAAGTAAAAAATGCGTGCCTTAGGTTCGAACCTGAGACCTCTGACTTGCCAGTCAACGCTATCATAGCTCGAGCAAAAACTAGTACTAATACAAATAGAGCCATTTTACTGGCCAACACGTGGTACAATACGAACAAAGTTATATAAAGTAATAAAACAACACTATAAACTATAAACTAACACTCGTTTGCGACATTCAGAGCACAGTTAGTGTCACTGTTACAATGTTGCTGTAACGCTACGTACAGACGTGACATACTTTATTTATGTTAGGCTATCTTTTTGTCGCTAAAGTATCCTATTTCTTTTCAAGGCGCGGACTGGACACTCGCTAACGCTCGAACATTGAAGATATAAAATCAATGAATATAGTTATGAAAAATTGCCGTGTGGTTTCCGGCCTAAGAATAGAACCATCCCTATTCGTCCCGCGGGTGTCGTAAGAAGCGACAAAGGGGATCTGGAGGATGGGCAGCAGTATCCTTCTGTGTGATCGCAATAGCTGATGATTGGTGTTACACAGAAGGATGCTGCTGCCCATTCTCCGGATCTTTCTCTTTAAGTAGGGGTCTATTCTAAGGCCGGAAACCACACGGCATAAATTATAACTACGTGAAGGTCAGCTAGCTAAAAAACAAGCTTATTTGCTTTCTAAAAAAAATCAAAGTGAAATTGAGAATTAACTCCCTCTTTTTGGAAGCCGGTGAATTGTTTAATCTATGACATCAACACTGACATTTAGTATATTTAGCTCTGCCAATACTGACTGCATTAATAAACAATATTAAACAGTCCGTTCGCATTAGTCGAGTCGGACAATAAATAGGACTCTGATTTTATAGATTAACTAGAATAAAGTCTATTTCCAGTACTCCATTAGACATTTGAAATGTTTTCTGGTATTATCTATCCGTCCATCGTATTTTCGACTGTCTGTCCCCGTGATTTTACTATATTTTATTAAATAATAATGAACCAATTTTTTTTAATGACAGACCTAGGAAGAGATGGATGGATTGTGTGAAGGATGATATGGCAAGAAAGGAACTGACTATTGAGATGACGGGTGATAAAGACGTGTGGAGAAAGAGGACATACGGCGCCGACCCCAAATAAATTGGGAAAAGGGCAGGAAGATGATGATGAATAATGAACCAATTCGTAACTGTCCTACTGCAGGGCATAGGCCTCTTCTCACATGAAGAAGGATCAAGCATTAATCATCACGTAAGCTCAAGCTTCAATACTCGCCTATCCCTGCCACGTCTCGTATCGCCGATGTAACCTTAGACATTCATGATAGTCATAATTCTAATATTGTTATAAGATTGACTCTAGTTGCAAGTTCAGGGCTGCCTACCCTTCATAGAGAAGAAGCGTTCAAGAAACTTCATTTTATAGTAACTTTGTAATATTTTATTTTATTTTTTTCTACCCCTAGAAGCCATTACTTACATAAATATAACAAGAAAATTTGTTTGCATATTATAGAAATCGTTACGTCATCGTAAAATGTTTATATTATTCGCAAGTCATGCGAAAGAATCGCTTGACCTCTGGCTATAACGGTGTGATTCTGCACTGCAGGGATAGCAAACCTATGGTATTAAGGTAGACGATAAAATATTTTTGATACCTACGGCGGTGGTGGCGCGGCGCAATCTTTTTGCACGTTTAACCAAGACAAAAATTAAAATTTTAAATGTATGACAAATAGCACGCGATGTTTAATAACTTAATAATCATTTTCTTCTTATATTTAAGAGCTAGGCTCTTGTCGGTGGAGCAATCACCACCTCTCTCTATCCTCCGCTTGTATTTTGACTTCCTGATACGTCAGGACGTGAAGGAGACAGTAGGAATAAACATTTTAGTATTTATAAATGATTTGTAATGTAATTGCACTTACATTCAATGGCAAAATTTAGGCAAAGGTTATTAATTAAATTAAAGGTATTAATTAGCTTAACTATCTTCATGAAATTTTTGATCATTACAAAGTTTCACACGACCACCAAAAGTAAAAAAATAAAATTTTATACGCAATTGGAATAATGAATAACCTTTTATTAAACCATACAATCGCACGAGAAAGATTAATAAGTCCGCATCTTTCAATCAATCGGCGATGACATAAAATATCCCGTCGTTAAATCAATCAAACTTCGAAACACGCAAACGTGACGGCTTATTGGCGCCTATCACGCTAAACTGCTATCTTGAAGATATAATATCAATGGATACAGTTACATAAAATCGCAAAAAATCTAATTAAGGAGAATAACTTTACAAAGTTTCAACAAAAATATAAGTTTGATCAGAACAAGTTTTCATAAAAATAAATGCTTCAAAAGTATTTTTTTTTCTTAACTTATTTTTTTTTTTAAATTATACAACGTTATTCAGTAATTTTATATCATCTATGGGCAAATGAGATAGCTGTTTAGAGCGATAGGTGTCTTATGCCCTTACTACCAATTTTTTTAACTAAATATATTATAGACCGTCTAAGCGTCTATCAATGTTGGTGATCCCTGTCTCTGGTGGATATGCACCGTCATACCTTACGAGTTACGTGTGAAGTGGTCTGTTCCTGTTGAGAAATGGGATGTGTGTATTTTCCCGCTTTCCCAAATAAGCTTTTTTAAAAAAAACAAAAAAAATACAGTTTAGAGATTAAACCTGGATCTTTCGAAACCGTATCATAATGACGGTACACCTCAGAATACAGAAAAAGCGAGAAGCCGACAAGTCGAAAAAAAAAAACACTCCGATATAGAGTGACTTCTGATTTTTCTTCTTCTTATCGTTTCGATAGCAAACAATTTTATTTTTTATTATTATTATATTATTATTATATTGAAGCTGCCTAGAAAGTAGTGCCTAAATTTCTAATTTCGACCTAGGTTTCTTGGGGAAAGTTTATCAGTTATATGGACCTGAGTGCCTACTAAAATTTGGTTGGTCTCTATAAAATCTATATAAAATGTTGTATATAGAAGGTGTAAGGAACTTATACCTACTCCATAGAGCATAGAAGATTCCGATTCATCGGGCAAAGGGTGATCCCTAATAAAAATAAAACATAATCTTAACTACATATCAACAATAAACCAAAATATAACGGTATCGATAGACAATCCTTTATCAGCACATTCATAATAAGGAATAATGAACATTATTACTAGCGCAATAAAAACGAGTTTATTAAGAATCTGCCGTAAAAAGATTGTCATCTTGCGAGCCCACTGATCATAGTAGATATTTTATTAGTGATAAAGTTTTATATGAATATTGAACACTCAATAAAACACGATATTATTATGATTTAGCCATTGTTATTAAAATAGTTTGAGTAGTAATTAGATGCAGTCTTTGTATCGCATGGTTGATGAACAACCTAGGGTCAGAGTTTATAATTAAATCTTATTTAAGGCGACATCAATATGTCCATTTTTTACCTAAACATTTTTTATAGTAGGCAACTAATCTATTCTCATCATCGGAAATAATTTGAATAAATATAATAATATCTAATCTAATCAATCTATCCTAATGAGCTAGCGTGGTGATTAATGCTCGATCCTTCTCAGTACGGGAAGAGGCCTTTATTTTAATAATAACGATTGAAAAAAATGTACTAAACAGAAAAAATAGATAGCGAATTAATAAAATCATGGTAAAATATTGTAAACAATTCAACAATATTATAATAAATAAGTATATTTATAAATTAAATATATTCCAACGTACAGACGACAATATTTAAACGACATTTTTTAAATTAAGAGAGCCTGTCAAAAAAAGTTGTCGGGGGATTAAAAAACAATTCCGCGTGATGGGATAGGAAACGGATATTACGTTTCAAAAAAAGCGCCATGCTGTTGACAACGCTGACTTCAAAGGTTATGTATTAAAAAGTCGAGTTTGAATTTATAAAAACCGTTTTGGAAACCAAATAATTTTAAATGATTTGTTTACTAGGAATTTCTTCCAGCACACACGCGATTGAATAAAAAATGTAAGTATAAGTAATA
This sequence comes from Protodeltote pygarga, assembly GCA_936450705.2. NCBI lineage: Eukaryota > Metazoa > Arthropoda > Insecta > Lepidoptera > Noctuidae > Protodeltote > Protodeltote pygarga. Next base: position 1,438,870 of record OW388274.2, read on the forward strand.
TAATAATAAAAATATAGAAATAAAATATAGAATAAAGAATGGGATTAAAAATGGCGTCGTCTCATATAACCTGTAGGTGAGAGTAGGAACAAGATATATCAAAGAATAGTATGCGAGCGAGAAGCAAATAGTTCTGGCTCCATTTTTAATCCCATTCTTTATCCGCACGGGTAATAGATATTAATCTTGACACACAATTGACGTGATGTTTACAATTGACAGTTCACCTTTTGCACCTAATGTCGCAGGTTCGATTCCCGTACAAACAAACGTCTCACTAACTAGAGAAATGGCGAAGTAAAAACTCTTTCTATACATTCTGACTTTTACTTTTTCTTTGATTTTGGTAAATAATACTTGTAATTATTATATTAATAATGTCCACAACTTTACCACAAAAAATAACTGAAACAAATTCAACCCTAAAACAGCCTTTTTTTTTTTTTTTTTTTTTTTCGTGTGGTAAACCCCTTATGGGTACTCCACCACCAATGGGCCAGTGATGGAGTTATGTCCGACTCGCACGGACTAAAAACCACACGGTGTTCCTCAACGGACCTCTGGGCGGGAGAACGAACCCTAAAACAGCCTACGAAAGTGAAACCCCGTAAAATATGAGAAAAAGAAAGTTTTTAATAAAATCGTAGATTCCCTAAATGTTGAAAGCAGATGTGATTAATTATCTGTTGTCGGCAAGAAAGGGGATGATCACCCTCTGTGAGATATTTAAAAAATTTCTTTAGCCAAAGAAAATTTTCGAAAACTCGCTACACTGACGTTGGGATTTTTAATACAGTTGGTGTTGTTAATTTATAAGGTTCATTATTTATGGTAATATTTTAAGTCAGAGGTTGAAAAGGAATTTGACTTAACGATTCGGGATTTATGATTTTTGCTGAATTACCGTCATATTTACTAAGGCAGAGTAAGGTTGCTTTTTTATGTCCCTTGTATGTTCAGTAATCACATTAATGATCATATTATGAGGTATAATCGTATACTAATAAGCAGCTAAGCAGTGATAGTCTAATGGTATGACCGTTGGACTGCCAAGTCTAAGTTTGAAACCCAGACACGCACTTCTGATTTTCAGATATATGTGCGTATTAAAAATTAATTATCACTTGCTAAAACGTGAAGGAAAACATCGTAAGGAAACTAGCACACCTGAGAGATTTTTCGACAGTGTGTAAAGCCATGTCAGAGGCCTACGGGCGGTTTAAACTGTTGAAGTTGATGAACAACCTGATGTCAGATCAGGTTGTTCATCAACTATACAATGAAGAAGAAAATCGTTTAATACAGATACAAAAAAAAAATTAAGTAATATCACACAATTCAAAATAACTTCAATATTTATAAAAGGTCGTGTACCTTCCCAAAAAAATGTCTTCTATTAAAAATACAAGTGTCTTCCATTTATATAAATGCTTTAATGAGGGTACACAACAAACAGAAAGCATTCAACATCGCTCGTTGTAATCTAACCAATAAATTTTAAAGATACTTCTGGAAAACGGGGTCTTACTGTAATAACGCACATTAGTTTAAAAGCAAAATAATTTAAGAGCCATGTGGAAAATAAAAAGGATATGAAATGTTGTATAATAATTATAAATCAACAAGCTTCTGCCCGCAGCTACGCTCGAGTTTTAATCGAATCCAAAGAGTCAATCTAAAACATGGTCAATCTATATGCGAAGTTTCATCCAAATCTTTTTTAGAATAATAACTTTCGTGAGTCATACTAATATATAAATATTGATACGGCTTTACTCACGTATTGTTTTCGGGGAATGCCCGACTAGTTTCGAAACTAGTCGAATACAATACAATACGTGAGTAAAGCCGTATCAATATTTATATATTCATCCAAATCTGTTCATCATCCGAACATCTTCATACAAATTACTTACATTTATTAATTAGTAGGAATGAAACTGTGCTATTACTACTACAGAGATAGTATAGATTATAGTAATAGTAGTGGGTGTTAATAGACTCACGTAGGTGATCACTAAGCCTCTAAGGATGATAAAAAAAAACACGACACGCTGAAAGTACCACGTTGGGCGCCAATAAATACACATCACATGAATTCAAAATAAAATGAAGCCTGTCTTTTCCCAATGGATGCAAAAATGTTTTTAAACTTAATTTTTGATTTTTTAAAACGATTGGCGCGATGGTCATATCGGGCGAACACAACTGAAAAAATATTCGTGAATTCCACAGATATTTATTTCAGTCTGGGCGTTCAGTCTGGGTTTCTGTCAAAATTACGTGTTTAGAATATCAAAACTCCTTTGCATATACATTGTAACATCTATTATAATTATTTATAGGGCACTCAATGCATGTTAATGAGCACTGGTGTAAGTGTCTTGAGACAGATTTTATTCATTACATTTGCATTGCGCTTATTTCCCTATGGGCTCGAATAATGCAGATTAAAAGGCCAAACGGGCCTCTATTCGTATATCATATAAGCCTCATTAGTCGTTGAAGTATTTAAATGACCTATTTTTCAAGCATTTAAAAGCAACTAACGACATATCGTGACGCATGTATAGTTCTTCTTTATTTGAAAGGTTAGGTTAGATTAAATGAGGTTAGGTTAGATTTTACGCCCAAATTTTGTCGGTTGTATTACAAGTCCAATATAACAGGGGAGCGATGCGACGCGAGCCTTGCCATATTCTGTGCTGATACTGAATATTTAGAGATACAAATATACCAATAACAGTATGCTCGATCCAGGAATCAAACCATTCTCCTCATTGTTAACAATTGTGCGATCTGAAGCAGGCAACTGGCTGAATTGCGGAATAAAACACTCAATAAACAAATCAAATAATAATTAATCATTATAACATAAATGAATAGTCGCCAATGAATGCTCTCTAGCCACCATAGACACATTTATAAAAAGTAAAAGCCAGCTAACAAACCAGCAGGCTTCGTCCGTTAATCGAACCCATAAACTAAGCGCACTGTTGCGGGATGCGACCGAGCTCTACGTATAAACTGCTATTATTACACCAGTATTGTGACTGTGACCGGACATTCATTGAAAAATAAGATATTACTACTTCCATAATACTTAAGACTTATCATATATTGATGTTTAATTCATGTTACGGCTATGTAATAATACGGCTAAGAAAAAATTAAAAAGAGACAGATAGAACCAGGAGAGACTGGTCCACACTGGTTCTGGATCGAAAGACGTGGAAATCAGAGGGAAAAGCCTTTACCCAGCAGTGGGATGAAATGGGCTGACAGTAATACTGACGGGATACGAGCGGGGTTTGAACTCGCGACACTCCGTACCGAGGCAATGCTCAATCCAACTGATTCTATCGTATAGCTATTAGCTGCCCATATATTAAACGGTTTTATTTAGCTTGACCTGTTTATTATTTGCTTCAATTTAGTTATCGATATTTTACCCCTTTCCTGTTGACAGATTGATCTGATATTCGGTACATACCTTTAGTTCTGATGACAAATCCGTTTTAAGTAAAAAAAAAAATTGTTACTAATATTATCTTATTTTAATACAGGTTATATTTTTTGTACTACGGAGTCTCTGAAATCAACACAAACATGGTGTACCTACACAACCGAACCGAGTTAAACATGAACCGCACAGTAAACTTGATAGTGGAACCATTTGTTTTCATTTGCTCGTCCACAGCACACGCTCCGTCCTGTTATAGAGCTCATCCTATAATGGGGCATCATTCGAAACATTAGGATGACTATAGGGTAGTCTGGGCTCTGAGCTGGTCTCTTAAGAGGACCTGAGACTTCCATACATGTACTATGCGTGTGTTGTACATGTTGCAGTCAAAACTCTTAGCCGGTCAAAAGTACTTTTGACTGGTAAAATCAGGCAAAAGTACTTTTGACTGCACAGGTTGGTCAATAGTAGTTTTGCCGGTAAATCATTGGTTAATAGTGCTTTTAACTGTAAATTTGCGGTCAAAAGTGGATTTGACTGACGCTCCTGGTCAAAACTACTTTTAACCGCTAGATAGTCAGTCAAAAATACTTTTAATCGTTAAGAGTGGAAATTAAAGGGCACTCATTTAAAGAGGCAGTACAAAATATTGAATGAGCAGTTACGTGTGGTAAAATAGTTTTTGTGATAGGCTATCATTTAAACGATAATTTTGGTAAGCTATAAAATTGATTTTATTTGCTAATAATTTAAATAAATAAAATAATAAAAATAATCTTTATCATATAATTGACGGAGCCCCGCTTCGCGGGGCTCCTACTTCTGGGTGGTTTTAAAAAAAATAACAACGAAGGGGAAGGCGAGGTCTATTCGCTCGCTTCGCTCGCTCACACGACCCCGCCATCCCCTTCTAACCTAACCTGTCCGATTCGGGGTGCCCTAAAGTCCATACACAGAATCGTAATCTGCCGAACTATTTATCGAACTGCTCATTCCATCATTTTTACCGCTCATTCAGTTATTGGACTGCTCAATTATTTTTAGAATTGACTTTGTATGATAAAATAACCGACTGACACGACTGACGGACACGACCAGTCAAAACTACTTTTGACGGAATCAGTTGGTCAAAAGTACTTTTGACCAGCTTCATTGGGCAATAGCACTTTTGACTGTTATTTCAGTCAAAAGTACTATTGACGAAAGCCTATGGTCAAAAGTACTTTTGACTGATTTTGTCAGACAAAAGTAGTTTTGACCGGTTAAGGGTTTTGACTGTAACATACACACCATATCCAGGATTAACACATAGGATAGCACTGATAGCCTAGTGGTATGACGGTTGACTGACAAGTCAGAGGTCTCGAGTTCTATCCCAAGGCGCGCACCTCTGACTTTTCGTAAGTTATGTGCGTATTATAAATTAATTATCAGTTGCTAAAACGGTGAGGGAAAACATGGTGATGAAACCAGCACACCTGAGAGATTTTTCAACGGTGTGTAAAGCCATGTCAGAGGCCTATGGGCGGTTTAAACTCTGACACCAGGTTGTTCATCAACCATACGATAAGAAGAAGACGACATAGGTCACTCTCTTCCCGGTCCGACCTCCACACGGGCGGTAAAAGCTTCTTATTAATAATTTAGCTTAACCTAATCTTAACACAACTCCTTAAATTACAAAACACATGCAACATTAATTTTCATCTTCGTCAACGTATCTCCCCCTAAATCCGTAATAATTAAACATACTGTAATTATGAACGCATAATTCCGCGACTACCCTCAGGTAAGGAATATTCTGTACAACGCTGAATTCGCGACTACCCTCAAACGTGCAACTAAGAAATGCACAGCTCTGTCTTGTCATCGCTTTGGTGACGACTCGGAAACTTAATTCAAGTAAAATACACTACTTAAACTTAGAGCCGCTATCGTATGGTGGAGTCGCAGTGACAGCGGGAACATCAGCCGATTGTTTGGGTTCCATACCCAAAGAGTTCCAACAGGAAATTATTACTAAGCCTGCACTCTCCGACTGTATCTTTTAATCGTAATAGTTAGACACTTCAAATTTTACAGAAACTACACTAAATTTTACAGGTCATCAGTTCAACGTGATGAGAGTGAATGAGGCAAAAGAGGTATGCAAGGATCGTAGCAAGTGGAAATCCGTTGTCTCTGCCAACCCTTTTGGGAAACAGGCGTAAGTCTATGTAAAAGTGTAAAAATGTACTGTAAAAGTGGGACTCAGATAATGCTTGCAAAAATATAAGGTAGAATCAACCGTAAGTGCACTTTGCTATCTTGCAACACAACATTCCATCTGGAAACCCACGTACAAACATAACACCTTTCCTTACTACCATACTAACATAAAATATTAACAATTTAATTCCGGTTAAGCACCTCATTACGACCCCACCCTACAAAACTGCATCGAAACAAAGAAAAACAAACCTTATCATAGATACAATAAGATTTAATGTAACTGCAAGAGTATGCTGAAGAACAGCTTGATGCAAATTTAATTAGAAACTTAAGAGAGTAAGACAGAAGTGTCTTATCTGTTCCTGTTTTCTCTTGGTGAGCCGGTGAAATTGGTTCATGAAAATTTTATACATCTTCTTGCTTTGGAGTATTGTGTTTCTAGAACGGGAGACGGCTGCCAAATTGCAGTTCATTATTTGCATTAAAAGTCTGTTGAAGAACAAAGAGAATTAATTTAATCGCTGAATGTCTATTGGTATTAACTTTGTTTGATGCTTTAAGACGGCTTCACGCCAAATGTAACGGCTCGGTGCTTCGTTTTTTTTTGTATCACAATACAACTGTTACATAATATTTCCTTTTTTATTTACACCTTTATCAGGAACATGGTCCAAGCTATTGACGGTCAGGGCTCAAGACAGAAGAACCTCCTGACTATGCGCGTCGTATCCAGGAGCTTTTATCGCTTTCTGCATCAAGCCCTTGATCCAGCCATCTAACGAGAGCCTCTTAAGGTGTTGATCAAGGTTTTTAGATATTAATCCATGGACTGAAACGACTATCGACACAATGACAGCTGAGTCCACATCCCATATATTGGTAATCTCGCGGGCCAAGTCTTGATATTTTATGTTTGCCTTTCTCGGCCTTTACTAGGTTTCCGTCATGCGGAATGATGATATCAGCAATTATTGCGCGGCGCTCTGCTCGATCTATCACCACTATATCAGGCTTATTATCCTAAATAATATCATTATTAAGTAAAGTTTGTAGATATACATCACTATGTGTTAAACGTCATCTCATGTCACTTTAGCTTTGGACACGACCACGATAGGCCACTGCCTATCCGTCTCATCTTATATGTAACTGTAACTGCGACTACTGAATTATGCTTGTACCTGAAGACTGATCTAATATTTATTAAGAAGAACATATACACTGTATCTTAAACTACAGATAGGTCAGTCGATTTACTTCACTTAAAAGTAATAAAAATCAATAGTATGATTTTCATTTATGTTTATTCTATATTAACCCTCCAAGCCAATTAGTAATTACACTTACTCCCTTCCTTCCTTTTTCACCTTTTTAATAACATCAGGAATCAAGATACATACCTAAAAAGACAGAAAGATAAAATTAATAAAGCTGTTATAATTATAAATATTTAATAAGAAATTTGAAAAAACAACTGATACGGATGGGATTCGAACCCACGATCTTCGGCGTACCGTGCCGACGCTCTAACCGCTGAGCCACCGTATCCCATCAGAATCAGTCGAAATTTCAAATCTCTTTATACGCCTAGGCCTATGTTATAATTGTCACACACGAGGACACAATGAAGTAGGTACAAAGGGTGAGAAATGCCAACGCAATAACTTAAAACAAAAGGACAGACATAGAGTCAAATTCGAAGTTTCATTGGTTCTTTCAAGAATATTTAATTAGTCAGTCAGTTTCAGTCATTCGCTAGCTTTTGACGGCTTCGGTCGCGTTAATAAAACTTCTCTCCCTAAATGGGTTCTAATCTCACCTATTAAGATGGTGCCACGTGTCTTTCGAATCTTAATAGATCATCATAAGAACGTTATTGGTGTTTTCCTCAAGAACAGTACCTTTTTTGGGATGAAAGGTACCGTATGAAATGATGAAAGGTAACCTGACCATGAAAACACTTATGCAAAATTTCAGGATGATCGGTTCAGTGGTAAATCACTGACTGATGTGGAAAGATAACACACGAACATACTTTCGCATACATAATTTAGTTAAGAATTAGGATTCATTGCATGAATTACTCTCCAGCAATATATTACAAAGAATGCTAATTAATTCCTCAACCCAGATACCTACATTAATAACACAATATGCGGGTAGTCGGACATCGGCTAATCGGATTTAGTCCGACAGCGTCCGGATGCGAGTTACCTCACGTGTTTCATATTTTATTTTCATTTTGAACGTAATGCAATGCCTTTCTGTGACATTTAGTGTTATAGGATAATGATTAATTAATTAATGATACTAGAAGAATAAAGATATTAGACTAAGGTCAAAGATGTGAGGGACAACAATAAGAAGAAATAACTCTCACGCCAACCATAAGGAAGACACAAGAATGTTGTTAAAAACATTTGGGCATTCATTAAAACTTCAACAAGACGATAAACATGAACAGCCACAGAAAATTAGACATGAGATCGATGGTACACATGAATATATTAATGTCCTCCTGCCAAATTTTTGTCACAGCGAGCAACCTTAACGGATATTCATGGTAATCGATGCAGGAGATATTATAGTGCACGAGTGTGTGCGTAAACACAAACAAACAACAGTCATTCTCATAGTCTGATGGGACAGCAATCCGACGCAACCGGGGAAAGATCAGGCGCAAGACCAACGGCTTTACGGACATTCCCAGAGATGGAACAGGTGATAATTAATTTATAATACAAACATAACTTACAAAATGTCATTGGGTTCGAACATAAGACCTCTGAGTTCCACTCAATGGTCTACCACTAAGCTATCATGGCTCAACACATAAATATAACCTAGATACTGAAGCTACAGAACGAGGGTAGTCGCTAATCGTATTTAAAGTCGCCGGGAGAACAACGTTGGACGGCCGAAGCTCACATGTTTTATGTATACTGGGTTTTAAGTGAGAAGTACTTTACTTTTATTTTTCCAAGTTTTGCATTAGGGTTGGTTGGTGGAAGATTATTTTCAGTAGACGATAGGGTCAACTATGTTGATAATGCTCTGAAGAAAACTGATATATAGTTGAAGTTGAAGCCGACCCTAACAAAGTTTGGGCGAAGATGATGATGACAGGCTCAAATATGTTAATAATTGTGAAGAAACTGTATCTATACTATAATAAAATCGTAAATATTAATATGAATCTGATTGAATTTCGATTATACACGAATGAAGTCGCCTGATAAAACCTGGTTCAATAAATTGTGAAAACTATCATTTCTGACAGAACTTTTTTGAAGAGCTGCAAAACTTTCTCAACTATGACAGTACTAGTAATATCCGTTCTTCAAAAGTATCACAAGAAAACGAGCCATACAAAACTGTTCTAAAGATCTAAGAAAAAGAAAAGTCTTCCTATAAATAAAGCTGAAAACTCCAAGAAAGCCAGCATTCATAAATGCAAATAGCTACAAAGACAGATTTATTCAGGAATCAACGCGGAATGCATTCCAAACCTAAATCTAAGTAGCACAGAAAGTGGGTAGTCGAACACTGCAGCAAATTGAATTTAAATCCTCTAGCTATCTCAATGTTTTATGTATATCCGTATGCGTTGTATTAAGTGGGAAGCACTGGGTTAGTGGAGGAATGTTTGTTAAAACAATAAGCGTGGATTTAGGTGTGTTATCTTGTTAACAGCTATACCATAATTATTTTTATTATGTGTTTAATAATTGTCGTTTTTATATGGGTATTTAGCGTTGACGTCTCTCATTTTTTGAGTTAATTTTTTTCTGAATTATGTGCGTTTTTGTATACCTGATATCGTATATGCAAAATTTCATATAGGCGTCGCACATGAGGGTAGTCAGACGCCCATCCAGTAAAAGGCCCGAGAGGGTGGCGAATCTCAAGAGGATTCGGCAGCAGCCAGCCCGCCGATAACGGCCGAGCCTGCTGCGTGTCAAGACCTGGTGGGAGAGCAGTGAATACACAAGTGAACCCTGTTCACCATATGCTTTTCAGTCCGTGCGAATCGGACATACTTAACCCATCACTGGCACTTGGTGATGTAGTACACATAAGAGGTTTTCGTCACACAAAAAAAGAATGATCGGTTTAAGCGTGAAATTGAAGGTAGCAAACTAACGAAACTTACTTTCGTATTCATAATATTAGTTAGGATTAGGAATTTTGACATTGGCACATAATATTAAATTTGAACAAATCATACACCACTAAACTAGACCATAATCAACAATCACAGCTAAAAATAAACTAACAGAAGCTATCAAAAAAACAAAAGCTACCACACCGCAAACAAATATCAAAAATCAATTGGAAAACCTTCAAATCTGTGTGAATCCGTTTGTTTGTGTTACAGAACACATCACAGTGTGTTATGTTTACTGATATCTAGTTACAATAGACACAGTCGATATCGTTTGCATTCTAAGCTTAGTTTTAATCGGATTCCGAGCTTTCATCTCGTGTTGGCATCGCTGCGACTGGGAAATCCTACTTTACTTAGGATTGTCTTATTTACTTTGATTTTATCTATCAGCTTATCTATTTAATGGTACACAATAGTTGATGTTATTGTGAAATAATATTGTATAGTTCTTGTTAGCAGTTATTTTTTTTACTACTGGACTTTTTGCATAACATTGAATTTTTTTTACATTCATTCATTTAAAAAGTAATTTTAATAATTATACAACAGTTTTGTATAATTATTAAAATTATTTTATAAATCTCAATTTGCAAAAACAATAAACACAATTGTATCAAAACATTACGTCGGTCCCTGTTTGGGCGCCAATTCATCTTGCATGTTGCAATAATTAAACGTCAGTTGTACGATTCAACGCAAAATAGATTCTCTATTTGATAGCCACCCGAAATTCTATTATAAACGGTTGATTTAACTGTGCGCGTAGACCGTGAAATACTAAGCTTGATCGGCATTTGCAGTTAAATGAATACCTATACAATTTAGAATTAGCAGTATCAAATCTGAGTACATTATTAAGCAATTTTGAAATATTTGTAGCAGCTTATTAATTTAATCCACTCAATACAATTTTCTACGAGCGTATTCAAATCAAAACAAACGTACAAGAAACACGCAGCGTCAATATTGCCGGTCCCACGTTGGGGCGCCAATTCATCTTCTCCGATGCAATAATTAAACGTCAAACGGGCACGCATCGACGGGCAAATTGTTTCGCCTTCACAACTGCACGCTGGCAATTTGACATCGTTTCTTCTTTATTAATTATCTGTCGCTTTTTATTATTGTGTGAAAACTATACTCTTTTATGAAACTTTTGGTTAATTACATTTATAATTGTTTCGGTTGGTTGATGTATTGGTTTGTCAGCGATGTTGAAAACTGGGCATTAAAAATTTAATATTTTATGAATCATGAAATATTTATGACACAGTTATTAAATTACAATATTTTATATGCGCACTCAATACGCAAACCAATTTAAAAAAATCTAGAAAGAAAAGAATTGGATGAAGGATTCGAACCTTCTATCTACTGACAAATGTTTACAGTCGCTCTACTACTATGCTATTCGCTACCCTGCTAAGTTTTGAAATCTGCTCGTCCTGGGTTCGAGTCCCAGGTTGGGTTTTCCATTAGAAAGTTCTCAGTAGCAACGCAGAGTACGAAATTTTGCCCGGATAATGGCAACAGTCACACCCTCATTTTATGGGACTTATAACATAAATAGCGAAACGTGTTTGACACACTTCTGTATAAACCTCTGGGAAATAAGCGTGAGTCTATGTTTGTATAAAATGATCGATATGTCCTATTTTAGGAAGTATGTGGGCGGAGACTGTATGCTAAATCACTATCTCTCTTTCTAACAAAGATCATTAGAAAAGGATAGACGATTTTTAGACCTGTCAAACTAGTGCGTGACATCATGTAATATCTCGTCTAATTTTACATTAATTGCAAGGGCGTCGTCCAATTTGATGGCTCTAATTTGACAGTTTAATTTGCTGTCCTTTTTCAATGGTGTTTATTAGAAAGACTACAACAAGACAAGACTAATATCAGCACTAATATCAGACTCTTCCTCAAATTATCGTTACAAAGAACAGTATTAAAGGCATGTCGCTGTATTACTAGAAATACCAGATATTATATGACATTTAACATAACAATATACGGACATTAATACCCATAGCTTTACTTAATTAATTCTGTAAGCGTTCTTATCAACAACTGGTGTTCCTTACTGTCGACATATCGGATTACGGCAGTAATACGGTTACGCAAGCCTAATGGACGAGGAGGCGATCCAAATACTAATATTAGAATGTTGGGTTAGAAGTTGATGTCAAAATACTAGTGATACTTATTTAGTGTGATATTTTGAGTCAGAGGTCTTAGGTGCGAACTGGAAGCACTCACCTTTGACTTTTTGTAAGTTATATGCGTATTATAAATAAGTTATCACTCTCTTTATCGTATGGTTGCTGAATAATCTGGTGTTAGAATTTAAACCGCCCATAGGCCTCTTACATGGCTTTACACACCGATGAATCCTTTCACAATTTCAGGTGTGCTGGTTTCTTCACGATGTTTACCCTCACCGTTTTAGCACTTGTATAATTATTTACTAATAAGCACATGAATTCGAAAAGTCAGAGGTGCGTACCTGGGTTTTGATGCTACGAACTTTGATTTGGCATTTCATACCTCTGGGCTATCAATTCTTCTTATTGCTACTAGCTCTGTGCCTCGGAATGGAGATAAAGCCGTTCATGCGCCTGATTACTCTCCGGTCGTATCGGATTATGAGAGTGAGAGAGAGAGAACAGTGCTGGAGTATTTGCACACACAGTTGTGCACTAATGCATGCATAATCAGCTAGTCCTTTTTGTTAAGATTCACACGTCACCACGGCATCATCCACCATAACGCTCTAAGCCTACACGCTAAAATTCAAATAAAGAATTCATAATGTATGTTTTTATCCTACCCCCATATCCTCATTCTGGCGTGTTAAAAGCTCCCAGCGTGATTTAAACAGGCGTGTCACGTTTTGTTCCGTGTCATGGTTCACGCCATGAACGTGGCAAAGCTTTGTGGCAAATGTCATAGATAATATGAAAAATTTTTCTGGTCTGGATTCGGTCGACGGATAAATTCAGTAACTAACTCATTCATAAAGTCGCTAGCTATTTGAGCTGGTTGATATTGACCCAGCGATGAAAGTATTGACTTTGCAGCCTAGCGGCACGTAACAGTAATTTTCCTATTGTCTAATTTCTCGGCCTTTATTGAATGAAATATTAAAAATTAAAGAAAATGGAGGAACTTTTTGTGAAATTTTTACATGCGCATGTTAGCTTATTAAATATAAATATTTAATAAGAAATTTGAAAAAACAACTGATACGGATGGGATTCGAACCCACGATCTTCGGCTTACCGTGCCGACGCTCTAACCGCTGAGCCACCGTATCCCATCAGAATCAGTCGAATCCCATCCGTATCAGTTGTTTTTTCAAATTTCTTATTAAATGTTTATATAAAATGGAGGAACACGAGCCGACGATTTTATTTTAAGATTTTTTTTTAAGTCATTCTGTTGAATGTGGTTTAGAATTTTAGTAATGTACTACTAATTTTGTGTTGTTTAATAAATGTAATTTATTTTTTTCTTATAAAGTTATAAATGAATATCAACCACAAATATACTCTAGTACATCGTACAAGAGGTGGATGTAAGTACCATCTGAGATGGTTGAATCATCATCATCATCGCCATCATCATCATTTAGACGCCCACCGCCCCCGGGCAAGGACTCCCCCAAGATGAGATAGTTGAATGTGGGAAGAGAATTTTGATAACACGGACGGGGTTGGTTCATTGTCAAATTTTGCGCAGCTAAACTAGTCCCTGAGTCGTGTAATTTTTTTATTAAAATTGTATATGTTACAGTCAAAACCCTTAACCGGTCAAAACTACTTTTGTCTGGCAAAATCAGTCAAAAGTACTTTTGACCATAGGCTTTCGTCAATAGTACTTTTGACTGAAATAACAGTCAAAAGTGCTATTGCCCAATGAAGCTGGTCAAAAGTACTTTTGACCAACTGATTCCATCAAAAGTAGTTTTGTCTGGTTGTGTCAGTCGGTTATTTTATCATACAAAGTCAATTCTAAAAATAATTGAGCGTCCAATAACTGAATGAACGGTAAAAATGATGGAATGAGCAGTTCGATAAATAGTTCGGCAGATTACGATTCTGTGTAAGTATGGACTTTAGGGCACCCCGAATCGGACAGGTTAGGTTAGAAGGGGATGGCGGGGTCGTGTGAGCGAGCGAAGCGAGCGAATAGACCTCGCCTTCCCCTTCGTTGTTATTTTTTTTAAACCACCCAGAAGTAGGAGCCCCGCGAAGCGGGGCTCCGTCGATTATATGATAAAGATTATTTTTATTATTTTAATTATTTAGATTATTAGCAAATAAAATCAATTTTATAGCTTACCAAAGTTAATGTTTAAATGATAGCCTAACACAAAAACTATTTTACCACACGTAACTGCTCATTCAATATTTTGTACCGCCCATTTAATTATTTTCCTACTCAATTATATATTCACTGATCCATTTCATTATTTTTTATTATTACTCATTTTTGTTTACTTTACTGCTTAGTTTTAACTGCTGAACTAGTTATTAAACGTGCCATTTATAATTTTTAACTTACCAAAACCGCTATTTACAACTGCCTCTTTAAATGAGTGCTCTTTAATTTCCACTCCTAACGATTAAAAGTAATTTTGACTGACTATCTAGCAGTTAAAAGTAGTTTTGACCAGGAGCGTCAGTCAAATCCACTTTTGACCGCAAATTTACAGTTAAAAGCACTATTAACCAATGATTTACCGGCAAAACTACTATTGACCAACCTGTGCAGTCAAAAGTACTTTTGCCTGATTTTGCCAGTCAAAAGTACTTTTGACCGGCTAAGAGTTTTGACTGCAACATATACACATCATCTTAAAAAAAATACATTGAAAACACAATACACCACATTAATAAACACTGATTAATAATATTAAGACTTAAATTTTGATATTTTTAGTTTTTTTTAAAAGTAACATTGTGGTTGTTTCTGGTAACAGAGCGGTATTCCTTGTAAAATCTATATGTCCCTCGTTGGACTCTGTTATATTAAGATGAAAACAATATTAGTTTTTACTATATAAACACACTTTAAATAAATTATAACTATAAACAGAATATGGTTAATATTACAAAATTTGTCTCAACAGCTGTAAGTATTACAATTGTAATTAATAATTATTTTCTAAAACTTTGTCCCGCGTATGGTGTGAAACGACAGATATGTTATGTTACCAAGTAATTCACGACGCATAATGGAGATAGAGCTGCTTTGATTTTTTACTAGATTGGACGAGAAGTTTGCATTCATTGTGGATAATCGGGAGATCGGATAGCGGGGTGCGGAAAGTGTAAGTCGACCGCGAGGCGTGGATCACGCTGCGTGTTTTTATTGTGCTTCCACTTTGTTACCTAGTTTTACGTAAGTAAATAAACGTATTTTTAATTTATTTTAAGTTCAGTATGTTGCCAAAGTAGCAATTAATCTTAATATGTAAGAAAAATTGTTATTTTAATCATTACTTTATGATTTATGTCTTATAGTATGTAAAATTTACTACTATGTTACTACCCAACTCTGTTACTACCGCAGGGTAACAGAGTGGTTAACAAAGTAACAGAGTGGAATTATGACTATAATTATTTATTTTTTAACTTAAATTTCATGCTTAAAATGTATTTTTTATCAATAAATTTATTCGTATAGTAGATAATTATAAATGAAATGTATATTATTTCAATAAACTCAAAATCTTTATATCAAGTAAGTACTGTTTGTTCGACATTTCAAGATGTCTCTCACGTAGGGAATGCAAAACCGGGCCGATTTGTAAACCGGCTTTTTTTCTCGGTTTTGGAACAAAACCCGGTTATTCGGTTTAAAACCCGGTTTTTTTGCTAAAACTGTTTGAATTAAATTATGTGGAAATTTGACTTGTTTTAATATGTTTCTATTATCCTTGGTATCTTAACTTAAATAAAAATCATAAAATGAATGGTAAATGGATAATATAGAGAAATAAAAACAACATTAAAAAAAAAACAATGTTGAAGACTGGAAGTGGAACCACCGGAACACAAAGATTTTATTGCAATGTTTGCATTTTGCTGACGTTTTCGTTGAAGATCTTAAAAAGTGACCCCACACGTTTGATTTATTTTCAGATTGCGTATTGTGTTCAATGAATTCCATTTTTAACTGTAAATAATGAAATTTCTTACATAAAGTAAAGCAATAAATAAAAATTGACGATATAAATATATATATTATGAGCCAAGTGATTAATTAAGACATTATCATATTAACTTAATATAAGTATTTTTTAAATGTCCGGGTATAATGAATGTGTAATGTTCTATTAATCACTTGGTCCATACATAACACATACAAATATACCCTTTAAAATATAAATGTCCATAAGTAATTTTAAAATAACGTTCAAAACAAACATTTGCTAATGAAAGCTTAATACTGGATGAGAATTACTTAAGGGTTTTTGAAAAAAAAATGTATTCTTACAAGTTCGACATTAAATAATAGCGAAAAATGTAAAAAGTTTACTTAATTTACAAGCAAAAACTACGATGTTCTATTGTTTTCAATTAATATAATATAATATAACTAACTTTAGCTGTACCTACTTAAAACAAAAAACTATAACAAAATATTAGCATCACAGGTAAAAAGTACCTATTATAGCAATATTGTTAGTAAATCTGTACAAATTTTTGGATAAACTATAAATTTATCGTGTTACATCATGACAATATTCACTGTAGAAATAAAACAATAACAATAATGCATATTTTACTTACTTACACGAAGTGCGTTTAGTGCTTTTAAGTGTTGTCAGAGCAATGAAGTCAAAAAACCGAAAACTCGAAAAACCGATTTTGTAATTAAAAAAACCGAGTTTAATTTGTTCTTTAAAATAATCGAAAAGCCGGTTTTTTCGGTTTCGGTGAAACCGGTTTGCATTCCCTACTCTCACGCCTGCTGAGAAACAGCGACGGTACCGTGAACGGGGTAAAAATAATCCTGAGAAAGAAGCAGAATCTAGAAGAAAATATCGAGAAAGATACCATGCAAACAAACGCTTAGTGCGAGATTTATCAGCTCGTGAACATCATCATCTGCCAAGCCTTTTCCCAACTATGTTGGGGTCGGCTTCCAGTCTTACCGGATGCAGCTGAATACCAATGTTTTACATGGAGCGACTGCCTATCAGACCTCCACAACCCAGATACTGGGTTACACGATACCCCTTGGTAAGACTGGTTGTCAGACTTTCGGGCTTCTGACTACCCGTAACGACAGCCGGGGCTAACAGCTTAACGTGCTCTCCGAGGCACGAAGAGTGATAATTAATTTATAAAACGCACATAACTTACGAAAAGTCAGAGGTGCGAGCCTTGGGTTCGAATCCGAGACCTTTGACTTGCCAGTCAACGGTCACCACCACTAGGCTCATAAAGTTCTCGTAATTTTGTTTTCATGATTTATTTATTTATTTATTTGGGACAAAAAACAGTTACATGTTACAATTTGGTGTAAGATAAATTATTAGTAAGGATTGGTAAACATGTAACCCACACTATTGTCCTCGAATTAAAGTAGGATATGACGGATATGCTAACTAGAGATATTATAGAACAAAAGAGATAAAGGAATAATGAAAGAGTTACATGATGGCAGTTGTGTCGACACTTCAACTCTTAACAAAGAAGATGTAGTATATAGAAGTATAAATTGGTGAATACTTACCGGCAATAACGTTGATTGTTATTAATATTAAAGTTTATGTTAATGATTATGATATCAAGCCTAACAGAGTCTGATTTAGCCAAGTAAGATAAGAAAAATAACAACTATGTTACTGCGCTACAACTCTGTTACTTCTCTGTCCCAAAGACAAAAGGACTAAATTAAGATTTTTATAAAAAGTTTGTGGTTTTAGTGTGGTAATATACACATATTTTAACTTTTTAGTTATTTTTACAGTCAAATGTTGCAGTTAGCGATTAATATATAAATATTTAAAGTATTTTAGTACAATTTAATGTTTCCAAATATTAAAAAAGTAACAGAGTTGTTTAGAATTTAAGTTAATGATTGTTAAACTTTAAAAAAAGGCTGTGATTCCAAATGTGATCATAAGATAAAGGACTGTAGTTAACATTTATGCCAAAATATTTGCGACTGAATTGTTAAATTTCATAATAAGAGTTAAAACGATGTGATAACAGAGTTGTATTTTTTTTACACCCTAACCCACAAAATCTGAAATAAATCATTAATTCTTAGTTAAACGTCGCGGCCGACAGTAACAGACCATATTCAGTTGTTTTTACAGGCATTGACAAACAGAAAACTCTAGTATAAGTATTTTTATTTTTTTACAACTTTATCATTTTTTGTCACGATTAGGTGCGCAAAATTTGACAATGACCCGGTTAAGAATGGTTTAGTGGCGGAGCGTCTGTGGCCTTTACCCATTAAGTCGCGGACGCCCGTAATTCATTTGAAAAATTTAACACTTTAGTATTCTAAAGTAGGTATGCATAAATACTTAATAAGTTACTAAGTTTGTCTTTTTCATACTAATGAAATAGCACGATAAAGTTAACTCTGAGATGGGTTGAAAAAAAAATTATTTAAATAACCACAAAAGAAAATTAATACAACGATACCTTCATAATACAAATATACATACAACAAACGTCAAAACTATTTAAACAATAGATAAAACGTCTCCACAAACCCGGCACGACGAGGTAGTTAAGAATGCATTAAAGCTAATGCAGTATCGGATAGCGATGCATTATGTTCACAGGATATCCGTGAGTGAGGATTTAGAATAATAATAATATCTTCCTGACCGAATTTCGGTCACAGCGGCCAGTCTCAACGGAGATTAGCCAACTACGCAGGAGATATTATAGTGCACAAGTGTGTGCGCAAACACAGGTGCACTCTCTATTCCCTCACTCTCATAGTCCGATGGGACGGAAATCCGACACGACCGGAGAGAGATCAGGCGCAGGGCCAACAACGGCTTTACGTGCTTTCCGAGGCACGGAGTAAGTGATAATTAATTTATAAAACGCACATAACTTACGAAAAGTAAGAGGTGCGCGCCTTGGGATCGAACTCGAGGCCAGTGAGTCAGAGGTCTCAGCTTCGAACCCAAGACCAAGACTTGTAAGTTATATGAGTATTATAAATTAATTATCACTTACTCCGTGCCTCGGATAGCACGTTAACCTGCCCTGTGCCTGATCTCCCTCCGGTCGTGTCGGATTGCCGTCCCAACGGACTATGAAAGTGAGGGAAAAGAAAGTGCACCTGTGTTTGCACACACTTGTGGACAACATTATTATTAATTAACTAACTACAAAACACATTACGAAATTCCCGTCAAACAAAGCCCAGTAACTATTATTTCAACAAACCATTAGACGCACACACAATTAAAGTATAAAATATCAAACAATATGTTCGATAAAACAACAAGAATAGATCAACCTAGTGTCAATCAAAACTGACAGGACGCATCAAACCGTCGAGCGTAGTCGAACAGTGTACAATAGATATGACTGACTGTCAGGGTTAGTCAATCTTTGGCTCGTGAGATACAAGTTGCGGCTATAGCATTGGCACTGAATGCAAATCTGATGTAAATGATATATTTTAAATTCCTAAAATATCGAATAATTCTTATTAAATAATTACATTTAATAAGCTGACATGTAAAAAAATTACAAAAACATCTAATAATTTCCATTTTCTTGTATTCATAAAAGGCTCTGCCATTAGAATCAGTCTAACAAAATTGATCACACGATTAGCCACTAAGCGATTCCGCACGGGAAAAATAATTAAATATAATAAAAAATATATTTTCTTTGGTTTGGTTTTAATTTATGTCTATAAATTGTACCCATGACAGATAGAAGAGAAAGTCCTATTGTATAGTAACGTTTTTTTTTAATGATATTAACTACACGCATTAACAAAGCGGACCAAACTCGTATACACCTAGTGAAAAGAAAAAAATAATTCCAAGCCGATCTTCTGGTCAATAGTTAATCTTTTAATAGGTATGATACAGATTTTTGGCACCTAAAAAAGTTTATGCCTTAATTTAAAAAAAATCTTTGGAAGAATGTCAAACAAATTCAAATGTTGGTCATCCCTGTAGCGTAACAAGGTTCGTATACATTGTGCATTAGCGTCACGTTACACGTCACGCGTCACTTGTTTCAAACGTTGACGTTACGTTCGAAAATTGAAGGAAATAGCTTTTGACGAAGCGAACATTTTTATGTTCGATTTTAGAATAGATTCGGTTTGATGGTTTGGATGTGTTGTAGTGCGGTAGAGCCATATTTAAACTAACTCCACAAGGAGTAAATATAAATATTTACTCGTACTACATATTTGAAATTATTTTTAATTTCCTAACTAAAGCTTGTAATAATCAAATGATAATCTATTTATTTTTTTCATTAAATTACAAAACTGTTAAAGAGTAAATATTAATTTTGTATTATATGACTTAAAAGTTAATTTTTTTATTTATTTTCCAGTTTCTTTTTACGTATTTATTCTAACTTTCTAGTTGTTGTACTCTGATTGTTAAGCTGAAAGTCTTCCATAGAAAGTAAATAAATAAATATTATCTTTAATATGCGCCACCGTATTATCACTTATACATAAATAAAATCACCCACTCCCATGGGAGTAACCACTCATTTACATTGTTAATTAAAAAATTTAATTCACCAGTTATGCCCAAAACATTAATCGCTAACTTTGGCTAAGACAAGCAGAAAACCTCTTTCCAAAAATGAAAAACAATTGTCCCTAAAAAAAACTATAAAAACCGTTAAAACCTTTAGTAACAGGATTGGTCGTCTATAATCCAATAAGGCGTCCCAATTTGAATTTCGATCGGATTCGTGTTCTAAATTTAAATCTAGTTCGGATCACGTACGGAACGTGAGGGCGCAACAGACCCAATGTTCTCGTTTGTGGGTAGTTGTTAGTGATCTAGTTTTTTTTTTCAGTTTGGCTGGTATTAAATCTTATTTGGATTTGTAGCTGTACATAACAATGGTGAAGTTATTTTCTAACTTGACTAGCGAACTTTTTAGACTATACCGGCTCATCAAATAAGTCTCCATGGAGCTGTCAAATAGCAGACACAATCAAAATATTTTAGTGAATTTTTTTACATGTTATAGCACATAGTTAAGAAAACTGGTAATATCGCATCAGTGTCTACTAAAACTGCAAAGTTTGGAGCACTGAGTCGGGATACATAATGTATTCCGATAGATGTCGCCACACGCCCTAGGCGTGTAAAAGAGATTTGAAATTTCGACTGGTGCTGTTGGGATACGGTGGCTCAGCGGTTAGAGCGTCGACACGGTACGTCGAAGATCGTGGGTTCGAATCCCATCCGTATCAGTTGTTTTTTCAAATTTTCTTATTAAATAATTATACACAATCAAAATATTTTAAAAACTCCCGACATAAAAAACCTTCTTAATTTTTTTCAAGTCAAGTTTTTTTCAATCAAGAAATCATTCAATTAAAAAATAACTAAACAAAAAAACTGGGTCTTGTGTTGTTGTACTAAATAAACGTTTTATCTATCTATCTATCCAACTTTTCCCAGAACGTTGCAACTCTACAGAACTTAACTTAAACCTTACCGAAGCTAAAACCTTTTTATCCAACCACTCAGACCAGACATTCTAAAAAATAAACTGAATTACACACTAACTAGAAGTCGTATAAGGCTTTAAACAACTTTAATGGGGACTTAGAAGTTTCCGTTGACCGCGCAGGCTCCCTAACTTTGTCGTGTAACGGCATTTCAGAACTTTTTGGTAGAAATTAACTTTTAAAAATTGAGTTAATAAGTGGTAAAGGGTTGTCGAAAGCTACAAATAGAGAGATGTTTAATTTATGTTTTAAATATGTTTGGTTAGATGATCTATTGCAAGCTAACGTGACATCATTTCTAGGATTTTAGTGTTTAGGAAGTAGGTGCAATTTTTTTCTTTTAAGTTATTATTTTTCAATTTTCATTAGCACATTAACTGCAAAGAGGAGAGATCGCGCTCCCCCCATTTTCAGAACTTTATGATTATAACATAACAACACATAAAAGCAAAGTGAATTTAGCTAATGAGGTTTTACTATCATCGGATAAGGGGTTCCGTTCTAATAAAACTATTTGAATTGGAAATATGGCAATTTCAATAATTAAATACGAGTATAAATAAAATATACTTTTATTTCGAAAATATTATTAAGCTTTTATGCATGTAAGTTGAAAACAATTTTAAATAAATCTAAATAAAAGAAATAAAAATTTAAAAAAAAACGATCATTTAAAAAAATCTATACAGACTCATACGAGGATAAATTAATTTGACTTTTGAAAATTTTTTACTAACAATAATATGGATTTTATCTGAATCCAATAAATTAAATTTAAAAAAAATCTATTACTATTAGAAAACCTAAATTTTTATCTATCTAAGAACAATCCCGATAAAGTCACCTTTTAAATTAATAACAAAACTAAATAAAAATTCCTAGATACACACTCATAACAACCCCTCTTTTTTCATCGGTATTAAAAAGTTGCAAGAGAACACATATAAAATACAAAGAAGTTTACAATTAACTACAAAACAGTTTAATTATAACATCAATTCAAAACTATCTCATACGTTAGTTAGTTACCCCTAGCCACCCCTTGTAGCGAAGGGAATAATATCCTCTATAAGTAGTTCGAATCCCCAGCTTAGCGCTGTATAATCCCTGTTTATTTAACTGACAGTTTACGGTAACTGTAGCAGTTAACTTGATACCTACAGCGTGTGGTTTTTTGTTAAAAGGATTAATCTTGTGGGAATTCGTTTTAATGTTTTTTTTAAAACAGTAGGAATTCATTTTTGGATTCAAATTTAAATAATTATGATATTTGAGTATTCATTTTATAGATTTCTATTGCACAAAATAGCAATTTAAGGCGCCTCATCGCGCTAATCTGCTATCTCGCTCGCACATTGAAGATATAAAATCAATGAATATAGTTATAAGAAATTAAACTAAATCAATTGAAGGAGAACAACATTACAAAGTTTCAGCAAAAATTTCAACTTCTTCTTCTTCTTCTTATCGTGTGGTTGATGAACAACCTGGTGTCAGAGTTTAAACCGCTCGTAGGCCTCTGACATGGCTTTACACACCATTTAAAAATCTCTCAGGTGTGCTGGTTTCATCATGATGTTTTCCTTCACCGTTTTAGCAACTGATTATAATTAATTTATAATACGCACATAACTTACAAAAAGACAGAGGTGCGCGCCTAGAAATCGAACTCGAGACCTCTGTCTTGTCAGTCGACGGTCATACCACTAGGCTATCATTGCTAAATTCAACTTAATCGAAATGTTTTCGTGCATAAAAATGTCATAAAATTCATTTACTTAAAGCTGATTTAACTAGAACTAACAAAAAATTATGTTATTAACTAAATAGATCTTGTCTAAAATAATATAATGTTACAACTCAACTAATGAAAAAACTTCAGAAACTAGTCTAAAATAATAATCAGAAAACTTTTCTTTAATACAGAACTAAGTTTATAAATCAAATTAACTGACTAACAGACAATTTTCTACATCAATCATACAATGTCATGGAGACACGTCAACAAAAAGAAATTGATAAAAGTTAAGAAAATTTTAATAAATAAAGAAACCATAATAATAACTAAAGGTTTTCGAGAAAAGTATGATTACAGCGTTTACGCACTAACTACAACCGATCCGAGTCCGAAATAGAGGTCCGAAACTTCAAGTGTAGGGTGTTTTGTGTGGGTATGTTTGGTGCACGTCGGATGTCGTAAATTACCATCGGAACCAATTAGAATATCATAGTTTGATATCTTATCGGATGGAGTAGCGGACAAGTCCTTAAACTCCACTCTGAATTTCTACATTGGCTGTATCTTCTTCTTATCGAATGGTTGATGAACAACCTGGTCTCAGAGTTTAAACCGCCCGTAGGCCTCTAACACGGCTTTATACACCATTGAAAAATCTCTCAGGTGCTGGTTTCATCACGATGTTTTCCCTCACCGTTTTAGCTACTGATCATTAATTTATAATACGCACATAACTTACGAAAAGTAAGATCGAACTCGAGACCACTGACCTGTCAGTCGACGATCATATCACTAGGCTATCAGTGCTGTGATCGGATGGATAATAATAGGGTGTCGGATCAACATGTCAGGGCATTTTACGGACAGAAATATAGTCGCGTTTCGTGTCTAAATTGGACAACTTCCAGCGCTGTATGGAGTTAGAAAACTTCAGCCACTGGCACCAGTATAACCAAAGAAAGATTACCACCACAATACGTCAGACGTGGAATTGAAACGCACGACCTCACAAATAAGTTTCAACACTTTCCTTGAGTTTAACCCTCCTAGTTTCGTACTCCGTGCTCCGTGGTGCTTTAGACTCCGAAATTGGCGTGTCCGGTTCCGAAGGGTTACAAGTTTCAGTTGAACTTGGTTTTAATATAATAATAATTACGTGGGGTTATATTTTTGATGATTTAACGAAGGAATGCATATAAATATACAAAATGTTGTTCTAATATCCATAATCGATTGTCATTTTAGGAAATACTTTAATAGAAAATCAATAAATAAAATATCAATATCAATCAATAAAAAAATAAATAAAATATACACATAAAACCTGTATCAGTCCACAGCTGGACATATAGGCTTCTTCTCATAATCATTACTTATTTTGTGCGTTCATTAAGAGGTTTTTGCCCAAATCGCCACGCTGGACAAGCGGGTTGGCGATCGCAGTAGCAGATGATTGCTATTACACAGTAGAAAGCTGCTGCCCATCCTCCAGATTTTTCCCTTCGTCTCTTCTTACGACACCCGCGGGATGAGTGGAGGTGGTTCTATTCTTAGGCCGGAAACCACACGGCCCTATATAATAATTATAATGTATTATAATTCACGCTATAATATTATAAAAAGATAAAGTTATTATGTATGTAGGACTACCGATCTGATTCTGAAAAATTCTTTTACTTACAGGAAGTTAGATTATTCTGGAGTGATACATATTATATTTTTACGGGATAAATAAATATCTATAATAATCTTGATAAAACTACAGCGGTAAATATATTATTAGTCAGTAGCCAGTAAATATAATATTTTTAATTTTATTGTTTTCGTTTTCAAATGCCGCGTCATTACACTTTTTTAAAGCACTTTCAATAAAATTGAAATCACATTACAGTCTCCAGAATGGTCAAAGACTTGACTATCGATAGAACCCCTGACGATCATGTTTGCCCCTAGTTTTATTTCAAGGCCTATCATACCCCCTTCCCCCATTATGGACCAACCCTTTCAACGCTATTGGTATTCCAGAACCCTGTTTACAAGTGCAGTTTTATTGCGGACGGTCAAACCACGGTTAGTGAGTGATTGAAAGTGTTCGAGAATGTAAAAGCAGACGGACGAATAAGATGGCTGTATCGTCGATGTGTAATGCCGACCAGTTTCATGTTTCATAGACTGATAGTTGTTAGATTTACTTTAAAATAAAAGGATATCGAAATCTAAATGCATTATATCTGGTATTTTGTAGAAATGGAACAAAATTCGGTAATCCGAAATTCGAATGACTAAGCTTCGACCATCACGCGTTTGTTAAATCAACTTTTAATCGATTGTGTTATTATGGATTTGAAACGAAACGACAGACAAAAGCGCTAAGTACAATATTAAATAGTAGTAATTTGGTGGTAAGGTTTGCGTTTGATGGTCTTCGTTATTACGTTTCGATGTGAAACATCGCCATTCGACTTAAGGAGTGGGATTCCCCAGATTCGGAATATCGAAATTCGGCTGCCTATATTTATCGATATTCGCGTGAAGTTCGGTTTAAAAGAAGACTTTAAAAGTTACATATAAAATCAGTAAGAAATAATAAAACAAAGAAAAAAAAGAGAAGCCACTAAAGAACTTACAAAACGTGGTCGAAACTCCGAGAAATTTTATACTGAATATTGGGGCTTTTTTCGGGACATCCCTAGAAATTTTACAGACTACTATCCTAATTTTACACAAAAAAAAACAATATGCCATTGTAACTCTTGCCATATAGTCCGCTTATAGGGTTAAATAAAAGGACAATAAAAACTAACGAACAACGAATTTGAATGTACAACCAAACCGTTCTAACAATAATGGACCCCCATAATCTAATCATGAAATCACATATACACATTAAAATTCAAACCAGGGCTTATTTGGAATAAGTAAAATAACCCTCCCACTCTTCGGCTAGATAATCCCGTTAATTCGGACTCAACCGCTGAAATAACTCGACTTCCATGTAACCCTTCTATCGCCGCTAGTTTAGTCGTCCGTGATTTAGGGTTGTCCTAAGTCCGAAATTTTCCAGACACGGAATTCTTAATCGGATTTTAAAAGCACAGTGTGAGTTAGCATAAAAAGCACTTATGCCAAAAACCACGGAATTTTAATCTTCTACCACCATTGAGATGTCCATTAGCAAATAATCTGTTTGTTTCCAATTGTCCGTTTATTTAAAGGAGTATTTCTCTAGGCGCGCTCAAAACGCTGATATTAAATTAAATCAATGTAATTTTGTAATTAAGATCTAAAGCTAGATTAATTGTTAAGATTTTATGAGGGTACTGACACCCTATATCGATTAGCTGACAAAGTTTATCAAGATATTCGAGGCTAATGACTAAACGTGCTTTTCGAGGCACAGAGCAAATGACGGATATTAATAATACGCACATTAATTCAGAAAAGTGAGAGGTGCGTGCCTTGGTTCCGAATCAGAGACTTTTGAATAAACAATAAAGCAATCCGTACAATTTTCAAGACCCGGTAATCCGGATTTCATTGATCTGACAACCCTACGTGGCTACAATCCGGGGTATTCTCGACCGTGCCTCGAGGCATCTAGGTGCTTCAAACTTTTAGTTACACCTCGCAAAGTTTTAGCTACAGTTGCGAATCAGTTTGATTTGAGGATTATGGGATTGTTTCTAAAAGTAATTGACACGGCCCTTTTGGTCCAGGAGTCGTGAACGTGACTACTGAGCGTAAAGTTCTGGCTCTATTCCCGGGTCCACAATATTATTAGGTTTTCCAATCTTCTCGAAACGCTAATCTCAGAAACTACTAATCCGATCTAACCAAATCTTATTGAGTTAGATAGCCCTTTATTGAGGAAGGTTATTATACTAATGCAATGCGAAAGTGTGTTAATTTCTTCCTTCCGACAACACAGATAAACGAGATTTTTTACAAATAGATAAGTAGTTTATTAACTTTTTATAGCCTAGTGGTATGACTGTTCGGACTGCCAAATCGAAAATTGTAGGTTCCCCAGCAAGCACCTCTGACTTTTCAAATATAAAGAGCTTATTAAAAATTATTATTATTGCATTAGACCGAGACAAGTGGAAGAAGGAAAGGGAGGCCTTTGCCCTGCAGTGGGATAATATAGGCTGAATAATAATAATAATATTAAATATTAAAGCGGAAGCTAGTAAAGGATATAAAAGATAAATTTATCGTAGACAAAGTCACAGGCGACAGCTTGTTGACCTTATAATTAAAAAAGTTTAAACCTCTGGGTCTGCATTGGCCTTTCAGAGACTAAACAAAGGCGTGTTGACTTTGTTATGTTATTTCTCCAACAATCAAAGCAAATACAAATTAAACTTTTATAATAAGCCACGAAGAGCTATAATGAGGCACAAAGGCTGTAAGAGCTGTGTAGAGGCCAATTAATCTTTTGATCGTACCAACATAAAGCTGCATTTTGTGTTATTAAGTTGGTATAACAAGAGCGGAAGAGAAAATCTGATGGCGAGACGAACTAGATACTTTTAAGAACGACTGGTGGCCTGATCTCTCTCGGTTGTGCTGGATTGCCGTCTCATCGGACTATGAAAGTGAGGGAATAGAGAGTGCACCTGAGTTTTGGTACACACTTGTGCACTATAATATCTCCTGCGTAGCTTACTTCGTTTACTTCGAGATTGGCCGCTGAAAACGAAATTCGGTTAGGACATTATTACTATACTGTAGACAACTTACCATCCCGATAAATGTCTGGATCTAAGCAACCATCGAAGAATTACTTAATACTTATTAAGTATTAACTTACCTAAAACAAAACAAATTCAAAATTAATATTTAAAACATTTTAAAATAGCAAGACGCACTAAATATTTAAACTTATAAACAAAAATTTTAATATGACAAAAAATAGGTACACTTAACTGCAAAAGTAATATTTAAAAGTGAATATTTAAAAAAAAATCCGAAGTACCTTTTTTATTGCACACTATGTTGCAATATGTTAGACTTAGAGTATCTACCATTCATTTTTTTAAAAGCTTGTTTAACTTAAAAATAATTTTTCTACTATCAAAAGGAGTGTTGGATGGAAATTAATCCACATGCACTATTAATACATGGTCTAGAAATCGATAGACAGACAATAATAAGAATAGCTTAAACATAAAATCCTTGCTTATAATTCGAAAGAATAGAGAGCGAACCTTTCAAAAACACATCACATCCATGACAAATGGCTCGGTTCTAACCAAACGTACCTATAATCTACCCTACGTAACACCCCATTTATCAATCGACTGGTCCATACAAGGGAAAACAAAAAGACTTCAGGATCGATCGTAGGGTCAGCAGCGACAGTTCATTAGAAAATACAATTTTAGGAAACACCTGACGACAAAATTTTCGTAAAAACTTAAGATACGGAAGAATTATCAATTTATTACAAATTGATAATTCTTCCGTATCTTAAGTTATAGCTACTCTGGACTCTCATTCCGAATACTAAATTATAAGAATCCTAAAAAGTTTTTTAACCTCGACAACTTCAAAATTTTCAGCACATGTTTTTACGGTAAATAACGAGGCAGAATTACAAAAAAAAAACTGATTTTATAAATCAATAGTGATTGTGTAATTGTGTTATTGTATTTGTTATATTGGCCCGACACAGCGACGTTAGTAATTGTCGTGCAAGGAAATAAACAACGAAACAACGTACAAATTATGTAAATAAAAAACAAAATGGCGGGGTCATAGTGCACATACTTTTTTTCTCTCAAAGTCTTCTTTCTAAGAAGAAGTTTGACACATATTATGATTCGCATTCAGCCTGCTAGCTAGCAACATCATAAAAAAAATATTTTTGATTTAATATTTTAAAACTGTACCTACCTATATTTTACTAACGATCGATCGTTGTATCGTGTAAACTTTATACATGTTTAAATAAAAATGTAATAACACATTGTTCTCTTTTTTATAATTCCTTTTTATACTTAATTGTAGATAAGACGAAAGTAATATTTATTTTTTGTAGAGTTTTAATTTTAATAAAAAACTTTTACGCCTAGGGTCGTATTTTAAATTTACCTTAAACTTTTCTAGTTTTTTGTATAATTTATTTTCTAATCTTCACGCTTGTATCGTACAACTTTTGTTGTCAACTGTACACGCCACCTAGCGGCAGGAAATTGCAATAGCGATCAGTCACCGACACTTGAATGGTGTGATGAATTGAGTGTCCGTTACTGTCATACGAAAGGAAATGCATGAGTGCGAGGGAGAGCGGAATAACTTCAAGTTCATAGTACAAAGAGAATATATAATGGAATACACACACTGAAAAGATTTTTATCTCTGAAGTTGGATATAATGGGTCCATAATGAAATGATATTACTTTTTTTATACTAACTACTAAGAGCCGATTTCACCGCTGACACTAAACGGGAACAATTGAAGTTAAACTCTGTTCGAGCGTCAACCCACTTGCCAGTCAACGGTCACCACCACTAGACTATCATCATGACTCTCACGGCTTTACTAATATTGTTGAGCTACAAATGATAGCTTTTCTAGCATCCACTACAAGACTCCATTAGTTAAATAAAGACGTTAGGCAAAGCTAATCTAACAGAGAGCATACACAACAAAAGTAAGTCTAGTCAAACAATTACATTATTTCTGTAATGCTTTCTCCATACATCCATTACCATTTCTGCTCCCAAAGCATACATCTCAGCTGAGTTTTGCTTTTCGGTATAGCGATACCATTATGCGAATGAAAACTACATTTTAAAGAAATTTGGTGCTTTACAATTTACAATAGTCTATGTACTATCGTTGACAAAGCCGGTGCAACACTGTTAAAGTTATAATCGCTTGCTCTCGGCGTCCGAACGTAGCGCTACCCCCGCGCCTACGCACGTAGCATCGTTCAAAGCATTTTGATCGCAAAGTGGTGCACCGTTCGTGTCCGCGATAGTACATACAGCAAAGCTATTAGGTTGGCAGGTCGAACCTAATAGCTTGTGTACCTAGCTAAATGTTTGTGTCTACAATTCCTAAAGTAAGCACATTCAAATTCCATTTACTAAATAATGAATCGAGCCTAATAATAATCTACTTATCCCATAAAACAAACTCCCATTAGCACACAAACAAGTCTGAGTGGATTTCATTTGTACCTTTAAACAACGTTGTTCTAAATATTAGTACAATCACATTCTTAGAGACATTAGCGCAAGAAAATGCTGCATATTTCAACTAAAGCTTGTAAGATGATAAAATCTTTTTGTCTTCGTCGCTTATTCTTTATGTTTGTGATAAATACATAGTGTGTGATAATAGGTGCACTCTCTATTCCCTCTCTCTCGACTCTCATAGTCCAATGGGACGGCAATCCGACACGTCACACGACCGGAGAGAGATCAGGCGCAGGACCAACGGCTTTACGTACTCTCCGAGGCACTGTACAAGTGATAATTATTTTATTCTGTCTATACCTTAGAGTGTATAAGAAAGTATAGAAAACCCTTAAAGTATGAACCGTGAGCACGGGTATGAACAACGCGGCCGCGACATGGGCTCCGTCCACGATCATACCTCGATCGAATGCGGTTCAACTAGGCTCTATGAGCGAAAAAATTACATTTTAACTTACAACATGGTTAACTACTGTTTAAATTTAGCAAAAATAACTAGAAAACATAATTTAAAAAATGATATTTAAACATTTCAATGGTGAAACCTGCTCACGCCCCGCACTAAGTAATGCTGTTGACGTTATCACTCTATATTTTCTTATACAATACTCTAAGGTCTATACTGTTTTTACTGTGCTAATAAATGCTTAACTTCTGTTCTGTTAAGCTATATCAAGGGCCTACGGGCAGTTTAAACTCTGACACAATAAAGAAAGAATTCCTTCAAGTACGATTATAACGATATGGTTTTATTTAGCTTTTTATACAAATACCTTACATATTAGATTCTAGCATATGATTTCAATGAAAAGCTAGAAATTCAAACAAGATTCATATCTACAGACACGTCGTACAACAACAATAAATATCAAATGTAGTGAATATTTTATTTTGATTTATTCATGTGAGCGTGGAATATTAAGACATAGAAATGTACTAGCTTTTGCCCGTGATTTTGCCCACGAGTTGATCAGACCAGGATTCTTATGTGTTAATTAAACATGGTGTGAGTGCCAAATTTGTAATTGAGTGACGGAATATTAATAGGATTACTAACGGTACCCTGACATGCACTCTTTAATAGCAATATAATAATCGGCAATAGCCACATGCGAGCTAAACATCCTAGCTTTTAGAAATTCCACGGCCTATCTGACCCCCGCAACCCAAAGGGATACGATATTGTACAGTAAGATTAGTTGTCATGATTTTACGAGGGTACTGAGTCTCTTAACGACTGTCAAAGATCCTCATGATGAAGATGGGGCCAACGGCTTAACGTGCTTCCCGAGGCACGGAGCAGATTATAATATGCACATAACTTACAAAAAGTCAGAGGCCTTGGACTCGCACCTGAGACCTCTGACTTGCAAGTCAATGGTCATACCACTAAGTGACATCTATCAATTCACTGTCCTATGTGCAAAAATAATACAGATAATATACAGATTAATAATAATACAGATTAAATACAAAAGCGTAATTATTGCAGGCGTTAATGAAACAACCACAGCATATAATTAGTGGCGCAAATCGCGTGTGAATCATAAATTATCGGCGTCACATTAGCGGACTGTCCGACTATCTGTAGGAAGTGGGGTGACAAGCGCATAAATCTCGCACGCGCTCTGAACATGCCCTGGCTACAACACAGTAGGTAGTGTCAAGCGATTTTATTGTGTACCAGCTTGATGTGCAGTGAAACCTATCTGGTGGTCGGGTCTGGACTGCTGCTGCTTACTGCTGTCTCGCTCGCACATTAAAGATATAAAATCAATTAATATAGTTATGAAAAATTTAAACAAACCAAGTTAAGGAAAAGAACATCACAAAGTTTCAGCAAAAATTTCAGCTTAATCGGAATAAGATTTCAAAAAAGTAAATGCCTATACATAAAAATTCATGTGAAACTATTTTTATCTATGAAAACTTATGTCACTCTCTCCATTTTTCTTTTGGTTCGTTGCAATTTTTCATAACTATATGCATTGATCTTTAATGTGCCAGCTGTTATAGAAAAGCCTTCGGTAAATAAAATCGGTACCACATTCACCTCTTGTTCTTCTTCTTTCCTTCGCCTTGTCCCATTATCTGGGACATTTATTACATTCACCTCGATCGTGTTTAAACTTTTTAAAACCCGGACTGTCCTCCAAACTTCGAAAATGTATGTCACCTTACCCTTTTGACGTGAGAAACAAAATCGCGTCTCGTATGTTTACAGAAGCGAAGCTCTAGACGTGAATGTGCAGTATTTTGGTTTGTTTAACCAACATCTGAATGGAGGTGAGGTAGGCATTCAGCCGTTCGGATGAGAGATTTGTTTGGAGTGGGTTCAGTTCTTGAGTCGTCACTTATTTCGTTATGTACTTCATCCTCCTAGCCTTATTATTCCCAAACATTGTAAGGGTCTGCTTCTAATCTAACTGGATGCAGCTGAATATCAGTTTTCTACGGAGCGACTAGGCGACTGGCTATCTGACCCCCGCAACCCAAAGAGATACGATATTCTAAAGTTAGATCAGTTGTCAGGATTTTATAAGGGTACCACTGACTCCCCTTATTATTTTTCTGTGCTGTAACGACTGTCAAAGATCTTCATGACAGCCGGGGCCAACGGCTTAACGTGCTTTCCGAGGCACGGAGCAGGTAATAATTTAGTCTATTTATTATGAATTCTTTATTTTCGAGCATTTTGACTCATAGATACACTTACGCATAATTAAATAATACAATAATATTATACACTAATACATAACTAACATCATATAAATACTATAATAACATACAATATAAAACTTAACTAACATAAAAATACTATACATAAACAATAAAACTATGTCACACTTAAAACGGCGTCGTGTGTCTCGCTGTGTCGGGTATCCGGCCTTGGAACCGCCGGAATCTCTTTCGGCCGAAACTCTTCCTTGGTGAAAGTTGAAAGATGTTCAGTCGGTACTCTCACCACAAAGGAATTGAAGTTCACCTTGTGACGAGAGTTTGGCCGTTCGACGCTCACAGTGAATTTGGCCTTGATGCGAATGTACTCTACAATCTCCTCGACCTTTGTAGAGTAATGCAGCCGGGACAAGTACAGCAGCATTTAGTATAGCAGCAAGTAATTAGTTTATAATACGCACACAACTTAGGAAAAATCAGACTACTTCTGCAAAACTCCTGAACCTATTCTTATAAAAAAACACAAGGGCTAACTAAACAAATCATAACCACAATAGCGTTATAAATGTCAGGAATTTCAACTAAGTTTAGTTTCCCAATGGACGAAATATTCCCATTAAAATTTCCCAAGTCGACAAAACAGCTACAGCCCTTACTGGCCACCCCCAATAAATATTAAACAAATATAAATCAACGAGACTGTAATTAGTTGTAAAACGTACTCAAATTCCTTCTATTGTTGGGTACCACATAAATCAGAAGGAATAGTGCTGGGATATTTTGTTTGATTTGAATTAAATAATGAATATTTAATATTTTACTGGAATAGTAAGATATTCATCCGATTTAACATAAAAGAGTCGTTTAAGTTGTTTGTACCCTAATGTACCCTACTCTACCCCTATCTTATCCTACTCTATTTTACCCCTACCCTACCCTACCCTACTCTACAATACGCCTACCCTACCATACCCTAGGGTTAAATTATTTTGTTCTATTCTAGGCGGAGACAAATCCAACAAATCAAAAACCATGAAAATCGGTCCAGCCGTTCTCGAGTGAAAGTGTCCGAACAAACCCGACTTTGTTCTATACATATAAATAGAAAGTTAGTACATAAATACATTATTATTTTATTTATTTAATTAGCAACAGCAGCTCACGCCCACAAAATAAATCTCATTGGTAATACGAGGGTATTTTTGTGAATTTTTTTACATGTTATAGCACATGCTTATTAAATATAATTATTTAATAAGAAAATTTGAAAAAACAACTGAATTAAATAATTATAATACGAGGGTCATCATCTGCCTAGCCTCTTCCCAACTGTGTTGGGTTTGGCTTCCAGTCTTACCGGATGCAGCTGAATACCAGCGTTTTACATGGAGCGACTGCCTATCAGACCTCCACAACCCAGATACCGGGTTACACGATACCCCTTGGTAAGACTGGTTGTCAGACTTTCGGGCTTCTGACTACCCGTAACGACTGTCAAAGATCTACAATTGACAGCTGGGGCCAACAGCTTAACGTGCTATCCGAGGCACGGAGAGTGATAATTAATTTATAAAACGCACATAACTAACGAAAAGTCAGAGGTGCGCGCCTTGGGTTCGAACCCGAGACCTCTGACTTGCCAGTCAACGGTCACCACCACTAGGCTATCACGCAATTATAATACGAGGGTATTCAAACAAAACCTTTCCACTTCGAAAAATACAAATAATACCAAGTTATCTTTAAACCTAACATGTCTCTCCCACAAATAGGTCTAAACAGTACAGATATACATTTTTAGAATAACTTAGAATTCTGTTCATACCCACAAGATTACGAGGTTTAAGATAAGCAAGGCTAAGTTCATTTTATGTCATGTCTCGAAGGAATAACAATGAAAGTTAAGTTAAGCTGAAGTTGGTACATACAGCTACTAATCAAGGTATACATTTCCAGTATAAGCTGACATCTTGTTGTACGAAGAGCCTATACAATGCGAGGTCAGCTTGTACTGGTTTGTTATAGCTTGATGTGAAGCCGTGTGTAAATATCTGAAGTGGATGCTTACAAGATGAAATGTTAACATGAATGAGATTGATTTAACGTAATCTTTAACGATTACGTAGGAACATGGTTTTTCTGGAAATGGTACTTCTTTCGTATTTAACCGACTTCAAAAAGTAGGAGGTTCACAATTAGAATTTTATTAGGTTTCATTAGTAGGCCAATTTCAGTAATTCTTTTTTATTCGTAAAATTGGTCTCATATAAATACTATATATAATGTTACATATATAAAATAGCTTAAATTTAATTTACACTACATCACAATTATCTGTGATGAACTTTGAAGATGGAACCCCACATCAGACGATACCAAACCTCCCGTAACAACTTATTTTTAGAGTTATTTATAGTTTTGTATCCATAGGGAAGCCTGCCCTATTACCGAGCCTACACCGCGCCCGTCTAGGCGTCTGTCTGTCATCCTTTAAAGGGTTCTATCTTGTGAACCTTATTAGGTACACAATGTCAACTTTGTCATCATCATCATCATGTAAAAAAAAATATCAAGTAAACATTAGGATCGAACATTTCATCCCCTATTTTAACGACTTAGGAAAAACAAAAATCCTTTCTCAGTACACCCCTAGGGTATACCTACTGACTGTCAAAGATCTTTATGTCAGCCGGAAGCGATAGCTTAGCGTGCTTTTAGAGGTCATTCATTAATTAATTCATCATTAATTTATATTACGCAGATAATTTACTAAAGTCAGAGGTGAGTGTTTGGGTTCGAACCTGAGACCTAACTTGCCAATCAACAATCATACCACTAAGTTATCACTGCTTCACCCACTCGCTTGTACATAAAAAGTTAATTAACATTTCATACAAAATTCCGGTAAAAAAGTCAAAATCAGAGGCATATCTACATTTCAGTGGTTTCTCTCGACTCATTTACCCACAAGAGGGGTAAACATGGTAATCACAGGAGGTAATTTCACATGGCTTCAAAGAGCCGGAATGGTAAACTTTTTGCTTTTCCTCCAAATGAATTGCTCTCAGTTTTAAAATAGAGGTTTAAGCTTTAAAGTTTAAACTGCACGTATGGGATGGCTGCGTATACACATGCACGTGGTACAGTCAACAGCAAAAGTAGATGATCAAAATCAGAAATTCAATAGGTACTAAGGAACGGAGTTCGCGTCAGAACTGTGTGGCGTCAAAGCGATTCAAAAGTATGTGATTGTAAATTATACCAAACATTTACTACTAGTACAGCTGATATATATTTTGCGAACTCCGTTCATTAGTATTGAATTTCTGATTTTGATCATCTACTTTTGCTGTTGAATGAACGTGTATATACGTCGCTATAATAGGGATATAAGGCCTGTCGCACACTGAACGAAAGTCGAGGCGAGGCGCGGTCGCTTTTTCCCCATGCGTTATACAAAAAACGAGATGGAAATAAAAATGTATTGGAAAAACGCACCTGCAGTGACCGCACCTCGCCTCCCTAAATAATCAAAATCAGATTCAGCTAGTCCCTAGCATGTCCACAACAAACCGCCTAAGCCGAGTCCTATTAGCCTTAGCCTAGCCATAGGCTCTTAGCTGTTATTGCTTTAGTTTATTTGCTTTAGCGGGAGCCTTTAGGTCTCGCTAGAAGTCTGTTTAATGAGTCTGAGCTCCCTAGAGCTATAACTGAGAGACTACGTAGAAAAAAAAAGTTTAGGTGTAACGGCAAAACATTTTTCCACAAAAACGTCTCAACTTCTATCTCAAGTCCTCCATAAAAACCAAATAACACTAAACCCTCTAATACATAATGATATCTGTCACTTTTAATATAAAAGTAATTTAATACAAAGTAATAAACAATAAATACTCATGAATACCAAAATTAGGAACTTTACACCCCACTTTTGAATCCAAATTGGGAAGTCAAATTCATTTGTGAAGTTTGTCATAAATATAATTATGTTTAAAACGAATCAACAAGGGGGTTGAAGTGTTAAAACTGTTATTACATTTATAAAGTTACTTTTGACCTATTTTCGGGGCGATTTTCTTAAATGCATTAATATGGAATAATTACTTGCTTCATTGGTTTAGGAGTTCAGTGACCCGAGAGGTTTTTGGTCTACACTCTACGATATCAAAGACCGTGGAAGAGAGAAGATACAAGGAATATAAATTAAAATAATTTTTTAAATAATAAAGCATTTATGCATGCGAATGTTCCAAAAAAAAGAAGTCATAGCCTTGGTATAACCGCTGACTGGCAAGTCAGAGGTCGTAAGGTTGAAACCCAGGCACGCACCTCTGACTTCGGATCACGTGCTTATTGGAAATCAATGATCACTTGGTAAAACGGTGAAGGAAAAACATCGTGAGGAAACCAGCACACCTGAGAGATTTTTCTATGGTGTGGCCTATCAGAGGCATGTCAGAGGCCTATGAACGGTTTAAACCCTGACGACAGATTGTTCATCAACCATACGATAAAGAAGAAGATTTAACCAAAGTAGAGAAGCCACGAGAAAAGCTAGAAGGCTTTATTTATCTTAACAATATTATAAATATAAAAGTTTGTGAGGATATATTGATATTTGATCGTTTGTGTGTTAAGCCATGACAGAGGCTTATGAACGGTTTAAACCTGACGCCAGGTTGTTCATCAACCATACGATAAAAAAGAACATGTAAAGAACTTTAGTAGGTAAGTAAAGTTTCTTGCGTAAAATTAAAAAGGCACAAATCAAAGAATGAACTAGATACTCAACACTACTTCAGTCAAACCCAATAAATTATTAAATTCAAACTTTTGTATTTTTGTGAATTTTTTTACATGTTATACACATGATAGCTTATTAAATATAATTATTTAATAAGAAAATTTGAAAAAACAACTGATACGGATGGGATTCGAACCCACGATCTTCGACGTACCGTGTCGACGCTCTAACCGCTGAGCCACCGTATCCGACCAGCATCAGTCGAAATTTCAAATCTCTTTTACACGCCTAGGGCGTGTGGCGACATCTATCGGAATACATTACGTATCCCATCCGTATCAGTTGTTTTTTCAAATTTTCTTATTAAATAATTATATCAAACTTTGGTGTCAATAATTCATAGTCGACTATTTGCGTCCCATCTCTAAGGTAAATAATTAAGTACCTCTGGGGGTAACAACTCAAAACAATTATACACAACGACGGAAGTATTTAATATTTGGGTCGTTTCGTTCTTAAAATAATTTTTGTAAAGCTGTTTTTAAAGTGAAATTTACCAGTTATAACACTATTTTAGACATTCTGCGATTTGTTTGTTTTTGCCGCACGATTTTCAATCGCGCGATTTTTTTTATAAGAGTTATTAATATTTTATTTTATTTTAATAATACTAGTTAGGGTAGGTTAGGGTAGGCTCTCGTTGGATTTATCACTTGTCCAGGTAAGTTACACATCTCTACAGGAAGTCTAGCTCCTAGACTAGAAAGTTAAATTCACAAAAATTGTATTTTGCACGTAGAGCCACTATACAGCTTCCCATAACGGCCGAAATCCGGTCTTATGAGGTCGTTTGTGGAAGTGAACATTGTGGTTGCTGACCACAAGAGCAAATCAATGGGCAATGTCAGACAATTTTGCGAGCGTCCATGTGTTGATATTTGAACACAATTTGCTTTAGATGTTGTGATGTGATAGTATGTAAGTAGAGATAGTCTAGTGGTTTGACCGTTAGACCAAGTCAAAGTTCGTGGATTCAAAACCCAAGCAAAGCAAAGCTAACTTTTCGGATTTATATGCGTTTTAGAAATTAATTATCACTTATAAATATTTAATAAGAAATTTGAAAAAACAACTGATACGGATGGGATTCGAACTCACGATCTTCGGCGTTTCACAAAATTTCACAAAAGTAATTATCACTTGCTAAAATGATGAAGGAAATCATCGAGAGGAAACTAGAACACCTAAAAAAATTTCAATTTCAACGATGTATAAAACCATGTCAGAGTTCAACGGGCAGTTTAACTCTGACACCAGGTTATTCATCAACCATACCTACGATAAAGAAAAAGAAGAATGGTTGAGTAAGGAAATATGTACTTAAACGGAATTTATTGTAAAATGGCATTCGCAAGGGTCCAACTGACCGAATTTCGGTTACAGCGGTCGATCTCAATGTAGATTGGCCATCGACACAGTTGATATTATAGTGCACAAGTGTACAAAGTTTTACACTAAAATATCTCTCGATTCCCTCACTCATCGTCCGATGGGATGGACGGAAATAGGGGGTCACAGGAGAGGTTAAAACCGAGTGTTCTGGGTCCGGAGCCACAGGAAGAAATAGTACAGATAGTACGATCTCACATGACACGTGTAAGTAAATATTTACCGATTAATAACAGTTATCCACACAAGCAATTAACCAATCATCATAAATAACTAAACTTGTCAGATAAACGACAGTTATTGAAAACTATTCAACACTTAAATATTCGAACGCAATAAATTCTCAACGGCTTACTGACCAGTATAACTCTCAAATTTGCTACCAAAGCAGGACAGATGATTTACGAGCGAGCGAATGCAACTCGTAGATAAAATTGCTGGGCGATTGAATTGACATTTAATTCCATTTTTCAATAAAGTCTACAATTCGTCCGATCAAATTGTTTGCGCGCTTTGGTAATGCCGTCACAAAGTAATGCCGCCGCGTGCCGTCTCGTGCCGAAAAGCCGGTATCGGCTACTTCAAAGTACAACCGCAATGTATATTGGTGCGCCACGATGATTTTTGGTTATGATAAATGGGATTATAAATGGGATTTGTGGGATAAATATGTTAGATATGCGATTAAAGAGAATAAATATTTTCATGTTGACCAAAGACATTCATCTCGATAGTGAAACTTTTATAAAAAACACACAATGTGATTCGAAGGATTCAAATGACCAATACCTACTTAAATTAATATAAAATTGTTTTGTTCAATTGTTTAGTATTTACTTAATGTAAAAAAGTTTAAATAAATGAAAATACTAAATTTTAGTATTATTTATTTTTACATGATTCCAAAATTGTCTGTGGGTGTACTGAAAATTTTTTGAGCGGATGAACTGTACGTAGACGACGAAACTTTACAAGTGCGTGATATAATAAGAAGGTTGGCAGACTTTTTCGTCAAACAAATGCCTTTTTGATATAACAAAAATAAGGGCGAGTCAGTCTCGCTTTAAGAAGGCTTCCCTTTACCTTTGACTAATATTTTCATTAATTCTTTTGAATAATTAGTCTCACAATTGTTACCTATTTTTACCTTTGAAATAATTGATTTTGATACAATTATTTAATAAGAAAATTTGAAAAAACAACTGATACGGATGGGATTCGAACCCACGATCTTCGACGTACCGTGTCGACGCTCTAACCACTGAGCCACCATAACCCACCAGCATCAGTCGAAATTTCAAATCTCTTTTTCTACGCCTAGGGCGTATATTATTATATTTAATAAGCTATCATGTGCTATAACATGTAAAAAAAATCACAAAAACATTGATTTTGATCTATAAAAATATCTTTATTTCCAAAACTTAAGGCTTATTCTAATTGTACACAAAAAAAAGTTTGTTACATAGGCTGAAATCGCCTTTTTAATTAAACAATATACTGCCGATATAGTTGATTGGTTTTTATTATAATAGGTACCTAGTTTAATTGTATTTACTTAGCAAAGTAGGTACATGGGTTTTTATCGGAACTCACGTAACATACAATCATAATGTACCTAGTACAATAATAAAGGTAATTACTAAAATGTGTGGTTATTTTTATCTTAATTAGAATATTACGCAATTAAATTTAAACAAGATCTAGGGACTAATATTATTTAGGTAGAACTATGTTTTCATTATATTATTTAGTATTAGTTTTAGGATATCTGACAAACAACAGTTTATAAAATGTAATTAATTTTAATTGGATAATATTCTAAATTAAGATTAAACTACGTTTTAATCTTAAATCTACTCTTAAATCAAGAAAACTTATGTTTTGGCAAGTAAGTAGCTCATAAGGCGTAAATACTGACATCTACTAAAACAGGATTTTACTAAAATCACATCCTAAGGGTCCTTAAATAAAAAAACTCTCTTAGAGTACTGTGTGGGCAAGGGATAGAGGTACTTACGGATGGAGGATTTTCTTCGATAGCTAGGAGCAGCGGACAACCATGTCACGGTTTCTTCAGAATTTCACCCACAAAAGTCAAATTAAATAGTTCACACACACAATTACACAGTATTGTCTTATTACTTGCGTTTATAGTCTTTGTAAAGGCCTAGTAGACTTCTTTATAAATTTTGTGAGAGAGCACCGTCGCACGCGCCCGATTTCGAATATGGATTTTTTGCAACTGCTTGCGTAGGGTGGGGAATAGATAGGGATGGAACAAGACCGATCCTCTCGATTGAGTAAATTGTATAGTGTAGTGCGTGCGAGTGAATGAAATGTAGTCGATTATTGAATGCAGTTTATTTTATATTTATATATTATTGTATTTTATTAAAGGGCGCAGACAACTCCCCCGGCCTAGAGGTTTCCTCTAAACATATAGCGTGAATATTTAGCGTAGCGTATTTAAACTTATGCGTTAAACTATGATGCGATCTAAACTTAAATTAAACTAAAATTAAAATAGCGTTTGCGTAGAATTAATATTTATTAATTATTGCGACGGCAGTGGACAAAGCCGAACCACTGGCCGTATGTATGAACCAGAGGCAGTCCTTACTTTAGCGGTGCGTATAATCTTATCCTTTCCAGGGTAAATTGCGTCAACTATCCCTAGAGGCCAACAAAGAGGATGTGCATTATTGTCTTTAACAACTACTATGGTACCTAGCTCAATAGGCTTTGATGGTGAATTCCATTTCTCTCTTTGCTGTAAGGAGGTAAGATATTCCTGACTCCATCGGTGCCAAAAGGAATGCGTAATTTTATTAAGTAACTGATAGCGTGTTAAGCGATTATCTGAGATGTTAGTTACATCTTCAGCGGGTAAGAATTTAAGGGGAGTTACATTTAAAAAATGATTTGGAGTTAATGCGGATAAATCAGATGGATCTGAATTGAGAATACATAGAGGTCGACTATTGAGTAGACCTTCTATTTGTACGAGAATAGTACTGAATTCTTCGTACGTGAGAATTTGCGAATCTATCACTTTAAATAAATGCGTTTTGACACAGCGAACATTAATTTCGCTGAGTCCATTAAAATGCGGACCATAAGGCGGACTATGTTTAAATTGTATGCGATGTTCAGACAGTTGCTGACCAATATAATTTAAATGCGATTTGGACTGTATAAGAGCGTAAATCTCGTTAAGTTTACGTTTCGCGCCAATGAAATTGGTACCTCCATCACTGTATATCATCGAAACGGGACCTCTACGAGATATAAAACGTTTAAAAGCGGCGAGAAATAAGTGAGAACTCAAGTCAGAGACTAACTCTAAATGTAGTGCCTTCGTTGTCAGACAGACAAATAAGCAAATATAAGCCTTCTGGCTTTTAATTCCGCGTTTACGGATGTGCGTTATAAAAAAAGGACCTGCGTAGTCAACAGCGGTATAAACAAATGGTTTCGCTTCCGAAACACGAAATGCGGGGAGATCACCCATTGGGGGGTAAGTATTTTTTGGGTTAAGTCTGAAACATTTATTACATTTATGTACTCTTTGACGTACTAGGTTTCTAGCGGATAAAATC
Source organism: Protodeltote pygarga (assembly GCA_936450705.2). NCBI lineage: Eukaryota > Metazoa > Arthropoda > Insecta > Lepidoptera > Noctuidae > Protodeltote > Protodeltote pygarga. The sequence continues at coordinate 1,481,857 of OW388274.2, forward strand.
CAGAATTTTTGTCTAATTAGTGATAATAAAAGAGCGGGACCTGTATGAAGGTTAATAATGTGATAATAATCTACTAAGAGTTCAGTTAAACGTTCTTTAGGCGGGAGTAAAATAGGGTGCTTTTGACCGTAGTCGAGTTGAGAGTGAGTTAACCTTCCACCTACTCTGAGAATATTATTAGAATCAATAAAAGGGTTAAGTTTAGCGATCTTTTTAGTAACTATTTTATTTGTTTTTAAAGCGGAAATATCTTCATTAAAATGAATGTTTTGAATGTAACGTACGAAATACATTTCTGAGATATCTAAATCTGAAACGGTGATAGAACCGTGCGAATTTAAGCGTTTTGAAAAGCGTAAAACATAAACTAAGATGCGAATTAATTTTGAGTAACTAGAGATGCGATTTATTAATTCTTGAATGGGATGAGTAACAAAGGGTGGAGTGACTTTAACTGTCATAGTAACATTTTTAGTTTCTAAAAATTCAGAATGATTAGGGTTGATTTCAAATTGTTTAATAGGCCATTGACACATGGGATATGAAAACCATTGCGGAGCGTTAAACCAAGGAGTATGATTTAATAAAATTTTAGGCGTAACAGGGCGAGAAATGATATCAGCGGGGTTCTCACGTCCGTTGATATGAAACCAATGTTTGGCAGGTAATTTACAATTAATTTCGGTTATCCGATTTGCGACAAATGTATGAAATTTATAAGCGGGTGAATGAATCCAAGTAAAAGTTACAGTTGAGTCTGAAAATGCGTATATTTTATTTATTTTACAGCATTTAGTTAATGTTTCTTTAACAGCGGTGATTAAATTTGCTAACAATAATGCAGCGCAAAGCTCAAGGCGAGCCAAGGGCATTTTACTAAGCGAGGCGACGCGTGATTTTGACGTAAGTAATGATACGGAACCAGCGGTTTGGTCCTTAGAACTAACCCTAATGTATACAACAGCGCCGTAGCAGCGTTCACTAGCGTCTGCGAAACCAAGTAGTGTTACATGAGAATCAGAACTGATACCTACATGTCGCGGAAATTTAATTTTTTCGAGATAAGAGAGTTCGTTATGGAATTGAATCCATTTACTTTCAATATGCGGTGGTACTGGGTTGTCCCAATCAAGATCATGCTTCCAGCATTCTTGAACGAGTAATTTCATATAAGCGGTAACTGGGCCTATTAGACCTAAGGGGTCAAATAGACGTGCGGTTGCAGAGAGAATAGTGCGTTTAGTACATTTTAAAGAATTAGAGTTAATTTTAAATTGAAAGGTGTCTTCTGTAGGGTTCCACTGCATACCTACAATTATTTTAGTATTGTTTGAGTCTGCGTCGAAATTAATGTTATGCGGTATTTTATATGATTGAGGTATTTTACTCATGAGTTCAGAACTATTAGAAATCCATTTAACGAGGTTGAAACCACCTGACTTGAACATGGCAACCATCTCATGGTATGTTCGTTCGGCTATATCGACGCCATCTAGAGAACATACATAGTCATCCATGTACATATGGTTTTCTGCTTCATAAGCGGCTAGTGGAAACTTATCGCGACTGTCAGCAGCGAGCTGACGAACTACTTTCATAGCGAGATACGGAGAGCTAGATACACCAAACGAGACTCTGTTGAACTCGAATGTGCATATTTCTGAGCTGGAATCAAATCTATATAATATGCGTTGAAAAGCGTGATGTTTAGGGTTTAATTTCAATTGAAAGTACATCTTTTCTGCGTCAGATGTTACGGCGATAGAGAACATGCGTAAATTAATGAGCAAATCGAAAATATTACTTTGTAAATTCGGACCTACATATAAAATATCATTTAAGGATTTACCTGACGTGGTTTTAGAACCAGCGTCGAGAACAATGCGAGTTTTGGAGGATTGTTTATCAGGGCGATAAACAGCTCTGTGCGGAATATAATAATGCGGAATGTGAAATGAAGGATTATCGACCTTTGATAGATAACCTTGATCTATATATTCTTGAATAGTTGCGTTATAATTTTTGCGAATTTCGGGATCTGAATCTAACTTTTTCTCTAAGTTGATTAGACGGCGTTGAGCGATAGCGTATGAACTTCCTAGTTCAGTATAAGGAGTTTTAAAGGGAAGACTAACAGTGTATCTACCTGTTTCGTCGCGTGAGTGCGTAGCGTTAAATATTTTTTCACAGGCCTGATCATCAGGACTCATGTGAGTTTTATGAGGGACATTTTCTAGTTCCCAAAAGCGTTGCGTAAGCGTGTCTAAAGAGTGAGATTGCGTGTCGCAGAAAAATGTTTTATTTTGAGCGTAATTATTATTTTCAAAGCGAGCGGAGTATGGAGGGAAGCGTGAGTCACAATCTGCCCTACCCATGGCAATATAACCGAGTGTGGTTTGTACGGCTACGACCGAGGAGTCAGGTATCGTAACCTTTCCACTTCCCAAGAGGAACGGGAACAATTCGTTGCCTAGAAGACAATCGACTTCAGCGGGAGAATAGAATTCATCATCAGCCATAGGTAAGTTGCGTAAATGAGTTAAGTTTGAGACATCTATGGGTACGCTGGGTAAACCATTAGTAATCTCGTCTATTACACTAGCGAGAATAGTGTATGAACAGCGGGGATCAAAGCGGGAATATATTTTAAATGTTGTTAATCCAAGCGAAGAGATTTTAGCATTGCCTATACCAATAATAGTTGTATCATCATGCGTAATTTTTAAATTTAATCGTTCACAACAAGATTTAGTTATAAAATGACTCATTGAGCCTGTATCAAGAAATGCGCGAATTTTAATAGGTTTATAATTATTATAAACATAAACAGAAGCGGTTGGTAACAATACAGTAGTATCTTTAAACGTTTTAGAAGTAGATGCGGTCATTGATAACGCTAAGTCATTTGAATTTTCGCGCGCGAACGTATTATCAGAAGCGCGCGGGAGCGACTCGATCGCGGCTGGCATCGAGGTGCGGTGCGCGGGGGGATGCGCGGGGCGCTCACTTGGCGGCCGCGGAGGCGCGGGCGCCGAAGCTGCGTTGCCGTACTGATGGTTCAGCGATGCGTGAGACGCGGATTCCGATCGTGCGTTCCTAGGTTCTAATCTATTTTGCGGACGAAAGTTATCTACATGTAATAACGTGTGATGCTTTCTATGACATATTGAACAAGTATTTGTTGACTTACAGAACTTTACATTATGATATCCGAGACAATTATAACAATATTTATATTTATTTACTATTTCTATTTTAGCGCGAGCGTTTTCATTAATAAATTGAGGACATTTATAAAGCGGATGAGCGGGAGCGGAGTTACAAACATTACAGCGTTGTATTTGTTGTGATTGTTGTAAGTGCGTATTGGCAATAAAAGCGGATTTAGTTTTTGAAGCGTTATAGTTATTATTACGTGAAGAAAATTGGTATTTGTCAGATCTATGTGAATTAGTATTGCGTAGCGTTAATATTTTATTTTGTTCTTTCAAAAATGTTGTAAGGTGTTCAAAAGTAGGTATTTTAATATGGGAGTGTGCCCGTTCGAATAGGTTTACGGTTTCCTTATCTAATTTACTGAGAGCGATGTAAGTAATTATAAAATCTGAAAGATCGTCAATCTTTAAGCGACGTAAAGCAGCTTCTGCTGAGTAAAACTGTTCGATGAAAGTATCAATGGATTGCAAGGGTTTAAATTGAATGAGTTGATTTATATAAATTGAGGCTTGCACCCGTATATCTTGATACTTTTCTAAGAGGGCGTTCCAGATAATTAAATAGTTATTAGCGGTAGGCGAAATACCTGAGCAAACTGTCAAGGCTTTATCAGTTAAACAACCAATCAAATATTGCACTTTCTCGGCCTCTGAGAGTTGAGGATTATCGTGAATAAGACTTTTGAAGTTTTCGTAAAAAGGTGTCCACTTACTAGGTGTACCGTCGAATGATACTAATTTGAGCGGCGGTAATTTACGGTTAAATGAATCGAACTTATGAGTATTGCTACTAAGGCTAGTTTGGTTTTGAGTGAGAGTTGATTCTGTATGTTTTATGTAACAATACAGTTCATCAAATGATTGCAAGGCGGCGTAGTTAGGCTTTGCCGACGGATCGTCTTCGAGCTGAGCCATAATGAATGAGTCAAGAGTGGACATGAAGTTAGATCGTATCTGCTCTAACGATGATAAGCGTGATAAAAATTGCAATTTTATTTGAGGATCGGAAACCTTTAGACTGAGGTCGTAAATACTTTGAACTATTTCGAAGAGACTATTTTTCTTAGCGTCAAGTAGTGCTAATTTAGGGTTTATATCCTGTTCATCATCACTCGATGATTTCCCTTTATGAGTAGGAGCCATTTTAAAACTTAGGTAAGTATGTATTTAGCGTAAGTAGTTTATATGAATAGCGTAAAAGAGCGTAAATATGCGTATTGCGTAATTTGTTTAGTTTATTTTTTTATTATTTAAGCGTAGTGGGTATTTATTAGCGATGAATTAGCGAAAGTATTATGCGTAGGTCAGTACGTATGTATACGTCTGGCACTTATTAATTTATGAGCGTAATTTAGCGAAATCTCCGAAATCAATGCGGGTAATTAGTTATTAGCGTTATTTATTTAAATATATGAGCGTATTTGAGCGTATTTTGCGTGTATGAGCGTGATGTGAGTTGCGAATGTTATTATAAAAATGCGTTAGCGGCGTGCGCGGCAGCGGGTGCGGTATGTATCGGTCAATCCGAATAATTATAATCGTGCGGATGAAAATATTATTGAAATATAATAGATATGTATTAGTGTAATAGAGTTACGAAGAGTCTACTGAGTACACGATCTTTAATACCGAGATATTAAGCGATGTTTGTCGCCGCGCGGGCAACGAGCGAAATGGCGGCTATGGCTACCTACTATATTTTGATAATTTGCGAGAAATGAATGTAATGTGCGTGTGTAATGCGTAGTAAATCGGTTATTTATTTGGCGAGAGGGACCAGAACTTGAGTGGGCAAGGGATAGAGGTACTTACGGATGGAGGATTTTCTTCGATAGCTAGGAGCAGCGGACAACCATGTCACGGTTTCTTCAGAATTTCACCCACAAAAGTCAAATTAAATAGTTCACACACACAATTACACAGTATTGTCTTATTACTTGCGTTTATAGTCTTTGTAAAGGCCTAGTAGACTTCTTTATAAATTTTGTGAGAGAGCACCGTCGCACGCGCCCGATTTCGAATATGGATTTTTTGCAACTGCTTGCGTAGGGTGGGGAATAGATAGGGATGGAACAAGACCGATCCTCTCGATTGAGTAAATTGTATAGTGTAGTGCGTGCGAGTGAATGAAATGTAGTCGATTATTGAATGCAGTTTATTTTATATTTATATATTATTGTATTTTATTAAAGGGCGCAGACAAGTACCTATTGCTTTTTTCCGAATCAGAAAACGATTCTTACCTGATTCCGCGATGAATATCCATCCAGTATAAGCCAAGTTAAAAGTTCAAGGTTTTAATTTAACTAATGTCTAAAGTGTTGGTTTAAATATAATACCGCGATAATTTGGAACATGTTACGTCACGATGACTGTGAGGTAAACAGGTTATTACAAGTGTTAATAGCCGCAGAGGTGAAGGACGCACGCGAGTTATCTAATGAGTCTGAGAATGTCAAAGTTTCGTCATTTATTGATAATTTACAATTCACACATAATTTTTGAAAAGTTAGAGGTGTGTGCCTTGGGTTGGAACCTGAAACTTCAGACTTGCTAGTTAACGAATCCTACTACTAGGCTTCTGTCGCAAATAGACAAAAAAAAATACACCGTCGTACTCCCATTGTCTGGTCGTCAAGGGTCAGGCACGCAGTTCGGCAAGGGAAAAAAGGAAACCAGCACACCTGAGAGATTTTTCAACGGTATATAAAGCCATGTCAGAGGCATACGAGAAGCCGTATTACAGAGCTCTGTCTAGCAGCTAAAGTTTTTCTAACAACTTAATTCCAGCTGCAACAATGCACAACACAACACCTGCAGTCAAAAACATTAGTTCTGTCTGTACCGCTAACTTCGTACATACTCTAACATTTGGAGAACTTTCCAGCACTTAACATTCAGAGTTCATTCGAAAGTTAGGAATCACTAACAATGTGGCAAGCTAAATATGCTTTTCCGGAAGTTTGTTTGCCGCAAACAGATTTGTATTTTGTCATTTTCAACTAAGTATCCGAATAGTATGAAAAGGAGATATACTTGTTTTAAATTAAAAGCAGTATGACATTTGTGGGCTTCCCTGGAAATATCAAAAACCAATGTATATTACGTGTGTCGTGTAGTTTCCGGCCCAAGAATAGAACCATCCCTACTCGTCCCGCGGGTGTCGTAAGAAGCGGCAAAGGGAAAGATCCGGAAGATGGGCAGAAGCATCCTTCTGTGTAATAACCATCTGCTACTGCGATTGCTAACCCGCTTGCCCAGCGTGGCAACTGGCGATTATGGGCAAATACACAAACGCGCACAAAAGTGGCGCGCATTGTGAGAGGCCTATGTTTAGCAGTGGATTAATACAGGCTGATGATGATGTTGACGTAAAAGCCTGTATTTTATTTAAAAGTTTCTGTATTTATAAGGAATAAGTTACACTCTGTCAGGTCATTCTGTCAGGCGGTCAGGAGGACATTAAGAACATGTTTGCATAAGTTTTGAAAACATGAATGTTTCAATAAAAAATAATTTCGAAGAATACTAATTAGAAAGATAATACAAATCGGTTCTACTAAACCGGTTTCAATTAAAATATAGCATTGAAATAAAATTAAGATGAAATTCACAGAAATTCTAATTTAAATGCTAATTTCTGCGGGTTATAACCCGTTCCCATTTCAATATAGGCTCACAGTTTTATGTAATTTCGTCAGAGAATACTGAGAAACACGGCTTAAAATATTTTAAACATAATAACTAAAATCCCTAAAGAATATTATTAGTGCAAATATTATTTTATAATTACAATCTATTTATCCTTCTACTCAAATGACGTCATCTCAATCTATAATAAACAGAGCTAAATAAACAAAAAAATTAAAAACCACAGAAGAAAAAACTTTGAGAACACCAATGTATATCAACAACACAAACCAGTTTGCTAATATTCGGAACACGAGACTCACGCCGCCATCGACAGTCGTACGGTAACCTCCATCACAAACGGTACCGTGAAATGGATTTTACCGGGAAAATCGCTATCGTAACCGGCGCCAGTTCCGGTATCGGAGCCGCTACTGCCAAGCTGTTATCACAACATGGAGCCACACTTGCACTTGTAGGACGAAACGAGGCGAGATTGCTCGACGTGGCAAAACACTGCCAAGCTGCCAAAGGAATACGACCTTTATGCCTTCTCTTAGACTTGACGATCGACGGAAATTGCGATGAGGTCGTCAGAAAAACAGTGGAAACATTCAAAAGGATAGATATATTGATAAACTGTGCTGGAAAAGCGAGTGTTACTTCGCTATTTGATACGACTATGGAGATTTTTGACGATCTAGTTGCTTTGAATCTTCGAGTGCCTTACAAATTGACTCAATCCTGTATCCCACATTTAAAAAAGACTAAAGGAAATATTGTCAATGTTTTTGGAGCTCCAACCAGAGTCAGACCAGGATTTTTGCCTTTTGCTATGATAAGAGATGCAATGGAGAGATTTACTAAAGCAGGAGCATTGGAGTTAGTTGTTGAAGGTGTAAGAATGAATGCTGTAAGACCCGGAATAACAAGAACAAATATTTTGGCTAATTTGAATGTGGAGGACGAGTACATGGATCAAACTTATGATAAAATAGCTTCAACTGTGCCTAACAATGTAATTATTGAGCCTGAAGAAATAGCAAAAATGATAGTGTTTGCTGCGAGTGATGTTTGCCCAAATTTAAATGGTGCTAGTTTGATAGTGGATGGTGCAGCATCTTCTTATTGAAGTGACAATATAGTTGATAGAAAATGACCTAAGCAAGTTATAAAATAAGATTTTAGTGATATAAAAGGATGGTGAAAGTATTGTAAATATGTTTCTTCATATGGATTTGGTAAATAAAAATTTGATTACAAAAGTGCAACTATTGAACTACATATTTGTATTTTTAAAGCAAATTGGAGAGCCATATTATAATTATGATTGATATGAATTAAAAGGGGTAAAATCTGAAATTGTAGTACTGATCATTAAATTAGGTGCATTCAATAATAACGTGATGGCTAATGACATTGACACAAAAATCTCTGTTTTTAAACAAACAAACCTGTTGAATGTTATCGAATGGAAGTAATAAACACTAACTGTGTAGCCAAAGCATTGCTCACTGATCTGTATTGTTTCAACATGATCGATGCAACGAATTTACAAGAAGCACGGCTTGTTTTAGGTTCGAATACAGGGTCTACTAGTGTTTACAGTTCTTGAGTTGGAATTACCAAAAATATGTGAATATATCTTATATCCATATGCAACTTTCACAATTTTGTTAGTAAATAAAATACTCAACAAAGTTACCTGTGAGGTGTGTAAAATGTACACACAAAACAGGTTGGTTGTACAAGGAAAATCCGTACAATAACATAATGACTACGATGGTAATTATGACGTAATGTTTGTTATCTTCTGTCCTTGGTTGATGGAATCATTGAACTGCATATAAGTTACATTTATTGGAATTCCATTGGAGCGGTCGAGTTTAATGATAGATATTGTAGCAATACTTTGTTGAATATGCATTAGATTAAAAACATTAGTCCGCTACAGTCTGAGGAGACAGAGCGCGCCAGGCGCATGGTGGGGGAACGATGACTAAATGAAACCGTATTTTTTTATTATTATTATTTGCCATAAAAGCGTATTGTGTATGTCATTTTAACTGGTTACCTATTACAGTTAAAAAAATAAAATCCAGAGACACAGACATATTCACAGACGGAGTATGCTTAGTAGTAAGTTTAAGCCCTTTGGATAAGGAAACCTAAAATAAAATGACACAATTTTTTAACGTTGATTGTGACCAAGATATTTGCAATAAAATCCTATAAGATTAAAATCCTATAAGATAACAAAAAAAAATAGAAATATCTTCATAGAACTATTTTAAAAACTGGGAGTGAGGGAATAGAGAGTGCTTCTGTGTTGGCGCGCTCACTAATTGTGCACTATAATATATTATCTCCTGCGTGGCCGCTGTGACAGAAATTCGGTCAGGAGGACATTATTATTATTACGTTTTAAATATTATTTCGGGTCTATTCGCGCACAGATAATTCAAAATAGTCATTATTGAACTAACCTCGACGTTTCGGTCAATGCAACTTGACCGAAACGTCGAGGTTAGTTATTATTATTGTTAAAAACTGAACGTCATCCACCGATGATTTTTTCATTTAATGAACGAACCAGAAAATAAGACTTTTGAATTGTATTACTATATCCATTTAAATTTTACCTTTACATGAATGAAATATAATTAGGTGACAGAAAAATCTGCACCAACTATTTTTTTTCAAAAGTTATAAATAAACCGCAGAAATTCACTTCTCATTCCAATGCAATTCTTAATAATCTGAAGCGAAATACATCCGAAACAATAAGAACCCTATATTTCTTTGTAAAAGCAACAAAAATCTTCATATGTGCTGTTGATGAAAACCATCGCATTGTTTCAAAGCCCCGTGCGTTCGCGGTCGCGTAGTTTCAGGCTATTCCGCAAAATTTCTTGGCCTTCGCATATGGGAATGAAAAATGATAGCTCGCATTCGGCATGATACAAAACAGGTCATTCAATTTTCTTGAAAAGGTCATGCAAAAAAATATTCAGAGATATATTTTTTGTTGTTTTTCTTCCCATCACAACAAAACCCACTGTACAAGATTTATAATCATTCCTTGAATCCAAAACAAGTTATACTTGTCAAAATTGAATTAGTCATTGACGCTCATAATAAATGAAAAGGAAACCACTATCATGTACGTAATAAATAAAATGTATAATACTAATGTCAGTTATAAAAGAGATATGAAATGGATATTACATAAACGCTATCAAGGTTAAAGACATTTAAGTTATAGGTAACATTGAAATAAACAGACCGGCGGCAGATACAACGGATAAACATTGATAAGACTATCAGTATTCAGTCAACCTGTGACATACACGGACGTGTATTAAATAATAATTAAATAAACAACGCGATAAATATATTTATTATTAAAAATCCGTTACAATTTGTAAAACGATAGTAACATAGAAGAAGAAATAGATATGGATAAAATAGATTTTACAGGAAAAGTGGCAATTATAACAGGCGCAAGTTCCGGGATTGGAGCCGAAACTGCCGTAGCTTTTGCGAATTATGGTGCAAAACTAGCACTAGTGGGACGAAACGAATCGAGACTATTGGAAACAGTAAATAAATGCACGGAAAATAATAATTCAATTCCTTTATGGATTAAAGTTGATCTAACGCATCCAGGTTGTTGCGAAGCAGTAGTGAAGAAAACAGTGGAAACCTATGGAAAAATAGACATACTAGTGAACTGTGCTGGAAAAGTATCCATAACCTCTCTTTTTGATGATTCCATGGACATTTTCGATGACCTCATGAACATAAATTTTCGAGTACCATACCATTTGTCGCAACTAGTCCTACCATATTTGGTGAAAACGAGAGGAAACATAATTAACATAGGATCATCAATGTCGAAGAAGTCAAAGCCAGGTATAATGGCATACACGGTCTCAAAAGCTGCTGTAAAAGTGTTTACGAAGCATGCAGCTTTGGAATTAGCATCTGCAGGAGTAAGGATTAATTCAATCAGTCCAGGTCATACAAATACAAATATTTTGGCGAATTTAGGTGCAGATCCAGCAATGAGAGAATGTTGTAAGGGCGAATTGAGGCAGGCCATGCCTAATGGTAGAATAATAGACCCAAAAGAAGTCGCTCTTTTGATATGTTTGACAGCTAGCGATGTTTTCCCTAATCTTAATGGTTCGGATTTATTATTAGATGCAGCAGCGTCTTTGGCGTGATTAAATTTGATATTAGATTATAAAAATGTACTGAAATGTGTGATTGTGTTAAATGTAGTCTTGTGGTAATGAATTTAAAATGATTGATAAATATATTTCAATATCTTAATTTTGTACATATGTTGTTTTCTTTCATATCCTGTTCGTTATCTTGTTTGTTTGTGTACTACACATTTTTACTAGCGACATGAAAAGCAGCAATAACAGCTTAGCAATTTTACTTACCAAAGATAAGAAAGTGATTCAATTAGGTAATCATCTATTTTTGGCAATAATAATCATCGATAGCATTTGATAATATTTTAAGTTATCCCTTTGAATCAATCTTTGATGCTATCGAAGATATTGTATGTCATGTTACTGATTGGCACACAAATATATAGGTGTGCCAAGCAAATAACATGACATCGACGATTTATATTTAAAGGATTTCGGAAGTTACTTAATATGAAAACGTACCACTTACCGCGATCTTTACATGATATTATAATAAAAAAGGACTGGTATTTTCCATGTCAGCTAGGCCTAGGTCTTCTAAAAATACAAAAACTACGTCATCGGCCGTGATAAGTCCCTAAATATTGAAGATGGCAAGAATAATTGGTGAATCTTTGTACTTCGAGGAAGAGAATACCTAGAATTAGTATATTAGTATACCGTGGAACTTTTCTCAGTATATACAAATTTTCACTTAATTTTAAAATCTCTCGTTTTTTGCTAACAATATTTCCCCAATATTTTTTTAAACCGCTTAAGTTTAAAACGTAGTTAATCATATTTATCTTCATTATAATAAACACTGTAAACTTTGCAAAAAAATATATTTTCAACCAATATATCAGTTATGAAAAACCTAATCTTACAAGCTTTAATAGAAATATCCAAGTATTTATATCCAATAAACGCGATCGTTCCAACGCTATCTGTCGGTATAACACTCTTCTTTATTATACACAAGCTGAATTAATTAGTACAGGAGAAGAGATCGCTATTCCGAAGGTGATAAAGACCATAATCGTATGTTAAAGTGACAGATTTAAAGCGTATTACTTTGTTCGCAAGGTTAGTAGGACCGAATTAGATTATTTATTAATTTGTTTCTTATAAATTAGCTTTAATTTAGATGATGGCGTTTTTGTTCGGAACCTTGGAGATCCTAATTTAGCTGAAGATGTAGTGTGGAGCAATATGAAGACAGAGATTGATGAAAACGGAAGATTTATGAAACTTTATATTTTGCATTTTTGTAGAAATCCAATACCAACCCTATTTTCACTATTGCGAAAGTTGCAAATTTCTTAATTAGCTAGGAAACAATGAGCTTTTTGGCACGCTTGCGTTTTTGCTCCAAACGACGCGCGAGGTTGCATTGAGTTCGTATATAAATCAGACGATTTTGTTCACAGTTCAAGAGTAAGGCCCTTGTATTTATTTCTAAATTAATCCTACTAAATATTAAAGTTTATTTAGCGTTTGTTGATTTGTCCTTCTTTAACGGAACAACGGATTGACGTATTTTTGCATAGAGAGAGAGGTTGGAAAGTGATATAACACACTTTTATCTCAAAAAAATTAGGTATTCAGTCTATGGAAATATATTCAATTCAATTCAGTATTCTTTATTTGCGATATATGGGTTAACATAGGTGTTTATAATGGACATAATATAATGTTTTAAATATTATTTCGGGTGTATTCGCGCACAGAATTTTTAGATCTTCGCGCACAGATAGTAAGCTAAATATTGACGATAGATATTAACCGAAACGTCGAGGTTAATTCAACGATGATTATTTTGAATTATCTTTGCGCCAATAGACCAGAAATAATATTTATAACATGACATATAATGATTGCCATATTCAGCTTCACAGCATGCAAATATGTAGTAAGTTACGTGTATCAGGAATATAGCAGTAAGTCCTACAAGACTCGAAACAAATTTCAAATACACTTGAAACAGTAAGAACAAAGAGACATGGCGGATCGCATGACAAAATTAGCATCGCGATGATTTAACTGTGTGTCTAAATTTATGGTTGTCATGCTGAGTAAGGATGGAGTACTGTGATTTATGGGACAGAGATGGCAGATGAAAAGGAAACAGAAGACAATGTTGAAGTTGTCTTTGTAATTAACGGTCTTTTAAAAAAAAATGTAAGACTGTGATATTATAAATATTTCTTTTTCTGCATAATACACACGGTAACACATCAAGCTATAAATTTCCAGAATAAGCTGACATCTTGTTGTAGGAAGAGCCTATACAGTGCGGAGCCTATGCAATTTTCGGATATAATTATGTGCTTATTAGAAACTAATTAGCCAAAATGGTGAAAGAAAAACCAGCACACCTGAGAGATTTTTCAATGGTGTGTAAAAAGCCATGTCAGTGACCTACGGCCGGTTTAAACTCAGACACCAGGTTTATCAAACATACAATGAAAAAGATATAAGATTTATGCCATGAGGATGATTCTTTCACAGCCAAGTCAGAGATTTTCATTACAGCCAGCCAATGGCTTAACATTCTTTCCGAGGCACGGGGCATCTGCATTGAGTCGATTTTAAAATCCATGATGAAGCTCGGTTAGCGAAGAGCCTTATTGTGTATTCACGCGAACGTTCCAAAACTTAGTATTTTTTACAAGTTTAAGCTTACTACTTACTCATCATCATCATCATTTCAGCCATAAAACGTCCACTGCTGAACATAGGCCTCCCCCAATGACTTCCAGATTGGCCGCTTGGAAGCAACCTGCATCCAGCAGCTACCTGCGACCTTTATTAGGTCGTCTGTCCACCTTGTGGGTGGACGTACTACTTACTATAAAAGCACAATATTATTAAAACGGAACATTCTGCATAACTCACGGCTAAAATAAATGTCACCATCTTACCTGTAACAGAGAGATAGGAGTAATTATAATAAAATACTCATTTGTCACGAATAATGAAATTTAATCATTTATACGGACAAAGACGAAGTGGCAGAGTATAATAAACAAACAGTGCGGAAACTACGAACAAACGCTCAAAACGGCATCTCACACAAATATGCGTAATATTGCGTAACGATGAGACTCCTAAGCGAACGGCGGCGCGGTGCTCGCAGTATCATCGCAGTATTAACGGCGCGTCGTTGTGCATGAATTTGTACGTAGTTTACGTACTGTATGTTTATTATATTGTCACAGTGGAAAGTTTTATTCTGTGGTTTTTATTGTAGTCGAAATCTGAAAATCAAAATTCACTTGACTCACTTTTGAATGAAAATTTAATTTTTCGTTTTCAGATTTCGACCTATGTTCCTTAGGGAAAGTTGTTCAGTTTTATGGACCTTATTACCTACTAAAATTTGATAGGTCTTCAAAGCAACATCCTGTATAATACAAACAGACAATTACGTCCTATCTTAACTAATGACTTTCGAATCATAATTGAATTTTGAATTAAAAATTTAAATTAACGAACTAAGCCACGGGCATAGCTAGTATTTCTATAAACGCTATCTCATAAAAGAAAAAGGACAGCAAATGAACCGATCTCAAATCTGGCACAAGTTATAAGCAACAGCCATTTGATATTGAAACGGAACATTAATATTGAAATAGTCTCACAACTCATTACTAGAGGAGACAATGTGATTAAATAATGCTTTTGATTAGCATTTCGGTCCGAGTCATAAGCGGTAGCGATTTAATAATATAATTATTTTGTACTAGATAACGTCCGCGTCAGCGGATTTCCTTATGTGATAAATATACGGTGGTTTTTTTTTTATATACCTCCTCTGCGCTTATAAGCAGCTACCGTAATCTATAGTAACTTTCAACGCCAAGGGTAGGCGGTATAACGCTCTTATAACGCCCTTTGTGACAATCCCTATATTATACTATAGTGTCTTGAGATATCCTCGCTAATGACTTTTCCGCTCAAAAACTACAAGTACCTAGTGTTTATCCATTTGACCCTATGAGCCATCAGTTACTATTTTAATCGACAAACAAAAAAAACCTCACCGAAAAATTTTATTTTGTCAACACCAAACTAAAATAACTACTAATTAAAAAAATTATTAACCCTTGACAAAATAAACTAATAAATCTTCATTTTTTCAACTAAGAATACTCGATGAAGTCGCCTTTAAATTAAAAAGAAATCAATATCGGCCCATTTGTTTAGGAGCTACGATGCCACAGACTGACACACAGTCACATTAAACTTATACCACCCCTTTTTGCGTTGAGGGTTAATAGAAAAAAGTGAAGTGGAATAAAAAGTACCTACATATTGCATCGATCTTAAATGCAAAATAACATGAGGGCAGAAAGACGACTAGTTTTCATCATTAATGGTCCTTAAGATGGTTGATACCCGTCATCATTAAATATCTATTCTCTAGTAAGTCATCAACGTCTTTAAAAAGCTAATTTCTTATTAATGATAAAACTACTCGGTATATTAATATAATTATATTCTATTAAAGCATATAAGAAATTCTTGGCAAATGCAACTCAACTTTCTAAATCCGGTATTTTCTCGGTCTAAATACTTGTTTGGCAGACACATCCTAGCGATATCATTATATCAGTGACGGAACATTATAATCCAAGTAACGTGACAGAGACAACATCATTAACTAAAACAATGCAGTTATGTGTTGTGGTGTAAGCTGGATGAGGAAGCGAGTTAAGGCAAGCGAATATTGCACTGCGTCATGCGTGGAAAAAGATTTCGGAGAATCGTAGCGGAATTCTAAATCGTTTTATGGCCTGAAAAATACTATAGGTACTTTAAAAAAAATTATACTCTATATGTGTATCAGTCTATACCTTTTTTGTGTGGTATAGAAAACCCTTTATGAGTACCTTTCCAAAACATTGCCAAAGCCTTTTATTTACAGCAAAGCAATATTATCACCGCGCTAGCTTACTGCGTGACCGCGACTTCATACCATTAAGTCCAGTTTAATAATACTGATATATTTAAATCGTTTGCCATATCGACCGCCTGCACACCGGTTTTGGCTATCCATTATCATCATTACCTATCTATCAGTGATAGCTGTACTAATCTACACCTTGAAACTATAAAATCGGATAGTTTTACAATAAATTTATTCCCACCTATAATGCAAAGTGTCCAACTCTCAATATGAAATCGCTACAACTTATGCCTTAAACCCTAAATCTCTAAGACCAACATTCTGCTCCACTTAGTTTGGCAGCGGCGAAATATCGGTACTATTATAAAACCAGCGCCATTGTCACAAATGCCAACGATGAGTCTAATATCCTGGTGCCTGATTTATGTACAAACCGAACATGAAACGGACACTGGTGACGAAGCTGTAGCAATTAATTTGAGGAGCTTTGTAAAGAAATATCATTTGAAAATGTATGGAACAATATCCATAACAATTACTATTAGTGTCTAATCCAACTATTTATTAGGTTTACACCTAAGCTCGATAGATGGCGTGCGGATCGAGTTAGATGGCGCTATCGAGTGGTTCACAGCATTTACATAAGTAAAATGATAATAAATATTATTTTGAGGTTATAAACAAAGTGTCTTGTTTTATTACAAGTTTCACCTTTCCTCGAGATACCATCTTGTGGATTCAGAGGTACCATATTACCGGTATACACCCGACTGACCCGACCCAGTTCCCGAAAATGATCATACCACTCTGTACTGGGATCAGTCATCACTGACAAGACTGTTATTGCTAATAAGCCTTATAGGTGATAGATCGAGCAGAGCGCCGCGCAATGATTGTTGATATCACCATCCCGCATGACGGGAACCTCGTAAAGGCTGAGAAAGATAAACAGATAAAATATCTAGACTTGGCCCGCGAGGTAGTCGACATGTGGGATGTGGACTCAGCTCTCATTGTGCCGATAGTCGTCTCAGTCCGTGGTTTAATATCTAAGAGCGAGGCTCATCAACACCTTAAGAGGCTCTCGTTAGAGGACGTTGAGCAGCAGAAGGCGGTCCTGGACACGGCTCGCAAAGTCAGGATTTTATGAATTTTATTTGTAATTTAAATGAATAAATGAAAAATTACTATTATGTATCCTTTTTTTTTGTTTCAAAAAGACGAGTCAGTGTTTAGCAGTCTCTGTATTTAAGAAGAGAGTCTCGAACTTTGATCTTTAGAGAAATAGGAATAAAGATCAAAGAGACAGACAAATTTAAACTAACGATAACGACAGCACATTAAATAACCATTAAACTCAATTAAACAAATGATTTACACAACTTCCTCAAACGAGTTATTAGCACTCTCTACTAATTAACAATCAAAATTACACCGCTAATCTATTATATTACTCTAATATTAACAACAGGCCTCCAATCGGCAGAAGCATAAATCAGAAATCTAATAACCCAAATTCAAAATGGCGGTGTATTAATACAAACTTTAATCGTTGGATTGAAAACAAAAGACAGTCGTCGAACACTGGCGATCATTAATTAGAAATTTAATGCACATCACAAATTATACTCAAAGATATGGCGTAGTAAAATTAACAATAAATAAAGTCTTTGGACGTTTCGTTACGATGTAGGTAAATCTTCATTTGTGACAGATAATATAAGAGATTTGAATTATGATCACAGAGTAGAGAGTAAAGACAAAATACTGTCAACACAAGCCGTATATTAAGTCGGCAGCGATTCAGTAGTGTCTAACAGCTTTATTGCAATCGTATGTAGTTAGTGAAATATCGAGAAATAAGACTAATAATGAAAATCCATTATTGTGTCTACAGCATGCCATTGGTAGTTGAAAGCTTAAGGCGCGGATACTCGCTAGTCTGCTATCTCGCTCGCACATTGAAGATATAAAATCAATTAATATAGTTATGAAAAATCGAATTAAATCAATTGAAGGAAAACAACATAACAAAGTTTCAGCAAAAATTTCAGCTTGATCGAAATATGCTTTCAAATAGAAAATAGCTTTAAATGAGTTTTTATTTATGCCATTTTTATGCAAACGTTCTTCAAACGGTTTAGTTCGAATTTTCGATTTTTATTAAAGTTAACTAAATTATTCAACTAAGGCAAAACAAAACGACACACATAAAACTAATTTGGGGTTAAGGGGAAGGAGGGAAAGTAGGAGTCGTGACGTATTAGGACGTCAAAAGGCAAGCAGAGGATGGAGAGAGATGGCGATTGTTCCACCGACAAGAGCCTAACTCTTAATATAAGAAGAAAAAGGGAAAAGAGGAACAGAGGAGAGGAAGACCTAGAATCCTTGCAAATACGAAAGTAAGTTTAACCGTTTTACGAATATACCTCTCATCCTGAAATTTTTACATAGACGTTATCAAGTGTACAGAAACCGACATAGGGTACCTTTCATCCCGAGTACAGTCAACAGCAAAAATAAATAATTAAAATCAGAAATTCAATACTAATGAACGGAGTTCGCGAAATATATGGCAGCTGTACTAGTAGTAAATGTTTGGTATAATTTACAATCACATACTTTTGAATCACTTCGACGCCACACAGTTCTGACGCGAACTCCGTTCATTAGTATTGAACCGCCCGTAGGCCTCTGACATGGCTTTACACACCATTGAAAAATCTCTCAGGTGTGATGGTTTCATCACGATATTTTCCATCACCGTTTTAGCAACTGATAATTAATTTATAATACGCACATAACTTACGAAAAGGCATAGATGCGCGCCTTGGGATCGACCTCTGACTTGTCAGTCTACGGTCATACCACTAGGCTATCAGTGTCACATATTTCAAATTAAATCAAAATAAGTATAGTTGTTTTCAATATAAATGTTTCTAGTTTCGTAAGCCAAATGGAGGCATTAAGATCTGGATTTAAAGATAATATTTACAAACATTATTGATATGTTGTACAATTACTGTAAATCTTGCAGATAAGTCCTTTGCGACTTACTCATAATCGTCTTATCATATCAGAGGGCAAACCACGCGCAAATATTGAACACGGGCCAAACTTAAATTGTCGATGGAATCCATGACGTGATGGAATTACCTAATCAATGTCCTATGGAGCCTATTTACGAACAACATAGACCTAGCAACATAACCCCCTTATCATAGAAGTTAAATATTTTTGGGTATAAATATTTTTGGGATTAGAACGCATTTCTTGTTTTTATGATAATACGGAAAAATAATCAAAATAATTATGTTTTTTTATTGCCTTGTTAACCTAGTGATTGCAAGCGCGACTGCTGACCACGAGGTCCTGGGTTCAATCCCCGGATCGGGCAGTGTTTTTGGGATTTTTCATTAGGATTTTTTTAGTAACAGCATTGAGACTGGAATTGTGCCCGGTTAATGGCAAAACGTCCCCTATTACATGGGACTTATAACATAGCCAGTGAAACGTGGGTGTACTGCATACACGTTATATTCTCGGAGAAAACACTTTCTAATGCAAAGTAAAGGTCATAAGATGCAAATATGCAAGTTATAATGACATAGAGTTAAGATGCATACAAGCCTAGATTTTCCTCAGGTTTGCCTAAAAAAAAATCAATATACTTAGAGGCAGAGGAAATGGTGTTTCGTTAGAATGACACCAGCCATACGATAAAAAAGAGAAAGACCACTTCCTCTTATCCTATGGAGTTAAATTTTTACCAGTTGGTTCAGTTCCGATGACAATGCATTTTTTTTAAACATGATCTGAATCACATCTAAGATGAGCTCCAGATAAAGGAACTCTTCAACGGTCAATAGCACATACTACTAGAGAGACATAAATAGTTTTAATATTCCCAATATAAAAGCTTGGTTAATTTTTTTTAATTAAAAACTTTAGCACTGATAGCCTAGTGGTATGACCGTCGACTGACAAGTCAGAGGTCTCGAGTTCGATCCCAAGGCGCGCACCTCTGCCTTTTCGTAAGTTATATGCGTATTATAAATTAATTATCAGTTGCTAAAACGGTGACGGAAAATATCGTGATGAAACCAGCACACCTGAGAGATTTTTCAATGGTGTGTTAAGCCATGTCAGAGGCCTACGAGCGGTTTAAACTCTGACACCAGGTTGTTCATCAACCATACGATAAGAAGAAGATTAAAAATTTATTACATTAAATTACAGCTAAGTGCGAGTCGTACTCACGCAACAAAGGGTTCCGAACGTAAATTTGTTTTTTATAAGAACTGTAACGTAGCAAATTTTGGATACACTAGTGTTAGCGTTACGGCAATCGTCGGGGAAGCCCCATTTTCTTCTAGCCATCCCTACATGGTCTTAAAAACATAAAGGTATAAAAAAAACCTTTATTACTTTTAAAATTCTCCATCAATCACGGTAAGGTAACACTTACTAAATACTGCTTACCCCTCACGAATCGAAAGGGCCACCCATCCTCGTCTGTATTCAAAAGCAAGGTACCTTTGGAAATAAATTCGCTTCTAGCATAAAAGTATCCTTTAGTAGTCGGGTGATTGATGATACAGGTACACATTTTGTAGATCAGGTAAAATATTCTAGTTTGTACAGAAATAGTGCGAAACAGTTTCCATGGGATAGTTAAAACCGAGAATTTGAAATAATAATTTGATAAGTTCATATAATCATATTAAAGGGAAATTAAGCTGATCGCAGATAGGTAAAGCTTTTTTTTTCCATAAAAAGAAGGCAAAGATTGGAAATTATTCAACTGAAAAAATCAGACATTACATAAAACGAATAATGGTTATAAATTAAAATGTAAATATTATGAAAGTCAGACGTAACATTTCTATCTTCACTACATAGTTAACACAAAAGAAATGTTAAAAAAAAACAAATAAAAAGCAATACGAATATACTGCAACAATGCAGCACAGCAATCGAACAGCCATGATAAAAAAAAATACTATCATGCCAATCTGATACGAGTTAACGTTAAAGTTAATTTCCGCGTCACGTCCTGCTGGTTCGCGTGTCGATCATAGAATGACGCGCGCGAGCCCGCGGCACCGGAAATTTAAACTTTTCGCCGACTACCCGCGCGATTTAACTTTGTAATATCGATATGTGCAATCTGTTTGATTTAATAACTTTTCGATTCTTGTGTTTTGTTTGAAATCGTTTGTGATGTATATGATGTTTGTGGGATAGTTAGCTTATTATGCATAGATATCATTTTGAATTTATTTATTTTTTTGTTAAAAGAGTCTAAGGAGCCTGGCCCATGTAGTTAGTTAAATTATCAAGAGATGGATTTGATTTACTAACAATAAAAATTCCTCAATGCCCAATATAATTAACTAAAATAATCATGAAGAAGGAAAAGGAGAAAACAATTAATCAAACTTAAGTAATTAGATTATATAACGGTCTGCTGTATTTAGGTTTACAAATTACTACCGATCCAAAGTCTGTAATGAATGTAAATTAGCTTTTACGAGTGTAAACCAGATCATTGGTACCTACTTAGATTAAAACAATTACATTACTATGAACATCAGAAAAAGAAAGAATCTATATTTATACATACATACATACATAGACTCACGCCTGTTTCCCAGAGGGGTAGGCAGAGACAACGGATTTCCACTTGCTACGATCCTTGCACACCTCTTTTGCCTCGTTCACTTATATATTTTTTTTTACATTTATAGAGAGTGAATTTATTCCTTTATACTTATATAGGGTTATCTCTGGAACTACAGAACTGTTTCTCTAATAAAAACCCGAATAAACGCTAAATGACTGACTGTTTCGTTGGTCTAGACTCTAGTGGTAGCAAGCGCGACTGCTGAGCATGAGGTCCTGGGTGCGATCCCCGGGTTGGACAGTGTTATTGAGTTTTTCCATTTGGAAATTCTTCTCGGCAAGCGATCAGGGATAGATGGCTTAAAGAGCTGGATCATTCCCTTCCTAACTGACAGGTAGTAACAAAAAGCATGGCAAATTTGTAGGAAAAGCAGGGTCTTTGTACAGCAGCGGGACATCTTACGCTAAAAATAATTATAGAAAGCTATTTTATTCTGAGTAATAAGTATTGACTAAGTCCGAAATAGCTGGTTACAAACCACCTAAAACAGATACACCCCTTAATCGCTTTAAAAAATATACCAATGTAAAAACTAAACAACACCATTTATCTACCTACACCTATTAACCAAACGTTCCCCGACTAACCCCAAATAAAAAAACCATTAATAAAATCAACAATTACAAAATAATCAATCAGAAACAAAGATCTAAGTGAAAAAGCTCTGAACAAATAAATTAGACATCCAGGAATGTTTAGATTGTACAAAGTGATACAAGCGTTCACAATAAATTACATTAAGTCTATTAGTATCTTGAATATTTAAAAAAAAACCAGATTAAGTAGACCCTTCCAATCTATCCCAACTCAAAGATTAAGTACTACAGAGAACCAAAATGTACAACAGTCTATGAGTCTAACTAAAATGGTAGACGGTTTTGGCACCCATCCAACTTTGCGGACAGACATCAGCCATTGTGGACGTATGCTATTCAATATTATACTCTCTGATTAATGTAATAGGGTTGTAAGTCGATCGTGTCTGACAGACTGGTAAAGTTATTGGGTTTTTACCCGACTACAAAAAAAAGGAGGGTTATGATTTTAGCAGTCTATGTATGTATGTATGTATGTATGTTTGTATGTATGTAAGTTTGTTCATCTGTTCCCTCGTAGCTCCTAAACTATTTGTTGTAATTCAATAAATAAGGTGTCTATCGATGCGTCTTAATGGTCTGCGGGTTATAGGATTTATGAAATTTCCTAAAATCAAATAAGGTGGATTTTAAAAATAAATTAGTCAGCTCGAAAAAAATAAAGTTAAGGTAAATTTATCGTGTTTGATATCAAATGGAAGGTCTTGATGAGCACATTCAGAATATGTATATATTATCTATATATTCTGGACCACTTCTTAGAATATCAGGCTTCTAACTACCCGTTACGACTATCATAAATATATGTGATTATAACACTGCATACAATGTGAAAACGTGATAACAATAAATATTTACTAATTAAATTAACGTTTTTACACATCACTGCCTATTAAATTATGATTATATTTTAAAATAATGTTAATTAAATTGAGATTTCTTTTTCGTAACTAGATGGCGTTGGTTTGCGGTTTTGTGGAAGTAAGTAACATAGAGTTAAAAATACCTCCTCAAAAATCCCGGAATCGTAAACATAACAATTAAATCCCGGGATTTTATTAATATGGACTGGATTTTGACCTATAGTTTTAGTACCGAACTACTTAAGTATTACATTATCTGTTACCGATGTCTAAAAACATAATAAAGACTTTTTATTGTAATAATTTAGTCCATATGAATTTAAAACGTTAAATTAATATTTTGGAGAATTTGTTACATGTTTTAACACATGTTTGCTTATTAAATATAATAAATTATTTAATAAGAAATTTGAAAAACAACTGATACGGAAGGGATTCGAACCCACGATCTCCGACGTACCGTGCCGACGCTCTAACCGCTGAGCCACCGTATCCCATCAAAATCAGTCGAAATTTCAAATCTCTTTCAACGCCTAGGGCGTGTGGTAATATCTATCGGTGCCTTCTAAAAACTGCAAAGTTTAGAACACTGAGTCGGATAATTAATGTATTCCGTTCGATATTACCACACGCCTAAGGCGTAGAAAGAGATTTGAAATTTCGACTGATTCTGATGGGATACGGTAGCTTAGCGGTTAGAGCGTCGGCACGGTACCCCGGAGATCGTGGATTCGAATCCCATCCGTATCAGTTGTTTTTTCAAATTTCTTATTAAATAATTATACGTAAAATTAATTTCTTATTTCCCGGGAATTAATTGTAATGTTTATGATTTCGGGATATTAGAGCAGGTATTATCAACTCCATGTTACTTACTTCCTCGAACTTTAGGTAAATGTACTCTATCTATGATGATATCCCACAAAAAAGGTTTCATGTGTACTTATACAGCTTGGCAAAAAAGAGTCTGAGGCGGTGACAGCTGGAACTAAAAATAAAAATCTTAAATAACTACGTTTGTGAGTACTAAAATAACATAAAAATGATTCATTTGATTAAAATTAATGACAAAAAACTCGTCATAGAAATATGTAAGCACTTAATAACTTGTAATTTGAATTGTAGTGTGAAAAGTGCGACAGCGGCGCCCCCAATTTTTCCAGACTCTTTTTTGCCAAGCTGTACTTCTTACTACTTTTCATGTATACTTCTAAGAAATATATGAGGCCATGTTTTAATAGCTCGAAGTCGCGGACGACACCTTTGAAATAAATTTAATTTAAAAAATACATGACATTGACTAAAGGTTTGAACCGAAGTTGACAGTTAAAGAAATCTACCTATTTAAGAACTACCACATTCTAAAAAATTGTGATTAAAATGAATTTTATTGGTTTCTTTACCACTAAAAATAATTGAAAAAAAATATAGTATAAAAACTAAAACCCGACTACTTAAAATCTAAAAACAAGCTTCTTAGATTTGAAATAAAATTCTGTAGTCGGAGGCCTTAATGTATTATAGGTAAATAGGTACTAGATAATCTTCCAAGGGTAAATACTTTGTAATTTGGTGGCCTCCGACTACAGAATTTTATTTCAAATCTAAGAAGCTTGTTTTTAGATTTTAAGTAGTCGGGTTTTAGTTTTTATACTATATTTTTTGATAGGTTAGGGTCGTGTATGTTGGTAAACGATTTTGAAACGATATTAAAACGTGAGATGAGTGATGGTAGATTGACAGGAATTTGCAGAAAATCTAAATATAAAGTATCATGTGTATCGTAAAAAATCTAAGAGTAAGGAGGTCGCAGGAAGCTGCTGGATGCAGGTTGCTTCCAAGTCATTGGGGGAGGCCTATGTTCAGCAGTGGACGTCTTATTGCTGAAATGATGATGATGATGATGAAGGAGATTCACTTTATTACCTTATATATAAGGCAGTGTATTTGACAAAAAACTTAGTTTTGTAATTAATTTTTAGACAGAAACTTATCAAGTAAAAGTTCAACTTTGAAATTAATAATATCATACTTACGGTTTACGGTTTAAGATATTTATTTCCTCAAAAGATTTACAATCACTTACAGAGAAAATACAATATTTACTATGTGTTATAAATATTATGCCGACTAACGTGGTACATTAGTAATATTCGGTAAGTATTTATGTTAAATTTTGATGTTGTAGGGTAGAAGCGAAAAAAGTGTTGTTGGCAATGTAGCTGCAGGTAAACGTGTGCGTGAATATGATCTGTTTATTAAGGCCTATGACTTAGTAACTTATTACATACTTTACATTATATACTTGCTAACAATAAAGGAAAAAAACAATATGACTCGCGAAAATAAATAAAGCAAGAATTGAACCCGCGATCTCTGGTGTGCCGTGCCATCATTGCACCAACCAACCCACGAATCTCCTTCTTAAGCTACATAGGTGTAAGGTGTTATCAAGTACTTTACGCACTGCCGATCCCATGCTCCAAGCTTTTCAGTTTAAAAGGCACAGAATTATCACCAATTTTTTAATAAAATTTATGTAAGTTTTTAAGTAAAACATGTGCATAAACATGTAAAAAACATACATAAAATTTTTGTTACCATATACGTAATAAAAATTTTACCGAAGAGATATTTTAAATGTTCTTTAGGAGCTTTAACTTTGGAATCCCGCGTGGACGCCGGCGTCGTGTAACAATTGATTTCATTTTGCCTCATTTCTCGGTGTTAGAATTAATCTCTGACATAATGGTGTTAACCTTACGGCAAGTAGTAATAGATTACTTTTCCGCCTCATCTAATTAATTTTGAGATGGATTCGGAGCGGTTTGAGTTAATTGTATAAACAAACATCAATTTCCAAGTCTACTGAGCCTTCACGAAGTTATACCACATGATCAATCAATTTCTTAACTAAGATCTTACTTTCGGAAGTTATAAAATTAATTATAACTTCCCGAAAAATAATTATCAAAAATTACAAATAAACCAAGCAACAATATTAGTAGGTGCAATTTTATAATTATTTTGTATTGAAAATTTGTATGCTTTTATAAGTATTTTAAAAGAATAAATGAAAATAATAATAAATCAGCCTGTAACTAACCCACAGCAGGGCAAACCTTAATATTATATATCATAATTATATATTATAATTCAGCCTGTAACTTTCTCAATATAGGGCAAAGGCCTCTTCTCATACAGAGAAGGATTGAGCATTAATCACCACGCTAACTCTCTGCGGGTTGGCGATTTCAGACTATTAAAGTCCAGGTTTCCTTACGATGTTTTCCTTCACCGTTAGTCAGTGGTGTCTTAGATTAACTAAGAAAGTACATATGACATTGAAAAAGTCACATTGGTACATGCCAGGTTCGAACCCACAACCACGCGCTTGCAAAGCGGGTCCGTAACCAATGCGCCACCACGACATTTAACCTTAATTAATGACTAAAATGTTGGTCTTGTGTTACGTATATTTCTTTACAGCTGTTACAAATATATGTATATATTTACCCCCACATAGCATTATTATGCCGCATCAAAGCATAACCACTTTGCAATCAAAATGCTTTGAACGATGCTACGTTCGTAGACGCGAGGCTAGCGCTACGTTCCGTCGCCGGGTGCAAGCGATTATAACCTTAAGAGTTGTGCACCGGCTCTGTCCACGATAGTACATACACAGGTAACGCAACAGTTTCGTTGCCGTTGCAACGTTGCCTGTCCTCACCTTCTGGTCCACTTAATAACTTTGTCTTCGATTCGTTAGTCTATGGTTCTTTTTAACTATCAACCGCACGCGAGACACGTAACAATGGATTCTTCTAAGTCTCATTCCTCGACGTTTAAATAACTACCAAGAAAACCATGTAGCGTCTACATCGAGTGCAAATACAAAGAATCAAATGTTCCAATACCGTATCTATGACGAATATCATACCATATGGCTGTAAACCGTACAACTCTCGGAAACCAACATAAACCCATTATTTAAATCGCTCTTCGACGAATGCAAAGTTACTGAACTAATATTATGAATGACAATAACCAGGAATATGATTTGTTAGTAACAAGTTGGCAGTGGACGTGGGAGCAACAGATTTGAAACTGAGGGTTTGTTTTTGAAAAAGTAAATACTATTCTAGCTTACGTCAGTGGTTTCGCCTGCGAGGTATGTTGAGTCTTGATAGCCTAGTGGTGGTGACCATTAACTGGCAAGTCAGTGGTCTCGGGTTCGAAGACGCGCACCTCTGACTTTTCGTAAGTTATGTGCGTTTTATAAATAATGAATCACTTACGCCGTGCCTCGGAAAGCACGTAAAGCCGTTGGCCCTGCGTCTGATCTCTCTCCGGTCGTGTCGGATTGCCGTGCCATCAGATTATAAGAGTGAGGGAATAGAGAGTGCACCTGTGTTTGCGCTCACACTTGAGCACTATAATATATCCTGCGTAGGATATCAATGTGCGTAGGCTAATCTCCTTTGACATTGGCCGCTGTGACCGAAATTCGGTCAGGAGGACATTATTATTATTATGTTAATAAATTGCAGCCTATATGTTTCTCTATGTGGCCGTAGTGCCGTGTGGTTTCCGACCTAAGTATAAAACCACGGGTGTCGTAAGAAGCGACTAAGGGAAAGATCCGGAGGATAGGCAGCAGCATCTCTATGTAACAGCAATCATCTGCTACTGCGATCGCTAACCCGATTGCCCAGCGTAGCGATTATGAGCAAATACCTCCAACGAGCGCGTACAAGTGGCGTTAAAAAGATGCTGAACATAGCAGCAGTGGTCTAATTTAGGCTGATGATGATGATATAACTCTAATGTAACCGAATTTCGGTCACAGCGGCCAATCTCAACGGAGATTAGCCATCGACGCGGGAGATATTATAGTGCACAAGTGTCGACAGGTTCACTCTCTATTCCCTCACTCTCATAGTCCGATGGGACTGCAATCCGACACGACCGGAGAGAGATCAGGCGCAGGGCCAACGGCTTTACGTGCTTTCCGAGGCACGGAGTAAGTGACAACTAATTTATAAAACGCACATAACTTACGAAAAGTCAGAGGTGCATGCCTGGGTTCGACCTGAGACCTCTGACTTACCAGTCAACGGTCAACACCACTAGGCTATCAAAACTCGATAATAAGCTATAATATTCTCCTGACCGAATTTCGGTCACAGCGGCCAATCTCAACGGAGACTAGCCAATTACGCAGGAGATATTATAGTGCACAAGTGTGTGCGCAAACACAGGTGCACTCTCTATACCCTCACTCTCATTGTCCGATGGGACGGCCTTCCGACACGATCGGAGAGAGATCAGGCGCAGGGCCAACAGCTTTACGTGCTTTCCGAGGCACGGAGTAAGTGATAAAACGCACATAACTTACGAAAAGTCCGAGGTGCGCGCCTTGGGATCGAACTCGAGACCACTGACTTGCCAGCTATATTACTGTAATATCCGTTCAGTAGCTTTTGTGTGAAAGAGTTACAAACATCCATCCATCTACCCATACATCCTCACAAACTTTTACATTTACAATATTAGAATGATTTTCCATTTCTACCTCATTTCTTCATTCTGCTTTTCTTATTCATTTCTCCGCGTGGTTATCTCAAGTTGGTTTCTCAAACTTTAGACAAGACTAGCTCTCAAAGTTTCATAATTTGATTGAGAGAAGCTATTTAGTAATTAGATCTTGCACTGAAGATTGATTAACGCTGTTTGTTTTCTCTTAAAGATAGTATTTTAAAAAGGAGGAGGTATGGTTTGTATGTACAGACGCCAGCACATGAAGCTAATACAATCTGTCAAAATTCGTTTATAGATTTTCAACTTTCTTGTTAAGACATTTGGTTCAAAGTTGATTGGGAAAATTTGACAGTTTCGGGTAGCTTGATTTGCTGGCGTCTGTACATTGATTACTCCGTGATTTAGGGAATTAATACGTGAAGCGAAAACTGTAGTCCATTTTTAAGAATATTGCGCGCACAGAGGAGTGTGAAACTTGGCATAGTAAAAGTTTATTT
The DNA here is from genome assembly GCA_936450705.2 of Protodeltote pygarga. NCBI lineage: Eukaryota > Metazoa > Arthropoda > Insecta > Lepidoptera > Noctuidae > Protodeltote > Protodeltote pygarga. The sequence goes on from OW388274.2 coordinate 1,511,005, forward strand.
ATGGAGAAGTGCAGAAAGCTAAAACTTATAAAAAAAAATACGATCGAATTTCGACCTCTGATTGGAGCATTAATTTGGGTAATTCTTTATACTCTCCGATTGGTCCCATATAAATGACATGATAAATAACGATGAACCTTGGAGAAACAGAACGAAACTCTTCATCTGACGATAGCAAACCTCTCGGTGTTTACCCTTAATCGCCACGCTGAGCAAAGGTTGGCGATTGCAATAGCAGATGGATGCTATTACATAGTAGGATACTGCTGCCCATCATCCAGATTTTTCCCTTTGTCGCTTCTTACGACACCCGCGGGATGAGTAGAGGTGGTTCTATCCTGTCTGTATTTACATAGCTTGTAAACTCTAGGCCCCCTGAAAAATATATATTTCAATTTACGCATAGACTGTGTGTTTCTTTTTTATATTACTGCGATAAGGAATATTATCTGATTTATTTGAACACTTGAAGCGTTACTATCGGTTTAATAATCATACTATAAATGAAACCGTATTTACCGGCTGATAGCCTGATCATATTACAATGATATTATTTTATAAGACTAGCCTAGTGGAATGAGCGTTGGAATGCCAAGTCTTAAGTTCGTCCAGTCTGGTCTGGTCCCGTGCGGTAAGTAGGTCCCTGACATGGCATTACACACCATTGAAAAATCTCTCAGATGTGCTGTCTTTGGGTTCGAACCTGAGACCTCTGACTTACCAGTCACTCCTCATACCACTAGGCTATCACGACTCATTGTGCAAATACTTACCCACTTGCACTACAAATTTCTATAATCCTATAATACAAATACCTGGCTAGCAAGTAGGTAACTTTTATTATCAGATAACACGAGTATAAAAATATTCAGTATTAAAAATAACAATAATTATGATAAGATAAAAGAGTGCATTTCCAGTAGATTTTAAGTTCATTCTTGGAAGTAGATAAAACTATATGAACAAAACAAATTTTAGCTCCATGACTCAACTTGAATGTGGATGAAAATAAGTCAATATACTTAATATAAGTAAAACTTTTTTTTACGTTAAACGGTTTTGTCCTCAAAACTAAAGCTGTGTACCAATTATCAGATCAATCTGTCAACAGGAACGGGATGAAATATCAATTACTACATTTGAACCAAATAATAAACAGGTCAAGCTAAGTAAAACCGTTTAAAAAGGGTGGTAAGAGAAACTACAAAATTCTCATTAAAAAAACAATTCTTCAATGCATTTTAAAACACACGTGCATTCTAATCCTTACACAATCTACTAAAAATTCTTCCAGTCAATCCCCGGAGTCTGGGCAATGTAAAAATCAAGGAGATTGATAAAAACGGCAATCTCGTCTGATCCCGGCTCTCGATAAGGTAATGCTTCTGTCTATAACAAGCGCTTCCATTAATATCTGCCTGTCAATCAACGTGGAATAGACGTTGCACTCCGTCAGGATAGTTTTTCGTTTTCAAGTGTTTTAAGTGTTATAAATATTAGTATTCATTGAGATAATAATGTTACAAAATGAATTAAACTATATCAAGCATGTATATACTTGATATTTTTGACCAACAAACTAACAATTCAATCTTTTTTATTTTATTAAGTGCAAATGAAAATTAACTTTGACTCCTTGAAATGAATTTTCACGCGGCGATATCAACGGGCATTGAAAACAATTTACACTGCCTGTTTTATATCAAATCGCAGATCATTTTAAATCATAACAGTGCCAGCGAGCAAAACATACCTACTTGTACTGATTGATAGTAATAATGTAAGTTTTTTTTACGTATAACGGTTTTGTCATCAAAACTAAAGCTGTGCGCCAAATATCAGATCAATCTGTCAACAGGAAGGGGGTGAAATATCGATTACTAAACTTGAACCAAATAATAAACAGGTCAAGCTAAGTAAAACCGTTTAAAAAGCACAAGTGGACTTACATTTGGACCCTACCGACCGGCATAATTTGAAGCGCATTAATTGTTTTGAATGTTTATACAAAACCACATCCCAGTTTAAATCAATACACAGATTTTTGGTCAGTAACAATTTTTTTCCACATTGTTGCATAATGGAAACCCTTTATATCACAAATATTATCTAAAGATAAACGATAAATGTGGCGGCTTGCGATTGTCCAAACCCAAATCGATAGGACAGATAAAATATATTTATAAAAAAAATTAATTGTATAAAGATAAATAAATGACTCCTAGAAATTGATAACATTTGATTCTAAAAAGTTTCACAAATGAAGACTAAAGATTTTACTTAACTGCTAGGATGCAGTCGGATAAGTTTAAAAAACAACACAATATTCAATGTTCCAGACACATTTTAATAGGTAAACAAAACGAGTAAACAAATTTCAACCTTTATCACAAATTAACCAATACGACAAAATAAAACAAACTTAAAAAAAAGAACCATCAATCACAATTTCCTAAACCTTAAAGACCTAATGAGTTTTCTACTGTCCAAACCTGACCTAAAGCAACACTTTCTTAACATTACAATAGTATGGACCCACCATTCAAAGCCACATCAGCACCATTCAGACTTGGACACACACCACTAGCTACAAACACCACCATTTTAGCTACTTCTTCAGGATCTAAAACCTTCATATTATTTGAGAGTGTATCATAAACCTTTTCCATTTCATCTTGTTCCATTGCCAAATTCGTCATTATATTTGTCCTTGTAAGCCCAGGCTGGACAGCATTAACTCTAACACCTTCACTTGCAAGTTCAATAGCGGCAACTTCTGTGAACCTTTCTAAACCATATTTTGAAATAGAATATGGCAAACAACCATGCCTTACTCTTGTATATTTTGTTGTGTGTAAGTTCACTACACTTCCTTTAGTTTTCACTAGGTACGGTACAGCCAAATGCGTCAATTTGTATGGTACACGAAGATTGATGTCAATCATTTCGTCAAATGTATCAATATTATCATCGAACAGGGATCCTATGAGAAATTTTGCTGCACAATTCACGAGGACATCAATTCTTTCGTACTGAGCAACTGTTTTGGTAATAACTGCAGCACAGCTTCCTTTGGCAGTAAGGTCTAATCTGATGCATAAAGGTGGAATACCGCTAGCTGCTTGGCACTTATCAGCTATGTTCTTGAGCCGATATTCATCTCTGCCAATTAATGATAGTTTGGCTCCGTGTTTCGCGAAGAGTATTGCTGATGCTGCTCCGATTCCTGAACTTGCTCCAGTTACAATCACTACTTTATTTGTGAAATCCATTTCATTTAAAGTGGCGTTTGTTTGCGTTGTATACTTCAAATTCTGTTTGCTAAAATATTGGGTCAATTTTTTTTAGTGTTGTTATAATTTACTTTGTAAACTGGATTTATTTCCCGTGTAATATGTTGCGTGTGTTTAATACCGAAGCCGGCATAATACTGATTGTTTGTCCTTTGATAAATGTAGATAACGTTATCTCGTGCACAATTTGAGTAAACACTGTCTCGCGATTAAATGTTACGAGCATTCGCTGATATAATTGATAATGATATATTTATTCAGGTTGGTTAGGCTGCGATACTGTTTGAGGAACAGGATCTTCTTTGTCGTACGGTCCATGAATAATGTTAGAGTATCTAACCGTAGGCATCTTACAGATTATCTCAAGATTGGTTTCCTCGTAATGTTTTCCTCAAATGATAATTTTTGGATTACACAGGATTAAACTACCATTCTTTTGAGAAAAGATAATATATTAATTACATTAATAGGTTTAATCAGTTCTATAATTAATCAAGCTAAAGAACGACCTTCCGTTCCAAATAAGAACGATAAGTTATGTAACTCCTCTTTCAACGCCATGTCAAAAACCAGAACAGCATTCGTTTAAATTAATGGCGATTAGAACCACGAATTCAAGCTTTTGAGTGTCTACTCATGCGCATAATTCGACGACCGACGCGACGGCACGCTATTCACGTTAATCGAAATTGGCACTCGGAGCATGCAGACGTGTATGCCAATGGTACGTCCGACGAGACATTAGTGCGAATTTCACACACAAAATGAGTAATGTAGATAAGTCGTTATGTGGTTGGGATAGGGTTGCCAGACTTCCGAAAAAGTATAAAATATCCCGACAATTTCTCGTCCCTACAGTTGTTGCTCAAGTTTTAAATCTTTCCTTGCCTTACCTTAGTACCTACCTTCTTTTTCCCTTTGTAGTGAGCGGTATCTCAAGATTCCGAATTGGTGGTCGCCGTTAAAAAATAATACAGTAGGTATATGTGGCATGGCAAAGTTAGTTTACAGCTCAAAAAAGCTAAACAAAAAATATATTTTTTTTTTTTTTTGTAAAAGTAATATTTTAATTTTGTTATTTCTCCCGACAGTCGTCCTCAAATCCCGACAATTTGTCCAGTTATTTCGATATTCCGTTGTGGCAACCCTTTGAGATATTCCATTCCCGTGCATTTAGAACTAGTTTTGTTGATATATATATAATTCTTACGATTAAGCAATACATTTAAGGATAAGTGACCGTTTGTGGTTATCCATTTTAAGTCTCTACGCGCTTCGGAAGCCATGAAACGCCGTTGATCCAGGCTATAATATAATCAATCGAGTAGTAGATATATTTGCACTTAAAATCAACTGTTTTCTTGTTTGATCTTATCTTATTTAAATAAGTCGTTTTTGATAGTGAGTCATTAAGTCGATTTGGTCCTAAATTACATGCAGTAAACTAATTGATATAAGCAAAGTGGACTGGATACAGAGAGACAAGCTTTATGCTTATTTATAGGCCAACTCACACAACAAACAAATGTGGACTTCAATAGGTTTTTTCTGCGTCTTTCCTTTATAGTCTAGTTTGAATAAATCTTGCAATCTTTCAAATCCATTCATTCAAATTCATCAAATTTATTCATGCTACTAATAATTGGATAATTGTTTAATTATTGCAAATTGGATAAACGTGATTATAAACAATTTGATAAATCATTGAATGTAATTAAGTAATTATCCAAATGTGGACTGTGATCAGTTCCTCCTATCTCTATTCTTTACTAAACTAGTTTCAATAAATCATGTATTTTTTTAAAACCAACTAATTTAGTCAATCATAATCCAATTTGCTTGTTTTGCCTAATCATCATCATCATCATCATTTCATCCATAAGACGTCCACTCCTGAACATATGCCTCCCCCAAAGACTTCCAGATTGGCCGGTTGGAAGCAACCTGCATCTAGCTTCCTGCGACATTCCTGCGACCTTTATTAGGTCGTCTGCGACCTTTTGCCCAATACTGAACTATAATTATCCAAATGTGGACTGCGATATGTTCTATCTGCGTCCATTCTTTACTAATTTAGTTTAAAAAAATGGTATATACTTTCAAAAGCAATTAATTACAATCGATCAGAGTCCAATTTGAATATTTCCCACATCCCAAAGATTACACATAAGTGCATCATCATGACACCACGGTCTGCTCTGAACGCTCATAATGCGAGCTTATCTGCCTCCATTAGTCGGATTGAACTGAGCACTTTTGTTTGCAACGCAGTGTACCTACTGGTCGGATTGTTGCGATGCATCGCGGATGAGGCTGTGGTATAAGAGATGGGAAATATGATAATACTAGGAATGGAATTATGGGTCATTTTTGGTGACTGTCAAAATGAAGGGACCAAGTTTTAGCCTACATGCCTAAAAGTGTAATACTGTTAATAGACTATTTGCTACCTTTGCTATATTAGCTACATAGACATTACGATTTAACAAAATCTTTCACCTCTTTCAACAATAAATAAATAAATAAAAATAAATGACAAAATCTTTCATCTCTTTCACATATTCCTATCACCTTTCTCTTTCTCGTGTAATAATAGTTATAAATAATTATAATTATTTCCATATGGTTATGGAGTCTTGTTTATTCCTATTTTATAGCAAAAAGGGAGCTTTCTTCTTCAGCTTCTTTCAATATATATTTTATACTACTGTTAATATTGGTTAGTTTTGAGGACACAGTGGAAAGAGCAGACTGAATGTGCTTGCAGATTGCAGGAAGAAACTCCAGAGATCATTTGATCACTTTAAATGTTATTATTCTCATTGGAATCACAATTAAATAGCACAAAATCGTGAACGGTATATGAACAAGATTGCAAATGGGCGGAAAAATATCACAGAATGATTTTTTTATTAAATTTGAGTTACCACACTAAAAAATGCTATCATAAGTCTAATCATTATCTAGCATACTATTTTTTTCTGCATTGTACGTATCACGATACCCCAGGTTGAAGTTTTACCCGAGTATTTTCATAGATTTCGTTACCCGCTACAGCTTATGACATGCGTCATATGTACCAACGTGAGTGGAAATAAAGAACGCATTCCAATCTGATTAATAACCGCTCAATAATGACTACTTGCTGTTTAATATTAAAAACTGTATTGTGTGTTAAAAATAGCTTAATGTAATGAGTAAAAACCGGGCAAGTGCTACTCGGACTCACGGTCGTAGGGTTCCGTATAATTTATAAAAGAATTTTTATCAATTAATAGCATTTTGCACGAATAATTAAACTTAAATAATAATATTAGGTTTCCGTCATACGGAATGGTGACATCAACATTTATTTATTTTTTACTAGCTGGCAAGCACGACTTTGTACGCGTAATTATTCTACACGCCTGTTCTACCCTACCCTACCCCTACTTTACCCTACCCTAGGGGTATAATTCCATTGTTTTTAATATTTATTCTGCTATTCGGGACGGAAACAAATACAACAAATCAAAAACCATAAAAATCGATACAGCCGTTCTAGAGTTATAAGTGTTCGAACAAACCCGACTTTGTTTTATAAGATTTAAGATTAATAAAATAAACGCATTTGATTTAATTTTCTTTTCGTTTGCGAGAACTGCGCCAAAATAAAACACAAAACATTACACGACACCTACAAACAACTAACTTAACAGTATTGCACAAATAATAAAAAGAAATAAGAAACACAGGAATTTGTATCAAAATAGAGGCGATTCTTACAGCCTGGAAGAACAGCCAGTCCACTTCAATTGAATCTACTACCTCCTTGTTTGATACAAAGATGTAGTCGAACATTGAAAGTACTATATTTTGATATAAAATTTCACCAAGACAATTAAACAATATAATTATATCACTGACAAGTCATTGACCGTGTCAGGTAAAATATCACAAATGCTTTAATTGTTTATTTAATTATTATACAGGAATATGTTAAAGTAGTGCATAAATTTTCAGCGATTCGGTAACTAAGAACAGAACATTATGTGAAACGTGAATTTTCAACTTGAATGTAGGATTGAAATAAACTCAAGTTGTTAATTGGGATTATAAGCAGAGGTATCAAGAGTATTACAGCATTTGCCACAGACCTTTGTGTCTGTGAAGTTAGTTAGGGCATAGTATACATTCTTTGGTTGCGGGTTGGTTATTTTACATTGAAAAATCGCGTTTAATATGCATTGTTAACCGAGATCAAATCGAGGCCGATAAGTTTCACATCAATTTTTTTTTTGTACATGAAGGACCATTTAAAGCCGAGCATTCTATGCGCAAATGCTATCAGCAGCGATTGAAGCGCAGCGCACGGCCAGTACTGAACTTGAATATATAATCTGTCAGTAGAGAACTGTCTCCGTAAATAAGTTCTAGCTGTCTCATTTGAGCTGTGACTTTCGCAGTCGTTAACTGGGGGTGGGCCAGTGATAAAAATAGGGAAAATATTATCTTATTTCCATTGACGGCATATTGGACTCTTAAGTAGGCGGTATTTATATGTAAGGCTGGTGTCACATAGCAAGCGGGGCGCGGTAACGGGTAACATGACACATATTTTCGATAAACGAGAATAAATTAACAAATATTTTGATCTTGAAATATCCCTTGTTGTTAAATTCCGTCTTATGACAGCCATGCAGCAACTAAAAGGCAGCAAGGTTGCCATACAATGCATTTTTTTTTTTAGCCTACTGTGTCCCACTGCTGAGCAAAGGCCTCACCCATGTCCTTCAAAGTACATTTTTCCCGCGCTACTTCGGACCAGCCCTCGTGATACGCGTCCAAGTCATCTCGTACAACGTATACCTTCCTTTAATTAGTTTAGTTCGATTTTTCTAGATATTCATTGATTTTATATCTTCAATGTGCGAGCAAGATAGCAGATTAGCGCGAAAAGGCGCTTTAATGCAATAAAATTGTATTTTAATACGTATATAATTCTTACTCATATTCCTGGTATCAATTATTAAATGTAGAATGCTGTATAAAATAGAAATCAGCTTACCTGAAACAAGTAATAACGATAGGTTTAATTACAGGCTTAATTAAGAAACAATGAGGAAACAATTTATATGTTTTATGAAAAATATAAGTTAAATAACACTTAAATAGTGTTATTTAATTAATATTTTTATGTAACGAAAACTTAAGTTACAAATATAATTATTTAATAAGAAATTTTGAAAAAACAATCCCATCCGTAACAGTTTTTTTCCAAAATTTCTTATTAAATAATTATATTTAATAAGCTATCATGTGCCATAACATGTAAAAAAAATCACAAAAATATTAAGTTTCAAATTTCAAACAATAAAAAAGAAAACGATTATGAGAGTGTTTACCAACGACTGGGATAGTGATGAAAGTGACTGTCATTTATGATCAGAAATAGATCAAAATCAGTTAAAAAAACTGTAAGTTTCAGTCATTTTGATTTCAGTACTTATTATTTTTGTACATTTTAAATTTTTGTGATTTGTAAAAGTTACAACTTTTGAATTAAAACAAAAAAGTGGTTTGTAAAGCTTTTACCCTTCGTGCTTGCATTATAGGTACAAATACTGCATGTTCGATTTTTTCTTTCTAAAATTTAGAAACTGATAAATTCTTCAATTTTTTTTTACGCCCGGCATATAAACTCCAGTTTCCCGAAACCCTTATCGAAAATAATAATGACATGCGAACTTAGGATCAGCTTTTAAGTACAAGAAGAGCTAATTCCTCACTCCCATGAGACAATTAAACGCACACTTTCAACTCCAGTGAAGCTCAAATTGAATAAAACCGCCGACTGAATCGCTAATTTAGTTACTAAACGTTTAATACTTAGCAGGGGCGGAGGGTGAATTTTTTTAAGAGGTAAACCGTAGTAAACCTGATGAAAAACTAATGGAGTATTCAGTAGGCATTCATCATCATCATCATTATCATCATAAGCCAGATTAGTCCACTGCTTCTTCTTCTTATCGTATGGTTGATTAACAACCTGGTGTCAGAGTTTAAACCGCCCGTAGGCCTCTGACATGGCTTTACACACCATTGAAATACTCTCAGGTGTGCTGGTTTCATCACGATGTTTTCCTTCACCGTTTTAGCTACTGATAATTAATTTATAATACGCACATAACTTACGAAAAGTGAGAGGTGCGCGCCTTGGGATCGAACTCGAGACCACTGACTTATCATTCGACGGTCATACCACTAGGCTATCAGTGCTATAAGTCCACTGCTAAAGATAGGCCTCTCCCAATGCGCGCCACTTTTGTGCGCTCATAGTCGCCACGCTGAACAAGCGGGTTGGCAATCGCAGTAGCAGATGATTGCTGTTACACAGAAGGATGCTGTTGCCCATTCTCTAGATCTTTCCCTTTGACGCTTCTTACGACATCCGTGGGACGAGTAGGGGTGGTTCTATTCTTAAGCCAGAAACCACACGGCTCAGTTGGCACTGGCTGTGGCATTTGGGAAGCCGGTAGGAATCGAGTTGTATGGAGCCTCCGAGTAGAAAAAGCCTCTCATTAAAAAATGGCACAGTCAATAATACCTACTGACTGTGCCATTGGTTTTTATCCGGGTTTACTCCGGCTTACCTCTGGAAAAATTCACCCACTTTTCTCTTAAACCGGCATACCACAGAGCTTGATTCTGCGGATTTTATCATCACGGATAGCCACTTACCGCGCTTCAATTGATTCAATTGATTAACCAATTGATTCAACTCACTGTAAATTTATTAACATTTCTTCACACCTGCACTAAACTACTTAACTTTTCTAGAACATCCAACCTAACCATACCCCAAGGGACTATTACACGCACAGTTAAACCACGGTTAACTACTCGACCGTCAGTAACAGTAATAGCCGGTAGAATCGCTAATTTTACTGCTAAAAGTCTTGCGTACGCTTGCCTTTGCCCTTGGGGTCTGTCGACTTAAATAAGGCATTTGAATTCTACGTCTTAAGACGTTAAATGGTAAGAAAAAGAGATTTTGTGATACTACCCTACTTTGACTGAAACACGTTCGCACGATAAACGTTATGATGCTGTTAATTGGTAAACAGCGCTTTTGTAGTGTTGTTAGTAGTAGCCATTAATGTCTTCCTGATCGAATTTCAGTCACAGCGGCCGATCTCAACGGAGATTAGCCATCTAGAGATATTATAGTGCACAAGTGTGTGCGTAAACACTGGTGCACTCTCTATTCGGCAATCCGACACGACCGGAAAGATATCAGGCGTAGGACCAACGGTTTTACGTTCTTTCCGAAGCATACATACATTTATGTTCTGTTTCATTCATTTATGTTCCTATAACTCATCAAAATGTTTGAAATAACTGTTTTTTTTGCGATTTCAGCGACTACTGAGCACGAGGTCCTGGGTTCTATCCCCGGATCAGGCAATGTTATTAGGAAATTCTGAATAGCAGCACGAAGCCTGGAATTGTGCCCGGTTAATGGCAATAGGCTGGACCCCTATACTAAGGTATACTGCATACACCTCTGCCTACTCCCTCTGGCGAATACAGGCGTGAATCTACGTTATGTTAATAATGCGAAAAAAGTTAGAACAACGACAAAGTTCCATTTCAAAGCAATCACGCCACAAGAAACATTATAAAGCGCTATCATCTGAAAACACTTAAACCATTCTACAAACTTTCACCAGCTTATCCTAAGACAACAAAAATGAAACGCTGTGATTCTAGAATTTTAACTAACTCTCCTTTAATCCGTAGAAAAACAGAATGATTTAAGTTTTTTTTTGACCAGGTCAATTTATCAAGCTAACAAGCGCTTTTTATTGTGGACAGAACGCTGCAGAGATATAATATTTCAACCCTCTGTTGCTCAACGATAAGGTGAGGATATAAATAACTCTCAGGGGTAAAAAGATGAAGTATTTTTGTGGGTTACTACGCATAGTAGTAACTTTTTTCGGTAAGTGTAGTAATTTTTACTGGTAGGTAGTACTTTTAAGACAGTATATCTGGCTGAGTAATACCGATCCGTTAAAAAAAAACCGCCTGTAACTGAGCAGAGCAGAGCGAAGACCTCTTCTTATAGAGAAGGATTAAGCATTTATCACCACGCTAGCTCACTGCGTTTTGGCGACTCAGACTATTCAGTCCAAGTTTCCTTACGATGTTGCCTTTCACTGTTAGTCAGCCTTAAATTGACTAAGAAAATACATTATCAGAGTTATTCATCAACTGGGCCGAAGGAATCTTGTCCGAACGGCCGAGTTGGCACCATTTATTTTTAATAATTTTTTCGTTCATCAACTCGGCCGACGTAAAATTTTTAAGTATTTTTGTACAGTCAAGTACAAAACTGTTGATAAAAATAATAATATGTCTTAATAAAACTAAATGTATTATATAAAATAGATTTAATTTAAAAGATATATTTACAGGCTGACTGGTGAGACACGTTCAATATTGAAGGAGGGTACTCGGTATTCTATTTTCGTTATATTTACACTTTACAAAGATTTTTTTTGTATATTTTTTACATATTTATACACATGTTTTGCTTATTAAATAATTCCAATTTACAATTTATTTACAGTTACCGTTACCGTTACCTTCGGTAACTAGGGGGCGGCTGGCCCCACAGCACGTGCTTGGCCACTTCATCGACTTAACATTATCAGCGACACGTCCTAGCAAAAAATTATCCACACTTAAATTATTTGTAGGATATTTTTTTCAAAAATTAAGTACCTTTTTTATGATGTAAATATAACGAGAATCGGGTACTGAGTACCCTCCTTCAGTATTGTTAGTGTCTCACCAGTCAGCTTGTATATACAAAATGTGGTCTATAAAACTTAACCTAATGTTAATCAATAGTATTACAATTTGTTGAGCATTATGCTTAATGTGAATAAATTATTTAAAGATTGATGAATACTAAACAATAATTGTAAAAACAAAACTCAAAGAAAGCCTTAAAATACATGTAGAGCATGTCAGTTTGGTTTCAAAAATTAACATAATTATTCTTAATTAGTAATTAACGTAATTAGTATTTTTAAAGCTCTATTAATAATCAAAAAATATCACATTTTTAAGCATTCTGCTAGTTTAATAACTAAATTTTCTATTGCTTGATAAATAGTAGACAAAATAATTTTAAAAACAAAAAATATGAATAGGATTGAAAACCTTCTGCGTTTTTCGTCGGTAAATAAATTAAATCAAATTTAACATATTATCACCTTTGTTTAAAAAATCAACATAATATAAAATATGGTCTATTTTAAAGCTTAATCTAAAAATAATCAAAAAATATCACAACTTGTAAAGCATTTGGCTAGTTATTCACTAAATTATCTATTGCCTGATAAACAGTACACAAACTAATTATAAAAACAAAAAATACGTAAGTACTTATATGATTGAAAACCCTGCGTTTTTCGTCGCATAAAAAAAATGAAATCAAATGCAACTTATTTTCTTTGTTTAAAAAATCAACATAATATAAAATAAGGTCTTATTTCAAACTTAATCTAATAACAATAAAAAATATCACAATTTTTAAAATAATTGGGTCATTATTAACTAAATTATAAAAATCATACGGTAATTGTTCTGACTTAATTCTTTTGACTTTCTATATGAGAGTAATTAGTGTTTCTGTGTAAACGAAAAATTCATATGGAACGTGATTGTAAAAATTTCATTTCAAAATATTATTGACCATAAATACTTTAAGCACTTTTGAACAGACTGTACTACAGATACTCGGACGAGTTGATGAACAGAAAACTAATGAAAAATAAATGGTGCCAACTCGGCCGTTCGGACAAGATTCTTTCGGCCCAGTTGATGAATAACTCCATTATCATTATCAACCTATAGCAGTCCATTGCTGGACTTAGGTCTCTCCTATTGCACGCCAATCAGTTCGATAACATAGGATTAGATAGTACATAATCTGACATTGAAAAAGTAAAATGGGTACATGGGGTTTGGACACCCACGTGCTTGCAAAGCAGGTTGGCACCTATAACCTAGCGCCACCATGACATCGATAGGTCATTTATTTAATTTTTTATTTAAGGTTCAAACAGACTAGAAGTAACAAAATCTTTTTACAATTTAATCCTGGTGATTAATTAATCAATTATAAAATTTTCTATCAAAATCAGTTTTTTTTTTCAACTGTAAGTATTACCGAAAATATTGTTTAGTGGTAAAGAAGCAGCCAAAACAATGAACTGAGATTTCAAATCGAACCACATTTGATCCAGTCCAAAGCGATTTAACTGCTTTGCCTTCACAAAAATCCTAAATTGCAGGTTAAATAAAAAAAGATGGCCTTTAAAAAAAGCCTTAAAATTCAAGTACGGTTTGACAGAAAAATAGTAAGAAAATTGTCCTATAAAACCGTTTAATGTTTGGGCTGAGTGTACACTCAGCTCAATTGGTTCGGTAAGCGATTGCATAGAAAGAAAAATAGGGGTCGGTGCACACAGAGAGACTTAATTGAGAAAAGTAATTATTGTGGAATGTTTTTTCAACTGAGGTCTTTTTAGAGCGTTCCAGGTGAGAATTTTAAATTGGATCGAAAGAACCAATTATTGAGAAGCCACTTTTTTGAAAAAGTCTGCTGGTATAATTGAAAAAAAGTTTTATTTTGCCAGTGAAACTAAATTAAATTGGAAAATCTCTTTTTAGTTTTTTTCTATTTCTTACATTTGAATGGAGTCACTTTTTAAAATATAGCAATCAACAGAGCTATCTTATCACAATCTACACGTCATACCCAATTTTCCCTTTTTATGTATAAGTATTAATTATATTAAAAACTTCTTTAAGTTAAAATTTAGATTGTTATTAATTTTTTATCCAATTTTTTAATAATTTCACTTATATAAAATGATATTCCATTCCACATTAATTACAATGTGGCAATGACCAAATAATAAATAGAAGTACTTTTCCCGACCTGTGTATATTTAATTAAGCTTAATGTTCACCTGCCACGCTTTCAACCACACACACACAAGTCAAATGGCAACATTTAAATGTCTCACTAAACATGAGACACTCAATTAACATAAAACGCACTCAGATACACACACCGAAACAACCATTATCATGCCCATAACTTTATAACAAAACCAACCCTCACTCCATTAAAACCCAATGTGTCCCCACCCTATTTATCCGGTTGTAACCGGTCCTAACCGCTTCGAACCGCCTCGGTCCGGAATTGAACGGCTTAATTTGCCGCCTCTAGTTCGGCACGGCTGATTAACAGTCCCTTCTAGATGGTAGCGTACTGGCCAGGATGAATATTGATGATCCGGTGAGAGAGACAAGAAACGTGGTTATTTACGAGGTTCAGTTAGAAATGGGGGTTGTGATAGGCAAAGTAGTGTGAATAATAGGGTGTGTTATTGCAAATTGCACATATAACCGAGTAGATAATATATCAAGGCATTAATCATGGATTCATAACTAAAAGTAATGGGGTACTAATTTCTACCATTAGATTTGAGATAACGGAGGACAGAATTGTGTTGTGCGTTAGAAATGACACAAAAACCTTCGTTTTGAAAGCGGGTTTATTTTTTTAAAACCTTCTCAAATGACTCAATAATCATGGAGTACAAATCATAGCCCAATAATCATGGTTAAACAAGTCCTGTGTTTGATTAATAAGCAAACAAGAAAATGCATATGAACTCAAATATTTGCAATAGGTAAATCAATTATTTGAATGAATTAATGAATGAAAAGATGAATTAATGTTAAAATGAATGTATGAACGTTAAAATGAATGAATGAATGATAAAAAGAAATATTTATTTATAATAATTGGTGTTGCCAGAATCATCTTGCCCATTGATTTCTTCTTTTTATTCATACCACAAAAAAACTCATCCAGCGACATCCTTGTTTTAAAAAACAATCTTAGGGTAAATAAACCATGAATTTCCTCCAAACCTCGTATAATCAGCAAAATTATATTATGATGAAAAATTTACAAGAAAACCGCAAATTGCACACAATTACGTCACTTCAAACATTTCTTTAAAACCAAACAAGTCTAAGAAATGAATATCTAATCAACATAATCATGCGCACTGCTTCCGTATATCAAAATAATCAACTTTACCCTCTTCAGATTAAGACCTAAAATTGCTTGCGTTAATTTAAATAGAGATTTGTGCAAAGAAAATTTTGCGGGTTGAATAGACTGTATAGGATCGAGTTAAGGGTGATTTTGGCTTGTTTAAAGCGAGTAATAAGTTTGCTAGGTGCAATGAAACTCGGGAAGACGTGCAGTGAAAGTTTTCGCGCTGGCTGTCGGAAAAACCGTGTGTTTGACGCGTGGTACAAGTCATAAGAGAATTCTAATTAATTTTATATTTAAATTGTTTAGTAAAAGATGATACGATTAACGTTGCGACTAAGTGGCGCCTTCAAAGCTTGGTGTTTCGATTCCTGTACGAGACGAATATTTATAATGATGGTTGTTAGACATTAATTTTCCATTCTGGGAGTTTGTGCATTGTGTAATGTAGTTACATACTGCACCCTACATTTTTTTTAACAAAAAAATAAAAATTATTCAGTGAAGTTTAACTTGAAGTCATATACTAATGATAGAACTCCATACCCGATAAATATTGTAATAAGTATACGTTAGTAAACTTGAATTTACGGTGACAACTTAACGGATGATTAGATTTAGGCGATATGTGACACATAGCTAGATTATCTACCGGATTAAAAGCACTAAAGGCAGACGATAAGGTTACATCTCGACGGAACTCTGCGTCAGGAGTACAGGATTTACTCGCATAACCACCCCGCCAGGATCTCAACAAAACTAACCATCTATACTTTTAAAAGAGTACTGTGACTGACTGACCGACAATGCACAACCTAAACGGTTGCTCCTAGAGACATGAATATTTGAAGAAATATTCCTTAAATACCCTAGACGTGTAACTACTAAGGAAGGATTTTAAGGAAGGATCCATTCCTAAGCGGGTCAATAAGGGATAAAAAATCCGAAATCCACGCGAACAAAGTCACAACCGATAATTTTTTATAATCGCTTTCGCTTATAACTTTGAACTACAACTCTTACTTAACGATCCAACGCGTGTGAATCGCATTTTTTGCAAAAATATTACGCGATCCCACTGTAGCGAAAACGATAAAACAAGATGTCTGCTATTATAACAGTAAAAAGTGAAAACAAAGATTTGTGGCAGACTTTGTTGAACAAAGGGAAGGCAATAAAGCACTTTCTATGTTTATGGGAGAATTCAATGTCGTAGACAAAGTCAAAAAAACTTATCAATAAAATCTAGACGTTTTGGAAAATGCCCATTTTTTTGTCTAGTCGCAGTAACTGTGAACGGATTTTCGTTGGATTTCGAGTAAGCAAAAAATTTTGAAATTTATTTTCAGTTACAAGGATTCGTTTTTGTTGAAAAAAAAAATCGGGATTGAAGTATCCGGTTAGTTGACACCCAAAATACGTCACCAGAGAAGCTGTTGAAGTATCCAGGAATTATTGTAACTGTGTAATTCTAAAATTAAAAATCAGTAAAAAAAATTGAAAACCATTTTCTCATACCAGAGAGAACGCCTAAAGCTCATCACCACAAAGGGTAAAACCGTTTTTTTTTAATTACTCGGCGCACAAACAATTATTTGTGAAGTTGAACAGAGGGGGAGGTAAACAGAGGCTCATTTCCTCTCTCGTAGGGACAGAATGAGGTAAAAATACTCTTTCTGATATTAATGAGGCGTTCATAAGTACTGGGAAATGAAAAGCATAGAGACGAGAGTTCATTGAACGTATTGGTAAATTGTCTTTGCTATTTATTCAATGAATAATGTTTTATGGAATGAAGATAGAACTTCTTTTTAGTGTAAGCAGTGATAGCCTGGTGGTTGGACTGCTAAGTCAAAGGTCAGTAGGTTCGAAACTCAGGCACGCACCTCTGACTTTTCGGATTTATGTACGTTTTAGTAATTAATTATCACTTGCTAAAACGGTAAAGGAAGATATCGTGAGGAAACCAGCACACTTGAGAGATTTTTTCAACGATGTGTGAAGCCATGTAAGAGGCCTACGGGCGTTTTATTTTCAATGATTGACTGTTTTAGATTGTCCATTTTTGTAAACATGACAGAGAGGCTATTATTATTGTCTGACCGAAATTTAGAAGAAGATAATTACCACTACTCAGTACTAAGAGTGTCTTATGAAAAACTAAACTATTTCAATTACACATATTTCGAAAAGAATTCTTACCGCGCAAAAATGGCAAATCCTTTGAAACAAAAACCTAAGGATCGTCCTTAGGTCGCCCATTATTAAACGAACTGAATATAAATACGGGAAAGGGATCTTCGCAATATTTGTAGTCTTTTAACATTCCTACAGATTTTTATTTATAATTTAAAATATATTTATAATCCATATATGCGCAAAGATTTCAAACCGGTAAACGGGTGTAAGATGCCGCGAATGGGTGTGAGATATTGATGACCTAAAGAAAGTAGCTTGGCGCCCAGACTAGCTCGGAATGGTTGATGATCGAAAGTAACAACTTGGCGAGAGTTAGAAATTATGTTTTATAATGTTCTCCATTAATGTAAACAATATTAAAAGTTAATACAAAGCCGTTATATACCGAGAGATGAGACAAAAGGAAATCATTTGGTACGCGTCGCCGGCGTCGATGTGGTAGTTGAAAGGTCAAATAGTTTTGAAAAATTTTGGGATCTAAAATGAGAAGGTAAATTCAGCTAAGTCTTATTCGCAAAAACTTCTTAAGAACGTAACATGACATAGACTCACCCCTGTATTCCTCAGAGGGGATAGGCGTGTATGGAGTACACCCACGTTTCGCCGGCTATGTTATTAGTCCTATGTAATAGGGAGCGAGCCTATAACCTAGCACAATTCCAGACTCCTGCTACTGAGAATTTCTTAATGGAAAACCCCCAATAACACTTTACTGGGGATCGATCCCAGGACCTCGTGCACATCAGTCAACGTTGCTACTACTTTATAGACTAACGAGGCAGTGTCTTCTTCTTCAAAAGAATGATTTAAAAAATATATATAAAACTTATGTGCAAGCTCCAAGCTCCACCTTTTTCAAGTCTACGACCTTTTTGGACATGATTGATTAGTTCCAAGCACTCAATCTTTCATTACTGTACCGTATTCCGGCTATATCTTATTACGTACATCTTTCCTGAACTAAAACCAATTTTACGAGTCAGAAACGAACTTACGATGTTTCTTTAAGAGTTGAGATATTTTGCTGAAACTTGCAATACCTGTTACCCCTTTGCAATATTAAACTCTTACCAGAGATTCCACCGTGCATCGTGCAAACCAACCGTAATTGATGTTTAACTCGTAATTGCGTTTTGAACCAATGAATTGATTTATCGTTTGTATGATTAAAAATAAAAATTTCAGAGAAGGAATTAAGGGATCTAGCTTAGAGAGCAGTACGATATAAATAAATGGTGAAAATATTTAGATGTTGATTTTCAATCACGTGTTAACGGCTGAATGGATTTGAACGAAACTTAGCACACTCGTAGACCATGACTTGGCTAATCCAAGTCATGGTCGACATAGGATACTTTTATGGGAAAAATAAATTTGAAACGACTACTACATTATTGGAGCAACTGGTATTTGCAATACACCAAAGCGCATATCTTTTTGACTGATGATTTTGGTATGCAAATTATCAAAAAGAATGTCCTTTTTTTACTGATTTTTGTACATAATTTAATTTAAATCAAACAAAGGATTCTAATTTTTTTTCAGAACCGTGACTGTTAATTAATTTAATTATGAAAAATACAAAGTGAACTGTCCACATAAATATAAAATACAAAAATAATAATTATCTCCTGCTCTGTTAGCGAACAAGAGACGCAAAATCTATTTCACTATGTCAAAGGGGAATCTACCCTTAATCATTATCCTACAAAGTTACCCAGCCCCTAGAGAAACCGGAAAAAACCGGATATTTCTAGTTTCGCTACACTTGCGGCAAAAAGGAAAGCGGTGTACGGCAGTCATGTAATATTTTTCTGTAAGGCAATATTTAATGTGAATATTGAGTGGCTGATAATAATGTTATTGCAATGTAAATCGTGTTTCTGTCATATTGATTTCCGTATAAAAGGGAAAGGATATATGTAGCAGGTGGATGTGAAATTAAATTAAATAAAGATGAAGCAGAAATATGGTGCTCCTATACAGTATATTAAAAATATACGTCCGGATCCAAATAAAAACTTATGGAGGAACATTGTGAGGCCTCTATTGGAAGGAAGGATCCTCCGACGAAGGGTCTGCCTGACGGGCACTTGCCCAATGGTTGTTGTTGAGTTACTGTATTATAGTTCAGTTGTACTAATTTCACTTACGCGCTTGGGAATACAAGTCGTAATTACCGTCTTCGCGTAGAGGTAACGCTAATCGCTACAAACTGATAATAATTATAATAACAAAAGTTCTCCAGATCAAACATACATAAGGCAGCTTAGCCCTCGATACCGTCGTAAAAAAGTTAGTTTACAACGTTCATACAAAAATGACAGTAATAATTAATTTTTCCAAAAACCGATTTTCACGGGTAAAAACGTACAAAATAGATAAAACCGTAGAAGCACTAAAAACATCCATCATCACTATAGTTACCACTATAAAGCTCGGATAAGGATGTCCGAGAGAAAATAAGAAAGCCACGATAAATTTCCGAAATGTACTTTTTTGCCCCGTTGTCCGGCGATCCATGCCCCGAGGGACACGCGTCGGCAACGGAACTAGACGTTAACCGAAACGTCCTATATTGATTAATTGTCTGCTACTAGTTTATTTTTATCTGTTGAATGAATTGCGTTAGATTATTTATTTTTATTAGCGTGTGAGGCAATGGAAATGTAATGGAATATTATTTTTGAACTGTGTAAGGGATTGGATACTGGGAGACTGGGCTACAAAAGCCGCGAGGTGTGAACAGAGGGAAAGAAGGCTTTTTCCTTAAGTGGAACAGTAAACGACTCATAATAATAAGGGATTTGATTGATTATTTTCAGAGAATGGTGCTAATTTTCTTACATGCGATGCGGTCTTAACTAATTTAGGCCATTTCTCAAACAGAGATTATGTGAAAATGATAGCAAGATTTTCAGAGCTGTCTAGTCTAATAAGTCCATTTGCCACATCTTAGTCTCAAATTGAGGGCCTCATGCCATAGTACCCGTCTAAGTTTAAGTCAGTTGTAAGAGAAAAGAATATTATTATTTTGACAGCTCTAATTTGACAGTTTTAATATTTTGCCTCTTTTCAATTATGTAAAGTCGAAAACTAGCGAAGTATGTGAAGTAGAACAGAATCAGCTCCAATATACGTTATATAATTACAATTTATGTTACATGTTATATCATTTAAAAAACGAAAAATAAAAAATAAATTAAAAATAACTAAGTGTAAACTTTATGTTAATTAAATTTCACTGTAAAAATACGCAAATTTCATGCCATTACGCAATAAAAAGTTACATTAAAATCACGAATATAAAAGGCAGTTTCAAAAAATATTTTAACTCACATCCTCGGTTACACATTCGCTGACGGGGCAAAGCGGTCTGCCCGTTGGGAATGTACTCGGACCTAGACGTTAAGCGAAATGTCCGATATTGATTTATTGTCTACAACTTGCGTATTCGTATAATGTTGTGCACCTGCAACTCGTCCCGTTCATTTATGTTTATATTTGTATGTTTTGCTATTTTTAACGTACGTAGAAAATTCAGCATTACATTCTTTGAAATTGCTTCGATAGCAAAAATGTCGGAATTTATTGAGATAAAAATTGCAAGTTTGAAATATTAAATTCTGATATTGTTCTTTTCAGTTTCTCCAAAGTGGTACTCGTATTGAGATATTGAAATATTGTGTCTAATGTATTTTATTCTATCATCTGCCTAGCCTTTTCCTATGTTGAGGTCGGCTTCCAATCTTACTGGATGCAGCTGAATACCAGGGTTTTACATGGAGCGACTGCCTATCAGACCTCCACAACCCAGATACTGGGTTACACGATACCCCTTGGTAAGACTGGTTGTGACAAGAGCCTAACCTAGCTCTTAAATATAAGAAGATGTACTTTCAATTGGTATAAACAATGTTTTAACTATGGAAATATTTATAGTTGTAATTTTCCACTTGTAGCATAAGTTAATTAAAAAATAAGTACCTAAAGTTTATTAAGTTACGTAGTACAGAACCCGATTAGTCTTAGACAATAAATTTTTAATTAATTGTGGTTGTGATAAAGATTTTTTGTATGAGATACCCCGTTGGCTGGCCCGTTAGATGGTTAGTTAGATGGGCTGATAGATTACAATCTAAATGACCTGGTTAGATGGGATAAGCAGTGACATGACGGCTAATAGAGATAAATGGTAAAAGAAAACCTATTGCGACGATTCTAACTAAAAATTAGGACTAATAATAATAACAAGATTATTGGCACGTGAGATTGTCGACATGTGGGATATTGACTCTGCAATCATTGTGCCGATAGTTGTATCGGCCCATGGCTTGATAGCCAAGAGCCTCGACAAACATCTGAAGAGGCTCTCGTTAGGCAGCTGGATTGGGAGCCTGGCGCAGAAGGCAGTATTGCTGGACACGGCGCGAATAGTGAGGAGGTTTCTCTCTCTGGACCCCTAACCACCGGTAGCTTGGACCCTGTTCCCGATACCGGTGGGCTACTATATTTTATATTTTTAAATGTATTTTTTTTATATATATTTAAAAATGTATTTTATATGTTTATAAATGAATAAATGGAATAACAAGATTAATCGAGTAGTATAAAAATGTTAATGTATTATTAATAAACAACTAGCGACCCGCCCCGGCTTCGAACGGGTGCAATATTTTTCGATAAAACGGACGGGATCACGAATAGCTTAGTGGCTGAGCGACTGAGGGCTTTACCCAGCAAGTCGCGGGTTCAAATCCAGCTCGTGATTTTTATTTATTTTTATTTTATTTAATAATTTTTGTAGACACACAAGTAAAAGTGAAAGGTTAAAATAGGAGATACAGGTACAAAGGTACAACTTATTTCAAAAGAAATCTCTTCCAGCAGACCTGATCAATTTCTTCTTTCTAAAAATTTGGAACTATAAGATTAGTCGACTCAATACATTCACAAACATTACCTCGAAAAGTTTTAAAACCTCTGTCATTGTCTTCTAAATGAAGTTAAGGTAATAGTTAATTTGAATTTATTACTTAAACTGAATACTTTGTAATTAACTAACGAAGTGCCGTAAATTAACTAATTTGAAATTCTACTGCTGGTCGTAGTAAACGATACTAAGTAGTATGACTCGCGAAGCAATTACCTAAGTTGTGACCTTAAAATGTTGTGAACTAATTATATACTAAATTGTTTATTTGTATACAATTTGTCGGTAGGTACTGAGTCTGTCCGCCCAATAAGCGACTCCAGAGATGACGGTGGCACGGTGATCAAGTGCTGCCGTTCACAGAGGGAGTGTGCCTTTGCGCAGGGAAGGTTCCGGAGCTGGTCTTTTAAGAGGACCCAGGACCTCCCTCCATACGCAGATGGTGATCACTGGGGTGGTTGTAGTGAGGTAAGAATCCCACACTATCCTGTCTCTTCCCTGGACGCAGGGTGCCTTTTGAAGGTTGCCCCCCGAAAAAAAAAAGGTACTTGAGCAATGATAGCTTTTTTGTGTGACCGTTGGACTGCCAAGTCAAAGGTCATAGGTTCAAAACCCACAATGTGACTTTTTTATGTAACATATACTTTCTTAGTAAATCTAAGACATCACTGACTAACGGTGAAGGAATACATAGAAAACCTGGCTTATAACACGTACTGAGCTATCGTGGTGATTAACGCTAGATTCTTCTTGTATGAGAAGAAATCTTTGCCCTGCAGTGGGACAGTAACATGCTGTTTTTTTTGTGAATTTTTTACACAATAGCACATGTTAGCTTATTAAATAAATCTTCTTATTAAATAATTATAGTAACATGCTGTTTTATATATTTATTCCAATTTCCATATCATCACACGTTTACAAAAAAAAATCTAATGCAATTCATTAAACAGATAAAAATAAAGTAGTAGACAATCAATCAAAATAGGACGTTCCGGTTAAGGCGCTGTGCACAGTCAAAATAGGCTTAATTAAACAGTTTTTTAGCCTAATGTATACATTTTAGAGTAGCAAAAAAAATATATGTTATTCTCGATCATATTTATGAGAGAACTCACGGCTTCAAAACACGTTTTTGGTATTTTTTTTCGATAAAAAAAAATCATAAAACAACCATTAAAATTAACATTCCTGCAATTTTATCTCTATTATTTATAAACCAATCTTGATGAAATTTATAACAGTTACGTAATAAATAATAATAAAGGGAGCCCTCACTTGTATTTATCGATTGAAATAAGATATTAGTAGGAATTAATATATTTACTGATAAATAATTCGGACGAGTCGAACCAAACGTCACGCCATTATCCCTTCTCTTTCATTTCTACGCGGAGCGACAGTGACCGCTGAGGCGCGCTGCTAAATGGACCTGTCATTTTGTTCCGCCCCCGCTCAGAAATTATTTACGTATCTTGTTTGTTGTTGAAAGCTGTATATTGGGAAATGTAATTTCGTCACCATCAACACCGTCCAATTGGTTTAGTGGTCTTGAACGTTGCACATGTGACCTACGAGAGCGACCGGTTGGGAGTTCCATCCCCGCATCGAGCGATACTTTTTGTTGATTATCTTATTTGAAATAATTGTTATTAATTATTATTTTACTTTTTTTTCTATTTTCTTGTCTGAAATAAATGTTCAGTATTTATTTTTGTTGATTTTCTTATTTTTAAACAATTATAATGCAATTTTAATGGCTTTTCTTTAGAGTACCTAAAAAGTTTTTTTTTAAATAAATAGTTTTTTACTTTTTGTCTATTTTTAGTTTGATAAATATAATATAGGTACATAAAATGATTGTTTATACAATTTTACATTTTTTTTAATTTTGCACAATTTTGATATAATCTTTTCTAGAAAATAACAATTATTGTTTCATTATTTTAAAAATAAGAAAAAAAAAATATTAACATAAATATTTTAAAAAATAACAAAAAGAAAATATGTAGGTGTAAGTACCAACTTATTATTATATTGTGTATTATAAAAATACAAAAATGTACGATGTCTGACATCTAAATCAGACATCTACCTTATTCAAGCTTCTGACCATCAAGGAGAAATGTAATTTGGTCACTACCATTACTGTCTAAATGGTTTAGCGGACTAGAATGTTGATGTAGTCAACCACTATAGTGTATGAGTAGAGTTCGATCCTGCATCGAGCATTACTTTTTGCTGATTTTCTTATTAGTTATTTTACTTTTTTTTATTTATTTTTTTTTATTTTTGTTGATTTTCTTATTTTTTAAACAATTATAATGCAATTTTAATGGTTTTTCTTTGGAGTAAAAAGATTTCTTTTTTAAATAAATTGTTTTTTTACTTTTTGTCTATTTTTTTGTTTGATATAAATATAATATATGTACATAAATAATTATTTTCAAAATTTTACAGTTTTTTTTTCAATTTTGCACATTTTTGATGTAATCTTTTCTAGAAAATAACAATTATTGTTTCATTATTTTAAAAATAAGAAAACAAAATTATGAACATAAATATTTTAAAAAATAACAAAAAGAAGATATGTAGGTAATTACTAATTATTATATTGCGTATTATAAAAATTCAAAAATATACGATGTCTTATAGGGTTCGAACCTAGAGGTTGCCGCGGGCACGCTCATTTCAAGCGGGTCATTGCCACGATAGGTCAAATGCACTTGTGATATTACTGACGAAATTACGCTTTTATTTATAATGGACGTTACGCAATGGCGAGTTTTGCGCGATGCCTCGCAATCTATTATTTTGCTTCAAGCTTGCAATAGACGGAAGGGGCGGGACCCATGGGCGGGGCGGCTCGTTCCCACTTCATCCTGCTTCACCCCCTTTGTAATACCAAACTTGACTGTGCACAGCGCCTTAATGTCTAGTTACTATACATAACTGCATATCTGAAAAACACAAGCTTAACTACAAGCAACTAATTTCAGTTACAACTTGCTAAGTTTCCAACGTCTGAGAGCCTGAGGGGTGAAGGATTTAACTTGATAACCGAATCAGTTAAGTGAAATGAACGTAAGATTAAATGTTAATTTATAGTTTGTCACCCCTGTAATCATTGGTATGGATTTTGACATAGTTTGTCTTGTTGAATGAAAGCCTGAGTAAGCCGAGGCTCTGATTTAGTTTTATGCACTTAAAACAGCTAATTTACTTGGAATAAATATGAATATATTAAATGTATCTTTTTTTTAATAAATTGCCCATAGAATACTAATTTTGTAGATATTAAATCGGAAGACATAACCATGCACAAGATAACTCGTAAATATTTATCCTTAATGTAAAAATAACAAGTTAAAAAAAATTAAGCAGACACCTATTCATTTTGAAAATATACACTTCTGGACACATCTATTGGCCCACCTTGTATTTTCAGTTTCGTTTGGTCCTAGCTAAAATTTTATATTAGGTCGAGCAAAAAGTTTTTATGCAGTTTTGAACCTGGCACATTCACAATTTCATTCAATAGTCTTTTTTTGAATTTCGAACACAGAATTTAAAGAAACAAAAGACAATTTGGAGCCTGTTTGTTGATATCAAACAATCGAATACTAAGAAAACTTGGTTTTATTGGTTTACTTGGATTTAATTCTTGAAAAAGTGATTGATATCGTTGGTTTTGCAACAAACATTACTTATTCTTAACATTAAGGTGAGGTTCTATCAATAATCTATGGATACTTCACCTGAAGTCGCCGCCCAAGCTGTGGCACTTATTCAGGCCGGACACAGCCAAAGAAACGTGAGTGCTCAACTTAATTTAAGTCGATCTGCGGTCCGAAATGTTTATCGGAGGTACCTAGAGCCTGGCGGCTTTGTTCGTCGCCAAAGAAGGCCACGATCTCGGGTCACAACTGAAAGACAGGATCGATTCATCGTGACGACCAGCTTGAGAAATCGTCACCTTACCTCCATTGAGATACAAAACCAACTTCGCGACTTCCACGGAGTATCTGTGAGCGCTCGAACTGTTCGGAGAAGGTTAAAAGAACGCGATATGGTACCACACAAGCCAGCTAATGGGCCCAAACTAACGTGAGCCCACCGAACGGCGCGCCTTCATTTCGCACGCAGTCATTTAAATTGGACACAGCAAGATTGGAGCCGGGTACTCTTTTCTGATGAGTCTAAAATTGTGTTACATGGCAATGATGGAAGGAAGAAGGTCTACCGACGTAAGGGAGAGCGTTTCGCACAATGCTGCTTTGAAGAGAGGGTTGCTTATGGCGGTGGCTCATGGACTGTCTGGGGCGGTATATCCGCGAGCGGCAAAACTCAACTTGAGGTTGTTACAGGACCACGGCTGCCAACATTAAATGCTGAAAGGTACATTCGTGAGTCCTTAGAACCTCACGTGATACCATACGCGGACTATGTGGGCCCAAATTTCCTTTTTATGCATGATAATGCAAGAGCCCATGCGGCCGGCATCGTCAGGGAATATCTTCGGGATGTGAACTTCACAGTTATGGACTGGCCAGCCAGAAGCCCAGACATGAACCCCATTGAGCACATGTAGGACGAGCTAAAAAGACGTGTTAGGGCTCGTCAGCCAGTTGCCCAGACGATGCAGGAGTTAAAAACTGCCATAGAAGAGGAATGGGAGATGATCCCTCAAAATTTCATAGAGCGGTTGATAAACTCTATGCCTAATCGTATGAGAGCTATGGTAGATGCCCATGGAGGCAACACGCGTTATTAAATTAAACCTTTATTTGATAAAACATGTTTTTTATTCAAAAATCAATTGCCTTTAACAAGGCAATCCGCATATCCGACTTGTTAGGCGTAGCTTCATGTCGTATGGTATTCTGAATTCAAATTTAAAACAATATGATCGAAAAAGATGGTAAAATGTATCAGGTTTAAAACTGCATCAACAGTTTTTGTTCAATCTAGCAATCATATTTCGGTAGGGGCCATCGAAACCTAAACTCTAAGGTGGGCCAATAGATGTGTCCAGAAGTGTACTACAAATCTTCATACTAATTTGACATGGTAAAAGTTTTATTGGATTTTCCCAGCTCTGAGTATGTGTCTATTTTATGGCAACCGGCTCGTTTGTTTCATGCTCATAAAATATCTGGAAAATTATAGGTATAAAAATATCACTCCGAAAAATACAAGCGTAATTTTAAAAATACAATTCCAGTAATAAAATTAATATACTCTTTGCTGGTTTTCAGGAATAGAAGAAAGTCTAATAATAGCAGAGCTTAAAACAATAATACAGCTTTTCTCATATGGTGGGTCGCGACCCGGTACCGAGTCTTCAAAATGAAATAAGTACCGGGTCGCAGCATTTCCGCCTTTTTTAAAAATAATATTATCGTTCATTTGCAGCTTACTAGGATTCTTTGGCAAAAAAAAAGCAGCTTCATACTTCGCACTAAATAACCGATACTAAAATATAGTGTAAAAAATTTAATTATTGAGTGGGTCACGAAGGCGCAGTATGAAAATCATCGGGCCAAGGCAGAACAAAATGTGGGAAACACTGCAGTATAACAACATCATAACTTACAATGTAACGTAAAGAGTTATAATTGGCGTTAAAACCAGCATTTTCTAGAAAAATCGTAACTTTGTAATTTCTAATGCAGATCATAACAAAAAAAAAGTTTTTCTAAAAACAACGTTTTTAACCAAGCTTTTATAGCTTTTGTATGGAATAATGGAAGTAATTTGTATCAAAACTAAACGTTTATGCAAAAAAATTGTGTCTGTGTTATTGACCTTAGAGTTCCTTTATCTGGAACTAATTCTGGATATCGATTCATGTCATCCTTACCATAATAATGCATTGTCATCGGAACTGAACTAACATGCAAAAATTCAACTCCGTAGGATAAGAGGAAGTGGTTCTAATTCAGCTTGCGAGATTCCACACAAACACATTGCAAGTTAGATAAAAGCTTGTAATAAAATAAGAAACACTCATTTCTCTTTGCTCCAACAAAAAGTTACCAAAATACTTTATCAACTCCCGGATCGGCACTCAAAATGAACGGTACAACGGATGAAGACATTACAGATATTACACTAAGTGTCCAATATTGGTTTATTGACTGCGACATCCGTATGTTTATCGTTTTACATTTTGACGGGCCCTTGCTTTTTATAGGTAATAATATTCTATGGGCTATTCTATGTCCCCTTAGTAAGATTTTCTTTTGTATTCATCGCGCTTCGGTAGGGTTGTTTTTTTTTTCATGGGTTTTGGAATTGGTAGTAAAGTAAAGACTGTGGTTAGACTGTATTACAGACAAATGCAAAATGTAAAACCAAGTCGGGTTTGTTTGAACACTTAACTCCAGAACGGCTGGACTAATTTTCATGGTTTTTGATTTGTTGAATTTGTATGGTAGGGGTAGTGTATTGTACTCATTGGTGGTATTTGCTCATAATCGCCACGCTGGGCAAGCGGGCTTGCGATTGCAGTAGCAGATGATTGCTGTTACACAGAAGAATGCTGCTGCCCATCCTCCGGATCTTTCCCTTTGTCGCTTCTTACGACACCCGCGGGACGAGTAGAGGTGGTTCTATTCTTAGGCCGGAAACCACACGGCTCAACGCGTAACTCAAAAAAACTAATGCGTGTCATGCAAATATAAAAGTCAAAAGTAAAATTTTGTTAAGTTTTAAAATTAATTGACTGCCTCGTTGGTCTAGTGGTAGCAAGCGCGACTGCTGAGCGCGAGGTCCTGGGTTCGATCCCCGGGTCGGGCAAAGTGTTATTGGGTTTTTCCATTAGGAAATTCTCAGTAGCAGCACGGAGTCTGGAATTGTGCCCGGTTAATGGCAATAGGCTCGCCCCCTATTACATGGGACTTATAACATAGTCGGCGAAACGTGGGTGTACCGCATAAGTACACCTCTGCCTCCCCCCTCTGGGGAATACAGGCGTGAGTCTATAAATAAAATAAATAAAATAAAAAGTAAAATTGTAGATACAGCAATAACGCCGTTTTATTTTTAAAATCTCACATGAACGCATCAACAACGTCACCCACAGGTGTCGCTGTTACGTCATGTTGGGCGGATGACGTCACAACTTGGGCGGGAACCTGACGCGTGTATTGGAGTTAATAAAACTGAGTTTATAACATTTATGTGTCGTGTGTTTATTTTTAAAGCGCTTTTTTGTTATAATAAATTCTCATGACATAATTTCGGTCAAAGCGGCCAATCTCAACGGAGACTAGCCAATTACGCAGGAGATATTTATAGTGCACAAGTGTGTGCGCAAACACAGGTGCACTCTCTATTCCCTCACTCTCATAGTCCGATGGGACGGCCCTCCGACACGATCGGAGAGAGATCAGGCGCAGGGCCAACGGCTTTACGTGCTTTCCGAGGCACGGAGTAAGTGATAATTAATGTATAAAACGCACATAACTTACGAAAAGTCAGAGGTGATATGTTACTAACGGCGTGTAACTACTATAAAATAAAGGCGTTGGAAACGGTAACCACGTTTATTTGCTAGTCTCAATATTACCATCAGGTGAACCCGTATAAAAAACTAGTCTATATCTATTGTCATTACTTTTTGAATTTAGAATACAAAATAGAAATCCATAAAGGTAATCCAAGAAGGTGATGTTTAAATGAGTTTGTAACATACTCCGCGCGCCTTGGGTTCGAACCCGAGACCACTGACTTGCCAGTCGACGGTCACCACCACTAGGCTATCAGGACTCTATTAATATATTGTTATAATTTTACGTCGGCGAATAAAACGAGAAAGTACATTGTAATTAAAATTCTTAATTTCAAATCACCATTAATATTTTAGAGCTTGTTTTGTAACGAGAAATAAAAAAAAAATCAATAATATTTATAGACCGGCCTTTCTTTCTTTGTCGTAATAATTATGATTGATGAACAACCTGGTGGCAGAGTTTAAACCGCTCGTAGGCTTCTGAGATGGCTTTACACACCGTTGAAAAGTCTCTCAGGTGTGCTGATTTTCTCACGCTGTTTTCCTTCACCATTTTAGCAAGGGATAATTATTTTGTAATACACAAATGAATCCGAAAAGCAGAGGTGCGTGCCTGGGTTTGGAACCTTCGACTTTTGACTTGGCTGTCCAACGGTCATACCACTAGGCTATCTCTGCTTTTATCGCCCGGTAAATCGAAACATTTTTCTTTTTCTATTAATCGAGTTGTATTACAAAACCATGTTCAAGCTTTAATTTCGATTAAAAACACGTTTTAAAACGAATATCATTATCAAAAATCGAGGTTTGAATTCTTTAAGCTATCCCTACCCTATCCACGACTCCAACCTACCCCTTCATCTTTTCGTGTCATTATTTTGAGTGATTAAGTACTAAAACAACAGCACACCTTAAGAAAAATATCAAGATCTCGACGGAATTTCTTCGGAGAAAAATTATTTAACCAATAATGCGGTATATTCACATCCAATATGAGTTTCGATAAAACTTTACATTAAAATATTGGAAAAGGATATTGCCTGAAAGTTATTGGAAGAAGCGTATGGCAATATTCCCACAATATAATACTGTAAGTACACAAATTACTTTCTAAAAGGTCATCATCTCTATTGACATAATAAAAAAAACATTAAAAAAATGGCTCGATACCCGCAAACAGGTGATAGGCACGTGGCAGCACCGTCGCGTGACGAGATATGATCAGTCGCGTCACGGCAACCGCAGAGTGCGGACGTCTCATTAGCATAATTGTTTATCGCCGTTTGTTGGATGTCAAATTTCTTAGGTATTTTATTGTCTCTGATGTTGTTTTGCATTATAAAGTGAGTGAGATTTTTTATTTTGGTAGGTTAATTTATTGATGTAATTTAGCAGTGTAATATTTAAAGGTTTTTCCTGCCTGATCCTGCGCGATTACATGTTTAATGGAAAAAGGGAAGAAAGTGACAATAATAATGATAAACAATTACAGTTTTTTGATACTCCGGCCCTTTACTCCGTAAAAGTTGGCCGAAAGGCTGCGGATATTATTACATTTTGCTATTTGACTAGTCAAATTAAATACTTACTTTACTATAATGAGTACTTTTAGCAGACATCACGACAGTGATCAAAATCATATGATTTTTTTATTGAGTTATTAAACATGATACCACTTCAGAGCTGACTATGCTTAAAAATGCAAAATATGTAAGGTTTGTCTTTTTTTTCGAGTAACAACGGAGCAACGTGATTTTTGTATAGATATAGTTTATAGGCCGGACAGTGACCGACTTTTTATTCCGGAACAATTAGAATCACGAGAAAAAGAGGATATTCTATGCACCATTCCATCACTTCATCTCTACATAAACAAAATGCCTTAAAGGTTTAACCCATAGACACAGTATCCCTTTAACAACAACATCTCCACAAAATAAATAGGACAAAACTATCCCTCCGCAGATTTTGACGGGTTGATTGCATACAGATGGGTTCCGGGTGACGTCACGCAGAATATATTTTTATTAGGGTTCCTTATTATCATGCTGCGAACGTCACTTTCTGAATATGGATGAGGTATGAACGAATATTGCCTTGAACGTAATCGAGCGGGTTTATTATTGCAAATATAACGTTTATTTTCCAAGAAGGGTAAGGCAGAGGCCTTGTTGTAAGTGCGAGGTTAGCTGTGAGACGATTTTTCTCATAGAATAAGTCTTATTTATGGAATATGATCGTATTTATAAAGATGGTATGAATGAGTCGTGGTAGCGCATTGGTTACGGACACGCTTTGCAAGCGCGTGGGTGTGGGTCCAAACCTGGCATGTACCAATGTGACTTTTTTTATGTCATATGAACTTTCTTAGTTAATCTAAGACCTGACCGACGGTGAAGGAAAACATCGTAAGGAAACCTGGACTTAATACTCTGAAATCGCCAACACGCAGTGAGCTAGCGTGATAATTAATGCTCAATCCTTCTCTGTATGAGAAGAGGACTTTGGCCTGCTATGGGACAATCACAGGCTGATTTATTATATTATTTTATTACCCGATTCGAATCCCAGTCACGAAACTGATTGACTTTTCAAATTCATGTGCGTTTTAGACATTAATTATCTCTTGCTAAAACGGTGAGGGAAAACTTCGTGAGGAAAGCAACACATCTGAGAGATTTTTCACGGTGTGGAAAGACATGTCAGAGGGCTACGGGCGGTTTAATCTTTATTACCAGGTATACGAGTCTACAAGCTTGATACTCAGCATGAATGCATTAATATCACAATTTTTTCTGGCAATAGACACTTGTATCTTGTTAGAAATTGAAAGGTTGACAACAAAGAATATAGCCGACCCAAATCAACCCTTCCTAGGCACAAATCAATCTAAATTCTAGTGCAAACATTTCTTTGACACAGGCGTCAAAGAGCTTCCATGTAATCCTAAAAATGCGAAGGATGTGCTGACGTCACTGTTTCAAACACAGGATGCTTCAGAATTTGTTGTCCTTTATTTTTAGGGTTCCATACGTAAATCTGCCAACAGTATTATGTTACTAAATTTATCACATCTCTCTGTCTGTCCTACCTTTAAAGGTTTCCATCTCTTGAACCATAATAGAAAGAAGGCGGAAATTATTTATCATGGCGCATATTTTAACAAAATAATAGTAAAAAACGTAAAAACAAATGTTTGCACGGGACGCCAGGCATCGCGAGTTCAAGTCCCGCCCGAGTCGGTTGTTTTTGCGAGGTTCTTATTAAATATTTTCGATTAATAAGCAAACATGTGCGCTCATTGGAGTTATTTGCCCATAATCACCACTCTGGGCAAGCGGGTTTACGATCGCAGTAGCAGATGATTGCTGTTACACAGAAGGATGCTGCTGCACATCCTCTGGATCTTTCCCTTTGTCACTTCTAACGATGACACCCGCGTGGGACGAGTAGGGATGGTTCTATTCTTGGGCCGGAAACCACAAACCACACGGCACACTATTAAAAAAGCTGTTTCTGTTATTGTTTATTTAAACTATTTTATACTGAAATAACTAAATAGCGAGACCTTAGCAATATTATATTTATAAAAGTCAAATTCCACACACAAAGCACATCAAAATTCCTATTTAATCCTATTAAGAAATTTTCTTCACATAGTTCACAAGCCACGATTTCATTGAACAGAAATAAACTCATTATAACAATATTTATAGCTAAACTCAAATGTCAAATATAAATTAAAATGGCGGTAGATCTAAATTTAAGACTTAAAAGCATGGTCACACGTAAGTATTCTGTTAATTTTTGTTTGAAATAAGTTAAAAGAAAATTGTATAAGGCCATCGAAATAAACATGCGTTGCCATTGAGCGCGTAGACTAATCGTAGGGTTGTCTAACGTAAGCGTATGAAATCAATACAATTATTTTGTACAAAAATACATCTTTGTATTCAATATTTTTACAGGTATTCAGTATTTTCTTCATGATATACATATATTCCCTTAAGTATTATTTCGGACTTCTGTTACACGTTGTATATCTCTAAAAATAATTAACCGTAGGTATATTAACCGTATTTTAAACGGAATGTTATTGCAGGGATAAACTTTAAAACCAAACTAAAAATAATTTAAAATCTATCCTCATTGGCAGTGCAAAACTTTGTAAACTTCAACTACAAAGTTTAGTCCGGTGGGAGTAATAATTGAGACGTATCCCATCCCGGGCATCCCGTATCCCGGGCAAGATGAGACCTGGACGCTGTTGATCATTTAATAAATAGTTGCAAGCAGGTTTTAGCTGACAACTATAACAGGTTGGAGCATGTTAACTAGTTAGTAATTGTTCGATATTGTTTAACGATATGATGTATTGACAGTGTTCTAGACTAAACTTTAGTTAGGTTAGGGATTCAGGTTTTAATAGCGAAGGCTTCATACAACTCCATTATTATCGGCTTCTTATTGAAAAATGTGAAATTTATTAGTCTAATAGGAAAGTCGTGTCTACTTATTGCGCCATTATAAATAAGATAGATAGATTATAGATAGATTAGATACATTATTTATTTAGTACAAATCAAGACACACATTACAGTAAGTATTTACAGTTGAAATTCCAATAAACAAAAAATTTAATAAAATATAATTGAACAAAAAAAACAAACGTAAAGGAAGGGTATACAGAAAACAAAATTATTTTAATTTATACATAGACCAATTTATTTTCGAGTAGTAATGTGTCTCAGGATTGTACCAAAAAGGTGTCCAGCTCAGTATATGTCAGGTATAGTGCCTGATGCTTGCTTTAATTATTGATTTGATACCTTCAATGTGCGAGCGAGATAGCAGATTATCGAGTATCCACGTCTTAATAAAATGTCTTTCACTTTATATATCGGGACATGGTTTTTCCTAAATAGCTAGACAGAAACAAGTAAGTAGTAGTGGCTTAAAATAAAACCTAGACACGTGACACTATTCGGTCCTTTTGTTCGACTTTGTACCTGAATTTCTACCTGGCTTTTACAAATAACGAAGCCAGCAAACTGAAAATTTATCTCTCTCGGTTGTGTCCAGAATATTCAGCAATCACACAGGTTTGTCCCAGTCTGGTTTACCTTCAGCGATGGAAGTTAATTAACAAATAGCTCGCAAAACAATACAAAACTAAAACTGCAAATTAACAATGTTCCGTCACTTCCATTCTTAGACTTTTGGGCTTAAGGACCATCTCGATTAAACTTGCTTTCCAATAAAACCCATTGAAATTGGACGATCCGTTTAAGAGTTACAATAATAGGCGTATATAGGGGATTTCGGTAATGCCCGATTAGTTTCGGACTCAAACGGAGTCCATTTTCAAAAACGAGTGAAGTCGCGGCGGCGTTGCGGACCTCAATTTGACCCACTTTGAAAATGGACTCCGTTTGAGTCCGAAACTAGTCGGGGATTTCCGAAATCAATCCGTAAGTTAAGTGTATTTAATAATATTTTATTATGACTCACGGAACGGAAGGTATAATTCTATAAAAATTCGATTGATATAATAAATATAAATCTAACCCTCCGTTACCTCTGCGAATATAAATAGCCCATAACCTTTTGTCTCACATTTTACAAACACTTTATAAAATAATATACAACGTAATAAAATACGATAAAATCCTGCTAAACCCATCGCCATAATTACAGATAATTAGTAAACGTAATTAATTAGTGCTAGCTACACTAAAAGTGACAACTTTTCGCATCAATGACTAATAGGGTAAACGGAGATGGTTGTTACTGAGTTTGTTTTTAGGATTATATTCATTTTCTGTTTAGTTTATGTAAGAGAGAAAATAAATATTGTTATTATGAAGATAACATTTTTTTTGTTATCAATTTTCGGATTTTTAGGATCTGGCTATTAAAGACTATCAAGTAGTTTTTATATGGCATTCTGGTCGAAAAAAAAATCCTCTTAATTTTTTTATCTCTTAGACCACCGGTTTAGGCTGTGCGTTGTCTGTCCGTCAGTCACGGTACTGTTTAATAGATAAAGATAAATTTAAAGATTAAGTTTACTTTAATAATGTCCTTTAATAAGTGGAAAGAGGGAAGGGAGGCCTTTGCCCTGCAGTGGGAAAATTTTGGCTGATAATAATAAAAGGTCCTTGAAATAATTAAACCAACAAAATTTTCTTTTTCAAATAATTCAAGAACTCATCAAATTAAATGTTAATTAAATAGTTTTATTACAATTCAACATTCAGCACACGACAGCCCGATCCCTAAGGGTAACGTGGCGGTAAAAATTACGTCACTTGTCAGACGGAGTTGTTAAGTGAGACACCGATGTTTTATATCCCAGAAGGTGTGTTTTAATATGGCAGTCGTGTAGGGAGGTTAAATTTTAGGGTAATTTGTGAAATTCCGGCGCGAAATAACCGAGATGATGAATTTGGAATAACAAGAGTGTGTAGGTTAAGACTTTTTTTAGCTTTTGCTTGGGAAATAGATTTAATACAGGTTTTTAAATTATAAATTAAAAATAGGAGATGATACGCATTTACAATATTTACTTTATTAACAATATTTGATTTATTGCTTATAGTTGAGCTTTGGAGGGTTAAAAGTATTTTTTAAAGCTTTTTTATAAACTATTCTTTTTATAAATAATTGAATTATTTGGAAGTTGGATAACTATAAGAGAGTTTTCATACTAAACTAAGCTTTCTTTATAACTATATTTAACTTTATGACTATCATAGACAAAATAAATTACCCCATTTAAAAATACCTTTAAATTTTCTAATACCCTACCTTCCGAAAACGTTAACCGCACCAATATACGTACAAAACTGACCCATAATTCACTATACCCTTATCAATTTATCAAAGTAAAATAATCCACTAAAATAATTATGTCAAAATTTGATAATCTCGTTTGGGAAAATGGCGGCTGTATAAACTGGGGCATTAGTGTAACAGGGTGGAGGTTATAGCTGGCTGGTTGACGAGAGCTGAATAACAATGGCCCCAGCTGTTCTAAATTTGAAATTTTGCGTTAAAAAACACGAATCAAATTTCGAATTATGTTTTTGCCAAGATTTTGACTGATCCTGATGATAATATAATAATGTCCTACTGACTGAATTTCGGTCACAGCGGCCAATCTCAACGAAGATTAGCCAACTAGTGTACAACAGTGTATGTGCAAACTCAGTTAAAAAAAATGAAATTAGTACTTAGCTAGTATAATCCTAATTCTAACTAATATTATAAATGTGAAAGTAAGCTTGTTTGTTTATCTTTTCACGCCTTAACTACTGAACCGACCAACCTGAAATTTGGCAATTTTGCATACCGTGTACAAAAACTGACAAAACCTTTCACCCCGAAAAAAAAATACTATTCCCGAGGAAAACAACAACAATATTCTTATCTTTAAACAATTATATAATATAATATATAATTAATTTATACAATTTCTAATACTAAATTAATGCGAACGAAACGAAAAAGCTAGTAGATCCGAAATCCACGCGAACAAAGACGCAGACAACAGTTAGCAATAAAATAAAACTGGCCATACTTATGGGCTAAAAAGTTTCGGGCGAATAATTACGACAGCTTCGTCACAGTATAAATAAACATACAGTACGGAAACTACGTACAACTGCTCGAAACGGCACACTCACACATGAATGAAAAACAAACTGAAATCATTTTTTATTGACATGCCACCGTATAGCGTCGAAAAATTCATTCCGAAATTAGTTTAGTATCCACTCAATTATATAAATTGTGAATGGTTTTGTTATTGTGAATTTGAATGTTTTTTAATTTAATGCTACAATTTAATCTGTTATTTCTATTTGTATAAACGAATGTACCTAACTTTAAGACATTATGTATCTTCTACATACTTACAATGAAAAAAACTGAATCTGAATGCGTTAAGTATATTCCGTAACGACGAGACTCCTAAGCGAACGTCGCGACTCGCGGTGCTAGCAGGTATCACAACGCGTCATCATTGCGCATGTTTGTGTGACTGTGCCGTGTTCGAGCGTTTGTACGTAGTTTCCATACTGTATGTTTATTATACTGTGGCTTTATTTCCTTGAATTGTCCTCTTATCTATTACCGAATCAGATCAATATCTTTTTACAGCGTCTCTTGTGGACTGAGCAGAACTCTTCAAACTGAAGACGCCTTGAAAATGTTCGTGTCAGTTCACAACAGACGGTGCGGCACTTGATTTTATGCTCTAATTCCATTGCTTTAGATGTAAATTTAATTGGCTGCTTAATTGGTACAGTAGTTGCAAGTGACGACCATAGTCGTGATAGCTTATTGGTATGATCGTCGACTGGCAAATTGAGGTCTTAGGTTCGAACCTAATTATAAATTAATTCCGTACGTATTATAAATGAATTATCACTTAATCTGTGCCTCGGAAAGCACGTAAAGCCGTTGGCCTGGTCTCTCTTCGATAAAGGATCTCTTTAACAATCAAGAGCAAAGACATTTTTTTGCATAAATGTTTTGTTTTGATGTTCCAAATAATGTTGTTATTAATCTAAAACACTGCTGACTAACGCTGGAGGAACACATTAGTAACTACCCTAAACTTTGTTTATACAAAGACCTGTAACTTTCCCACTGCAGGGCAAAGGCCTTTTCTCATACAGAGAAGGATAGAGCATTAATCACCACGCTAACTCACTGCGTGTTGCCGTTTTCAGACTATTAAGTCCAGGTTTCCTTAAGAGTCAATGGTGTCTTAAATTAACTTCCCTTGGTATGCCAGTTTCGAACCCACACCCTCGTGCTTGCTTAGTAAGAAACTAATAAGCCCCCTCAACACAACTAACTTACTAAAATCTAGTCAAAATATTCCAGTTAGGTATATTACAACAGTGGATTTAATCTCGGGAACTTGACTCCGAGTAGGCTTCCATTAACTAAGTTCATTTGCATGTAAATAGGTGACGTCATCAGCCATGTGACGTCAGCGGAAGGAAGTTTTGTCTATGGAGGCTTGAGTTAATATTAATGAATCAATTTGTAATATGGTGTTTAGCCGAGGTATAGATGAATAATAAATGAATCTGTTTACTTTCACCAACGTTTTAACAGACATTCTATCCAAAAAGACTCAGCAAAGATAAGATTTCCATTATTGTTTTCCGGCGTAAGAATAGAACCACCCCTACTCATCCCGCGGGTGTCGTAAGAAGCGACAAAATTGCCACGCTGGGCAAGCCGGTTGGCGATCGCAGTAGCAGATAATTACTGTTGCACAGAAGGATGCTGCTGCCCATCCTATGGATCTTTCCCTTTGTCGCTTCTTACGACACCCGCGGATGAGTAGGGGTGGTTCTATTCTTAGGACGGAAACCACACGGCGCATTGACTGAAACATGTTTTCAAATAAAAAAATGGCATAAAATAAAAATTAATTTAAAACTATTTTTAGAAGCTGAAATTTTTGCTGAAACTTTGTAATGCTGTAAATATTTAATAAGTTGGAAAAACAACTGATACGGATGGGATTCGAACCATACGATCATTCATCATCATCTTTCGAAATATTTATATTTAATAAGCTAACGTAAAAAATTCACAAAAATATCTTTGTAATGCTATTCTCCTTCAATTGCTTTATTTCAAATTTCATAACTAAATACATTAATTTTATATCTCAATCAACTTCAATCTGCGAGCGAGATAGCAGATTACCGCAAGGAGGCGCCTTAAGTACACACAAAATGACACCCCATTATAAAAATTAACATGAAACATAATAATCCCTCGGGCTTTACCAGATAGCATCTAAACGAACACTTTCCTTCCTCCCCGGGTGTTTTTTTGTCTGCCACCCACTGGCTCGTCGTGTTAATTGTCGTAGATGACCCGATAACACTAATGTGAGGATTTGACGCCACGTTTTTTTGGCAGGCAGTGTACAGTCGGCAAAGGAGTTAGGTTGGCAGGGCCACTAGCTTGGGATGATTACAGAACATAATTACTTAATAAGAAATTTGAAAAAACAACTGACACTGGTGGGATTCGAACCCACGATCTTCGGCGTACCGTGCCTACGCTCTAACCTCTGAGCCACCGTATCCCATTAGAATCAGTCGAAATTTCAAATCTCTTTCTATGCCTAGGGCGTGTGGTAATATCTATCGGAATACATTACGTATCCGACTCAGTGCTCCAAACTTTGCAGTTTTAGAAGGCACCGACGCGATATTACCAATTTAACCAAAAAAAAAATTATATTTAATAAGCTAGCATGTAAAATAAATCACAAAAAAAAATATTCATAGAAGTTTGCATGTGGTTGTGTAAAATTGTTTAGTTTTGTATAGGTTTCAGACATACCTTTTCATAAAATAAAATGAAATGAAATTTTTGAAAAAATTACAACTTTAGCTAGCATCCCTGCCAACCTAACTCCTTTGCCGACTGTACCTACTTTTTGTTTTAGTATAATTATTGGCGGGTGTTTTTTCTTGACAACTATTTTTGGGGTTGTCTTTTAAAATATGCATTTTGTTGTAACTTGGTGTTGATGGCTTAATTAGAGGGTCACGATAGGATGATTAATTTATATTCAACGGTAGCGTTGTAGCGTAGTACTTACATTATATCGTATTGAGTACTTGGTGTAGTTACAAATTTAATCTGGTACTTACCTGAAAAAGAGGACACATAGATTAGATTAGAAAACATTTAAATGCCTATGGTAGGTAGAGATAAAATTATTATCTTTAAGTACTAACTTTTGCCAGCAGCTTGGACCAGGATAAAAGTGTCTTATGTCTTAAACCAGATCATACTTTACATGTGAATCAAATTTCATTCAAAATTATTCAGTCGATGCAGCGCAAACATCCATCTTTCTTAGCATTTTAGTACGGTTTTTGTAAAAACATATACATTTCTAATATGAAACAAAAACTTTTTTTAATTTTGGCGAAAAATCTTACACATAATCAAGAAGCTCAAAACTAGACTTGAGTAAGGAAACCACAATAGCGCAGAGACAGGTCGTTTAAACATAGCGAGCAGAGTCAAAGGAAAGCTTTAGCGAACACACATGACCGCCAGCGCCATGAGCAAGGTCCCACTATGAGCGGAGCAGTGAATACTGCGTGTCTACAGCTAGCGGTTCCCACGTCCGATTCAAACGCGGGTATTCAGAGAATTCGTTTTGAATTAGTTCCATTGGATCTCATCAGAATTTTAATTTGTTCCGTGTTATTTCTTTAAATAAATTATTTAATGTTGACCTTCGGCCAGCGGACTACTTTTTAATAGGCAGCCTCATCATCGTCCTCCTAGCCTTATTCTAGCCTTCTTATCTAACTGGATGCAGCTGAATATCAGTTTCCTACGGACCCCTAAGCAATACGATATTCTAAAGTTAGATTGACAGGATAACACAGGCGGGGTTACGAATAGCTTAGTAGTAGAATGATTATACCCAATAGCTCTCGGCTTCAAATCACGCTCGTAATTGATTTTTTCGCAATATATGTAAAAATACTAAACAAAAATGTTTATGTACAATCGATAAAAACAAAAATTATATTTTGCATCTCGGGCGGTACGTAAAAATGTATTTACGGATCTAATTTCTAGACTTTTGTTGAATTAATCATTATGTCATTAATACCGCTTACACTGGCACCGCGACCTATCATTAACGCGGCTTCAAAAGCGTCTACTGAGCTAAGATTGAGAAGACATTGCCT
This sequence comes from Protodeltote pygarga, assembly GCA_936450705.2. NCBI lineage: Eukaryota > Metazoa > Arthropoda > Insecta > Lepidoptera > Noctuidae > Protodeltote > Protodeltote pygarga. The sequence continues at coordinate 1,552,838 of OW388274.2, forward strand.
ACAGCCATGAAAGTAAATGAACGTTTGACCAAACGTTGGTTCCAACTTTAGCGAAAAGTTTGCCAAAGTTTCTGTATGGTTGCAGTTTATTAGTGGAAAATAGATTGGATGTTTATTACTTTTACATAATGTCAGATTGTTAACTGTTTGCGCTGTTAAAAAATAGCATTGTATAGTAAGGTTTAAAAGAAGCGGAAAACAAATCGGATTGAATGATAACACAGTTTAATCACCACGATAGCTCACTGCGTGTTGCGATTTCAGACTATAAGACCAGGTTTCCTTACAATGTTTTCCTTCACCGTAGGTCAGTGTGGCGTCTTAGATTAACTAAGAAAGTACGTATGACATTGAAAGAGTCACATTGGTACATGCCAGGCTTGAACACACACCCACGCGCTTACAAAGCGGGTCCGTATTCAATGCGCCATCACGACACTATCTTTTAATAGTAAAAAAAATAATAAAAATACAATAAAACAACCATAATAGTGACATTAAAACTTAAAAACGAACTAAAAACCTCTAAAATTCCAGTCCATTGCAATTGCAACATTTTAACTGCTACTACCAATATTTCACTACTACTATTATTTCAAATTACTGCTGTCATAATGAATCTTTTCAGCTGTTAGCTAAAATTACCGTAAAACACTTATATCCACAATAAAAATGAAATTTTATTTCAGCACTACAAATAGACCTGAAAATCATCAAAGACAACGTTTTTATTAAAAAGAAAGAAGGCTCCACATAGTCCACATAACAGTTCGAAATTTACTTATTCCCTTTAATCTAAAACCATCACAATAATTTATATCCAGATAACATCCCTGATCCCGACACAAAGGAAGACTATTAAAAGGCTAATTTCAGAACGCATTCATAAACGTCGTCGGTTACGGTGGAACGTTCTAAATTCAAATTTAAACGCGAAACGCGCGGGAATTTTCATTCGACGCTTAACTTTGTCAGTGTAAACACGTCTCTTGAACAAATATGAAAGTTTTAAATGTTGGAAAATTAATTAGATACAAACCGGGAGTAAGTTGGATGGGATTTTGTGTGATGAGTGGTGGCGTACTGTTTGTCTTTTGAAAATTAATTGGCCGTTAAGGGTTTAATGGAGGGACCGCTAAACAGTTTATAATTAAGCCTAAAACATAAATGTGATTAACGATTATTAAGCATTATATCATTTTAATTTGACTTTTCGGTTGACTGTTTAGCTTTAAACTACCGTCCACTTCGCCCGGTCTATAGACAGTTAAGACCTATCTTTTTCTAAGCCTGTAGGTAATCAATACTTTTGTAGTTTGAAAACAGAGTTCACAAGAATTACATATTTTTGTTTTAAAAAAAAATCCGAGCTCCACGCTGGGATTTTCTCCTTAATGTATCCGTGGGTACCTACAACCACATTTATGGTAATTATACTGTGGTACAACTGCAACCATGATAATACCACAGTATAAAAAACTCTTTCCCTAATAATACGATAACTACAGTAGTTTCACAATGCATAAACACCGGAACTAATATCTTAATCGTCCAAGAAAAATTGTAAACAATATCCGTTTAAAACGGTAAAAAAAACAGAAAAATAAAGCATTTAATTATGTGTAACGTAAAATATTATATCATCTATCTATACATATATTTCTTCTGAAACGTTCGCCCTCCACCCGGCAAGCCGACATTATAATTATAAAAGGCTATTTATCATAACATAACACATTCGAAATTTAAAACTCTACGCCGCCGTTTGCAGACTACCCTCATATGATGTGATAAATGTTAGGAAGTTTAAATACGATTTCATAATTAAATTTATGATATGGTCTACCGTGGAGTAGAAAATAGAATGGCATCTATGGTATACCTCACACATAAATATAAGTATAACTAAAAAAGCAAACTAAGACTTAAAAAAAACAAACAGCCAAAGATAGAACCTCCTCTTTTTTGAAGTTGGTTAAAAAGCTCGAGTTTGATCCCAAGGCTCGCACCTCTGACTTTGGATCTATGTGCGCATTAGAAACTAATGATCACTTGCTAAAACGGTGAAGGAAAACATCGTGAGGAAACCAACACACCTGAGAGATTTTTCGACGGTGTGTAAAGCCATGTCAGAGGTCAGAGGCGATTCAAACTCCGACACCAGGTTGTTCACCACACCATAAGTAGAAGAATTTGAATAACTATCTCTGCTGAACATTCTTCAAATACATACAGGGTGTCCCTATCTTCCGTCTTTTAAAGTACACAAAAATACAATAACATCTACCCCTAAAATACTAGTACTACGTGCCTAAGAAGAGGGTTACTTCTCACGCGTCTACGAGGGTTAATATTTCACACCGCGTCGCCAGTTGTCGTATTCAACAAGTAAAGGGGCGTTTTCATGACCGAGTGAAACGAGATGGCAATATTTTTCCTTTATAAGTACTGGCCGGCTTGAAATCTCGAGGTAGATTGGCCGTCAAATACACTTTAAATAAGTTTTCCTAAAAACAACGTTTTTATTTATAGCATTTGTGTGGGAATATCTAAACTAAACGTTTATGCAAAAAAAAGGGAAATAAAAAAATAAAAAAAGAATCTTTTTGGAGTCGTTGCCAGCCGATCTGCGGTCAACCAAATAATAGTTAGTCTAGTCTAGTAATCTACGCACTATTGGTGGTCCACCTACATATTGGGTATTTGTGTGTTTAATTTTGGGTATAATAAACATACAGTATGGACAGAGTCGGCGGAGTCGGAGGGCCGTTTCGAGCGTTTGTACGTAGTTTCCATACTGTATGATTATTATACTGTGACTGTGCGATGAATTTACAACCTTAGCGCACGTAGAATATGAGAAAAAATGTTCATCTTATAATAATATACTCTAGGGAACTCCGTCGCGTTGGAATTTCGACAAAAATTATGTTTACAGATTAGAGATTGGATTTTCGTAAGAAATTCTTGTAAGAGGTTTAAAAGGGTGTATTTGGAGACACTCCCCCGTGTAGAAAAATGCGAGGTTTTTGTAAACTGCGTTCAAGCAACCTGCTGTCAGAGTTTTAACCACCCGTAGTCCTCTAACATGGTTTTACACACCATTAAAAAATCTCTCGGGTGTGCTAGTTTCCTAACGATGTTTTCCTTTACCGTTTTTTATTTCTACGTCAATTTAGAACTTAGAAAAACCATAGTAAACAATGCTGTAATTAGCAGTGATAGCCTAGTGGTACGACCGTTGGACTGCCAAGTCAAAGGTGGTAGGTTCAAAACTTAGGCACTTTTGGCTTTTCAGATTTTTTTTGCGTATTGAAAATTACTTATCACTTTCTTAAACAGTGAAAGAAAACATCGTAAGGATACCAGTTTAACTGAGACATAAACCATGGCAGCGATACGATATAATACGTACAAAACTTAAATAAACGTGATAATACGCGCAAAACTTAAAAAAGTCGGAGCCTCGGATTAAAACCTCTACTGACTTGTCAGTCTACGGTCATACCACTAAACTATGACTGAGCAGGCCAAGTCTAGATATTATAATATTAATATTAAGATCAGGGATGAGTCATCAACATGACTCCCTGTTCGTTTTCCAGTTCATTACGATGCACTGCATCATTAAACGTTTCTAATTAGTACTTCGGCTAAGTCAATACCTCACGTTCGCCTGTTTCAGTTAACCGTCTTGATTAACAAATAATTTAATTGAACCCAAGAGCTCAAACGTTAATTACATGTAATCAAAACTTGACAGGAACACAAATTGATTAGTCATTAGAAATTAATTGTCACTTGCTTCCCTTTGAAATGATAATTTGTAGACACAATTAAAACTGGGAATAGCAATTCTTTGTAAACAGAAACCAAAATATCTATCATCTACCTACATTAAAACATCATCTACATCAAGGGTTCCCGTAACTTATTTTGTCTACGACTTTGAGAATAAATTATTTTTTAGTGCCCCCATTTTTTCACTAGCTTAAAAACCACAATAACTTCAAATTAAATAAAATAAATAATGCCTCTATACAACTCCCCAATTTTTTTCTGTGTCTATTGCCCCCCTTTAGGCTATCGCTTTGAGAAAGGCTGGTAGTTCCACTTTAATTTGACACTCCTGATCAGTAAAGCCGACAACGCGACGAGCAAAAAAAATTACTGTTGAAAATGCGCATTATATTCATGCATCAGAAATTTGACCAGAACGGTAACACGTCTACGCCATGTCAGCGCCAGACATCAAATCTGTGGCTTGCGCCTTATGATCTAAATAAATATTATAAATGCCTAGAGTAAGTTTGTTAGTAACCTTTTCAGGCTTATACCACTGAACCGATTATCTCAAAAAATTTTATATTGCATATACGTTATCAGGTGTACAGAGACGGATATAGGGTACCTTTCACCCCGTAAAAAAATCTATTCCCAAGGAAAACTGTCTTTCGAATCATAATGGAATTTTAAACTGTTAAATTAACACGCGCTAAACCGCGGGCAAATAGTACACGATAACTTTACTAAACGCCTGTTTCTAGGTAAAACCATAACTACGCCAAGTGCAAAACATCAGTACGCCATATACAAAACAACAATACGCAAGTACGCCACGTACTTCTACCACGTAATGATAGACAAACTTAAAACGCAACCACCACAGACAATCATCAATCAAAACCCGTGAACGCGTCGCAATATGAAAAAAATAAAAAAAGAAACAGGCAGAGACAAATGGCGGTCTCACAGTTTATCCCAACAGCGGGTAAGGTCAAACAGCTGAATAATTCACAATGGAACTCAACAAGTATTGCCAGAGTACGGTTTTGTTAGTGTTTAGTCTATACATTCATAAAATTGTACCTATCGGAAATATTGGTCAGAAATCGGATTTTTTTTTTAATATTTTGCTTCTTCTTTCTTATCACATGGTTTAAACAACCTGGTGCCAGAGTTGAAACCGCCCGTAGGCCTCTGACATGGCTTTACACACCATTGACAAATCTCTCAGGTGTGCTGGTTTCATCACGATGTTTTCCTTCACCGTTTTTAGCAACTGATAATTAATTTATAATATAATATTATGTATTATTATTATGTATTATGTATTATTATTATGTATTAGTATTATTATGTATATTATACAGAGGGGGTAGGCAGAGGTGTATGCAGTACACCCACGTTTCACTGGCTATTTTATAAGTCCCATGTAATAGGGGGCGAGCCTATTGGCATTAACCGGGCACAATTCCAGACTCCGTGCTGCTACTAAGAATTTCGTAATGGAAAAACCCAATAAGTAACACTTTACCGACCCGAGGATTGAACACAGGACCTCATGCTCAGCAGCCTTGCTATCACTAAACGAACAAGGCAGAGACAAATATTTAGTCTGGCAAAATCATTGACTTCAAGTCCTATTGAAACGTAAGACAATTAACAAAACGAAATTAATTATGTTAAGATGTCTAAAAGGTCTTTTTATTCATAGAAACAATTGGAATTACTCGATTCTCGACTTAGGTTAAGAATCGAATCAATCAAATCGTTTCAATATTACTTAAATAACACACAATAACACTTGAATTCTTAGACGGATATTGTCAGTAAATAATTTATGTATTCGAGTTTTGATTTACTCATGAAATTCTAACTAGATCGATTAGGATAATCGATTTGATCTGTATAATTTCGATTGACTTTCAATTTATTTGCACGATAAAACGGTGTAATTATTCGACTCTTAATTTACTAGTCGCTATTCGCCGAATAATTAAACAATGGCGATTAATATCGAATCAATATTAAGGATGTTCGTTGAGAACGGCTGGACCGAATTGTCAAGGTTTTTTACATGTTTATTAATAGAATAATAGAATTAGAACAATAAAACAGCTAGTATTAAAATAATGTTGGCGACTTAACACGGCATTTTAATAGGAAAGCATTTGTCATTTATCAATTGATAAGAGACTAAAAAAGACTTAATTAATTAGAGACTACGTCATTACTGCCTCGTTAGTCTAGTGGTAGCAAGCGCGACTGCTAAGCACGAGGTCCTGGGTTCGAGTCCCGGGTCGCGCAAAGTGTTATTGGGTTTTTCCATTAGGAAATTCTCAGTAGCAGCACGAAGTCTAGAATTGTGCCCGGTTAGTGGCAATAGGCTCGCCCCCTATTACATGGGACTTATAACAGCCGGCGAAACGTGGGTGTACTGCACACCTCTGCCTACCCCCTCTAGGGAATACAGGCGAGAGTCTATAAAAAAAATACTACGTCATTAACACCATCTGTAATTATCCTAATTTTATTTAGAGTATGTGCAGTACAGGACATCTTCTCCCATTCATCTCTATTGACCATCATCTCACTTCATACCTAGTGAGTACAATATAAATTGGACCTACAATGCATGCTTTTGTTAAACTCATTCTACAAATCAACGTGCATCTAAAGCTAGAATCAGACGACCAACCACGCGATGCGTGTCAGTCATGCATGAGCGCTTTCAGATGTCGACGCGACCACATCTCAACTAAAATAGCAGTCGTTTTACAACATTTACACGAGCAAGTGTATTGTGGACTATTTATTATGAACGAATATGTCGTGAACCTAGTGGTGGTGACCGTTGGTGGCAAGTTCGAACCCAAGGCGCACACCTCTGACTTTACTTCGGAAAGCACGTAAAGCCGTTGGCTTTGCGCCTGATCTCTCTCCGGTCGTGTCGGAATGCCGTCCCATCGGACTATGAGAGTGAGGGAATAGAGAGTGCATCTGTGTTTGCGCAAACATTTGTGCACTATAATATATCCTGCATACTTGGTTAATTTCTGTTGAGATCGGCCGCTGTGACTGAAAATTCGGTCAGGAGAACATTTTAAGAACGAGTGTTTAAGGTGTGGTCAGACGGTCAATTATAAAACGTATAAGTAATACTGACTTGACGATTCCCGGCAAGATAGCAGGTCAATGATTCCATAATCAGATAAGGAAAATACACAAGATTGCCGCCATTTTTTTTTTCAACAAGCTTAGGGCCCGCCTAATGGTATTGGTAATCGATTACTGTAATATACAGAGTTATAGACGCAACACGGTATCATTTGCACGTTGCCGACCGTTGTAAAGTGGGGATTGGGCTCCCATTTTTCTTTACTGACCGTACCTTGAAATAATCCTTCGAATACCTACAGCTTGGCAAAAAAGAGTCTGGAAAATTGGGGGCGCCACTGGCGCACTTTTCATACTACTATTCAAAATTACAAGTTATTTGGTGCTTAGATGTTTCTATGACGAGCTTTTTGAAATTAATTATAATCAAATGAATCATATAAAAGTTATTTTAGTACTCACAAACTTAGTTTTTAAGATTTTTATTTTTAGTTCCAGCTGTCACCGCTTCAGACTCTTTTTTGCAAAGCTGTATTGTGATTTCACGCCGATTGTGAGAGGACGATACACACGGCATCATTACAAGCTATACATTTCAAGTATAAGCTGACCTCTTGTTGTATGAAAAGGTTAGTTCATACAAGAAATGTGTAGCTGTATGCGTGTGATATGTTACCGTGTGTACTACCAAACGAGCGGAGATTTTTAACTCAGTACCTCCTCCAAATTAAACGCCAACTTTCTGTAAATTAAACGCTTTAATGATTCAAATTACTCTCTACGCCATTTGTACTTAATTCTCAACAATAACGCCAAGTTTGGCCGCTAATAAAAACGGTATAGGCCTGAAGATAATGAGATTCTTAACGCCAAAAAACGCGAAGATTCATTGAGCTTATATTAAATTCCTGAAACGTGTTACTGTGGATTCGTTCGGTAAAATTAATCTGCTCTTATTAGGTGGAGATGGATGATTGTTTTAAGATTGAACTGTTAATAAAGAACCCGTAAGAAAATTTTAATATGGCTTTCAGTGAGGCCTGCGATTGAGCACGCTCTTAAAATTGGACTCTGTTTGAGTGCGAAACTAGTGAGGTAAATAACCCCGAACTCCAAGCCGTTTTCATTATTTCTCATTCAATATTTTCAGTATTTCTCACGACTGTTATAGAATCTATCCTTAATCCCTACTTTTTTGAGGTATTTTCAACGGTGTGTAAAGCCATGTCAGAGGCCTTCGGGTGGTTTAAACACTGACACCAGGTTGTTCATCAACCATACGATGACGAAGAAGAACTGCTTGTTCCCGATATTGGTAGGATACTATGGCTATTTTAATGTATAACTAAAAATGTATTTTATATATCTTTAATTGTCGTATCTTTGTAAAAATGTTGTGGTGGCGCATTGGTTACGGTCCCGCTTTGCAAGCGCGTGGGTGTGGGTTCGAACCTGGCATGTACCAATGTGACTTTTATTTGACTTGATTCGATGTCTTATGTACTTTCTTAGTTAATCTAAGACGCCACTAACTAATGGTGAAGGAAAACATCGTAAGGAAACCTGGACTTAATAGTCAGAAATCGCTAACACGCAGTGAGCTAGCGTGGTAATTAATGCTCAATCCTTCTCTGTATGAGAAGAGGACTTTGCCCTACATTGGGACAATTACAAGATGTTTTATTTATTTATTTTATTCTATACACATATCTTTAAGGCATAAATAGAATAATTTTGTTAATACAAAAGCCTCAAAATAATTAACTAAGCAACTAAATTTTATCAATTATCAGCAAAATGAAAATCTAAAATAGACTTTAAAAGAAGTTATTTACCCAACTACAAGAGAAACGCTATCTCGGTTATTATAACAGCAATTTGATGTTGAAAGAAAACTTTCGAGACTGAGGAAAATCACTTTTCTTTAACGCAACACTGTATAATGTAAAATATACTATTGAAGGCAGAAGTGGGTTAGTAGGTTAGTGCTTCAGATGGTAGAAATACAGAATTGTATAAACACCTGTGACTAATGACGTGGAACTGAGTTTCGCTGAGTTTTCTTTAGTAATTAAATGTAAAGTACATAATAATAATGTCCTCCCGACCGAATTTCGGTCACAGCGGCCAATCTCAACGGAGATCACCCATCTATGCAGGAGATATTATCGTGCATAAGTGTGTGCGCAAACACAGGTGCTCTCTTTATTCCTTCACTCTCATCGGCACGGCAATCCAACACGACCGGAGAGAGATCAGGCGCAGGGCCAACGGCTTTACCTACATGCTTTCCGAGGTACGGAGTATGTGATAATTAATTTATAATACGCACATAACTTACGAAAAGTCGGAGCTGCGTCGCTTCGGGTTCGAACCTGAGACCTCTGAGTCATGAGAGAGAACACGCCTGTATTCCCCAAAGGCAGAGATAAATGCAGTGCACCCACGTTTCGCCGGCTATATTATAAGCACAGTCCCATGTAATAGGGGTCGGTCGAGCCTATTGCCATTAACAGATATCAATTCCAAACTCCGTGCTGTACCTATATTGAGATGTGAGAATTTCCTAATGAAAAAACCCAAGAACACCCGGAGTTCGAACCCAGCAGTCGCGCTAAGTAAAGTATATAATGTTCTGTAGCTAATGGTATGAGATCTTTCGTGCGCATGTCCGACTCGCACTTGGCCGGTTTTTTCTTAAATATTTTTCTTCACTGTTAACTCAAACAAACACATAAAACTACTAAAAACTCTCTACTAACCCACATTTGAGTAAGCGACCGTCATAATATCATACAAGTGTTATATAGAAGCCGCTCGGAACCATTCCTCACAGTCAGCAGTTGGAAACTTGTTAGTACGTGCAACTTGTCCAACTTTAAAGATTTAGAACTTAGACTGGCCTGCACTTGACTACACTGTGCAATGTTGTATTCTACCACCCTACTAATATTTCTACTAATTTCTACCAACATCTACCATTTTCTACTAATTTCTACCAATATTTTAAATATGAAAGTTTTTGAAGATGTTTGTTACTCAATGAAGATGCCACTGCCAAGAGTGCTCCTAAATTAACGATGAAACTCGCCTCTTCGTCGAATGCTGGATACAAACGCCAATGTTTGAACTATTGAATCGCAAAAAGGAACAGTTGAATAAGAAATAATAGATTTTAATTGACAATTTTTTTTAACAAATTGACAGGTCGAAGGGTACACTACCACAGAAAAATAAGAAGAAAAAACAAAATATAAATATCCGGAGCCAGTGTTAAAGGTTACAGTGACATAAAACGTCAGCGAGGCGTATGTGTTTTACACCTTAGTAATTAAAAAATCGTACCAAGAGTTTGTCATGGAAAATTAAATCTGGAACGTACCTGAAACAAAAGTAATGCTGATTTAATAAATTAGAAATAATATTTTCTTGAATACTCTATGGAAATAATACTAAAAACACTTTTGAGGATAATAAATGATGCGAAAACGCTTTTCAGAAGAACTGATTCATAGATAACGGTTGATTGATGCAGAATAAGATTAAATAAAACTTAAATTTTAAGAACCCCTCATACAAAAAAAAAATCTATTTTTTTTTGCGGGAAAGGATATTGACATTGGAATCCCTTTCCCGCAAAAATTCTATTAAAAATATAATATATTACATACATACTCGTACTATACATTGCAAGTTTATCCAAAGCTTGGTGGTTTTAATTCAGCTCGCAAGATATGAACATACATATTATGTATGTTCTGAGCTGAATTAAAACCACTTCCTCTCAACTAATGACTTGATAAGACATCCAGGATTAGCCCCAAATAAAGGAAATTTTCGACGGTCACAGACACAAAATATATTTAATAATCTTGATATTCCATTATAAAAGTTTGGTTAAAAACGTTTTTATAAAAAAAAACTTACTACATCTTCTTTAAGGTTGTATCAAATATTTACTCTATTAAAGATTTCAAGTTAAGTTAGATCCCTACACAAACAAGGCTGAATATTTTAAAGGGCCCTTATCTTTATCACCATGGGCCGATGTGTAAATTCCATGAGAAACAGCCTTACGTGACTGACACGGTACCAGGATAATGCTGGCACCGTTCAGTGAATTGTTTAAGCTATAACTTCTATGGCTCGCATAAATAACCTAGCAGTTAAAACAATGTGTGTTAATACTGGTGATGGTACTGAGAATCACCGTGGTATCACCACAAACGGTTTCTTTAGACTTAATATACCAGAAAAATAACAAGTGGTGTTCAGCGGTACCTATAATCACAAGACTATATCAGAAATATTCTTTTAAAAAATCCGTCACCCTCACACTAGGATTTTCTCCTGTGTCGAGGGAACAATTTACTGATAAATAATTTCACAATTCAATAACACTTATTAAAACGGTGAAGAAAAAATTAAAATAAATTTAAAACCTTCCACACAATTTTTTTTAACTAGGTACACTCGATTCAGTTCAGTTTCAATAAAAAAAAACCAAACAGGTCCATTCGTTTTGGATGCCACAGATAGACACACAGATTTACCCCTCTTTCTGCGTCAGGGGTTCAAAACACCGATCTTGAGAAAACCAGCAATCCTGACAGATTTATCAACATGTGTAAAGCCATTTCAGAGGCCTACAGGCGGTTTAAACTCTGACACCAAATTGTTCATCATCATCATCATCATCTGCCTAGCCTTTTCCCAACTATGTTGGGGTCGGCTTCCAGTTTTACCGGATGCAGCTGAATACCAGTGTTTTACATGGAGCGACTGCCTATCAGACCTCCACAACCCAGATACTGGGTTACACGATACCCCTTGGTAAGACTGGTTGTCAGACTGGGGCTTCTGACTACCCGTAACGACTGTCAAAGATCTACAATTGACAGCCGGGGCCAACAGCTTAACGTGCTATCCGAGGCACGGAGAGTGATAATTAATTTATAAAACGCACATAACTTACGAAAAGTCAAGAGGTGCAAGCCTTGGGTTCGAACCTGAGACCACTGACTTGCCAGTCAACGGTCACCACCACTAGGCTATCACGACTCTTTGTTCATCAATCATAAGTTCAAAAAATAAGAATTTCAGCCAGTAATAACAAACCCAGCTATACTGATTTAAACTTTTACAGAAACTATGTCATATTACTTTAAGTTAAGTGAGTACAGACGTAATAACTATTCCGATCATCTTCGCCCAGTTTCGAATCTAAAACAAGGTCACACAAGCTCGAACATAAATCTTTAATTAATTAAAGTTCTGCCTCGAATCTGTATCGACTGCTTCATTTACATGTAATTTATATCTAGATAGACACACTGGATATTCTAGAAATGGAATTCATCAAATGGTGGACCACTGTCTGGATCCAGTGGTTCCGAATTACCCCCGCGGGGGTAAATCATCTTTTTTGTAGGGGTAATGAGGAACCTAATAATTAAGACACAATATCTAATTGTATTGATAACATTTTAAGGTCGGTGTAAAATTAGTTTTCCTAATAGGATATAGGGGTAACAATATTGAAAAGGTTAGGAACCACTAATCTATACGGACGACGACGGCGGACCTTCGATTGTTTGCGCGAGCTTTAACAAAACAATAAATTCTTGTTACAATAAATTCTTGTTACAAGAAATGAGCTACAAGAAAAACTCCTAATATTATTATTTTTTTTATTTCTCTAATAGCTTTTTAATTTTTCTAATTGCTTCATATTTTTATTATGGTTCGTTTATAATCTGCGTATAATCATATAATATAATCGTATAATAATATAAAAATTTGAGAAAGTCTGACAACTCCTGTAAGTTGTCAGATTTTCTCAAATTTATTATTTAAATAAATGGGTATAATGGAAATCTGCCAAACCGCTGCAAAAAATCTCTAGATATTGTTATAAAATTTAATTGATTTTAATTGGGTGATTAAGATCGAAATTCCTTTGCATTTATCGCGGTCCATGCGCGAGAGACACTTCTCTTAAGGAGACGGTACACATTTTTACTAAATATATTTTACTAATTCACGATGACGAATGCGCGAAACGTTAACACTTCGTGACGTAAACATGACGCAAGCGTGACACAAGCGTGACGCGAACACACGCGTGCCGTGAACCGTGACGAGGGTCGCGACGACGCGGAGAATTTTAGAGACGATAGGAAATTTGTTATTTTGGTATGGGATGGAAAGTTTGGCAAAGGAAATTCCATCATCTTTTAATAGCTGTAGGATAAACTCATCTAATTCTGTGACTTTATTAATGCGGTATTTATTTTGAGATAGGTATAGATTTATAAATATAAGTGGAGTAGAGTCCACAGAAAATGAAAAATCCATAGAAAATGCGATGCGAAAATGAAATCCAAAATACAAATGACTCCAAATTAAACTCTTCTTTTCATATAATTGATAAACAACCTAGTGTCAGAGTTAAAACCACCCGTAGACCTTTGACATAGCTTCACACACCATCGAAAAATCTCTCAGGTGTGCTGGTTTCCTCAGGCTATTTTCCTTCACCTTTTAAGCAAGTGATAATTAATTTCTAATACGCACATAAATTTGAAAAATCAGGGTTTGAACGTACGTCTTTTGACTAGACTTGACCTAGATTCAGATTTCATAAAACTGTCTTATCAATTATTCATAAGCCTTGATACCGACTGTAAACGTTTTTGAGTTCGTTGGAAATCGATGGAAAAATAATACACGGGAAAATCAATGTCTATTGTTTCAGACATAAAAGTGTTATGTTGTATAGCAAAAGTATAAAAAGGTTAAGTCAAAAAAGCGTGTCCCTATTTCAGCACTTTTATACACAAATAGAATAATTTTATGAACAGACACGACCACATAAACAATAAATTATAAAACTCACTCATCTGGCGCAAAAAATACATCAGCCGCAAAAATACTATTCCTTTTTTTACAAAAAAAATAATGGGTAGGTAAGTACTCACCTCTTGCGACATAAAAAAATGTTTGACGTACACTGGTAAAAAGTTTCAAAGAGGCCATTTCAATGCGAGTTACACAACTTACTCCCGACAATACCCATTTAACTACGGCATTACCCCGTTTCAATAAATTAAATTAACTAAATAAGTAACCTCTGACTTTTCGGATTCATGTGCGTTTTAGAAATTAATTATCACTTGCTAAATCTTTGAAGGAAAAATCGTGAGGAAACCAGCACAAAGATTTTTCATTTTTATAAAGCCATGTCAGAGGCCTACGGGCGGTTTAAATTCTGACACCAGGTTGTTCATCAACCACACGACAAAGAAGATGAGAACTATATTCGATATTGAATATCGGAATCTCGGAATATCGTAATATCGGAATCTCGGATCGCAAGACCGCATATTACAATTCAGATATTGAGTGATCCAATATTATAATTAACTAACTTAACTTAACTACAATACATTACATTTATAATTCTATTTACCCAAAAACAGGCCAAGTCCGATTAACCCCAAAAACATGTTTCTTCAAAGAACTTAATATAAAATCCCCTCCACGCATGACCTATCTTTCCCCCACAAGCCATCTAAGTTAAACAAAGTATTTCACCATCGTTATTAAAGTATTAAATAAAGATTTCAATCATGCTTAAACAAACGAGTGCACGTGACTTTCGCTCTGAGAGCCTGGAGTTTATTGGAAATCTTTATTACAAATATATGCTTTAAGAAATACATGTTCTAAGTCATAAAATGTTTAAAGAGGATTCGTATAGATTGATTAACGTATTAAGCAAATTGTGTTTAGGTCGTAGGTTCAAAATTCAGTCACGCACCTCTGACTTTTTGGATTCATATGCGTTGAAAAAAAAAAGAAAACAGTACGACTAATATATTTTTCATACATCGAAGGAATTAAAGTCAAGCTAGAGGCCTATGAACGGTTTTAACTCTATATCCAGACGCACACACTTGAGCACTATAATATCTCCTGGATCATTGAAATTCGGTCAGAAGGCCATTATTATTAAATATCTACAACGAAAGCACTCTAATCACTTCTCCGTCAACAGGAAATTGACAAGTTGTTGTCCCCCAAACATCTATCTCCAAGTCACTTTCCATATCACGTTTTTCATAATTACCTTCAACCAACGTTACCTACATCAAAAGGAAAAACAAACTGACAAACTTTAATGTTTATTTTACCCGTTTCCCCCTAAAAAGTGGCGAAACCACATTCACAAAGGGTCGAGGTATAAAAAATTCAACAAAAGCGCACGTTGTATACGATGTTGGGTTGGGCTTGACGATATATTTTTGAAAAAAAAACAAAAACAATGTAAATAGAGAGTTATTTTGGTATTACAGAGGTTAGGAAAGTTAAAAATGTGTTATGAACTCGCATGCATAAAGCACAAGTCAAGGAAATAACCCTAAATAGATGGTAATATCCTTAGAGTATATGAAAGTATAGAGCAACTCTACAGAAGTATGAACCGTGAGCACGGGTAACTCCGTCCGAGATCATACCTTGATCGACTGAGGTTCAACTAGGCTCCACGAGCGAAAAAGTTACATTTTAGCTTATATCATGGTTAATTGCTGTGTAAAATTTGGCAAAAATGACTAGAAAACAAATGACGAGTGATGGTGAGACCTGCTCACGCTCCGCACACGGCAATATTGTTGACGTTTTCATTCTATATTTTCTTATACACTCTAAGGTAATATCACAATATACCTTAGAGGGTACACCGGGTTTGTCCACGATAGTATACAATAACTATCCTCGCCGGTCGTAAGAAAACAATATTTTTTGTCGATGTGAGAATTATGTAAAATCTAAAGTACGATGTTAAGTAACAGTGGGTTTCTTTTTTACAGAAATAACAGATGAAAGATAACCAACCCCAGTCGGCCTGTTTTCGAGGACAAACTCCCTAAGACTTGACAATAAAGCTTTTCTCCTATAAAAATATACATCGCCCACTATTACCCCTACACGTAGTATTACCCCACGGAACCAGTCCACGAGTCTCATAAGCTTAAGTACACACCGGCGAGATATTGTCACTACACACGGTATCATATACCGTGTAGTTTCAGCCTAAGAATAGAACTATCCCTACTTATCCTGCGGGTGTCGAAATAAGTGACAAAGGGAAAAATTTGAAGGATAGGCAGCAGCATCCTACTGTGTAATAGCAACCATTTGCTACTGCGATCGCCGAACCCGCTTGCCCAGTGTGGCGATTAAGGGCAAACACCTTCTAATGAGCGCACAAAATATGTGATGTGTAAAAGAAGAGGCCTATGTCCAGCAGTGGACAGATATTGGATGTGTATATATTATAATATAGTATATGTATGTACGGTAAAATAATATGATATAGTTTAAAACCATTTATAATTATTGTATTGTTTAATTTATATTATGGTATTAAGTATTAAGTAATTAAAAATTGTAAGAAACTTGTTTAAAATAGTCAAGGAAAATCCATGCCTTTTTAAACAAGTTTCTTAATTTTTTAAATAGGCATATGATTTTAAATCTAGTGGTGCGAGCAAGCGTGCCTTAGAGCGTACCTACGACCTATATGGTATAAGCTATCAGCTTCTAGCTAGCAAGTCTGTACTGAACCTAACATAAAAATATGACGTAAACCATCCTCACGGAGGGTAGTAAAATATTTTTATTGGACGCACGTGGATCGGGAACCGACTGTTTGATTTAGTGTCAAAGTTTTAAAGATGAGATTTCATTGTTTTTTGTCGGATTTATAACACGCTGTCTTTCATGAGGTACGCAAAGGTTTTTTGGGGTTTTTTACATAGTTACGTCGGTAAGTCGAAGATCTTGGGTTCGAATCCCATCCGTATCAGTTGTTTTTTAAATTTTTCTTATCAAATAATTATACGGAAGGGTTCTTTGGTTTCTGATAGAAGTTAAGATTTGGATAGTCACTATTATTACTTGTGCTATTTGAAATAGTTGCTCGTTAGTTTATTATTTGCTCCGTGCCTCTGAAAGCACGTACTTAAAGCTTGTTGGTCCTGCGCCTTATCTCTCTCCGTTCGTGTTGAATCCTGTTATATGGGACTATGAGAGTGAGGGAATAGAGTGCTAGAAGACACATTACAACTTTGACTACAACTACGAGACATTTTAATAATATAATATGTCCTGCGCAGTTGGTTAATCAGATCAGGAGACATCTCGATCCGGAGGACATTATTTGTTATTATTATAACGTCATTACCTTGTGTTATTAATAATTTAAATATTATTTCTTCGCTAATCAGTCAGGGTAGTCAGAAGCCCGAAAATCTGACAACCAGTCTTACCAAGGGGTATCGGGTAACCCAGTATGTGGGTTGTGGAGGTCTGATAGGCAGTCGCTCCATGCAAAACACCAGTACCTATTCAGCTGCACCCGGTAAGACTGGAAGCCGACCCTAACATAGATGGGAAAAGGCTAGGCAGATGATATTTCTTCGCTAAATTGTTTCCCTAGAGTAACTTTGAAGAGAAAATATAATTCAAAGATAATATTTGCGGCTAAACAACATTCAAAGGCTTCGTCAATTTTCGTTTATTTTTTTTTCAGTTCAATCACTGAAAGTAAACTCATTGGCTTCGCAGAGATCAATGCCTCCAATCCCAATGTTTACTGAAAACTTATCAATATCTACCCTCTTTTAATAATTTTGTATCGTTGGTATTTGAGTCTTTTATTTATCTTTTACTAGCTTTTTTCTGCGGCTTCGGTCACGTGGGATGTTGGTAAATTGTAGCCTTTGTGTTATTTTGATGTATAAGCTATATTACTGTACAGTTTTATCAAAATCGGTTCATTAGTATTTGCATAAAGGAGTAGGTAACAAAAATGCATCCATCATTCTATACATCCTCACAACCTTCCCTTTAAAAACACATCCTAGTGGTATGACCGTTGGACTACTAAGGCAAAGGTCGTAATTTCGAAACCCAGGCACGCACTTCGACTTTTCAGAATAATGTGCGTTTTAGAAATTAATTATCACTTGCTAAAACGGTAAAGGAAAAAATCGTGAGGAAACCAGCACACCTGAGAGATTTTTCAACGGTGTGTAGAGCCATGTCAGAGAGGTGTGTAACGGATGATTATAATAACAAAAAATCTAACGTTCACTTGACCTAATTTCATTTAATATAATTTTGTTTAGTATAACGAACAGTTGAGATAATTAATTTTTGATATAATTTCATTTTATCTAATTTCTTATGATATAATGAACATTTACTATAATGCACAGTTGCTATAATATTCATTTAGTATATTGTTATATTTTAGTTTAGTATAGTGTCGTGGTGGCGCATTGGTTACGGACCCGCTTTGCAAGAGCGTGGGTGTGAGTTCGAACCTGGCATGTACCAATGTGACTTTTTCAATGTCATATGTACTTTCTTAGTTAATCTAAGACACCACTGACTAACGGTGAAGGAAAACATCGTAAGGAAACCTGGACTTTAATAGTCCGAAATCGCCAACCCGCAGTGAGCTAGCGTGGTGATTAATGCTCAATCCTTCTCTGTATGAGAAGAGGCCTTTGCCCTACATTGGGACAGTTACAGGCTGATTTATTATTATTATTTATTATATTGTTATATTATATGAACGTTATTTCAAGTGAAATTAGAGCATTAGATATTATACCATACATTACACACCAATGGCAGAGGCCTACGGGCGCTTACAGTTAAAACCTGACACCAGGTTGTACTTCAACTACACATTAACAAAAACGAAAGAAAAAGATGAATAAAAAGATGGGGCCGCCATCCAATTACTGAAAGCAAACTTAACATAACTAACGTCTTCGAAGTGTACATGATGAGGAAAATTCCCTGCGATAAGCTTCCAATCGTAATCTCGATGTTAGCGAAAAAGATTCGATCTACCCCCTCTTTAATAATGAGATGTACACTTTTATCTCTGTCTGCCCTTCAGGGGGGATGGCGTGAAGTATGAGCGTTTAATAAAGTGTGGGGATCGGTTTAAGGGCGTTTTAAGGATATTGGATTCATGGATTGGTGTTTCATTACACCTAAAATGCTGCTTATTGGTATTTTGTTTTTTGAGACGTCACGTTGAGGTACGCCTTTGCGATTGGTGTCACAGGTTTGATTTACGCGAAGAACAATAATATTTGTGTGTGCGGGTGTTTGTGCATTGTGAAACTGTGTTCAGTAACAGACTTGTAATTTTTATATGTCTATCTATCGTTGTTAGAAGCCAAGTCAATAACGCAGGAGATAAGTGCAGGAAACGATAGACGTCACGACTGTGTCTGCGCATACACAGGTGCACTCTTATTCCTACCTCTAAGTATCCAATGGAACGGGGGACCGCTACAATTGTTTTTTTTAAGTATTATGGTAAATTGTGGGACTAGTTTAAGACATATTATTAATTAGCGAAATTAAGACTACATACTACTTATCTAGTCTTAATTTATTATTTTATATTATGGATTTTCACGTAATAACGCCTCACAAAGTAAATCGATTATTTATTTCTTGTAACAAAGATAGCGGTCTGCCATCTTAATTTTTAAAATCAAAATCTTTAACTAATACGCAACACTAACCACTTTCCAAACACGAAAATCTTAGAGAATGTGACTGATCTAAGACGGAAACCCGATATCCTAAAACTGTTTACCGCCAAAATATAAATCTCGGTAGTACCATTGACCTCTAAGAACCTCAAATGTAAGATCAATGTAAAATAAGGATGCCACAAAAATATAAACCTATCTGAATCGTGCAAAATTGTCCCAATGAATTCTAGTATAGAACCCATCAAATAGGGGGTTGGTACTGAAAATCAGTGCTGTGTCGGTCGTAAATAGTGTTGTCTGATCCATTTTTTTTACATATACCGGGATATGAATACAAAATGAGGGACAGGAATGAAAAAAATCGGGATATTGATAAATCATAGACTTTTGTGATTAATCAAACTCTTTAGAACGTGAAAAATCTTTAGAATAATGGATTTAAATCCGTGTGGTTTCCGGCCCAAGAATCCACACCTACCTCGTCCCGCGGGTGTCGTAAGAAGTGACAAGGGGAAAGATCCGGAGAATAGGCAGCAGTATCCTTCAGTGTAACAGCAATCATCTGCTACTGCGATCGCCTTCCCGCTTGCCTCCAATGAGCGCACAATAGTGGCGCCCATAGGGAGATGCCGATGTTCACCAGTGGACTAATACAGGCTGATGATGATGATGATGAAATCCGATACCTCTACAATCTACATCGTGGTCTCAGATAAGATGAACAATACTGATTTTTGGATAGTTTATTGTATTTGTTTGGATAACTAGGGTCTTTTTTCTTCGTAAAAATAGCTAAGGCACTAAATTCTAAATTTCGGTTTCCTTGAAATTTCCTAGAACTTTATTGCTTCATCACACTTAACTTTATTTGGTGGAAGTAAATTGAATTTCAAAAACTGCCGCTCAAGTTTAATATCGGATTATTCTAGTTCCGCTATATGATCCCGTTTCCGACGATATTATACGATCTAGCAATCTTTATTTTACGATTTTCATCTAAGTTCTGAGAAATTTGCATGTTTCTGATCTATATATCATTCAAGGAAACTTTAATAAGCCAAAAGGCGTCACCGATAGCTCGGATTTCTTCTTTAGCGTATGTGGGTACACTTATGATTTATCTCTATCGTAAGCGCTAGAGCATAGCGTCACAAGGTGCGGGTTGAGTGGGGGACGTTAGTCACTCTCTGTCCGACCGTCAGCCCGGAAACACGTGCCCTATCGCATATCCAAAGTCAGATTAAATTATTGTGACCATGTAAGTACTACATTTAGTATAGCGAAAGTAATGATCATATAAGCTGACAAATAAAAGCAATCGAGTAGAGAATAGAGGAGTTAGTTGCGACATACACTATTTAGCTGTTCCTCATCAATCCAACACATTTTCAATTAAAAGACTTTATTCATTTAATACACAAAACTGTATTTCTCCGATTTCTGAATTAACGTCCTCAAGTAAATACTGAACTTTATTAAAACCACATATAAAATCAATCCCTAGCTGCCAACCCTGATCGTCACGATGTCAATGTTTGGCGAGCGTCTACCCTACATTTAATAAACGTCTGATCGGATCTGTTCATGATCCGTAATACACTATCTCGCTCGCGCACTCAGTGTGACTTCAGTGACTTGTTGTCATAGGACAGGGATGGCAATCATGGCAAGCTTGTCTTCGGTGGCTACAAAATATTATTAGTAAGCTAAAATTGTATTACTAAGACTGGTCTTTTCTTGTACAGAACAGATGGTTCAGTTTTGATGGTTCATTACCTAGTATAGTATAGTATAGTCGAGTTGACGAACTACCATAGCCTGCCAAGTCAACTCTAGTCAGCGGTTTAAATTCTAACACTAGGTTTTTTCATTAACCATATGTTAATAAGATCTGATCTTATCCTATCCTACTAATATTACAAAAGTGAAAATTTTAAGAATTTACGGATGGATCATCATCATCATCATTTGAGCAATAATTCGTCCACTGCTGGACATAGGCCTATGAACAACATATGCTATGCATATGGATGGATGGTTGTCGGTTATTCTTTCACGCAAAAACTACTGAGGATTTTGATGAAACTACAGTAATATAGCTTATACATCAGGATAACACATAGGTTACAATTTATCAATATAACACGCGGGCGAAGCCGCAGGCAAAGCTAGTATATATAAATGTACCAATATCACGTTTTACCATCACAAAATCATGTAACATCAACACGAAAATATTTATAAATAAATTGTGTAGGAAGACCTAAAAGAAAAATGTTAGCGAGTCCCTACTCCCTACGTCTTCATTCGAAGAAACTTGGAGCCAAAGTGCTAAGATTAATTAAAGAGCCACGTGCGGCACGTTGGCATAAAGGTCAAGCTTGAAATTGTTCATTTTTAGCACGAGGAAAAAAAACATTCTAGCGGTATTTTTTTATAAGTACAACTAAGGTGGGAAAAAGTCTAAGGCCCTTCTGATAGTAAGCGGTTACTGATATTGTTACTGTCTCATCATGATCATCATCAGCATGTATTAGTCCACAGCTGAACATAAGCCTATCCCAATGCGTGACACTATTGTGTGCTCATTGGAGGACGGAGGTATTTGCCTATAATCGCCACGCTAAGCAAGCAGGTTGTCGATCGCAGTAGCAAATGATTGCTGTTACACAAAAGGCTGCTGCCCACCGGATCTTTCCCTTTGTCGCTTCTTACGACACCCGCGGAACGAGTATGGGTGGTTCTATTCCAAGGTCGGAAGCCACACGACACGTACGGCGCACTGACTGGAACGTGACAGCTGTCAAATCAAAAGTTTAAATAAAGTTTTTACCGTTTGCTGCTTATTTAGGATCGCAGCCCGATCGTAGTATTGTTTTATTACTTTTGTTAAGTTATAAAACTAGAACTAGTCTAGCTTTAACGAGAAACAGTCATAATTTATAATTTCTTCATTAACCAGATATCGAACACCGGATATACCCACTCATGACACATCCACGTTATAACATCAATCGGCTAACTCGCTCACTTTCGCTGCGACCACTCAACCGTGCGGACGTATCGCGTTGCATCATCACGCACGCAATTTCCTGATTAAAAAACAATCACACTTGGTAATAATGATTTTGATGTGAATCGGAAGAGATCAATTGTAGTGATGGGAACTGCGGAAATATGCGTTTTGAAGGGAAGCCAGGGAAAGCGGAAATGTGTAAGTGGTGTGCCAAATTACCGTCATTTATGTTGTAATAAATTATTTGTGGGGGTAAGCATCAACAGCCATCATCATTACCTTACAACTATCTTCATCTTTGGCTTAAATTATGGCTTATAAACTACCGAGTGGAGCCCACACAACGTTAGATGACGTCGCGGCAGACCCAGGAGATGGCGGGACGAGCTGGGAGGGAAGCTTTTGCCCTGCAGTGGGACGATAATGGCTAAAAAAAAAATAGTCATAGGATACTATAGCCGCTGAATGCTAGATCCAAAGTAGTCGTTATTTAAAACTTTGGGGATTGTTTTTTATTGGTAGAGTAGGACAAGGCTGCTCCGACATTGTTTTATATGTTGTCCGACATTGTGACATGTTTGTTTTATACCACCCTATAAAAAACCTACGTTCACAAATAAATAATTTGATTTGATTTATTTTTGACAACTTAAATAATAACTTATTGACTTATTTAAAATGAAAAGACTGCCTCGTTGGTAGCAAGCCCGATTGCTGAGCACGAGGTCCTAGGTTCAATCCCCGGGTCCGGCAAAGTGTTAAGTATTGGGTTTTTCCATTAGGAAATTCACAGTAGCAGCACGTAGTCTGGAATAGCGTGCGGTTAATGGCAATAGGCTTGCCCCTTGACACTTATTTTACTTATTTTACAATTTACAATTCGCCAAATAAAAACAAAACGGTTTATATGGGAAAGTAAAAATAAATAAAAATAAATCAGCCTGTAACTGTCCCAATATAGGGCAAAGGCCTCTTCTCATACAGAGAAGGATTGAGCATTAATCACCACGCTAGCTCACTGCGGGTTGGCGATTTCAGACTATTAAAGTCCAGGTTTCCTTACGATGTTTTCCTTCACCGTTAGTCAGTGGTGTCTTAGATAAACTAAGAAAGTACATATGACATTGAAAAAGTCACATTGGTACATGCCAGGTTCGAACCCACACCCACGCGCTTGCAAAGCGGGTCCGTAACCAATGCGCCACCACGACATTTTTTTAACAATATTAAAAAACACAAAATATTGATGAGGATCAAGGTCATACCATTTACCTACGTAAAAATATCAAGACTTGTAAAAATAATTTAGAGCTATCCAAATACCATGGACAAGTCTGGAAGTCCAGATAGAAATCGGTGAAAAGTAATTTTCTTTCAAATGTATTCAACCAAATTAACATATTTAACAGATTTTTATTAAAGTATTTAACAAATAAATGTAAATTCGACCACCATGTAATTAATCTTTCACGCGAAGTTGATTAAACAAAATATTAATTTCATTTCAACCACACATAATTATGGAATACCGCTAACTTTGATGGGAAATACCACAAACCGACATTGAAATTACAAAATACTAATTAGGTAAAAAATCTTTATTTCTTATGAAAATAAACACGTGTAATATAGTCATATATTATTCATAAAGAGGCAATCAAGACTTGTTGTTTTTTTATACGTACTACTAAAGGTCTCCACTCACTATCCTGTTTCATCACCGGATCGCATAGTTGGGACTATGCGATCCGGTGATGAAACAGGATAGTTCAAACACATTCAAAAAAAATATAAATTCCTATGAGTTTGTGGGTACTACACCTTCGCGTACCAATACCGGCCCGATACATGCAAAGCACGCGTTTGACGGCGGCTAAACGCGTATGTACTCATGAACTGAAACGGATGTTTTTGTCAATGTGACGGAACGGTACTGCCTAGTAAGGTACGGTACGAGATAGTGGGCAGACACCTCAACGTGGCAAACGTAAGCACATGATCCGCCCATGATAAGCAGTTATCGTAGACTAACATATTTGCGATCACTTGCGTTGCAGACTGCGCGGGATTTAGTAAGGAAAGGGGAGGGGAGATGAAGGAATTGAGCCTTTGGTGGTCTTACTGACTGTTATTTCATGGCGATGATATTGTGTGAGGAAGTGATACCTACCACGCCGGTTCAGCGGAATAGGTAAAACCAAGGGGGCGATTCTCATAAAAACTAACAATCCAAATATCGCTGAAGTTTTAGAGTAGTTTGATAATAGTCCTACCGATGGTATTCGCGTGTTCCTTGATCTTGTTTGATAAGACTTTAACTCAATAGGATCTCATGTTAAACGGCACTTTGACGTCTGTCATTAATGAAAGAAATGTCATTTTTTAGGATAATCCCTTTGACCTATCACTTTAAAATGATTGTAGAACGATTAACGTATCTGAGTACTCTTAAACTGAGAAACCGAGAAATGAGACACAAAAGAAAATCAACCAACACTCCAATCGAACTATTTTGAAATCAGTGCCGTTCAAGTTCGATTGACCGATGTCAATACAAAACGGGTTTCATTTGACGACTAAGTCGCAACGATATCGTTACAATTTCGATTACGAGAATCCCCAGGTAAGGATGGTATCTTCGATACGATGTCTAGTGGATGAGCAGCACAAAATAACAAAGTAAAGCAACAGACGTGAAAATATGAAACGGAATCAAAACAAGCCTATCAGACATGCAGTGGCGACCTAGTTTAAAAATACCCGTATAATGCATCTACCCACAAGATAATAAAACGCAGAAGTCTAGCTCAACATAACGCGCTGTAACTGTCACACTTACACCAAAACATGGTGTATGATTTCGACCGAATAATCTGGGGCTCTACTCCGAATCCAACAACGATGTTTCGGATCGGAACGTAATAATGAAGGCCATCAAACACAATCCTTACCACCAAATTACCACTGTTTAATTGTACTTAGTGCTTTCATCTGTCGTTTCGTTATAAATCCATAAAAAAAAAAAACAATCTATTAGAAGGTAAGTTACGACCAAACATGCGATCCGACATTCGAAGCTTCGTTCATAAAATGTAGGAGTAGGCCCCCACAGGTGCGAGATCCACAAAGTCATTCAAATGACTACGAATAATCGAGGTCCATCAAAAGCATCTAGAATCGTAAGCAAAACGTATCGCACTGTCAAAATTTGAAATTCGCACCACTTGAAACAACCAATCACATGAGCTAAGAATCTCACTTCCGAATGCTAGTGGATGATCGATTACGATGACGTAAAAAAACTCGCGCTCACAAATTGTGTGCCGTGTATAGAATCGAAATAACGCCATCTAGTGACAACACTAGATGGCGATATTTTATCGTAGTTATTGATCGTAGTTAAGGTTTAAGAGCTTTAAACCTTCGATTTCCTCGAGGTCACATTTGATTTTCTTTTGTGTCTAATTTCTCGGCGTTTGAAGATTTAATAGGTAGAGAAACTGATACTAGGTGGGAACTCTGACTATTCCGGTCGAATGTAATTACCTTGATTCGAGATTGCTGTACGCACACTCACATAAGACTTGGTCTTTAGCTGCTAGCCATGGAGAGAGCTATGCTGTCTTTCCCAGGGTCACCGACATAGCTTGAGTATACAAGTTGAAGTGGCAATGGGCAGAACAGATGGCTCGAAGAACCGATAACTGATGGAGAAGAATGGTATTTGGCTTTGTGTTTGTTCAATAGTGGACGCCTTCCGGTTGATTCTTCTTCTTATCGTATTGTTGATGAATAACCTATAGAGAGATAGAGATGTGTGGAGAAAGAGGACACACTGCGCCGACCCCAAATAAATTGGGAAAAGGGCAGGAAGATGATGATGATTAATGAACAAACTGGTGTCAGAGTTCAAACCGCCGGCAGGCCTTTACACACCATTGAAAAATCTCTCAAGTGTGCTGCTTTCATCACGATGTTGTCCCTCACCGTTTTAGCAACTGATAATTAAGTTATAACACGCACATAACTTACGAAAAGTCAGAGGTTGGGATCGGACTCGAGACCTCTGACTTTTCAGTCGACGGTCATACCACTAGTTCCGGTTAAAACTTTTTGAAACGGTTCTAAGAGTCGTGATAGCTAGTGGTTGTGACCGTTGACTGGCAAGTCAGAGGTATCGGGTTCGAACCCAAGGCGCGCACCTCTGACTTTTCGTAAGTTATGTGCGTTTTATAAATTAATTATCACTTACTCCGTGCCTCGGAAAGCACGTAAAGCCTGCGCCTGATCTCTCTCCGATCGTGTCGGAAGGCCGTCCCATCGGACCATGAGAGTGAGGGAATAGAGAGTGCACCTGTGTTTGCGCACACACTTGTGCACTATAATATCTCCTGCGTAATTGGCTAATCTCCGTTGAGATTGGTCGCTGTGACCGAAATTCGGTCAGGAGGATATTATTAGTTCCGGTTGATGATGATGACACATAAAGGAGTGCATTAATTGTGAGTTCGTTGTATTGAGCTTACTTTCTGTAAATATCTCTTTAGTGATTGTGACCCGCCGGTGTTACCTGACTCTGGAAATACGAACGGGGCGCGGCTTGACGTGAATTTATTGTTTATTAATTTATTGACTGTATTGAACAGTGGTGGATGTAAGTATGACCGTTTGATTTTTAAGTATAATATCGTGGGTTCGATCAGGGGCGTGCACAGACATTTTCGACAGGGTAGGCAGTACAAATAAATCCCACTTAGTTTCACTAATTCATACATATTTGTGCCGTGTGGTTTCCAGCCTATGAACAGAACCACCCGTACTCGTACCACGGGTGTCGTAAGAAGCGACAAAGGGAAAGATCCGAAGGATGGGCAGTAGCATCCTTCTGTGTAACAGTAACCATCTGCTACTGCGATCGCCAACCGGCTTGTACAGCGTGGCGCTTTGTCGCTTCTTACGACACACGCGGGATGAGTAGGGGTGGTTCGATTCTTACGCCGGAAACCAATAATAAAAATCTTATCTTATCCTTATCGTGGCGATTATGGGCGAATGCCTCCAATGAGCGCACAATAGTGGCGCGCATTTGGAGAGGCCTTTGTTCAGCAATGAACTAATACAGGCTGATGATGATGATGATACATATTTGTTTTCAATTGATTTATTTCGATTTTACGCTATATTCATTGATTATATGTCTTCAATCAACTTCAATGTGGCAGATTAGTGCGAAGAGGCGCCTTAAATTATCTGTCAGGTTACAAAATGACAATTTACCAGTAAGCGGTGGAACAAGCCTTAAATAGAATATTACAGACACGTTGCTAGTCAAAATATAAATCCTTATAAATTTCCATAAGTAACAATCGTACCTTAGTGGCATGAAATAAAACAAAAATGTAACTTAACGTGGTTATCAGTCATACCCTTATTGTACTCTATGGCGTGATTAAGCGTGATTTTAGCGCTCCCAAGCCGCGCGTCGAGTGAAGTAGCGCCATTTTATTACAGCGTAACGAGATTTATTTTGTTTTTAAAAAACTGTTTTATTAAAGTGTTGGCCATTTTGTACTTGGTCTATTCTGCGTATTAAGTGTCAAATGTCATGTCTTTTTTTTTTTCAACGAAGTGGACTTATAGACTACTAATTCTGCCAAATGATAAAAATAAAAAGTAAAATTACGCCATGTTTAAAAACCCTCGTCCTTCTATTTCGGTTCCTCAATGTTAAGAATAGTGAGTGAATACCCTTTGCTATAGGCATGTTGTCAGCGCATAGTGTAAAAACATTGTGTTTTTAATTGACATAATATTCTTTTTACTTTTAATCTTATTTTTTTGTAGTATTTTTTGCTTTCTGTTGACATTGCCACATTCCGAATAAACGTTATGCATTTTAAGTATGCGTTCCTTTGAGATTGACTTTTGAAAACTCTACATGTTTATATATTTCAGCTCATGAGTGTACTGTTACAGTATAATTATCATACAGTACGGAAACTGCGTCCAAACGTTCGAAACGGGCTGTGCTGTCACAGTATAATTATCATACAGTATGGAAACTACATACTAACGCTCGAAAAGGCACACTCACACAAACATGCGTAATATTGCGTAAAGACGAGACTCCTAGCGATGACGTCGCGGTACTCACAGTATCAGCGACGCGTCGTTGCACAAGTTTGAATGAGTGTGCCGTTTTCGAGCGTTTGTACGTAGTTTCCGTACTCTATGTTTATTGTACTGTGATACTGTAGACGGCAAGGGAAAACAACTAAGATTCTTTTCTCTTGACCGTGCAAGCGAATCAAATTTCCAATTATTCTCAGCTATTAAAGCTTTCAAAGAAATGTTTAGTGTTTTTCTCCGTATAGACGTAACATTGTTACTGCAACGTCTAGGTGATCAAGTGCTGCCGTTCACAGTGGGAGTGTGCCTGATAGGCGTTGCGCAGGAAAGGTTCTGGAGCTGGTCTCTTAAGAGGACCCGGGACCTTCCATGCGCTGATTGTGATCACCGGGGTGGTTTTAGTGAGGTAAGAATCCCACACTACCTACCCTGTCTCTTCCCTGGAGGCAGGGTGCCTTTTGAAAGTTTCCCCCCGTAAAAAAAAGGTCTGTGAGACCGCGACAAATTCCAAGTCTAGTATAAACAGCCAGTATAGCGGTCTCGATGGCAGGACCCTAGGACCCCAATACACTTTAGTGGAGCGGCTAGACTGTAAGAGTACAGTTAAGTCGACAAGTGATAGTTACAAAAGTCTTTTTACAAAATACATTTTTTTTTTACAATAAATTTCTTAAGTATTTGAAACCAGCTTCTTCGCGTGGTAGGTACAGCCCCCGCCAAACTTCATGACCGCCTTGAACTTCGCTACAATGGCTGCGCAGTAGTCAATGTCATACAAAAAGCGCAACGCTTTTTTTTAAAAATCGGTTCTTCCTTTTTATCGTATGATTGATGAACAACCTGGTGTCAGAGTAGAAGCCACTCTTAGGCCTCCGACCTATCTTTACATACCTACCGTTGAAAAATCTCTCAGGTGTGCTGTTTTCTCACGATGTTTTCCTTCACCGTTTTAGCAAGTGATAATTAATTTCTAAAACGCACATGAATCCGAAAGGACAGAGATCCAACGGTCATAGGTACTACTATCAATGCTAAATCGATTCAAGCAATCTTTATCAAACTTTTGAGACCTTATCCGTTGCTTGTAACTACTTGAAAGTTCCTGATAAAGCGTCGATTAAATAGTATTCCATCTACAATATTAACAGATATAAATTCGGTTAATAACCGGTAGTTTATTCATGATAATAATATTATTATTAATAACGCCATTATTACGCAACTTCCTACTCTAGTCTGTTATAAAGTATGTTTGAAGCTTGTATATTATGTGTTATCCTGTTGTTCGAGGGAAGGAAGCAATAACTTTGAATGTAAACTGCTTGTTTATTTAACTGACAGATACAAATTTATAGCTGGCGAAATAGAAACGTTAGTGTACTGAGTTGTAATCAATTATTTTATGGTGTGACGTCGCGCTTGCTATAACTAAAGGATTATGGAGTCTCCTCTCGCTATCTGCTATCTCACTCGTACATTGAAGATATAAAAATCAATGTCAAAGTTATAAAAAATCGAACTAAACTATTTGAAAAAGAGCAACATTACAAAGTTTAAGCAAAAATTTCAGCTTAATCGAAACATGTTTTTAAATTTAAAAAATAGCGTATTTAATGCCATTTTTATGTATGAAAACATGTTTCGATCAAGTTGAATTTTTAATTAAGTTAATCCAGGAAATAGTTTATCTGTGTGCCAAGATTCATCAAATTCGGTCAACGGTTTACGCGTGATTGAGTTACAAAATATCTTCATATTTTCATAATTCAAATATTATAATAGGATATACCAAATTAAAATCAATTCCATATTCAGGAAAAGTACGGTAATAGAATACAAACTGCAAGTAAAATGGTTTGTGAGCGACTGTATCGTCTAAAAAGGTTTGTGGACCACTCGAGTACATTGAAAAACGACACCGATCAACCGTGAGCGAAGACGGGGACAAACTACCTCCATTTGAAGGAAAAAAACATAAAATAAGAAAAACAGCACCTTTCGAACCTTTTTTACATAAGATAACATTGCGTTTGTGTTCTCCGGAGAGGTTAGGTTAGAGGTGTTTATCGCCAATGTTTTGCTAAATATGTTTTGAGTTTTATGTAATTAATAAAAAGCTCAGAGTTGCGTAACGGGCCATGGAGAGAGCTATGCTCGGAGTTTCCTTGCGAGTTAGAATCCGAAACGAGGAAATCCGTCGACAAACCAAGGTCACCGACATAGCTCTCAGAGTATGCAAATTGAAGTGGCAATGGGCAGGCCCCATCGCTCGAAGAGCCGATGACCGATGGGGAAGGAAGGTTCTCGAGTGGCGACTACGAACCGGAAGACGCAGCGTTGGTAGGCCTCCCACCAGGTGGACCGACGACATTATCAAGGTCGCGGGTAACCAGTGGATGCAAACGGCAAGTTGTCGCTCATTGTGGCGTTCTATGGGGGAGGCCTTTGTTCAGCAATGGACGTCTTCCGGCTGATGATGATGATGTAATTAGGGTCATACCTGCTACCTTCCAGCCTACAGATACAGATTCTGTGCCGCTAATTGATTCATAAAAGCTTTTATTTAATTTGCAATGTATGTAACTATGTTTGTTCGGGTGGAAATTTGGCAAGCAGAAAGAACCACTTACTCTTATCCTGCGGCTGCGCAGTTGAATTTTTGCACGTAAGTTCAGTTCCGATGACAAAGCATTTTTATGGTAAGTATGACCTAAATCGACATCCAAGATTAGCTCAAGATCAAAAAACTCTTGAACGGTACCTAGATAAAAATTAATTACAGATACAAAATGACCAAGCAAAGTAAACACCGGCAATGATTTGGACTAAATATTCCTTCATATAAAAATACCGACTACCTTACTAGTGTTGGAGGAATATCATAATACCGCCATTTACCTTTCCCAACAAAATAGACAGCGCCATCTATTATCCAAATTTAGAACTATTTCTAACAGATAACTACAAAACTAAATAGCAGTCAGTCAATTTCAAACCCTGCAGGGGGCTTAGCCAAGTTGACTATCTACAATCACTAACGCTATAGAAATCGAAAGAAATGTATAGGATGACATTACCTTTATCGTTATGTCACGTGACATATCGATCGAAGGTAATGTAGATCGATTGTAGATAGTCAACTTGGCTAACCTCCCAGGCGACAGCTTATCTAACTCGAACACCAAATACAGAAAGCGCATAATTCCTTTAATTACTAAAACGTACAAATGAACTGAACTCAGTCATGAAAGTTCATTGACAAATCCGCAACACGGTCACAGAATAACCGAACAGAATGAAAGCTTCATACTAAACGTTTTGCGTAGGTACACTACTACACGCGCATCTATGTGTGCGTGACCTGTCACTGACAAGGCGCGCGGGGAGTGCACCGGCGCCCGCTCGGGTAGAAACCGGTTTGAGCCGGCGGGGTAAGCGTACGTATGTCAGGTTTGCCAGCGCGCAGCGGATAAGACGACAAACGATTTAATATAAAAGTACATATTTTTTTTTCAAAATGCCAACCTCATGTACTGTGTGTTTAAATAATGGCAGAAAAAACAAGGGGACTTCTTTTTTTGTATACCCAAAGGATTTTGCAAAGTAACTATCATAATTATCCATACACAGTCATGATGTTTATTACAGAAGTATTTAGTTACGAACTTATAAGCTACTATTATCCAAAATAACTAAGATGCCGATAAGAAGAAGACGAAGATTATTTGCTATGTATACCTACATATTGCAGTATTATTTGTTTCGTATTTCTGTTTTAGTAGCCTATGTTTTAGAAGGTTTGTAGGCAAGTAGGTACCAAAGTGTATTTGTTGGCTGTTTTAGTAAGATTCCATTTGACCTTTTCTATTAGATAGGTAGGTAAGTAGATACTTAATTTACGTATGAAATATTCATACAAGTATATTGCTTAACAATTTGAATAAAAAAATTGATTTTAATACATTTTTTCGTTTCTAACAATTAAATGTAGGTAGGTAGGTACACCGGATTTTTATTTTCAATAGCCGAGTGACAGCCCTATGAAAATAGGTAAGAATTTTGAACTCATGAATGAAGCTTTCCTTCTGTTCGGTTATTCTGTGACACGGTTGCATTGACGGTCCATTGAAACCCGCACAAAGCCGGTTCAATTCCGGATGTGCGCCGCGTCCGGTCAATTATGTGTGTTACGTCACTGAAGCGGTTCGTGACGATCGGGATACGGGTACGTGCGGTAAATTTGCATTTGTAGCTTAGAGTAGAGATGTTACGACTGTCAAATTTTTCACATTCGCGAACGCGAACGCGAATGACTACGATGCGAATGTACGAATGCGAACGTTAAGAACTTAAGTCATTATCATTAAGTATTAAAAAACCCTTAAGAATAAACAATAATCAATAATTTTTATTACTTAAAAAAGAAAATCATACAAAATGTATTGACAGACAGACATTTAGGACAGCACTGATAGCCTAGTGGTATGACCGTCGACTCAGAGGTCTCGAGTTCGATCCCAAGGCGTGCGCACCTCTGACTTTTCGTAAGTTATGTGCGTATTGTAAATGAATTATCAGTTGCTAAAACGGTGAAGGAAAACATCGTGATGAAGCCAGCACACCTGAGAGATTTTTCAATGGTGTGTAAAGCCATGTCAGAGGCTTACGGGCGGTTTAAACTCTGACACCAGGTTGTTCATCAACCATACGATAAGAAGAAGAAGGACTCAAAGTTCAATGAAGGCATTATATATTTAAAAACAACAGTTTTGCTGCCTTTTTGACCATAAGGCGATTTCTTAGAGGCTCGTATATAAGGCTGCACTCACGACCTGCACACATTCGAATTCGCATAACATTCGCATTTATGGTTGCGAATACGAATGTTAAAAACGATGCGAATCATTCGCTTAAGCGAATGCGAATACGAATATTCGTAACATCCCTGGTTTAGAGGTTTATTGGTTGAGTGTTGGAACCCGGCTTATTCGATTCTCACTGGGTAAAATGGTGTTAAGCTGTGATAGCAAGCTGGAATACTGAATAAATCCAAAGCCAGAGATAATCTTAACTTTGCCGGCGACCATTGAGCGGTTTTAGAACTTATTTCTACATGCTTTATGCTGCATGATCGTTCATTCAATTCAGTGCATGAATGCATGCAATGCAAGAAATTAAAAATTTAAGAAATCTGCGATACAGAAAAACTTCAATTTTTTTTGGCTAAGGACACTTGATCAAGTTACTTTTTAAATGAAAAAATATTAACCCAAAATGGGTTCAAATATTCTTTTTCCCAGCAGGAGTCGGAACTTTAACTTGATTATAATTCGAGCATGCGAAAGATTCGGCGTCGGAAGTTAAAGGTCGCTGGTTCGAACCTAGACCAGTAAGTACCAGAATTAGTATAATATTATCACTTGCTAAAAAGTCCAAGGGAAACCAGAACATCTGAGATATGATGTCGATAGTATGTAAATCCAGATACTTATAGATATAAACTCTGACACCTGCTCATCAACAATATGATAAAATAAAGACTTTTAAAGAAATTTGATTCGACATAACTTGATTGTATAAATATTGAAAGATATTGAAAGGGAGCGCAGGGCACTGTCTGTCCGATGCAACATGTTGGCCCGCAGGTTTTCACGGTGCACGGGGACTGTCAAAGTAGCGCTTTTTAAAGCGTACTGTCAGTCCTTCTACACCTGCAGCCTGTGGGTTAACTATACGCAGCGGACATACAGTGATCTGCGCGTTCAATATAATAACGCGTTCCGGGTGCTGATGGGGCTGCCGCGCCACTGCAGCGCCTCGGCGATGTTCGCAGCGGCGCATACAGATGGCTTTGCGGCCATAATGCGTAAAAGGTGCGCTTCTATGTTGCGCCGCACGCGTGACAGCCCCAATACCATACTGAGTGCGCTGGCGGACCGGTGGGACTCGCCGATGCTGGCTCGATGGATCCGGCTGCACGCACTCATATAATGATTCGTCGCCTGCATCGGGTAGTACACCCGAACCTGCCACTCACTCATATTAATTAATTTTAAATATTATTATTATATAAAAATTAAAAAAAATTAGCTGTCAAAATCAGAGTGTATAGCCCTCCTTTTTTGTAGTCGGTTAAAAACAATCACGCATATTTCTTTCGAAAACAGGTCATCTCAAGTATCATAAAAGATGATACAATTTCCGCCATCTTAAATTTCTAAAAGCATTCGAAACAATTGCTTCCAAAAATAACGGCCAAGTCCGGTGTGAGATGTCAATTCTGACAGCTGTCAGATTTCAAATTTGACACGTCATGTGAGCGTCGGATGTGGAGCCCGTTAATTTTAGATGGATAGTTTTTACTTTGATACTTTTTAATTATTTTTAGACGATGATTAATGAGTAACTAATATCTTCATACTTCTTAAACTTATAATGATGTTTCTTCCTTGTGGGGATCGAATTTGCGACGCTTAGCGAAACAGACAGGGGATGCAGGTGACGTATCAGGAAGTCAAAAGACAAGCGGAGGATAGAGAGGTGGCGATGGCTCCATAAGAAGAAGAAGCGAGACAGACCAACTGTCTAGCCATCCCGCCAAATCTCTGTTTAATTAAAAATCGAAACCATACATTATCAGCAGATTACAGTTGGTCATCATCTGAGCCTTTTCCCAACTATGTTGGGGTCGGCTTCCAGTCTTACCGGATGCAGCTGAATACCAGTGTTTTACATGGAGCGACTGCCTATCAGACCTCCACAACCCAGATACTGGGTTACACGATACCCCTTGGTAAGACTGGTTGTCAGACTTCCGAGCTTCTAACTACCCGTAACAACTTTACTGTCAAAGATCTACAATTGACAGCTGGGGCCAACAGCTTAACGTGCTATCCGAGGCAAGAAGGGTTAACTTACGAAAAGTCTAGAGATGCACGCCATGGGTTCGAACCCGAGACCTCTGACTTGCCAGTCAAACGGTCATACCATTAGGCTATCTTCACGACTCATAACAGACACTCTTATATATTATAATGATAAAAACATGAATTTCCATAGTACTATTTATATCCCGGCACCGCCCGTATGTAACAGCGCTAATAACTGTGAAATTGATATTCTTTGATGTAACTCTGTGCTTTAATATTTACGCAGCGTAAATTGATTTTCATGCTGCGAGATTGGGGGATAAGGGAATAGTTTTGGATTGTTTTAGCTTCGTCGCAAGTAGTGATAGCCTAGTGGTAAAGGTTGCAGGTTCGAAACTTAGGCCCGCACCTCTGACTTTTCGAATTCATATAAGATTAGAAATTAATTATCACTTGCTAAAACGCTGAGGGGAAAATATCGTGAGGAAACCAGCACATTTGTTAGATTTTTCAATGGTGTGTAAAGCCATGTCAGAGGCATACGGGTATATTTTAATAAGTACCTACTAGATTTTCTAACCATACAATAAAAAAGAAGAAGATTTGTATCGTGTGATTTTGTAACGCTAATTTAAGTAATGACTTAGGTTGCGATAACATAGCTTAAGCAAAAAGTAGATTAACTGTTATATAAAAGTCAACTGTTACTTTAAACTTGAGGGTAATTTCACACATTTTCGCATTTGTAATTTAAGTATGAAGTAGGATTATGTTTAGACGTGAGTGCAACTGTGCATTAGGTTCAAATCCGAAATCCCTGTCAGCCAATGACCCCGCAAAGTAAAAGGATAAATTCCGTTTCACAAAGATACACAGGAAACCCATAGATCGATGCAAAAGTAAATTATTCAAGTTTATATCTCCGATCAAACATTAAAGTTGGTACAAGTTATAACAAGCCTTCTTCGACGGCGCGCTTCCAAAGCTTTGAACTGATAGCAAGGAAAATATTGTATCGGAATTGAAGAAGTTGTATTTCTATTATAACCCAATCAATTTATGAGAAACTAATAGTCCTTTTAATATAGCTTGATCTCTGTGACAGATGTCAAATACGTACAAATAATGTCAAAATACGTTAGAAATGTTCGTATTTGATACGTGTCACAGAGATCAAGCTATATTTTAAGGACATTAAACTGCAGTGCAGTTTTAATTTTTCCGAAAAAAGTACCTTATCTCTTTCTATCACCTATCCCTATTTCAATCTCCGGCCCAAAAGCTATCTCTATTCGGATGTATATGTCTAGTGGATTCGTTGTTTCGTTCCTTCAATAAAGACCTAACCCTAACCTAACCTAACAAACATATTTTCACAATTCTTTTCTTTATCATATGGTTGAGGATCAACCTGGTTTCGGAGTGTAAGCCATAGGCATCTGATTTTGCATAACACACTCTAAATCACTCGAGTTCTTCATGGTGTTTTCTCGCCGTATTAGCAAGTGATCATTAATTTGTAAGGCACAGGTGCGATCCTGGGTTTTAAACCTACGTACGACCTTTGACTGGGGAGTCCAACGGTTAAATTATACCACTAGGCTATTACTGCGTATTGACGCATTTTTAATATATTTAGGATTGTTTGATCTGATGGCTAACGGCTACTTTCTCAATCTACACACTTCTAGAGACCCAGAGCGCTCCCCCCTCCATCCCACATAGAGTAGTGCCAAAATGGTTTTACACCTTCCTCTCGTGAGGAGCTTCCTCTCGTTACACACACCCACCAAGTATTCCACGAAGTGATTAACAAAATCTATAGTGTACTCATTATGTGCTGCTTACATAGGATGTAGTCACGCCTATATAATTTATTGGCGACTCGTAATTAAAATTATCGCGAGGCGCGGAGCCTTGAGTATTTAAAATTAAACACCCTGTAAGTACTCGGAGACACACAGAGGCGAAAGTTAGGAAGCTGGAAATTTATTTATTATTTATCTACTTAGAACAGCAGTTTACCATTGACACTAAATAGCAAGATAAATAATATTTGTTTATTTATTCATTAAACAATAGATTGTTCAGTAATTATACATAGTCCCACAAAACCGTGTAATCGCTATTAAATATGCTATTATTAAACTAGCAATCGGTTGCGACTTCCGGAAAGAAGTTTAAGAGGGGTATTATAAGTTTGACGTGTGTATGTCTGTGGCATCGTAGCTCCCAAACGGATGAACCGATTTTGATTTAGTTTAAATAATTTGAAAGGTAACTCAATCAATAGTGTTGTTTGCTAAAAATACCATTTGTACGAGTAGTATTCCTAGAATTATCAGACACTCAAATAACCATCATTTATCTCCATGTCAAAAATCTCTAAATTGCCGTTCCTCAAAATAGTTTCACAGTCTTCAAAGGCCGTACAGTCGCGAGCAAAAAAAAGGCTCGCAATTCAAACCATCTGTAGATTCCACAATAAAAGTCCACCGGGAGTTCCTCTCACACTCACACGCATGCCGCGATGCGAAAACTTCGCCGTTTTATTAGTCCACCCCTTACATACTTCGCGAGCTTCTTTGATTTATAAGGTAAACACATTTCATATTAAAACTCTGAGAATTTGTCTGACATTTAAGGTTAGATAAATGTGTCTTTCGACTTTTGTTTGATGAAAATTAAGATACTGAAGATAGGAATAACTGCTGGGATATGATGTCTAGAGATGTTGTTACATGCACATAAACTCACGCCTGTATTTCCCAGAGGGGGTAGGCAGAGGTGTGCTGTACACCCACGTTTCGGCGGCTATGTTAATAAGTCCCGTGTAATAGGGGGCGAGCCTATTGCAGGCTATCAGGCATAATTCCAGACTCCGTGCTGCTACTGAGAATTTCCTAATGGAAAAACCCAATAACACTGCCCGACTCGGATCGAACCCAGGACCTCGTGCTTAGCAGTCGCGCTTCCTACCACTAGACCAACGAGGCAGTCAGTAGAGAATAACAGTTGATGATAAAATTGATTAAATTATGTAATAATTATGTCATGCTTTGTCTGTTGCTCTGTGCTTGATCTTTGATTTTTGTCAAAATTACACCTACATGTATAAATTTTTACAGTGCATGTGGTGCTTACCTATAAGAGATTGTAACACTAGACTTATTTTTTAAGAAAGATCTATTGTAAAAAAAAAAAAAAAAAATTCTCCTGACCGAATTTCGGTCACAGCGGCCAATCTCAACGGAGACTAGCCAATTACGCAGGAGATATTATAGTGCACAAGTGTGTGCGCAAACACAGGTGCACTCTCTATTCCCTCACTCTCATTGTCCGATGGGACGGCCTTCCGACACGATCGGAGAGAGATCAGGCGCAGGACCAACAGCTTTACGTGCTTTCCGAGGCACGGAGTAAGTGATAATTAATTTATAAAACGCACATAACTTACGAAATGTCAGAGGTGCGCGCCTTGGGTTCGAACCCGAGGCCGATCTATTGTAATTGTATAAGTGTTAACAATTGTTGGTGAGCCAATAAATAAATGATATTAAAAGCCGTTCGTATCCACTAAGCAACAATTGTAGCGCAACACGTGACGCTCAACACGTTGCACGTTGCGTGCGACGTTTGCCGAGGGATGTATTGTATGCGGGTTGCATATTGTGTGTTATTGAATACGAATATGAACATGCCTTCAGAGACCTATGGCGGCGGATCGTGGGACTCCGACTCCATACTTCTACGTACTTACGTAACTATACGTCATTGAAAGATGGTGGTTGATTAGAGTTCATTATGTTTAACTTACCTGTAACAGAAAAATAATATCATTAGTATTAATTAAGTTACCACTGAGAAATTAACCACACTTAATATTAAGCAACAATTCAATAAGTAACAATTTATTTTTTTGTATTAATGTTTCTATTTTATAGTAGCTATTTTATAGCATAAGATATTTTGTTTATGAGTGTACATGATATCCGAAATAATAGCAATGAGAATCTTATTATCTACTAACAACCATTAATAATTCATAAGTTTGTTAGTGCCTCAATTGCTAAACCGATTTTAATGAATTTTCAGTCCTAATATAACATGTCATATTTCAATATTTGAACATGGGGATTTTTTGTTCAGCTTAACCTAGTGTAATATTATTTTTGTGAAACTTTTACACTATAACACATAATATTGTATAATTATATTGTGTTTTATATTCCATGGGCCTATTGCCCTATACAAATAAATAAATAAAATAAAGTAAAGAAAATTATAATAATTTTATTTATAATATTTTTTTTTGATAATAATTTATTATCATCAACTAAAAGTTGTATTTAAGCTACTTTTCGTCATAATAATAACCAAAAGCACTTCATTTTCCCAAGACTTTTCCAAGATTTTCCTCATATTCCATAACCCCAATTTGATGGCAATCGTCGATAACGGTTGTAAATAGTGGTATAACTGTGATTTATTGGTTACAAGCTATTAAATACACTCATTAGCAATAAACACGTAAGTGTAAAATATAGGATCGTTGATAAACATTATTACACGTTTAAATTCCGTTCAAGTAACACGTTTCATAAATAACTAGCTGTTGCACGGGGTTTCACTCGCGTGGGATTACAGATTAAAAACTTGAAATCATTTTTATCTTTGTTGTAATTGAACAGCTAAGCGAGTTCTACATTAAACCACCTAAATAAAAAAAAATGAATAACATAACATAGATTTCCCAAAAAATATTCTGTGCGTGCGTGAATTTCAAACCATACGAAAAGTTAAACAGAGAGGCTTAAAAAAGAAAGAAAGAAAAACAATTTAATCACCTTTGGGCTTAAAAAAGAAAGAAAGAAAAACAATTTATTCACTTTTGGGCTTAAAAAAGAAAGAAAGAAAAACCATTTATTCACCTTTGGGTAGAATATCGTAAAACCCAAAAAAAATATCATAAAAGGCAAATCGAAAAAGTAGTAGTTCTGTTGCCAACACTCAAACAAAAGAAAAACATGGAGGACGGACGACTAAACACACACAACATGACAACAATGAGTTTTATTGTATTGCGCCCGCGCTGCGCTGCTTAACATCTGCCCAAAAGCGAAAAGGAAGCCACTCAGCTTATATGGTGGTAACAAATTTATCACAACGCTGGTTTTCAGTAGCCTCCTTTTTTTTGTCGTGTGGAAATAAGTACTCTTTATGAGTACCCCATCACAGGGCTGGCGATAGGGATGTCCGACTCGCACGGACTAAAAACCACACGGTGTTCCTCCACAAACCTCTGGGCGGTCATACGGTTTTTGCTTTCGCATTCACCGTACCCCGCCAGGT
Source organism: Protodeltote pygarga (assembly GCA_936450705.2). Lineage (NCBI taxonomy): Eukaryota > Metazoa > Arthropoda > Insecta > Lepidoptera > Noctuidae > Protodeltote > Protodeltote pygarga. The sequence goes on from OW388274.2 coordinate 1,593,697, forward strand.
TTCGACTAGCGACCGCCGAATTCTTCATGAGAGGCGCGCGCAGAACACCGCGCGCCACTTACTCAGGACTGTTGCTGATCGGGCGACGGACTGCCCCTAAGCTCGACGCCCACAGACTGGCAACTCATGGAGGCCGGAGGTCATAACCGTAACGTGTGATGTAATATTATCATTATTGCGAAATTAGGTCCTTTGTTACATCATAAGAAAATTACAAAAGAAATGAAGTGTGAAGGTGGTTTTATGCCGAGCGAGACGTGGCAGAGCAGAGCAGAAAGTGAAATCACGCTGACCCTTTCACACCTTGGAGCAGACCCGCGCAGACACGCGATGGCCAGAGCGAGATTTGTATAACCGTTTTACAAAGTAAATACATAGGTACTCTATTCTTAGAGTAATAAAGTTCAATATTGTACTAACAAATATTTCAATTCCCGCCACGCACATCCACGCGCATCGAGACCTTTTACACCAAAGATGAGCAGGGAGTGGATTGAAATTTTGCCATATAAATTTCCCTCTCTGCTCTGCTCTGCTCTGCCACGCTCGGCCGGTATAAAACCACCTTGATGGTGTACAATATAAGTGATGTATTTGTGAAGTATTTAAAGTATATTGTGTGATTTATAGTATATTTTTAAGCATATTATATACATTTTTGTCTGACACGATGTACTTATGTGACCGAGCTCAGTAACGCCCGCCGCCGCCATTAGCGCTAGCTATTACATAAGCGCGGTGTTGTAATAATGGCGATATACTTATACGTATCTATATATATAAAAATGAAACCCGTTTTTCATTGTCACGACATAGCATGAAAACGGCTTGACCGATTTGGCTGATTTTGGTCTTGAATTATTTGTGGAGATCCAGGGAAGGTTTAAAGGTGAGAAAAAGGGGTAGAGTAGGGTAGGGTAGGGGTAGAGTAGGGTAGGGTAGGGGTAGAGTAGGGTAGGGTAGTGGTATAGTAGGGTAGGGTAGCGGTATAGTAGGGTAGGGGTAGTGTAGGGTAGGGTAGGGGTAGGGTAGGGTAGGGTAGGGTAGGGTAGGGGTAGTGTAGGGTAAGGTAGGGGTAGGGTAGGGTAGGGTAGGGGTAGTGTAGGGTAGGGTAGGGGTAGTGTATAGTAGGTTAGGGGTAGGGTAGTGGGTAAAGTAGGGTAGGGGTAGAGTAGGTTAGGGGTAGAGTAGGGTAGGGGTAGAGTAGGTTAGGGGTAGAATAGGGTAGTGGGTAGTGTAGGGTAGTGGGTAGAGTAGGGTAGGGGTAGAATAGGCCTTGAAGTAGGATAATCACGCGTACGAAGTCGCACGGGGCAGCTAGTAAGTAATAATAATTAATTACTGATTCATATTTAATCCCTATGCATCTACATTACAATTAAGTTAGGAATTGAAATATGATAGGATTAAGGATTTTTCGATTAATTAGATATTGCAGAGCAATTTAGATCAAAAACATTTTTGTTCCAGGGACGTTCACAGTACAACCAGGTACTTCTTCTTCCCAAGCACCACGCCCACGGGATTTAGCACAATTTGGATGAAGCAAATGCATCTTGACGCACAGCTGGAGATTCTGAACCCATGCTTGTCGACCATACACATTGAGGTGAATTACTTATATTAGAATTACATTAGAATTATATTAGAATTACACTATTTATAACTGAAGAACGGCTGAGCCGATTTGGCTGAAAATTGGTGGTGAGGTAGATTAGAACCAAGAGAAGGGCATAGGATACTTTTTATAAGCTGGACCGATTTTCATGGTTTTTGATTTGTAGAGGTAGCGTAGGGTAAGGTAGGAGTAGGGTAGTGTAGGATAGAGGTAGAGTCGGGTAGGGTAAGATAGGGTAGGGTAGAATAACCGTTGAAGAAAGATAATCACGCGTACGAAGTCGCGCCGGGAAGCTAGTATTAAATATTTTGATTGGCAGGAAGCAATTAGTTAATTTATTGAATAGAGTGTGATATAATTATATATAATTTTCAGTTTATTTATGAGATTTTTTCTCGATTTCAGATTGCGTATTGGAGGTGGAAGATCATTCCAGCAGTGCGTCGCAGCATATTTGGAGCATCCCCTGAATGCGGTGGTCCTGTGCTTAGGTATAGTTAATAGATTCACTTCATTCTTATCGTATGGTTGATGAAAAACCTGGTGTCAGAGTTTAAACCACCCGTAGCCCTCTGACATGGCTTTACACACCATTGAAAAATCTCTCAGGTGTGCTGGTTTCATCACGATGTTTTCCCTCACCGTTTTAGCAACTGATAATTAATTTATAATACGCGCATAACTTACGAACTCGAGACATATCTGGTTTCATCGCGATATTTTCACTCACCGTTTTAGCAACTGATAATTAATATAACTTACAAAAAGTCAAAAGGCGCGCGCCTTGGGATCGAACTCGAGACCACTGACTTATCAGTCGACGGTCATACCACTAGGCTATCAGTGCTTACAAGTGTAAGGATAAATGAAGCTATAACAATTATTAATTTCAACAATTACCCACCTCATCATTATACAATATAGGCAGGCAGGTGGCTGGAACCACCCCTCGCCTACAGGCAAGTGATAACCTACGTTGTTAGGAATTTATACTGGCGACTGTATGGGGCCACACAAACAGCGTGGTTTTACAAGCTGAATATTTTTTATATTTTATAATTATCACTACATCTAAAACTAAAAACGAAACTAAACTAAATCTTTAAAACTACGCAACGGATTTTGCTGCGGTTTTTTATAGATAGAGTGATTCAAGAGGAAGGTTTATAATGTATAATACATGCATATTAGCGTAACCGTGCGAAGCCGGGGCGGGTCGCTAGTTAAATAAGAAAATTTGTAAAAACAACTGATACAATACAATAAGTAGATGGGATTCGAACCCACAATCTTTGACGTACCGTGTCGACGCTCTGACCGCTAAGCCATGCTTTTTTTATGAAATGAAATTTTAAACTTTAAGCCGAAATTGCGCCGAAACTTCAGGCCTTCACTCACCTTTTCTTCGTGATATCCTACCAGCATCAGTCGAAATTTCAAATCTCTTTCTAGACTTAGGGCGAATATATATTTATTTAATATTACACCCGCAGCTTTGCTCGCGTTAAGTTAGAATTTAAATTTCAATCATGATTCGAACGACACGCCATCTATTATCATAAGAACGTTATTGTTGATTTTATTATTTTTTTTACACGGATTTAGTTTTTTATTTGACTTTGAACAACATAACACACTCGAATCAACAGTCTATATTTGTCGAGACTACGATTAAACCGTCTGTTTGTCAGTAAACAATTAAAGAATGTAGCTACAATGTAATTTGTACAGTCTTGGTTATTTGCAGCTCCGTCAACTAATTGCTTTCTTACTATTTGCTTGATAATGGTTTGGGTTTGGAGTGGGGGATGAGATGATGGCGGGGACACTATATCAATATACTTCCTATAGTTTGGCTTAAAGTTCTAAATATTGTATTAAAAAAGTACCTATGGGAAGAAACGAGTGTACCCAACACAAGTATATTATATTACTTCCGGGGCCGCCTCAGTTTTTGTAAAAAATGTGCAATGAAACCATTTTTATTTTATTTATTTTATAATATAAACTGACTCAGCGTAGTGAAGTACTCATTAAGCAATGAGGCAAGCAGTAGATAAAGCAGTAACAACATACATACAGAAAAAGATTGAGCATTAATCACTACGCTAGCTCATGGCGTGCCGCGATTTCAGACTATTAAAGTCTAGGTTTCCTCACGATGTTTTTCTTCACCGTTAGTCAGTGGTGTTTAATAACTAAGAAAGTACATATGAAAGTCACATTGGTACATGCCGGTTTCGAACCCACAGCCTTGCTTACGATGCAGATCTGTAACCGATGAGCTACCACACATCTTCTTAAGGTGAGAAAACTTTACGACAGTGACTGACAGAGTAATGACCACATACTTATTTGTTTTAATGATTCAAATGACTAATTTATAGCAAAAACATGCATTATTAAAACAAAAATGTTGACATTTACAAAAAAGAAGAATGAATAATACATAATTCATAAATTTAAATAAGTTATGACCATAACAAAGGTTATTAGACCTATTATATACAATTTGGGAAACTAAAACTGGTTAATAAAATTCTTCTAATAATGTCAAATACTTTGGTTAAAAACTATTTTATCGTGGTACTTTTAATTGGAATTCCGAAATGTTACATATTTACGCAAATAATGACTGGTCAGGTATTCCAATGTAGGTATATTAATTATAAAAATCCTATTGTCAACGTGGAATTCTGAATAAATTATAGATGAATACAATATTTATTTAAGACTAGCAGACCCTCTCGTGGCTTCGCCTCATGGTTTTAATTTAACACGATCGCAGCGCCACCTACTGGGTCTAATTGTGAATATAAACTACACAGGAACCACTTTAAACACACAAAAAAAAATCATCAATATCGATCCAGCCGCTTTGAAGTTATGTGAGGACAAACGTTTTGTGGCATCAGTTTTAGCCTTCGACGCGAGAGACGATTGTTATAAGTTTGACATTTTTGTGTGTCTATCTATAGCATTGTAGTGAGATTTCGTAGCGTTATGTTTTCCTGTATTTTAAGAACTATTAGTAAAAAAAATATTTTATTAATTTCACGCAGAATAAGTAAAAATTGTAGACAATGTAATATAGCATGCTAGGGAACGTAATGTAATTAATATCTAATAATGTGTAAATGAATAATCTGTGGTGCGACAATGAAGTTGACATTTATTGGACACTTTCTATCAGCAGAAATCAGAATTGAAGTGGTACAGGTAGCCCATATTTAAGTTAATACGAACTTAAATAATATAAGTAAACTTTTTTTACGTAAAACGGTTTTGTCATCAAAACTTAAGGTATGTACCAAATATCAAATCAATCTGTCAACAAGAAGTTGGTAAAATTTCAATTATGTACTAAATTTGAACCTACAATATTCGTATTCGTGTATCATTAAAAAATCGAGTCCCAAAGATACTTATGAACTTGGCGATTGCAATATATTTTTGTTCTTATTATACGTAGCCTCTTGTCCCTTGCACCGTGTCCTGGTAAGAAGTCTCCTGGCCACAGCGATCCTCCGTTAACAGGGCAGGTTTAATTAAACACATTTCTTTCTTGTCACTGTGGCAGCCATATTTTTCTTGTAACACAATTTGCACTTTAAATAAACAAATTAGGTCGCCGGATTAATGTTTTAGAAGGGTTTAGTAGTAATAAAGGAGAAGCTGGTTAATGACTTAATACGTCTTGGAGTTTGCAAGCGTAATTAGTAAGTTTTAGATTAGATTTTAGCAAGCTAATATCCTAATCCTAGCTATCCTAATCTTAACTAATATTATAAATGCAGAAATAAGTTTGTTTGTTTGTAACCTGCGCAGGGACAACGGCTTTACATGCTTTCCGAGGCACGGAGTAAGTGATAATTAATTTATAATACGCACATAACTAAGAAAATTCAGAGGTGGCGCGCGCGCCTTGTTTTCGAACCTAAAACTTCTAACTTGCCTGTCAACGATTATACCACTACGCTATCACGACTAATTAACAATACAAATATAATAGCCCAAGCCTGTTGCTATCATTCCAATTCCAGGCTACTAAACTAGTAATTAAAATCAATTTTGCGTCATCGCACATTGCTAATTTCAAAGAACACTAATATCATTTAGGGGTAATTAATATCGGTCGGAATTAACTCGGCTTTAGTACGAAATTTACGGCGATCGTGAAACATGTGAATTTGTATGCTAATGTGCATTATTATTCTATTGGGTGTCATTATTAATAATAGGCTGCAGTTTATTATCAATGACATGTTTGTGCGGGATAGAATTTTGTTCATTATTTTGATATTTAGTACTTTATAATTTGATTAAACATGTGAGAATAATACATTAATTAATGAAGTATGTCGTGACGGTTAGTGATATTTCATTATTGCCTCTTTTTTCTTTATACCCAAAACTTGTTATGAAATTTTCATAAGAAAATTTGTAATTATGGCGATCTTAACAAATAATAAAAATTCCAGTTAAAATTTCCCCTCGAATTCAATCTTAATTAAAGAGGGCCCTTCAAGTTTTTGGTTAATATTTCAAACATAACATTTACAAACAACAAACAATTTTTTTTTCTGTATCCTAAAATGGCTATACTAAATAATAAAACCTGTTCAAGTGTAAGTTGGGATAGGCTGGGACTCACTTGACCGATTTAAAAGCATTTAAATTAATAAAATAAACTTCAGAAATAACGACTCACGCGCTAAAATTACTAATTCTAAAATTCTGAAAAATAAAAATGTTTAGAAAGATTTATTTTATGTAATTTAAAAAAAAATGCTGCGTCAAAGGGGCTACCATTTAAAACAAATAAAAAAGAAAATTTAAAAAATGAGAAAGACAAACGCAGAAAAATTATAATTGCATAAAATTTTTACGACCAATCGTAAAATATAGCATACTATTTTTTAACAACATCCGTTAATAATACTATCTTTTGCAACGATAGGTATACTTAAAAATGTCCACCATTTTACGAGGATTTTTTACGCCAAGTATTAAAAGTGGATACTTTTTCATGGGACATTTACTTGGTGAAACTGAATTATGGTGGTATTAAATTTTTATATTGATTTCGTGTTGAATGAAATACAGGGTGGCTAACACTTTATTAAAATTTATAATGCTGATTAAGAAATTTATATCCCATCAAAAATTTTGTGTATAAAAACTTTAGGTAGGTAGGTAAAAACAGTAGCGATATCCTAATGGTACCGTTGACTGGCAAGTCAGAAGTCTCAGGTACGAACCCAACGCAAAATCTATCTTTTCGTAAGTTATCTATTAGTAAATTATCTACTGCTCTGTGCTTCGGAAAGCACGTTCAGCCGTTGGCCCCGGCTGTCATGAAGATCTTTGACAGTCTTTTAAGCGGTACACTAGTACCCTCATAAAATCCTGACAACGAATCTAACTAACTAATCTAACAGAATAGGCATAATAATATTATCATGATCTGATGATGATCTTCGGAAATAAAGAACGGAACCCCTCATTGGATGATAGCAAACCTCTCGTAACGTTTAACTTTGTTTGTAGGTATGTGTTGTTCATAACCGAGTTTTTAAAAAGTGGGGCAGAGGAGCCCTTTGAAGTTATTGTGTCACTCAAAAATGAAAAAAAAATACTTAAAAGCTAAAAATTACACAAAAAAGTTAGTTTTGGAGTCGGTACCAAGGCTTAGGATGAGGTACTTTGATCTGGATCTCGTTTAGCTTGGCACCTACTCAGAAACTAACATTTTTGGTTATTTCTAGCTGTTCAATTTCAAGCAATTTTTTTTAAGTAAAAAAAAAATATATAAGAAAATAAAAAGACTGTCTACCTCCAACATAATTATCTCGAATTATCGAACCGTCCACAACACGAAAGATCGCAAACGGAAAAAATACAAATAGTTACTGCTCAGAACTTTCTTATACAGCATTAAGCACCCATTACGCTCCTATAAACCCCCTTATACCGCAATTACCATTACACAACATGTATCCGATAGTACTAACAAGAATCGTGAAGCATTATTGAACTATAAAATGTTATGCCCTCTTAGGCCCGGCGCCCACTAGCGGCACGGCACGGCAAAGGATTTTAGTAAACGCAAATGATTTGAGATCTTATTGTATTATGATTAGCGTTTACATTTTGGGATGCCACGGCATGCCGCAACGTGCCGAAGATTGCCAAGGCAGGCTGTGACGTATCATTGAATTGTGAAAATTAACAGTGTTGAATAAGATTCAAAATCATCTGTAATACAAAAATTCCTTGCCGTGCCGTGCCGCTAGTGGGCGCCGGGCCTTACGAACAGCTACATTCATTTATTGTTTCTTAGTAAGTACCTAATGCATGTTTCCTAATTATAACAATTACTGCTCTTGTTGTGCATTCTACTGGTAAGTGAATAATTAAGGAATTGTGGGGATTGACTAGGTGTTGTATGACTGAGCGGCGAATGTGTGACTTTTTAGGTATTGTTTATGAGCTATTTAAGCCATTTTTTTTATAAATTAGGATTGATTTTATTACATGGCACATAATAAGATATTAGGAGACATTTTTCTATTCTATTGTAAAAAATCCTGCAACAAAAATTCTTGCAGCCGTTATTGATACTTGACACAATTAACTAATGTTTTTAATTTAAAGGTAAAGGGAACTTTAATGAAATTTGATATACAGGTGTAATATGATATGGATTAATTTAAAATATTTATTTCACGAGTAACAAGGACTCAAAGGATTAGTAACAATTTACTTAAAACTATGTTAGAATACAGATTTATTAAGATTAAGATGTAGGATATTTTTATTCGGGACCAACCTTTAACCTACGAGCAAAGTAATATAAACATAGTATATATAATATAGTTAAAACATATATATAGGAAACCATTGCATTAAACATACCATAAACTACTTATAACAGCTTTCCTTAGAACATCAATAAAGCTATGTTTTTCTAAGAAAATACAATGAATTATATCTCACACGACTTCAAAGTGAAACACAACAAAACACATAAACGGACAAAAAGACTTTAACTATAGCGTCAAGTTAAATTGTTTCTCTAGCCAAACGAGACGCTCTTAAAGTCTATTAACCAGAAAAAATTAATGCCAAAAGGAAAAGTTAGGACGAAATACATTTCTTAAAGTTCATAGCATTATAAAAGCCATTTAAAAGGAAATGCCAGGTATACGAAAAATGGTTTAGCATCGCGCCTGAAATTACGTACGGTTAAGTAGAGACGTATTTTTGTATCATTAATAAAACACACAATGAGTGTGACAATAAAATAAAGTTTAAAAACTAATAAAATAAAGTATTAAAACTAATAAAATAAAGTTTAAAAACTAAAAAGTTTAAAAAAAAACCTTCTAATTTTTTAAAAGCTAAAAACATTTGATATCAAACACGATAAATTTACCTTAACTTTATTTTTTTCGACCTGACTAATTTATTTTTAAAATCCACCGTATTTGATTTTACGAGATTTCATATATCCTATATTACCCGCGGACTATTATACGCATTATACAATGATAGTTTAGGAGCTGCGAGGGAACAGATTAACAAACTTACATACATAGACGGCTAAAATCATTACCGTCCATTTTTGTTGTCGGGTTAAAAAATATAATTGATCTTATAATGAAAAATTTTGGAGTACTTATTTTGAATTTTGGACTTATTCAATTCAATTTTTAAATATTCTATTATATTTATAAAATTCGGACGATTGTAATAGGATAACTACGTAATGACAGTTCTTTGTCAATTTTGACATCGACATTTGAACACATGACGTCATCTGTTCAAGATGGCTACTCTAACAAAGAATGTTCAAACCCTTTTAAGTTAGTTATTTTTCGGAATATTTAAATTATTTTTTCACTGATTAGTTTATTTATTTATTGTACACCAAATAAAACATAAACAAAACATGTTAAAAATCACATCATGTTGTACAATGGGCAGCTTTATCGCACACAGCGATCTTTTCTAACAACCTTTGGATGGACAGAATGTTAAGATAGTTTTTTTTTTTGAAATTTTTAGATAATAATTTAAAAAATATATAGTTCACATCCCTATTTAGAAATTAGTCGGGACCGCCAGGGGTTAAAAGGCCTGTCTAAATATATATCTATCTGTCTATTACCCTACTACTTACTGTATGAACAATTAAACCCAATCCAATCTCAGCCCAAGAACTTATTCACGGCAACGGATGCTTAAATGGTGATATTAAGTGATCGGAACCCAACCTGTCGTTAGTTATACGAGCTGCAATTTACAATACTGAGCTTTTCCATATTTTAACGTCAAGAGAAAACCGAAGGAAAAATATAAAGGTAAAGAAAACATAGAAAAGAGCTGAGATAAGGAGAATATTTGATCGGTTCTTATACACGACTAGCGACCCGCCCCGGCTTCGGACGGTTAGGCTAATATGCGTGTGTTATACATATAAACCTTCCTCTTGAATCACTCTATCTATTTAAAAAAACCGCATCAAAATCCGTTGCGTAGTTTCAAAGATCTAAGCATACATAGGGACAGACAGACGCGGGAAGCGACTTTGTTTTATACTATGTAGTGATAAAAAAAAGGATAGGCAGTGGTGTGCTTGGCATCTCACAACGGGGCAAGTCTCATCAGCCTGTATTAGTCCACTGCTGAACGCACTTATTATGCGCTCGTTGGAGGTATTTACCCATATTCGCCTCGCTGGGCGAGCGGGTTGGCTTGCCAGTAGCAGATGATTACTGTTACACAGAAGGATGTTGCCGCTCATCCTCCGGATCTTTCCCTTTGTCGCTTCTTACGACACCCGCAAGACGAGTAGGGGTGGTTCTATTCTTAGATCAATACAACACACTTTTTTATAATTAAAAAAAACATTTTTCTTCCGATGATGTGAAAGATTGTTTACAATACGAATCAAACTCGCGAATTGTAAAAAGCCATTCAATTTCAAAGAAAAACATTTATAACAGAACCAGCAAACCAGAGGCGTTTAACACCCACAACGGCCACAACCACCCGTTATATTTTTCCTGTTGGCCAAAAAAAAATAAAAGCTGTACCAACCCTCGTTCAACAAATTGGTATAATTATAACCCATGTTCTTATTCAGGTAGGATTGTACAAATTGGGCTAAATTAAACCCACAGGCAAAACGGATTGTCCACCATGCTTGACCTGTGGTTTGTGCACAAGTTAGGAGACAGATTAATTTAGAGACTTAGGTTTTGGGTTGTGTTGTGTACAAGTTTTGAAAATTAGGTTAAATTAAAGAGCACATACAGGCCTAATTCATACGAAATGTACACACGGCTTCGCATCAAGCTATACATTTCCAGTATAAGCTGACATCTTGTTTTATAAAGAGCCTATGCAATGTGAGGTCAGTTCATACTGGTTTTGTATAGCTTGATGTGCCGTGTGTACTTTGTATGGAATTTAATTTATGTAAACAATGATTATTCAACTACGCAGGAGATATTGCAGTGCACAAGTGTGTGCGCAAACACAGGAGCACTCTCTATTCCCACACTCTCATAGTCCGATAGGACAGTCCGTAATGATTGGAGAGATATCTGGTACAAGTCCAACGGCTTTACGTGCTTTTCGAGACACGAAGCAAGTGATAATTAATTAATAACACGCGCGATTGAAAAAAATCAGAGGCAGACCCAAGGCGCGCACCTTCGGGTTCAAACCTGAGACCTCTGACTTGCCAATAGGCTATTACTTGTAAATACTGTGAGGGAAACCATCGTGAGGTAACTATCACACCTAAGAGATCCTTCAATGGCGTGTACAGCGACATCAAGGTATAATACCTGATTATATAACCCTGGAATACCTGCACACAAGATCAAACCCAGTATTGAGGTGTAAAGCCGTGCAACAGATCTCGATCGATAAACTAACAGTTTGACGCTCTGACGCTCGCTGTATCGTACCAGCGGTTGTCAAACTTCACATAATCATTTGTTTTTTTTTTTAATAAATCCGAAAAAGTTTCTTTTGACCTCAACTATAATTTTTAACGTATTTTGGCATAGAGTTTCACATGTCCTGGAAAAAAAAACAATAATCTTTTCATCATTGTAATACATTTGAATTCTTATGAAATATCAATTATAAAACACCCAAAAACGCCTTAGAGTATCCCTTAGTACTTTCAGTTTCACTACATTCTCGTATGAGGGAAAAAGACGGTATACAGAACTGGACATTGGGATTCAACCTTCACTAGATGAAGTCGAAAATATTTTCCTTTTTATCATTATCTTGAACAATGTTACTAAAAACCTTACCTGAACAGAACTTCTGAACCAGCTGATTAAATAAAACTAACAACAGCGCACGTTACGTAAAGGTTTTAGTTCAAGTTAACTCTGCTTCCAAGTTAAGTTTAACGAGACAGTTGGAGACACCTAAACATACGGGCACTTAACTAACTGAGCTGCTGTCGGAAGTTCACGACAATTTCTAAGTTACCTTTGGCTTCAATTGATAGATTTAGAGCTGTATAAGCGACGCCTTGTGCTTAAACTTGTTTATCCGTACGGTTGGTGGTTGATGAACAACCTGGTGTCAAAGTTTCAACCACCCGTAGGCCTCTGACATGGCTTTACTCAAAAATTCTCAGTTGAAAAATTTCTCAGATAAGCTGGTTTCCTCACGATATTTTCCCTTACCGTTTTAACAAGTGATAATATCGACCTTAGACTTGGCAGTGCAACGGTCATACCACTAGGCTATCACTGCTTATCATTAAAATAACGTTAAGCCTGGTGGACAATTTTCGGAACAAGGCCCAAGCTTATTGTCGTAATCAGACGATTAACGACGCATTACAATAAAGTCTAATTACATTTTTCAGAACTAACAAGCAAGCGTGATCCGCCTTACATCTAACCTCATTATCTCAAATGCATCATCCCCGCAATCTCTCATCTTTTGGTCATATCGTCAGACGAGGCCACGACAATTTGGAAAAGATAGTTGTAATTGAAAATGTGGTAGGAAAGGTTTTGGCAGGTCTCCGACGAGGTGGTCAGGCCACGCAATAGCAACGTTTGGCAACGTGGTGAGAGCTGCTTGAAACCGGTAGAGGATTGTCCGTTCCTTGGAGACTGTACTGAGTAGATACCATCTCCGGCCACTATAGCGACGTCTAAACCTGAAATGAATAGGATTCCTCACTTAATTCCAAGGTCACGTGTTATACGGTGCCGTGAATGAGGATTCTTTAATATTTTGGTAAATTTTCATGAAACTTTAAATAATCCAGTATTTAATGTAAACTTAGAGTACCACTGGACTAGTTATCTAGTCCGTATAATCCACTATTGTGTCCCAATGTACATAATAGTCGGCTGTCTCGCCTAGATATACCGCAATGTGTTCACATTCATAATGGTGCGACATTACTGGGTTATCTTCACGGTTCCAATCTTGTAGGGTGGACAGAAATTCAAGAGATAGAAGATATGATGACATCTTGAGAGTTTTGGGAGAAGAAATACCCGCAAAGAGATGCCAATTCTCGTTGTTATAACGCAAATGGAATTCTTCTTCTTCTTATCTCAAGGTGAAAATGGCGCTCAAAGAGCTTGGTGCAAAATGCCTTCTGCGAAAGAACCGCCCTAAGATTTTCTACACTCACACCTACGACACTTCTGGTCAGCTCACTGTGTGCCCTGCACATTGGCTTCACCAGCCATATTCAAGCTCATCATCAAAGTAAACAAGATTCGTTTATGGAATACGACAAGGAGGATAGCCTGAGACCTCTGACTTGCTAGTCAACGGTCCATCACTGCGTCAGTGAAGCCCTATTTTACAAAATCTACACCCGATACCCACCCCAAAACAAATCGACTCTTTTTACTTATATTATTACTTTATACTTAAATCTTATATTATTTTCTTACGAATTTTGAACCTATAGCTTCATTCGTTTTAGAAATGATAATTGAATCCGATACCTCAGACATATATATATGTCAGAGGTAGGGGTCAATAGAAATTAGTAGGAATAATGTCGGAGGGAATCAATAACTATTAGGAGCTCAGCCCCGTATCAGTGTATGCTACTGGGTACACTCCCGTTATAATGGCGTCTGTTTAATTTAGATAAACAACACGCTCACTAATTATGACAATGATTATTAACAGGGAATGTGTTGATTACACCTGTTATTTGTTATTGGTTATAATAGAAAATGGCCCATACATTTAGGGTATTTCGAGTAATAGTGTTGGGATGAATGTCCGGCCCTGTGCTATTCAACTTATCAAGCCTAATTAGGATTTGCGTAACAATTACACAAGTCACAAGTCTACTAATTTACAAACGCTTAAATGGAGTGTCAATACTTCAATAGTATGTACGAGTATATTTCGATCGATTATATAGTTTTGTTGTTTCAATTGAGTAGTGCGGTTTCCAGCCCAAGAATTGAACCCCTACTCGTCCCGCGGGTGTCGTAAAAAGCGACAAAGGGAAATATCCAGAGGATCGGCCGCAGTATCCTTCTGTGTATCGGCAATCATCTGATCGTCAAGCTTGCCCAGCGTTGCAATTATGGGCAAATACCTCCAATGAGTGAACAAGGAGTGAGTGAAAGAGTGAAAGAGTGTGAGTGAAGGTCTATGTTCAGCAGTGGACTAATACAGGCTGATAATTATGATGAAAATGATGGAATAATTTTCGACATTTTACATAGAAGCAGAATACTAAATGACGAAAAATATTTAATCACGCTTTTTCTTTCTTTATCGTATGGTTGATGAACAACCTGGTGTCACAGTTTAAAACTGTATGCCTCTGACATGACTTTACACACTGATGAAAATACTCTCAGATGAGCTGGTTTCCTCACGATATTTTCTCTTACCATTTTAGCAAGTGATTATTTAATACGCACATGATCATGATTTATGAGGAGAGTGCCTGAGCCACCTATGCAGTTATCATAAGAACATTATTAATATTTTCTTAAGTACTGTTTTTTTTCGGGATGAAAGGTACCCTATGTCCATTTCTGTACACCAGACAACGTATATGTAAAATTTCAGGATGATCGGTTTAGTGGATGAAGCGTGAAAAGGTAACAAACAAACACTTACTTTGGTATTTATAATATTAGTTAGGATATACAGCATACGTCTATAATTTTAACACCACTCGTAAGTAACTAGTATGGTAGGTAATAACCTACTAAATAAAATGTTTACATATTTTTTAACTTAATTAGTACCCCGGTTGAAAAACTCACACTTAACACACAACCACTTGCGTTAATTAGACAAACTCATAATAAGGGATGACATCCTACCCTTTTGTGAATGGCGTCCCAACATCACTATAACACACTACACGGGTGACCTTAAGTGTGAATCTTTTTGTATCTCACTCCATACGTAATGATTATAGATTTAAAAACAATGATAATTATCATATATTTACAATATTTTTAAATATTGATACGGCTTTACTCACGCATTGATTTCGGAAATGCCCGATTAGTTTCGAACTCAAACGGAGTCCATTTTTAAGAGCGGGTGTAAACGCGGCAATATTTCATATAAATAATAAGACTCACGAAAGTAATTATTCTAAAATATTTTTAAAGATTAAAACCGATGAAAATATGTCGTATTATTTGTATTTTTATATAAATTCAAAACTAAGTTTGAACAAAATTGTGCGGTTAAAAACCGCATATTGACGAATTGACGGACAGCTTGAAGAAATTAGCACTATCATCAAATTTGACCAATCAGTTACTAATAATTAAAGTACGATGCACAATTTTACAATAGCGAATAAACTTGAAATATCCGATCTCTTATGACGTTTTTTTATTCTATTTTGTAGTCTTTTACTCGAAAAAATAACTGACCCGGGAGGAATTTGAACCCGCGATCCTTGGCGTGCCATGCTATCACTTTACCTACTATGCCTTCTAAGCTGAAAAGTTTGGAAGGCATAGTAAGTGCTCCGATAGATGGCGTTAAGAAAGATATTCGTAAGGTAAGACTCGGTAGCTTAGTTGGTAAAGCGATAGCACAGCATGCCAGGGATCGCGGGTTCAAATTCCTCCCGGGTCAGTTATTTTTTCGAGTAAAAGACTACAAAATAGAATAAAAAAACGTCATAAGAGATCGGATATTTCAAGTTTATTCGCTATTGTAAAATTGTGCATCGTACTTTAATTATTAGTAACTGATTGGTCAAATTTGATGATAGTGCTAATTTCTTCAAGCTGTCCGTCAATTCGTCAATATGCGGTTTTTAACCGCACAATTTTGTTCAAACTTAGTTTTGAATTTATATAAAAATACAAATAATACGACATATTTTCATCGGTTTTAATCTTTAAAAATATTTTAGAATAATTACTTTCGTGAGTCTTATTATTTATATGAAATATTGCCGCGTTTACACCCGCTCTTAAAAATGGACTCCGTTTGAGTTCGAAACTAATCGGGCATTTCCGAAATCAATGCGTGAGTAAAGCCGTATCAATATTTAAAAATATTGTAAATATATGATAATTATCATTGTTTTTAAATCTATAATCATTACGTATGGAGTGAGATACAAAAAGATTCACACTTAAGGTCACCCGTGTAGTGTGTTATAGTGATGTTGGGACGCCATTCACAAAAGGGTAGGATGTCATCCCTTATTATGAGTTTGTCTAATTAACGCAAGTGGTTATGTTAAGTGTGAGTTTTTCAACCGGGGTACTAATTAAGTTAAAAAATATGTAAACATTTTATTTAGTAGGTTATTACCTACCATACTAGTTACCTGCGAGTGGTGTTAAAATTATAGACGTATGCTGTATATCCTAACTAATATTATAAATACCAAAGTAAGTGTGTGTTTGTTACCTTTTCACGCTTTATCCACTGAACCAATCATCCTGAAATTACATATACGTTGTCAGGTGTACAGAAATGGACATAACCCACCTTTCATCCCGAAAAACACAGTTACTGAAGAAAACCATAATAATTTTCTTATGATAACTGCTTAAGTGGAAAGTCAGGAACCTCTACTTTCGAATTCATGATCATGTGAATGATTACTAAAATGGTGAGGGAAAACATCGTGAGGAAACCAGCTTACCTGAGAGTATTTTCTACGGTGTGTAAAGTCATGTCAGAGGCCTACAGTTTTAAAATCTGACACCAGGTTGTTCATCAACCATACGATAAAGAAAGAAAAAGCGTGATTAAATATTTTTCGTCATTTAGTATTCTGCTTCTATGTAAAATGGCGAAAATTATTCCATCATTTTCATCATAATTATCAGCCTGTATTAGTCCACTGCTGAACATAGACCTCTCCCAATGCGCGCCACTATTGCTCGCTTGGCAAGCTTGGCGATCAGATGATTGCCGATACACAGAAGGATGCTGCTGCCCATCCTCCGGATATTTTTACTTTTATCGCTTCTTACGACACCCGCGGGACGAGTAGGGGTAGTTCAATTCTTGGGCAGGAAACCGCATCGATCGAAATATACACACTATTGAAGTATTGACACTCCATTTAAGCGTTTGTAAATTAGCAGACTTGTGGACTTGTAATTGTTACGCAAATTCTAATTAAGTAGGCTTGATAACTTGAATAGCACAGGGCCAAACATTCATCCCAACACTATTATTCGAAATACCCTAAATGTATGGGCCATTTACATAACCAATAACAAATAACAGGTGTAATCAACATATTCCCTGTTAATTATCATTGTCATAATTAGTGAGCGTGTTGTTTATCTAAATTAAACAGACGCCATTATAACGGGAGTGTACCCAGTAGCATACACTGATACGGGGCTGAGCTCCTAATAGTTATTGATTCGTAGATATGTCTGAGGTATCGGATTTAACGCTAGCTTTATTGGTTTTAGAGATCATAAGAAAAAAAAAACAAAACCGACTTCAAAAGAAACTAATAAGCTTGAAATAACTTCACTAAAAAAATATTTCCAAATCGGTTCATAAATGAGCGAGTTTTGAGGTAACAAACATAAAAAAACATACAATCGAATTGAGAACCTCCTCCTTTTTGAAGTCGCTTAAAAATAATGTAAAATGAGTGAATTTGCTGTGGAGTGGGTATCGGGTGTAGATCTTTTTTACCCTGGGATAAGAAGAAGAACTTAGAGCATAAGAAGAAGAATTCCATTTGCGTTATAACAACGAGAATTTGCATCCCTTTGCGGGTATTTCTTCTCCCAAAACTCTCAAGATGTCATCATATCTCCTATCTCTTGAATTTCTGTCCACCCTACAAGATTGGACCCGTGAAGATAACCCAGTAATGTCGCACCATTATGAATGTGAACACATTGCGGTCTATCTAGGCGAGACAGCCGACTATTATGTACATTGGGACACAATAGTGGATTATACGGACTAGATAACTAGTCCAGTGGTACTCAAAGTTTACATTAAATACGGGATTATTCAAAGTTTCATGAAAATTTACCAAAATATTAAAGAATCCTCATTCACGGCACCGTGTAACACGTGACCTTGGAATTAAGTGAGGAATCCTATTCATTTCAGGTTTAGACGTCACTCTATAGTGGCTGGAGATCGTGTCTACTCGGTACAGTCTCCAAGGAACGGACAATCCTCCACCGGTTTCAAGCAGCTCTCACCACGTTACTAAACGTTGCTATTGCGTGGCCTGACCACCTCGTCGGAGACCTGCAAAAACCTTTCCTACCACATTTTCAATTACAACTATCTTTTCCAAATTGTCGTGGCCTCGTCTGACGATATGACCAAAAGATGAGAGATTGCAGGGATGGTGCATTTAAGATAATGAGGTTAGATGTAAGGTGGAGCACGCTTGCTTGTTAGTTCTGAAAAATGTAATTAGACTTTATTGTAATGCTTCTTCTTAAACTTGAAATATCCGATCTCTTATGACGTTTTTTTATTCTATTTTGTAGTCTTTTACTCGAAAAAATAACTGACCCGGGAGGAATTTGAACCCGCGATCCTTGGCGTGCCATGCTATCACTTTACCTACTATGCCTTCTAAGCTGAAAAGTTTGGAAGGCATAGTAAGTGCTCCGATAGATGGCGTTAAGAAAGATATTCGTAAGGTAAGACTCGGTAGCTTAGTTGGTAAAGCGATAGCACAGCATGCCAGGGATCGCGGGTCAAAATCCCGCCCGATTTAGTTGATTTTGCGAGTTTCTTATTAAATATACAGGACATGTGCACAAGCAAACATGTAAAAAATATAATTGTATAAAATATAATTTTATCTGTTCCATAATTATAGAAAGTCTTAGAATGTATAAAAATAGCAAAATAGGTTAGCCTAAAAAAAGGCCTAGGAATCAGGAGATAAGTCTCTTTCAACTACCTATGAACTCACGGAGTTTTATATTTACCCCACAAAAATTGTCGATCACTGTATGAAGCGAGGGTGAACACGTCCATCTAAATTTTAATGAGGTCCCCAGTCCTGTGTGTAACGCAGACACAGTTTCAGTCATTTGAGCTTAAAGGACTAAATTGAATAAGTTTTAATAAGATGTAGACAGTGGTTTCTAGCTGAGAATGTGGACGAAAATGGAGCCGAAAATGTGGCCGAAACTCTTACGAAATTAGTGAGCACATTGCTAAATGTTAATGAAAATTGAACCTACCTCAAAAGGAACCCTTATATGTGTAGTATGTGGCAATTATTAGAATTATAATCACTACATAGTATAATACAAAGTCGCTATCCGCCGTTTGTCTGTCCCTATGTATGCTTAGATCTTTAAAACTACGCAACGGAATTAGATGCGGTTTTTTTTAATACATAGAGTGATTCTTAACACTTTGACTGCCAGACAGCAGACACAATGCAAATTCTATTGTTTGCTGGTCACCGGAGACCTCCGTGGCGTTCAAAGGCTTAAGGAAGGTTTATATGTATAATACGTGCATAATATAGTAGAGAAATACTGATAAATTTAGAGGTTTTTAATTAGTATCAGCATTGCACCCGTGCGAAGCCGGAGCGGGTCGCTAGTATTAAATAACTATTAATATTAGAATTATGACTATTCATAAGTGCCTAAAATGGTCGACATGAATAAAAATATTTTGATTTTTAACTCTGGACGCAAAAAGAGGGGTGTTATCAGTTTGACGTGTCTGTATGTCTGTCTTTGGGATCATAGCTCCAAAAAGAACGGACCGATTTTGATTAAGTGTTTTTTATTTGAAAGGTGAATTGATCGAGTGTTCTGAGCTAAAAAAAAGTTTAGTTATTTTTAAATAAAAATCAATATTTTCAAGTAAAAGTAGGTGTTACATAAGGAGGTTACATAAGTTTCAAAGGTGTGTTTTATAATAATTTGTGTCTACAAATCTCTTTCCCCTTCACCTGACTCCTTAATTTTGTAATTAAACAATTTAATATGATAGATATAAATTGGATAAGAACATAGAGCTTACATTAAAACTAGACAAGATTGAAGTACACGCTGTGAACATCGTATGACGGTACTAAGGCTTCCTAACTGTAAGTCTTCCATATTTGTATTTATATTTTAGGGTTCCTTAAGAAAATGATAGAATAGAAGAAGAAGAATAGAAATACTTTTATTAATAGACACAAAAAACACCACATAATTACACATACCTAGATATATTATATGTATAAAAGGAACTATAACTATATAAAGGAACTGTATAAAAGGAACTGTTTTTGTACACTACTTTTACCATTATAAAATTGTCATTGAAGAGCGGGGCCTCCTAGCACAGGTATATCTTTTACTTAAAAGGTGGTCCCTATGTAAGATTACTGTAAAAGTTGTACAAGTTTCTGAAATAAACCTTTTTATTTTTTATTATCATTAACAAAAAAACAGTAATAATAATATGATAAAAAACATAACAATCAACAAAAAAACAAAAATTAAATGCTAAATATGCTAATGTTAAAATTAATAATTAATGATAAAATTAATGCTAAATAGAACCAACCCTAATGGTGCGACTTCGTATTAAAATTTTAAATAATTAAAATACTCCACATTTTTACCAAGTTTTTTTTTATAACTGATAAAAAATGAAGATGAAAAAGGAAGCATGTGATGAGAAGAGAGGAAAATCATGTGGTGCGAAGAGTATTAAGATTGGATGTAGATGGATACAAGAAAAGAGGCAGACCTAGAGAGAGATGGATGGATTGTGTGAAGAATGATATGGCGAGAAAGGAAGTGACTACTGAGATGACGGGTGATAGAGATGTGTGGAGACAGAGGACATACTGCGCCGACCCCAAATAAATTGGGAAAAGGGCAGGGAGATGATAATAAAAAAGGAAGCCCGAAATTCATTTTATATTCTTGCAAGTTTTGTAATTGATAAAGAATACATTTTATCCTATAATAACGTCCCATCCTGCGCAATAAACTAATTTAAAAAACAGCTCTCAAAATTAAAAACTCAAATACTGTTCGCAGAACTCAACCCCAACTATCGTTAAATGCAAAAATAGTAACTCAGTTACGAAAATGAGTTAACTTCACAACATATGATAACTAAAACTAAGTGAATTAGCTTAACTTTGAGGGTAGGAGGAGGGTTGAATGACACAAAGTTAGTCTATCAACATATCGCGGTAATAGTCAGATTATTATAATAGTTTGCGAGCGGAATATGGTCGGGGTTCGATGTAGTTAAGCCTTCGTGTAGTAATATTATGTTTTTAAAATTGTTGAAATTCTAAACTTCGATATTACTCTAACATCGACGCGACATTTGTTTGACAGGACATACAGAAGAACGTGTCAAACTTAAGTGAACTTGTTTTTTAAAGTTCTTCTTTTAAAGCTAACATGTGTGATAACATGTAAAATCTTCAAAAAAAAAAAATTGGCAGTGGAAACTAACATTATTAACTGTGTCATTTTTTAATGGGAAGCCTCTTTCTACCCGGAGGCTCCATACAACTTAATTCGTACCGGTTTCCCATCGCAAAATGGCACAGTCAATGCCTACTGTGCCGTTTGGTTTCCGGCGTAAGAATAGAATCACCCCTACTCGTCCCGCGGGTGTTGTAAGAAGCGACAAAGGGAAAGATCCGGAGAATGGGCAGCAGCATCCTTCTGTGTAACAGTAATCATCTGTTACTGCGATGCGACGCTTGCCAACCCGCTTGCCGAGCGTGGCGATTATGGGCAAATACCTCCATTGAGCGCACAATAGTGGCGCGTATTGGGAGAGGCCTACGTTCAGCAGTGGCCTAATACAGGCTGATAGTGATGATGATGAGTGGAAACTGTCACTGAAGAATCGTTTTTTGCTTAGAGCTTGCAAATGGACGACTCCTAATGTTGTAACCATGTAACCAACCAGCAGCTTCGTCCATTCAATATAAAAAAGTGCCATAAAATTACCTATCTCAAATATGACCTCATTAATGTAACTAGAATCTGTCAATATCGAAAGCCTACAATGTCAAAGATTCACAAAAGATATTCACATCTTGAATAAGGTTATGGATCCCTGTCAGCCTATTTCAGGTCTAGAATTCTATCCAAACGATTTTTATACAAAAAAAGGGTTGAAATCTTTTACAAGTTTAAGGTCATAAATAAGTAGAAAATTGAATAGCTATTTGTTACATAACCTTGAAAGTTGTAACGTTTATAGGGTTCCGTACCCCAAAGGGTAAAAACGGGACCCTATGACTAAGATTCCGCTGTACGTCTGTCACCAGGCTGTCTCATATACCGTGATAGCTAGACAGTTGAAATTTTAACAGATGATGTATTTCTGTTTCCGCTATAACAACAAATACTAAAAACAGAATGAAATAAATATTTAAGTGAGGCTCCCATACAACAAACGTGATTTTATTGCAGTTTTTTTGCTCGATATTAATAACGGCAACAGGTAGACGCTTGAGTGTCTTGTGTTTAAGATAATGGTACGGGACCCTTCGTGAGCGAGTCCGACTTGCACTTGTATAATGTTAGAATTGGTCTTATCTAGGCAGGGTCTTCTTCTTCTTCTTCTCTTCTTATCGTATGGTTGATGAATAACCTGGTGTCAGAGTTTAAACTGTCCGTAGGCCTCTGACATGGCTTTACACACCATTGAAAAATATCTCAGGTGTGCTGGTTTCATCACGATGTTTTCCGTCACCGTTTTAGCAACTGATAATTAATTTATAATACGCACATAACTTACGAAAAGTCAGAGCGCCTTGGGATCGAACTCGAGACCTCTGACTTGTCAGTCGAACGGTCATACCACTAGGCTATCAGAGCTAATTAAATAAGTAACGTAATTTAATAAGGTAATTAATTTTGTTCTCGGTATTTGCAAGTGCATACCCAACACACAAAATAAATTCATAGGGTGTCACAACTTGAATTTTTAAAGTAAAACAGTATTAGTTCTGAAAATGAAACCAATTTTTCTCAAGAATAACACTCAACTAGGGCTGCCAGGTGGCCGGACATGTCCGGCTTTTTACAATCATTTCCGGCCCAAAATACAACTCCGGCCTTAATAAGGCCTATAATAAGGTTTTTGATCAATCCTGCCCCGCCAAAAGATGCCAAACGAAAATAAAGTGCGCGAGCGACTCACGCGAACACGCATGTCTTGAGATATCGCAATCGCCGCCAATTTTTTTCCAAAATCAGTGTGTCAGGTTTTCAAGGCAAAATGTCCGGATAAATATGAAGCTATGTCCGACCTTACTATTTTTGATCTTGGCAACCCTACACTCAACACACGTGCTCTATTCTGTACACAATATTTTCTTATATCATCACATAGAAAACGACTTTAATCAAATATAACTTTTCTCATAATTTTGTTTTATTTTTTTATGAGAAACAAGAATAGATGTCGCGATGAATAATTCTTAACTTGAAGTTAATTCTTCGCATGACTGCGCACAATAAAAAATGGCGTCAAATTATTTGCATACGTGTTATACTGACATTATTCAGTGTGTATGTTAATATAATATACATACATAATGTATTTACTGAGTTACAGTACGTTGCACTGTTTTAATAACTAAATAATATACGGAGGTAAATTTTGTTGGTATGGAGAAGAAAATCTCTGGAACTACTGAACTGATTGCAAAAATTATTCGATTGAAGGTTATATTTGTTATGTTATAGAATTTTGTCATTATAAAATTGAAATTTCTTTGTTTGAAATAAGGAAGATTTGAACATTTTTAATTTAAATATTATGACTTAGTTCAAAATAACCTCAGGTTCCCAACATCATCTGCCTAGCCTTTTCCCAACTATCTTGGGGTCGGCTTCCAGTCTTACCGCATGCAGCTGAATACCAGTGTTTTACATGGAGCGACTGCCTATCAGACCTTCACAACCCAGATACTGGGTTACACGATACCCAGGTTCTCAAATAGCCCTTAATTTAATGGTTTTTAATTTACGTGGCCAAAAAGCGGCACTAGTTTGAGATAAATTTAAAAAGTACATACCTTAGTGACTATTGTCTATGACGGTGTGCGTAAATTTAGGTATATCTCTGGTTCAAAACTTACCTGTAACAAAAAATTAACCATCAATCATTTGTGGGCGCTGAATAAAAATATTATTTTTCTGTTTTTCTAATACACTTAGATATAACATAAAATGTTCTGTTTAAAGAACTTGATTGATTACAAGAAAAAGAGATCGGGCAAGTGCGAGTCGAACTTACGCACCGAGGGCTCCGGTCACACTTGGCCGGTTTTTATTATTATTTTATTTTAGAGTTTGATTTTTAAATTAACTATAGCTATTAAAAATATTTTATAATAAAATGCTACCGTTTATTTACACATTTCTGTACATATAGATATACCTAAGCCTCGATATAATTTCGCAGCACCTCACTTCAAGGTCACATAGATAAGCAACCGGACGTCTTTGGGATAAGCCGCCATCGCTCCAACTCGATATTGCTGTCAGATATCCCGGGATTTTCGCGGGATATGTTTTAGAAGGCTATAAATCCCGATTAAGATAATCCGGGAGTATTTTGATAACTATACCTTTCCTTATATGGGGTCGTTGGAACGTTTAAACGAAATAGTCTGTCGGAATGGACAACCGGATAATATGATGACAAAATGGATAGTATTATGGAGATCACGTCGGGGTCATCACTGTGGAGGACCAGGGTGAGACCAGGCGACCAGGCGGGTGTTTTGCCTGGTGGGTACTTGCCCAATGGTTGTAATTGGTTTTTTTGTAGTTGGTTTAGTTAGTAATTTCGTTTACAAAGTTGTTAAACGTTCGCGAAAGTTTGATACAATATTATGTAGTTCATTTGTTGTGTAAGCGGAGAGTCTATTTTCAAGAGCAAGTAGTCGCTCGCGACCTCTCTCTCTGACCGCGACTTACAGTAGTACAAACTAGTTACTTGTAGTAGTAGTAGTTGTAACTATTTAGTAATGTGTGCCGCGACTACACTCGCTTGAAAATAGATTCCGTTTGAGTCCGAAACTAGTCGGGCATCAAATCAATCAATTAGTTAAATTATATTAATTAGTATGAAGAATAACATTACAAAGGACTTGTCTGCTTTTTGTATGGACGTTGGTTTTTTATTCTGAGAAAATTCTAACCAGCATGAAACTACCTGGCTGAAAGCCACAAAAATATATAACCTGGAACCGCTGAAAAAATAATTTTATACCCCTCCATTTTTTTTAATATTTAGAAGGGCTTGTTTGTAGTCTCTCCAGAAATGTATGATAAATAGAAAGTCATTTTCTCAAAATTGGAGGAATATAAAATTAAATAATTTATGTCAAAATACTAGTTTTAAGAGCCTCTATCCAAATATATATTTAACACATGCTGGTTAGAATTTTGGTCGAATAAAAAACCAGTTCAAGACAACTCTTTTGAGCCATGTTATGTGCTTACGTACACAACACAGTACACACGAAAATTCAGCGTGTGCCTCAACGATATACAAAATCTAATATAAATTTGTGGCACGGAGTCTTAATAACCCCAATAAATTACCTCACAGTTTCCACATACATATAAAATCGATCCT
Organism: Protodeltote pygarga; assembly: GCA_936450705.2. Lineage (NCBI taxonomy): Eukaryota > Metazoa > Arthropoda > Insecta > Lepidoptera > Noctuidae > Protodeltote > Protodeltote pygarga. The sequence goes on from OW388274.2 coordinate 1,619,438, forward strand.
CCATCACAATCTCATTACCCGATAAGCCAGGCTTCAAAGTATCAACATAATAATTTAACGCAGTTACAAGCCGAGTACTAGATACGTCGCAAGCCGGACGTCCGGCGTCCGGGATAAGCATACAGCTAGTGCTGCGAAACGTCTTAGTCCCGGGAACTTTTTATTTTTCTCGGGAATTTAAATAAGATGTCGGATTGCTTTGTTATTTAATATCGCTTGTAGTTGAGATGAATGATATTAAAAAACAATTTGAATTACTTTGTAAGTAGTACATTTATACTAAGAATTTGTGTTATTTGCTATTTATTATTTATGCTATTAACTATTTATAGGTATATTTTTTGTAGTCTGATGTCGTAGTGGCGCTTTGGTTACTGACTCCCTTTGCAAGCACGTGGGTGTGTGTTCAAACCATGTGATTTCTGCAACGTCATATGTACCTACTTTCACTAACTAACGCTGAAGGAAAATATCGTGATAAATCCAGAACTTAAGTAATGTCTGAAATCGCCAACACGCAGTAAGTTAAAGTTAGCATGGTGATAATTGTTCGATCCTTCTCTGTATGAGAAGAGGCCTTTGCCTTGCATCAGCCTGTAACTGTCCCACAATTACGGGCTGGTTTATTTGTAGCCTGAAGCGAAAAGCTGTGAAATAGTATTTGCGGAAGCAGAAGGTTTGTGAATGCCAATAATAAACACCTACCTACCACGTTAAATATTATCCAATGAATTATCATAACATAACAGTCTCTCATTAACATACGCACAGAACAAGATGCCTTACTATCGTGACTGTCAGCAATTGATATCAGGATCGCAGAAGGCTGTTGCTACTGCCGCGCAATCTGCTCAGCTAGGACGCTATTTTTTACGCAATACCGCTGAAAAACTGTACTGATATTAATACAACATAAGGACATACCAACATAATATTAATAATTAAATTATCAGGTACCAAAAATTTCAACAATTTTTAAATTGCAATTTTCTCAATCCTTGCCAATCCCGTACACGGATTTGTTTATTAAAAATCCCGTATTTTCCCAGCACTTATCGAATCTTTGAACGGTAAGTACAAGCGTGCTTAATATTTGAGATGTTTTCTTATCTTTATGACGCTGTTGAACTTCTTTTGGTACAAAATAGATATTTACCGTTTTAGTCAATTTTGTTGTGACGTCATGAGATGGACAACTGAAAAGGCGAATGTATATCGTTTTTAGGGTATCAGTTGGTCATTTTTTTTTTCTATACCTACCTTTTTACTCAGCCTGTATCAGTCCACAGCTGGACATAGGAAGGACATTTTTCCGTACGCATCAGTTATTTTGTGCGCTCCTTAGAAGGTGTTAGTCCTTAATCGCTATGCTGGGCATGCGAGTTGGCGATCGCAGTAGCAAATGGTTGCTATTACTTACACAGTTAGATGCTGCTGCCCATCCTCCAGCTCTTTCCCTTTGTCGATTCTTACGACACCCGCGGGACGAGTAGGAGTGGTTCTATTCTTAGGCCGGAAACCACACGGCACGGTTTTTTTGTAAATCGGTCTTCTTTTGTAAATTAATGACATTCACTTCTCTTTATAGCCACCGGCAAAATAACGGCCGAGTGCTAAAGTCGGTCACAAAATCGTTCGTGAGAGGAGAGCCTTATTTTGGTGGTATTATTGATTAATCGTAATCTCGCGTCAGTATATCTCGAAATGTAAAACACGAAAACATTATCTAAATACTATACTACGGATTTCTAGTAAAAAAAAAACACGAAGGAATCAATTTTCAACGAAGCAACACAATACATTGTGAAACAAAAAAACTCATCAGTCAAATGCTTCGGTCTACCTGATGTTCTCGATCCAAACTCGAATGAATAAAAAGGGATGAATGCGCTGTGATATAGTGACATAGTAGTACCGACTTTGTTCCATAGAGTAATAAGCATATAGATTAAATATGCAATGCCATCTTCATATTAAGGGTGATGGTCCCATCGCGGCGGGAAATTTAAAAATAAAAGAGGTTTTTTGGTTTTTTTAACCACTTTCTATATGAAATATTGCATTTTTCTTTAGTTTGCGCTCCTAGTCAATAAAGATGCTACTATTGTTTTATCTCAAAATGTTACCAATTTTGTATATTTATGTAAAATACTAAAAAACAGTTTCATGTTGAATCTTACATAAACATGCATAATTGGTAACATTTTGAGTTATAACAAAGTAATAAATAGTAGCGTCTTTGTTGACTAGGAGCGCAAACTAAAGAAAAATGAAATATTTCATATTGCAAGTGGTTCAAAATAACAAAAAACCTCTTTTATTTTCAAATTTCCCGCCGCGATGAGACCATCACCCTTAATAAATAAATAAAAATATTTCTTTACTGATCAGAACATATATTGAGGCTCAGCTATTCAATTTTGTTAGTCTGTTAAAGTCACAATAGACTCAGCAGCTGTGTAAATAAGGTAGGTTTTAAAATAAGTTGCAAAAAAATGTAACTTAATTTTAATACATTTTAGTTCCCTTTTCTAAAGGGAACTGTTATATTATTATATTTATACACTATAGATAACTTTTAAATGAACTTTATGAGCGTTTATTGGTGGATTATAAAATTAATTTAAAATTATATAATTATCATAGTAAGTTTGTAGACTTAAGTTTTTTCGCCTGCCGCCGCCGAAAAACTTGGATATAGAGATCTGATCCACGTCGAATGAATGACATACGCAATGATGATGATCATTGTGTCAGTATCAGTTGACAGGTTAAATATAATTTATTTTTAATAAAATACGGTTACATTTCGACACTGAACCACTAGTAATAATAAAGACTCCATTTCCTATCTCCTCAGTGAACGGAAACAACGAATGAATGAAAGAATGAATGAGTGAGTGAGTGAACGACCGCTCGCCGTGGTTATCACAAAAGATGTTTGATTACTTAACACTGGTGTGAATGGAAATCAATGGCGGGACATAGCAATGTTTATTGTTTGAAAGTTTGTATGTCAGTTTGTTCGTAAAGTTTTGTATGATAGGTTGTGTGTTTTTTAGGCTGATGAAGTTGGTTTGACTCAGTGCTTTGAACAGGAGAGGGATTGTATTATCAAAATAAAAACGCGAATTATATCCGTTAAAAAGTTGTTTCATTAGGAAAGGGATGTTTTAGACAATAATAAATCAGTCTGTAACTGTCCCAATATAGGGCAAAGGCCTCTTCACATACAGAGAAGGATTGAGCATTAATCACCACGCTACCTCACTGCGGGTTGGCGATTTAAGACTATTAAAGTCCAGGTTTCCTTACGATGTTTTCCTTCACCGTTAGTCAGTGGTGTCTTAGATTAACTAAGAAAGTACATATGACATTGAAAAAGTCACATTGGTACATGCCAGGTTCGAACCCACTAGCACGCGCTTGCAAAGCGGGTCCGAAACCAATGCGCCACCACGACTTATTCCCTCTCATTCATTGATGTTGTTTACACAATAGTAAATACATAAACTTATTCGTTTTGCAATGATATCTGCTGACAGTTTTTTGATTTCGACATTTGAACATATGACGTCATCTGTTAAAGGTGTGGTCTCCGTCGCGCTAATTTTTTGAAATATTTTAATTATATTTTCACTTTTTTTTAAGAAGATTTACATAATCATGTTTCAAAAATATAGTAATTCTATATACCTAAATATTAAGCATACTGCCGGATATTTTTACCAATGTGTCTACCACGCAGGGGACTTAGATAAATATAAAACTATCCACCGTATATCATTAGTTAAACACCATCAGTACCATCACTTAACTCAAAATCCTATTTAAAATCACATCCAATTTATGGTCTAAAAAAACACATACAGCCGAACATAGAACCTCCTCCTTTTTGAAGTTGGTTAAAAACAATCTGAAGAATAGACGACCATTTAAAAACGAAAGCAAATTAAAAAACGAAACGAAAGTAAAAAACCCGACAAACTTCACCTTTTTCCGAGAAAATCTATTGCAAACTTCGCGTAAAATAAACGTTGCGCTTTTTTACGAAATTTTATGAAACACGGAATCTTTCCAAGCTTGGTAACATAAATGACATAGACTCACGCCTGTATTTCCCAGAGGGGGTAGGCAGAAGTGTATGCAGTACACCCACGTTTCGCTGGCTACGTTATACGTCCCATGTAATAGGGGGCGAGCCTATTGCCATTAATGGATTTTCCTAATGGAAAAACCCAACGACACATTGCCTGACCCGGGGATCGAACCCAGGACCTCATGCTCAACATTTGCGCTTGCTACTAGACCAACCAGATGCAGCTGAATATAAGTTTTTTACGGAGCAACTGCCCTTCTGACCCACGCAACCACGCAACAGAATATTGTACAATATTCTGAAGTTAGATCAGTTGTCAGGATTTTATGAGGGTACTAACTCCCTAAATCGCAGTCGATTTGGCAGTCGAACGATCTTCATGACAGCCGGGGCCAACAGCTTAACGTGTTTTCCGAGGCACGGAACAGGTGATAACAAATTTAAAATACGCACATAACTTACAAAAAGCCAGAGGGTTCGAACCTGAAACCTCGGACCTGCTAGTCAACTGTCAAACCGGCTATCACTGCACTATGACCGTAAATCTCTATTTTGAGGTAAACATAAAAAAGATCAAAATAAATGTTAGGGGAAGAAGTATAACTTATCATTACAGCGTTGTAATAACCTTTCTAAAGTTAGGGGAAAGGGGATGAACAATATAGGGTTTTATCCAGCATTTTGGGAACGTTGTCTACAGGCCTTTTAGTTAGTTTATTTCTAGATGTATATAATAAAGTTAGTTAAAATTGAAAAGTTAGTGAAAAGTTGAATTCCTTACATCGATGATGATGATGATGAGGCAGATGATGATCGAAAACTAACCAATATTTTAGAAAACAATAAATTAATAGTAAAAGTAATTTTCTTTATTATTTTTTTATACGAAACAAGAATACTTCTTTAAATAATAAAGTATAAGTTAGTAAGTAAAGCCGAAATAATATTTAATAAATTCTAAGACAGAATACTCATAATAGTCAGATTTTTTTTCTACAAATATTTGAAACTTTAAATCTTTCAAGGGTAACTAACAGCGCAGCGCCATTTTATTTTCTATTCTCTCCATTCAAAACACTAGAATTACCCACTTACAAAAACTAATAAAAATATACAATCCTTAATCATCACGTCCCCCATAACAAGACAAAACAAAGACATAATAAACACGATCTGGTATACAATCGTACTCCATACTACAAATGGGCTACATTCGTAGCAAAATAGAGTAATTGTTGGAATGCATTCGTAGCAAACGATGCTTTGTCCGGCGGCTTTTCTGTTCCGATGCGTTCTGCGACATTGTGTGGAAACAATATTTGTTGAGTTTATATTGTAGTTGTTGAAGAATATCTTGTGTAGCTTTTAAGAAATGAAGCAGTAAATAAAGCAATAATATGACGGTTTTACTGCCAAAGGTCAGTGGTTCATAGTTTAAACTTTTTTTTTTTATTTAATAAAAAGGCTTTGTCGCTCAGCGACTATATCCCCCAATACAGAAGTGACAAATATATCAAAATTAACTTATCACTAACTTATATTTGTACTTACTTTTACTGACTTAGAAACATATAGAGCAGACTTTGTTTTACTATGACCCGGTAATTTTCATACTGCCCCTTCGTGACTCACTCAATAGTTTTTTTAAGAAGTAATTTTATTTTTTATGTATTTTTTTAAAATATTTTTTAATAGTATTGTATTTATTTGTACTGCTCGTGGAGCCACCTAGGACCTATCGGAAGACCAGCGCTGTGGTTGTATGACTACAGCATTTTATGCTGAGATAGGTACGTTTTTTGGTCTGCACGGTTATTATTATTATTATTTATTTTCAGCCATTATGGTCCCACTGCAGGGCAAAGGCCCTACCCTGCTTCCATTCCTGCACGGTTATTTTCTTTTTTAATTTATTTTTTATTTTTACTCAATTAATTTTAATATATAACTGTGTGAGTTTAAAATAAGATTCTTTCTTTATTTCTTTCTATTGTCCAATCAAACATTAACTATTGACATGATGAAGTCTGTACCTACATTCCGACTTAAATCCGATCGCGTCTAGTTGGAAGATTTAACTTTGAACTTTCACACGAGCTCTTGAGTGTATTTGAAAGTACTTCTGCAAATAAAACTAAGTACTTTTTTCAGAGTTTCATTTCTCATTTCTTTGAAGAAGGAGTTTTTATTAAATTTAGGTTTTGACGTCTATCAAGTTACCTACTCCTCAATGACAAACAAATATTTAGTGCCTATTTTGATTTTAATGTGTCAAATGTATTTTTCAAGCTTTCTACTTTCTGAATTCTAAAGTAAAACCTTGGTTGTTAATTTATTATCAACGACAGATCTTTTGAATCGGCGGCACGTAGCAATTGATTGGCTATTGTGTCTCATTTCCCGACCATTGTAAAAATTAACCCAACTAGTCCATTGCAAACAATTAAATTTATAGTTTATCTGGCCTAGGATCGAATCCTATAACAATTTTGTGATAAATAAATATGAACTTGATTGAAAAAAAAACTGTGGCGTGTGTATACGATCAATTTCCTTCAATGAACAATACCAACAGTAACTTTCATTAAAAAAGATACCTCCGACTGTAATGTTATTCTGGCTAATCTACTTTCAGATAAAATAAAAGCCTTAATTTACTTGTATAACAATATTTTCTCCTCAGATCAGCTTCAATATGTCATCGTCATGAACATCGTGATGAAACCAGCACACCTGAGAGATTTTTCAATGGTGTGTAAAGCCATGTCAGAGGCCTACGGGCGGTTTAAACTCTGACACTAGGTTGTTAATCAACCATACGATAAGAAGAAGAAGCTTCAATAAATAACTTGTAATCTTTTTTATATTTTTAGGTAAAATGTGTGTATGTTTTTTTTGATGATTCTGTACTAGAGCGACATAATCACAATGTGAGCTCTCAAATATAGAAAAAAAAACTTTCATTAACCATTGAATCAACATAATAAAACAACTTTTGACGGATAACGTTTCGCTTTGCAGCACTCGTGTCTGACTGCGAAACGTCAGGTGTGTTGTGAAAAATAAACATTCAACGCGAGTTATCCGTTAAATGTTGTTTTATTAAGTTAAACGTTCGCGAAAGTTTGAGACTATACCATTGAATCAAATTGAAATCAAATAGTCCATCACAAAATTACTTTTTTGCTAGTTCGCCCTCATAAAACCACCAAAATTCCTCCTTTCCACAACAAAGAACACCAACTCTAAAAATTCGAGTCCATCCTCACATCAAACTTCTGAATAGCCATCAAACTATCAGGTCCACAGTCCACAGTCCACAATGGCGTCCAATAAAACTTGTGTGTGGAACTTGTATGTAGTGTCAACATTTATTAAGTTGTACAAACGTGTGGGAATGATTTGTGGCTCGTATTGCTACATAAATCAAAGCTGTGATAGTTGGGCTGCTAGTCATACGGTCGCAGGTTCGATTGGTATAAACATAACCAAGTATAAACATAAGATCAGAAATTTTTTGACTTTTCAAAGTGATATCGGGTTTTTGTATGAGAAAATTAAGCAGTGATAGCCTAGTGACTTATGACCGTTGGACTGTCAAGTCAAAGGTTTGAAACTCAGGCATGCACCTCTGACTTTTCAGATTCATGTGCGTTTCCTGAAACGGTGAAAAAAAATATCGTGAGTGCACCTGAGAAATTTTTACCGGTGAGCAAAGCCATATCAGATTCAGAGACCTACGGGCGGTTTAAACTCCGATACCGGGTTGTTCATCAATCATGCGATAAAGAAAGAAAGATTAAGAAATTCTCAGTAGCAACATGGAGTCTGGATTTTTTTCTTATTAATGGCAATAGCATCACCCACTACTAAATGACGAAATTGAGCGTACTCTCTAACCTTCAGGGAAAAAGGCTTAAGTCTATATAACGCAAATTTCAAGTCTTTAGGACCAAAGGTTCGGTTTGGGCTGTGCGTTGTCAGTCAGTCAGTACCAAACTATACATATTACATATAAACTATACATATTACATAATATGTAATATGTATAGTATCTATACCTACTTACAAAATAGAACCGTTTGGTACTGACTGACTGACAACGCACAGCCCAAACCGAACCTTTGGTCCTAAAGACTTGAAATTTGCGAGAAATATTCCTTGAATACCCTAGAGGTGCACTAAGGAAGGATTTTCTGAGATCCCACCTTAGGCGAACTTCAGAAATCCACGCGGACAAAGTCACGAAGCGCTAGTATAAAATAAGCGAACTACAGTGAAAATACAAAGTATATTAATCAAGTTAAATAAAATATCACCACTATAATATTCAGATAACCGTCATGATGAAACTAAATAATGTGGCAGATAAAATAGCAGCATACTCTCCGAGCTTGGCACGGATAAAGATGGCTGCCGTCGTTATCATAAAGTAGTATCAACTTATATTATCTGGGTACATTGCAATGTCTCCCCAAAGCAAGTTATGTGCCGAATTTGAACTAGTATTTCTATTGTAGTATTATGTTAGATTAATATGACTTTTATCATATTTTATTGCATTTTAACCAAATTTTTTATACTTACGTTATTTTGGTATTGTGTATATGAAAAAAAAATGTTTTGCACTTTTGAGTTTGTTTTGAATGACCTTTACTGAGCGACGAACAGTGCCATAGGAGTGGCCACCTTCTGGGCTGAAAATATATAGATATATGTAGGTACACTTGACACAAAAAGAAGAAGAAGTATGTGTATTATGTCATTGAATTCCTCCTAAACGGTTGAACCGATTTCTAGCCGGTAGCTGTCGAGGGAAGTTAACATCATGAATTTACAAAGAAAGACTAATTTTCGAAAAAAAAGCCACCGGCAAAATATCGTCCGTATGCGTGGAGTCGGTCTAAAAATCGGTGAAAAAATCGAGCCTTAATAAAATTGGACCTCTACTGTAAATTTGTAACCTGAACCAGAAAACACAGCTTAACAATGCTATATTGTGCTAAATGTCCTCTAGCAAGGTCTTTAGATAAACACAAAGATTACAGGGCATATAAAAGGGCCTATTCTAACGGTTCATATCACAAGAAAGCCCAATAAAAGATACGCCCTAGTTGTGAATAAAACAAACCACATTTAGATTCTAACATAACTTAGAAAAAATGTGTGCAAAAACGGAGAAAAACCATCTCATAATGTATTCATGACAAAAACATAATAAAAACTGGTTATGACGAGTTTTGTTTGGGCACAGAGGGTTCCGTAGTAAAGGGTTAATCTTTCAGGATTGCGTGAAATTGAGAATAATGTCGAAAACAAGCACACGGCTCGCCTTTACAAGAAGCAAACCAATGAACACTACGCATGAACGGTACTATCTAGATTTTCATAAACTTAAGGTATGGTCCCGACAACAGTGCTGTCACAGCAGTGCTGCCGCAGCAATACACTACACTTCAAGCCAAGGCTGTGTTATGTACTGTTTTACCTGCCAATAAACGTTTTATTATTTACTAGCGAACCGCCCCGGCTTCGCACGGGTGCAATATACATATAAACCTTCCTCTTCAATCACTCTATCTATTTAATAAAAACAGCATCAAAATCCGTTGCGTAGTTTTAAAGATTTAAGCATACATGGATATAGGGACAGAGAAAGCGACTTTGTTTTATACTATGTAGTGATTATATTCTGAGCTCCGCAGCAAATAAATAAAAAAATAAAAAATCTAATTTTGTAAGTGATTTATGTCGCGTTTTTTTTTAAATTCTTATTGAGTTCAGATGTAAATTAATTCTGATAAAATAAATAGCAGTCTGCAATTCGCCTTCTATGAAACCAGTGGTTTTATTTCCTAATATAAAAGAAGTAGTGTAACCTCGGGCCCTTTCAGAGGTTCAGGTTTCTACAGAAGCTACGTGACTGAAAGATGAATGAAATGTCTTTCAAATGGGTCAATTACATCAATCTTGTCTATGGGTCAATTAAATTGATCGATCTATAATTTTGTTTCAAATATACCTTTGAAAAATGCATAGATATTACCGATAATAAAAAAACCCTTCTGAAACGGAACCCCAAAAACGATGTTTAGAAAATAAAATGAAGGACAAAGTTCCTTCCAAGCGTTGTTTAATGGGAAATAACTTTGAATTATATTGGGCAAAGTTAGCCTTGCATAGACTGGAAGCCTTAGGAAAGAAAATATAACAACTTAAAGCCATGAAAGTTGTTCAAGAACTTTCGAGCAATTGTTTTGAACGACTGTTCCGATGTAGACATAGTGGCTAATGAGATTGGAGTCCTGTTCAGTTTCGAAGATTTAATAATATCAGGCAATCATCATCTGCCTAGCCTTTTCCCAACTATGTTGGGGTCGGCTTCCAGTCTTACCGGATGCAGCTGAATACCAGTGTGTTACATGGAGCGACTGCCTATCAGACCTCCACAACCCAGGTACTGGGTTACACGATACCCCTTGGTAAGACTAGTTGTCAGACTTTCGGGCCTCTGTCTACTCGTAACGACTATCTAAGATTTACAATTGACAGCATGAGGGAGGCCTTATTATAATTTCGCCGATGATTTTTAAAATTCGCATACGAAATGATTTCTCACATGAATTATATAGCGAGGCGTGTTTTCCTATTTATTTTTTTAACCTCCGATGCAAAAAGGCGCGCATCTCTGAATTTTCGAAGTACCTATGTGCGTATTCTATAAATTATTACTTCCTTAACCTCGAAAAGTATGTAAAGCTGTTGGCCCTGCGCCTGATCTCTCTCCGGTCGTGTCGGATTACCGTCCCGTCTAAGAGAGTAAGGGGATAGAGAGTGCACCTATGTTCTTGCACTATAATATCTCCTGCGTAGTTGGCAATCTCCGTTGAGATTGGCCGCTGTGACCGAGGACATTCTTATTCTTGTCAAGACTTTCTTTACCTGCTTTAGATTCAAACATATTTCTAGAAAATGTTCAACAATACAAATTTTCGCATTTCTATACATTTCTAGTGAACATCGTTATATTCGATTGTTATATTCAAGAAACTTTCCTGAATTATTTGAGAGTAATGGGAATACGAAATGTTTTATTTAGTACTGAAATGTGAATTCTGAAAGAATTCTAGAATAGTACGGCGCATAATGATATAACATAATATTGCTTTAGTATAAAGAATTCTTCTCTTTCATTACGTTTGTTGTTCAGGCCAGGACTTATTAAATTAAGTATAATTATGTCCTAACCTAACCTAACTGCCATCGAAACAGAAGCACTGATAGCCTAATGGTATGACCGTCGACTGACAAGTCAGTGGTCTGGAGTTCGATCCCAAGGCGAACACCTTTGACTTTTCGTAAGTTATGTGTGTATTATAAATTAATTATCAGTTTAATGAAACAACTTTTTAACGGATATAACTCGCGTTTTTATTTTGATAATACAATCCTGACGTTTCGAGTGCTTTGTCTGCCTGCGACCACGAGTGCTGCAAAGCACTCGAAATGTCAGGATTGTATTATCAAAATAAAACGCGAGTTATATCCGTTAAAATGTTGTTTCATTATGTTGAGTGTTCGCAAAAGTTTGAGACTATATTAATTATCAGTTGCTGAAACGGTAAGGGAAGACATCGAAATGAAACCAGCACACTTGCGAGATTTTTCAATGGCGTGTGAAGCCATGTCAGAGGCCTACGGGCGGTTTAAATTCGGACACCAGGTTGTTCATCAACCATACGATAAGAAGAAGAAGCCATCGAAACAACGAATTCTATAAATATTCAATTGAATGAATGAATACATGAATCTAACATAGTTCTTAGAGTAAAAATTCATATTTCTGGGGCTTCATATTTCGCCTATTAATTCAGCATGCAAATTAAACATTTATGATTAGATCTAAGTTGTTAGCTACATCTAATTAGCTACATGTTAAGATTAAAAGATACGGCCTTATGACGGACAGACGGATGGAGTAACTTAGGATGAACTTAGTAATATATAGCCTTCGAGTACGGAACACAAAAAATCAATACATCTCCGCTCATCCCTAAACCGAGCATCGAACTGATGATCGATTATCACCGCCTGCGATAAACTTGGTAACTTTAGTGACAAATTGCTTTTGGAAAGCTGTTTTTCCAGAATATAGTAATTATTGGAAGTGGGAAGATGATGCGAGATTGATAGAGTTTACAAAGATGGCGGATGGGAACTTGTCATGATGGGAAAAATATCACCATCCTCCTAGCCTTATTATTTCCAAACTCTGTTGGGGTCGGCTTCTAATCTAATCAGATGCAGTTGAATATCTGTTATCTACGGAGCAATTACTTACCTGATTCCCGAAACTTAAAAGATTACGATATTTTAAAGTTAGATCAGTTGTCAGGGCTTTATGAGGGCACTGATTCCCTATATCGATTGTCAAAGATTTTCATGACAGCCGGAGCCAATGACTTAACGTGCGTTTCCAAAAATATTGTAAGCAATTTTTTAAAAGAGCAACCATGGAGTTTCTTGCCAGATTCTTCTCCATGAGGGGTAGGCTGCCCTTGGAACTGGCAACTAGAGTCACTCTTATAATAATATTAGAATTATGACTTTTCATATGTGCCTAAAATGGTCTACATGAATATTTTTAATTTTTTATTATTATTATTATTTAATTTCCGAGGCACGCAGCAGGTAATAATTTATTTATAATATAGATGCTAAGATTGTAACCGAGTATTTTCTCCCAGTCTCCATATTCGTAAATATGTATCTGGCAATACTATTGCTATTAGAGGCAGATTGGGTGTTTTTGTGTATTTATAGAAACAATTGTTTTCGATGTTTTCAACCCACCAAACGGCGAAACCTCAGCGGGATTAGCGCTGGTTTTAATTTAGCTCCGAGTCAATACAAGAATAGACAAATAGTCTAGCTTTGTGTAGGTGTATATAACTACCCACATTCAGGCAAAACAAACACAACCCTCCCGCGGTCGGGGGTCAAAAGTGGTAAAGTTCAAAAACTATCCCATCCATGGAAGAGCGTAATGACGCGTGGAATGCGACGCAACAGGTCCCACTGTTCGTACCATTGAGCTGGTACAAATTAGTGTGCAATTGTATTGTTTGTTTTGTATAGGGTTAAGTTCCTCTGTTTAGAAACGCGATGAGCTATAGTTTTTTTTATTTTTATTTATTAAATTAATAAAACATACAATATACATATTATTATAATACTTAAACCCCACAAAACCGCTTATCGGTTTAAGCTTAGTTGAGCGCAATGTTGGCGTATTAGCTAAGTATGGTATGGAAAGAGATTCGTTATTTCAAGTAGATCGCGGGTTCAAGTCCCGCCAGTCAGTTGTTTTTGCGAGTTTCTTATTAAATCATTCTATTTAATAAGCAAAACATGTGTATAAACATGTGATAAACATCATAAAACAAAAAAATGTTTTTAACTAAGCTTTTATATTGGAATACCAAAATTAAACATAGGTAGGTATAATATATTATGTAAAATTTAATGTTGACTGTTGAAGAGTTTATCTGGAGCTAATCCTGGATGTCAATTTAAGTCATTTTTACAATAAAAATGCATTGTCATCGGAACTGAACCAATATGTAAAAATTTCAACTCCATAGGATAAAAAGAAGTCTACATTTTCTCCAATTACGTCATAAGTTCCATGTAAGAAGCAAGCGAGCCTATTTCCATTAGCCAGAAACCATTCCAAAGTTGGCGAAGAAAGAATTCTAAGAATTTTCAAAAAAAAAAGCGACTAACACTTCGCCCGGCCTGAGGATTGAAGCCATCCAAGACATCGCCCATGCGACTTGCGACCGTTATAATGAGGCAGGCAGTTAGTCAGTCAGTAAATATTCAAACCAACAAGAATGACGTCAAAATGAATAAACCAGACATAGTACTAAACTATAATAATGCTGTTTCCGAGAATACACATCACAATATCAATTTTACAGCTTTGAATTTCAAAGATTGATAGGTAAAGATTTTTACATTCATATAAAACAGTCAGAAACTGAAGATCTACACTATAAAATGTTTACTACTTAAAGTTTGCCGCTATACCGGTGCTAAAGCTTGCACGGTCGATAGAATCTTAAAGGCAGAGACAGACTGACATTCAATTTTAAGTTAAGATAGATAGATTATTGCACAGAAAAAAAGCAATAAATAATTCTAAATAACATAGACTCACGCCTATAGATAAGCTAAGGCCTATCCCTGAGGAATACAAGCACTATATGTATGCCTTTGTGTATGCAGTACTCCCACGTTTCGCCGGCTATGTTATAAGTCGCATGTAATAATTCCAGACTCCGTGCTGCTATTTTTAAGTGTCTTCTATCCGTATATACCAGTATAATTGTGCGCTACTACTTTGAAAAAAAATCAAAATGGCGACCAGTAGCTATGCCAGCTTTCGTACAAAAAATAAATAATAAAAAAAACAAAACCGACTTCAAAACTAAAAAGCTTGAAATAACTTTACGTTTTGGAGTCGGTTCCAAGCCAAGTTCTAGCCTCTTTAACCTCCTCATTAAGAACTTGGCTTGGAACCGACTCCAAAACGTAAAGTTATTTCAAGCTTTTTAGTTTCTTCCTCAGAAGACCAATCTGGAAGCACCCATTTAATTGAAAAAAAAAAAATCCAAATCGGTTCATAAATGAGCGAGTTTTGAGGTAACAAACATAAAAAAAAACATACAATCGAATTAAGAACCTCGTCCTTTTTTGAAGTCGGTTAAAAATGTTCTGACTCCTTTAACGTTAATAACGGCACTATCACCAATCTATCTTTCTATTTTAGGACGAGATTTGTACAGTAACCACGCTCTTACGACAGTACTAAAAGCTTCTAAACTGCCTTCACCCATAGATACCATACTTCGCTTGAAGTATGGCTCCAGACTTGGACAGTTTCAGTTTTATAGCGAGTCAAATTTGAGGATAGAGATAAGAAAAGCTATGGCAAACTTCGGTATTTATGTTGTTTATGTGTTTGTTTTATTGAGTTGCACACATGCAAACTTGAAGTATTCTTTCAAAAGTTTATAGGGTAAATGGATTGGAGTATTCGTAGCACAAGTTCACTCAATACCATCTTCCTGCCCTTGTTCTGCAGTCATGTCATTGCTTTACTCCCTTTCTATCCATGTTGTTTTTGATGCAATCCATCCATCTTTTGTTTGGTCTACCTCTATTCTTGTAACTATCCACATTCATACTAAAAATCTTTCTCACAACATGTCCGTCATCCCTCGGCATCACATGTCCATACCACAATAAACGATTACTTCTAAACTTTTCACTCACTGGCGCCACTTTCAAAATCCCTCTTAAAAATTCATTCCTTATCATGTCCATTCTTGTTACACCACACAGGCACACATCCATCTCAACATTCTAATCTCTGCTGCATGCAATCGATCACTCAATATACAATTGAAGTAAATGGTGTAGCCGCTGACTTACGTGGGGTACTATCAGGGGCGTGCACAGACATTTTCGACAGGGTAGGCACAATATACAAATTCTTCTTAGTTTCACTAATTTGCCGTCTCCGTTGTAGCTGTCAGGGTAGGCAATGCCTTTTTGCCTATATGAACTGCACGCCCATGGGTACTATCACCTCAAGACATTTATGTCCTTCACAGATTAGATACTTTTAGTTCGGATGCATGTAACGCAGGAACGAAGCAACGGATCCACGTAAATTTTTTCATAGATATAGTTTATAGATCTTAGAGTAACATACAATACTTTTAATCTCGGAAAATTTAGAACCACAAGAGTAAAGCCGCATGAAAAAGCTAGTAGGTAATAAATATTTTTCGTGCATAAATATTCTAAAACGTACCCTCAAAAGCTAAAGTAAACTGGGTAATAACATGTTCAAAACTAATCCTCACACATCAGCTGGGACTCAAACACCAAAGTTTTAACTTTTATCGCTGCCAAGTTTCATAGAGCGTGAAATGCTGAAACACGCGAGTTCAAATTGTTCCGACATGTGGTCATATGTCAGACGCTCTTTGGAGAAGATAGCTTTATTACTTCTTCCTGACAGAATTTCGGTCACAGCCTATCTTAACGGAGATAAAACTACGCGTGAGATATTATAGTGCGCAGGGTGTATCGAAAATACAGATGCACTCCCTAATTCGTCATTCTAATAGTTCGATGGGACGGCCATCCGACTCGACCGGAGATAGATCAGGCGCAGGACCAACGCAACGGCTTTACATGTTTTCCGAGACACGTAACTCAACTACTCAAGATCCATGTTAAGCAGTAAATCGTGATAGGAATTACTTTACGAAAAAAGTATAAATAGGATACTATATACTATATTACTGGAAGTGACTACTGAGATGACGGGTGATAGAGATGTGTGGAGAAAGAAGACATACTGCGCCGACCCCAAATAAATTGGGAAAAGGGCAGGAAGATGATGACTATATACTATATTAATTATACTATATTCGACGTTAATTTAGGGCTGCTTTGAGGACAGAATGTTCAGAAGGTGATTATTCAAAAGGTGACGATTTATGTAGTACTTACTCTCTTTTTACAGAGAATATCAAACTCTGATTGTAACCCCAAGATATTCCTTATTCTTATTGAGAAGAGAGAGGTGGAATCAATCTGTTTTAGAAAAATAACATCACAACAAAACTCAAGATGAAAACGAATACAAATAAACACATCAAAACTTATCAAGCTCTTCATCCACAATATCAAGTAGCCATTCCTAGTTTCCTACAAACAGCTTGTACAAACGTAATTTAGTTTTAATAGCGACAATATGAAAACTCGCCGCGACCGTTCAAACTCGAATAAAACTCGAAGCTGGCAAGAAAACAGTTGGGATATTCATCTAGAACTTTTGCTTGAGAGAGAAATAGAATAGAGATATCTATAGATAATTGCTACATGAATGTCAGAAGATAAATCATGATAAGTTGGAGGACGTTTTTATTTAGGTTAATCTAGGAAACTAGGAAACTGCTGCTTGGCGGACGGAGGTGGTTTAAGTCAGGTAAGAATCCCACATTACCCTGTCTCTTGAAGGTTTCTCCCCGTAAATAGTCATACTCATGAATTAGCCTGAAGCAGGTGCAGGTTGCTGGGAATGGTGAGTGATGCCAAAAAAAAAACTCACAAGAACACTAAACTTATTTTGTATTTAACCAGTTACAAAAAACTTAATAAATAGTAAAATAAGTTTTCCTAAAAACAATTTTTTTGACCAAGATTTTCCAACGTATATACAAAATTTGTATCTGAGTCGTTGAAGAGTTTCTTTATCAGGAGCTAATCCTAAATGTTAATTCAGGCCATGCATACCATAAATATGCATCGTCATCGAAACTGAACCATTATGCAAAAATTCAACTCCATACGATATGAGGATGTGGTTCTAATTCAGCTTGCAAGATTTGACCCGAACATATTTACATACATACATTGCAAGTTAGATAGAAGCTTGTAATAATGGCTGCACACCTGTTAATTAATACAATGAAAAGTATTTGACACTTCCTTCTAGTGTTGCTAGATCCCGAGGTACTATCGCGGACACGAACGGTGCACCACTTTATCATCAAAATGGACTCGGACTTCGGACGACGGGTGCAGGCGATTCTAACCTTAAGAGTAATGCACCGGCTTTGTCCACGATAGTACATCGTCGACACAGGCGTTGTAGCTTAAAACAAAACGAAACAACATCGTAACATTACTTACCACAGTGATAGGATAGGCTGGATTTATGATGGTGTACAACAGGATGTGATTGGGCCGAGCAGGCGGCTCTCGTTTGCGCCGCGGCTCACCCGCCATGTAATTGTTGCCATTACTCTGTAAAAGAAGAGAATAATACATCAGAACAGCTGCCAAATGCTGCTGGACGAGTTGCTGGCTTCTGGTGTTTGGAAAGATCAAAATAGGCTGATGAAATAGAGATACCATGAGAGTTAAATTAAGTGTTATGCTTTTATAAACAAAAAATAAACAAGGCCACCCATGATTTTAGGGTTCGTCTCATAATGCTAACATTGAGGTGGCAAAATAACAAGGTCGTGAAACGACAAGGTTTCAAAACGTCATGATAGTAAAATGACAAGGTTCGCAAAACGACATGATTGTAACCAAGTCGCAAAACGACATGTTTGTAAAATGACACGGTCGTAAAGTGACAAGATTGAACAATGACTAGGTAGTATTTCTATACTAACAAAACCCTTATGGTAAGTATATATTGTTCTTTTTTTTGTGAGGGGAAAACCCTATACGGGCACCCTATCACCAAGAACAGGTGATGGGGTTATGACGGACTTCTAGGCTGGAGAGTTAACGGGATTAACTTCGATATTTACCGCGCTCCTGCCGGGTTCTAAGTATCTCAAAAGTCTAAACCATATTCATTCATGTGCCGTTCCAAACTAGTGGACATTTGAACACAAAACTTAGGTGTATAATACATAAATCAGAGCCACAGTACTCGTAAATCAATAGTTTATACGCACAGTTTACTTTACAGCCATACATAATCGCCTGTGATCTTACTAAGAATTAGTGTAATAGATATAAAACTTGAAAGGTGTTCAGATGTTGTGGCGAAAAGGGAACAAGTATATTCAGCAACTATGAGCTTCGGACATCTTGGGAGAGTATACAAAAATAGAAGATGTCATTTTCTTCTTATCCTGTGGTTATTAAACAACTTGCTGTCAGAGTTTAGCCGCCCGGCGGCCTTTGACATGGCTTTACACACCGTTGAAAAATATTCCAGTGTGTTTCCCACCTAATAATTAATTACTTATACGCACATAAATCTGAAAATCCGGGGTTTTGAACTTACGACCTTTAACTTGGCAATCCTACGGTCATACCACTAGGCTATCAGTGCTTAAAAGTTATGCGGACGCGACGCAGAGGATGTCATTCTAATTACTGATATTTAAATAGGGATATCAAGCGAAAGCGATTTGCGTTGAAATGAGGAGCATTCTGCTCAAAATGTCTCACCTAGCTAGTATCTGGGCAAAAAATATTTATTAAATATTCAGTTAATCGACTCGAAAGAAGACCGATATTCCTAAACTTACCTCTCTACATATATCATGTTGCTTGGCCTCTGCGTCAATTGCAAGAACCTTTCCAATTACGTAAAGACCACAAAGCTCCCTACAGACACACCCTAAAAATAATTACTATTGAGAACATTTCTAATTACGCGAACATGTCGAAAAGATGCACGTCATCCCAAAACAAACCCCTCAACTGCTAATTACTTACATCAACTCGAAAAGTTGACAGCAAATTTTGACAGGTACGCAAATCGCGGATTACCCACCGCATAACTCGTTCTATTTTCAAACCGTAATGAGTACGCAAATAAGATAACATTAGACTATCGTCGGGCAATAGATCACGGGGCGGACGTGT
Organism: Protodeltote pygarga; assembly: GCA_936450705.2. Taxonomy (NCBI): domain Eukaryota; kingdom Metazoa; phylum Arthropoda; class Insecta; order Lepidoptera; family Noctuidae; genus Protodeltote; species Protodeltote pygarga. Next base: position 1,639,017 of record OW388274.2, read on the forward strand.
GCTGCAATTAAACGGGCGCGTCGGGCAGTTATAAATCATTAGTACGCTTAGCTCAGCGTAGGGTTAAATGATGATGGGTTATGTTAAGATGACGTTTTGTCATTATGGGGAGTATTAGTAGTAATGTTCAGTGGATTTGGAGTTGGAGATGAAAGAACGGCAATAAATTATAAAAGACCTGTTTTCTAATTAAAAGCTGTCAGTTTACAGAACTCGAAATTTTGTTAGGACATGGGTTATAATCTCCTTAATATCTCTCTTGAATTTTGGATATATTTGTCATTAGATTAGTGTCTATAAAGACATGTAAACAAGATGTTGTTAAGACAAAACGCCGTTCTTGATGATGCAATTTTTTGAGAAAATTGGTTTTTATTTTCTTTAGCATCTTTTAGTGTTTTTCAGTGTTTTTAAGGTTTTTATGTGTCATCCTATATGTATAACCATATGGGAAATACTAATTTATTTGTGTTAGCGTAAAACACTGTTTAGACTTAGACAGTCTAAACATACAATGTATTAATGTGTCAATAGTCATGACACAACAGAACGCGTCTATTTTATTAATAACTATTTTTAGATAGTAGATACGAGTACATGAACAGTTGAAAGTTAGAAAAAGACCACAGTCTAAGCTGCAAATTTATTACTATGTAAATACAAAACAAAAAAATAAATAGATTTTATAATATTCATTCCCTGAATCACAGGGAATCACGCGGGAATCTTAACCCTTACTTCACCGTGTTTAGAAAATCAAAATGTCGTTTGTTGTCGCAGATATTAATTGGTACAAACAACTTACAGTGACTAAACAAACGTAATAGCGTCGTATGAATATTCATCATCGCGACTGAGAGGAGGGTTAAGTGAGATTTGAGTCATAAACTGTCGCGGAACTTGTAGATAGGGAAAATTTGGTTAAACTTCTGGCGGAACGCTTTAGCCGTGGCCGGTTACCACTTAGTAGCCATCCGACTAAGTCATATTCCGAGATGCCGAATATCATCTGTTGGGTCACTGATGGTTGTTAAATGAAAGTGGACTGTAGACCAATAATCGCCGGTTTATTTGAAATTAACAATCTTGTGTGCACTGAGCGGTGGTCCCAAACAAGTCGTAGGTGGATTGCTGTTGTACCTCGATTGGTGGCGCAAGTATCGATGCATCGACGCCCGCGCCGCTCTCACCCCGCACCTGCACCCGGCTGCTGGTGGCGGCGCCGCCGCATGTGATGGAGAGGAACAAGGACTGAACTCGACATTCGGTAAAACCTATCTGCTGGTTGTGTCTGGACCATAGTTCTCCTGTTTTAAATGCAGGTGTGCTATAGACACTATTCTAATAATACTCTTCTATTCTTGTAATACTCGTACATAACACAAAAGACAATAGCTTTCATTACTGTACACAGCTGAGGGAAAGACTTCCGATTAGTTATCCCGTCTGGAGTGAGTAGAACACGCGTTTCAAAGTATCCACTGACCGTTTTAGGGTGAATAAATAATATATCCGGGCCATTAAAACCCAAATCCGCTATCTCTTATCCCTTAGACCGAACACAGGAACAACAACCCAGATATGATCAGTAGGTAAAGCAGACAGCGATCTAATTCAGTTAAGACCCTTACCCGCGTCGAATCCAGAAACACGAATTAAGTTTTGAATCAAAGTAGATAAGATAATTGTTTATATGTGGGTTCGTGCGTTGGTAGAAAGCTAATGAGGTTTTCGTTTTTTTAGGTTTCTTTATACAAGCCCGAAGGGAATCATACCGAAAATTACAAGTTCTACATATTTATTAATTTATTTATTTATGTACACATACACACAGAAATAATGGACAACAACAAGCATTACATACAAATGAGTACAAAGGCACTGTTTATTTCAAATAGAAATTTCTTCCAACAGGCCTGCGACAGAACCCATTGAAAATTGAGGTCACTGCGTGTGTAGTACTACAAATTATATTATCTGTTATATAATAAGTTTATTATACAATACATGTACCTACATATTTAGGGTTAGGGGTCGTTTAAAAATATAATAAAATGGAAATCACATACTTTTTTTTTTATACTAACTCCCCGGCGCGACTTTGTTCGCGTGATTACTACCTCTACGCCTAACCTACCCTACTCTAGCCTATCCTATGCCATTCTACCCTACCCTACCCCCAATGTTTGTATGTTATTTGCCTTTCAACTTTTTTTTTCTCATTTAGAACCTTCTCCTGTTAATAACAAACATATCGAAAATAGAATTAGCAAAATCGGTCCAGCCGTTTACGCGTGATGCCGTGACCAAGGGAAATAGCCATTTATTTTATGAAGAATTTTCTCGAGATCAGGATGGCGACCAGTACGTTCTCATTTAAGGTTAAAACTACGTGACTGCGTTCTCAAAAAAAGTTGTGCAGAGTAGTATCATCACTTGTCCTGTGAATTATTTTATATTTGTCCATGTATGACTGTATGTCTATACTTATGGCTGTACTTTGTATGGCTATATTTATTTTTCTCATGATTCTGTTAAAAAAAGAGATCATTACAAGGTACGCTCTTGTCGACGCAGCTTCATTCAGCTCTTATCAGAAACAAATTTCTATTTGAGAAAGAGAGATAGCAAGTCTAAATTAATTTAGAGCGTATGTTTCGTTAGAGCGTATGAGTTAGCACAAATAACACGACGTCTTCTGAAAAACCGGTTTTCTTTCTTTATCGTATGGTTGAAGAACAACCTGGTGTCAGAGTCAAAAATCTCTCAGGTGTGTTGGTTTCCTCACGATGTTTTCGTTCACCGTTTTAGCAAGTGATCATTAATTTCTAATACGCACATGAATCTGAAAAGTCAGAGGTGCGTGCCTGGGTTTTAAAGCTACGACCTTTGACTTGAAAGTCCAACGGTCATACCAATAGGCTGTCACTGCTCGACGTCAGAAATCTCACCATCATCATCTACCCGTATCGAATCACCGCTCAAACACATACTTGCATAGACCAAATGAAAATAAACGACACATAGTAAAAAAAAAACAAGTGCGAAATGGAGTTCCAACTGACAGTTCCAATTTCAATTTCAAATTCCAGCATTGTACCAACACCGAAAAGCTAAACGATCATCAATCTAAAAGAGACCAAACAAAATGGTACAATTTCGGCAACATGAATAATGCATGCGGTTATTTTACGCAGAACATTATGACCCAGCAATTTCAGTGAGCGGAATTAAAACGGATTACATAATATTTATGATAAGCGATTGAGCTGCTTAGTTCGAATATCCAATAAATTTGGATTTCAATTATTCATGGGATGTCCTTAAGTTTGATAATAAAAAGCTCGAAGTTGCTTGCTCATTTTTTATTGAAAGAATGATCAATGGTAAAGTATATAGCAATCAATCAAATCGTATACTTCAGGGTTATCCCTTCAGGGAGTCTTAGTTATAACACTTATTACATTCTACAAGTGGCTGAGAGACCTCTGTGGGCGTTAATCGAATATTTATCTATATCCAATCTTGTTTTAACGCCTAACTTTTTGTACATGTTCCAAAGAAAACTTTGGAGTATTCCTGAGTTTCTGACAGAGTTAAGACGGGTTTTCGCGTCTGATTCATTTATATTTACACGAACTAAGTAAATAACAAATGCTATTACGCGGTTGCCAGCTCAGCTTTCTATTTATACGTTTAATATCTGAATAAACAAAGAAAACTTAATAAACATCAATATCGGAGTGAACGCAAATAAAGCCTAAATCAATAAAACGACTCGATAGTTATCAAAGTTAACACGTCACGAATAGAAAGCCACACGGAAGTTTGAATTTAAATCGCCCGCACGATATAATACAGAAATTGGTCCGAAACTATCTCAAGTCCCGCGAAACTTTGCCTTAACGAGAACTCCTTTAGTTCCTTATTTGAATTTCCCGCTTGGATGGCGTTCGCCGCCAATCTTACAATACGGTGCGCGTAAAAGAAACTTCGACCTTATGCCTTTTGGAATATGATATCTTGTTTATAAGACCACTTATGTCCTTAAAACTAAATTACATTTATGAATAATACACTGTATCGTGTGAGAAATAAAGTTTAATTTACAACGAGCGTTCAAAGTTTAACTAACGTATTTTAGTGAAATTTCTGCTTTATTACTAGTTAATAAGGTTTAAATTTGGATATTTATATTGAATAACGTTCTGTCCGTTAAAGGGTTTATTACAAGGTGAAATATTAAATGCGTTTCTAGTTTTATTTCAATTTAGTTTAAGTGTGAATATTTTGTAGTTAGGATTTATTAGTTTAGCTTAATCTAAGAGGATGTTGGTTGAGTATGAAGATTTTAATGCAAGAATTAACACAGGGATATGCGAATGAAATGTAGCCAAAGTAAAGCTGTTTTGTATGTTTTAGTGAATGTGCTTTATAGAATTATTACTATTAGACCTGGGTGCTTTAAAGACCAGCTAAATTTTATGAGGTACTTAATAAGGTCCATGAAACTGAACAACTTTCGAAACAGAAAACGAAAATGTAACATCTCGTACAAAAGTGACTGACAGTGTTACGTCACGTGACTCATATTTCGACTTATGTTCCTTGGGAAAAGTTGCACAATTTCTTGGACCTTATAGCCTCTTAAAATTTGACAGCGGCAAAGCGGCCCTACCATCTTTTCGTCATCATCCAGGGTTTGCGCTTTTTGCGGTATCCTCCAATTAACATCTAGCTCATCCCACCATATCCTTCTGGGCCTGTCGCGACATCGTCTTAAATTGTCTTTAAGGTGTGGCGTTAGAAATACTGTGTAAGTATTTTTTTCTACAGAAAATAAATGACAAGACAAAAACGACAAGAGCTCAGCTCACAAATTAATGATAAAATTAAAAAGAAAGGTAAAAAAATATAGGAAGCTTGTCAAGGAGTGTCAGGTTACCATAAAAATATAGCACTGACGTACACTGTTCAACCAAACATTAATTCAACATAATAATCTCAAATTCGATCGCTCCATTAAACCTAACACAAAATAAAACACATCTACCCGCAAACTCGCAAACACTCATTAATTAACGTTCTGACAGGTCGGAAAAAAAAACGTACTTAAATAAATATAATAGGCTGCGGAAAAAAACCGTTGTCATTTCGTACACTCGTACAAATTATCACAAACGATGCGTTAATTTTACGAAGGGGGAGTTGAAATCATATGATACACCCCCCCATCCCTACCTATATCATTCGTGATGAATTGTGGGCCTGTAGTATATTTTTTATGGCTGAAAATAAAACCGCGTCGCATTTGCGGGTTAGAATACAGTTATACTTTTGAATAAAGGGGTACGACTGTATATGACATAGCGCGACAGTCTTTAAATTTAATTAATGAGCTGTGGACTTATTTAATTGTAATGTAGGCCTAAAATAATAAAAACATGATTAGTTCAACATTTTTGTAGACGGAATAATTTTGAACCTAAGCCTTCCACATCGCATGCGTTATGCTTTATAATTTTTTTAATATATTAGAATTTTTTTTATTTTTTTTATTACTGCCGCACAAATTGACTCCATGCTGCCTGATGGAAAGCAGTCAGTGGAGTCCCATAGTGATGACCATTTTTTTAAGATAATTTAACAAAGAGTAGAATCCTAGAAATAAATGAAAAATATAAAAGAAGAAGTGAAATCTCCGGGCCTATCAGAGTCCGACTTTCTACAGTACCCTTCCATAATCGTAATGTACTCTTTGAAAAAATAAATACTTGTATCCTTAAACAGTGAGTTTAATTATTATAAAAATAAGTTCCTCCCTATTTCAACCGTGTAAAAACACTTACACACTCAATTACCCCGCTTCCTCAAAACTTTACTCGAAGTCACAAAGATTACTTTTGACAAATATGAATTTTCAAGAACAAGTACACGAGAAATTACTTCACAAGTACCGGTGAGTCGTTAGCTCTTTACAATAGGAAAGTGGCTCGACGTCGCGTCGCCATTTTGTTATTCAACAAGGTTTTAATTTTTAATGGAACGTTATCATGTGGAGCTTTCTACGGTGTACGTTATTTTACCTGTCTTTCTTATCGTTGATGGTTGATGAACAACCTAGAGACAGAGGGCCTATGACATGGCTTCACACATCATCGTGAATTTCTCTAAGTGTGCTGGTTTCCTCATGATGTTTTTCTTTACCGTTATCACTATCACTACATAGTATAAAACAAAGTCGCTTTCTCTGTCCCTATATCCCTATGTATGCTATTAAATCTTTAAAACTACGCAACGGATTTTGATGCGGGTTTTTTTAATAGATAGAGTGATAGAAGAGGAAGGTTTATATGTATATTGCACCCGTGCGAAGCCGGGGCGGTCGATAGTTAAGTAATATAATAATTAATTTATAATACGCACATAAATTTGAAAAGTCAGTGCATGCCGTGGTGCGAGCCTGAAACCTTTTGCTTGGCAATGCAATGATGATACCACTAGGCTATATATTGCCTTTACTGGAACCAAAGTAACGTTCAAGTAACGTTAAAGTTTCATTCAAAGATCGAATGGTTGATGAACAACCTATCATTATAATTAATTACCCGTAGCTAAATCTTGAGAATTTATACTCCACATAAAATTACCAAACAAAAGAATAGTCGCTCACGAGATTCAAAAACTTGAATAGGTACCGGTACTCAGACAAACCAACAATTTCGATTAAAACTCCGAATAGCGCATAATTAAAATCCGTGTAGTCCCAAAGGTACACGAGAACAAATTGGCGGGACGGGGTCCAGCCGTTTTGTAACTGCTTGGACATGAAACCTTGAGATGAAATGTGTTCGTTCCCTCGAATTTTTGTGCTCGCATTTTAGGGTTAAAATCTGAATAAAAAATAAAATGTTTGTGTATTGTGATGATAACTCTAACAGTAGATGGACAATGGACATGGCTTTTGTCATTAACTTTAAAAAAAAAAAACAAAACGTAGCTGTAGTAGATACACAGGTTATTTGTAAAACACCAGCATCCTTTAAAGGGGTCATTAATCTCATCATTATGAACAACTTTCACTATGGGGCCAACCCTGAAATCGCCAAAAAAAAATCAGCTGTTCCATACATTTTGTTGAGTCATGTGAACATAAATGTATGGAACAGCTGACTTTTGTATCTGTATATATGCACTATACTTTCGTGATAGACTAGTGGTGTTGATCGTTGACTGGCAAGTCAGAAGTCTCAGGTTCGAACTCAGGCGCGCAACTCTGACTTTTCGTAAGTTATGTGTGTTTTATAAATTAATTATCACTTGCTCTGTGCCTGAGAAAGCACGTAAAGCCGTTGGCCCTGCGCCTAATCTCTCTGGTCGTCTCGGATTGCCGTCCCACCGGACTATGAGAGTGAGGGAATAGAAAGTGCACCTGTGTTTGCGCATACACTTGTGCACTTTAATATCTCCCGCATCAATGGCTAATCTCCGTTGAGATTTGCCGCTTGTGACCGAAATTCGGTCAGGAGGACATTATTACTATGATTACTTTGTGTAGTGTACCATGGTGCGGGTGACAGCTGTTGCTGTTTGCAGTTATTTGCTGTGTTGTATGCTGAAGCTGTCAGTGTCAATTTTAGCTGCACCCTATATACCTTATACTGACATTGACAGCTACAGCATACAACACAGCAAACAAGTGCAAACAGCGATACCATGCTACGCCGCACGTATAACACCCACTGATTTCTTCAAAGGTTAAAAAAAAACTTGATAATTTAACACCCCGACGCGACCCAGTAATTTAATACCAAAAATTATTAAAGAACAAAACATTCAAAAATGTTTTCCCTAATTATGTTCCGTTAATCCTTAATAAAACGCGGTTGACGTTTGGGATGAAAATAAATTTATTTAGGATTGTGATTCTGCGAGATTAATCTCAACAAAAGTATGAGTGAAATGTTTAAATTCTTAGTATAATACGAATATTATAACTTTGCTTTTACGTAGTTGGGCTCTAGTATATGTATACTTATGAACACTTATAAATGGTACTATATATAAAACCAAGTTTAATCACTGTATGTCACATGTCACAAGTTCGACTAACAAGTGAGCGAGATGTCACAAGCCTGAATGGAGGTTAGAGCGATTTGAATTTCTATCAAGTGCATGCGATCAAATTATTTGCCATAACGACATGACACCTTTAATTGAACGTACAGTCAAGTAGTGGAAAAAGCTACCTCCTTTCCGGAATCTGTATTTTCCGATTGGTATGTCTTGAAGACTCGCAGTTTTTATAACTACATTGAAAAGATTACTTTTAGGCAAGCACCATCGTTGACCGCATCATCTCTTTCTATCAGGTTAGAAAACGGTCAAGCGCGAACCTATACCAGTTATAAAAAAAAGTGCAACTAATAATTTTGGTAAATATAATTGTGAACGCGTAAATACCAACTCTTATAATAATAATTATTATTATTTATAACACAAACATGAGGTAATTAATTTATGATTGAATTGCGAGTGATGGTTCATTATACAGTCAGTTTAATATTAAACACCAGTTTTACCATGAAATTATTTCAGTAACAACACAAATTTCATTAAAAAGGACATTCGTTAATTATTGTTTCATGTTAATCAATTATGCAGAACGTTTGCTGATGATTAAAATAATAACTTATAAATAAATCAATGCAAGAACTCTGTTTTTCATCATCTGATAGGTTATACTCAAAAATATATGATTAAAATCGTTAAGGTTATCTAACTATTGAAAACTTAAACCATAGTAGCATTTTTGCTCAAATAAATATAGAAGTTTAAGACACAATAATTTATAGGACGGATACATAAATCATAGCAATAGCGTTGAACTAGATTATGTCTAAAAAAATAAAATTCAAGAACTTAAAAAATCAACTGCTGTAAAAAATTTGCGCGTTAATTTACATAATTGTAGCACAAAATCAACACACCTGCAATGTTTATTTTAACACATTATGACATGTTAATTGTCCTTATTCGAGTTCAACTCGACAATCTAGAATTGATGTGTTGACATACAAACGACATGTCACAAGCGGATGAATAAATTCTAATGACAGTATTAGATTTTATGATGAGTTAATGAACTTATTTGACAGGTGTCAAAAATTAGCAGCATTTTTGTTCTCGTTTAAAATTACATTACTTGGAATTTATTTATCAACATGTAATTTGTCATCTCTAATTAGGTACGGTATATCGTTTTGATAACCGAGATTTTTTTAGTCACCAAATCATAATATGAATGAATCATTTTATAAATCTTTGAAATGACGAGCAAGTGAATGATTGGACGAGAACTAAATTAAAATTAAAACCAAATACCCTGCAACTGGTCAGTTTGTTGTTTTCCTTCACCGTTTTAGCAAGTGATAATGAATTGCTAATACGCACATAAATCCGAAAAGTCCGAGGTGTGTGCCTGTGTTTCGAACCTACCACTTTGGCTTGGCAGTCCAACGTCCCACTAGGCTGTCACTGCTTCATTTAGCGACATCTGGTGAGCTGAATTATTTAAATCTCATTGGTCAGCTCAATTTGGCGAGAGTCCTTATTCCAAGGGCTTAACAATAATTCCATTCTCAAAGACCACCTGTGAGTTGTATACTTGTCTTTAATCTGAATCTGGCTATACAACCGCCATATTAGCATTGAGAATGTCTCTGTCGACAAATTGACGACATAACAAACAAGAGTAGTTCCCAAGTGGCATAAATGACTGCTAAATTATCGTTATGTTATGTAACACGCGTTCAAGATTGCCTGCCATCGGCGTTGAGTAGATATTTTAGAGCAATTTTCATCAGATGTCATAGCTAATTAGCTATAAGTTGTAGTGTATTCATTATAATGTTTTGGCGACAAAAGTGGTCATAACTTCTGGAATTTTGCCGATCACTATTAAATTCGCATACGACATAGTTTCGCACACGAATTTCGCAAGTAGTAAGGACCAAGTCATCAATATAAATTTAAAATGTAAAAAATCCGTAGATATACGATTTTTGTATACTTACGTATCAAATCTAGGAACAGGGGATGACATTTTTAATGTATAAAAAATTTATCCTCTGTTCCTAGATTCGATTTCCATAATTATTCACGTCATATTTTATAGTTTTTTCTGTATTTACTTTCGCAGCTGTGCTGTGATAACTTACTTTATAAGACGTTATAACGTATAATAACGTCTGGTAAACAGTAGAAAAAACGGCACAAGCATTTTTTAATGGGAATCCGGTAGGAATCGAGTTATATAGAGCCTTCGCCGCTGATCTCTACACAACAGGCTGGTATTTTTTTTAATATTCATAGTAATATAGCTATAATAAAGCAAATCACAATCCTACAAGACTAACTCTAACTTTTATAATTTACTAGCGACCCGCCCCGGCTTCGCACGGTTACGCTAATATGCATGTATTATACATATAAACCTTCCTATTGAATCACTCTAAGTATCTATTAAAAAAGCCGCATCAAAATCCGCGTAGTTTTAAAGATCTAAGCATACATAGGGACAGACAGACGCGACTTTGTTTTATACTATGTAGTGAAAAACCCATTTTAAAACTCAAAAAAACTATCGAATCTTAGGAATCTAAGCCAAAAAACCTACTCACACAACACTAAACACGAAATCGAGTTAGTGTGTCCATAATAACATAAAAATGTTAGTCTCAAGACGGATTACAAGGTCCCGGCCGACGAGTAGGGTCCGCACACTGCCACACAAGACCGGACACTGTTATTTTTAAAGGCGTCTTAAAATTTTCCGGGGATTTGCGGTCCGAATGCTTCGGTATATTCTTTTGTATCCGGGCATTAAGTCCGGTTGACTCGCACCTGCGATGTAGGTAAATCCCTCAGGATTTCTCGTCTTCTTTGTGTTTTTCATTTTAAAGTGGGTTAATATTTGAATATTCTTCCCTGTACCGTAATTTTCTTATTAGTAAAAGCTGTTGATTTTTTTCTGCTCGCGTTTGTGTTGGATTTGAGTGTTTGTTTAGTAAATTTCTCTCTATAAAGTCTTATAGCGACCTATTATACTGTGCTAACTTTTCAAAAGTGTGTCAGCGAAGTGAATTCTTTCCAACTCAATAAGTTTGTTACTCGCGTGGGAAATGTAGTGAAAATATTATGTGGCTCATAGAAATATATGTTTAAATTACACAAAGATGGAAAAGTTATAGGATACGCTCTTAAGTATCGGGTAACCATATCTGAACAAGTTTTACATAAGTACTTAACCAAATTATGAAGAAAAAGAAAATATAAAAAATCTACCAACAAGGTAAAGATGTTAAAAAAATATTTACCGTTGATTTAAAAATGAGAAAATTGAGCTTTACATAAAAATAAGGAAAGATTTTAATATGTAAGTAAAGACAATTTTCCTGTTATTATTTCACGTGTTACTTAAGTTTGGTTGATAGATTTTTTTTTGCAAAGCTCATTTTTTTAATGTGTTTCCACCGATTGCTCCGTGATTACCGATTTGAGTCGAACTTTTTTGTTCTAAAGACTTTCTATTCTCAGATTGGTTTCTTATAAATATTGTTATGATCTGATCAAAAACTTTCGTTATGGAGTCGGTGCCACGATGTTATTTCTTGTTTTTTAATGTTAATTTTTTTTATAGATTTATTTTTTTTAGCAAAAAAAGTACAGGGTAATAGGATCCTTTATGCCATTTTCCAGTCCATAAGCCTACAGTAATAATATTTGGTTCACTTTAATTAGAACAGCATAATATTCACCCATCCTCCTAACGCCTTGTATCTTCATCATTCTGTTAATTCTATGTATCTTTATTTTATTAATTCTCCTCAATACAATAAAACAGTTGATACGAAATTTATTTAAAACCGAAATTTTACTCTATTAAAACTATAAGTTCCAAGTCGCGACAGATGGACAAACACTAAATAATAGTCCCCCTACAAATCCCACAAAATACCAATATCATGTCCACACTACACCAGTTCATTTAGTATTTCGTATGTAACCCCCAGAGGGTCACTTGGAAACTCCTGCTGACCCTCGCCTCCCCTTTGCTATCTTTATTGTATTTTTGACCCTTTCATTGGGTCAATTTGGTTTAGACTTATTTTCCTGAGGGTTAGTTTCATTAAATTCTTGCCATGTAGCTTTTTGAATTGTGATTTTTGGGGGAATTAAAGGTATTTTGATTAGGAGGGTTTTATTAGCCATGCGGTCTACTAATAAAAGAAGATTGGATTACATTAAAAGGTCAAATGTACTAACTTTTATGTGTAGCTGTCATTGTTGTGATATTTTATTACTAGTTGTAGTAGTTTTATCCTTAGTAACTTACTGATATAAGTTACTAGGGATAAAATATTATATTATACATTTTGGTCCACGATACGATCGGAGAGAAATCAGGCGCAGAATCAACGGCTATAACGGCACAGAAGATGTGATAACTAATTTATAATACGCACATAACTTACGAAAAGTCAGAGGTTCGTGCCTTGGGTTTGAACCAGAGGCCTCTGACTTGCCAGTCAACGGTCATACCGATGGCTATTACGACTCGATAATAGGGAAAATAAGATAATATCATAAACAGGAATAATTTAAAAATAAAAATAAATCAGCCTGTAACAGTCCCACTGCAGGCCTCTTCTCATACAGAGAAGGATCGAGCATTAATCACCACGCTAGTTCACTGCCTGTTGGCGATTTCAGACTAAGTCCAGGTTTCCTTACGATGTTTTCCTTCACCGTTAGTCAGTGGTGTCTTAGATTATCTAAGAAAGTACATATAAGTAACAGAAAAAGTCACATTGCTCCGTAACCAATACTCGAGTCGTGATAGCCTAGTGGTAGTGACCGTTGACTGGCAAGTCAGAGGTCTCGGGTTCGAACCCAAGGCGCGCACCTCTGACTTTTCGTAAGTTATGTGCGTTTTATAAATTAATTATCACTCTCCGTGCCTCGGATAGCACGTTAAGCTGTTGGTCCCGGCTGTCAATTGTAGATATTTGACAATCGTTACGGGTAGTTAGAAACCTGAAAGTCTGACATCCAGTCTTACCAAGGGATATCGTGTAACCAAATATCTGGGTTGTGGAGGTCTGATAGGCAGTCGCTCCATGTGAAACACTGATATTCAGCTGCATCCGGTAAGACTGGAAGCCGACCCCAACATAGTTGGGAAAAGGCTAGGCAGATGATGGTCCATAACCAATACGACACCACGACACAAACAGGAATTAATGTACAAAATTTTACTCCCTACCCCTACTCCCTCCCCAGAGACCTACCCCAGAGATTAGTAAACCTATAAACCAGATTAAACAAATCGTTATTGTTCTAGACATCCGTTAACCGACAGTTAGAAGCTCACACAAAATGCCTGTTTCATTACTCTGATACAAGCTGAACTGGCTAAAATAGCTGCTAATACCATTAGCTAACTTACGACTACACAATGGACGAGGCACGTCGGATCGTGTGTTGACAGCCTAAAGCTAGGGCTGGTAACAATGGAATACGTAAAGCGTATCGTGTTAAATATTGGTTGCTTGTCTGCGCTTAGACTAATATCAGAGGTGGTTTGTGTAGATAGCTAGGTATGAGCATTGGAAGGCTTTCTTTGAGCATCATCTGCCTAGCCTTTTCCCAACTATGTTGAGGTCGGCTTCCAGTCTTACCGGATGCAGTTGAATACCAGTGTTTTACATGGAGCGACTGACTATCAGACCTCCACAACCCAGATACTGGGTTACACGATACCCCTTGGTAAGACTGGTTGTCAGACCTTCGGGCTTTTGACTAACCGTAACGATGGTCAAAGATCTACAATTGACAGCCGGCTTAACGTGCTATCCGAGGCACGGGGAGTGATAATTAATTTATAAAAATGATGAGTAGTTTAGGTTTTAATAATAACTAGTGGTCCAGTCAGTGGTCGAAATTAAACAGTGTTTTTTTTTTTTGTTTAATAAATTTTAGCTTTCTGCACTTATTATCCACATAAACTTTTACTATGACAAATTTCACACTTCTCCGTGCGCGCAATATTCTTAAAAAGGGATCCACAGTTTTTGCTTCACGTATTAACATAATTAAATAATTAATCACTGAACCAGACAGCAGAGGTGCTGTCAGGTGCAAAAACTTTTGGAAAGTAGTTTTATACTTAAAAACTCCGGAACAATAGGACACAACAAACTTTCGACTGAAAAGTTCGAAGAAATTTTATACCCCGAACAAACGGTTTTCTTTTAAACATTACTATGTATTTTAAAAAAAACTAAAGTTGTATTATTAAAAATTAATTATTTGATAACAAAAATAAATCGTTTTTTTTTAAATAACAGTAAAATGTTTAAGTTAATCGTATCACACAAAAATAAATGAGGATAAAATTGATTTTACGCTCACTTAATACAACCAGTGTATTAATTATACACGTTAATACTTTAATAGGATAAAAATATTACAATTTATCAAAAAATTCAGCGTTCAATTTTATATATCGTGATTCTTGTGGCGAGCGAGACCAAAAAAAATAAATGCCGAGTTTTAAATATACAGTCAGAAGCTTATAAGTAAGAGCCGATTTCACCACTGCAGTTCTGAACTCAGTTAAACACTTGAACAGAGTTTAACTTGATTGATCGCGTTTAGTGTCAGTGGTGAAATCGGCTCTTAGTCTGTCATCGGTCAGCCGCAAATTCTAAATTCCAGTTTATTAATTGTTAAGTAGTATGTATTTAAACAGAATTCAATGTGGTTTGAAAATAAATGACTGGCGATGCCAGGCATGATGATGATGAGATGGTGCTTCTAAGAGCCGATTTTATCACTGACACTAAACGCGATCAATTCAATTAAACTCGCGTAAACTTGCTCGGTTGAACTTAGTTTTATTAAACTCAGTTTTTAAAGTGAATGGTGAAATTGGGCCTAAGAGGCATTTTCCAGTTGTATTTTTAAGTACAGATATATCCCATAGAGACAGGTGGAAGGAAAATAACGAGGTCTTTGCCTTGCAGTGAAAAATTACAGGCTTGTAATAATAATAGTAATATCTCACACATTGCCAATTAAATATTTAAAAAAAAGAACATAATCCACAATCACTGGAAAAAATGAGACATGGCATAGAGTATTTTCTTCATTTTTATAGTCCATAAAAAGATAAACATAATTTTACAACTGCACGAGAACAGCATGAGAGTAAGACGAGTGTTGCCAAGAACACCAATAAATTTTCAAGGAAAATATTTTTTGTTTAAAATGAAGAATTAATGGTGATTGTAGATGACTTTTACGGTGATATCATTGAGAACTTGGCTTTGGTACGAGGGTAAAGTTGTGTATTATGAAATATACTTCTATTATATTGTAGAATGTTCTAGTTTTTATTGCAAACGGTGTAAGATTCTTCACAGAAGATATTTTTAAAGGTGTTAGATATTTGGACTTGATTTTGACACTCTTTTTTATGACAAGCTTTTATTTAACTTTAGAGCACTGATAGCCTAGTGGTATGACCGACGACTGACAAGTCAGAGGTCTCGAGTTCGATCCCAAGGCGCGCACCTCTGACTTTTCGTATTATAAATTAATTATCAGTCACTAAAACGGTGAGGGAAAATATTGTGATGAAACCAGCGCACCTGAGAGATTTTTCAACGATGTGTAAAGCCATGTCAGAGGTCTACAGGCGGTTTAAACTCTGACACCAGGTTGTTTATCAACCATACGATAAGAAAAAGAATCGCTACATTTTAATACTTATATAAATAATTATACAATGTCGTCACATGTAAAAACCGGTTTTATTCTCTTTATTTATTTATTTTTAAGGTAGTTAGATTTAAACCAAATGTTATACCAAATGTACGGGCATAATAGTCCAGTCAATAAAGTAGTTATAGAGTGCGTGAGAGGGAACCTAAGTAATTTCTTCAGGAACGTATTTGGGGTGCTTAGGCGGAAAAAATACTAAAAGTCCTGACGTCTAGGAGGGGAGCCGGAGGGGGGAGGGGGGGACAAAGGTCCCAATTTTAGGTTTTTCGCAAATATCTCAAAAATGGTGCGTCGTAGCGAAAAATGTTCTTAAATGAAATGAAAGCTTATAAAATTCTCTACAACTTTGATCCTATACACTTTTTCCATACTCCAACCGTTTTTGAACTACATGCTCCAGAAATGTTGAAATTTGAGTTATTCAGCGTGATGACCATTACCTGATGCGAAAATTATCTTTAAAAAATATTGTAACATAAGCTGGGAGTACCTCCACGTAGTAAAGGCGGTAACAGTAAGAAATAATAATAATTTAATAATAATTATTATTATTCCTATCCATATTCGAACTACACGCTCTGAAAAAGTGATTTTTAACCAAACATTTTTTCTTATTCTAATCATATTTTACCCTCTTAGATCGTGAGGGTCCCGGCAAAAATTCGAACTCTGTGGTTGGACCTTTTTCCTCGCCCTTCTCAGGGGTAGGTGGTTCTTGCTGAGAGGGCTCTAAATCATCCTCACTGTCTTTCTCGATGTAAGTCATGCTGTTAAAACATTTTCCTTGGCAATGAAGGCATGCAACAGAACATTTTAGCATTGCTTTTCAGCATCCACATTTGCCACTGCTACAATCCTTGGTGCAGCGACAAAATATTGTTTTTAGTAAAACTTCGGGTGCTGGTAAATCGTGTGTTGTTGTTGGGGCTCAAGATATCGCCTTCATTCTTCCACCCCCACTCTTGAGGGCGCAGCTCATTCCCGAGCCAATGCTGCACTTGGTGGTATGAATGATAGCCAAGAATGATATTTAGCGGTACACGTGGAGGTAACGTGGTGAAGGCGGTAACAGTAAGAAATCGCGTTTTTTATACCTATCAGTGGATGACTGAGCTGAGGCGGGAAAAGCAATCATTATATTGATAAGGATTGCTTTTCGCTCAACATCTCTAATGCTCATTGTAGGAAATGCGATCTTACTGGCTAAAACTCCCATTAATATAGTTTACATGCCTTCGGGCTTATGTTATTACAGGTTTTCGTATTTTGTTTGGCACGGTAGCCTACCTAGTACCCGGTAACGCAGGGGAGCAGCCACAAAATATTATTTATAACTTTATTAGTAACTTGATTGGGTTATCCAAAATGAATAATACTAATAAATGTCCTGTATGTGACGAGGATGTCGAAGAGTGGGGGTGGAAGAATGAAGGCGATATCTTGAGCGCCAACAACAACAGACGATTTACCAGCACCCCAAGTTTTACTAAAAACAATATTTTTGTAGCTGTGGCAAATGTGGATGCTGAATAGCAATGCTAAAATGTTCTGTTTGAAAATGTTTTAACAGCATGACTTACATCGAGAAAGACAGTGAGGATGATTTAGAGCCCTCTCAGCAAGAACCACCTACCCCTGAGAAGGGCGAGGAAAAAGGTCCAACCACAGAGTTCGAATTTTTGCCGGGACCCTCACGATCTAAGAGGGTAAAATATGATTAGAATAAGAAAAAATGTTTGGTTAAAAATCACTTTTTCAGAGCGTGTAGTTCGAATATGGATAGGAATAATAATAATTATTATTAAATTATTATTATTTCTTACTGTTACCGCCTTTACTACGTGGAGGTACTCCCAGCTTATGTTACAATATTTTTTAAAGATAATTTTCGCATCAGGTAATGGTCATCACGCTGAATAACTCAAATTTCAACATTTCTGGAGCATGTAGTTCAAAAACGGTTGGAGTATGGAAAAAGTGTATAGGATCAAAGTTGTAGAGAATTTTATAAGCTTTCATTTCATTTAAGAACATTTTTCGCTACGACGCACCATTTTTGAGATATTTGCGAAAAACCTAAAATTGGGACCTTTGTCCCCCCCTCCCCCCTCCGGCTCCCCTCCTAGACGTCAGGACTTTTAGTATTTTTTCCGCCTAAGCACCCCAAATACGTTCCTGAAGAAATTACTTAGGTTCCCACTCACGCACTCTATACCCCCTTTTTAGACATTCGTTGACTGGACTATAAGCTAATTTGTAGGGTCAAATTAACCAACGCTCGCACGTAACCTACTCCTTACTGTGTACCACTCGTAATAGTCCTACCACCCTAGCCTAACCATATGTACTGATAACATATAATTATATAGATAGGTACGGGAAGCCTGTTGCCTGGAGACCTAAGGCAACAGACGGAAATTATGAAGGAAGCAGGGGTGTGTACGTAGTGCAATGTACACAGGAGAGAGGGTTTTCTCACTGCCGGTCAAGCAGGCTCACAAGACCGATCGTACTGACGGCTAAAGGTGTCTTGGCCGCAGTGAGAGGTGGTGACAGGGTAATGAGTCAAAGTCGGATTCAACGTAATGACTGGTTTTATTTACAATATTAAAATCTTATATACTAATCTTAAACTAAATACACATTCACGCCTATTCACTTGTGTGCCATCCGTGTGTTGCGTCGACGCTGCAGTCTTCAGCATTTCGGTCAGTTGTATGCTGACGCTGAGCTGTACTTTGTCCCAAGATGCGTCGATGTAGTAAATTTGTCATTGATTGCTGTGTTGATATAAATTAATTAGGGTTCCTTGAAGTAAATATTATGGTTCACATGTGAACATTCTGCCGCCTCTCGGGAATAGGCTTCAGCTCATATAGTTCAGTTGTCCCGCTGGTGATGGTCGGTATCTCATTGGTTGAGTTTTTCGTTGACGTGAAGTTCTTTGTCGACTGTCGATTTGGTTGGCTGTAAATAGGATCGTCTGCGCTTCCTGGTCTCGTTGTTGGTTGTTTGGCACATGGTTCCTTGGGATGCCTGGTGTTGCGCTGTATTGCCGTTCTAATACAGTTTATCATTTTTGGACCATAACGTATGATTACTATCGCTAATATTAACATGAGTAGTGATGATATAAAACTAACTACATAAGTATGGGAATAAATTTGTTTCCAAATGGTATTATTTAGTTCTAATTTTAAACTATTTTCATTGTTAACTAAATTTTGAAAAAAATCTCGTGAGTTACCTATTACTTCCTCTTTAGACATATTTACAATTTTATTACTAGTGGACACGTATGTATCTATAGTGAAATTTATCTGTTTTGAATATGATGATGCTATTTGTGCTGACACTGATCTTTGAGCGGCAAGTATGCTGTTGGTTGATTTAATGATACAAGTGTCGGAGATTTTTATTACACCGACATTTTGAAGCACTACTTCCTCTCGTTGTCCATCACAAACTATTGATGCAGTGGTACTGTCCTTAGCTAAAAACATCCAAGTGTTCTGCATGCATAGTTGTTTCCACATTATGCTACTTGGTATGTCAAAACTTTTTACAGGGCATTTCGTTCGTGTCTCATTTTTGAAGAGTTGATCAATAATGCAATTTTTATTTAATTGCATATTTTTCACCGCCCCAGGAAAACAAATAAAATGGAGATCTCTCTGCAGACAACTCTTGTATTCGTCATGATGTAACTCAAAATATAGCTCATTGTTATAGTCTAATGCTATGTAAGGTTTTGAAATTTCTATGCTTTGAAATGACTTATGAGCATCCTTCTTTGGAATCGGTGTGGTGTGAATCAACGTATACTTGTTAATATCTTGAATAGGAAAGTATGCATGAACTAGTATGTGGCTAATGTTTTCAAATATTTTGGTTTCTAGTAAGTGTTGTTGAATGATTTCCAAATTAGATGGAAGTTTTTTATTTGCTGACAATATCAAATCGCTAACATTTTTTGGTGATAACACGCTATATACTATATATATATCTAGTAGTCCATTATAATAATCTATGATTTCCGTAATGTAGTTATTTGCAAGTTATATAGTATAGTATAGGTACATAGCTAGTTTTATTTGGTTTTGTTAATTGTAATATATTTATGAAATAAAATTGAAAATCCGGTATTCGAATTTCTTAGTCGATCAGTTGTGTAAGACTTGACATAATAAACAACACCTTATAAAAAAAAAAACAAAGAAAAACCAAATCTTTTAAATATCTCATCAAGATTTGAACAAGAGCGCCCAATGTTTCTCAACACAAAATAACTTGGGCAAAAATTTAATGATCCTCTTAATAAGAGGTAACGATGTGATTCGACCTCCAAGCCACTGAGTTTAGGGCGAGAGGGGTTGAAAAAAAAAAGAAAAAAGTAAGAAAACAAACCACCATTTTTCTTCGGTCGCTCTAGGGTTGAGAGTAAATTGAGTTGTCTCATATTTTTTTTTATTAAATGTTGATTTTGGTAATTGTTTCGCCTGGAGGATTAAAGGGTTGACTTGATGTCATTTCTGTAATAATATTACCCCGGAAACGGAACTATAGAAAGTATGTAGGTACAGTCACGAGCATAAATACACAATAACCGAGATAGTCAATAAGTTCATTTTGAAACAACTTTGACTGCCTCGTTGGTCTAGTGGTAGCAAGCGCAACTGCTAAGCTTAAGGTCCTGGTTTCGATCCTTGGGTCGGGCAGTGTTATTGGGTTTTTCCATTAGGAAATTCTCAGTAGCAGCACGGACTCTGGAATCGTGCCTGGTTAATGGCAGTAGGCTCGCCCCGTATTACATGGGACTTATAACATAGCCGGCGAAACGTGGGTGTACATACAGCTCTGCTTACCCCCTCAGGGAATACAGGTATGAGTCTATGTTATGTATGTATGTATGTGTTAAGTTGCCCCGCACTAGGATTTTCTCGTGTATCGTATCGTGGGTACCTAAAATTTACAGACATAATTTGACAATGCTAACATAATATCTGTGGATCGCACAAATATTTGTCCCAAGCGGGACTTGAACCCAAGAAACACAGCTACGCCAACCCTATCGTCAAACACGTCAGATGAAATAACATTGCTAGAAGTACACTAAATGGCAGTAAAACCGTAACTTCACAATCGCAACTCACCCTTGTCTAAAATTTCAGTTGTCGTAATTGTTTCAACACAATAAATCTACTTTTTCAGCAGTTGAAAACGAATAAGCTGAAAACGTTGAATGGATTCTTAACTTTCACTATAAAAGAATTATTATATTTTCAGCTCGAGATTTGTAGAATATTTTCATAAGAAAAGCCTCTTACGAAGTAAAGTTTATTTGAAGTTATTCGGTATTATTAAAGCATTTTTTATTGGTTAATGAAAAAGACCCTTACTTCAAAACGGTTTTTAAAGACTGAAAGAGATTTTAAGAGGCTATAAAAATGTCAAGTGAATTTTAAGTGTCAACAAAACTATTAGATAGCTTAAAAATATAAAGGTAAGGAACGAAAAGAATTGCTTAGTTGAAACATTATTGTTTCACTAAGAAGTTAGGATCAAATTATTAACTTTATGACAAAAAGATTTAACCGACTTTTATAAACACTAAACGAAAGTTTGTGTTAATTCTAGCTTTTGATCGATTTAATAAAAACATATTTTGATTAAAAATCGAATTTATAAAAACCGATTTTTGCAAGAACCGATTTTATAAAAATCTATTTTCACCAGAATATTTTTTTTTACAAGCTATCTAATCTCATACCAAAGTTACAAAGACACACCACCGCATCATAAAAAATAATAAAAGGTACCTCTACAATTTCTTCGGCATAAGCCAAAGTTTAGCTACTAATATTTTGCAAACCACTATTCTCTCCACGTCATACTCTTACCAAAACAATGTACCCTCAAAACCTGCTTACCCTTAAAACCATACGACCGTAAAAATATCCACAACATGTATTTTGCTGCAATCTGTATTAACCCTGTATTGACAACCCCTGCTGATTGCACGGGATAAGAAAAAGGGCGAAAAAGAGGGTTACAAGTTACCCACGTAAGGGGCTGTTCAGATTGGTGACCTGAGTACTTTGGGGTATTTAGGGGTATTCGAATATGGAATTTAGTGTAAGCTTTTATGGTTTATATTTAAGTAAAGGGTTTTGTGTGCTGCAAACTGTTGAAGCACTTTACATACGTGGTGCCCATACTGCCCATGTTAAACCCACAATGGGGTTTCACAACCCTAAATTGCCAACTACTTAATAACAGCTTTGGTTAAATGATTGTGCAGTATCTTTTTAAACGCTTGAACCGAATTAGGTCCAGTCGGATAGGAAAAGAAAATAAATATTAATTTTGAAAATGTTTAATTTCTCTCAAAAATATATAAACAACGTACTTAAATATTTTTATAAAGTACTTATTCGAATTTATAAAGTTCGAATTTTTTGTACAATATTATTAGGTATAATATTTATTTTGTAGATAAGAATATATTAGTGTATTTAAAACAGATATGTTACTGCCTCGATGCCCATCATAAATTCAAGCCCTAATCGTATCTATGTCTTAAAATTTTAATTGTCAGCTAAAATTGACAATTGTTATGACAGGTGAAATTATAGGATTAATTAAATTTCTAATTGTGTTGTGGAATGCTATTTATTTATATTGCAGTTGATTCTAAATCAGCAAAATTATAATCTAAAACATAAAATTATAATTCTATATTTATCGAAAAAAAAAAATACGCATTGAATTGAGATCAGACGATCTGTCTTATTATAACGTTTAAGTGGCCGTTTCTACCACATCATTAACTTTAAATACATTTGAACAACTACTCAGTGAAATAGGATGACAATACAAATACCTATGCGTACCCCTTTTATGGTGTTAAGTCACGCAACCAGTATAAACGCACCCTAATCATCATACATGTATATTTTCCATCACAGAAACGTCTGCAACAGCTTTACTCCTCGGGCGATATCGTCAATGTTACCAACATAATCTACATCTTGCTTTTACGCACATTTTCCTTAAGTTGTCTGCTTGGAGGCACTTATAGTTCCACATGCGGGTTTTCACACCATATTGATGGATAAGTGTTACAGTTACTTTATTTCAAGAAGAAATGATGTAGACGATGTAGTCATGAGCATAAATACTTATGTATACACTTGCGTGTTTTAAATCGTTAATAAATTGATATCTGATTTGGAAAGAAGTAATAAATATACATACCTATATCTATTTTATTTGCAAATAAAAAGCAAAGATTATTTAGATAAAATTAAGAACTAATCGGTAGGTTTGTTTACATGTAGCGATTTTCGTAAACTTAATAATATAAATATAATATTTGACAAAAAAATAAAGTTTTTTATCAGTTGCTGTGACATCACAAAATGGTAATCAAGGTTGCACATTCTTAAAAATCGCATAATACCTACATATGATATGAAAAAAGTTGCTGAATTATGCTATATAATACAAAGAAGTCATTTAAATAAATCGAAACCGGTTTTTTCTCCCAACAAATTTCGAACTTTAGTTTTCGAATAGTATGCATAATACTTTATAAAAATGTTTACCTATGTATTTAAAAGCAAAAATATTGTCTATTTTCAATTAACTGATGCAGCCAAACAGAAGAATATACAGATTATCCCCAATATATGTATTGCATATCAAAACGAAGTGCACCGTATGCGTTTTAAAACAATTGTATGAAATAAAAACGGACCAATCACCGCTCAGTTCACACCTGTGCTTCCTTTTATAAAGCGAGGCCATTAGGGTTGACACGCTTTTGTAATGTATATTTATTTCTAGCATTTTTTTTGTTTTGAATTGCAGGAAAAGTAAATGAGTAATATTTGTATGCTTTTAACTAGTACTTTTTTTATTTATACTTTTTTTTTATCGTGTGGTTGATGAACAACCTGGTGTCAGAGTTTTAACTTCCCGTAGGCATCTGATATGGCTTTATGCACCGTTGAAAAATCTCTCAGGTCTGCTGGTTTCTATATGAGGTTTTCCTTCATCGTTTTAGCAAGTGATAATTAATTTCTAATTTTTTCTGCCAAATACTGCGGGAAAAGATATTCACATAATTTAGATTAACTAATGGGGCCATTGAAAACTAGATAATTAATGGGCCCATTTTTTTTTATATCCAGACCAGAAATACTTTAATTAAAACTGGTATATGTTGATACATCAGTCAGACAGTTTTCCCGTTTTATTTTCGAAGATGTACGTTCTAAGGTTAAAGATCAACACAAAAAAAACTGTTGGGTAGATCAAAAATATTTCTGAAAGGGAAACCGTAGACAGGACATTAGTTCTGTCACTTCGTCTCCGTTTCACCAATCAAAGGTACTGCGGTTAAGTTAGTGAAGTCTGTAACCAACCTCTTCAAGAAAAGAGGAGGTTTTTATATAATGTTTTTCTAAATTATCTGCCACGGTTGCAATGGGAGAAAGTATTGGGTATATAGATTACAATAGTGAAGAAATTTCGTACCCCGGAACAGTAAAAAAAAATTGGAGCATGGAGCAAAATTAGATTTACGCAATAAAACGCAGGCAAAAGAAAAAAAATTATGACGTTAGATAAAAAAAATTACTTCACTATTGTAATATAAATAACCAATATTATCTCCCATTGCAGCCGTGGCAGATAATTTAGAAGCACCTTATACATATTTGTCCTCTGTGTACTACATGAATAGTAGGTCGATTTTAGTAATTATTTTTTGTTCAAAGGAGTACGCTCTCCGATTGGTTCTTAAATATTTTCATGACCTGATGATGAACTTCGAAGATATAGAACGGAATTCTTCATTGAACGATAGCAAACCTCTTGTAACAACTGATTTCATTTGTTGTTGTGTTATTTGTTGTTAATAAAAGACTTCCTAAAAAGTGGGGGAGTCACGCAAAACTGAAAAATAAAAACTTTTAACAAAAAAAATAAAACCGACCAAGAATTGCAGTCGATGCACAATTTTGTTTATATTCTCTTCAAAAGAGTTCTCTTTAAAAGAGAACTCGGATTGAAACGTCGAGAAAAACATTTTTCACATTAGCAGAATTCACAAAAATTTAAAAAGTACTTCTAATATTTTCATTCCAAAAAAATTTTCTAGGTAAAGTTATCTAAGCATTTCTGATTTATAAAAAAAGAAGAACCTACAAGCTTGTACCAGCTATATCAAAAACAATGAAAAAAAGTAGCAACCCTGACCATTGTCATGGACAAAATGGCGTCACAATTTTATTATATCGTTTTAATTAATACTGCGAGTACCGTTGCGGCAGTACGGTATGACGTAATTTGGCTGATAATATGACCGGACATTTATTTTTCAGTGTTTTGTTACTTGAGATATTTGAATTATAACGGTGGATAATATTTCGCTTACATTGGTAAATATTACTAGAATAGGTCCCCTCTGACCATTGAACATGGATAGCCTTTGGATTGGATAGTAAGGGTACTCGTTATATTAGATAGCATAGTAAAAAGCTCGTAGAATAAATCAAACAAGCAGCCTATTATGATTTCTATACAGAATTTACTATCTGTGGTTCAGCGTTTTATACAAGGTGTTAATCTGTAACTGTTGTATATGTGGGAAGTAACTATTAAATAATTTAATAAGCAAATCATGTGCACAAACATGTAAAAAACATACATAAAAATATATTAAAATTGTTTTTTTTTTTAATCTTTATTTATGTTCAAGGGCTTTTATCCGATAGATATGTCAATTGTCAACCCCATCGGAACCTTATTACAGAATTAACTCCTAATACAACAAAATTAATTATAATTAATTACTTAATTTAAAACGAATCACTACTGAACCATCATTTAGTTAAAAAAAGTAAATCAACAGGGAAAGAGTCATTGAAGGAAGCGAATAATTTAAAATCCTTATATTTAAGATATAAATTAGTGTCAGTTTTCAACAAAAAGACACCAACAATTTCGCAAAACGTTATCATTTCATCGTTCCCAAAAAAAAGGATATTTACAAACCCTTCCGACACCGCAATCGAATCACACCACAACTGCATTGTTCTAAAACTGAAACATAACTGGTTTAAACCGATTAAGTCCGGTACGAACCACTTTTTCCACAGACAAAATGACATTATGTCCATATTGTGGTATCTATGCTTCATACTGCAGGTTTGTACCGGGATAATTTGATTTTAAATTTGCGTACGACCAAAAATATATTAAGTAAAGTATTCCATTAACTCTAGTGGTTTTAAACAGGCTATAATAATGTTGATTAAAGTTTATAATGGTGCTGATTCTCTTGTACTATCCGCTATTAAACTAATTTTATAACTAGGTATATCTCTTTCTAATAAACACCATTGAAAAAGGACAGCAAACTGAACTATCAAATTAGAGCTGTCAAATTAGTCTACGCCCCTGCAATTGACGTGAAATTAGACGAGACCTCTATGACATACCGACTAAATTCTTGTTGATATCACGCAAAAGGGCTAGTTTGACAGCTCTAAAAATCTTCTATCATTTTCTAATGATCTCTGTTAGAAAGAGAGATGGTGAGTCTAAATTAGTTAAGAGCGTGTGCAAGAGAATTAGCACCAATGTGAGATTTTCTCAGTAATTTCAAAGTGATAGTAATAAGCTTGGTTTAAATTTTAATTGTGTGAGGTCGTTCGCTTTTATTGGTGGTTTCGTGTTATTTTGTGAAAATTGAGGTCAATTATTCGGATAATTTAAATTAAATGCATATTGTGTGGTGTGGTGATATGAAAATCGTGCACAGGTAATGAACTCGAAAACCTTATTTCGACAGAATCGTTAATGACAAAATGGAACTCAGACATTACACTACTCCGACAATTATGCAACTATGACACTTTTCAACTCAGACAAAAGACAAAAAAATGGCAAAAAGAATAAAATAAAGAATCACCCCTACTCGTCCCGCGGGTGTCGTAAGAAGTGACAAAGGGAAAGATCGGGAGGATGGGCAACAGCATCCTTCTGTGTAACAGCAATCATCTGTTACTGCAATACCTTCCAATACCTTCAATGAGTGCACATTGGGAGAGGCTTTTATTTAGCAGTGGACTAATACAGGCTGATGATGATGATGAAACGAATATAGCCCATAAAGAAGTTTCGACGGAGCCCCAGGTATTGTCAGAGTAGAATGGTGTTGAAGTTCCATAATTGTCGGAGTAGCGTAATGTCTGAGTTCCATTGTGTCACAACAGAGTCCGTTAAAAAATTGTTTGACGAAATTTCAAGGGCATTATGTAACCCAAAACAGTTAAAACTAAATAAAAAATTCACACAACTAATATTTACTTCATAAATAATAGTGAGTTTCAAATTACCAACAAGAATAGAAAGCTAAACAAAGTTTAGATATACAACCTCAAGCTAAACTCCTCAGAGACATGGCGCGAAAATAAAAAATAGAAAAAGTTAGAATTTTGTAGTAAACCTACACACTTAGCGTAGGTTTCTCAGCCTACCCTCTTCTTACTGATAAGACAAGAAGGGTTTATGAAGGTTTTACACCACACGTGATTTTAATCCAGTAATAATCGTAGACAATCCATTGTTGTTTTGCTATCATAAGTTATTTTTGTCTCCGAAATTGAAAAATTCACAAGAATATACATCAGAGTAAGGTTAACAATGGGAAAAGTATAAATATTCATTGAATTTTTTTTTCCAAATTTAAACTTAACGCAACTTCTACCCAGAGGTTCATGGAGGAACATCGTGTGGTTTTTATATGGCGAGTCAGAAATAAGTCCCTCATCAGCCTTTGATGATGAGAGACCCATAACTTGACATGATAACTTTAAATAAACACTTAATTATAAAACAATGAATATACTAAAATATCTCACAAAGGTAATCCCAAAGGAAAAATAACATCATTGACAAATAAACCGAAATTCTAAATTGAATTGTTTAGTAAATGAGAACAGATTTAAAATATTATTCAACGACTAGGCTCAAGAGAATTGCTTTCATTCGAAGCTTCACTTTTCTAAAATAAAAAAATAAAGAAATGCCATTTATTCTTCCTAGCATTGTTATACCCAAACATTCTGTTTTTTTTAATACTTCTATAAAGAGAACATCAGTCGTATCACTTGCTTCTGAAAGTGGTAGTTACAGAAGCTGCTAAATATTATTTTTTTAAGGAAGTACGGAACGATTGCCAAGTTGACCTACGCAACAAATAAAATGTATTACATTACGTAGTCACAAAGTTTTGACGAAGTCAAAAGCATTAGTTAGTTCATCAGACAGAACATCAGAGGTCATCAAACATCTACTAATTAACGGACTTACAAGTGACGAAGAGTTACTTTTTGTAAGAGCTAAGCCTGAACCAAAACCTGCATAGTCAGTTGACACTTATTACTATGCCATATGGAGCCTACGCCACTGGGTCATACTGATTTGGCTTAATAACTACGCCACTGATAAAAAGAATCATGTCAAAATTACCAAATTGAACTGTAATAACTTTTAAAAACTTGAAATTTAAAGATCCCAAGAGGAGTGTAACGGAAAAATAAGTACTTAACGCAGATGAAATCGTAAACAAAAGCTAGTAATATTTATAAAAATAAACCTTAAAATACATTGCCAGCTATTCAATTATATCAACAAGGAAATACAGCTTTATGAAATTGAAAGTCGTAATGTTTCCGAAACGTATAATGTAAAAACATTATCCTTTGCGTTATTTGAAGTCGTAATCGTATCCTAATCGTTACAGTAACGTACTGTATAAATAAGATTATTTTTTATGTTATTCGAAATTTTATTCTTGTCATTGTTACTGAGTAAACCAGATTGGATTGTTGACTAAATGAAAATTATTGTGTCATTGTTGAGTTCCCTAGAATTTTTACAAGAAAACTCTTATTTTAAATAGAATTTTACTAAGGAACTGACAATATCACTTACTTATAAATTGTCATTGCTTTTTACTATATCATTGTATTGCTATCTTGTCATTAACATCGTCTGAGGAAAATTAAATAAAAACTACCAGATAATGAAAAGGAAACCGTCCAATGTATCTGTAAATTTAGTTACCTAACGAACCGAATCACTTCAGGAAATGACAATATGAATAAATGCAGCAATGCTGCAATAAAGAATATGAATATGACATTTATTAGTGTAGTACAAATACTACCTTCTTATCGATCTCATAGTATTTTATCTGCTTATAAAACATAAAAAAATGTCTTTATGGTCTCCCCGCAGAGTGTCTGACAGGTGTTGCGCAGGGAAAGTTCTGGGGGTGGTCCCTTAAGAGGACCCGGGTCCTCCCTCTTTGCTGATGGTGATCACGGGGGTGGTTTTAGTGAGGTAAGAATCCCACACTACCCGGTCTCTTCACCGGGTACATTTTGAAGGCTACCGCTCGTAAAAAAAAGGTATCGCTTGCAAAAATGGAATCGCACGTTAATTTATAAAGTGAAATTAGGCGTTACAAGTGGTTTGCTATCGTCTGATGAGGAGTTCCGTTTTCTAAAAGATCATAACAATATTTAAATGGGACCAATCGGAGAGTAACAACAAAAAAAGAATTACTCAAAATGATGAAAGACGTTCTATCTCTGTGTCAAATCATTTTTTTTTATTGCTGCCGCACAAATAGACTCCATGCTGCCTGATGGAAAGCAGTGGAGTCCCGTAGTGATGGTCATTATCCCAGCAGCCTAGCAATGTGGCATGATGGCCCTCAACTTGACGGCCTTGAGAAAAGCTTTTTCACGCTTTTTCATAAAACAAAAATGGTTTACTTGCGATTGAGTAACAAAAATCTTCACAAATTTCTACTTTTATTTAGTGAATCGATCGTATGGTAGTCGTTACGTAGTCTATAAAGGGGATTGTGTTATCGTTACACGAGGGTAGAACCGCGCTTCGATAAAAACGTTTTCAGAGAATTTTGATCTTAAAACTTTACTGTCATTTTTTATTGGAGTAGGTATTATCTTCAAGATAGAGTTAGGTAGAGTTGTGTCACAGAATCCAGTTGTCAGAAAAAAAAACAAAGACAAGCTTAGGAATTAAAAAGCAAGTAGATGGATTCTAGATTTTAACTAATGACCTTTGTCATCATTGGATAAATAAGTTGGGTGATCCAAAGATATTTGTTTAGTCAGATTTTTCATATAGTCCAACAATAATATGTAAAGGAGAAAGCCCTAGAGTGGAGTAAGAAAAATATCTCAGCAATTATTTTTACATTCGGATATAAACTAGAAAATTATACAACGTGCAAAAAAATTGTGTGAGACCTTATGAGGTCAACTGCTCAAGAAATTGAACAACTTGTAGATCAGTTTGCATAATACACGAAAAAAAAATCACTTCCATACAAACTTGCTGATCAGCTGACGCTCTTTGTATGAAGCACCAAAAATTTTTTTTGCGAATTTCACAAACTGATTTTCTACAAGTTATTTAGTTTCATGGGTAGATTGACTTCCTAAAGGGTCTAACACTACTTATATTACACGTTATAGTTTTCCCATCATCCACTAATAACTCCAAACTGCAACTAACACGCACGTATCTCGAAACCGGTTTCAATAACCGTTACTAAAGTAATAACGGTTTTGTTTAATAACGTTTTCAATAACGACCATTACGTTTATCTGTTGTCCGCAAGACGTCGTGATTAAACGTTTTCTTAACGTTTATGATGTTTGTTAAGGCTTAAAGGGTCTGTATGCATTTACAAAATTACTCGGAAAACGTCGTTTTGTGTGGTTATTGATACTTGACATGTCGTGTTAAAACACCGTTAAAATTTATCTACATCTGCAACAGCTTCCTTTGAATATCGCACGGTTAGCTACCAACGTCACCTGGTAGGTATGTCCTTTGCTTAAACCAGTCTTTCTTAAAGTGGGCGGTTAAGGGGGGATTAAGGGGGCGGTACAAGGCTCAGAGAATTTCTAGGAGCATGTAAACAAGAACTCAGGCTCAAATTGTCGGTTTGAAAAATTCTTAAAGCCGAGAAATCCCTTTTTTTAAATATCTTTTTTGGGTCTTTTCAGCTGTTTCATTAATAAAGCATGCGAAGGGTTATCCTCGTTCGGCTACGCGCTCGCGTCACGACTTTTCACGCTGTTTCATTAACATAAAGAATCCACGTAAGTATTGGTTTCTTTAGAGTGCAAACAATGCAGCAGCAATGCAGAAAAATCCAACAAAAAATTTCAACACAGGGGCGTCTAGGATCGAACGTATAGGACCGAATCATATATACCTAAAACTTTAATAATAAAATATACTACATTATACCTCCACATACTTCACATCTTTTCCTCCCCTTACAAAAACACTAAATGGGTAAGAACAATCTTCCTTCTTTCTTTACTGCAAATCTCTCAATTTCCCCTCTCTTTTAACATCAAATGGGTGTGTATAACGTTTTTATCAGTTTCCGAAAAAAATGTCCACAGTTAACAAGTACAAGGTTGTACACAACGGATCTATCGGACAATGGCGTAACTCAATCGGTCACAAAAAAGAGGACAACAGAAAATACAAAACAAAATTGCAAAAAAAAGTTGGGAAAACAAATTGATTCTTTAATCTAAAATATTTTTATTCTTCTGCTAGTGTTTAGAAATAAATAAACTTTATAATAGTGATTCTGAATTTGGTACTTTAGTGCTCGCAGAGCATGTATAAATGCTTTATATATAAGTTTGTTTGTTTGTGACCTTTCACGCCTAAACCACTGAACCTGATCATCCTAAAATTTTGCATATATACGTTGTCAGGTGTACAGAACGGACATAGGGTTTCATCTCGAAAAAATATACTTACTGTTCCCGAGGAAAACAATAACGTTCTCATGATAGTAGATTAAAGCCACGTGCCGTACAACCAGAATTGCTTGCCGATTCTAAATTAACGGGAGAGGAGCTGCGGGCAAAAGCTAGTGTTTACATATTTGTAAGCAATAAGTTATATCTGTATAGTGTATAGCACGAGGTCGCCTATTGGTCGAAATTCGACCGTATTTTTAATAACACATAAGCTCGTCAATAAATAAATTAAAAAAACAATTATTTACAGACAAAAGAGAAAATGTTAAGTACTTTTGTGTTAGCACAACTCTAATGACATTTGTCCTTCTGGAAGCTTTTATTCGATGTTCTCTTACAAGCTGATACAGCTTGTGCTGAACGGATTTCATTCCATGGACAAAAAATTAGATTTCCGATAGACCATTTTGTGTCGCTTTTTATGTTTGATCAAAAATGATGACGCTATCATATATCGATGTGTCTACGAATTTTGTGCTAAAAAGTCTTAGTTTTAATATAAAAAAAAAGAAATATAGAATTATTTGTTTATTTAAAACGATAAATTGAAAAATATTCCTACCTCCTACAAGTTTTGTTTATAAAGGCATTATAAAATTTGTGATTTATGGCGTGTAAAGTTTTATTAAAATACCTTTCGTTTATAAAAGTTTCCGATTTATGTAGAAAAAAAAATAAGATTTTATATCTAATTAAAATTGCTCTCCGAGGCACAGAGCAAGTGATAGGCACATAACTTACGAAAAGCCAGAGGCTCGCACCTCTTTCTCGCCAGTCAAGTGATACCACTAAGAGCCGATTTCACCACTGACACTAAACGCGATCAATCAAATTAAACTCGGTTCAAGCGTTTAACTGATTTCAAAATTGCAATTTGCGTAGGGCTGATCTTAGTTTTAATAAACTCGGTTTTAAAAGTGAATGGTGAAATCGGCTCTAATTCATCACGTCTCTAAATAACAGTAATCCTTCCAACATGTTACCTCTTACCCAAAATTTACGAGACACTTAAATTATCAAAATAACTAATGTGTAACGTAACTATGTACTAAATAACGTGATAACATCGCGACTAGTTATAAGGAACATTAGCGAGAGACAATTGTCACGGTACATTGCCGCGGTACCTCTAAAGGGTTGAAGCTGCTTTATACTTCGTTTTAGGGCTGCCCACTGACAAGTTGAATCGTTACTTAGATGAAATAAAGACTGTTTTTAATCGTACCTGTCAAATTCACAAAATATTAAACAGTTTATCATAAGTTCAGAAGCAAGCACTGATAGCCTAGTGGTATGAACGTCGACTGACAAGTCAGTAGTCTCGAGTTCGATCCCAAGGCGCGCACCTCTGACTTTTCGTAAGTTATGTGCATATTATAAATTCTTTATCAGTTGATAAAACGGTGAGGGAAAAAACCAGCACACCTGAGATATTTTTCAATGGTGTGTAAAGCCATGTCAGAGGTCTAAGAACGGTCTAAACTCTGACACCAAGTTGTTTATCAACCATACGATAAGAACTCCTATTTTACATGAAATATAAAGCTCATTCATAAACAAATATATCCCTTCGCAGCTTCGACCAACAAAATCGGATTACTAAGTTTAAAA
This sequence comes from Protodeltote pygarga, assembly GCA_936450705.2. Taxonomy (NCBI): domain Eukaryota; kingdom Metazoa; phylum Arthropoda; class Insecta; order Lepidoptera; family Noctuidae; genus Protodeltote; species Protodeltote pygarga. Next base: position 1,672,379 of record OW388274.2, read on the forward strand.
TTTTCAGATTTGTTTGTCTGTCAACCCTAAGCTAACTTGTCCTCCCAAGGTGAGTCAGAATTATGTCCCGCGGGTATCTTGTCAGAGGAAATTGCAATAAAAATGTTAAATGACAAAATGAAAGAACAAATAGAAATGAGATTCAATTTTTAAGTCCCCTGGGTAACGTCCCTAATTTAGCGCGATGTTTGCCCAGTTGAATTTTGAAATTTTGGACGCAGGAAGGTACGTTTGTGTTGGTTTAAGAATGTGTTTTAATTATTCGCGAGAAATATGTTTAATAAATTGATTTGTACATTGTACTGGCTGTGCCTTGGTGTGGTATTTGTATCTGTATTTTAATAATAATAAATAAATATTCAAGTATCAAAGACTCATAGTGTTAGTAACAATTTTTTTTATACCTATAGCTATTAATAAGCTATCATGTGCTATAACATGTAAAAAAATTCACAAAAATACCTACCTATAGCTATGTTAGTAATACAAAAACAAAAACAAAAAAAAACTTATACATTTATATACTTTATACGAGTACACCCCGTTGCTTTAAAGACCAGCCAAATTTTAAGAGGTAATAAGGTCCATGAAACTGAACAACTTTCCACAAGGATCATAGGTCGAAATCTTAAAATCGAAAATTGACTTTTCGTACAAAGGTCACGTGACTCATCTGAGACTCGTATGAGAAGTTAAATTTTTGTTTTATTTATTTTTTTATTAATCGATTATTCCTACTAGTATTGGTTGAAAGATTCTCAATAAAAAAAAACCGATCAAGGCAAGGTACTATAATTAAACCATCACTTCAAACATGAATCCTATTCCAAATCGAACCCAACACTTCTGTAAAGTATCCATTCTATTATCACATCATTAATTCGTCAGGTACAACCCAATAAGGAACGTCTATATACAAAAACATTGCCCATGTTACGTAACGGACCGATTAAATGTAAACATACCTTAAATGTACCTATGGTTTTGGAGCAGGGATGGTCAACATAGTGTCGGTAACAAAAAATATTAAATATAAAAGATTTTTGAAAATCCAATAATTTCCGATGATCCGATAATTTGATTTTTTTAAATATTTCAAAACGATTTTATTTAAGATGCATGTTATTTAGGTCTAGTTATTTAAGAAATGTTAGTTTCAGTTATTCTGTGCCTAATAGGATTGTTCAATCTTACAGTGCCAGTGTTACATTTTTGTATATCACCTATGGCTACAAAGGTAAAGTACACCAAAACTTTACTTGTTTTTAAGGCTAAAAGTTACTGTTTTGAATGTGGTACTGACATCATTGCGACCCTAGCCTTCAGGAGACAAATGTAAGCAATTTAGCTCGATTTGATTCATTTTATTGTTATAAATATATCTAATACTGTCTCCCTGAAACCATGCAATAATCGTATTTATGTTCATCACAAGATTATTATTCTTCTGAATGATTATTCTCGTGACAATCATAAATACGACCATTGACTAGGAATCCTTACTATTTCATTAAGTGATAAACTCTTTTATCACAAATATATTCACCAGAGATAGCTTAGTGGTATGATCATTGAACTGCCAAGTCAAGTCATAAATTATTTATCACTTGCTTAAAATTGTAAAAGAAATTTTGTAAGAAAAAATCTGTCTAACCTGAATTAACGGTATGTTAAAAGCAATTAGGTGCCAACTTCAGCACAAGGTTACACTAAATCAGACGCACGATAAAGATAGAAGACGACTATATCATACATAGAAAGAAGAAAGAGAGAAAGAAAACACATTTATTCTGGACTCGCACAAGTAGATACAATACATGAGTAACAACTAACAAAAAAAAAACCACGGAATACCTGTACGAGGCCAAAAAAGGGCCCTATCTCAGCATAATGCTGCAGCAGAATTTTAAAATTATATAGTATCAAAGGTTTCGATAGTAATATTCATATGACTGCGTATACAATCATTTTGGTCGCTATGGCACTGGCAAAGGTTGGCGATCCCTGTCTGAAGCCTACAGAGGGAAATAAGGATTATTCTAAGGTAAACAGTTTTGGGTTTAATCACATTGTTATAGAGATATAAAGTAAAGTTTGAGATAATGTTTATTTATCACCTTCGCTAGATAACTGAGTTTATCCGCGAGGTAAGTTTCGAGTTTTATGGCGCTTAGTGGGATATTTTGTATTACAAATGTAATGGTAAATTTTATCTTATAGCAAACTTATCTAGTTCTGTGACACTCTTAATTTGGTAGCATTTACTTTTTAGTACCTGAATTCCACTAATAGAAATTTATAGTAGGTCTCCAAGTTTATACTACCAAATTAAGAAAGTCACAGTATTAGATAGCCTACCCTATATGAAAGTTTATATCTATTTCGCGTTGATATAAATGCTATTTGTCTTTGGTTGGTTCTAGGAATTTTACAAGTTCGATATTTCGGAACGAAACGTAATAACAAAGATCATCAAACGCAAAAGCTTACCACCAAATAACTATTGATTAACTTTACTTAGTGCTTTAGATTGTCGTTTCGTTTCAAATACATAAAAAATCAATCGAGTCAAAGATGGTTTAACGAATGAAAAATAGCTGATCTAATCTGAGTTGTGTAGGGTAGGCTCATCTAATTGTGTGACTCGTAATTTAGTAGTATTAACTTTGAGACCTACTATATGTTTCTGTAAGTGGAATTCAGGTAGTAAAAAAGTTAATGCTACCAAATTAAAAGTGTCACGGAATTATATGTCTTCGCTATATTATGGAAATTGATGTTCCATAAGTTGTTTAATTTCATGGGAAGATTGAGTTTCTAAAGGATCCCACACTATTTATATTATACATTGTATAATACAAAAGGTTGTTTTAAAAAAAGTTTAAAACCTATATAGTGATTTTACTCAAAGAGCAAGTCTAACTATAATATTATGAAATACAAAAATAATCAAAGAACATAATTAACTAAAAGCTTTTTAATATTAAAGCAAAACTGTATAATAACTATGAGTACTCTCGAGTAATTTAGCCACACTTAAAAAAATACCCATCTTTAAAAACTGCCGAGTGCCGTAATGGACCGAGTGCTTACCTGCAAAAGAAAAACCAAGAATTAGGAACATTCTGGAAGTACCTTAATTAGGTTTTGTGGCGAAACGAACGCCAATTAACATTCTTTGGTATAAATTAATATAAAAATTATATTCAGTTGAAATAAATTACTTTCATTCGTGATAAACCATTGATGTAATTTTTGTCTTCAATTTATTTATGTTTTATAAAGGTCCCACGGTGGGCGCCAATTAAAAAATGATAAATAAAAGTCTGGTTGACAAAAGAAATGTAAAATATAAATATTGTGATTTTTTTATACATGTTTTTTTTGCACATGTTAGCTAATGCAATTTTCTTATTCAATAATTACATAATAAGTATAAATTAATATTTTTATTTGTAATACACGTTAATACACAATAAAAAACACATTTTTGTAAAAAGAAAAACAATGAATGATGACAAAAAAACACATATATTACTAAAAATTATTACGGATTTACTCACGGATAAATTTTGAGAATGCCAGCCTAGTTTCGAACTCAAAATGAGTCCATTATCAAGAGCGAGTGTAGTTACGCGACGCCGCCGCGTAACTACGATCCGTGAGTAAAGCCGTAATAATATATAAATATGACTCACGAAAATTATGATTCTAAAAACACATAATACACACAAAGTTTATCTTTCTGCACTCTTTCTATATTTAAATTGAACTAATCCAAAGCTAACACTCCTCGCTGCACGTACTTAAAAAGAAGTACTTTATCTTGACTAACATAGTCCCAATTTTTTTTAATAAATCGTTATCCGCCTTCCTGCCGCAGCAGCATGGATGAGTTAATTGGTAAAATTCAACATGAATACTCAATTAAACGGTCCAATTGTATGCGCCCGTTTACCAAGCCGTGACGAATTCTACCGGATTTTATATATCACTGACTGATTCGTGTACGGTCTTTAATTCCTCGTTAAATGTTACAATTACAAAACGTTTTTTATGTAACAAATCAAGTGATATAATTATTTATTATTCAAGATAAATTTAATCGTAATGAAAATGGTGCTAATTCTCTTGCACACGCTCTAAACTAATTTACACTCGCCATCTCTCTTTCTAACAGGGATCATTGGAAAAGGATAGCAGATTTTTAGAGCAGTCAAACTAGTCCATTTGCGTGATATCAACGAGAATTTAGTCGGCATGTCGTAGCTCTCGTCTAATTTTACGTCAATTGCAAGGAGGTAGACTAATTTGACAGCTCTAGTTTGATAGTTCAATTTGCTGTCCTTTTTCGATGGTGTTTATTAGCAAGAGATAATATAGTTAGACTAAAATTAGTTTAGCGGGATGTACTTACAAGAGAATCAGCACCGTCCTTCTGACCGTATTTCAATCACAGCGGCCAATCTTAACTGAGATTACTAATTACGCAGGAAATATTAAATGCACAAGTGTGTGCGTAAACACAGGTGCACCCGCTAACGCTTTTTAAAGTAATATATTCTGCGCTTGAGAGATTCGGTCGTCTGCTTCGACGTAACACAGTCGATACATCTTAGCGAATTGTCTCAAAATCAATCGTCAGTCCTATAAGTCATTCACATTTTAGACCCCTAAAAATAACGTAAATAATACCTCTTTAAAATTTCATAAATTTCGAAAGGTCACTGTCTGTGCAAACAGCCCTACACCGCTTAGAACTAATTAACACTTTGATTAGCGCAGCATTTAGTACCTAAGCCTCGACGGTCGAGCAAAGGTAATTAAATTCTGTAACAAACAAGAGGTATTCTCTTGCTCTATATAGTTGCAATTGAGTAAACAAGTACGTAATTTAATTCTGATTTTCCGGGTCCAACTACTACGCAAACTGGTTTTAAACGGTCAGTGATTAACAGCTTCTAACCATCACCAGCCGGCTTAGGTACCGTAGAAAAATCTCTCAGGTGCTCTGGTTTCCTTACGATGTTTTTTTTCGCCGTTTTAACAAGTGATAATTATTTAAAAAATATATAAAATGGAATCAGGAGTTACTTTGCAGAAATCCATGATATTTAGAATTAATAACGAAATGAACACTGCATATTGTTTTTTCATAATTCTAAAGTGATAATTAATTCTTATGAATGCGAAAAGTCAAGAGTTGCGTGCTTGGGTTTCCAACCTACCTTTACCTTTGACTTGACATTCTAACAGACATACCATCAGACTATCACTAATAAACTCTCTTACAAAGTTAATTAAACTGCCATCTAAATCGAACTATTTCAGAGCTAATAGACCTCAGGAATTCAATGCAGAGAACTATTAGACCACGTGGCCCCTCTACTGGCAATTACCATTAATATCAATTCAGTTTACAAATAACTGGTACAGAAATAACATCAGTCCATTTGTATAATAGGATTCTGTTAATATATGTATCTAGAAATACTCGGTGAATATTGGCTTGAGTTGCGACGGTTGGTATGGATTTCATACAGAGAAAGAGAAACTGCGTTTAGTGTTTCGCAAGTGCTACTGTTGAGCAAGAAACCCAAGGTTTAAATGCCAAGTCGGGTAGTCATTGGAGCCTGAAAATGTGGCATGGCAATTGGCTTGCCCACGAGATTTACATTGGATTTAATCGCTAACGCTATAGAAAACGAAAGAAATGTATAGGATGACATTACCTTTTTGTTATGTCACGTGACATATCGATCAAAAGTAATGTCATCTTATACATTTCTTTCCTTTTCTATTCGTTAGCGATTGTAGATAGTCAACTTGGCTAAGCCCCCTGGTTGGTGCCGACCCACATAGGCGTGTACTTCTTGGTGCGGTAGCGAATGCAAAAAGAGACGTCGGGAAGCCATTTGCATTGCTACGTTTTAAAAACTGTCTTCTTATACAAAAACATATACAAGAACACCTCTTCTTAACACCTTTGAAAACACACACACACACACACCCTAGCAATAAAAAACACATACATAGGCGCGTGATATTTAATTATGTCAAATATTATTCTAAAGTGTAATTCCATCTAAATGTATCGAGAGGACCCGACGAGGAACACAACCTCAAGTTAAAAATAAAAATGAAACGATCCTTTTAATAAAACCGAGGTCATGGACGAATAATGGGTTTTTATACTTATTCCTTTGTGTTTTTTATGGTGGGTAGAATTATTGTCTTCATGCTTTAGTAGCAACTCGCCATAAGAGGATTTATTTTTTACTTGCTTCTGCCTACAGATTCGCGTGGTATGATGAAAATTCGTCAAAAATGAGTTGTGATGCCTAGTGGTGGTGACCGTTGACTAGCAAATCAGAGGTCTCGGGTTCGAACCCAAGGCGCCCTCTGACTTTTCGTAAGTTATGTGCGTTTTATAAGTTAATTATCACTTACTCCGTGCCCCGGAAAGCACGTAAAGCTGTTGGCCCTGCGCCTGATCTTTCTCCGATCGTGTCGGAAGGCCGTCTCATCGGACTATGAGAGTGAGGGAGTAGAGAGCGCATCTGTGTTTGCGCTCACACTTGTGCACTATAATATCTCCTGCGTAGTTGGCTAGTCTCCGTTGAGATTGGCTGCTGTGACAGAAATTCGGTCAGGAGAATATTATGATGTTGGAAATTCAGTCATGATTCGAAAGAAAGGCGCCATCTATTATCATAAGATGTTATTGTTGTTTTCCTTGAGAACAGTATTTTTTTTCGGGAGAAAAGTATACCCTATGTCCGGTTTTGTTCACCTGACAACGTATATGCAACTTGGCAATTGTCATGTTTTTGTTAACGTTGCCTAACCTGCAAGTCTCAGGCAGGGTTGCCGCGTAGAAAAAGATTTAAAAAAAAGGTAAAATTGCGCTAGTGGCGCTCCCAACTTTTTTTTTTGTTTGTTGTTTTTGTCTTTTAATAAATTTTTTTTCTTAGTTATGTCTGTATTAAGTGTTATGTGTGTACCTCTGCCCAGGGGGAATAAACCTTTTTCTTTCTTTCTTTCTATGCAAATTTCAGGTCGATCGGTTTCGATAGTGAGTGGTTCACATTGGCTCTAGATCGAAAGACGTAGAAATCAGAGGCCTTTGCCCAGCAGTGGAATGATATGGGCTGGCACTAACAGTAACTCAAAAGTCAGAGGTGCGTGCGCCTTGGGTTCGAACCTGAGAACTTTGACTATATAACATAAACTCTACTACCCCTGCAACAACATAAATTAGTGTACATACGCATATTTATCCCAACACGGCCTCAATCAAGCAGAGCGATGAAAGCGTGCCCTAATTAGAGGCCTGCTCACAGCCATGCAATTAGTGAGAGGTGTCAAGCTATACAAAAATGATAGTTTTCTTTATCATTGGGATGATATGAATCTTTTGTAATATAAAACAGGCTTCGTTGTGATTAATGATCATAACTATAAGCATATGTTTATTTACACAATTCCATTGTATTATAATTTGAGCCCTGAGGTTTCCGGTGTCATAAGAAGGGTCAAAGGAAAAGATCCGGAGGATAGACAGCAGCATCTTCCTATGTAACAGCAATCATCTGCTACTGCGATCGCCGATCAATTTCGATAGAATAAAATTACATTACGGCAATAGCTACGACGTAGCTGACTTTCCATCTACAGCATTACGTCAGCTACGACGCGAGTAGCTGCTACGTGTCGTAGCAGCGACTTTCTACGACAGCGTAGCTGATGTCAAGCTACGACAGCTTGACATCGGCTACGCTGTCGTAGAAAGTAGCTGATGTGAGACTGTTGGGGCTGTCGTAGATGACGTAATTGTTGTTTTTTTATTTTATTTGGAACCAATATAAATTTTAAATTTTAAAAACACCCTATTTTTTTTAAATCTAAGAACAACCTTGATCAAAGGTCGGTGAAAAAAAAACTTAATCAAAATTGGTTTATCCTTTTGGAAGCTACGATGCCACAGGCACATTAAACACATGTTAAACTTATAACACCCCTTTTTTCGTCGTAAGTTAACAAGGCAAACAAAAATTGTTCGGATGGTAAATTATTTGATTCCATTGTTTACACTAGCACCATGAAATTACGATATAGCACCACCCATGGGTAAAATAACAACATGAATCTCTACGTAGCCCGCATCACACCATCAAACAAGACATTAAGCATCCAACCAATAACTGTATCGTACAAAATCCCCAACAAACACCGCTGCCCGCTCCCCAACGACTCAGTCGTGAATATTCGCATGTAATATTAAATTCTTGAACATTATCCTCTCTAATACGACGTTATATTACAAAGGGTTGAAGATATGAGTCTTGTTCAAGAATGGTTGTTATACTGCCCTACTTTTGAGAAAAATGTGGGTAGGAAATTAAGTTATAACGTACATAGCATCACGCTTGGTTCCCAGAGATTAAAGATATGTTTGTAATATCCTGCTTACCGAATTTCGGTCATAGCAGCCAGTCTCATGAAGAATAAATAAAATGAACCAGCCTGTAACTGTTCCACTGGCCGGCAAAGGCAAAATCAAAACCAAAATCAAAAAAATTAAAATTAAACCTTTAAACCTAGACACGGGACTAAATACATTCTTTACTCTCTTGCAGTCCTATAGTACCTAAAAACTCACCCCTATCGCCTTACCTAATTTATTTACGTACTCTCAGCTCAACACCAACCTAGATTTAAAGTTAGGAGTGTAGGCTAGACTCGTGAAAGTAATCTCAACTTCACTATTAACTAAAACTAACTTTAAGCTAGGTACTAAGTGACGGAGAACTTATAATTGAGAAAGATATAGCTGTACATTATGTGCTTCTAAATTATCTGCCACGGTTGCAATGGGAGAAAGTATTGGGTATATAGATTACAATAGTGAAGAAATTTCGTACCCCGGAACAGTAAAAAAAAATTGGAGCATGGAGCAGAATTAGACATACGCAATAAAAACGCAGGCAAAAGAAAAAAAAATATGACGTTAGATAAAAAAAAAACTTCACTATTGTAATATAAATAACCAATATTATCTCCCATTGCAGCCGTGGCAGATAATTTAGAAGCACCTTATTGGTCGAAATTCCAACCGTATTTTATTTCCTAACTTTTTAATGATGACCCTAACGGTCGTCAATAGCTACTAAACAAAAAAAAACTAATTTCATAAACATGAGAAAATAGTATTCAATTATTTGGTATTATTTCAATTATTTATTTGTTTGCCTTTTCGAAGTTATGTGCGTCTGCGAATAATTAATTAAATGTCATTAATCTTCTGCGCCTGATCTCTCGTTGCAGATTGCCGTCCCATTGGACTAGTGAGGGAATAGAGAGTGCACCTGTGTTTGTGCACACACTTGTGCACTATAATATCTCCTGCGTCGATGACTAATCTTCGTTGAGATTGACCGCTGTGACCGAAACTCGGTCAGTAAGACATTATTAATAAGACAGTTCAAAACAGGACTACATTACGTTTGTTATTCAAACACGTATTTTTGAATAATTAAACCCAACATTACATTTCCATAAACCAGTGGTATTTCAAAGATTTACTTAACATGTTTTGAATGCTTACACGAAACTAATTGATGTTTTGTCAAACAATATGGTTGTTACCGAGAATTTTGCTCGGGGATTTAAAACAAATGTACCGAACAGTTGTTGTATACCAAATAACTGAGTAATCTTATTATAGGGTATTAAATGACAGACATATTTGAATAATTAACTGAAAGGTATTTTGGTTAATTAGTTTATATCCGTGATTAAATTCTTCGCTTGTGCAGATTCGACCCTGCCTATGCGTAAAATGTCTTTTACATTATTTTGTTTTATGTAGACGATATTATTTGTGAAATAAATATGGTGGAACGATAAATTGCTATTTTTAATTAAATATTGATTTTTATTACATGTTACGTACGGTCATGAAAAATAAATAGAGGATTTATTGACTTGAATAAATTAGAAGGAATTAAAAAGACATAAGATACGAGCGGGGTTAAGTCTCTTGTTAAAATAAAATGAAAATAAGTTTCATTTTAATTTTTGTTTGCTAAAATTTTGTTATTATTTGTATTTATAGCAAAAACACACTATATGTAAGAATATCAACCGGCTTAGAGTGAACGACCCATAATTAGTTCAGGTTTGTTGGACGCTATGTCGAATTCTGACCCTACACGTGATAAGCAGTCGCGCTTCTAATCTTTAGACTAAAGCAAATAGCCAGTCTTAATTAGATAGATAGATTATACTTAATTGCACATCAAAGAAACAACAAAAAAGTATTACATTACTCGTATAGTCAAAAATGTACAATTGGCGGTCTTATCGCTAAAAGCAATTTCTTCCAGACAACCATTTTGAAAAACATAAGAAGATAATGACACAACGGGCAGTTAGACATATCAATAGATAAATAAGAAATTCTAGTCACAAACTTTGAATTCCAAGATGATTATTCCTGTCCTAATCAATTACAGATCAGATAAGGTCAAACTAAATCAATCATAATATCTTCTTAGCCCTGCAGGCTATAGCGAAGTAAATTGGGGTCAATTGTCCATCAATATCAGTAATACCTGTTCACTATGGTATTAATGGGGTTATTGTATAGTGATAGCTTAGACCAGGGTGTCCAACAATTCAGTGAGAGGCTAGTTTAATAATTTTTAATATTCCGAAAGCAGATGAATTTTATTAGAGAAGCGTAGGAATGGTGATGTGATTAAAACTATAGGTTTTGATGTCTGTGATGCAATGGTAAATTAAAAGTTTAAATATTTTTTTACCAACCAAAAGTTTAGCGGGTGAATACTTAGTTGAAAGTTAAATGGCTAACCAGATTGATAGTTTCCGCGAGCCACACTGTGGCCCGATGGCCGTATCCGGGACACTTCTTAAACAGTTTATTAGCACCTCTGACTTATTGGGAAGTTATGTGCGTATTATAAATTAATTATCACCTGCTCCGTGCCTCTGAAAGCACGTTAAGCCGTTGGCTCCGGCATGAAGATCTTTAACAGTCGATATAGGGAATCAGTATCCTCATGAAATCCTGACAACTGATCTGACTTTAGATTATCGTATCCCTTTTAGTTGTGGGGGTTAGATATGCAGTCGCTCCGTAGAAAACTGATATTCAGCTGCATCTAGTTATATAAGAAGCCGGCGCCAACTAGGTTTGGGAATAATAAGGCTAGGAGTTGACGAACGATGGGGCACAAAGATCCTGGATTGGTTACCGCGCATCGTGTTGGCTAGGCTCCTGCAAGGTGGACCGATAACCTCGAAAAAAGTCGCGAGAAGTCGCTGGATGAAAACAGCACAGGACCGACATATATGGAAATTCTTGAGGGAGGCCTATGCCCAGCATTGGGTCTTCCGGCTGAAATAATGATGAAGGCTAGGAGAATGATGACATTAATAGGTATAGCAAAAATGTTAAACTACACGATTAATTAGAACAATAAAACTGTGTTACCATCACACAAATTGGCAAATAAAATCATATTAACTGTTCCAATGAACAAATCAACAGCAAAACGTTTTATTTATGAATGATAGAGTAAATGTAGATAAAATTACCTTTTGTAATAATGTTTATTGTCTCGTTTGTTATTTGAGTGTAATATTGAATATTACACGTGTTATATTATGGTTTCGGGTTTTATTATACAAAAAGGATCGGTGGTTTCAATATAGGGATGAAGTTATTTACGGTAACAATACTTTTTTCAAGCTCTAAGTACGAGTTTTATCTAGCGCAGTGATAGCCAAAGTCAGAGGTCTCAGTTTCGAACCCAAGGCACAAATTTATGGTTTGTTTACAAACACTTTAAGTATAGAATCCCAAAGACGAATCACATGAAAACTGCCGTTGACTCCATAAGATAAGAGGAAGTGGTTCTAATTCAGCTTGCAAGATTTGATCTTAACCTACCAACATTTGAAGTTAAATAAAAGCTTGTGAATACACAGTGATACCTTTGACGCTCCAAGCGTTCATCACTTACCATTAGACGGGCCTGTTTGCCAGCATAGTGGTATTGGAAAAAAACTCATAACAAAAACAATATTGACACCCAACACCCACCAAAAAGAACAAAATCATAATTGTTAAACGTGCCTTGGGAACGTTCCAAAAAACCTTTTCGTACCAACCCTAGAGAACGCATCCTACATATCAATAAGTCGCAAAATAAAAACAAAAGCCAACCGAAGACCTCAACCTTTTAGGGGTACAAAACACCCATTTACCTTCAGTTGACCACACGGTAAAAAAAGAATACATTACCTATTTGGTACTGGCACCTTTTTGGTATCTTTGATCTGTTACGGAGGTCACGTGTCGTTCGACCGAAACCTAAGTAAATATAGACACAATGAATGGAACTTTCTTAAAAGGCGACCAGTAGGTTTGTGGCTATTGTGTATTCTGAACCAAAGCGGCGGGGTTCAGACGACCCGATGTTAAACATTTGAGCGATAAAATACGAGAATGATGCAGACTTAGATGAGAAAAAGATTTTGAAATAGACTACGAACGATTAAATTAAATGATTTAAAAACAAAAAAGGCATCACAGATAATAATATATCACAACAATTCTGTTTGCGAGCACATGGTTGTGGATTCGAACCTGACATATACCAATGTGACTTTTTAAATGTCATAATGTACTTTCTTAGTTAATCTAAGACACCACTGACTAACGGTGAAGGAAAACATAGTAAAGAAACCTGGACTTAAGAGTCTGAAATCGCCAAGCCGTAGTGAGCTAACGTGGTGATTAAAGCTCAATCCTTCTCTGTATGAGAAGAGGCCTTGTAGTGGGACAGTTACAGGCTGATTTATTTTATTTATTTATTAACATTTCTGTAAACTCTCAGCTCAAAACAAATAGGTTCAGAATAATTGAGACAAATCAAACAGTATTTCATCTGACCGCGACATTAGCCGATGTGACCGATGCAATACAACTATTGGACGTTTGGACGCTTGTCGGCTTGTTTGCTGTTGAGAAATAAACTGAATTGTTGACAGTGTACTGTATTTGATTTCAATAGGCAATGCTATTAGTATTACAGCAAATTTTTCTAAACTAATGCAATGATACATTAAATATTGATACGGCTTTACTCACGTGGACTCGTTCAACCCCAAACAGCTCAAAGATATAACCAATAATGTTGCTATATTTGCGCCGTTTGAGGGTCTCCGCGGCCGCAGCAGCAGCACCAGCACAGCCCGCTGAGTTTGCAAGATGGATGGAGCAAGGGTGTCCCAAGGGCCCAGAAATGTACAAATACAGGTGCACTTCTATCTGCTAACGGCTTTACGTGCTCTCCGAGGTACAGAGTAAATGATAATTAATTTATAATACGCACATAACTTTCAAAAAGTCAGATGTAAGCACCTTGGGTTCGAACTTGAGACTTCTGACTTGCCAGTCGTCGGTCATACCACTATCAAGACTCGATCTATGTATATCTCTATGTATCGAACAGTTCGATTAGTTTATGAGTTAAGCGGATTGGTGACCAAACTACAATAGCATTAGTGTTATGATAGCTATTCAGCTTGACTTGATTTAATCTGATAATTTAATCTGCGCCTTTGTCACCCGTTAAATTCTCGGGAATAACCACAGATTATCTGAGTAGGGTTACCATAATTTTTGGAGTTAAGTCCGGATGGTCCAGCTGTTCTGGGAATAAAACGCGGCGATCGTGAAACAAAGCCTCGAATTTTTTGGTTGGTTATAGAAATGGGAATTGAGAGTAAAACTAATGACGAACAACCAGGTGTAGAGTTTAAACCGCCCGTAGGCCTATGACAATGGCTTTACACACCGTTGAAAAATCTCTCAAGTGAAAAATCTTCATCACTATGTTAATTGTGATGAAGAATGTAATTTCTAATAAGCACACGAAACCGAAACTTCAGTGGTACGTGTCTGAGTTTCGAACTTACGACCTTTAAATTGGCAGTCCAACAGACTTAACTTTAGGCTATCACTGTCTCAAAAAAAAAACTGTCGTGAAACTGATAATTAATATAATAATTTCAAATATATTTCTGAAATTTTTGCTGAAACTTTGTAATGCTGTTCTCCTTCAAATGGTTTAGTTGGATTGTCCATAATTATATTCATTGATTTTATATCTTCAATCAACTTTAATGTGCGAGCGAGATAGCAGATTAACGCGAAAAGGCGCCTTAACAGCCCGGCTTTTGACGTAAGATTTTTAATTGTTATGTTATAAATATTAATGAGATCCATTTGTCCTTTCATTTACATACTTTAGGAGTCATTATTAATGTCCTTGGATACTACAAGCCTTGAGAATTTAATATTGAAGAAGGCAAAATGTTACAAATTGTGAATTTTAATGTAGAATCAGGTTTTCTTTACGATTTTATATTCTTAAGCAAATTTCTGTTATAGCAGTTATCTATAGTGGACAAAGCCGGTGTACCACTCTTAAGGTTAGAATCGCTTACACCCGTCGTCCAAACGTACCACTAGCTTCGCCCCTACGCACGTAGCATCGTTCAAAGCATTTTGATAGCAAATTGGTGCACCGTTCGTGTCCGCGATAGTACGATACTACGACATAATCAGTTCACAAGTGCAGGGCAAGCTCACAGTCAATCTATTTTCTCACTCTAATTGTCCGATGTACGGCAATCTAACTAACGAAGGCTCTACGAACACTTCTCACCCGGACCATGTAATAATTAATTTTGATGTCCCTCTAACGAAAAATCAAGGCCCCACAGAGAAATCGAATCAGAACTCCTACACTGATATATGATTTCTTGTAAGTACACCATAAAGCAAGCTTCCAATCACGACAGACAGACGGACATATGTAATGGTAGTAACATAAACAAACACATAATCGACACATACATACATACACGTCTGAAAGAATTACTATCAATCCCGGGAGACTGAAAAGGTTTCCTTATTTATGCATAACATAGGGCTGCCACGAAGATTTTGATTGTTCCTTTATCGTATCTGCCTAGCCTTTTCCCAACTATGTTGGGGTCGGCTTCCAGTCTTACCGGATGCAGCTGGATACCAGTGTTTCACATAGAGCGACTGCCTATCAGACCATCACAACCCAGATACTGGGTTACACGATACCCCTTGGTAAGACTGGTTGTCAGACTTTTGGGCTTCTGACTACCCGGAACGACAGTCAAAAATCTACAATTGACAGCCGGGGCCAACAGCTTAACGTGCTATCCGAGGCATGGAGTGATAATTATAATATAGTCTCAAACTTTCGCGAACACTCAACATAATGAAACAACTTTTTAACGGATATAATTCGCGTTTTTATTTTGATAATACAATCCTGACGTTTCGAGTACTTTGCAGCACTCGTGGTCGTAGACAACCTCAACCTCAGTCTGTTTCATTATGAGTGATAATTAATTTATAAAACGCACATAACTTACGAAAAGTCAGAGGTGCGCGCCTTGGGTTCGAACCCGAGACCTCTGACTTGTCAGTCAACGGTCAACACCACTAGGCTATCACGACTGCTAACCCCAAAACCCCGACTGCTAACTAAAAAGATAGAAACTAGTTATAGATAGATCATCATCACAAACGCAGTCGGAAGCATCCTTTAATAATCTTCTGTAATTAGAGAGTGAGAGTGTGAATAGTTAATGCCTCCGACTGCGTTTGTGAACACTGTGTAAACTATGTATGATCTTGATCTATCTATAACCAAATTGTTTCTATCTTTTTAGTTAACAGTCGGTAAATTAAATATAGCAGCTGTGGATACACTGCAAAAATCGAAAAAACAATACAAAAAATATCGGATTTTCGATTTTTGACAACCCTGAAACTCGTCTCAATTTATAAGTCCTCTGATATTTCCACTATGCAAGTCACAAAGATTCAATGATAGGACGCTAAATAAAACTAGCGAGGCGTGACTTGAGTACAGATATATGAAATAGATTGAAATATATCAAATAAATTTATTCTACGTACCGATACAATCACTATGTATTTCACTTCAATGGAAGAAGATTATTAAACTTTTTTTGCATGATTTGAAAATATGTTCACAGATCAAAGTAATAATATTTTACTATAATACATTTATTATTTTGAAAATTGTCTCTTTGGAACGAAGGAGGAGCGAGGAATTTTCTATCGCGCAATCGCACGCTATTGGTTGTCATGATCTCTTTTCATGGTGGTATAGCCATGCTGGTTACAGCACGAATTTGCCCCGTCTCGAACGGTGTTCCATCGCACAGAATGTCAGCGTTAAATAACAGTAATTATTAGAATAGATATCGACAATCATTTTGACAACTGACCTTGTTTGCGCAATACTAGATTTTTTAGGTCTTTTTGGGCGTGGGATTAGTTGTTCAACTGTGAATCTGCGCAAATTTTCTGCCACTACGACGCTTGTTCAAAAAGCTTGCCGGCAAGATCTGTACTGATGTGTTTCATACGGTCAATAAAGAGCCCCAATGCAAAAAGTTCGGCAATGATCGGACACAGCAAAAAGTTCGGCAAGTACCTTCAGGGGACTCGTTGTCTCCTTTTTTCTATTAAAAAAATCTCCGTGTCTGTGAAGTTACAGAATAACTTTTTTAAATATTGAAGGCGGTACGATCTCTTTTAGTTCAAGTTTTCCTACTTTCTATTAGCAGATTTTTCTTTCATATTTTCTATTCAAGATATCTGAATATGAAAATGCAACATTAGCATATTTGTTAATAAGTCTGCTTTTGACTAACTTTTCTTCAAGCACCTGACCACCTGCGTAAGTTTTAAATTTCTTCTACATTTTATACCACAGACTGTATTTTCGTTTTAAAAATGTTAATTAACTTTTTAAACCTGTGGCTTAATGAAGACACTTTAGTCTGTTTGACGTAGATAATAATGTTACACTGTTACAACTTTGCCTCTTAAATGTGAAGCTGAGAAAAGTTGGGCACTAGTAAGCATGAACGATAGCGAGCGACAAAGACAACAATACTTTTCTAGAGCACTTCAGAACGGCAAAGTAATATTGACGGAATTCGAAAAATATATAGATACGAGCGGGGTATAGCCCCCAGTCGCTCTGCTAAGCTGAGAACCTGGGGGCTTTACCCAGTAGGTTGCAGGTACAAATCCAACTCGTATACGTTTTATTCTTTCGACATTAATAAAGAACTTTACATAGGTATAGCTTCTTCGTACGGGTAATATGTTTATAAATCATTATTCATTCATTTACCATGGGGTATCGTGTAACGGTGTAACCCAGTATCTGGGTTGTGGAGGTCCGATAGGCAGTCGCTCCATGTAAAACACTGGTATTCAGCTGCATGCGGTAAGACTGGAAGCCGACCCCTACATAGTTGGGAAAAGGCTAGGCAGATGATGTTCGTAATAAAATAGATAAAGCAAACTTTAGAACGTATCAGAGACGTCAAAAAAAATTTAGAAGTTTATTGTGTAGGTGTATTGTCTAAATTCTATTTATTAAAGTTTTAAATGGGGCTCTTGAACAGAATTATTGGAAATTTAGTTTTTAGTTTATTCAGAATGAACAGTATACAATTTAGTCTATAATTTGTCGGGGAATAACATAAAGTCTTATATCAACATTTTGCTAGATATTTTACAATGTACTTAAAACGAACTTCTTGAAGTAAAGTGAAGTTCGATCATTATTTCATTCTAAGTATTATTGCTCTGTAGGGCTCAAAAGTCCTGTACGATGCCCAAACTTTCGCGTACTAATTTGTGGTAGATTTTTTTATAGTACTTATGTGTTCCATCTTTGACAGTCGTTACGGTAGTCAGAAGCCCGAAAGTCTGACAACCAGTCTTACCAAGGCGTATCGTGTAACCCAGTATCTGGGTTGTGGAGGTCTGATAGGCAGTCGCTCCATGTAAAACACTGGTATTCAGTTGCATCCGGTAAGACTGGAAGCCGACCCCAACATAGTTGGGAAAAGGTTACCACAACCCAGATACTGGGTTACACGATACCCCTTGGTAAGACTAGTTGTCAGACTTTCGGGCTTCTGACTACCCGTAACGACTGTCAAAGATCTATAATTGACAGTCGGGGCCAACAGCTTAACGTGCTATCCGAGGCACGGAGAAAGATAATTAATTTATTAATTAAGATACTTTGTATAAATATATCAAGGAAACAAAACCGCGGGCATCTAGCCTGTCTGCAGTTGCTGTTATGCATTAACTTTAAGCGTCGTGATAGCCTAGTGGTGGTGACCAGCAACTCGGAGGTCTCAGGTTCGAACCCAAGGCCACCTGACTTTTCGTTTTATAAATTAATTATCACTTTCTCCGTACCTCGGAAAGCATGTAAAGCCTTGCGCCTTGCGCCTGATCTCTCTCCGGTTGTGTCAGATTGCCGTCTCATCGCACTATCAGAGTGAGAGAATAGAGTGCACCTTTGTTTGAGCACACACTTGTGTACTTACAAATATCTCCGCATCATTGGCTAATCATCGTTGAGATTGGCCGCTGGGACCGAAATTTGGTCAGGAAGACACTATTTCATTATCTTTAAAAAATATTCTTGATTATTTCATAAACTCAATAAATAAACCAAACTTTGAACATCACAGTCCTACAGTAATAACATTAGCGGAAATCGGTCAATTAATCCCGAAGTGATCTGTATATTTTTAGACCCAGTCGGAACGCTACCTAGATAATAGTCCGAAATGGGTTAGTTAGTATAAATAGAAAAACTCGGCCTATCTGGAAATCAAGGGACTTAGTAACGGTCTAAGTTTAATTTAACAATAGATTTTAATACGGATTTCGGGGAATTTGTATTGGGTTTGAATTAGATTTTTTCTTGGGTAAATGAAATGCTGCTTTATATTAATTAATTCTAGAAGCAAGCGAATAGAAATATTTTCAGCAGTTAATTATTAGACTGAAAGAAATTATTTTACAGGCTCATCAGACCTGTCTGTTTATCTGAGAGTCTACTACACATAGTTTTACTTTTAATAAAAACAAAATAACAATATATTTATTAATGTAGACCATTAGGCATTTACTATAGACCATTTTCCGGTCTAAGAATGGAACCACCTCAACTCATCCGTCGTGTCGTAAGAAGCGACGAAGGGAAAAATCTGGAGGATGGGCAGCAGCATCCTACTGTGTAATAGCAACCATCTGCTACTGCAGTCGCCAACCCTCTAGCCTAGCATGACGATTAAGGGCAAACACCTTCTAGTAAGCGCATAAAATATGAGAAGAGGCCAGAGTGGACTGATACGGGCTGTGTATTGTATGTAAAAGCAATCAGCAAATAAGTAATAATTTAGTTAAAGGAGACAATAATGATGCTTCCATAATACTCGTAACAAAGACAAGTAAAATATAGGACGTAATATACCTATTTTCTGCATTAAGAAGTTACGATACCGTTCTTAGATCAAAACGCAATAAATTCAAGGAATTTTTAATCATATTGAATGAATTTTGAATCCTAATCGAAAGGAACTAATCGATCGATTCCACTTCAAAGATCTTATTAATGTTATTGAATATGTTTAAAAACAAGGTGTGATTCGTGTCTTTGCTCACGAAAAAGAAAAAGAGATATTTGTTGAATTATTTTTATCATTCACAGCATTTAAAAGAAAAAGAAGATAAATCAAATATTAAGATTGTAATAATCCTAAATTATGAGTGTAGAAATAAATAAAAAGTAAAGACACTGTAAATCATAAAATGGAATGGATTTCGCAATGATGATTCACCAAAGGTTTATGACACTGGCAGTCAAGCTAGCAGCCGCTAGCTAGCCAGCTAGTTATGCAGCCAGCTAAGACTAGTATAATAGACTAGTTTACAACGTTACACCTCCATTCCGTATCCTACAATAAGACCCTACTTAATGTTCTAACATCAACTAAAAGAGATTTCGTAATAGGAGTTCCACAAGGCTCAATTCTTGGACCTTTCTTATTTCAAATTTCATCATCGTCTTCCAACCCTTATTCCAATCTTATTAAAGCAGTTATTTCTTTACACTTAACGTAGTTTAAAGGTATTTATGTTCAGTATAAACGTTTTCCAATAAACCACTTTCGTTAAAAATCTATAAAATTACTGTGTGATAAATACTCGGTAGCAAAGATTTATAGTGTAGACGACCATAATAATAAAAAAATAAGACTAGAGAGACACATTCTAGTTTGCGTGCCGACGTTTTTTTTTTCGGTAAACGTAAAATTACTTCACCTATTTTTATTTGCATCGTAAATCGAGAAATACGATTGCCTGATTCACGCTTTTTTACATAGTGGGTGGGTAGAGACTATTAGTGCAATGTTTTTTGTTGACAAGACTGTTTTTAATAACATTGGTTTTCACACGACAATTTTATTTAATGCAATTGTTGTGAAAATTATAGACAGTACCAGTAGTATTACACAATAATATAAATAAACCATATTCAACTTGTTCTTCTTCACATATTATTATTATGATATGATTTATTAACATTTTGCTTTAATCATTTAAACCTCTGATCGGTTAATTTGCAAACATTCATAAAAAATCTATTGTTTTTTGTGGCTGTTGGAGTTTAAACCTTATTACCTTTAATGATATCAAAGAGAATGTAAAGGTCGAGATGTATAAGGAGGTAAAGGAATTTGCTCTAGATAGGGATAGCTGTAATAAGCTGTATCGACAAGAGTGTAGCTTTTAAATTGATGATGATGATTCATCTGCCTAGCCTTTTCCCAACTATGTTGGGGTCAGCTTCCAGTCTTACCGGATGCAGCTGAATACCAGTGAATACATGGAGCGACTGCCTATCAGACCTCCACAACCCAGATACTGGGTTACACGATACCCCTTGGTAAGACTGGTTGTCAGACTTTCGGGCTCCTGACTACCCGTAACGACTGTCAAAGATTTACAATCGACAGCCGGGGCCAACAGCTTAACGTGCTATCCGAGGCACGGAGAGTGATAATTAATTTATAAAATGATGATGATGATTATTGCGCAATAATAGGTGTCTGGGGCGCCGTAGACATGGATTATTTGTTGAATTTTGAAGTGGTTTTTGTCAAGCGGCTTGTAGATTATATTACAGTAAATTATAAGGCTAAGAACCGAAATTTTAAATTAGTAATTTTATGACTAGTGTTTCTAGATAGGACTCTGAGGATCCCAAATGCAAAGATGTGTTGTTTGTTCAAAATAAAGTAGACGTCTTTATTGCTTTTCAATCTATTTTAGCATAAATAACTTTTACTAAGATTACGTATAACCCTAACGTTGTATAACCTAACACGTTGGCTACAAAGTTATACCAACGTTGGCTTTTAATCTAAGCGTTAAGTTAAATATTACGAGAGTTTAGTAAAATCATAGCTAATGGATAGTATAAGTTTTTAAACTCACATGGAAACTTTGAACTTTAGTTTTTGCAGCCATAGCTCTCATAGCAACGTCTTGTAGAATCAGGAAAGAATTTACTGGAGCACAAGCACTACGAGTAAACTTACTGGACTAAGTTAAAGTTGGAGAGCATAAAATTATAATTTGTTACAATAGAAGAAGAAGAAACATGCAGAATAAGCTTTTATAAAAACAACATTTTTAACCAACCTTTTATATTGGACTAACAAAACTAAACGTATATACAAATCGAACGAGCTCAAACTCGATGGGGTTGTGTCGTAGTATTGCAGAGCTCCTATGGCCACCTCCCAGCTCCAGCATCACATCGGCTCCATGTCATCATTATATTGCATTGCACGCAATATACATACGCATGTAAAATTTCAGCTCAATCAGAAACCGGCAAGTGGGTTAAATTTAACTTGTAAGATTTCATTACAGACAACAGGACACGGGTTAGCCAAGTTGACTATCTAGAAATGTATAGGATGACATTACCTTCGATCGATATGTCACGTGACATAACGATAAAGGTAATGTCATCCTATACATTTCTTTCGTTTTCTATAGCGTTAGCGATTGTGGATAGTCAAATTGGCTAAGCCCTCAGGTGAAAGTAAATAAAAGCTTGTAAAAAGATGGTAGGGCTACGAAATACCAAAAAACAAGGTACAAGAGTGTAGACAATCCTATATACTCATTTCTCCATGTTTAGTCTGGTCTTTTTCTTCTAGTTTGGTTGATGGAATACTTAGAGTTTCCTCTACCCTAGAGGAAACTCTAAGTATTCCATCAACCAAACTAAAAGAAAAAGTTAAGTTCAATTTGTTGAATGAAGTCTATCCCAGGCTTCAAATAAATGCAGTAGCACAGTCCTCGTTTGGCCAAAAGCCAATTTATTTTCTTGCGTTGTCGTCATAAAAAATGTCAGGCTTGCCCCCAGGGGGCCCGTAAACACGTTAGCTCGATGTGACCCACACGTTAAATACGGTTACTGTTTATTTGGCCTAATTTACTAACTTAACTTACAATAAAATTGGAAGTATTTTAGGTTTTAAAATGGCTTGTGTTTTTGGGCCAATGGTTTTTGGAGATAGTGGCGATTTCCTCATGTTTTGAAATGATAATTAATTTTAAATACCCATATGATTTCGGAAACGCACTGGTGGGTGCCTGTTTTCGAATCTGCATCCTTTACTTGTCAATCCAACGGCCATACTCTGGGGCTCGATTCACGTAACGATAAAACGTCTTAATAGAGTGGCAGTGTAATGACAATGGCATTATTTTACGTCTTATGGTATTCCGCAAGTACTTTTTGAGGCCAGTGACACAATGGCAATAGCATCGTGTCAGAATGGACATTTTTGGTAAAATAGCGGAATTACCCCCCTGGTCTCTTATTTATTTCAAAACCTAGCAGAATCTAAATACAGTTCAGGTAACCCACATTCAAGTTTATTCTTACTGCAACAAACTTTTATTAAACGGTCCATTCAATCCACTCAATCAAAAGTTTGAATTATTGATTCAGTTGCCAACTTTTGAACACGTCTTTAAATACTTTGGTCCTAAATAAGAAATGAAGTTCAGTTTGCCCCCAGGGGGCAGGGTATAATTTTGGTTTTACGAGACGGATTGTTTCAGATAGTGCCGTGTGGTTTCCGGCTTAAGAATAGATCCAGCCCTACTCATCCCCCGGGTGTCGTAAGAAGCGACAAAGGGAAAAATTTGGAGGATAGGCAGCAGCATCCTACGTAGTAGCAACCACCTGCTTCTGCGATCGCCAACCTGCCCAGCGTGGCGATTAAGGACAAACACCTTCTAATAAGCACAAAATAAGTGATGCGTATGAGAAGACGCTTATGTCCAGCAGTGGACTAATATAGGCTGTGTATGATGATAACCCAAGACGCAAATCCACCCGCCTTGCTCTTATTCTCGTCTCGTACAACTATATTGACACACCCGCTCCATCGCTAATTAAATTAGTTAACGAACTTTAAAACAAACTGTTGTTTTGGATTTTTTTATTTATGGATACAATTCAATTTATGATGAGGGTTCCTAGACTTGTTTTGTATACTGACTACTTTAAGTAACTTCAAAATAATATTCAAACTAAATAAAATCATGATACAAAAGTTGCGAGTCAATCATGGTGATCATTAATTAATAATAAATGTCCTCATGAAGGAATTTCGGTGATTAACTAACTACGCAGGAGATAGGACATAAGTGTGTGCAAAGAAGCGCACTCCTATTCCCTTACTTTCATAGCCCGATGGGACGGCAATCCGACATGACCGGAGAGAGATCACGCGCAAGGCCTTTCTTGACGCGCTTTCCGAGGCACGAAGTGATAATTAATTTATAATACGCACATAACTTACGAAAAGTCATAGGTCAAACCTTGGGTTCGAACCTGAGACCTCTGATTTTCCAGTCAACAGTCACACTAGGCTATCACGACTCTCTGGGAGGCCCTACAAACATACTCACACAAAACCAGCTACATGTAACCTGGCTATATCAGTATAGCCAGTTGGCATTGCCGCCTCACCGCGCTGGAACAAAATGGATCCTTCCACTCGAATCAACTGTGAAGGTAAACAATTGTTATCTACACCCCTTTTTCATTCATAAAAGAATAGACAACAATCCTTAATTTATGGTTTTTAGTCTGTGAACGAGTACAATTTCACGATTGCGACAGCTATCATAATATTAATTAATTATCACCTGCTCCGTGTAAAATAGCACGTTAAGCCGTTGGCCCTGGCTTTCCTGAAGATCTTTGAAAGTCGATATTGGAAGTCAGTCGACAACATAAAATCCTGACAACTGATCTAGCTTTAGAATATCGCATCCCTTTGGGTTGCGATAGGCAGTCACTCCGTAGAAAAATGATATTCAGCTTAGCGGGGATCAGATAGGCAGTCGCTCCGAAGAAAACTGATATTTAGCTGCATCTGGTGTCACTCCGTAGAAAAATGATATTCAGCTTAGCGGGGATCAGATAGGCAGTCGCTCCGAAGAAAACTGATATTTAGCTGCATCTGGTTAGATTAGAAGTCGGCTCTAAGAAAGTTTGGGAACAATAAGGCTATAGGTGGACGAGTCTCGTGTACAAGTACATGTAGCTTCGACCCTGTTCAGGTTAGGATGAAACTACTTCTTAAACTGTAAACCTTAATTCCAATCCTAAAAGTTCTTAAATCAGAGCGCATTGCCACGCGCTGTTACAGCAACGTTGCAAAGGAATCATGTATAAATTGGGCTGGGTTTCATAATTCAAGAGTACCTTTAGCGCTACTTGATATGATCCAAATAATGTTCATAATTAAATTTTTTGTGCTATACGGAACCCGTTATACCCAAACGCAGTAGACAGCCATACTATTAGTGTTATCAAAATATCCACGATCATCAAGGCTATTCATGTAGGTGCTTTATGCCCGCTACTGTACACCAGGTACAAAACCCTGAATAGGGTTGTCACTCTTCAATAGAATACTAAATAAATCATACTCCAATATATGTAAATTGATGAAAACCATGAATAATAACGTATGAGAAAGCAAAGTAAAGGTCGTGGCTATTGAAGGGAATATAATTTTATACAAAAAAGTGTCGAGAATTATTAACTACGAAGGGACACGTGGATGATCCTCTAAAATGTAAATGTGAGGAATAGGGGACTGCGATAACCTTGATTTGATATATTTACTTCACACATTCATTTACAAACATGTCAATCTAAAACTTTTCTTGTGTGATTCAGGATTATGTAATGATATTCTAAATTATGCGCCTGCAAATTAGAAGCGCGACAGAAACTATAGCAGCGTGATTCACCGTCGTAACACCATCACACAGAATCTCGGAGTGAAAAAAACAGTCTTCGCACTGTTGTGTTTCGGACACACATTCACACACTCTCACAGCCTATCCTCCTTACAGGCCGGCAATGCATCTGCAATGCTTCTGGTGTTGCAGGTGCCTATGTACGGCGGTGATCACTTAGGTACCATCAGGTGATCAGACGGTTCGTTCGCCCCGTTTTTAAAAATAAAACATGACCACAGCGATGCAGCTGCATGTTTACGAAGCTGCAGCAAGAGAAACAAATCTAAAAGATAGTTCCACTATCCTTGCGTAGGTCTCGTTGATGGTCACAGTATTTTTTTCGGGATGAATTTTCGTATGCGACACATCGCCAATTATTCCTATGTATTACCTAGTGTGTGGCAGTGCCGATCTAGTTGGTTCAGTGCATAAAGGCTTTCTCTTGGTCAATGGATCAATTTCTTTCGAACCCATTAAACATCAATTTTTCAAGGTTGTCACTTGCCACCGTCTTTCCTAGCTACGAAACTGAAATATTACCAGGATCAAAATAGCTATAAAAACTAAATTGAAAATGAATTACCCAATCAAAGTCAAAGGTAATTTTTACTAGAATTGGAAAAAAATACGTGTAATACAAAACCATATTTTCTTTTCCAAGTAACAGCACGTGCCGATCTAGGGTTGCTACTTAGATAGAAATGTTCGACTTTAACCGGTAATAAATGATGTCCGTCCGATAAACGTGACCGGATATCCGGGTTTTTGCATTTGAACGAGAGCGCTTTGAACTGAATTGAATTTTAAATAAAATGTGAAACGTTAACGTTGATATTTTATTTTGTGTTATCTTTATTTAGCTTCAAGACTTCAATTAGGTACTTGAGGTTATCAAGGAGTTTCCGTAATTCTAGAATTGTTGTACACTAATGAGATAGATATGTAATATAACAATAATTTACACATGTGGGATTGATTGAGTGTATTTCAGAACGTCTAATACGAACGTCAAATTCAGTTTAGATAATACAAAAATGCGAAAGTGTGTTTGTTGCTATGTCTTTCTTTTACGCAGAAACGGAGCGACATGTTAACTTATAGTATTTTTTAACCCGGGAAAATTTAAACCCGAAATAAACCCCGCTTTTAGAACGAAGCCGCAGGAAAAAGCCAGTATATAGCATCAATTTTCAACCGCTAAAAAATCAACTAACAAAAATATAGAAATACAAAACCCTAAAGAAATTGAATCTATTTTCGCGCGCAACTGTGGAAAAGGTTAAATGCGAAAAAAAGCTTCCGATCAAAATGATTTTTATAAACAACGTGCAGTTTAAAATTTTCCAATTTTAGATAAACTTTTTCCTCGTATCGAACGCGCTATTTCAAGCTTCGGATTCCATTTTTGAAAAACACAACCGCCTTTTTATTTTCTGACGCAATGAATTCTTTATTCAAAATAAACCTGTAGTTTTTTAACGTTTGTGCGGAACGTATTCTTTTTTTGAAATCAACCAATTTTTTTTAACGTTGTTTTTTTATAACATTACTGAAATGTCTCTGGGTAGTGAAAAGCCCAGCCCTGTTGTGGGCAATTTTAAACCGTAGCAGCGAGCGATATTTCACAGCTAGGAATTTAATATCGGTTCATGTTTTTCGTGTTTACAACGTTGATTTAGAAAGGACGTATCGAGCATCGGATGACATCGGCGATGAACGTGTTCTGTAAAGTTTAAAGGTATTATGTATTGTGGTATCTTGTATTTTTCCGGTTTAAAGGTGACAAGGATGGAAGATAAATGTGAAAAATTCGTGTGAAGATTGGTTGGAAGTAAATCTATTTATTTACAAGATTAGGACAATATTGATATCGCGGTCAGTATTAAGATTTTTCCTATTCATTGACACCATGATCACGTAGCATGTAAGTAGTTTGTGTGATTGACAGATTTTTGAAAAACAAAAAAATATGCTTATATTTTATAATTTCCAATTAATTATTGCTGTATAAAGTAAAAGTAAAAAAATATTATTAACGTCTTTTTTTAAATTTAAATTTCGTTGAAAATCTTCGATTAAAAATAAAATACTACAATAATGCCATTAAGATAAAAACATCTGACGAGACAAAAAAAAACAAATGTAAATAAAATACTCTCTCTACTCCACTCTGTTGTCTCTTATCAACTTCATAGTCTGATCAAATAAAACTGACTAAAAATAATTATTTCTTTCTTTACCGTATGGTTGATGAACAACCTTAGTGTCAGAGTGTAAACCGCCCGTAGGCCTCTGACATGGCTTTACACACCGTGAAACTAGTCACTAATGTATACTAATTATATATAATGTTAATTATTATAGTATTAAACAAGGTGAAACTAATCGATTTTTCCTCAACTACCCCAATAATTAGTACCGCAGGTACCGATAGTTCATAATTAAACATTTGTCAATGACCAACCATTATCCTAATTATTGGTTTTAAAACATTAAACTCAAATAAATTATACGTTTAGTCTACAAAACTACATTTGGGTGGAATATGTTTTAAATTCTATATCCCTAATAGATTTCTGTTAATCTATATATAAATACGCGACAGAATAAGGTAAAACTCATTTTTAGTTACAAAAGTCGCCTTTCAATTACAAAAACTTAATCAAAATCGGCTGATTCGTTTCGGAGCTTCGATGCCGCAGGCAGACACAGGAAAACAGATACACAGACACGTCAAACTCTTAACACTTCTCATTTTGTGTCGGGTATTAAAAAAAATATTATTAAAAAGCAAAAACCGCTAACTAAAAACATAACCCTTCCTGGCAGTCGGATATGAAACAAATTATGGATAGATATAGTTCTCACAGTGTTCACAAACGCAGTCGGAGGCATTCTTTCATACTGTTCTGAAGCAGTGATCAGTGTTAGCAGTGATAGCCTAGTGGTAAGACCGTTTAACTGCCAAGTCAAAAGTCGTAGGTTCGAACCCAGGCACGCACCTTTTAAAATTTATGTGCGTATTAGAAATTAATTATCTCTTGCTAAAACGGTGATGAAAAACATCGTGAAGAAACCAGCATACATGAGAGATTTTTCAACAGTGTGTAAAGCCATGACAGAGGTCAAAACGATTGATCGTAGAAAAATATGGTTTAGGCATAAATTGTAGGAAATTTTCTCAGCTTTAATGTTGTCTAAAGTATTTTTATCGTAAAATGAGTAGGAAATGAGATATTGTCGAAAAACTGCAATTTGGCGCCATTTTTCCAAGATGGCGGCGTATGCGCAAAAGTTACGAGGTGGCAAAGTCAAAATTCGGAAAGAGCACATCAAAATCTATAATGATACCAATTTTCATGACTCCCTAAAAACTTTCCAGGTAAAACTACCAAATGACTGGACTAATTTAAAAATCTTCAAATTGGAATGGATACCAAAAAGACAAGAAAAGAAAAAAAAAGATAAAATACAAAAAAAAGAAGTTATTAAATTACACTCAGATTTTACTACAAGTCTTATATCACATGTACTAAGCAATAACTTTTTAATTACCACTCAAATATAACATAACACGATACTGATGCAACATAAAAATTAAAATAACGACATCACCCATCACAGTTACGATTGCAATATAAAAACCAGTAAACGCGCGATTAAAAACTAAACTTTTATATGTCGTTAAACTGAGAATCTGAGATAGAACGTACTCTATTTTAGATGTCTGCCGAACTGGCGATTCTAGAGTAATATCGTTTAAGACGCCTTTTTGCGCTAATCTACTACCTCGCGCGCACATTGAAGATATAAAATCAATGAATATAGTTACAAAAAACATAATGAAAAATTAGGCAATTATGTTTACAAAAATATCGTATGGTCCATCATCTGCCTAGCTTTTTCCCAACTATGTTGGGGTCGGCTTCCAGTCTTACCGGATGCAGCTGAATGCCAGTACATGGAGCGACTGCCTATCAGACCTCCACAACCCAGATACCGGGTTACACGATACCCCTTGGTAAGACTGGTTGTCAGACTTTCGGGCTTCTAACTACCCGTAACGACTGTCAAAGATCTACAATTGACAGCCGGGGCCAACATCTTAACGTGCTATCCGAGGCACGGAGAGTGATAATTAATCTATAAAACGCACATAACTTACGAAAAGTCAGAGGTGCGCGCCTTGGGTTCGAACCCGAGACCAGTGACTTGCCAGTCAACGGTAACCAAAAATATCGTATGGTTAATTTTTCTTAAATGTGAAAAACTTTGTAAGTAACATGTAAACTTTGGTAATGATGTTTCTTTTACAGTTAAGTATAGTTTCTGGTCATTTAAAAACAGGTTTTAATTTCCTGTCAATCTGCCCTAGGGCATATATATCTGTGTGTCTTTAGAAGTTTTAAACCGAGATTATACCCTTAACTTCAGAAATTTAATGTACAATAGAATGATTATCCGGCCAGGATGATTTTAAAAGCATTTTTTCGGAAAGAATAATTATATACGTAAAACTTTTTTCTGTACTTCAAATTTAAAACAATGTTATTCTAAATAGCAGCTTTATTTAATCAATTAAAACTTCGAGCAGGCGTTACCAGCGTAACTTATAAAGTATAATTAAATAAGTCGCCGAACAAGTGTTTCTTGAGAACATTTTAATATAAAAGTATAAAAACTATTTGTAATTAAGGGTAGCATTTTTGATTATTAAGTAAGACTTGTTTTAAGGTTTGTAATACTCATTCTACGGTGTATTTGTTAAAAAAAAACGATATCTCAGACACCACTGAATAAAGGTGAAGGAAAACATAGTGAGGAAACCTGGACTTAATATCTATATATATAAACCGTCAATATAATATCAAGTATAAGTATAATATCAAGTCGTGATAGCCTAGTGGTGGTGACCGTTGACTGGCAAGTCAGTGGTCTCGGGTTCGAACCCAAGGCGCGCACCTCTGACTTTTCGTAAGTTATGTGCGTTTTATAAATTAATTATCACTTACTCCGTGCCTCGGAAAGCACGTAAAGCTGTTGGCCCTGCGCCTGATCTCTCTCCGATCGTGTCGGAAGGCCGTCCCATCGGACAATGAGAGTGAGGGAATAGAGAGTGCACCTGTGTTTGCGCACACACTTGTGCACTATAATATCTCCTGCGTAATTGGAGTCTAGTAAAGTAAAGTAAAGTAAAAAAATTAACTTTGTTTACTCAATAAATAATACTAAGTTAAACAAGGTGAACTCAGTTCGTGATTTGGGGGTAACCTTGGATTCCTGTTTACATCTTGATTTACATGTAGATAATGTAGTTAATAAAACCTTTCAGATGTTTGGTTTCGTTATGAGATCTTCTCGTGACTTTGTGCGGCCCTCTACCTTTCTATTGCTATATAAAACTTTGATACGCTCCCAGTTAGAGTATGCAATTCCGATCTGGAACCCATTCTACGACAAGTACAAATCTAGACTCGAAATGGTACAGAAAAAATTTCTTCGCTCGATGAATTATAAATGCCATCAATCCAAAGTCCCTTATGAGCAATTACTGAAGCGGTATAGAGTTCTGAGTTTGGAGTCTCGGCGACTGTTGTTGGAGGCTTTAATGTTACACGGCATATGTAATAACAGATTTGACTGTACTCAGTTAACAAATAAGCTGTGTTACATAGTGCCCAGAACTGTTGTGCGGCGGGGAGTGCGCGTACCTCGGCTTTTTCACACAGACACGTGCAGAAGTAATGCCGGGATACGGGCACCCCTTCGTCATCTTGTCGAGACATTCAACAAGCATTTTATGAGCCTAGATATATTTTCCTTAAACATCAATCAATTTAAACGCAGTGCCATAAAATTGTTAACTGACAGTAGCGCATTTGTTTAATCTTTTTTTTATTCTTATTATTTTCCATTTAACCTTTATATTGTTCATTCGTTTTTCTTTGAATTCTTTTGATAACCTGTGGATAATGGTGTGGGTTACATGTTTGTTAATCTAGTTTAGCTACTTTTTTTGTATAATCCTTAGCATGTAACTGTTTATTGTCCCAAATAAATAAATAAAATAAATAAATAGTCTAGTCTCCGTTGAGATTGGCCGCTGTGACCGAAATTCGGTCAGGAGAATATTTTTGTGAATTTTTTACATGTTATAGCACATGATAGCTTATTAAATATAATTATTTAATAAGAAAATTTGAAAAAACAACTGATACGGATGGGATTCGAACCCACGATCTTCGACATACCGTGTCGACGCTCTAACCGCTGAGGAGAATATTATTATATATAAACCTGAAATTTATGATCGATCCTTCTCTGTATGAAAAAAGGCCTTTGCCCTGCAGTGGGACAGTTGCAGGCTGGTTTATTTATTACTAGTTGATAGGGGAACTTCGTACCACCAAAATCAATGAATGTACCATCTATTCTACCGCTTACGGTAGCGGTAATTATATCCTAGGGGTATAATTAATTTATCTATTTTTTATTCTATTCTGATATTCTAGGCGGAGACAAGTTCAACAAATCAAAAACCATGAAAATCGGTCCAGCAGTTCTCGAGTTATGAATGGTGTAAGTAACACGACTTTTTTATGTATACAGATTTACGAAAAAAAGTCTCAGTAAATCCATAGATGAAATTTTAAAAAAGAACACTTACCGAATCACATTGCTTATTTCCAAAACTGTTACCTACGTTTTTAGCCAGCACTTACTAATAAAACTTGATGTTTACAAAAATAAAAACACATTTTATTCTTCAAAGCCATCTTATCCGAGGCATAAAAGGAATCCCTTCCCGGATTGCCATATCAAATAATTCGTAAAACAAGACAATAATATTTTTTGTTAAATTTTTCTGCGAAATTTATGTAGCACGTAAACTTTTCGTGTAACTATATTGAGATCGTTAAGGGTATTGTTTTATTAAGCCGCGTGTCCACTAGACAACATTTGGCGCGCGACGCGTGACGCTCAATATGTACGGCAAGTGGCAACGCTGCACAACAGCGCGCGACGTTGCCAGCTGGCGCGCAACATGACGCGCGGCTTGTTGTTTGTTTAAAGAACATCGTTAGTTGAGCATCAATTGTTGTCGAGTGGAGACGTGACGCGCAACAGATCACTGAATACATTTTCTTTATTTTGTAGGTATTTTCTAACCCACCAACGTGGTTTTTTTCTTTTTGATGCATTTTTCGATAAAATTATAACCACTGACGCTTTAATAAACACATGTTCCTCTGGCGACATGTTGTCGACGACTGAGTAAAGTAATAGATTTATAGATAGACAACGTTGTTCAACAAAAGTTCCGCGCTGACTTTCAACATGTTGGGCAACTTGTTGTGCAACATCTTGCGCGCCGGTGCCTAGTGGAAACGCGGCTTTATGGGTAAGAGTAATCAGGAACGTGGTTTCTTACCTGGAACAAAAAGTAAGGTAAAATTAATTAAAATGTTTGCGGTACTGTTGAATTGAGTGAAAATGAATGTTTAATTTGAATTGATGGGCTGTCTAGTTTTTAATATAATGAAATGAAAATTACAAGTAGATACCTATTATATTATATTATATTATAATATATACCTATTATATTATAAGGAGTGACTAGTGATTTTTTACTCAGATCTCAGGATATTATTATGTTTAATTTTAATAAACTTTTGTTATTTAATTTTTAAATTGTTAAAAATAACATGTTAATTTTATGTGCTATATTTTATGTTTGTATTAAATTTATAATTTTAACTTATGGAAGGCAAGAAGCCCTCTCTCTTCAATAATTAATACATTTTGTACGCCATTATTTGGCAAAACATGTAGCTACTTTTATATAACTTTTTAACATCTACATTGCAGGCTATGCCTTGTATTGTATTTCTCATGTTTTACAAAATAAATATATCTTTATCTTTATACGTAAAGATTTTTAGTAAGAATTTATGCGTACTTTGCGAACATTACAGTTCTATAAAAAGAAAAGTTCTAGATTTTGTTAAAAGAAAAAATCGATGCGATACGATACGAGCGGGATTTAAATCGGCTACCTACTGGTTGCTCTGCCACAGAATTACAAATAGCTTAGTGGCAGAGCGAATGGATTTACCCATTCGCGGGTTCAAATCTTATCATACAGTTTTTCTTTAAGTATACAAAATAACTATAATTATAAATGTAGTAAGAAAACACGAATAGCTCATTTACTGTTTTTCCTTGAAATAAATACTTAATTATTTAAGAGTTTTTATTCACAAGAATATGTCCACCCTATTAATTATAAAAAAATATATCAATAGCTAGGCAGAGGCCTTCTCTCAAAATTCAAAGTATTTTTTTAACCGCCTATGTGCCGCAGTTTGCTTCGCTAATTAATGTAATCTCAGCCTTTCAGTTAAATCCCTGTTAGTAAGTGTCATTCGTCCAAATGGATTTTGCTTAGAGTATAAAAAAATATAGAGCGATCTTATAGATGTGTGAACCGTGAGTACGAGTATGAACGCGGCCGCGAGTCCGCGCCATAAACTCCACGTGATCGTGTTCATAGAGAAATATTGATGTTCGAGTAAGACATTTGTTACGGAAACATAACTTATAACCAACAGAGAGTTGTACAATAAATTGACGCAGTATGAAGACAGAAAAATCAAGACATTTTATACATATCCTTATGTTTCCTTGCTGCTCTGTTCTTTCTAAATGTATTTTTTATCCTAATTATTAGTTTCTTTATCTGTACATATATCTTTATCCAAGAACTTATTGACAAACACATATTATTTCTCTAATATATTTTTAAAAACATATTTTTTTTCATTTTCGACACCTTTAGCAAGAACTATTGACACACAATATTGGCATATTTTTCCATAACCAGTAAGTCACATAGTCGACCATACATCTATAA
Source organism: Protodeltote pygarga (assembly GCA_936450705.2). NCBI lineage: Eukaryota > Metazoa > Arthropoda > Insecta > Lepidoptera > Noctuidae > Protodeltote > Protodeltote pygarga. The sequence continues at coordinate 1,706,635 of OW388274.2, forward strand.
TTGTATCCAATGCTAGCTTTTAAACCAATGCTCCCTGCTCACGCTCCACTCGATGTTGTTGACGTTATTACTCTAGCTTTTATTATACTCTAAGGGAATTCACATTATTTTATCTGTATTTATCCACATTGGTTTCGGCTATAGCAATTCGCGACTTGATAAAATAAATCCCTTTACAATGACAAACGAGCGTCCAATTTATTTGGGTTATTTTTATTTGTGTGTAAAAGTCGTGATTTAACAATTTATTTATAACTGTATCTATAAGAAATACATGTATTCATATTTTATTAATGGTTGAGTTTTATTTATAGGTTAAGTTCCGGATACAAAATCAGTAGTGATAGCCTAGTGGTATGACCGTTGACTGCAAAGTTAGAGGTCTCAGGTTTGAACACAAAGCAAGCACCTCTGTATTTTCGTAAATTATACGCGTATTATAAATTAATAATCACCTGTTCAGTGTCTCGGAAAGCACGTTAAGCTGGTTGCCCCGGCTATCACGAAGATCTTTGACAGTCAATAAAGGGAGTCAGTACCCTCATAAAATCCTGACATGTGATCTAACTTTATAATATTGTGTCCCATTGGGTTGCGGGGATCATTTATGCAGTTATGTAGAAAACTATTATCTAGCATCCAGTTAGATTAGAAGCCGATCCCAAAAAGTTTGGTAATACGTACTTAAGTATATTCATAGAGTAGGTACAGATGCGAGGTCGAAAAATAATCCACGACAGGAAATCCATTGTTATGTGACGTCAGTATGCTAAAGAAGGTACGTTTATAGGTTAGGAAGAATTAGAATGACAGTGGAACGAATAATTATGTGATCTAGATATGTAATTCCTTCTGAGTTGATGGAATCCCATAGGTACACTTGTGGACAAAGCCGGCACCGTTCGTGTTCGCGATAGTACATCACGATGCAGAAAAAAATCGAAGTAGAGAAACTTTATAAAGAAAATATATTTGGCAGTTTTTAGCTATAACGTTGCACGGAGTTTCCAGCCATATTGATCCAGCCTGTAACTGTCCCACTGCAGGGCAAAGACCTGTCCTCATACAGAGAAGGATCGAGCATTAATCACCACGCTAGTTCACTGTGTGTTCGCGAATTCTTACTATTAAGTCCAGGTTTTCTCACGATGTTTTCCTTCACCGTAATTCTGTGGTGTCTTAGATTAACTAAAAAAGTACAGATAACATTGAAAAAGTTACATTGGTACATGCCATGTTGGAACCACATATGGCATGCGCAAAAAACATTGCATGAATTTAATTAAATCAATTAATATTGAAAACGCAATAAGATTGGATACCAACCACATGTACCAGGCGAACATAAACACGAAGCTGTTAACATCGCGTGCTCACATATCTAAAAAAAAAATGAACATCTTAAAAACAAAATACAATCAAAACACCGGTTTTTCGCGCAGCCATTTCAGTATACAAGTTTTAAAGTACCAGGCGCCATAAAGTTTGTAGGAGTTTCACGCGATATAAATTGTGAATCGGCTATGACTATCATAGTTCTGTGTTTATGAGCAGTTGGGGAAGTTTTGAGAGCCACTTTTTAGTTTGGCAGCGTTTGACAATGTAGGAAAGGTGTTTTTAAGCAGCACCGCCCGCCGCGCCGGTGTAAAGTACGACGAAAGTATTCTACAATGTACCAAGATTGGAATTTTAAAGTTTAATCATACTTGAGATAGAAGGATACGGCAAAATAACTCGTAAGTCCACATTTACAGGAGACGAGTCAAAGAAGATTGACAAGAATTACCTAATCCCCAATCCCCCCCCCCCGGCTCCCCATCTCCCATTCCATTCGACCCCAATCGAAAACCCCATCGTCGTCTATTACAGGTCAAAAATAGGCTGGCAGACTTACATTACGCTTACAGGGAGATGCCTACTTTTTCCCAGAACTCTGCGCATGCGGAGGTCGGACTGACAGGAAATGTATCCCATATGATAATCCAGGTTATGGTCCACCTGTATGCCAAATTTCATCCAAATCTGATCAGCCGTTATAGCGTTATTGGGTAACAAAAATTTTAACAAAAGTATAACATCTATACAAACAAAAGTCCATAGCCACTAATGTTTGTCCACGCACCACTTCAAAGCGGCTGAACAGATATTAATGAAATTTATTGTGTGGGTTTAAATGGGTTCCTGAATGTTTTATATTCACAACTTGATCCAGTAGGTGGCGCTGGGACCGGGTTTCAGGGTCAGCTAGTTTATATTTGTAGAATAGGAATAAAATATGCAAAATTTGTCCTTAGAATCAAGTGTTATAAGAGTTATATTTTTCGACTGAAATGTCAACAAAAATCTCGTGAGAAGCAGGGATCGCAAATCTGATAAGGTAAGTCAAATTCTCCATGGATGAGGAAGTAAAGACATAAACAAACGTGTGTTTTTGACATCAAGGTCATAAAATATTGCAAACTATTGTATTCTTTGACACTTTGAACTATCACGACTTGTTTACGGATGAATAGAGATGTCTACGATTGACAATTGATTGATGTGTCACGTCTTATCCCGTATGTTATATAAAATAATGCGAGTGTTTGTAGGGTTATCCTTTGAGAAGCAATGGGGTACGGATCGATGTGATTTTTTGCATAGAGATAGCTTGTTTTTTGTTTCTCCCGACGCAAAAAGTGGGGTGTTATAAGTTTGACATGTCTGTATGTGTGTTTTTTGTATTTGAAAGGCGACTTGAATGAGTGTTCCTGCTAAATAAATTGGGGTATTAGTGTCGAGGGTTTTTAAATCTGTAAATTTATAATTATGGGTAACATAGACATACTTTTTTCTTTGAACGACCGCTTGGTTACTATGGTAATTTCGGAGTATGTCGGTTATAAATAAAATAAACTTTTCTTGACTGTTCCTTTAAATTTTGAAAAGTTCATCCAATGCTTACTTTTCAGAACACATCTTAATAGCGAGTTTTATAATTTCAACAATATCCACAACGCCTTCTAGTACAATTTCTAAACATTGTTTAAAAAATAAAAGCCTCCGTCCAACGACACTAGGGCGTTAAACATTCTTCTTCTTCACATACATACATAGACTCACGCCTGTTTCCCAGAGGGGTAGGCAGAGACAACGGATTTCCACTTGCTACGATCCTTGCATACCTCTTTTGGCTCATTCACTCTCATCACGTTCTTCATACATGCTCGTCGGTTTAGGGTACTCCTGACCTGACCTTTCTCAAGGACATCCCCGACTTGGTCATAGAATGTTCGACTAGGTCTTCCCCTTCCAACTGTACCGTTCACCCTTCCCATGTACACTTGTTTTTTTAGTCTTCTTTCATCCATCCTCTCTACATGTCCAAACCACCTCAGCATTCTTTTCTCTATCTGACTGTACTATCTTCTTCACATTCTTGGAAAATGTATATCGCTCACATATCATGTTAAACACATATTGTAAACACATGGGTGTTAATAAAACTATTCTAATTATGATGTGTGGTCATTGAAGTCAGAGAAGGTAGACTAAATATACGATTGTTTTATTTTCTTTTATCATAATGGTTGACGAATAACCTGGTGTCAGAGATAAAATTAAAAACTTTTGTGTTCGCATTGTATGCATAAATAATATCATTTAAAAAAATGTTTCTAATATGTTCGCACGTCACACACCAGAGGGTATTAATAAAATAAGGAAACAAAAAATAGGGGAACTATATGTGTACAAAGTTATATAGCATATTTTTGATTATTATTAGATTATCACAAAACACTGTTTTTGGAGATTTTGTCCGTAATCCACATCACAAAAACGTGGAATCAGAACTCACTTTTACCCGATTAAAAATGAGGGTTATGAATATGATTAGTTATGGGTTTTTCTGAAGTCTGAATGAGGATGCTATTTGAACAGAATATACATACGTAACATACACAATAAGATATTTTTTTTAACGAAATCTAACAATAACCCAAAACGCGACACGGGTCATAATATACAGAAAAAAAATAACACAACATAAGCGAACATAGGTACAATCTATTAAACAGCTATTCAAACCTGACAAGGGAAACTTCGGAAATTACCGAATACCCGCATAGATACTTGGATTTCGATTGGCCAGAAGGGGTAGGTAGGGTACTAATAAGACCTTTTTACTGACAGGGTTAACATCCAACTGGTTTCGTTTTGGTTTCGACAGCTAGTGGATACCGATACCTAGAACTAAGTTTGCTGAGTTTGAAATGTCATGGTTCATATACAACGTGAGTAATAACCTAGTGGTTAACCGTTGGACTGCCAAGTCAAGTATCTAAGCTTCGAACCCTAGGCACGCACCTCTGACTTTTCGGATTCATGTCATCATCATCAGCCTGTATTAGTCCACTGCTGAACATAAGCCTCTACCAATGCGTGCCTTTATTGTGCAACTATTGCCACGCTGGGCAAGCGGGCTGGCGATCGCAATACCAGATGATTACTGTTACTCAGAAAGGTGCTGCTGCCCATTTTTCCTTTTCTCGCTTCTTACAACACCCGCGGGACGAGTAGGGGAGGTTCTATTCTTAGGCCGGAAACTACACGACGAATTGCGGATTCATGTGCGTTTTAGAAACTAATTATCCGTGCAGTTCATAAAGGCAAAAACTCACTGCCTACCCTGACAGATATGACAGAGACGACGAATTAGTGAAACTAAGTAGGATTTGTATGGACTGTTTACCCTGTCGACAATGTCTATGCACGCCCCTATATCACTTGCTAAATCGTGAATGTGAGGAAACCAGCACACCTGAGAGATTTTTCTACGGTGTGCAAAGCTATGTCTGCTTAGGGGCGATCTAAACTCTGACACCGGGTTGTTCATCAACCATAGGAAAAAAAACTTTAACATAAATAATGTGAGATGAAAGAAACCCTGTCTGTTTCTGTACCTGACAACGTATAATTATGCAAAATTTCTGGATGCTCGCTTCAATGGTTTAAGCGTGAAAAGGTAATAAACAACTTATTTTTGCATTTATAACATTAGTTAGGATTATGATTAGGTAAGATTAGGATAAAACGATTGATTGATTAATTAACACAAAGTTAATACGACAGAAAGGATTAACACTTCGGTTACAGAAACCGAAAATCGGTTTCGGTTTTGTATTATTCGTCTGACACTAGAAGGGAACAAAAAAGTAGTCCTTTTCCGAAGAGAGTTACGGCTTTTATGGGTGAAGTCGATTTTATCGAGTTTTAACAGCACTCCCCTTTGTGTCTTGTGAGGATTAGGTATCGCGATGTCAGCAATGGATATTTGAATGCTTGAGGATCGGAAATAAAGGTAAGTTTCTTTACAATGTTCTTTGATACGATTTTAGGCGTAAAAAGAGGATTAAATAAAAATATCAGAGGTATCCGTTGATACGAATCTTACACTAGAAATTCCAGTAGGTAGCTACACTACAGCTCAGATTGTATTACGTAAAGATTAGCTTTTCACAATTTTATTTTTGAATTAAAGGTATTTTGCAGTACTTAAAGGATAAATCCGATTTCTGTAAGATAACGAAAATTGTGAATGCAAGAAACAGGTAAAAAAGAAAATAAACTAGTCTGTAACTGTCCCACTGCAGGGCAAAGGCCTCTTTTCATACAGAGAAGTATCGACTATTAATCATCACGCTAGCTGATTATGGGTTGGCGATTTCAGACTATTAAGTCCAGGTTTCCCCACGATGTTTTCCTTCACCGGACATTAAAATACATAATAAATAATATATATAGTTACAATATAAAAAAATACAAAAAAAAAACTAACCAACAAAAACTACCCTCAATTGCTATAAAAACTCTAAAACAGTAATCGAATACATTCTCACGACACACAAAGCGCACCTAAATAACATCAGCACACACAAGGGGGCACTGATTTACAATTTACTAGGTTCGACGCCGAGAAATTTTATAAAAGCCACTTGGGACATATAATTTAGTATTATGTTGTTGAAATAGGCATATATGGAGCTAGTTTATGGAGAAAAGTTTTTAAAACCGTATTGAATTTTATTTTATTTCAGCTATCTTGGTCACGCGAAGTTTATAAAAAATAACGGCAGCCATTTTGGAGCATAAAATTTGGTTGCTTCAGAATTTCAAGTTACAGGAGTAACGGTTGATTCACGTCTTAAATAAAATACTTTATGTGTAATAAACTAGATTTACTTTCAGAATAAGGACAGTATCCTTTACGCTGTCTCTTTATTCTGACCAAATAAATAATTCATTAATTAAAAGCAACTCAAAATTGGCAAATGAACTTTTATAAAGATGCAACCGACAATATGTCGTATAATTATATAATTAAATTTTCCATGAGAAGAAGGCTATTATCAATATTTATACCAAACCGAAGTTAATTTGTAATTGGAAAGTAGGTAATCTGATTTTTTTTTTTTAATATTAATAGGTTTTAAAATTGATTAATATTATAATTATCGCAGATTAGGAATTAACTGAATTTATATTTAGATATGTAAGTAATGTTAAGTGTTAAATTAATGATGTTGTAGGTACCTAGTTATAAATTTAATGCTAAGTAGGGCTTCATATTGTTACTTTGCCGCTATTAGTGGAAATTTTTAAAGGCTTCTTGTTGTTAATTAGTTACTATATGTCAAAATTTAGCTGCTAATTTCCCTAAAATAAATAAATAAATAAAATAAATAATTTTTTTTTAAGTCAGAGGTGCGTGCCTGGATTTTGAACCTACTTGGCGGTCTATTCCATACCACTAGGCTATCACTATTTCCTTATTAATTAACAATAAAAAAACGTATGACATTAGTAAATGCTAGTTTCAAATATGCTATTTACAGGGTTATTTGTAAAACACCAGCATCCTTAAAAGGGGTCTTTCTTAAAAGGGTTCATCATTATGAACAACTTTTACTATGGGACCAACCCTGAAATCGCAAAACAAAAATCAGCTGTTCCATGTCATGTGAACATAAATGTATGGAACAGCTAGCTGATTTTTGTTTTGCGATTTCAGGGTTGGTCCCATAGTAAAAGTTATTCATAATGATGAGTTTAATGACCCTTTTTAAGGATGCTGGTGTTTTACAAATAACCCTGTATAGTCTTACTTTTAATAATAAAAATAAAAAGCGCCGTATCTCTCCAACTCCAAGTCCTTTTGGCACCCATCTTTGAACCCCCAGTCAATACGGTAGTTCCCCATAATTAAATAGTGGGAGCAATATCTAAGAAACTCGGACGAATACCAATAAGCCGGCGGAACTGTTGTGAACAATAAGATTCGAAAGTTTTCAACTGTGTGTAAGGGGTTAAGCGATGAGACTTGCAGTATAGAATTCTGGAATTCATATTGCTGGACAAAATGGAAGAATTTTATTACCTAATCACTACATACATAGTATAAAACAAAGTCGCTATCCGCCGTCTGTCTGTCCCTATGTATGCTTAGATCTTTAAAACTACGCAACGGATTTTGATGCGGTTTTTTTAATAGATAGAGTGATTCTTAATGAAGGTTTATATGTATTTTGCACCCGTGCGAAGCCGGGGCGGGTCCCTAGTTAATTAATAAACTTATACATCTAATGAAGACGTAAGCCCCGCTAAATATGCCACCAGAAGATACATACCACAGTATAATAAACATACAGTACGGAAAAAAAAATTTTGTTACATCATCGGAAAGTAGAGATTTCAAAGAACAGAAAGCACACCAACTTTTTGAAAAAAACTGATATTTTGACGGCAGAATTTTTGATTGAAAATTAGGGTGATTTTTCGATATTAAGTCAAAATATTTCCAATCAAATAAATTACAGTGTATTTGAGACATAAAAAGGTAAGTTATCATATCACCCAATTTTGTAAAAAAAAAAAACTTTTTTTGTAAAAGATAAAAATAAAAAACCAAAAATTTGGTTTTTTGAATTTTTCACATACATTTTGTGGTTATGTTAAAAAAAGCGCATACAAAAGTTGTAGATCGTTTTTCCATAGGACTTTTAGTTTTGCCGGAAATCGAAATAAACCGTTTTTTACCCTTTAACCCCCCATTAAAATATTTTTCCTTTCATTTTTATAATATTCTCCTCCTTTTCCAATGGGTTTCATCCTACTATTATATTTCACTTTTTTATTATTTTTAAAGGCTTTCTACCCTGGGCTAATTCCATCTTGAAAAAATCACAACCTTATCCAGCGCCTCTGCCAACCTAATTAATAACTTTTCTGTGTGTACCAATGTGACTTTTTCAATGTCATATGTACTTTCTTAGCTAATCTAAGACACCACTGACTAACGGTGAAGGAAAACACCGTGAGGAAACTTGGAATGTTCTGAAATCGCCAACACGCAGTGAGCTAGCGTGGTGATTAATGATCTTCCTATATATGATAAGAGGCATTTGCCGCTGCAGTGAGACAGGTACTAGCAGGTTTATAATTATTATCTGGTTCTCAAAAGTTATTAAGTCAAGGATTAATTAAAATAATTATGTGAGCACCATGTAGTTCTTCCAACTTAGTTATTATTAACGTGATGATTACTGTACGGCTTGGGTATGTCATGCTCACAGAAATGTTCCGATAGCGGCGGCGTTGTGTGTCGGGTCGTTTGATTCCCTACAACTGGTTGAGTAGGCGATGGCTGATGCATGCGTCATACTCGTGAACGGGTGCCGTCTGTTGGGACTGGTCAGCTCATAGCTGTTACGGTAATTTTATCAAAAGCATAAATATATTTAAGGTGTACTTGTGTTTAGTCGACTGACATTGTTCTCACTTAAGACCTTAGAACAATGCAACCTAAAATATTGTAAGCCATTATATTTAAAAGAGCAACCATGGAGTTTCTTGCCAGATTCTTCTCCATGAAGGGTAGGCTGCCCTTGGAACTGGCAACTAGAGTCACTCTTACAACAAACTATATTAGAATTATGACTATTCATAAGTGCCTAATGGTCTACATGAATAAAAATATTTTGATTTTGATTTTGAAAGGCTCCAATTAATCGCTTCCTCCTACATATTGGATCACAATTTCTGAAGAATATCGCAAATGACCAAGTTGGCGGAAACAAAGCGCGGTACAGAACTAGGTTTAATTAATTTTAACTAACAAAACGATAAGACTGTTATAACGATAAGCGGAATAAATGTGATTGAGTTTTGTTTTATGTATAGAATTTAATTGTAAGGAATGATTTGTTGAGAACAACACAATACGATTCTTGGCAATCTGATTGAAAATTACCGTTGTAGGTATAATTATTTCGGAAATAGGTTTAAACTTTAAATAAGTATTTCTTTAATTAATTATCATCATCACCCTGTACTAATCCACTGCTGAACATAGGGCTCTTTCAATGTGCGCCACTATTTTGCGCTCATTGAAGGTATTTGCCAATAAACGGGCAAGCGGGTTGGCGATCGCAGAAGCAGATGATTATACAGAAGGATGCTACTGCCCATCCTCCGGATCTTTCCCTTTGTCACTTCTTACGACACCCACGGGTCAAGTAGGGGTGATTCTATTCTTGGGCCGGAACCACACGGTCGCATTTACACAGATTATACAAAATACAAACGTCAGAAACGACATGACATTGACAGGTAGAATCATTGAGTTCAGTTTATATTTCGAACATAATTCAACTGGTTAAACTCAATAAGAAAAAAATCGTTTTTTCTAAAGTTTTTTTTAGCCATTATTAACCGATTATCATACTGATCTCGTAAATCCCATGAGAAACTCACACCCAACTAATAACAATAGGTGATTACCTAAAGCACGTTATACAACGTCGAAAGCGTTTAAAAATATGAAAGGCTGTACTTCGTGCTTAAATTCAACCTAAACAGCAATCGTTTTCGTTGAGTTTTGTATAGTCTCCTTGTCTCCAAGGAAGACAAAGAAAAATAATTCTACGTGAATCGTGATAACTTCTATTGCACCGTAAAGAATTTGTTCGCACCGTAGATAGTAGAGACACGTATTAATCTAACGTGCCTATAACACTGTATACTTGCAATCATCTTGATTTCAACAATGAAAAACGTGAAAAAGTCTTTCTTTCGCCTGCCCTGGTCCCATATTACTTGGGGTCGGCGCAAAATGTCTTCTTCTTCCATTCCTCTCTATCAGCCGTCATCTGAGCATTTACTCCTTTTTCATTCATATCAGTGCTTACACACTCCATCCATCTTTTCTTTGGTCTCCCTCTCCCCTTCCATCCATCAACACTTATATTCATCACCTTTTTAGACACATGTGTTTCATCGGTTTCATCCCTCCTCATCATACCAAGACAAGTATCATCGCTAAAAGTATCACACAAATATATTTGCCAAAATTCTCATAACTAAAACTGAATTCGAGACAACCCCAAGAAGCTAAATGTTTAAAACGTTTGAAGTATTAATCAACAAAGGAGTTATTATTAAAGATGCAGCTACAAGTGGGCTGCAAGTGCATTAATTATGCTCGTGCGCATATATTGTGGGGACACGGAAATGTGTACAAGATTAAAGGGATTCAAATTAAACTGGAACATGCATGCAGCTATTATCTCAATGATTATTATATTTTTTACCGGACACAGTAAAAAAGGACAGCTAGATCAATAGTAGCAAAATTTTAAATAATGTTTTAATTTTAATTGACTATCGCATGTACCGCGCTTAATAAAAGAATGATTGTTGATTCTAGTGCTGTCACCGTCACAATGACTAAATTATATTAAAACTAACACAGCAATTACCTATCCTGGATTGATAATTAACCAAACTATGAAGTTAAAAATTATCTGAACTTAATTATGTTTTGCATGCATGTCTTATGGACAAAGTGGGACCTGTGTGACCCTTTGTGTATGTATGTTACCCTTTAAATATAGTATCTATTGCAATGTTTCTACATATAAATAGATGTTTATTTTTTTAATTTTGTTAGCAATTTATTATCTTAACCTATTTAAATATAATGTAATCCTTTTATTCACTTAGTTAGTTCATTTCACATACGAATTTTAGAAAAGGCTTTACTATCTTCGGAATATACTCGTCCCGATTCTCAGTGAGCTAGCTTTTCTTCTCAGCTGTGGCAAACCATTGCACAACCTTTGACAGAAGTGGGTTATAATATCGCAACGGTTTATGATGAGATACGTATTGTATTAAAAGATTTTGATGGCAAATTTATTCAAATAGGCCACTGGACTAATGGTTATTGAGGGTGACGAAATCATAGCAAAGCTCTTGACCTTCAATTTTGATTCGTGAGAATGTTTTGAAAGAACATCCCAATTCTATTTTTTTTTCTGTTTAATCCTTCTTAATTCTTTATTGTACACTAATTTGGATACAACAATATATAGGTAAGCTACTTATCATTAAAAAAAAAATACGTGCACAAAGGCGAGCTTAATTCAATAATGAGTTTTCTCCCAGCAAACCTTTGATTCAAGAGAAAAATACATGTAAAAGTGGGTAAGATGAAGTGTACAAAATACAAAATAAAAATTAAATAGCATAACCTTAAACCTAAATATAAATACATACTATATATATATATAAAAATGAAACCCGTTTTCCGTTGTCACGACATAGCATGAAAACGGCTTGACCGATTTGGCTGATTTTGGTCTTGAATTATTTGTGGAGATTCAGGGAAGGTTTAAAGGTGAGAAAAAGGGGTAGAGTAGGGTAGGGTAGGGGTAGAGTAGGGTAGGGTAGCGGTATAGTAGGGTAGGGTAGGGTAGCGGTATAGTAGGGTAGTAGGGTAGAGGTAGGGTAGGGTAGGGTAGGGTAGGGTAGGGGTAGAGTAGGTTAGGGGTAGAATAGGGTAGTGGGTAGAGTAGGGTAGTGGGTAGAGTAGGGTAGGGGTAGAATAGGCCTTGAAGTAGGATAATCACGCGTACGAAGTCGCGCGGGGCAGCTAGTATCTTTATAAATATACATATATACTATATTAACGTGATAGAAAATGCTCTTTTACTTTCCTCTTGAAAGTGTCAAGCGAACGGCTGTCGCGAATTGAATGGGGAAGAGAATTCCAAAAACGCACCGCACGAATAGTGTAGGAGCCGTCATACCGACTGGAGGTATGACCTTACTTCCTTCTGTAAATAGTTTTGCCAGATGTGCGCTTTTTAGCCTAATCAGGACATTTACCGCCAGCAGACAGCGGAATGCCTATAGTCCCGCTTTTTCATCTAAGCAGCCAATTTGGTGTGGAGGGTACTTATTAAAAAAAATACAACCCTGTTTTATATTATATTTTATGTATGTTTTTTTTCATGTTTCTGCACATTTTTTGCTTATTAAATCAAAATATTTATTAAGAAACTCGCAAAAACAACTGACTCGGGCGAGACTTGAACCCGCGATCCCTGGCCGTGCTACCGCTTTACCAACGAAACTACATAGTCCTAGCTAAGTTGGGTTCAAATCCCACCTGAGTCATTTCATCATAAATTTTCATTTAATACCAACCCAAATTGAGTAGTGAGATCGATCTCATAACTGCTGAGATTTTGAATTAAAGGATCAATTCATAACCATGCAACACACATATTATATCCTAAACCTAGCCTTTATCAATGGCGCGTACTATGCCACTAAGCTATCACGGTTACAAACATTGTAATCAAAACAATAGACAATGCTATCCGTATCTAAATATTCTAAATTGTCTACACTGCATCCGTTTAGTCAGAGTTCTTATCTCAATGGGATAAGGTTTATTATTATCGGCTTACACTTTTATCTCCTTGACAAAATGTTTATTTTGAAAACACAACTTTTCCCTGTTTATCATTGACATTCGAAATCAATTGATCTGAAATTTTAACACTGTATGTGAGAAAGATAATCATACTTATATTTATAAATGCGTAAGTTTGTGAGGTTCGATGGATGGATGTTTGTTCTCTTTCATTCATTCATTCATTCGTATCAACGACTGAACGGATTTTGATGAAATTTTACTATTAGGGGCGTGCCTAGACTTTATATAGAGTAATAATAGTAGGAGAAAATTCGCGCAGGTTCACGACTGAACAATCAAAGGCGTGCATCTGCGCGGTAGAAATTTTCTCGCCCCACTTCAAGGACATCTAAAAATCGAGTATTGCTCAAACAAGGTCACTTCTTAAGATGTTTTCCGGTTTCTGTACTTGCACGAATCCCAAAAAAACAAATTTTATCGTATGGTTGATTAACAACCTGGTGTCAGAGTTTAAATCACCCGTAGGCCTCTGACGTAGCTTTACACACCGTTGAAAAATCTCTCAGGTGCGCTGGTTTCCTCACGATGATTTCCTTTACCGTTTTTACATGTGATAATTAATTTCTAATACGCACATGCATCCGAAAAATCAGAGGCTTCATCTTTTGAATTGGCAGTCCAACGGTCATACAAATAATCTATCACTGCTTCTAAGAATAAATAATCAGAACTTAGAAACTGCTTCACAATTCAGAAAAGTGATGGTTTATTATTCCATAAACTATCAACTATTATCCTACGGCTACGAATCATACCTCCGATTCTCAAATAGCACCAGATGTAACCCATTTCCAGCAGCAACCAACAGCTAGATAACATAGGTGTAATTAAACATTCATCAGTTAATTACAGACGCTCGTTCGCTTAAGCACGTTAATAAATGCAATATGGCTGACGAGTGACGATGTAACAGTTAGCATAGATTAACACAAATGTTATTTTTAATTATGACACAAAGGTCAATGGTAAAATAATAATAATGTTCAATAGCCTAGTGGTATGACCGTTGACTGGCAAGTCAGAGGTCTCAGGTACGAACCCAAGGCGCCTCTGAGTTTTCGTAAGTTATGTGTGTATTCACTTGCTCCGTGCATCGGAAAGCACGTAAAGCCGTTTGGTCCTGCGCCTGATCTCTCTCCAATCGTCTCAGATTGCCGTGCCGTCGGAGTATTTATGAATAGAAAAGAGAGTGCACCTGTGTTTGCGCACACATTTGTGCATTATTTTATCTCCTGCGTAGTTGGCTAATCTCTGTTGAGATTGGCTGCTGTGACCGAAGTCCGGTCAAGAGGGGCACATATAAGCGTGTAAGATTATTTTTATTTAATTTTGTTTAAGAATAAAGACTACCGCACTTTGAGTCTTTACAAGTATGTCAGCTTTTAAATTATACGATAGAAAATTCTAAAGAAAACTCATAACTAGAAAAGGCCTTTCAACAAATAAGACACTTAAGTTAAGTAGTTTTTGTGATATGATATATTTTACGTTAAACGCTAATTGGAGTACCGCAAAAATAAATTTGTTTATCATTGTATCTTTGCGAACTACAAACTTATTTGTGCGGCCAATATTTTTACAATTTAACGTATCAGACGGAGTGTTTAGCCCAGAATAGTCTTTACAAAAGTTCTTAAAATACCCAAACAATACTTATATATATAAATAAATTCAGGCTCCAGAAAATAACGTAGGTTGCCTCCATTTTTCTCGATCTTTAAAGAGTCTGGCGCAAATTAGAGCCCACAGAAAGCCTCTGACAATAATGTATGTAGGTATTTTTAATGATATTGTGTACCTTGTAGAACCCAGGCTATCAAGCTAAAAATAACTCACACGATCAACTGCATTATTATACATTTATTGGAAAATATCAGCTGTGAGAAAATGACGTGGCTCTGTGAGCTCTGAGATCTCGGAACCATGCGTATGAAATAGTAATAATATTTTAAAACAAGCGGAAGTAAATTATGAAACATCGGAGAACAAAATGGGCATATTGATTGCTATAGTGGACGTCATATTAACCATTCAATCCAGAAGACTCGCCCCTTAGAGTATAATATAGAGCAACTATAGAGAGAAAATATAGAGCAACCTTATAGAAGTATGAACCGTAAGCATGGGTATGAACAACGTGGCCGCGACACGAGCTCCGTCTGCGATCATACTTCGATCGACTGTGGTTCAACTAGGCTCCACGAGCGAAAAAGTTAAATTTTAGCTTATATCATGGTTAAGTGCTGGGTTAAAATTTTGGCTAATCTCCGTTGAGATTTGCCGCTGTGACCGAAATTCGGTCAGGAGGATATTATTATTATACGTCTTGGAAGAACATCATCATCATCATAGTAACCGTTCTCTTTTAAGCAAAAAAAAACAGTCACTACCTAATTTTTATCTCGGCCATTGGTTCCGGTCATAGGTTCCGGCCATTCAAGTTAAGTTAATTATTCCGTTGCTTAGCGACCAATAGTCAAGTCTTGTAGACTTGGTAAATTTCCGGAGCAAGGAACTAGCGGAAACCAGCCTCTAATACAATCAATCCTATCTTACTTCGTTTGAATTTGTGAGAGAACCCTACACTGAACTCAAGTTTTGCATTTGAGTCAACCACTAGTCCGATTGGCCAGAAAAAGAAAAGATATACAGGGTGAAATTAAATCCATGCGCATCCTGAAAAGGGGTCATTGAACTCATTATTGTGAACAAATTTTACCTTGGGACCAACCTTGAAATCGCGAAAAAAAAAACTGTTTCAACACGTATTGTCGAGTTAAGTAAACAAACATAAATGGAACAGCTGATGTATTTTTTCGCTATTTCAGGAATTTTTCAATAATGTTTCCATTGAGTTGTCAGCAGATACAAAAATAACTATTTCCTTGACTTATCGGACTTAATGGGAGTCAGTTTAAACCACACAAGAATAGAGAGCAAACAAAATAAATTCTCCAAAGAGCCTTAACAGTATTGAGAGAAAATCTTCTATTTATTAAGATTTTCTCGGAATTCCTTCAAATATTATTTAAACGTGAGAGATGAGATATAAATAAAAATATTCGAGAAAAGTTTCGTCTGAGTCGTTCAATGAATTTCTCTGAAAATGCGAATCCTCAAGTGATTTTTTTCCTGTTTATTCATAACGCTTATAATAAAAGATTTATTAATACTTAGAAAACTGAAATGGTGTTAATATCTTTCTCATTAATAGTTAACAAAGAAATTGGCAGAATTCTGATAAGGGAGATTTCAGTAGGTATGTCTGAGATAGAACGTAGATAAGATTTTTAAAATCTATAATTAAAATAAATAAAACGTAACAGTATAGGCAGAATAATAATAATTTACTCTATACTGTACACCTAAAAATATGATAAAAACTAAAAGTTAAAAGACTGCTACCTGTAGGCAACGTTCCCAAAATGCTGCTGCATTGCCTCGCTGGATGGCAAGATACAGACCAGCATTTTGTTCACGAGATGCCTCGACCAGACGCCCCGATAAATCTTTGCAAATTTTACGAGCCTCCACGGTCCTAGTGTCTCGATGCCAAAAGGTATATATATTCGCTGTCTAGGGTTCTATATTTGCGCCTTTTAAGGTCTTAGCAGATTCCTTCGCCGCGCCTGTCCTTCTCTAAATACCGGGAAGATGTGACGGTACCAGTGTGTCAACGCAGGTGGCGTCCCATCCTACAGCCGCCTCATCTTCCACGGTAGTAAAGTTATCCCATCGGGTCTCTTACCATCATCTCCGGATAAACCATTAGGCTTTAAAATTGCAGTATCAATGGCAGTGATAAAAGCCTGACGTATGACGTCGTTATTCATTTAATCAGAAAGCTACAATATTACTAAGTAATTTTAATTTGTTTTTTTGTAAGTGAATGCGTAATAATATCATGCGGGCGACTACTATGGAGAAAAATGCGCTCGCGTCGCTCGTGGTTTGCTGATACTTGCCCGCGTTACGTCAAGAGTGAACTAACCTTTAATTACAAATTGGTCTCAATTGACCTCTTGACAGTACCTACAAATGATTAAATTATTGCTTCTGTATGTCAGAATTACCGTAATACTATTTATTACTCTGTGGTATTATTATTATACAGCGGCCAATCTCAACGGAGATTAGCCATCAACGCAGGACATATTACATTGCACAAATGTGTGCGCAAACACAGGTGCACTCTCTATTCCCTCACTCACATAGCCCGATGGGTCGGCAATCCGACACGACAGGAGAGAGATCAGGCGCAGGGCCAACGGCTTTACGTGCTTTCCGAGACACGGAATAAGTGATAATTAATTTATAATACGCACATATCTTGCGCAAAATCAGAGGTGCGCGCCTTGGGCTCGAACCTGAGACCTCTGTCTTGCCAGTCAACGGTCATACCACTAGGCTGTCAATACTTTCAGGTAAGTAATTAAATCTATTAGATACCTATATAAAAAGATAGGACCCGACCTTCCTTATTAAGTAGTGAAAAGGCTGTCACGGGATTATCAGGCAGATAATTGGATTTCCTTTTACAAGAGAATCGATATTAATTACATCTTTAATCATAATAACGTTCTAATTATGTTTTATAATGAGAATGTATTTAATGCTCTAGGTTCTTTTGTCTTCTTAGGGTTCTTATCGAAAGGGTGACAAGCGGGACGGATATTCAAATTAAATATCGGAATACTCATCTTAATTTGCTTTGTAATTCTTAACTATCCAAAGCGAGCAATTGGTACGAAATTTCACAGTGGCGGAACCTCCAGTTACAATTATAATATAACTCGATTCTTATCCGCTTCCCATTAAAACACAATGGTGCTAATTCTTTTGCACACGCTTTAAACTAATTTAGACTCGCCATCTCTCTTTCTAACAGGAATCATAAGAAAAGGATAGCAGATTTTTAGAGCTGTCAAACTGGTCCATTTGCGTGATATCAACGACAATTTAGTCGGCATGTTAGGTCTCGTCTAATTTCACGTCAATGTAATACGTCAACGTAATTTGACAGCTCTAATTTGATAGTTCAATTTGCTGTCCTTTTTCGATGGTGTTTTCTAAAGAGATAATATAGTTAGACTAAAATTAGTTAAGCGGGATGTACAAGAGAATTAGCACCAGTGGCACAGTCAATAACGCCTACTGACTGTGCCATTGGTTTTTCTCCAAGTTGACTCTGACTTACCTCTTGGAAACAAATGTTCTCTTCTCTTCAGACTCAAAAAAAAAATTCTGCAGCTTTATGAGCTATGAAATCATGGTGGGAGGCGTTTTCCCAGCAGTAGAATGATTCGAGCTTACATTAACAGTAACAAATTGTCCCGCCAATAATGGTAATTACAGTTGTTGAAGATCTTCAATTACGCTTACCTGCAACAAACAAAATGAAAGCTTAGTTAATTCAGAGTAATATTAATTGAACTACTTAATAGAAGCAGTGATAACATAGTAACCAGAGTCACTAATGATTTGTTCCATTTTTTAAAGGAAAGCCGGTAGGAATCGAGAAATAGAGTTGTATGAAGCCTTCACCTTATATAATCTTTAGAAATTAGTGTGGGTTCAACAATGTCTCTTACTTTCTTAGTTAATCTAAGACAATACTGACTAACGGTGAAGGTAAACATCGAGAGGAAACCTGGACTTAATAGTCTGTAATTGCCAACACGTTATCAGCTAGCGTGGTGATTGATGCTCGATCCTTCTCTGAATGAGAAGAAGGGCTTTGTCTTACAGTGAGATAGTTACAGGCTGGTTTATTAGATTTACAGCTTTCAGAAAGAGAGTGTGTCTACAGTTTGGAGCATGTACAAGAAAAATATTACTAGTGCACAATGTTTCAAATCACCACAACTGAACTGATAGCCTAGTGGTATGACCGTCGACTGACAAGTCAGAGGTCTCGAGCTCGATCCCAAGGCGTGCACCTCTGACTTTTCGTAAGTTATGTGCGTATTATAAATTAATTATCAGTTGCTAAAACGGTGAGGGAAAACGTCGTAATGAAACCAGCACACCTGAGAGATTTCTCAATGGTGTGTAATGCCATGTCAGAGGCCTACGGGCGGTTTAGACTCGGACACCAGGTTGTACATCAACCATACGTTAAGAGAGACCACACCTGAAGAAGACAGACAAGTTCCATGAATAGGACACAGTTAGTGCTACCAATTTATTTGTGCATGTGGACAAAATTGGAACTAAATGATTTCCTAGGAAAATATCTTAAGATGCAAGAATATTCTACACTAGCGACACTGTCGACTAAACAAGTAAAATGGCCTACATTCTGAGCTGCGCCTGCGTCTGAGAATCACAGATGTTTCGTGCGAATTGGACATTTGTTGCGTATGACGATCATACAGTAAAATAAGCGTACTTCAAACTGCAACACAAAATGTACCTTACTTTATCAGTTGTAAGATGCAAATTTCTTTGGTATTTAGCGTCCAATATTTCATCTGATGATATGGTTAACAAAATAATTGACGTTAAGAGTTGTCTATGAGAGTTTGCTGTAGTAAATGTCATTTTATGGACATTTATCGGCTGCTTTAAATGTCGTGTGAATTACATTTATTAGTAAACACTGTATTTAAACATTATCAGTAAATAAATTGTTAAACGCGTGTTAGATGTTATTGAAATGCGTTTTCCTTTACATATCTATAAAATACTAGTGGTACAGTCAGTGGTCAAATATCGATCGTATTTTTTTATAAATTTTAGCTTTCTGCACTTCTCTATATAAACTTTTACTATGCCAAGTTTCACACTCCTCCGTGCGCGCAATATTCTGAAAAAGGGATCCATAGTTTTTGCTTCTTGTTATAGATTTTTGTTTTATACTGAGATAGCACACACATGGATATGGCTTATCTTATAGTAAGCGGTTATCGTAACCTATTGACGCTTGCAACACCAGGGGAAGCACTTGCGCTTGCACAATTGTTATAAACACTGACATTACCAACATCAAGTGCTTAAGTAAAAGAAATTAGGTCAATACTTAGATGGATCTATATTTAAAATTATTATTTTTGGCTAGATGATTATACATTACTATTAAGCGGCAAAAACGAGATAAAAGAATATATTTTGATGCCACCGGCGCGCGCGGTCATAAGTCCTAGTCCTAGAAAATAGCATACTAGCTATTAAATCTGCTGTCATCATCTAATGAGTCAGCTCAGACATGTTTAGTTGCACATCTCATTATGTGAGACGGTGCACCTGTCAACAACACTGAAAGGCATGAATCAGTCAGACTGAGCGAGCAATCATACAATTTAATTTTCTTACAAAATTTAGCATTTTGGTTAGAAAAACTTAGTTAGGGTATTTATTAGATATAAGCCTTTGCTGCCTGTTTTTATACTATTATTTATCCCATTTATTCATTTGAATTGTGACAAAATTAATATAAACACATATATTTCATGGTTGTCTGGAAGAAGCTTTTAGCGATGAGACCGCCTAATGTAATGTAATGCCTACCTTTTAAAAACTTTTTTTTTTGTATTTTCCTTACGGTGTACAATAAAGAATACTCTACTCTTTCAAAATATAAAAAGTAAGAGCCAACCGGCATTGGGAAAGGGTTTAAGCTACCGGTGGTTAAGGGTCCAGACAGAGGAGCCTCCTCACAATTCGCGCCGTGTCCAATACTGCCTGCTGCGCTAGGTTCCCAATCCAGCTGCCTAACGAGAGCCTCTTCAGGTATTTGTTGAGGCTTGGTTATTAAACCATGGGCCGACACAACTATCGGCACGATGATAGAGTCCACGTCCCACATGTCGACATTACTTATCCTATTATTATTAACACTCATTACAAGTTTACTAATACAATTAATTTATATTGTCTGAACAAATAAATTTGAATTAAATTGAAAACGACTATCCCGGTAAATGGAAACCTGGGTCGACCGCTAAGAAGACACTCAAAATGAGATGCCACATTAGTCATTTAATACATAAAAATATAATTTACTATTAAAGAAAGCTAGAATCTTTAATGTGTTAATGTGAAACTGTCGTGAAATAGTGTCACTTTATTTACAGTACTATTAAAGTATTGAATATCACATACGAGCCGCAGTGTAAAACAAAATCTCTAGTTACAATACTTACAATAGCATTAGTCAATGAGACACCATTAAAAATCCATTATAGAATTTAAATATTTTGATCTACAATGCCTCTTAAAAAATACCATAAAACTGCTTCAACTAGTATGAAAGCTATTTAACCGTTGGTATTGCGGCGCACTCGAATGTTTTTACCCGACTACGGCGAAGCAAAAAGGAGGGTTATGATTTTGACCTGTATGTATGTATGTTTGTATGTATGTGGGTATGGATGTTCATCTGTTCCCTCATAACTTATAAACTAGTTATCATAATTGGACAAATGAGGTCTTGTTGGAAGCCTCCTGATTGTCCGCTGGTTATTGGCTACATGACGTCACATTAAACTGACGTAAGCGCCCTCTAGGGGACTTAAAGTAAAGAACTAAAAAAAAAAACTTGGCAGTGTCGTGTGGGGTATCAAATGAAAGAGTTTTATTAGCACATTTCAAATATGTAAACATTATTAGAATTCACATATCTCCAAAATAAGTTAAATAAAAATATAGTTTAAAAACTAAAACCCGACTACTTAAAATCTAAAAACAAGCTTCTTAGATTTGAAATAATATTCTGTAGTCGGAGGCCACCTTTACAAAGTTACCTATAATACATTAAGGCCTCCGACTACAGAATTTTATTTCAAATCTAAGAAGCTTGTTTTTAGATTTTAAGTTAAAAAAAATATAATAAAAACTAAAACCCGACTAGGGTTTTAGTTTTTAAACTATATTTTTTTTAAATATAGCCTAATGATTTAAATAGACAAAAGACAAAAAATAACATCACATTTTGTCAAAATCGGTGACGTTTTTTGCGCTACGATCTAACCATCCTGACATCCACTCTTACGCCGTTAAGCTCATTACCCTTTTTCTGCTGAACGAATAATTACTATTGCTAACCATTATGTGATACAACGTAATTAATAAAAACTAATTGATCTCTTACCTACTCATTTCAATTCAATGTACTAATATGTACATTTAGTTGTATTCATCATCATCATCATCAGCCTGTTTTAGTCCACTGCTAAACATAGGCCTCTCCACATGCGCGCCACTTTTGTGCGCTTATTGAAGGTATTTACCTACACCACGCTGGGCAAGCTGGTTGGCGATCGCAATAGCAGATGATTGCTGATTGACAGAAGGATGCCATCCTCCGTATCTTTCCCTTTGTCGCTTCGTTTTTCGTTCGTTCTATTCTTAAGCTCGAAACCACACGGCACTTGGTTGTATTATCATTTCGAATTATTAGAATCGACACCAAATACCTACAAGTTCGTATCACAAAAACTATAACTACGAAACATTAGAGCGACCTCAGATATTCAATGACGAAGTTCATCGTTCTAAAGTAACAAAAAATCACGATCCTATCTTAAAAGACGGTCATAAATTGCCTAATAAAAACAAAATGCGCGAAAAAAGAAAAAAAAATGACCCTCGCGACATTGTCAAAGACATAACACACAGGAAATTATAATAGCAATAAAAATAACGATCATTCTCAAATATAAAGTAGTTATATTGAACACATTTGATTGGGATTGCATACGATTTAAGGCTGGAAGCAGAGTGTACGACGGGTACAAATTGAACAATCGTGAATCATATTAAATTGAAAGATACTGGCTTCAGTTGAACGGTAAATTAAGGCGCACATTGACTATATAAAACAACTGAATATAGTTATAAAAAACCGCAAAAAACCAAGTTAAAGAGATTAACATTACAAAGACAAAGTTTTAGCAAACATTTTAATTTGATCGGAACAAGTTCTCATACATAAAAATTTGATGTGCGAGCGAGATATCGGTTTAGAAGAAAGGCGCAGTCTAATTAGACTCAAATGGATTCTTATCTTAAAATATACACAGATATAAAATAAATAAGGGAAACCTAATCATCCTGTGTTAAAGACTTCTAGTCTTCAACAAATCGTATCAAACTCTAACTAAGGCCAAAATTTTAACAGACCATAAAGGGCGACCCCTGATCCCCAAACAATCTGGCTCACTAATACAAAATTCACATCAAATTACCATTAAAACAGTTACAAACGAACACCAACAATAAAACTTTGAAATCATACCGGATGACGGTATGACGGCTCAAATATACCTGGCATACTCTAAACACTGAATCATTAAACAGTTCACACACCCCGAAATTTTGACAGCAATCAAAATTCCGTCAGCGTAAAAAAGTCGGAAAATCGCCCAAACTGTCTCAGTTCTTACGTTGAAAAATGGTAGTTGGCGCTGATCCAGAGACTTTGATACTGTACATACGCTTGATGTTGATTCATAAAGGGGGTTTCATTCCGTGTTTTTAAACAAGATACGCTATTGAACCACGTGAGTTCGTTTAACAGCATGTTTTAGGCTATATCTACGTCATCTCTCGTTGTTACTAGCAGAATTTTCCATGATTGATTGGTATATTTGAAGAATGGTTACAATGACGTTCGTCGATCGATAGAGGAACAATGCGTTGGTCTTCTATTCTATTCGCAAAATGTGTTGTTCAAAATTACTATTTGCAATAAAGATTATAAGGAATTTAAAGAGATTTCTCGATCCAATCTTCTAAATCTGAACGTCGAAATAAAAACTAATTT
Organism: Protodeltote pygarga; assembly: GCA_936450705.2. NCBI lineage: Eukaryota > Metazoa > Arthropoda > Insecta > Lepidoptera > Noctuidae > Protodeltote > Protodeltote pygarga. Next base: position 1,730,223 of record OW388274.2, read on the forward strand.
TAGCGATTTCACGAAGCCAAACAAATATATTAAAAGCTTTTTAAAGCAATAACTTTCTCAGCTTCATAAATATATTTGAAGAAACAAATTATTTTGAGTGTTTTTTATGGATTTGCGCGCTAAATTTGGGCTGAGCCGTTTATGCATTTTGTCATCATGACACGTTTTATCGTTTGCGCGTATGAATAGTGCGCAAATATTTTTGAAGATATGAAACATATGGGTTTTCAGATATTTAAAGCAATTGAGTCAATATTTTTGATTTATCTAAATCATACTTCTATTGAATCAGTAACAGTACATAGCTTCATACTTATCACTGGCTAAATCTATGAAGAAACACTCCGTTTGAAAACCAACATACAAAATCAAAATCAAAATATTTTTATTCATGTAGACCATTTTAGGCACTTATGAATAGTCATAATTCTAATATGATAAGAGTGACTCTAATTGCGCACCTGCAAGTAGACCCAACTATAGTTTGCTTATAAACTATAAATAAAACTATAAGAAGATTAAAAGCAAAGCGCGACAGTGACCCTCTTTTATTCAACGGAACTCTTTGAGATGTACGGCATGATGCTTATTCATTATTAACAAGCGAGTCCACATCTAAACATATTTAGACGACTGACTGAACATTTAATTAATAAAGACGATTAATCTTATTGATCCGTCTGTTGGATAGCTTCTCTCGTATGATTGGTCACTTCTTCTTCTTATCGTGTGGTTGATGAACAACCTGGTGTCAGAGTTTAAACCGCCCGTAGGCCTCTGACATGGCTTTACACACCATTGAAAAATCTCTCAGGTGTGCTGGTTTCGTCACGATGTTTTCCTTCACCGTTTTAGCAACTGATAATTAATTTATAATACGCACATGACTTACGAAAAGTCAGAGATGCGCGCCTTGGGATCGAACTCGAGACCTCTGACTTGTCAGTCGACGGTCATACCACTAGGCTATCAGTGCATTCACTGCATGCATTGGTCACTGACAATCACAGTTTAAGTGGAATAGGTACGTACCTGACTCAGTAGTTTTTTTTAATGATATTTTTAGTGATTAGCTTTGAAAATCTGATTAAATTTATACATATTTTAAAAACATCATTTCATTTTTAAAGCATCTAAAGAAATAATCTAAATTGGTCAATAAATTCCAAAAATAAAAAAATAATTAAAAACTGCTGGATAGAAAGAGATAAGACATTTTAAGAAACGTCAAATTACATACGAAACGAAGGGATTTTCTTTTCGCGGGAAGAGTTCCTCCTTTCAAGTGCTTATAACTTCGGCATTAATTCATCAATTTTCAATTATTTTTTTTCAGTTGTTGTATTAACTTTTCGCTATTCCTTTCAGTCATGTGCCAAATCAGGCCAATTTAAAAGAATTTGATCAATTTCATCCCACCATCTCCTTCGCAGTCTGCTGCAACATCTCAATATCACAGAGCACCAAGTTCTGAGATTTGCGTACCCACAGGATTGGAGGGATTGCTCATTATTGGAACACAGTGGGCTGATAATAATAACGATGAAGTATTAATTTTAAGCCTTCTTTAAGGTGCAATTAATTATGTATTCATTTCAGACAATAGTCTTATTATTGATACAAGTGTGTAATTGAAACTTGCACATTTCTGTTTTCTGTTAACGTAATAAATAGTCTGTCTGTAAACGTAAAAAATTGCAAAGTATTCCACTAAAATACATAATTGTGATTTAACTCGGGAAAACTGTTATGGATGAAATTAATTGCTATAGACATATGAATTTGAAAAGTCTAAGGTGCCTGGATTTCGATCCTACGATCTTTGATTTGGTAGTCCAAAGGTCTTTCCACTAGCCTATTACTGCTTGTGCTCATAGCCTATATCCTGCCTATTACTGGTTGTGCAAAAGATGTCAAAAGGTTCATAAGCCTGTATACCAGTCTCCATTGATGTAGCTATTCTTATCTTTAATGGCGTAAGCAGAATTCCTGGCGCCAACACCATAAAGTGACACTAACTGAAAATAAACCTCGTTGTTTATAAACATGCTTTGAACTTGCGCAAGACCTGCTTCTGGATAATGTATGCAGAATTTATGAATCAGTTGTTGCAATCTATACGTATAAAACAGTACCGTAACTGACTGACAGACGCACAGCCTAAATTGGTGGATCGAGATACTTGAAATTTAGAGGAAATATTTCTGAAGTACCTTAGAGATGCACTAAAGAAGGGTTTTTTTAATTCTACCCCTAAGGGGGAGTTGGCCGTGCGATGAGGTCAATTAATAAAAGATAGAGATTTAAATAAAAAGTTACAATGTTTAGAAATTAGCAGCAGTGATGGCCTAGTGGTATGACCATTGACTGGCTAGTCAGAAGTCTCAGATTCGGACCTTAGGAACCTCTGACTTTTAGGAAGTATAAGATAATTATTACCTCTCCCGTACCTTGGAAAGCACGTTCAGCCGTGCCGCTCCGGCTGTTATGAAGATCTAACAGTCGATAAAGGGAATCAGTACCCTGATAAAATACTGACAAGAGGTCCTGAGAGGACTACTCCCGCCAAAAGTGGGACATCTAGCAACACTAATGACGGATCCGTCATTAGTGTTGTAGATGTAGATGAATGCATCATCTCGCCATTTGCAAGACAAAAACAAAATTTTTTTTTTTTTTTTTTTTTTTTTTTTATTTATAGACTCACGCCTGTATTCCCCAGAGGGGGTAGGCAGAGGTGTGTAGTACACCCACGTTTCGCCGGCTATGTAATAAGTCCCATGTAATAGGGGGCGAGCCTATTGCCATTAACCGGGCACAATTCCAGACTCCGTGCTGCTACTGAGAATTTCCTAATGGAAAAACCCAATAACACTTTGCCCGACCCGGGGATCGAACCCAGGACCTCGTGCTCAGCAGTCGCGCTTGCTACCACTAGACCAACGAGGCAGTCAAAAAAAAAAACAAAATTTAATGAAGGAAATATCAAACAACAGGAATATTAGAATCAAATAAACAGAGCGCACACTTGCGATTAATCGCAAATAAATAAACGTCAGAACAGACAAAGGATTAGCTAGATGTTAGACGCAGATGTGCCGCCCACGGTAATATTAGCTTAATCTATATACATAAAACAAAGTCGGGTTATTTACAACACTCGAAACACCATGAAAATCGGTGCAGCAGATTTTCATGGTTTTTTATTTGTTGGATTTGTGTCCACCTCAAATAACAATATATATTATGTTAAAAACAATAGAATTATACCCCTAGGGTAGGTTACGGGAAAAAAAGGCGTATAGGTAGGATAATCACGCGTAAAAAGTCGCGCGGGGCAGCTAGTAAACAATATTATTCTCGTAAAAACATAATAATTATGTATGAAAGTTCAAAATTTTTGTAAAAATAAAAATCGATTACGAGCGGGATTTAAACCTGCGACCTATTAGGTAAGGTCCCCCTAAACTAAATTAGTTGAGCAATTTTTGTGTGCGAAAATTTGTTCCAATTAAACTGACACAATTGTTAAAATTTTTTGATGTTTATTCACCTTAACTAGATTTTTTGCTTTCAGATTTTATATATTCAATGTGCGAGCGAGATAGTGGTTTAGCGCAACAGACCAACCTGCTATCTTGCTCGCACATTAAAGATATAAAATCGATTAATATAGTTGTTACAAATCACAACAAACCAAGTTATGGAGAATGAAATAAAACAGATTCAGCAAAAATATCAGTGATCCGAATAGGTTTTCATACATAAAAATTCCTTCAAATGATTTCTTCAATTTTTATTTATGCCATTTTTATGTGTGAAATTTTTGCTGAAACTTTGTAATGTTGTTCTTCTAAACTTGGTTGGTTTCGATTTTTCATAATTACATTAATTGATTTTATATCTTCAATGTGCGAGTGAGATAGTAGATAGAGTCACCAGGTTCTAGCTCTGAGTGTACAAATTCTGTGTACGTTTATTTTGAAGAACTGTTTACTCTATATTTCTAAAACAAAGCCAAACAAAGATCAGAGCCAAGTTTAAATGTTTAAATTGTAATCTTTACAATAGACTCTCGACTTTAATTGACGTATCTGTGAATTCAAATTACAAAGAGATTGTAAATTGTATCCTCTTATGATTTATTTTAGTTGTTATAGTTTCCTGGGTTACGGTAAGCACTGAATACAGTTAGAAATAAAAAACAACATGTATTAAAATTAAAATTTATTACTTCTTGTCGTGTGGTTGATGAACAACCTGATATCAGAGTTTAAACCGCCCGTAGGTCCCTGACATAGCTTTTTACACACCATCTAAAAAATCTCTCAGGTGTGCTGATTTCATCACGATATTTTCCCTCACCGTTTTAGCAACTGATAATTATTTTTGTTTTTTACATGTTAGCTTATTAAAATATAAAAAAAAACAACTTCGGCGTACCATGCCGACGCTCTAACCGCTGAGCCACCGTATCCCGTCAGAATCAGTAAAAATTTCATACGCCTTCTTCTTTCTACGCCTAGGGCGTGTGGTAATATCTATCGGAATACATTACGTATCCAACTCAGTGCTCCACACTTTGCAGTTTTAGAAGGCACCGATGCGATATTACCAATATAATGTATTCCGAAACATATTACCACACGCCCTCAACTACATCATAAAGTTACTTTAATATTAAAACCTAACTTAATACATCAACATAACGGCAAATAACAGTTAATAAATAAAACAATAATTCAAATTGAACACATACGAATTGAATACAATTCACATTGTAAATCTAAACAGTCTAAACACAACTAGTCTAAAAATTAAACGCATACATTCAATTCTAATAAAACATGTTTATAAAACGTTCAAATGCAAAAATGAATAAGATTCATCTTTTAAATCGGACGCGATTAGTCAAAAAGAAAGAAAAAAAAAAGTAGAACGCAGCGAAAGATTTAAAAATTAAATTCATCAATGATAGTGTTTATTTTGGCTCAAGTGGCCGACCTTGACGGACGCATCGGTTCATTCATAAAATCCGTGTAAGCTCTATCAGCGAATGCACGTATTAAAATTATGTAAACTTGTTGTGGAATGTCCAACTAATATTATGAACTATTTGTAGTTTTAGCTACGACTCAGTGTTTCGTGGAATTTTCTTGGGTCGTCATTTTGTTAATTTAGCCAGAAGTGTTGCATATATTGTGATAGTATGAGGTCTTTTCATACTAATACATACAGCTAAATCTGACATTCACCGCGAGAATTCGCTTTTAATGAGCGTTCCGGCAGTTTGTACTACGTTGAATCAAACTTGGTAAAGCAAGCACACGACCATAAATATCCATGTCACATAAAATTCTGTATAAATACCTTGTAATCTAACTGTAAACGTCAGTGACAATTTTTTTGTTCCATTTTCAAAATCCGGCCATCTTGTCTGATCTAACTACCCTACATCGAGAACAAAAAGCCGATAACATATTCTGGGACAAACAGGAATAGACCCCACTCAAGTCAGTCTAGACATTGAAAACATTGTGTCTGAGATCTAGATCTATTTTCGCGAACGCTCAGAATACTGTAGTAGAAAACTTTCGCGAAAATTGCAAGTTGATATTTTCAAATGGGTCTTAGAATAAAACTAACTGAATTTTAAATCGACTGGAAGAATATAACCGTCAAACACACTTGCACTTTTTACTAGATTGAATAAATATCTCCACTCTCAAAGTGAGACATCACCAAAGCACTAATTTGACATAATCCGAAAAAAACCCAAAAGCAATGAGGCTTATCTATGTAAATCTATTTTACACAAAATCTGAAAGCGCGTGGGTAGTTCTAAGAAAAACGTAATATCCGAATAATCCAATTTCCCAGTCTGGAACATTGGTTTTAATTAGTTCGTCGCATCCGTTGGTTGGCTGCTTATCCTGTGTGAAATAGCGAGATGTTTTAGTATCTAAAGGTAGTTACAAATTAGGGAGTTTACATTGTAATGTTTTTGCCAATAGATTGAAAGATTTCGTCGTATATTTCAATTAGACAAGAGTCGTCATAATAGGACGATGTCAGTTTCGAATTTCACATTCAAATTCTAAGTTTCTAAATCATATGCCAATAAGACGCCCTCCACTACAGCGAAATCGGAGACCTAGAAGCGGTATAAATAATATAGTAGAAGACTTTTTGTCTTGCTTAACGATCACTCTAAAAAATGAAATAAGTGTCATTCGATTTTTTTGTAGAAAAATATTAATTACGAACAGGGTTTGAATCTGTTTTCTGCGATCTACTGGTTAAAGCCACTAGCCGCACTGCCATATGAACTACTTTAGTGTTCGCTTCGCAAGCATAAGTGCAATAAAAATGTTTATACATTTGAATCACATTAGTCACCAAAACAAAGTAAAAAAAACCGCTTTAGTTTGTGCAAACCCTAGCAGTTGCTGAAAAGCAGGATATATCAAGTTTCTGGTAACTGTAGACTAGTTCCAATGTGTTAGCGTAATTAGAATGAGGAAATAAAGCAATGTTTCTTGCAAGACTAATTGAAGATTAGCAGAAACACATTGTAGAATGGTATGAGTTACGTAAAACTTGTTTTAAGAAAGTCATACCGAGTCACATGTTGGGCGCCAATAAGAAATTATATCATATCTCATATTTGGGTGTTTCTTCGGAAAGTTGGGCCAAAAATTAAACGTATCATTATTGTCCACTCTAGTTAAGAATGGAATCAATTATTGCATATTATATAAAAATATAGGTACAAGATATTAAAAATCAATATAAGATTATATAAGGTATAAAGAAATATAGACGAATAATATAGCGTAATATTAATTACTACCATGGATCTAATTATCTTTCAGTCAAGTAGACGATATAAAAGGATCAATTTATTAGATAAACACTATATAGCTGTCGCTCGCAGCTTTACCCGCGAGAGATAGATTTGCGACTACCTCCCTTTTCTTCTTTTAGTAGGACACAAATAGTAATAGCACCAAATTACATGTCTTTTTAGGTGTTTCACGACCATAGATGTCATTTTTCATAACTATATTTTTATATCTTCAATGTGCGAGCGAGATAGCAGATTACCGATTATCCGCGCCTTAATCGGGCACAATTTCCTAATGACAATGCCCGACCTGGGAATCAAATCCAGGATCTCGTGGTCAGCAGTCTCGCTTGCTACAACTAGACCAACAAGGCAGCTTTTTTCCATCCTCTTAAAATGTAATTTCAAACTTAATCTAGTACAAAATAGCAATTCACGATACCCATTTCAGTGTTGCGACCACAACAATACAAAGTAACAACTAAGTATCAAAATAATTGCGTAACATTATCACCGCTTTTATCGATACAATGAAACTTTTTATCGATAGAACTACAATTCCAATCCAATGATGCCAGTTATAAATGTACAGACAGACTGGAGACGCTACATTTTAGCTACATTTTATAGCTTCTTGTACAAAATAAACGTTTTACCAATAGCTATGTATTTTTAAGTGCAAACAAATTACAATTAGGTTTATCGTATCGAAGAAACCTTCCGTTTAAATCATTGGTCAACAACACGTGGCCCACGGGACGCATGTGGCCCGCGGGACGCATGCGGCCCGAGGGACGTTTGTTCTAGTACTTTTCTTCGTGCGGCCCCCCGACTGATTTGTAATTGACGAAATCTTTTCAAGTACCTAGCAGTAACAGTTTACAACATGTGGAACATACCTTATGTCAATAAATTTTGTTAAAAAAAATAGCCTGTATTATTAAAATTCTCTCACATTCGCTACTTAAACGGAATCAGAACACTTTTTTATCTGTATATTGAAGGTTTCGACTTGATTTAACCTTTTCATAACAAGTGTATAGAACTTTTTTGTATTCAACTTTTATATATACTTGAGTGACATCAATTTTAAACGACATCACCATTTTAGTAAACTTGTTGGCCGTGATTTTACTTAAAATCTATTAATTTTGTAGTAGGTATTACCTTTTTTGACAAAGTTGATCTTTTAAACTAGATGGTTACGCCTATTTAGCTGGTGTGTTTAGTTTGAGAATTACATCATTATCCTAGCAGCCTTTTAGATGACCATCGCTTAACATATTGTTAAGCAACACAGTTCGGTAATGGGATAATATATATCCCAATATATATTGTAGAACTATCTTTTAGCATTGAAAAAAGTTGTATGATGATCTTAGAAACTATAAAAGATAAAAATATATATTTTATTCCCATGTAATCGATTTTAGGGGATAAGAAAAACGACTCTTGACTGCTGCCTCGTTGGACTAGTGGTAGCAAGCGCGACTGCTGAGCACGAATTCCTGGGTTCGATCCCCGAGTTGGGCAGTGGGTTTTTCTAATAGGAAATTCTCAGTGGCAGCACGGAGTCCGGTCAATGGCTATAGACTCGGCCCTGGGACTTAAAACATAGAGCCGGCAAAACGTGGGTATACTGCCTACCCCCTTTGGGGAATACAGGCGTGAGTTTATATTATGAAAAACAACATTTACGAAAATCTGAACCGTCCATATGTCATAGAGCTAAGCTTTTCGTTCATAATTTTTTCATATACATTTTTTGGTTACCTTCAAGGATTACAATCGTAATATCTCAAAAGCCAACCGGCCTAATCTGTTAGAATTAGTTAGTACACATAAAGGGTATTACGGTTCATCTCATAACGGATCACATATCAATCTGCGGCTAATGGAAGACACATATAGATTGGTACAGGGATGTAAATGGCGTGTTATGCTGAAGGGCCGCGACGGGTGTCTGATTAAACAACTTTGTGCGCGAATTTATTGATCAAAACGATTTAATTTAAGGTTTATATCAATACAAATGTGTTTCAGGATTCGTCTGTTCTGGCAGGCGCTGGACGCCTAGACGGGGCTGCGAAGCGCGCTAACAGTACCCGGCCCCGTGCGATACAGTGCGAAGAACAAGCAGGGGGAGATGTTTTTAGTGGGAGCGAGCCCTACATAACCAATATAACCATACGTCTTCGGACTACGCTATGCGGTGGGAACATTTTTTACAAACAATGGAAAAAAAAGATTAGTCTGTTCATAATTGAACAAATAATAAACAAAACCTCTTACTGCAGGGCAAAGGTCTCTTCTCATACAGAGAAGGATCGAGCATTAATCACCACGCCAGCTTACTGTGTGTTGGCGATTTTAGACTATAACCTAACCCTTTGGACAAAAATGCATGGGGGCCGAAGAAACAGCTGCCCACGTACTACTCCTGAAACCTTATTTAGTGGCAGCTTTTAAAAAACTACTGCTAATGTGAGGGCCCTGGGAGAATTTCTGGCAGACCTAAGTTGGCTGGAGTGAAGAGGCTATTCATTCTCCGACGCAAAACAAGACGTCGACGCGTCGATTTGCGAAGACTGCCCGAATTGAAATGAAGAAGGTGCTAGTCCATCGTAGACCGAAAACTGCTTATCATCAGATGGGAGAGTGATCAAATCATCCCTTTTTAAGAAAAATAACAAACCTTAAATATAACGTACTCTTACGCGTTTAATAAAGGCTGGGATTCAATCTTATGCGTCATATTTCAGTGATATGTTTGATAGATCCATTTCATTACAGACAAGGTTTTTAGCAAACATTTCTGGTATTATATTACAAATGCGAGTAAATACGAGTAAATTATTCGAATTAATCATATCGTCGACTTGGAGGGCAATGGAGCTAAGCCACAATTTTTGCAAAATGGAATCAAGTTGATTTAGTTGATTTGAGTAAGACTTTTGTTAGAGCTACACTAATATTCAATGGCAAATTAAAAAAAACTACTTACAGCCATAATATCTGTTAGATTTATTGCTAATATAAACATTGGCTCTTCCATAAAACGTTAATGCACTTAACTCCATTTCGCAAAAAAAATGTGGCATAGATCCATTGGCCCTCCAATGCGACGATATACTAAACGATAATATCTATAAACGATGTCTCTAAGATAAAATACCTCCGCTTTCCACTTGAAAATGTGTACGATTCTGTGTGTGTGTGTACGATTCGAAACAAGAGAGACTCTAATGAGAAAAATTCCCGTTTCGATATTCAGATCGGGTAAGATAGCAACTAATAGTGCTAGCGAATGTAACTGTGTCTAGAAAAGGCAATAAGAGGCTAGGAGCGTATTGTCTTATCCGGCGCAGAAGCTTTTGTAATTATAATGCATTATTTTAAATATTATTTCGGGTCTATTCGCGTACAGATAATTCAAAATAGTCATTAATGAACTAAACTCGAGTTTCTTATTATCTGTACGCGAATAGACCCGAAATAATATTTAAAACATGATTCCAATTCACGAAAGTTTAAAAACTTTATAATGCATTGTTTAGTTAGACATCCTCCTAGCCTAATTATTCTCAAACTTTGTTGGGGACGGCTTCTAATCTAACTCTGCTTGATCTTTTGGAAAAATATAGAGCAGAATGCTATGTAAAACTGATTTCACGTTCTCAAAATATTACAAAACAGACATTAAAATTTTAAAGCTACCGTCGTGCTAAGCGTTTCAATTTGAACGCATTCTCGGCGCCGGCGCTGCCTGAAGTACTTCTAGAGACAAAAGTATTGGACGTAAAATCTGATATAGGAGTTATTGGTAGATAGGTAGAGATTTTTCAATGGTGTGTAAAGTCATGTCAGGCCTACGGGCGGTTTAAACTCTGACAACAGGTTGTTTATCAACCATACGATAAGAATAAGTGCTTTCTTCTTCGTAAATCTTGTGGACTCAATCACTGGACCCATGATTTTCCGAGTCCATCACTCATATCAGTCCACTTTTACAATAGTACACCTGTTATTAAATTGAGATTAATAATGATACGATAACGAAAGGCCAAAGTTTACGAGCTCGTAAAGTTTTACAGCTGTGGAACATTGCGTGCGCCATCATGGACAAAAATAACTCATAGTTCTACTAATTGTGTATGAAACTGGTGACAAACGTCACTGGCTAATTGTGGGTTTATTACAAATTTGTCTTATGTATTAATTTTATTTATTTTTATTTATTTATTTATTCAAATACACATATACAACATTACAGTTTCAGTAACCAATTCGTTGTACATACCAAGATTAATTATTATTATTCATCCATCATCTCGCAGTACTTCAGACACTCACAACACACTGTTATCCATCTTGATGCAAATAAATCGCAGTGCGGTGCTGATGTCAGAAGGTCATTCAACAATGTGAGAGCTCGAACCAAAGGAGAATTATCATAAGCCACTGTATGTGTCAACGTGGGTGTAGCTAGTAGTTGATGTTTACGTGGCCTTAGCTGGTACTTGGGTACAGCCGGAACAAATAATTTTACTAGCTGACCCACAAGCTCAGGGCAATCAGAGTTACCTCTTAAAACCCCACAAGCAAAAGTGAGTAAAGAGTACATACGCCTTACTTCAAGAGAATTAAAAGATAACATACCAAGTAAAAATTTAGTAGGGTATAGAAATGGGTAGTATCCATGTAATTTTTTGTAAAAAAATCTTAAAAATGCTTTTTGGATTTTTTCCAGAAGCGAGGCGTAGGTACTTTCATAGGGATTCCATATTATAGATGCTGACTCCAATTTACTTCTGACTAAAGCCATATAAATTAATTTAATAGCATGAGGATTATTAAATTCTCTCATATTACGTATGACAAAGCCTAGTCTACGATATGAATCAGCTGCCAGAGAACGCATATGATCATGAAAATTTAGGTGAGTATCAAAAACCACACCAAGGTCCTTTACTGTGTTAACACGAGCTATTTGATCTTCACCTAAGAAATATTGAGCATGGCGAGGATTATGTGCGCGACTAAATGACATAATACTACATTTTGCGGTATTAAATAGGAGTTTGTTTTTAATACTCCACTGAAACACAGAATTTATGTCTTCTTGTAATGTTAATGTATCAGCTTCTGTTTCAATGCCATATATTAACTTTAAATCGTCAGCGTAAAGTAAACATCTACTATTCTTTAATACAGAATCCAGATCATTTACCATTATTCCAAATAGTAAAGGTCCCAGAATAGAACCTTGACTGACCCCTGATCGAGTGTGATACAGTGCAGATTCATAGCAGCCATAGTGAACATATTGCTGTCTGTCTCTTAAATAACTTGCAAACAATTTAAGTAATTTAGGTGTAAAGCCAATAAGGTTTAGTTTATTGAGTAAAATATCATTATCAACTCGATCAAAGGCCTTCTTAAAGTCAAAATATACGACGTCTACTTGTATACCTTTTTCTAAATGTTCTGAGATGAGGTCTACTAATGTTAGAAGATTTGTGTTAACGGAACGTTTGAATCGAAAACCATGTTGAGAATCACAAAGGTAAGGTTGTATCTGGCTACTAATCAGAGAGTGTAGTATTGATTCAAATAGTTTCGGAAGGGATGACAGAATAGCTATAGGTCGGTAGTTTTCTACGATTAAATTATCGCCACTTTTTGGTATAGTTTTAATGTTTATGTTGATGAGAGCTTGATGCGCCGGGATAACCTAGTAGCAAAAAATGTCAATGATCTTGATGACAGCCGGAGCCAAAGGCTAAACGTGCTTTCCAAGGCACGGAATAAGTGATAAGTAATTTATAATACGCACATAACTTACGAAAAGCCAGACGTGCGCGCCTGAGATCTCCGACTTGTGAGTGCGCCGTTTCGAGCGTAATGTTGCTAGTTACCTTACAGTATGATTTATCTACTGTGGTAATAGTATATATGCAGGGTTATTTGTAAAACACCAGCATCCTTAAAAGGGGTCATGAAACTCATCATTATGAACAACTTTTACTATGGGACTAACCCTGAAATCGCATAATGATGAGTTTAATTACCCCTTTTAAGGATGCTGGTGTTTTACAAATAACCCTGTATATATACTATTACCACAGTAGATAAATCATACTGTAAGGTAACTAGCAACATTACGCTCGAAACGGCGCACTCACAAGTCGGAGATCTCAGGCGCGCACGTCTGTATTATAAATTACTTATCACTTATTCCGTGCCTTGAAAAGCACGTTTAGCCTTTGGCTCCGGCTGTCATCAAGATCATTGACAGTCGATATTGGGAGTACCCTTACAAAATCCTGACAACTGATCTAACTTTAGAATATCATATCCCTTTAGGTTGCGGGGGTCAGATAGGCAGTCGCTTCGTAGAAAACTGATATTCAGCTGCTTCTGGTTAGATTAGAAGTCGACTCCAAGTTTGGGAATAATAAGGCTCGGAGGATGATGATGAGGAAAGTTTCGCTTACCTGTAACAAAGAAAGAAGAGCTTCGTTAATTTAAGTCAGAAATAATTTACCCAGATAATCACAGAATATTTAATAAGAAACACAAAAACAACAGCATTTTTTTTTATATTTTAGTTTTTTACACTTCTACTCCATATAAACTTTTACTATGCCAAGTTTCACACTCCTCTGCGCGCGCAATATTCCTAAAAAGGAATCCACAGTATTTGCTTCACGTATTAATAAGTATTTAGATACTGATAGTTTTAGTGGGACGTAGATAATATAATGTATATCCTTCCGGAAGAATAAATACGAGACATATATGTACATTACTACACACTAAAACTGACAGTATTCATATAGTTTACAAACTCATACTAAGCTCCCAGATCACGATCGCGGTCGGTTCGTCTAATACGTCATCACTCTCAATTCAAACGAGAATTGGCCCCCGTATAGTAGAGATTATTTATTATTAAAAGCATCATAAAATAGCTTTAAAACAAAAAAAAAATATCAGCCGAAACTATCGGCCCATTAATAACAAATAACGTCAAAACAGTTATAAATACTATACGTTATTTTTCGCACCTGTTGCATTATGAGTTAGAGTACGTAAACTAAAATCCTAACTAATATTGTAAATGCGAAAGTAAGTTTGTTTGTAACCTTTTCACGCGTAAACCACTGAACCGATCATTCTGAACTTTTGCGTATACGTTCCAGTACACTGTTTCACCGCCTATTGCCATTAACTGGGCTCAATTCCAGACTCCATGCTGCTACTGAGAATTTCTTAATTGAAAAACTCAATAACACTTTGCCCGACCCCGGATCAAGCCCAGGACTTCGTGCTTAGCAATCGCTCTTACTACTAGACCAACGAGGAACTCTATATTATAATTATTTAATAAGAAATTTTGAAAAAACAACTGATACGGATGGAATTCGAACCCACGATCTTCGACGTACCGTGTCGACGCTCTAACCGCTGAGCCACCGTATCCCGTTTCAGTTGTTTTTTTTTTTTTCAAATTTTCTTATTAAATAATTATATTTAATAAGCTATCATGTGCTATAACATGTAAAAAAAATCACAAAGATATGAGGAATTATATTTCAAATAACATTGACTCACGCCTGTATTCCCCAGAGGAGATAGTCAGAGGTGTATGCATTACACCCACGTTATGCCGGTTATCGCCGGCTATGTTATCCCATACAATTTATTTTAATCCCAAATAAATCCCATCCCGCCCTTTTCAAGGCCCAACCATCTAAAATAAAGCTTGACACAGACGGACATCTCAAGAACCATTATTTAAGACGAATGGGCGCGACTGTTCGGTAGCATGCATTCCACAACACAAGTATTTAATGAACATTTAATTTAAATTCAGTATATTCATTAATTTTCTCGTAAAACTGTGAAGTCGTCGGAAAAGTGGCCCTTGGTACAATTTTGAGAGAATAATCTTTGTTTAATTCATTGGTGAAAATGTATTAGAGTTTATAATTAAATCATCATCATCAACCTGTAGTAGTCTACTTCTGGACCGTATCTCCTATTGCACGCTTTGAGCACGATTTTCACGATTTGAAATTATATGATTTATTAAATTTATATTTTATATTGCCCTAACTGTATACCACTGAGGCACGAAGAATTTTCTTCGGGATCGATGTGTATAAGGCACATTTTTTTAAAGTATTAATATTCCAAATTGTATAGAAAGTTTTTTTTTGCTTAGTGGCAGAGCGACTGGGAGCTACACCCAGTGAATCGTGAATTCAAATCCCGCTTGCAATCGATTATTTCTTTCAACAAAATTTATAATTTTAACCTTTTTAATTTAACAAGCCTATAAATAAAAAAATAAACCCCTTATCAAAAACATCTCAAACCAAGAATACGTTTAGAATTTCTAAAGTAATTAACGTCTCGTCTCTCTTAACGTCATAAAAATCATAAAAATATATTTAATTCATCAAAATAATATATTAAAATAATCATCTTAAAGACATAAATACTTTTTAATACTTTGGCGTGATCTTTAAAAGTTACTGAAGCGTCGAGAACTAATGAGACATCATTAATAAGATAAACGATTGCAATTGGCCGGAAAATGCTGGGCCAATCATCAAAAAACTATTTTTCGATGACGCGTTACAGTTTTAGAACACAATCTTCAATGCGCGAGACGACTTTTTATTTTCGTTTGTCTTTTTCTTATTTTTATTTAATGTTTCTGGTAAAATATTTATATTGAAACGAATTTAATTATCATTGATTTATGCATACTGAACGTCGAACGAATTAATAAAATCGAAATAAAGTGTGTCAATCTTTTTTTTTTTCGACAACATCGTAATACAGGCACCAGTCCAGAGAATTTTGAATTTGTTGACTCATCTAGGCTGAAAACATTTTTTTTGCGCGTCGCATTATTATTACACAGACGAATGGGCGCATATTGTTTACGCAAAAAACAATAAGACTAAAGAAAAAAAGATACGTTATATTTTTTTAACAACTCTTAGTAGAAAGAAAAATTCGAAATCTTTTTTTTTTATTTAGGCAAATGGGTGGTCTCTGGCCGAAAATAGCCGTGTGGTTTCCGTAAATTTTCAATTTGAATATAGAATTAGTAAAAGATATTGAAGTTTAGCCGTGTGATTTCCGGCCTAAGAATAAAACCACCCCTACTCGTCCCATGGGTGTCGTAAGAAGCGACAAAGGGAAAGATCCGGAGGATGGGCAGCAGCATCCTTCTGTGTAACAGCAATCATCTGCTACTGCGATCGCCAACCCGCTTGCACATCGTGGCGAATACGGGCAAATATCTCTAATGAGCGTACAAAAGTGGCGCGCTTTGGAAGAGGCCTATGTTCAGTAGTGGACTCATACATAATGTTGCATGAAGAGAGCCTCCACGCGGCGCACCCCGGAAGCAGCTAGTCTCGGTAACGCAGAGTCTAGGCTGACTAATCCCCTCACCACAATGACCCACATAATGATGAAGTGGGTGGTCTACAATGGAACACCTTTAAATCAGGAAAATGGAATTCGGTATGTACCATAGACCATAGAGTTTTTACTTTACATCATGTCGAAATACGATACGGTCGCGTGGCGGCAAGGCTTTGACCGACGCCAATGTTGAATAACATCCCACGAACTATTGTAAATATTATTTTTAATTAATGATGTATGTTTAATAATAAACCTGCCTACACTGTCCAACTGACAAAGGCTTTCTGACACAAATTCTGAAAAGACATTAGGTCATACTACCATGGTGACCTAGTGCGTATTGGTTGCCCTACGGGTTTGTAGCCATCACATATTGAATTATTTCATGTCACCTATAGCTTATAACCAAATAACATTCACCGCGTGAGACAAAGTTTATATTTGTCATTGGACAAGTCATTAGCAAAAAAAGTCACTGAGGGTAATCCCCGTATAGTTCCCTGGCGTTTCCCGCGTTCCGATACCCGCTATCGATGTTACGACGCGCCGTTACCACGTGATACAAATATTGCAAGCAGATAATCATTATCATACATAAATTACTGGAAATCTATCATTATCAAGACTAATTAATTATTCTTAACAATCTAAAATAAGACCAACTAGCATAATGTCCTCCTGACCGAATTTGGGTCAAAGCGGTCTATCTCAACGGAGATTAGTCAACTACGCAGGAGATATTATAGTGTTCTAGTGTGTGCGCAAACACAGGTGCACTCTCTATTCCCTCGCTCTCGAAGTCCAATGGGACGGCAATTCAATACGACCGGAGAGAGATCAGGCGAACCAACGGCTTTACGTGCTTTCCGAGGCACGGAGTAAGTGATAATTAATTAATAATATGCACATCATTTTTTTTTCTTGTTTATGGCAATCTGCTGATGACTTCAGCAATTTCTGCCAGTGTCATGTAGTGGCCGCACATGGGTAAAAATAAAGTATAAATAAAAAATTTACTACGCCTTGGATTCAAACCCGAGAGCTCTGACTTGCTAGTCACCGGTCATATAACCAACGACCAAATAACGTAATAACAATACGAAGCAAAACTATTGATAAAAAAAATGTTAATTTTAACATACTTAATTATTTTTGATAAATATCCACACGTGGCTAAAGCTTTTAACATATCTTGTTTTAATTATTACATAAATTAGATTTAACGGACAACATGTAAAACATTAAGGAGGAACGGAAATGAATAATAAACTAATAATTAATTCTTTGCAGATGTTACATTAAAAAGGTAATAAAAATTGAGTAGTGAGATGTTACGAATTTAAAATTAGACTTTTTAATGTCGTATAATCGACTATTGTCTTTTTTTTTTTTACGAAGCTGAGTTTGTGGCCCTATATTAATTATTCTTCGTTCTTCGTTGATGAACAATCTGGTGTCAGTTTAAACCGCCCGTAGGCTTCTGAGATGGCTTTACACACCATTGAAATATCTCTCAGGTGTGCTGGTTTCATAACGATGTTATTCCTTACCGTTAGCAACTGATAATTAATTTATAATACGCACATAACTTACGAAAAGTCAGAGGTGCGCGCCCTGGGATCGAACTCGAGACCTCTGACTTTCCAGTCAACGGTCTTACCTCTAGGCTATCACTGCTACTCAAAACCAACAAATAGACAAAAATATACATCAACAAACTAACTCAGTCAATAACAATTTACTTCTGAAGAAAAGACCTTTTTAGGTGCGCAAAACTAAATAATTTTAAAGTTTCAAAGGTTTTCAAAAGATCTGAAGGTTCTATATTTCACTCTGAATACACCTGACTATACCAAGGTGCAGAGATAAAGAAAACCTGTAGTTCCTTCACCCTCGTCATCACTATCTCGACTTAAGAAATACTGTGGAACACCTCAAAAAAACCGTAACAGGGGGGAACCGTGTACGAAAACGATAACAAGTTTCGCCACTTTTATGTACGTACGTAAGCACGGATTGAGATGATTAAGTGTTGCTTGGTGTACGGTAAACAGCTTCGCCAAGTACCGACTGCTTTTTACGGAATTGGATGCGGTTCACACTACTTTTGAGCGTCTGGACTGTAAAACTATAGGAAATGTTTTTCGATGATTATTTGAAATTCGAATAAGTGGGTAGAGGGTAGGTGAAGATTATTGTTACGTGCCGCTGCAGCTGGTATGTAAAAGATCTTTCATAAGTTGAAATCAAAGTTCACAAAATTTACAAGAAAGTGAATTAATAAAATCGTATTAATACTAACATGAATCATTTATTTTTGTGAATTTCATTTTAGCACATGTTAGCTTATTAAATAAAATTATTTAATAACAAAAATTTGAAATAACAGCTGATACGGATGGGATTCAAACCCACGATCTTCGACGTACCATGTCTGTTGTTTTTTTTAATTTTCTTATTAATTTTCAAATTTAATTATTTAAATTATTTGATTAATGCTCAATCCTCTCTGTATGAGAAGAGACCTTTGCCCTACATTGGGACAGTTACAGGTTGATTTATTTATTATAATTATGAATAGTTTAACTTAGGCAAAACTCCATGTAGGAATCGTAGCAGTAGCGTTCTGTAGATTCCGTCTACTCCCATGCAAAAAAGGCGAGTATTTATATATGAATGTATAAATCATTTAATCACACAGCAATATTGCAGAAAAGATACTTGAAAAAACTTGGCTCAGACTCGCCTTTCCGAGTTTTAAACTATGAAGTAATAGTGTATTTATACGAACCTCTTTTCTCTACTAGGAAGTCTACTACTTGTATTAAGTATGGACATACAAACATACAATATCCCTTGATAGACACTATATTGGCTATTGTTTCAAGCCCTGGAACCTGGGCGTGTGATAAGCTTGTGATTACTTGGCCATTTTTTATTTTTCAGAATTCTTTGACTGATTAAAATAAGACTTATTGAATACTGGTATTTTTTTTCTGCTTTTATTCAATGACGTGTGTTTTTCTAGCATGAAGTCTCGTATTTCGATGACAGTAGCTAAATGATTGACCTGTCAGATTGATTGATAAATTGATGTGATCCAAAAATATTTGTTTTCTTTTGAGTTTTTCTTTAAGATACAGGGGAGATTTGTAGTGTGGAGAAAAGTCTTTTTCTAACATAATTAAAGTAGGTAATACCTTTTTTTAACAGTATGCATGAGTCTTTTTTATCGAAAATCATTCAATATTAAACGTCAAATTTGACACAATTTAATGAACTTTACGTCGAACTTGACGTTTAAAACGATAAACCAAACTTAACTTAGACATTTCCTTTCCCAATTCTCTACTGGATTTGAAATACTTAATTGATAATTTGTTGTTGGATATGTTTATTGATAAAAAAAACTGCATTTTTTTTTTTTGTGAAATTTTTACATGTTTTAGCACATGTTAGCTTATTAAATATAAATATTTAATAAGAAATTTGAAAAAACAA
Organism: Protodeltote pygarga; assembly: GCA_936450705.2. NCBI lineage: Eukaryota > Metazoa > Arthropoda > Insecta > Lepidoptera > Noctuidae > Protodeltote > Protodeltote pygarga. The sequence goes on from OW388274.2 coordinate 1,750,024, forward strand.
CTGATACGGATGGGATTCGAACCCACGATCTTCGGCTTACCGTGCCGCTAATATTTTTGTGAAATTTTTACATGTACATATTAAGACAATTGGTAATATCGCATCGGTGCCTTCTAAAACTGCAAAGTTTGGAACACTGAGTCGGATACGTAATGTATTCCGATAGATATTACCACACGCCCTAGGCGTATAAAGAGATTTGAAATTTCGACTGATTCTGATGGGATACGGTGGCTCAGCGGTTAGAGCGTCGGCACGGTAAGCCGAAGATCGTGGGTTCGAATCCCATCCGTATCAGTTGTTTTTTCAAATTTCTTATTAAATATTTATATTTTTTTTTCTTCACTAATATTTTTTGAACACTTAAGTACCTATTATTATTTCTTAGGTGTAACTCGTGTAACATAACTGTCAAGCTGTCATACCATAATTTCCAAACTGTCAACATCAACATTTACGGATATTTAAAAACATTTTTAATCAAAACTACGAAGTCACTCTAATAGTAAAAAATCTAATGTGACAGGAACATCCCTTAACACGACATTTTGACCCTCAGTTTATCCAAAGCTCATTAAAACTTGCCTCACACCACGTACGGGACCCTCGTAATCCTAGTGATACATTCAGGGGTCCTTGAGAATTATCCTTAAATTACTTTAGCTGTATTGACTTTTTTGAAGCGGGGTAAGAAAGACAGAAGGTTCAGATTTGAGGGGCAATATGGTTTTAGACTTAATCAGTTAAGGGTTGATGGCTCACATTACTTAAGGCTGATAGAAGACAATACATTTTAACTGCCTGCAAAGCAACAAATTGTAATGTTAAGGGGGCTTAGCCACGTTGACTATCTACAATCGCTAACGCTATAGAAAACGAAAGAAATGTATTATAATGGATTAGATTCTATTCGTTTGTTTTGACCACGTGACAACGATAAAGGTAATGTCATCCTATACATTTCTTTCATTTTCTATAGCGTTAGCGATTGTAGATAGTCAACTTGGCTAAACTCCAAGGAGACAGTTTGGGAGTTTGATTTACCATTTCATTTTTAAGCAAAGGTCTGTGAAAAGGTGAGCGTTTTATGGTAGCTTAATAGAATTTGGACAGTAAAAAAACATATTTTTGTCTAATTGAATGAATGTTGACTCATAGTGTCATGAGTTCATGACTATAACCAATTAAAAGGATATAATTACCTACCTTTGTTAGCCTAATTCCCAAATTAAGCAATATAACATTTTGAGTACTTATCAGCGAATTTTATTTGGAGCAGGGGCGTGCAGTTCATATAGGCAAAGAGACACTGCCTAACCAGACAATTATATGACAATTAAAGGTACTCTATGTCCGTTTCTGTACACCTGGCAACGTCTAAGCAGAATAAAAACGATCGATTCAGTGGTTTAGGCGTGAAAAGGTTATAAACAAACAAACTTTCGCATTTTATAATATTAGTTAAGATTAGGATTTAATAATAAGGAATATATAACTTTTTATTATTTTTGAGTCGTGATAGCCTAGTGGTGGTGACCGTTGACTGGCAAGTCAGTGGTCTCGGGTTCGAACCCAAGGCGCGCACCTCTGACTTTTCGTAAGTTATGTGCGTTTTATAAATTAATTATCACTTACTCCGTGCCTCGGAAAGCACGTAAAGCTGTTGGCCCGGCGCCTGATCTCTCTCCGATCGTGTCGAAAGGCCGTCCCATGAGAGTGAGGGAATAGAGAGTGCACCTGTGTTTGCGCACACACTTGTGCACTATAATATCTCCTGCGTAATTGGCTAGTCTCCGTTGAGATTGGCCGCTGTGACCGAAATTCGGTCAGGAGAATATTATTGTAACTTTATTTTGACTGCCACGCCACAGTTACAATGCAATTTTTATTGTTTATCAGTCACCGGTGATCGCGCTGGCATTCAAAGGCTTGACGTTTGAAATAAATTACTTTTTTTCAGGAATTATCCATACATTAATATTAGATGGAATATAAAACGATGTAACAGAACTTCTGTCTTTATTCTAGTAAAGTTCACAACACAACCTTCCAATTCAGAGGAACGTGACGGCAAAATAATTTGTTGGGAAATATTCAGGAGAAAGTTTCTCATGATAAATGATACGGTATTCTAACTCCAGTGATGAAGGGGTACGTAAAAATGGAGAAACATTATTGGTATAGTAGACAGCTCGTCAGTAATAATATTATGCTGAGCCGAGATGGTTTAATGCTGTGATGTGAGGTATGACCACGGGCAGGCACGCACCTCTGACTTTTCGGATTCATGTGCATTTCACAAATTAATTATTATAACTTGCGAAAGCATCGTGAGGAAACCAGCACACCCTGAGAGATTTTTCTAGTGTGTAAAGCTGTGTCAGAGGCCTTTGGGCGGTTTAAACTCTGACACCAGGTCGGCATCAATTTCATCACTTCGTCATCAATTAGGGATCTGGTACACTTGTACGAAGACATTTCGCGAAGCAACTTGCGCGACAATTAATTTGCACGTATGGCCATTTTCACGAAAAGCTTTTTTCTAAACACCCTGTTGTTTTAAAGACCAGCCAAATTTTAGAAGTTAATAAGATCCATAAAACTGAACAACTTTCCCCAAGGAACATAGGTCGAAATCTAAATTCGAAAATTGACTTTTCATACAAAGTGACTGGTGACGTGACTCGCTTTTGCCCAGCAATGGGTTGATATAAGCTAACAGCAAACAGCAATTTATAATTTATTTAGACGTAACACGGGGATTAACGCGCACATACCTTAAGATTTTATTTTCGGGAAAATAAAATCTTAAGGTATGTGCGCGTTAATCCCCGTGTTACGTCTAAATAAATAATCATGCAACGCGAAAGTTTAAGAGTAAATATAGCAATTTATAATGATATGAGCGATTAACTGTTGATAAAAATTTCACGCGCCCCACGATTAAATTTTTAAATTCAATCTTAACCTCTTTAGATATTAATTAATTATACGCTCCTCGGTCACGCTTTACTAAAACTATTACAGTTTACAAACTTCACAACTCTTGCTAAGATCATAAGTATGCAGTATTTACTATAAACTTAAATGTTCCAGACTGTTCAGAATATGTGTGTACAAAAGAACTTAGTCTTGTCTAAGTATGTTCAGAAATAGGTAAACTACAAACAGTTTTACGCTTAGAGTACATAAAAAAATATAGTGTCGTCAAAAACACTGCCTTTGTTCGATCGTAAGCAGGTCTCACCATTGAAATGGCAAAATACCCTCATCCTCCTAGCCTTATTATTCCCAAACTTTGTTGTGGTCGGCTTCTAATCTAACGAGATGCAGCTGAATATCAGTTTTCTACAGAGTGACTGCTTATCTGACCCCCGCAACCCAAAGGGATACGATATTCTGAAGTTAGTTTAGTTTTCAGGATTTTATGAGGGTACTGACTCCTTATTTTTGTCCTGAACTGTGAAAATTTTAACTGCCTACTTTTAAAATAATGACTATTAAATAAAATATTTCAAGTTCAAACAAAACCACCTATTTAATTTGATTAAAATTTAAAACATGATTTTTTACAACCCTGTCGAAAAGTAATCGACTATACTGTCTCACTGCTGGGCAAACATCTCTCACAAAACAGATCATTAACCTTTACGCTTACAAAAAGTCTGAAAAGTATTTTTCTGCAAATAAAAATCTCAAATCCCCAAAACAGACGAGGCCTGTTATTCTACCCGTCTCCCACAGAGATTATAGGCGTGAGGCTCACAAAAACGATGAAAAACACCGTCTGATGGTCCGCGAAAACCCCGAAAACCATGACAGGCGGAAATCAGCACAAATACACAATCCAATGTTGTTTATTATGAACTCGCAAATATTTGTCGGCCGAATTTGAGAGTGAAGTTGACAAAAGGTTACTGTGGTAGAGTGATGTTTGACAACGTTTCATTAATTGAGAAACGGTAAATAACAGGTTGTTTCGGTTTTTTTTATTAACATCCGATTAAGAGATTCGTAAGTTTTGTCGTAGCGATAGTTTCATAGACATAGGTTCTAATCTTGGGCAAACTCTTAAACTAATTAGACTCTAAAGTTCGATTTTTTTTGTAGAAATATAAATCGATTACAAGCGGTATTTGAACCTGCAACTGCGAATTGCGGGTTCAAATCATCATCAGTATGTATTGAACATAGGCCCAATATGGCTATAATAAGGAACATAGGCTGAATTGGGAGAACCCAATGCGCGCTAATATTGTGAGCTCATTGGAGGTATGTACTCGTAATCGCAACACTGGGCACGCGGGTTGACGATCGCAGTAGCAGATTATTGATGATCCACAGAAGGATGCTGCTGCCCATCCTCCGAATCTTTCCCTTTGAAGCTTTTTACGGCACCCGCGACACAACGATAGGATTACTTCATTTTCCTAGCCTTCTACATCGAAACTTTCATATTGGGGGATTTTTTCCTCGCTTACCGCTTAGCATCCTCGCGCTCGTGGTCGCAGCCTTAACCTGGAAAAACGTATCCACAAGAGCGAAAACGCAAGAAAAGCTAGTTCTAAATAAAGCAAAACCCAAACCATATTTCCTAAACCTCTTACCAAAAATAACTTCAAACTTACGCTACATTTAGCAAAGTTAAAAGCTTGACAGGCGAGTACGAAAACACTTGCAAGTCGCCATTGAAAAATTTGTTTGTTTACCCTCAAATTGTGTACAGTTGAAGCTGTTCATGACACAAGACAAACGGGGGATGGACGTGGCGATTCAATTATGGTACAATTGATATAACGTTGCCTTTAAGACGTTTCAGATCATAAGGACAACTTTCCAAAAGGACGACTTCACGGAAGGACTAGAAATATTAATACGAAATGACTTTTAAAGATTAACTGCTAGGGTAACCGAAAGAAGTATGTAAAACTGACGCTGCCGTTCTTAGGGTACAAAACTTCTGCATATTCCTACTGGGGATCAGTGCTGTATCTAGGCGGTGCTCATGCACAGGGCGCAAAAATGACCATACCAGGACCATATTTGGGTCATACTTTGATGCTGTAGAATCTTTCACCGAGCATTTAGACTAGTTACGACACTACTGGGGATTTCATACCCCCCACGCCACGTCGTTTACAACCCTGCTTCTACAGAGAACAGTCCAAGAAAATCATTGCAAGGAAATTTTAAAATTTTCTCTTAGAAATTGTGCGGGGTCCACGTAAAATACATAAGGAATCTGATGACCACGTCGGACGAACAAAGGTGTTCGTGTGAAATAGGATTTTGCGCTAAGATAAGATAGGAAGTTTACTTCTTGCAGACAATAGAAGACTGGTTGCAAAAGGTGTTAAGGAAAAAAGTTTATGGGGATTGTAAAAATGAGTTTCTATAGAAACATGAGAACATTTACGTAAGAAATTTCTTATTAAATGGATTTAAGTTTTTATTAATCTCAAGTTAAATGCAAGATCTCTAGTGAGGTGATTTAAACCATGATTCCGAAATCCGAAATCAAAATTAGATTTCTCTACAAATTCATCAGCAAATCGCGATCATTTTGTGTAATCATATTCTTTTTTACGTATCTCGAAAACGCTTTTAACAAATGTTGTTTAGTTTCATGAGCTGAGTCACGATCTTGCTTTTAATTACATCTTCTTTCTTTTTCGCCTCTAACATGGCTTTACACACCATTCTGAAGAAACCAGCACACCGGTGCACCGTAGAAAAATTTCTCAGGTGTGCTGGTTTCCACACAATGTTTTTCTTTTTCGTTACGTTTTAGCAAGTGATAATTAAATTCTAAGACCCACATGAATCCGAAGTCACAGGTGCGCGCATTGGGTTCGACCCTGAGACCTTTGACATGGCAATCCAACGGTCATACCACTAGACTATCACTGCTTTGCTTATTATCCGTTATCATATACCGTATGTAAATGTACATATAATTAGTAAATCATAATTAGTCAAACAAACGAAACATTGCCATCAATATCTAAACAAATCAAACGAGCTCACCATCTTCAGGGCGGACGTTTGTCAAAAATACCGACATCAAACGGTAATTATGAACGCACCGAATGTCAGATTGATTAATTACAACACAAGTATCTACTTAGTAGGTCAAGTTGATTACGTTTCACAGAAAGCACAATACATTTTTCTTTGACAATATAATTGTGCCAAGTTTTCTGCGTAATGAGTCGTGGCTTTGTTTAAAAAAATGGTTTTTTATGTTTAAAATGAGTTTGTAAGACTAATTATTTCGGAGGTGATGATTGAGCTATCAGGAATTAAGGAAAGACCTGTTATTATTCATGGCAGGGGCGTGACTACCAGAAGAATTGCCTTGTTATTATATTTTCCCGATGTTTCGGCTTGTGCCTAAGAATAGAACCACCCCTACTCGTTCCGCGGGTGTCGTAAGAAGCGACAAAGGGAAAGATATTCTGTGTAACAGCAATCATCTGCTACTGCGATCGCGAACCCGCTAGCCCAGCGTGGCAATTATGGGCAAATACCTCCAATGAGCATGACGTATAAGGTGGCCTACCATTTTGCCTCTTCTGTATTCTATACTAGATATCAGTTTTCTCTTTTTAGTACCTTTTCGTTACTCAGTTTTCCATCTAGCTAATTGCCTACATTCTTCTCATGCACCACATTTTAAATGCTTTTTAGTTAAAGAAAAAATCCGGTTTTAATCATTCCATTGACAACCAAAATGCCAAAAGGAACATTGACGTATTCCATTGATGTGTAGTGATGAAAGTTGACGATGAAAGAAACGAGTGGAGTGCGTCAGAGTTGTCACAGGTTGGCACACTTGGCGCTAGACTCTATTTGTCTACTTGTCTATCTGTACTCGGTTTTCTATAACATTTTTTACTAACTTTTAATACTATCGCGGACAGAACGGTACACCACTCTGCCATTAAAAGGCTTTGAATGAGGCTACGTGCGTAGGGGTGGGCGGGGTTCGTGCAGTTCATATAGGCAAAAGGCACTGCCTACCCTGACAGATACGACGCTGACAACGAATTAGTAAATAACCTACCCTGTCGAAAATGTCTGCACGCCCCTGCCTGGTTCGAACCCATACCAATCATATACCTAGCCTTTTCCCAACTATGTTGGGGTCGGCTTCTAGTCTTACCGGATGCAGCTGAATACCAGTGTTTTACATGGAGCGACTGTCTATCAGACCTCCACAACCCAGATACTGGGTTACACAATACCCCTTGGTAAGACTGGTTGTCAGACTTTCGGGCTTCTGACTACCCGTAACGATCTCATTGTCAAAGATCTACAATTGACAGCCGGGACCAACAGCTTAACGTGCTATCCGAGGCACGGAGAGTGATAATTAATTTATAAAACGCACATAACTTCATACATAAGACATAAGAAAGAAAAGAAATAAGAAAAGTCAGAGGTGCGCGCCTTGAACCCATACCAATGCGCTACATGAAGTAAATAAAATTCAAAACCAGTTTGTTATATAAAACGTAGTTTCAGGATTGATGTTCCATTTAGCGCTAAAAGCGCTCCCATCACTTTATTGGCCTTAATAACGCATTACGTAGACAGGTAACTTAATTAGCATGTCATGTTGATACTGAAATATGAGTTTATATCTGCCGATGTTTTTTTTGAATAATGACATTCGTGAGTCATACTATATGTATATTAAATACTATTACAACTTTACTCACGGATTTATCAGCGAGGTCCGCGATACCGCCGCGTGACTACACTCGCTCTTGAAAATGGTCTTCGTTTGAGTTCGAAACTAGTCGAGCAATCTCTAAATATTCTTAAGAATAACTTCACGAATTTAACCGAAGCATAACAAAGACGATGTAAATGAGTGAGCTAAGCTAGGCTGTTAGATTTGACTGCGTTTATAGTAAAAAATTCACTGGAATTCTTAGTTCCGTCAAATGAAGTCAAGCTTTTAGAAGACAAGTTACATCAAGCCGAGTCCATTTTCAAGAGCGAGTGAAGTACGCGGCGCGATTCTCACTCACAAGGAAATCAATCCGTGAGTAAAGTAGTAATAATATTTAATATATGACTCACGAGTGTTATTATTCGAATGTATAAGCTGTAAGAGAACATATATTCAGTAGTGTTTGTATCTATTGTATGGATATAAAACACCCACGCTCACAACAACATCGCTGTCAGTTGAACTTGACATTAGAGTCGGTCTAACGAGCGAGTGTTTGACCAGGATTGAATTGGACTGGATTTTAACCAGGATGCTCAGCAGCACCTGATCTTCTGTTTTCAAACAAAAATTCTGTCTCATCATCATCATCATCTGCCTAGCCTTTTCCCAACTATGTTGGGGTCGGCTTCCAGTCTTACCTGATGCAGCTGAATAGCAATGTTTTACATGGAGCGACTGCCTATCAGACCTCCACAACCCAGATACTGGGTTACACGATACCCCTTGGTAAGACTAGTTGTCAGACTTTCGGGCTTCTGACTACCCGTAACGACTGTCAAAGATCTACAATTGACAGCCTGAAGGGGCTAGGCAGATGATGATGGTAATGATGATGCTTTGTGGTCTGTTAGTTAGTAAATATCTTAACAGATTCTGTACTAAATGTCTGTAGTCACAATACCTTACTTTTTTTGATACTTTCCGAGATGTGGCTAGTGGACCGCACTTTAAGAGCTATAGATTTTAATATATTTCTTTACAAATTCAAGATTTGTTCTACAATCGTTTAAAGTCTACTACTAAATCCTACGGTTTTTATTTTGCGAAATTCCAGTGTGGTCCCTCAGTTCACACGCACATAACTTATAACAAGTTGTATCTGGCACATTGGCAAACCATGTTTCGAGTTCTCATTTCAGAAAATAGCAAAAAAAATTTTTTGTGCACGGTCCAAATAGCTGTTTTGCACTTAAAAATCTTAGTTTTATTATTATGATTATTGTAAGTGATAATTACATTGCATAAAGGCACTGATAAGTACTATCATTGATAAGAAATTACTCAACAAGACAACTGAGTCTTTTTACAATATAACATCTGATAAATTAGCAAACTTTATTGATTTCATTGAAAAAGAAACAGTCTATACATTCTATACTCTTTGTAGAAACAAACTGGATAGCAGCCTGTAACTGTCCCACTGCAGGGCAAAGGCCTCTTCTCATACAGAGAAGGATCGAGCATCAATCACCATGCTAGCTCACGTGTTGACGATTTCAGGTTTCCTTACGATGTTTTCGTGCACCGTTAGTCAGTGATGTCTTAGATTAACTGAGAAAGTACATAATGACATTGAAAAAGTCACATTAGTATATGCCAGGTTTGAACCCACACCCACGTGTTTGCAAAGCGGGTCCATAACCAATTAGCCATTACGATAAATATTAATAGGATTAATGTTGGTCCCGAAATACATATTTGGCCAATAATCGTGTCGTGATAGCCTAGTGGTCTGATCGTTGAGTGGTGAATCAGATTGTCTTAGGTTCGGACCCTAAATATCTCGAAAACCAACCTAAGAAATACCTACGCGTAAAACAATAAATTCGGCCTCTACGAGAAGTATTATTACACATTTTTTCCCTTAAAATTCCGTGAATACATTCATATTTACGGTAGAGAGGTTTAGGATTAATAACATAGATTTATGTGCAAAATAACTGGCGCTAAAGCCAGGTACTCTTGGATATCAAAAAGTACTGAATCAGAAAACAGGGTATTTAGTTTTGTCGGTTTAGAAAGATTATCTTCTTTTTGTGAATTTTTTACATGTTATAGCACATGTTACAACTACTGATACGTTGTTTTTTCGAATTTCTCAGCCCAGCCGTTCTCGAGTTATAAGTCTTCGAACAAACCCGACTTTGTTTTATATATTAACTAGCGACCCGCCCCGGCTTCGCACGGTTAAGCTAATATGCATGTATTATACATATAAACCTTCCTCTTGAATCACTATATCTATTAAAAAAAATCGCATCGGAATCCGTTGCGTAGTTTTAAAGATCTAAGCATACATAGGGACAGACAGACGCGAGAAGCGACTTAGTTTTATACTATGTAGGTAGTGAAGAAGATAATCTCATCTAATAAATATAAGAAAATTTGAGAAAACAACTGATAGTGGATGGGATTCGAACCCACGATCTTCGGCGTACCATGCCCACGCTCTGACCGCTAAGCCACCTACCAGCATCAGTCGAAATTTCAAATCTTTTTCTACGCCTAGGGCACAGAATAACCATCCTAGGGCGTGTGATAATATCTATCGGAATACATTACGTATCCGACTCAGTGCTTCAAACTTTGCAGTTTTAGAAGGCACCGATGCGATATTACCAATTATATTTATATTTAAATTAAATATTATTTAATACGCTAACATGTAAAAAATTCACAAAAAAAATATCAGCCTTTGTTAAAAAAAAACACTAATTTCTTTGTACCTACAAAGTCTAGTACCTACTGGGTAAGTTTAACAGGCACTAAGCTTAACGAGTCGAAGTTAATTCTTGACGTAAAAAGCTTTTCAAAGGATGCCGTTATTTACCTGATAAATACAATTTACTTTGTATTAACTGTCTAGTCTAGTCTTAAACGTAAGAAACCTAATTTGGAAATTCCACTCGTTAAGACGAAACGACATTGTAGATCTATTTAAGACATGACATGATATTCCTTTTAATTAACATTTTAGCCTGTATTTACTTACTATACTTGCGCCCAATTCGATAGCGAATGCAGGTAAACAAACCGATTTAGAGTTATCACAACTTATGTTAAACAAATCTTGTATTATTTCCATAATATAGGCTGTTACATACTTATAATTTATTAACAACTCTTATTACAATATTTGTCACTCTAATCACTCACACAACGTTTTTAGAACCTTGTCATTTCGAAAAACCATTTAAAAGTCGTCATTAATATTACACCAATATCAATGCCACAGCCCTATAAAACAAAATAACATGGCTGAAGTTCATAATTATATTAAGAACATTTTGGATAATTTAGATTATACTTTCAAATAAAATTGACGTTTGTTGTATGACTTACTATGTTTACCTGTATTATTTTTGGAGCTTGTCGCAAGTATAGTTTTTTCCCACCGCTTCGCTCGCGTTAGTAAAATTCAATCATGATTCGAAAGACACGTGGCGCCATCTAGTATCATAAGAACGTAACTTAACTTCATCGAGAACAGTTCTTTTTTTCAGGATAAAAGATACCCTATGTCCGTTACAAATGTCCAGTACAAAATGTAGGTATTATAAATAAAGAAGGCTTCTTATCTTCCATAAGTTAAAAATATGAATTTAATATTTCTTTCTTATCGTGTGGTTGATGAACAACCTGGTGTCAGAGTTTAAACCGCCCGTAGGCCTCTGACATGGCTTTACACACCAATGAAAAATCCCTCAGGTGTGCTGGTTTCATCACGATGTTTTCCCTCACCGTTTTAGCAACTGCTAATTATTTTTTAATACGCACATAACTTACGAAAAGTGCCTTGGGATCGAACTCGAGACCTCTGATTTGTCAGTCGACGGTCATACCACTAGGCTATCAGTGCTCCACTAATTAATTTAATACGAAAATAGAAATTGGCATATAAAATTACATGTTTTTTTTTTTAATTTAAAAATTAAATGACAAAGGTTTACAAAGATTAAACATAGGTACTATATTCTGAGATCTGTGTAGTAAATCACTACACAGGTACATTATAAAGTTACCTAAAGTTTTGAAACGCGAATTATGATAACTTAGTATTAGCAGTCTTTAGACTATGACCTGCTCTAGGTATAAACGTAAACTAATATATAGATGACCTGTCTACAAGTTCATCGAAACATTTGTATTATAAATAGAATATTATTGATTTTAAGATTTATTAGACAACACAATAAGCTTGATTGAAATGTCAGATTTTGTCAGAGATTGTTATTTTAATTTTGATCCCGGATCCGACAATAGAATGATTTAAAATAACTTATTGCGGTAAAAAAACTCAATATGAAATCAAGTCACTTTTCAAATAAAAAAACTGAATCAAAATTGGTTCATCCGTTTAGGAGTTATGATGCCACAGACACAGATACACAGTACACACGTCAAACTTATAACACCCCACTGTTTTCGTCGGGGGAGGAAACTGACTTATCAGTCAGTTATGTTAGCTGTTATCACATACGCCACTTAAATCATCTTTTATAGATGTGGATAGGCCTATGTATGTATCACATAGGATCATAAACTAGAAATATTTTTATAATAAAATAGCATAAATGCTAAAGGTATATGCATATGCATAAAGGCTAATATCTAAAGGTACCTACGTTTAGTTTTGATATCCTAATCATATCCTAAATAATATCCTAATCCTAACTAATATGTATTATACCAATGCGACCTACTTAATGCGAAAGTAAGTTTATTTGTTACCTTTTCGGGCCTAAACTACTAAATCAATCGTCATGAAATTATGCATATTATAATTATACGTTGTCAAGTGTACAGGAACGAATTTAGGGTACTAATTACTAGGGAATTTAGGGTAGGGCTAAGAAAACCACGATAAGTTAGTTCGCCCATGATTTCGAAAAGTTAATGGTGTTCAAAAAGGCTCTATTGTTGGTACAAACGGCTACATATCAAGCAAAACAAAACCAGATTGAACTGACCTCGCATAGTATAGGCTCTTCGTACAACAAGATGTCAGCTTATACTGGAGATATATAGCTTGATGTGCAACCCTGTGTACTAACATATTTTCAGCGCAGTATTGAATGATTGTTTAAACACAATCATTTGTTTTGTCTTCGGCTCGCTCATGTTTATTTGTTATGTCGGCAACATAAACGCGCTGTCATTTAATACAATGTCCCATTCGCGGTCTGATAACTGAATGAAGATCGCCAACTACGTGAGATATTGTAATGCACAAGTTTGTGACACTGTTCCCTTGCTCTTATAGTCGGATAACACAGAGCAAGGCTTTTTTGTGGCCGGGGGGAGTAAAAAAAATGTTCCTTCCGTATAGTCCGTAAATTCCGTGTTAGTTATAAATAATAAGAAATTTGAAAAAACAACTGATACATACAGATGGGATTCGAATCCACGATCTCCGGCGTACCGTGCCGACGCTCTAACCGCTGAGCCACTGTATCCCATCAGAATCAGTCGAAATTTCAAATCTCTATCTACGCCTAGGACGTGTTGTATTATCTATCGGAATACATTACGTATCCGACTCAGTGCTTCAAACTTTGCAGTTTTAGAAGGCACCGATACGATATTACCAATTTTGCTTAATATTTTTGTGAATTTTTTACACGTTTTAGCACATGTTAGCTTATTAAATATAAATAATAAGAAATTCGGCCAGCCTATGTTCAGCAGTGGACGTCTTATTGCTGAAATAATGATGATGATGATGAATAAGAAATTGGAAAAATAACTGATACGGATGGGATTCGAACCCACGATCTCCGGCGTACCGTGCCGACGCTCTAACCGTGTTAGTTATTTAAGTTTCAACCTTTGTAAACACTTAGAAATGAAGCATTCCCTGCGAACATTAAACGTCATGTCTTGTATCTGTCAAGCTGACAGATCTGTTATTTTGTTTTGCGGTCTTCAAGGACTATGATTTCTGTCACCTAGTTTTTCGTTCCAATCATAATACCTGTCATTGGAGTAATTGTAGGCTTTGGGCTTTCACACGCCATTCAAAAGAAGTGAAGTGACTATGTTATGTTGTATCGATCCTCTGTAAGTATTATCTAAATAAATCTCCTGTGATTTTCTCCAAATGTCGTTTATTTTGCTATATACCTAATAGGTCGCACCCACTAAAAACATCTCCCTGCGTGTTCCTAGCACTGTATCAGACGGGGCCGAGTAAATACTAGGTCCTTTAGTAGGATAATTTTCACAGTATTTTTAGTACTACAGTTTTCTTTTATTTTAACATTTAGAACACAAAAATCCTATAATTATCTTGCCCCGTATTAGCTATTTAGCTAGTAAGGTCGGGTACACACGTTCAGTAATAAATCAGTCGCTGTCATCAACTGACAGTCTTGACTGATGCTCAGCTATTTGCATCAAACCAACCGAATACCAGCACCAATATATTAGGTTTCTGTTTATAAATATGGGACGATTTAACGCATTTCGGTTTAGTTTTAGCTGTGGTAAGTAATTAACATTAAAAAGTAATTAACATTTCCTTAATAAAATGATAAATAAGTGTCGTGGTGGCGTATTGGTGACGGACCTGCTTTACAAGCACATGTTGTGTGGGTTTGAACCTGGCATGTACCGTGACTTTTTCAGTGCCATTACTTTCTTAGTTAATCTAATACACCACTGACTAACGGTGAAGGAAAACATCGTAAGAAAACCTGGACTTAATAGTCTGAAATCTCCAACCCCCATTGAGCTAGCGTGGTGATTAATGCTCGATCTTTCTATGTATGAGTTACTATTATTTTAATTAAGTTTATTATTATTTTAATTAAATTATGAAGGAAAACATTTGTGATGAATCTAGCATGCCAGAAAGATGTGATGCAAGTGATGCAACCAATTTATACATAATAAAAAAATATTGTAACGTTTGATTGCGTTGTTGTTCTAGCAAGCGCGACTGAGCACGATGCCCTTCGTAGGACACGGGTCGGGCAGTGTTATTGGGTTTTTCCATTAGAAAATTCTCAGTGACACCAAGCAGTCTGGATTTGTGCCCGGTCGCCCCCTATTAAATGGGACTTAAACATAGCCGGCGAAACGTGGGTGTACTGCATACATTCCTGCACTGCACCCTGCCTATCCCTGTGAGTCTATATTATGTTTTATCGTTTCACGTTTTGGTATGAATGTAATAAAATAGTAAAAAGTAGAAGTATTAAATTTTTTTAATGTATTTTATTTTTATCAATCTAAACGACGAATGAACTTATACCAAAAGAAAGTGACAACCTTATGTAATGTATTTAAATTTGCTCAGCAATTTGACAGCTCGAAGGGTTAATTACAGCAATATAAATACCAAAAGCAACAAGACATATTTCATGAACAACAATTTCAATACATTTACTGTCAGTTCCATATTTTTCGGCACTCCTAATGATCGTTTTTAAGTGTGAATACAAACGTCAGAGTGAGACAAATGATTTCCGCTCCCTTTCTTTTGACACTTCTTACTTTTCGTTCTACCCACGATTCTGGAATATTTGAAACGAAACATTTATTTAACGATTTTTGTTTTCGGTATGTGAAAAATTATTGTTGTATATTATCTCCTTACTCGAGACCTCACGAGCTCACAACTGTAAGGTTCAAGGTTCGATTCAACATTAAAAATGGGCACTGTGTATGTCCCCCATTGTGTCTTAACTCTTTAGCTTTAAAATAAGAATAATCAGTAAAAATTATTTAAAAAAAAAAAACGACAAAACATTTTTCCAATTATGTAAATAAAATGTTTTCAAATGACACCAATTATAATAATCACGTAAAATTCAGAATTAGGTCAGGTCAATTGGGGGTTAAAGTTATTTTTCAACCCTGCATAACCACAAGTATCAACTTCGGCTATACCACTCCAATAGTACAAAAATATGACAATAACACCAACCATTCAATACTAGTTCCACGGCCCATCAATCCACAATACGCTGTCCAATAATAACAAAATACAATCGCTTGAAAAAACCGTCCATCCCCGTAATTGCGTTATACAATAGTTAATGGAACTGTCCTCACCCTTAGGAGGATGGGGGAGAAAAGGGGGTGTAGGGGTGTCTAAGGACAGCTGACACCGCGTCAAAATAAATGTGGCTATTATTTATTTTAGGCAACAATCAATCTTTTGAGCTGATATTTTCTTTGGTAACTATATTTTTTGTAATAAACCGTTACAGATAACATTCAATAAGCGAAAATTGAGTAAAAATCTTCACAAAAAAACGGAGAAGGTTATTTTTTAGGGGTCCGTAGTAAAACCAGCAACCCTTACAGTTTCGTTATGTTATGTTAACTATCTGAGCCGTTTTACTCGCAGTTTATTTTACTAGAGCTGAAACGCCAACAAAGTTATGAAATAGTAAAATTTAAATTAAAAAAAACATTTCAAGGAAATTAAATAAAGTGTCATAATTGTAGGTATCATTTTAAAAAGCTTCTAAGGGTTAAGAATGTATTTGAGCTAATTACTTTTCGACTTCTTAAATAACTAAAAAGGGCCAAAAAATATACGTCCCCCTCTATTTTCGAAGTTTGCAGGCCAAAAAAACCGAAAGTATTCTAAATAATAGCAGGCTTGATATACGTTTCAATTAAAATTTAAAAAAAATCAGATATGTATTTACATTTGCGTCAAGAATATAAAAATGGAAATTTGTCTTCATATTTGTCTATTTTACCACCACAAAGATCACGGGCCACGGCTAACACCAGAAGAAACGTACCTGTAACAAATCACAAAAGTAAACGTTAATAATTTGACACCAATTAAAATTAAATTTTGTTTATTTATTTGACACCAATTGCAAATAAACCTACACTAAAAGCTTTTGACACCAATTAAAATTAAATTTTATATATTTATTTGACACCAATTACAAATAAACTTACATTGAAAGCTGTGACTCCCAAATTAAGATAGCTAGCCTGTATTTTGAAAGTCAGTTGTTATATATTTTACATAAAAATAATATACAACGAACAAATTGTATTTGTAAATGTTTTTATATTGGTATACAATAAAGAGGATTAATTGTTTGTTTGTTAACAAGATATTAAAATATATATTGTACACAAAAGCAGTTGATCTTTGCCAATCCACTCTGTGAGAGATATCAAATCGTTTTTTTGAAAAGATTTTATCGACCAGCCGATATGTTTTAAAACGAGTTGCCAACCAAAATTTAGGATTTTGTTAAATAATTTAGCTTAATTCTCAACTTAGCTTAGCTGAGATTAGCTTATTTACTATGCTTTTCAAATTAGAATAGGAAAGGCTTAACTTAAACCAACTGTTACTTGGAAACCGGTTTCTCTCGTAGATTGTAGCTGCTTAGGCGACCCCCGGTTTTCAATCAAAGTAATTCTTCTCCATCTGTCATGTAAAGCTCTTGGCTATAACTAAACTATCTAGTGAATAGTCTATTTCTAATGAATTATGATGACAGTTCGCGTGAGTGCTACCTCTCAGATAAGTAGGCCATTACAGTCGACACAATTTCCTCGCCTAAATCGCCTAATAGTACCTAAAATTTAGTTTTGCTTAGGCTTTAATTTAGATTAGTATCATAATCTCAACTAATCGTTCTGCCTCGTTGGTCTAGTGGTAGCAAGCGCGACTGCTGAGCACGAGGTCCTGGGTTCGATCCCCGGGTCGGGCAAAGTGTTATTGGGTTTTTCCATTAGGAAATTCTCAGTAGCAGCACGGAGTCTGGATTTGTGCCCGGTTAATGGCAATAGGCTCGCCCCCTATTACATGGGACTTATTACATAGCCTGCGAAACGTGGGTGTACTACACACCTCTGCCTACCCCCTCTGGGGAATACAGGCGTGAGTCTATAAATAAAAATAAAATCCCAACTAATTAAATGTGAAAGTAAGTTTGTTATTTTCACACCTAAAATACAGAAATGATAATTCTGCAATTTTTGGATATACGTTGTTAGGTGTACAGAAACGGATTAGGGATTGAATAATTGTAATATATTTGTGTAGTATTTAAGTATGTGTTAGGTTCGGGATTTGTTAATAGGACACGGTGTTAGATGAGATATAAATATTAAATTGTTATTGGGAAGTGGCTACATTTATTACTTTCATCCCGAAAAAAGGGCTGTACCAAATATCAGATCACTCTGTCAACAAGCAGGGGATGAAATATCGATTACAAAATTTGAACAAAATAATAAATAAGTAAAACCGTTTAAAAATAATATGACATGTGAAACAATAAATTCAAAAAATTTAAAAACTTAGATTAAATTAAAAAAAGAAATTGAAGTTTTTCTGTAAAAACTTGTTTGTTACCTTTCATTGCCTGTACCCAGTGGTTTAGGCGTGAAAAGGTAACAACAAACTTATTTTTACATATTTTGTGATATTAAGTTAGGACAGAATTAGAATAATAATAATATTGACCAGAAAAATCCCTATAAAGCTCCAATTAACTTGAAAATACACATCCAAAGCATATATTTCCAGAAACGTCAACTCGCTTAATTCCAAGACTTCCAAATATACATTCGCGATCATTGGCCAGCATGTGGCTGATCAAAAGGTACAAATAACACACACATACATCCTAAGGACAGAATTATCCGTCACAGTGTGAATTATGTCTGCTTACAAACTCGCACTTTCATCTTCACAGCAAAATACGACTGTCTGTCTGTACTTCAACCTGCCGCCATACGCTATAAATTTTGAAGTAGATCGATTTCAGTCATTCATATTTTTTTAAAGTATAAATACAGTAACAATTTAATAATATACATATTTAGACTTGTATTAGTATAAATTATAGTTAATTGCGTGCGACTCACCCACAGTTAAATTGCAAACCGGTTTTGTGGATCATTGTATTAAACTACCTACTGTAAACTGTAATAAATAAATAATAAAGTATAAATCCAATAGCAATTTAATAATACATATTTGCTTGTATTAGTATAAATTGTAGTTAATTGTGACTCATCCACAATTAAACCGCAAAACCGGTTTTGTTGATGGAAATCAGGTTTCATGGGCCTAATTTCAGAGAAACCGTATTAGGGACCGTACTGTATGGAGCGGGGCCGAAAAGCATCAACCTAAGACTTTCTTGAGACACGACGTGACTTACAGTAGTATAATTAGTCACTCATTTCTTAGTCTTTTTATGAAAGACAAATATCTTAAGGAGTATTATCCTACTAATATTATAAATACGACAGTTGGTTTGTACGTTTGTCGTTTCACGCATCAACTGACCAATGGAGCAAAGGATTGACGTAATTTTTTCCATGTTGATAGATTATGGGGCGGAGAGTGACATATGATAGAAGCGGGTACAAGTTTTTTTAGTGCAGTAAAATTTTAATCTTCCATTTCAATGAATTAATTGAGCCTCCTCTCTTTCGCACCCTTGCGGTTTCACTTGACACGTACGCAACATTTTTTTTTTATTTCCAATTTAAAAAATCATGGCATTTGCCGCCCGGTGCCACGACCGTCTCTGCCACCCCCCCCCCCCACGTTATGCCTCGGGTTTAAGCAAAAAGCGCGGCAACCGATTCTCCTGTCACTGTCAAGTCTCCGTTCACTAAGCTAGTGATGTACCATACTGCTTTAGGGTTGCGGGTCAATATTGAATTTCTGAATTCCGGTTATCAGTACTAATGTAACGAAATTTAACTGAATCAACCTCAAAACTAACAGCACTGATAGCCTAGTGGTATGACCGTCGACTGATAAGTCAGTGGTCTCGAGTTCGATCCCAAGGCGCGCACCTCTCACTTTTCGTAAGTTATGTGCGTATTATAAATAAATTATCAGTTGCTAAAACGGTGAAGGAAAACATCGTGATGAAACCAGCACACCTGAGAGTATTTCAATGGTGTGTAAAGCCATGTTAGAGGCCTACGGGCGGTTTAAACTCTGACACCAGGTTGTTAATCAACCATACGATAAGAAGAAGAAGACCTCAAAACTTAACTCCAGTCCGTGACCACGTTTGATGCAACTCAGCCGAAAGGTCAGAAATAAAAAGGTACTCGTATGACGCAATTTATACCTTTTAAAACAGTTTAATCACCCTACTCAATCGAGTACAAAATATTACCAGTTAAAAAGTGACATCTAGTGGCAGTAACTTCAATTATGATGTCTCAGATCAAATCTATATGCGACACGAGTGGGCAGCTAATCTATACTTATAATAAATCTGTAGAGAGGCCAAATCTGTACATGAAATATATTTAAAAAATAACTATCAGGGGGTGATTAGGGATCGATACTGATGCCAAAAATGTAATCAGTAAACTTTTTGTCTGTCTGTCTGTCTGTCGGTATGTATATTCGTTATAGAAACCAAAACTACTCGACGGATTTTAACGAAATTTGGCACAATTATTCTTCATACTCCTGGGCAGGTTATAGTATACATAGTACTTTTCATCACGCTACGATCAATAGGAGCAGAGCAGTGAAGGGAAATATTGGGAAAACGGGAGAAGTTACTCCATTTTTTAAGCTTCCGTCGCGTGTGCAGCCTTAATGGCTAAAGCTACATAGAAATCATGTCTGACGGAAATGTTCTCCTTAAAATTATCTGTACATATAAAATGCTTTGTCCTGAATGACTGACTGACTGATTGACTGACTGACGGATCAACGCACAGCCTAAACCGCTGATCGTAGAGACCTGAAACTTGGAGGGTGTGTTCTTTATATGACGTAATTATCCGATAAGAAAGGGTTTTTCGAAATTCTACCTCTAAGGAGGTGAAAAACAGGGGCAAAGTTTGTATGGGACAACGGGATTCCTTGGTCCAATCTACTTCATATTTTGCATAAACATTCTTTTTCAGAATTGATGGAACACGTGTTTCGTATTTTATTAAAACTCATCACCTAACAGGGTTAAAAAGGGGTAGAAAGTTATTTTGGGGGTGATTTGCATCGAAGTTGATATCAATACTCCTTAGTGCTTTTGATTTAAACTGGCTTGGTGCAATGTAATTACCTTTTAAAATTGGAATGTCAAATATAAATCGGATTAGAATTCGAAAGGATATTGCCAATCTTTATATGGAAGTTGGACCAAGTGCTACCCAGAATGAACACATAGTACAATTTGTTCCTTAGGCCAATAGTTATCAAAATCTATCCCAGGAGTCAAGAGAAAAACAGGGTTTTGTTATGCATTTTTTATATGAAAGAAGCAATCTTAAGAATTATTTTCAATGTAACTGTGAGTGTATTAATTGTACTTTTTATGTTACAATAATAATGTAATTTATCAGCAAGTGTACATTAATGAACATTAAAAAATATACATTATTTTTGACATAAATATAATCAAGAAATCAAAGCATTACAAGAACAAGCATTAGGCTGAAATGTTGCTCCAAAAAATTAACTTGAATAGGAATGCAACATAACGCCACCTCACTATTTGTACTGACTACTCTCAACTACCATATTAGAATACTGGAATTGGTGCCCAATACAAGTTTAAATAAACAACGCACCAATATACATAATGGCATGGTGCAAACGAGACACAATAGAACAGCTTTTTGTGTTTTGCGTGCTACGTAATATTGCCAGATGTCCCGATTTGGCGGGATATCCCGCTTTTCAGCCCTACTGAAAAAAAAAACCAACCCCAATTAATTAATGAGATTGATCCCAATTAAATCTGTGATTTTGAATAAAAGGGTTAGGCATATTTCCGTCCCGATTTTTCCATTCCTGTACCGCTTTTGGTGCTACGGGACAATGTTATAAAATATATTAGATGTAGATTTATGTATTTTGGAGGGAAAAACATCCCATACTCATAATTTAATGAAAAATAATTATTAACAACAAAACTTTTTTTTCCTGGGACGAATTTTTTTTTAAATATTTGTTTTGCCACGATACCACTGGAGCTACTTTCATTCCTGGGCAGCACTTGGTCCATACCCTGTCAATGTCCTTTCAAATTTATTTGTTCTCTTATACTGGAAAGAAAAACTTACCAGCCTTATAATTACCTATCTTGATTTTCCTTTGAAAATTCCTTAGAAATCTCTTAGATTATATTATTATATAATAGCGAATATTTGCAATTGCTATACCGACGATATTATTGACTGTCATTCGCCCTGTACCTAAGTCTGCTTATACAATGACGCTAAAAGTAGTGGCATCGGCTTAAAGTAGTACAATTTGTTCTCATGGGCAGTACAGTTTGTTGATTTATCATTTTTCTAGGTATCTATAATACTAATTCGACTTAAATAAATAAATTATGTTCAAAATATTCTATAGTCTACGTGAGCAAAGCCACGCGGGAAAAGCTAGTGTATAAATATGCTTTGAACGTATTTGTTGTTTATTTTATAAATTGAAATGTGAACTTTAACGTTCTCATGTGAGTATTTTGATCTAATTAAAGAACTCACTTTTGCCACATGGGTTTCTGAGAGACCACTTTTCTTTTCAAGATGGCGCTTATCAAAGAATTTATATCGAACGTAGGTGTGCCTTTTTACAAAGTCGAAAAGCTAGAGATAACAATAAAATAATTAAATACCTCATCATCATCAGCCTGTATTAGTCCACTGCTGAACATAGAGCTCTCCCAATGCGCGCCACTATTGTGCGCTCATTGGAGGTATTTGCCCATAATCGCCACGCTGGGCAAGCGGGTTGGCAATCGCAGTAGCAGATGATTGCTTTTACATAGAAGGATGCTGCTGCCTATCCTCCGCATCTTTCCCTTTGTCGCTTCTTACGACACCTGCGGGACGAGTAGGGGTGGTTCTATTCTTGCGCTGGAAATCACACGGCAATGAAATACCTAATTTACTTTATTTTAATACTAACTTTTACACGCGGCTTCACTCGCGTTTGAAAAATTCAATCGTTATTAGAAAGACACGTGCCGCCATTTATAATTATCATAAGAACGTTATTGTTGTTTTCCTCGGGAACAGAACTTTTTTTTGGGATGAAAAGTACCCATGCCGTTTCAGAATATCTGACAGCGTAGTTAGGAAATTAGGATTTTTTTATCTGTCTGTATCGTGACCACCGGTATCGTATCGTAAACTCCCGTATCGTAATTCGTAAGTTAATCCCGTTAAAAAGTTGTCCCATAGTGAATAATCCTCTTAAAAGCAGGTGTATTTAAGGTCATACACACGCCTTTTCTAAAAAAAAAAAGCCATGCCTTATAATCAACACACCACCATAAAACTTACCTACAATTTAGTTCACCAAGTGTAAACAAACGCAGTAATGATATGGTGTTTACAAATAATTCTATGTCTTACCCTTTCAGGCCGAAAGATCGCGTGACTAAGTTCAATTAGCGTGTAAGACATAAGGTCCGGTCAACGGACGGATGGGTGACCCGCGGTAAACCTTTCCGGGGAATGTTACTTAGGATGTACTCATGTACATTTGAGGATATTTTTGTTCTACCCTCGTTTGTAAGCAGTGATAAGCTAGAGGCTTGAGCATTGGACTGTCAAGTCAAAGGTCGTAGGTTCAAATCTCACGCACCTCAATTAATTACTTGCTAAAATGGTGAAGGAAAATCTCGTGAGGAAACCAGCACACCTGAGAGATTTTTCAATGGTGTGTAAAGCCATGTCAGAAGCTTGCGGCAGTTTAAACTCTGCCACCAGGTTGTTCATCAACCATACGATAAAGATAGAAGACCGTCGGTTGTATTTCTTTATTTATTTATAGACTCACACCTATATTCCCCAGAGGGGGTAGGCAGAGGTGTATGTAGTACATCCATGTTTCGCGCTCTATAAGTCCCATGTAATAGGGGGCGAGCCTATGGCACAATTCCAGACTCCGCGCTGCTACTGAGAATTTCCTAATAGAAAAACCCAATAACACTTTTCCCGACCCGGGGATCGAACCCAGGACCTTGTGCTCAGCAGTCGCGCTTGCTACCACTAGACCAACGAGGAAGTCTTTCTACAATTTTAAAACTTCTCAATTTCTACTTCAACCCAGTAACGTCACCATATTCAGAGAAAGGGGGAAACCGTACATAGTGCGCGCGCGAATCATTTTTGCGATTACTTGGTCTAGCGCACTCTGCGCGCTTAGATAAGAAATCCAACCTCAATTTTAGTTACCTTAGGAAGCTAAAACGTGATGATAAACATAATAATTCCTTTGTTTACGACAGACCATTAGACTAACAGCTGAAACGGATGTTATTTCTGTCAGTAGTTAGGGCATGCTGAAGTCTTAATGGCGCCCTAAAATTATAACGTGGGACTGTAGTCTGACGTCAGTTAGTTGACAAGCATGGCGAATATAATGATAGATTTTATCGAAGCGTTGAGGACTTTGGTTTTTTATTAATAAAATTGGTTGGTTTGATATATTTTGATAATATGGCCGTCTATTGATAGCGTTTTTCTGCCTAAACCCTCTCATTAAAATTATAAAAATAAAATGGTTAAAATAGCTACTAACCATAATCATGGACACATACTTAAGTAGTATAAAAACATTTTAATATTTTAAGTTAGAAATTAATTACTTATAAGCATAATTATAAAGCTAGATTGTAATAATATTAGGGCGCAATTTTACAATATATACTAAAATAAGGGAAAAAACAAGAAATTAACCATGATCAAAAGATCCAACTCCAAAATTAATATAGGATTAAAAACACAAACTTCAATAAACAATTAACCTGCGCGGACCACAGAAACTAATAACTACATTTAAAAAGATATTAATCAGTCATTCACTCCCCAAATTTTCATGTAGATAAATATCAATTTGTAACAAACTCAAACAAGACAAACAGTAAAAAGACCATTATAAATCATATCAACTAAATAATTCAATCAAACGTTCACCAAATTGTATAATCAATACCGTTGTTAGTAACGAAAGATATTAGACATGACAAAACAAGGAAAATGGCGGCTGTTTTAGCTGTTTGACTTTATGAAGGTACGCACAAGGTTATGTCAGTCGTGAAAGTTACCTATTAAAAGCTACAAAGGGTACTAATGAATAGTAAATGAAAGGAGCAAGGGACGAGGAGATATGAAACAAGATGATGAACAAGAAAGAGTAACCATAATTACTACATAAAAACCCTTAATTTTTTTCCTAAGAACTAAGAACTAAGAACAGCCTCGATCAATTCACCGTTCAAATAAAAAAAAACAGTATATCTGTTTGGAAGCTACCTACGTTAGATTGGAAGCTATCATAGATAGACACAGAGACACGCATGTTAAATATCATTATTTAATAAGAAAATGTAAAAACTTATAAAACTTCTGTTTTCGTTGGAGGTAAACAAAATAATTGAATAGGAATTCAATCTATCTCTACAATCGATAATAAAAAAAATAGATAAAAACCAAAGAAAATTGGAGAGTCAAGACGCTACCAGAGCATCAATAGACATGATCTGTAAATTTCAATTTGTTACAGAGTTACTGTTTCTTTGTATAGTCTTGTTTGACACGCTCGTCCGATACACTGTTATTGTGTACTTTTGGGACTGAAATAAGACTAGAAAAAATCTGAATAGGTACATAATCTGAAAACACCCTACATACGTACAAAAACAAAAAAAAAATACGTAAAAAACATACATACGTCACAAAAAACCTAGACCTAGAGTGCTAAACTAACATACCTAAAATTTAAAAAAATTAGCCATGTACACTCGATCAAGACACGTTTCAAATTAAAACAAAATCGGTCCATACGTTTAGGAGCTACGATGCCAAAACACACATACAGACACGTCAAACTGTAACACCCCTCTTTTTGCGGCTGCGGTTAAAAATATGTCAAAACAATTAATTAATCAATCTAATTTTTCCTCATCACACCTTCTCCTATAGTAATGAAAAGATAGTAAGTAGTAAAGTTCTCGTTTGGGCTCGTCTTTGCGGTGACACTCCCGTGTTCCCAGATCTAATAGTTAAATTACACTCAAATATTTAAAAACGAAAGTATTAATAAGCATAGGTAATAATAATTAATGACTCAGTAAATAAAACACAAAACACCGGCACCGCCTTTTATAACAAAAATGGATGTCTCCAAAACTACCTAGTTATTTTTTCAGCTCCACAATACACATGAAAGCCTTAAAAGTATTCTCAGATTGGTATTATTACATCCCATATCTTCCACAATAAAACATACAGCCCCACAAGCATAGCTTGTTATAGAAATAGGGAGGGCTTTCTTTCAAATACCTTTCGTGACGAAATATCGTGTTAGGTTGGTATTGTAAATGTAATGGCGGACTTCCCGCGACAAACGGGTCGGTATTTGCAATATTATGCTTTAGTTTAGCCAATGAAATAATGCTTAATTCATTTCTTTCAACTCTTCTTATCACGCGATGTAATAAGTATAATCTTTATCTAGACGTCGACAGCGCAGTTCGAGTTTAATTAATTGCTAATTTGGTTAGTTTTGTTTGTCTTTCGACCTTTTTAGGGTTTTCGTACCTCAAAGATGGATGTCCAATTTAGAAATGAAGTGTATTTAAAAGTTAGGAGTTACTCATAGTTAAGTTGTCACTTGACACACTACCATTTGTCAAACCTTAGGTATACACTATACAGGCATTAGAACCGAAAGGGTTATGTGAAAAGATTTAAGTTCCGTATTCGTTTGATTGATTAATGCTCAATCCTTCTCTGTATGAGAAGAGGCCTTTGCCCTATATTGGGACAGTTACAGGCTGATTTATTTTATTTTATTTTTTTATTTATTCGTTCGGAGCTCAGGAGCAGGGCCAACGGCTTTACGTGCTTTCTAACTTCATTAATAAATTTAAATACGCACATAACTTACGAAAAGACGGAGGTGCCGCCTTGGGTTCGAATGACCCTCTGACTCGTCAGTCAACGGTCATACCACTAGGCTACCATGACTTAAAATCCTGTAATATATTTAAGCTATACTCATGTTTAGTCGACTGACATTATTCTCATATAAGACCTCAGAACAATGCAACCTAAAATATTGTAAGCCATTTTATTTAAAAGAGCAACCATGGAGTTTCTTACCAGATTCTTCTCCATGTAGGGTAGGCTGCCCTTGGAACTGGCAACTAGAGTCACTCTTACAATAAACAATATTAGAATTATGACTATTCATAAGTGCCTAATGGTCTACATGAATAAAAATATTTTGATTTTGTATTGTCTCTTATATCCTTAAAATCCTATATTATGAGTATGTCAAATGTAATCGAAAGGCTCTGTATAAACATAATATATTATGTCATACTCATCCAATTTTCCTCGGTTGTCGAATTATTTGTAGTTGACAATTGACATGCTTTAGGTTTCCACCCTTTCCACTCCCATCGATCCGTACCGAAATAACAAATTGAACGCCATTATGTCATGAAACGTATCAAATTTCATATTGTCAACTTTTTATACCTTGTATATAATATTATAGAAATTTGAACAAAAAAATAACTGATACGCGTGGGATTTGAACCCACGATCTGCGACGCTCTAGGCGTAGAAAGAGATTTATGAAACTTCAACTAATTCTGGTGGGATTCGGTGGCTTAGCGGTCTGAGCATCGACACGGTACGTTGAAGATCGTGGTTTCGAATCCCACAGGTATCAGTTGTTTTTTTTTTCTTATTAAAAATAACTGTATTAAATTTCAATTCTATTACATAGGTATACGATGACAGAATCTCTGGCCTGGGATGAAATTGCTCTAAAATCCTAAGCTTAGGATTCTTGATGAAAACCCCATATACTCCATATAACCCAACTTAGATAAAACTATACTATTTAAACCTAGACCTCCGAAGACAAAGATAATTTATTTAAAAAAAAAAGCGATCTCACCCAAAAATACGTTTTTATTAAAACAACGTTTTTACCCAAGCTTTTATTCAGGAATATCAAAACTAAACCTAATATGCAAAATTTTATATCTATGCTCTTGACCGTTTCAGAATTCCTTTATTTGGAGCTAATCCTGGATGTCATTTCAAGTCATGCTTACTGAACCAACTGAACCAACATGTTCTAATTCAGCTCGCAAAGACCCAAACATACACACACACAATGTAAGTTAAATAAAAGCTTGTAAAAAACCAAATCGCATTCATAAATCACGTCACAACCCGGAGTAGATCTGACACATAATCCAACATAATGTAAGCAAGAAGTGAAGATAAAGAACCGACCTCCTCTGGGTTCCATAGACAAATAAATAAACCCTTTATAATTTCGTTTGTCTCATCCGTCACAACAAGGTGTCTACGCGCCAATTTTTCAACTGTCTTAAATCATTTCGTTACAGTCTGTCAAATATAATTGAAATTTTTTGGCCGCGAGTTTTGTACAGATCAATGTTACGCAGAATCTTGTTGGTTGAGTTTTTTGTTCTCATATTATTTTGACTATAATTATACGTAAAGGCCTATTTCCATTGGTCGATGTGGCCCGCATGCAGGGTGCGGGAAATTTTCTGTCGACGCATGCCCTAGGCCCGCTTATAACGATTGATTGATGTATTTCATTGACCATTACAGTCCCCGCATGCTGTATCAATCAAGAACCAAGTTATCGAAAAGCGGCAGTAGGTATATTACAATTCAATGGCATAATATCTGAAGCTCGACGACCGCAATTAAGTAGTAAGAGTAACTGCTAATCACCGGATTTCATAAGATCCAATCCCTGGATCGGTATTTTTTCGTTATTAGTTGGGATTTTAGCACCTGCAGTTCTACTTCTAGGGACTATACCTACTACATAGTTAGAATAAAAATCGCTTCTCAAACCGTCAAACAGCGAGAAATGAGACATAAAAGGATATCAATTGTTACGCGTCGGTGGCGTCCTTGCGGTAATTACCCGTTACAGATAAGCTAATATAAAATTATGATTGTCCAACAATTTTTATTTTTCTAATCAGAATTCATAGACAAATACACAAAGGTCTACACCTACCATAAATATTCTACCAACAGAACCCCGCGCCTACTACCGACCAACCTTGACAATCTTCCGACAATAAAATGACAATACGCGATTTGTCTAAATTACAACACAAAAAGCTGTCTTAGATCTACCATCTGTCATCCTTGCCAGCGTAAAAATAATAAATACATCGCTATAAATCTTTTTTAAAGAATCATAAGCTCATAAATTATTTAAAACTATTAAAAAATTAGTGTTCTTAATGTCAGTATTTAGTATGTTGTGACTTGATGGAAAGAAAACATCTGTTTCTTACATATGGTAGTACGAAGTTAATTACTAGGTCTGTCGGAAATCTAGATTACTTTAGTATTTTATTCGAATTTAAATAAATGACTGCTTAAGTGGGATTCTCGCAAGTAGTGTTGCCAGATGCGTTTTTCCATATGTTTGAACTTAAATGAAATAAAAAAGAAATTTTATTTACATTAGTAGACACACAATTACTTATTTATGTACAAATAACAATAAACTAAATAATAATATAACTTATATTTACAATTACTTAAAGATTTATACAAAAGAAATTTTATTTACATTAGTAGGTATACAATTACTTATTTATGTACAAATAACAATAAACTAAATAATAATATAACTTATATTTACAATTAAAGATTTATACAAAAGTTACGCGAAGGCTTCAAAGAATTCCTCCCCATCACCGTCGTCTGCAGGCAACGTGCCCAGAAGGCTGGCAATATTGCGACGCTGGATGGCAATGCTGATTCTTTGAGCAAAGAAATAGCCAGCCTTCTGGTCACGTGTGCTGTCGACTAGTCTCCGAGCAATAAAAAAGCAGGACAAGGACGGAAAACTTATTGTGATCAGGTCACATTTATCTCTTTGGGGCCTATCCACGGCCTATCGCACTAAATCGTCACGCGTACATTAAAACTATAAAATCTCTGAATATAGTTATGACTGCCTCGTTGGTCTAGTGGTAGCAAGCGCGACTGCTGAGCACGAGGTCCTGGGTAATAATATTAGGGCGCAATTTTACGATATATACTAAAATAAGGGAAAAAAGAATTTAACTATGATCAAAAGATCCAACTCCAAAATTGATATAAGATTAAAAACACAAACTTCAATAAACAATTAACCTGCGCGGACCACAGAAACTAATAACTACATTTAAAAAGATATTAATCAGTCATTCACTCCCCAAATTTTCATGTAGACAAATATCAATTTGTAACAAACTCAAACAAGACTGACAAACAGTAAAAAGACCATTATAAATTATATCAACTAAATAATTCAATCAAACGTTCACCAAATTGTATAATCAATACCGTTGTTAGTAACGAAAGATATTAGACATGACAAAACAAGGAAAATGGCGGCTGTTTTAGCTGTTTGACTTTATGAAGGTACGCACAAGGTTATGTCAGTCGTGAAAGTTACCTATTAAAAGCTACAAAGGGTACTAATGAATAGTAAATGAAAGGAGCAAGGAACGAGGAGATATGAAACAAGATGAT
Source organism: Protodeltote pygarga (assembly GCA_936450705.2). Taxonomy (NCBI): domain Eukaryota; kingdom Metazoa; phylum Arthropoda; class Insecta; order Lepidoptera; family Noctuidae; genus Protodeltote; species Protodeltote pygarga. The sequence goes on from OW388274.2 coordinate 1,780,304, forward strand.
GAACAAGAAAGAGTAACCATAATTACTTCATAAAAAACCTTATTTTTTTTTTAAGCTAAGAACAGCCTCGATCAATTCACCGTTCATTAAAAAAAAAACAGTACCTATATCTGTTTGGAAGCTACGTTAGATTGGAAGCTATCATAGATAGACATAGAGACACGCATGTTAAATATCATTATTTAATAAGAAAATGTAAAAACTTATAACACTACTCAGTTTTCGTTGGAGGTAAACAAAATTGAATAGGAATTCAATCTATCTCTACAATTGTTAAAAAGAATAAAAAGACATAAAAATAAACCAAAGAAAACTCGAGAGTCAAGACGCTACCAGAGCATCAATAGACATGATCTGTAAATTTCAATTTGTTACAGAGTTACTGTTTTTTTGTTACATAGTCTTGTTTGACACGCTCGTCCGATACACTGTTATTGTGTATTTTTGGTATTGAAATAAGAGTAGAAAAATTATCTTTTGTGTCGCATTTAGTAGACACCTTTGCTAAACTAACATAACTTCTTCTGCCTAGCCTTTTCCCAACTATGTTGGGGTCGGCTTCCAGTCTTACCGGATGCAGCTGAATACCAGTGTTTTACATGGAGCGACTGCCATCAGACCTCCACAACCCAGATATTGGGTTACACGGTACCCCTTGGTAAGACTGGTTGTCAGACTGGGGCTTCTGACTACCCGTAACGACTGTTAAAGATCTACAATTGACAGCCGGGGCCAACAGCTTAACGTGCTATCCGAGGCACGGAGAGTGATAATTAATTTATAAAACGCACATAACTTACGAAAAGTCAGAGGTGCGCGCCTTGGGTTCGAAACCGAGACCACTGACTTGCCAGTCAACGGTCACCACCACTAGGCTATCACGACTAAACTAACATAACTACAAATTAAAAAAAATTAAAAACCACGCCCCAAAAAAACATTTTTTTCCAAGTACATTCGATCGAGACACGTTTCAAATTAAAACAAAATCGGTCCATTCATTTAGGAGCTGCGATGCCACAAACAAACACACAGGCACGTCAAACTGTAACACCCCTCTTTTTGCGACTGCGGTTAAAAGTATGTCAAAACAGTTGTTTAATCAATCTAATTTTTCCTCATCACACCTTCTCCTATAGTAATGAAAAGATAGTAAGTAGTAAAGTTCTCGTTTGGGCTCGTCTTTGCGGTGACACTCCCGTGTTCCCAGATCTAATAATTAAAATACACACAAACATTTAAAAACGAAAGTATTAATAACAGTAGGTAATAATAAATTAACCACTCAGTAAATAAAACACAAAACACCGGCACCGCCTTTTATAACAATAATAGATGTCTCCAAAACTACCTAGTTATTTTTTCAGCTCCACAATACACATGAAAGCCTTAAAAGTATTCTCAGATTGGTATTATTACATCCCATATCTTCCACAATAAAACATACAGCCCCACAAGCATAGCTTGTTATAGAAATAGGGAGGGCTTTCTTTCAAATACCTTTCGTGACGAAATATCGTGTTAGGTTGGTATTGTAAACGTAATGGCGGACTTCCCGCGACAAACGGGTCGGTATTTGCAATATTATGCTTTAGTTTAGCCAATGAAATAATGCTTAATTCATTTCTTTCAACTCTTCTTATCACGCGATGTAATAAGTATAATCTTTACCTAGACGTCGACAGCGCAGTTCGAGTTTAATTAATTGCTAATTTGGTTAGTTTCGTTTGTCTTTCGACCTTTTTAGGGTTTTCGTACCTCAAAGATGGATGTCCAATTTAGAAATGAAGTGTATTTAAAAGTTAGGAGTTACTCATAGTTTAGGTGTCACTTGACACACTACCATTTGTCAAACCTTAGGTATACACTATACAGGCATTAGAACCGAAAGGGTTATGTGAAAAGATTTAAGTTCCGTATTCGTTTGATTGATTAATGCTCAATCCTTCTCTGTATGAGAAGAGGCCTTTGCCCTATATTGGGACAGTTACAGGCTGATTTATTTTATTATATTTTTTTATTTATTCGTTCAGAGATCAGGAGCAGGGCCAACGGCTTTACGTGCTTTCTAACTTCATTAATAAATTTAAATACGCACATAACTTACGAAAAGACGGAGGTGCCGCCTTGGGTTCGAATGACCCTCTGACTCGTCAGTCAACGGTCATACCACTAGGCTACCATGACTTAAAATCCTGTAATATATTTAAGGTACCTACTTATGTTTAGTCGACTGACATTGTTCTCACATAAGACCTCAGAACAATGTAACCTAAAATAGTGTAAGCCATTATATTTACAAGAGCAACCATGGAGTTTCTTGCCAGATTCTTCTCCATGAAGGGTAGGGTGCCCTTGGAACTGGCAACTAGAGTCACTCTTACAATAAACAATATTAGAATTATGACTATTCATAAGTGCCTAATGGTCTACATGAATAAAAATATTTTGATTTTGTATTGTCTCTTAAAACCTTAAAATTCCATATTATGAGTATGTCAAATGTAATCGAAAGGCTCCGTATAAACATAATATATTATGTCATACTCATCCAATTTTCCTCGGTTGTCGAATTATTTGTAGTTGACAATTGACATGCTTTAGGTTTCCACCCTTTCCACTCCCATCGATCCGTACCGAAATAACAAATTGAACGCCATTATGTCATGAAACGTATCAAATTTCATATTGTGAACTTTTTATACATGTATATAATATTATAGAAATTTGAAAAAAAAAAACTGATACGCGTGGGATTTGACCCACGATCTGCGACGCTCTAGGCGTAGAAAGAGATTTATGAAACTTCAACTAATTCTGGTGGGATTCGGTGGCTTAGCGGTCTGAGCATCGACACGGTACGTTGAAGATCGTGGTTTCGAATCCCACAGGTATCAGTTGTTTTTTTTTTCTTATTAAAAATAATTGTATTAAATTTCAACTCTATTACATAGGTATACGATGACATAAGCTCTGGCCTGGGATAAAATTGCTCTAAAATCTTTCTCTAGATTCTTGATGAAAACCCCATATAAACCAACTTAGATAAAACTATACTATTTAAACCTAGACCTCCGAAGACAAAGATTTTTTTTTTTTAAAAGCGATCTCACCAAAAATACGTTTTTATTAAAAACACAAAGTTTTAAACCAAACTTTTATATTGGAAAATCAAATTTAAATTTATATCTTGTATATGCAGAATTTTATATCTATGCTCTTGACCGTTTCAGAATTCCTTTATCTGCTAGCTATTCCTGGATGTCAATTCAAGTCATGCTTACTGAACCAACTGAACCAACATGTAAAAATTCGACTCCGTAGGATAAGAGGAAGTGATTCTAATTCAGCTCGCAAAGACCCAAACATACACACACACAATGCAAGTTAAATAAAATAAATTAGCCTGTAACTATCCCACTGCAGGGCAAAGACCTCTTCTCATAAAGAGAAGGATCGAGTATTCATTACCAAAGCTAGCTCACTGCGGGTTGGCGATTTCAGACTATTAAAAGTCCAGGTTCCTTACGATGTTTTCCTTCGCCGTTAGTCAGTGGTATCTTCGAAAAACTAAGAAAGTACATATAACATTTGAAAAAGTCACATTGGTACATGCCAGGTTTGAACCCACACCCGCGTGCTTGCAAGGCGGGTCTGTAACCAATGCGCCACCACGAAGAAGTTAAATAAAAGCTTGTAAAAAACCAAATGGCATTCATAAATCACGTCACAACCCGGAGTAGATCTGACACATAATCCAACATAATGTAAGCAAGAAGTGAAGATAAAGAACCGACCTCCTCTGGGTTCCATAGACAAATAAATAAACCCTTTATAATTTCGTTTGTCCCATCCGTCACAACAAGGTGTCTACGCGGGGTGCGTCTCATAACATATAAATTCATTTGATCTAATTTCATTTTATTATCGTTCATAAGATATAATCAACGTGAGATATACCAACTATTGATATAATGTTTTTAACATCTAACATTTATTTGTTCTAAAATTTATTTATATAACGTTGTTTGATATAATATTTACTTAATCTAAAATCATTAGGTCTAAACTGAAATATGTATATTATTTATTTTATCGAAAATCATTTGGTCTAATGTTTAATACGTATATTGATTATTTAATCGAAAATCATTAGGTCTAACGTTTAGTATGTACCTATATTGATTATTTAATCTAAATTTTCAACTCCGATAATTGGGGATCTATACATTAATTTTGCGTAACTTTTACAGTCTGCTGGTATGGTTATTAAACTATAATTGTTACCAGGAGAAACTGGATGCAATCTGGACTTTAGGGCACCCCAACTTGGACAGGTTAGGTTAGAAGGGGATGACGGGGTCGTGTGAGCGAGCGAAGCGAGCGATTAGACCCCGCCATCCCCTTCGTGGTTATTTTTTTATGAACCACCCAGAAGTAGGAGCCCCGCCAAGCGGGGCTCCGTCGACCTAGCCCACCTTCGACCATGCATTTCTATGCATATTTTAAGGTTTAGTTAGATGCCATTTGAGTTAGGTTAAAACTGTGACCATTAATTTACAATGTTTTTCGTTAAATGTTTGGCGTTTTCATCTCGTTAGACCAAATAAGTTTTATATATTTTGAGCGGTATTTTAAACGAATTTATATTAAATGATCGTTATACTATATAAAATTATAGCTTCCGTTGTTATATGTTGAAAATATTAGAGATTTAGTTGTTATATTATTTGTTATTTACTCTTTTTGAGTGGTATGCCAAACGTATTTTATATGAAATGTATGTTATGCTTATAAAAATTAGTTATTTTAAAATTATATCAATCGTTTATTATATTAAATAATCGTTATATTAAAAAAAATTATAGCTTCCGTTGTTATATGTTGTAAATATTAGAGAATTTGTTGTTATATGATCTATTACTTACCCATAATAAAATTATGATAGTATAACAATACTTATTTTCTAATCAGAATTAATAGTCAAATATACAAAGGCTTACACCTACCATAAATATTCTACCAACAGAACCCCGCTCCTACTACCGACCAACCTTGACAATCTTCCGACAATAAAATGACAATACGCGATTTGTCTAAATTACAAACACAAAAAGCTGTCTTAGATCTACCATCTGTCATCCTTGCCAGCGTAAAAATAATAAATACATCGCTATAAATCTTTTTTAAAGAATCATAAGCTCATAAATTATTTAAAACTATTAAAAAATTAGTGTTCTTAATGTCAGTAGTTAGTATGTTGTGACTTGATGGAAAGATAACATCTGTTTCTTACATATGGTAGTATGAAGTTAATTACTAGGTCTGTCGGAAATCTAGATTACTTTAGTATTTTATTCGAATTTGAATAAATGACTGCTTGAGTGGGATACTCGCAAGTAGTGTTGCCAGATGCGTTTTTCCCAAAGATATATTTCTATGGTTTTTCCATATGTTTGAACTTAAATGAAATAAAAAAGTTGGACAATGACGGAAAACTTATTGTGATCAGGTCACATTTATCTCTTTGGGGCCTATCACGCTAATCTATCCTATAACCTATGGTGCTAGTAACCTTACATAAAATAGTTATGAAAAATAACAACAAAGTAACAAACTAAGTTAAAGAGAGTAACGAGATTATCACTTAAGATCGTAACAGGTTTTTATACATTAAAATTGCTTTAACAAAAATTCATTTAAAGCCATTTTTAAGATTGGTGTGATCGCCGTTTTTGACATATGACATTTTCTATCGGTAGAAATTAAATTCGAGTGACATGGACCACTCTTCAAATACGATAACGTAGTAAACGATAAGAAATTGTAAAATAGGGAAATTAGAAATTAGTATAATGCTTGAACGCTTTAAGTATACCGTGTTAATTTTATATATTTAAGAGCTTTGCTCTTGTCGGTAGAGCTTCCTCCAAGTTTCTCTATTCTGGATAGAAAGAAGAACCAATGAAGAAGTTTTAGATTTAGTAGATGAGAAGAGATGCTTATTAAAAGCTATAGAAATCAGAAGAGGAAAGGTGATAGGACACTTGATACGACATGAGACCTTTATGAAATATTCAATAAATCAATAATATATCATAGAAGGCAAAATAGAGGGAAATAGAAAAAGAGGTATAGACCAAGAGAAACATTCAAACAAATTCAGGAAAAAGTGAATGTCATGTCGTATCAAGAAATTAAAGAATTGGCTAAGTAGGTATACCGTGTATGAAATTAAAAATGGAGTCCCAGCGTAATCTCTCTCCGGCCAGATTGCCGTTCATCAGAACAAAATAGTGAGGGAAAAGAGAGCACCCTAGTTTCCGTAGGTTCTAACATCGTCTGCGTAGTGGGCTAATTTCCGTCAAATCAAATCACAGCTGTGGCCAAAATTCGGTCAGAAAGACGATATTCATTATTATTATTAACTCTTACACTAATAAAACTGTTATGCTTGCTCTATTTCGACAGCGTCGAGAACATGAATGCAGGTCCAAAGTAAACAGTACAACGGATATAATTCCTCACGCAAATTATGATAAATGGCCATTTCATGCCAGCAAACATGCAGATGATGCATGCATTCCAAGATATTGAATGGAGCCATCAGGCCAGGGATTGGAGTGCAACGTTTTTAAAAGAATTATGTTTATTAGATTCTTAACTTACGATCATAATCACTGGTATAAAATTAAAACTTGGGGTTCTACACAAAATAAAATATATCGCCAATCGGTAGACCACTTGTGAAGACGAGATAAAAGAGTTTGGGAGAATACGCGCCACTTTGTGCGCTCATTGGAGGTATTTGCGTATAATCGCCACGCTGGGCAAGTGGGTTGGCGATCGCAGTAGCAGATGATTGCTGTTACACAGAAGGATACTGCTGCCTATACTCCGGATCTTTCCCTTTGTCGCTTCTTACTACACCCGCGGTACAAGTAGGGGTGGTTCTATTCTTAGGCCGGAAACCACACGGCACGAATATAGGGAATATAGCATTTTTTTTTAAATGAAATATCAAAAACGCAACTTCTCAATTAGGTTAGGGACAGATGATATTGTAACATATTACCACAATAGGTCTGTATTTTCCATTGGATTAAAGGTTGTCGCCAAATCCATTTAATTTGAACATTCACAAATACACAAATTAAGGTACACCTGACGTTTCAACCAACCCCAAATTGCAACCTGGTTGTGGCAAAGTGGTCGAAGCATTTACTCACTTCAATTTCCGTATTTACTACGCAACATATTTGTTTAACAATCAAATTGCACTATAATCACTTCCTACGCCTATTAGCGTCACTATTCGCCGATAAATTACTTCCGACCTCCATCAAAATTATCTAGACTTGTTTTGGGGGTTTAAAATGGTAAGTAAAATTGTATAACACCTTGACTGATGAAAGAAAGAAAAAAAAAGGTTTTAGTCCCCCTGGGCAGAGGTACATACATAATACATACGCGTACAAGAAAAAAAAGAAATTATGATAAAATTAAAAATAAGGCAAAACATAAATTAAAAAAACAAGTCTTGCAGACTTCTTTTTTAATTTGACTGGACAAATTTTGGACTGATGAAGCATATACACAATAGATAAATAATTGCTTTAAACCACATATAGTGTACCGACTTCTGAAACAGTGGGGGAGGGGTAAGGCCTCACCCTTAAGTTAATGTACCACTGAAATATAAAAAAAAATCAAAAATAATACTGACTTCAAAGCACTAAAAAGCTAGAAATAACACAAAAACGTACTTTTTGGAGTCGGTGCCAAGGCTTAGGATGATGTAGTTTAATCTGGAAGCCGATTAGCTTGGCACCGACTTCAAAATGAACGTTTTGATGTTATTCCTAGTTTTTTAATGTTTATTTATTTATTACAATTTACAGTAGATACTTAGTACAATGTTCCACAAAACCGGTTTTAGCGGTTTGAATACAATCTTCGCGCCATGTATTCATCTCTCTTGACGGAGATCAACTGACCTAAAACAATAATATTCGAACTATTCGAAACATAAATTTCAAATTGGAATGTAATGTTCAATTTATCGATGGCCAGTTGCAGTGCAGCAGTGGTCACATAACCTATGCCAAGGAGGTTGAGGTTTAGCAGCTCTACAATACCATACCAATATCACGATATTGACCTAAATATGCTACAGCTATTCCTAATGCATCAAGGAACGTACATCATAAAGATATAACAAGTTGGGAGTTATGATCAAAATTTAATGTCTAGTTTACTATCTTACAATGTAGAATCAATCTGAAACGTTGTTTATGGGCTGTTTGAATGTATGTGCATATCAAGAACTATACTACTACTACTAAATTGAAGGTAACTGACAAAATTTAGGATATTTATGAAATCAATTTTTAACAATCTCTGGTTTTAATCATGAGCTTGTACATGAGTTGTCACGCCACTTGGGATAGGCTTGTGTTTACATTTTGTATGACAGTTTGATAGAGACTATGCTACTGAAAAGTATTGGCTTGAAAATGCCACTAACTATGCTATTCGTAACCCCGTCTGTGCTATCGAAAATCTCTTATGAAACTTTAGTGCTGGCATGAATATGTAAAAAAAAACTTTGTCTGATCGGATTTGGGTACCACATTGACAAAATCAAAAAAATAAAAGATAAATAAAAATGTTATTGTTATTTAAAATCCACATTTTCTGTACCCGAATTTACTTCAAATTGAGTATTTTTTCTAAATCTGACAACGCCATCGTCAGCGACGGTATGTTGTTTTCGTTTAAGATCATAATCAGAAGATAAACTGTCAAGGGAAGCCTGGAGTCAGTAGAAGTCATAAATTATGATCCTAGACACTGCTACCCAAGAGGCCTGCGAGGCGTATGTATTATGTTGTATGATTCCCGATTTTAATTTTGTTTTTCTGTTTTTTTTTTCAAAAAATGATTACATGAAAAAAATCTTAATATCATGATACCTAAGAAAGAATATCACGGATAGGACAGGTTTTTTTACAGTCTTTTATAAACTATTTATTTAATACTTCATGCACAAATTTGTACATATATTCGATAATAAAATTGCTTTAACACGTCTATTTTTGCTTACAAGACCAATTGACAGATAACGTTGTCATTTGACATTTAACTTTGATGGAAGTTTTTGTCAAAAGCTGTAAAGCAATTGTATGGTCAACTATACAAAGGCGGACATAATGCTATCATAACATAACTATCATATATTGTATCTCAAAAAATTCAGGCAATCAATGATCGAAGATCCCCAAATAAGATTAAGGATCTAATTTTATCAAAGAAAATGTGAAACAAGGACCTTTCAAGATTAATATCTGAATCCTGAACTGATATTAATGACAGACGTCCCATTCTCATCTTCAAAAGACGAGTATTCTGAATAGTTATATTTATCTGGTAATCCAATATCAGATTTTAGTTTATTGGATTCGCAAAATGAAAACCATTTTCCGATAGATAAAAAAAATATCTTATCATAATAAAATATATTTAAAGTTGATATACTTTTTGTTTTTAATACAGCTGAAAGCTTAGTGGTACGATCGTTAGACTGCCAAGTCAAAGGTAGCAGGTTCGAATCCACCACTGACTTGATGCGTGTGCAGCGGCTGAGCTAAATATGTCCAGTTCTGCATTAATTCCAGACAGCTAGTGGCTAACGCTGGTTTTCAACTGAACTTGAAGATGTGACGGATGAATGTTATGTAAACCAGTTTAGTAAAATACAAAAATTTAAAAATACCGGTTTCTATCCGGTTGTTGAAATTGTTGAGAACCACAAGTCACAATAGCCATTTGTATTTTATATCCAATACAAAGTTATTACCGCTGAATGTTTGGTGCGTTTGAGATCTTTGAACTGTAAACAGGAAACCGACATCGTAATCGTGTGATAAATATTACAGAAGGACATGGCAGTGACAGTCATTTTAAAATTATTTTCAAAAGCGGCAGGATTTTATTTTACAAATTGGTGTATCACCCGACTACCAAGGAGTCGATTTTTTATTTTCACCTAAAACTTATTATAATTTATTAACGAGCAGTCAAATTTTCCAGTGTTTTCGAAACATTCAAAACTATGTTGCCAACAAATTTAAGTATAAAACATACATAAAAAAATATATTATATGTATGTATTACCTTTTTCCGGTTTTCCAACCTCATAAAACCGGTTTTCATTCCCTAATAAAAACCGATAAAACTAATGAAGGACTCTATGATGCGACAGTAGTAAGTTACATTGTTACTAACACTGCTAGATTTATGTTCTCCGAAAATAAATGAATAATTTAAAAAAAAGTAATCACAGTATTTGACTTGGAATCAGATGGTTAACATGGTAATTTGATAAACCTTCAGAATGCAGAACAAACCAGAATTTGCGTTCAAAAACAAAACGCAAAGTCGCAAACGTAACGAAATGTAATCCTTCCTGTTTCTTAGTTAACCCGATGGCATTTACACAGGTGGGAACGATATACAGCAATATTGAATTTAGAATTTAAGATTTAAATACAGCGCAGCGTGACAACGTCTTTACGATGCGCGGGATGTAGTAAGACTAATCGTCAAAATGTGTGATCACTCCATTTTGGAGTGATTTACGGTGCATCACTTTTTTGCAATTCAAAAATGAAAACTTTCAGCACTTTTGTCCCTCTCTATTTTCCACTTTTCAAAATACTATTATTAAATTACAACAATAATCAATATAAGAGACAATCGCTCCACATCAAAGTTAAGTCGTCCCGTCTAATCCGTGCCAGATACAAGCAATGCGCAGGCGCAAGCGTGTCATGCTGCCGCTAAAATTATACCGCATACCTTTTATGAGTCATTACCTAGCGTGTTTATGTTTATTTGGCATTTTATAATGTTTATTTGCAACAAATTGTCGGTTATTTAGAAGTCTGTGTCACAAGATATTTAAGGCTCGTTGCGTTTCTCTGTTTTCTGATTGAGTTGAGTATTTGTTGTCCAAGGAAAGTATGGCATTTTTGGGATTAATTAAAGAAACGTAGGCGCATAATGGATGGGCTTACTTTCTGATATCAGATTGACTAACAATTCCAACTTTTGATCCGTCGAAGCGACGATTGCTTTTTAAGGATTTTAAACGAAACGACAGACGAAAGCACTCATCATCATCATCATCATCATCAGCATGTATTAGACCACTGCTGAACATAGGCCTTTCCTAATGCGCGCCACTATTGTGCGCTCATTGGATGTATTTGCCCATAATCGCCACGCTGGGCAAGCGGGTTAACGATCGCAGTAGAAGATGATTGCAGTTACACAGAAGGATGCCGCTGGCCCATCCTCCAGATTTTTCCTTTTGTCGCTTCTTACGACACCCGCGGGACGAGTAGGGGTGGTTCTATTCTTAGGCCGGAAACCACACGGCACGACGAAAGCACTAAGTACAATTAAACAAAACACCGACGCTCCATTTTAGGACCCCTGATTACAAACAATAGCTATGCCCAACCATAGATAATATAAAGCTTTTATTTTAAAAATACAACAAAGTAACTCTTTCATAACTTATGGTCACATTAATGTAGTTCTGATTATCTTCTTACCAGAAGGATTTTATGTAACATTGATAATATCCTTTCAATGAAAGCTATTACTAACTAGGGTTACCAAATGGTCGGGATTTATTTGGATTTTCCTGACATTTAAGATGATCTCCCGGATTTCTTACAGATCCGAATTGGTGGACACCATAAAAAGAATACTAAGTACACGTGGCAACGTGCAAATTAGTTACCGGCTCAAAATATGTACTGTTTGTATTAAATTACCTGATTTTAAAATAAAAACTGCGGGTGTCGTAAGAAGCGACAAAGGTAAAGATCCGGAGGATGGCAACAGCATCCTTCTGTGTAACAGCAATCATCTGCTACTGCGATCGCCAACTCGCTTGCCCAGCGTGACGATTATGGGCACATACCTCCAATGAGCGTTGAATAGTAGCCCACATTCGGAGAGGCCTATGTTCACAAGTGGACTAATACAGGCTGATAATGAAACTAAAAACTTTATTTAAATATTTTAAGAATTATTTAATATTTAGATGTTTCCAAATTACATAAATGTGACATTCAACAATAGACTTGTACATTCTCATTCTCAACAAAATTTTAGAGATAAAAAAATAATAATTAAACTGTGACAACAAGACAAAAATATTACTTTTAAATATCACCATTTTTATCTAAAAAGTCATCAACTGAATTAATTTGTAGGATTTTTGTTTCTCCCTAAAGTCAATTTGATTTGAATTTGATTTTTAGATACTTTTTCCAAATATTTAGGTATCTGGCAACCCTAATCCCAGCTCTGCCAAGCAACTTTGTAACGGCTATCAACTAACTCATATTGAATAGACGCTTAGTCATTTAGGATGACATAATAGACGTCAACCCTGGATGTGCATCTATGCAACATAGTCTCCAGTCTAGATTTTAATTCATCCAAGAATCCGCTTTAAATGCATTAAAACCTATTTATAAATCCATAGCGGAGATACGTGTCGCTTAAAGACGAACATACACGTCCTTACCACAGATTCTCTATAACATCACAATCAAAAAGGCAAAGATCTTCTTCTCATCGTATGGTTGATGAACAACTTGATGTCAGAGTTTAAACCGCCCGTAGGCCTGTAACATGGCTTTACACACCATTAAACAATCTCTTAAGTGTGCTGGTTTCATCACGATGTTTTTCCTCACCGTTTTAGCAACTGATAATTAATATACAGAACACGCACATAACTTACGAAAGTAAGAGGTGCGCGCCTTGGGATTGAACTCGAGACCACTGGCTTGTCAGTCGACGATCATACCACTAGGCTATCAGTGCTGTAAGATTAGAAGATAGATTAGAAGGCAAAGATTATTAACTATTATTACTAAAGATTTGACACTCACCGCTCCCCACCAATTTATTGTCGGGGACATCGAAGTTTAGTAACCTACTAACGCGTGTTGTGATAACCAAGCAGTCTGACCGTTGCCTGACAAGTCGGATGTCTTAGAATCGAATTCAAGGCCTCCTCTGACTTTTCGTAAGTCAATCATGCCTCGGAGAGCACGTAAAGCCGTCGGTCCAGCGCCTAATCTCCCACCAGTCGTGTCGGATAGCCGTCCTATCAAGCTGTGATTGTGAGGGAATAGAGAGTGCTATTGCGTTTGCGCATCTACGCACCGCAGTGCTAAATATACGTTCCAATCAATCCTATTTGACGATTGAGAATTCAATCGTAAGCTATAAATTACAGCATAACAAACAGACATTGAGACTACGATCAGAATAGCTGTGTTTATTTCGACGGATAGTGTTGAAAAGTATTTTGTAGTCATCTTCAATTCACACTCGAAGGGTTTGTTCATAAATGGTGGCTACGATTGATATCTGAGGTTAAGTAATCCTTTGATGGTTGATCATCGATCGATCTTCACGTCAGATCACGGAAACCAAGTTAAACAACCAGTTTACTTCTGGATATTGTATGTCAAAAACATTTCATAGGGTATGAGCGAACTGTTAAAAAAATATAGGTACGTTATATTGTTTTACGAGTCGTGATAGCCTAGTGCCGTGTGGTTTCCGGCCTATGAATAGAACCACCCCTACTCGTCCCGCGGGTGTCGTAAGAAGCGACAAAGGGAAAGATCCAGATGATCGCCAACCCGCTGGCCCAGCGTGGCGATTATGGACAAATACCTCCAGTGAGAGCACAAAGTGGCGTACATTGTGAGAGGTTTATGTCAGCAGTGGATTAATACCGGCTGATGATGACGATGATGATGAGTTACACAAATATTCGTTGAGATTGGTCGGTGTGAACGAAAATCTGTCAGAAAGACATTATATATATTTGATACTCTTTATAAGATTTTAAAATAACACCACATCTACACGAAAAAATTGTTACAATCAAACGCATAATGACAAAGCTTTCTAAAATTCTGGACGGAGTTATTGCTATTGTCTTCCCGAAAAATGGATATGCCATTAGACTATCATCCATTATTTAATGGGAAATCGGGAAAAATGGACGTCACTGCCATCTATTATAACACCACAACATAATCAACAATACAGTCTTGTTTCAAATCCAGTACTAAAACAAACTCTAAACTTTATCATGCCTGCATCATAAACCACAGTTTCTACTACCTACTTTGTCAGGATTTAAAAATACAGAAAATACTCCTTTTGCACCAACAGTATTCAAAGACACAATATTTCTTCGACAAAAGAATATTTTGATACCCATCGGAATGTGGACTCTATTCTCGAAGTATACGATTTAAAATCGAATGGTATTCATATTTTATACTCGATGGCATGTCGAGAGGGCTTCAAACGAAAGATCCGCATTTAAATGAGACTGCCAAACAGTACCGTTTTACATAATAGAGTAGAATAAAATGTACACAATATTCTGTGAATCAAAATGCTTCATTATCAAATTGTCTAACACAGCCTATATCAGTCCACTGCTGGACATAGGCCTCTTCTCATACGCATCACTTATTTTGTGCGCTCATTAGGTGATCAAGCGGGTTGGCGATTGCAGTAGCAGATGGTTGCTATTACACAGTAGGATGCTGCTACCCATCCTCCAGATTTTTAAAAATGTTAAATGCAAAGGGAAAAAAAGAGATAGCGATAGAACCAAGCACCATCTCCCAGGAACAGTGTCTCAACCTTAGAGTATACAAGAAAAAAATAGAGCAACCCTATAGAAGTATGAACCGTGAGCACGGGTATGAACAACGCGGCCGCGACACGAGCTCCGTTTGCGATCATACCTCGATCGACTGCGATTCAACTAGGCTCCACGAGCGAAAAAGTTACATTTTAGCTTATATCATGATTAACTGCTGAGTAAAATTTTGAAAAACGTCTAGAAAACTTAATTTGAAAAAATGACATTTTAACATTTCTATGGCGAGACCTGCTTTCGCTCCGCACAAGGCAATGTGGTTGACGTTATCACTCTATATTTTCTTGAATACTCTATGGTCTCAACTTTTTTTCCATCCTAGTTTTCTACACCAATTATTTTTCGTTGTTCTTTCTTCATTAGTATCCTTTCGATCGTGATAAGGGCCAGTGTCCTCGAACCTAATTGGAGTTTCCAGATTGCTGTTGTTAGAGGTTAAAACAAGCTCGCTACTATTCACAAAATATCCAAGGTACATCACATACCAAAACTACAATAGATTATTGATTTTTTATTAACAACTGGTTTTCGATCAAACTGATATTTTTGCTTAACCTTTCTATTGTCATTCTCCATAATTTGGTTTGATTTATTGATTTTATAGCAGTGATAGCCTAGTGGTATGACCGTTGAACTGCCAAATCAAAGGTCTCAGGTTCGAACCTAAAGCGCGCACCTCTGACTTTTCGTAAGTTATAAGCGTAAATATATTATATTTCGTAAATATATTATAAATTAATTATCAACTGCTCCGTGCCTCGGAAAGCACGTTAAGCCGTTGGCCCCGGTTGTCATGAAGATCTTTGATAGTCAATATAGGGAGTCAGTACCCTCATAAAATCCTGACAACTAAACCTTAGAATATCGTATCCCTTTGGGTTGCGGGGGTCAGATAGGCAGTCGCTCCGTAGAAAACTGATTCAGTTGCATCTGGTTATATTAGAAGCCGACCCTAACAAAGTTTGGGAATAATAAGGCTAGAAGGATAGATACATTGATATATGTACTTATGTATCTTCAATGCGCGAGCGAGATAGTAGATTAGCGAGTACCCGCGCCTTAAATCAATGGTTAGAAATCCAAGGCATTCTCCTCACATTCCTTAATCGTACCTATTTACGTATATACGGAATGCCGATCGTTGGCTCAGTTACACAGTACATGAATAATATCAGTTCAATGCTTTATTGCTATCTGGCACGGTAGGAACAGGGTTTGTAGTCATGTAATAGATTTTGGTAAAGAAAAATACGAGGACTTTTACGTCGGATTTTGGCGTATTTTCAAGGCTGCGATAGGTTAACAGGTACGGTCGGCCAAGAAAGTGGTGTATCAGTTTTGATTTAGTATCCTAGTCATCGAAAATGACAACAAGGTTCATATCTACTAAAAAGATATCACTGAAACAGATGCAAAATAATGACATAACCTTGAAAAGTATTCATACGTCATAAGTCACTTATAAGTGCAGGACATTTTAACCTTTATTATAAGTGGATAAGACATTAATTTCTACAAAGAAAATTTAAATGTTTCTAAATTTAAAAGTATAAAAACTATTTAAAAAGATGGCAATAGAAGTGTCACATCGATATGCAAGCGAAACTTATCTTTATAACCTATGAACCTGTAAGCGGCATTCAACCTTAGAGTGATACACCACTTTTTTGGCCAACTACGTTTAATTAAGACACTTTTAATATAGTACCAGTACGAATTAGCATGCGAATGCGAATATTGTTAAATTTGTCAGTTTTCATGAGACTAATTATACCCGTTGAAATTCTGAGCTGAAGGAAATATGCTGCAAATAGTCAAAATATTTTTTTAATAATTTTATCAATGAAGATTACGGAAAAAAAGGTTATAAAGTACTCCTAATGAAATCCAATTCACATTTATCCACGCATTAACTACCGCAAGGACACCGGCGACGCGTAGCCATTGATTTCCTTTTGTGTCTCATTTCTCGGTGTTAGACAGTTTAAAGCTTGCAAACTGGAGACCAGGAAGACAATTCTAAAAGTTACTTCTTAACAATACCTACCTTAAATATTTAATAAGAAATTTGAAAAAACAACTGATACGGATGGGATTCGTACCCACGATCTTCGGCGTTCCGTGCCGACGCTCTAACCGCTGAGCCACCGTATCCCATCAGAATCAGTCGAAATTTCAAATCTCTTTATACGCCTAGGGCGTCTGGTAATATCTATCGGACGGAATACATTACGTATCCGACTCAGTGTTCCAAACTTAGCAGTTTTTAGAAGGCACCGATGCGATATAACCAATTTTCTTAATACTTTTTTGTGAAATTTTTACATGTTTTAGCACATGTCAACGCCAACCCGCTTGGCGATCGCAGTATCAGATGATTGTTGTTACAAAGGAGGATGCTGCTGCCCATTCTCCGGATCTTTCCCTTTGTCGCTTCTTACGACACCCGCGGGACGAGTAGGGGTGGTTCTATTCTTAGGCCGGAAACCACACGGCAAAAAACGCAATCAATCGCGTTAAACTCGGTTCAAGCGTTTAACTGAGTTTAGAACAGCAATTTGTGTATGGTTGAACTTAGTTTTATTAAACTCGGTTATTAAAGTGAATGGTGAAATTGGGCCTTATCAACCGCGTTTAGTGTCAGTGGTGAAATCGGCTCTAAGGCCTCTAAGTGTTAGACTGTGGAATGCAATAAATGTTTGAGTATTGAGTACCTTCCAGAACAATTTCCGACAAATTACATTTAAATATCCTTGTTATTTTTTCATCTCTCGCTTTGAATAAACCATGTGTTCAAACAGAGATAAAACATCTCCAGTTCGGGGCTAGGGACCGGTATTCCCATAAACTTTTCGAATTACCATGTCAATGTCGCCGAGAATGTTCAATGAAACATCACTTCTTTTGAAATAGGTATTGTAAATGTGATCAGAAAATATTACTTTAAGTATTACAAATACAATCTTTTTATCGTATGGTTGATGAACAACCTGGTGTCAGAGTTTATACCCGTAGGCCTCTGACTTTATTATACTGATAGCTTTACACATCACGATATTTTCGCTCACCGTTTTATAAAATAAAAAAATGAAAAATAAAAAAGCCTCTTTATTGATCCAATCAAAACATATTTGTTTTACTAAACCATTTTCTAACCATGCTTTAAACATCTTTACAATTTAGACAATAATTTGTTTTTATTAATTACTACATTTCTTTTAAATATTTTACCAATCATAATATTTTTTAGAAGTGCTCGAATTTTATATGAATTGTACAATTAATATTTATTACTTGGTTATTATTATTTTCTTTTATTAATTTACAATACTTATAATATACGTTTTCAATTTAATAATAATTATTATTATTTTGTTTTACGCTCACCGTTTTAGCAATTGTTAATTTAATGATAATACGTAACATAACTTACGAAAAGTCAGAGGTGCGCCGCCTTGGGATCTAACTCTAAGTAAGTAACTCTAAGTTTCCGATGTTTCCCTTCACCGTTAGTCAGTATTGTCTTAGATTTACTAAGAAAATAAAATTTTCTTATTAAATAATTATATTTAATAAGCTATCATGTGCTATAACATGTAAAAGATTCACAAAAAAATATACATGTCATTAAAAAAGTCACATTGGTACACGCCAGGTTCATACTTGCAATGCGTACATCATCGGCATTAGGCGACAGATTGTAATTTTTCTTTCACGTGTGTTGTTATTTTTAACCCTTCTATAAGGTTCAAATATTTATACATTTTTAATAGCTTGTCACCTACCCTATTAGACCGTCCTAATCGATCTATTGGAACGAAAATTTGATTACTGTTGAACTCGGTTCAAGGCTGGCGTATTGATCTACGTTCTAGTTAGATTCTATGTAGGGCAAGACTGATTTGCGATGTCTATTAACGTATATTTTGAAGGAACACTCCTTGCATCGATATTTATTAATTAATCACTTTGGCAGGAATTAATAGGGGACATTTTTCTTCTAGCTTTGTTTTTTATTCGAACAGAAGCTTTACTTAGTCCATTTTCGGCCAGCAAAAGATTGATTAATATTTTTTATGGTTTAACTTCTAGGGGTCTGTATCTCCGTCTATATCGGACATTTTCTCAGTTTATAAATGCTAGAAAGCTAAAATTCGATAAGAATATAAATATTTATATAACGCCGATAAAGTTATGAAATAATAAAATTTAACTAAAAAATAAATTTTAGGGAGTCACCATGATATAAGTATGATATCATTGTTCCTGTTAATTTTTTTTTATTTCTATTGTTTTTTTTAAGTTTTGTTTTATTTTATCATCATTTTTCTTGTTTGTGTATGTATTGTGTTGTGTACCTCTGTCTTTACTGCTCGGAATAATTTTTCCTATCTTTTTTATGTGTATCAATTCGAAGAGTTTTAATGGTTAAGAAACAATTTTTTTAAATGTATATTTGGGCTTATTTATGTCATGTATGATCGAGTCAAGTCGCACTTGGTCGATTTTTTATACCTCTGCAGTTGTTAGATAATCCACCAATGCACTTTGGCATTATGGTGTAGGTCTTGGAAGCAAATGACGACCAATAAATCTTATAATCGTCATCACCGCTGTCTATGGTAGGTATTAACACTGGTTGCCAACGTCTCGTGTCACACCTCCATTCCAAAAACAAAAATGATTCATCTAGCTTTTAGCGCCTCTTGAAGTCTAGACATAATTTTTTTATATTTGGAATGCACCCTACGTTCCAAAGTTATGATTTTAAATATTGGCACAAGGTTTTAACAATTGTTAGGCGAGAACGAGACAAAGGGAATTAGTTTTTGGCGCCAACTCAATAGACGGCGACCGTAGACAAGAGGGATATTGTTTTTAAAAGCACGTTTTTCGAGTTTATTCATAATTCATTTAAAGGAAGATTCCTCGCTTTTTTACTTAATAAAATATGGACTAACTTAAATCTACCTATTTCTAACTATAGGTAATATACCTATTTCTAAATATTTAAAAATTGTTTAAGATGAAGTTTGTAAGATTTAGCTGAGATAAATAACGTGTTCTGAACTTCTGAAGTCAATTATCCTATTCCAAGTTCTTGTTGATTATTGGTATATGTATCCAAGACTAAAAAATTTTTATAGAAATGTTTTAAAACCAAGCTTTTATATTGGAATATCAAAATTACACATAAATGCAACGTTTCGTGTCCGTACTAACCGTTGAGGAGTGCCATCGTGAGAATTCATTCCTCAAAGGTTAGCAATCCTGGCTGCACCAACAACATTATTTCAATAATTTTAGTGTATACAATTTTCAGTCGAAGTTTAGAAGAAGTAGTTCAAAGGCTTGCAAGAATTGACTCAAACAAACGCACCCTTACACAAGTGAAATTAAATAAAAGCTTAAACAATAATACTACAATAATATACTATATTGTCAAATGTTGCAACATTAATAATATTCAACTAGCAACACCGATTCCAATTTTGAAACACACAATAACCGAAAAAGGCGTAACTGTTCCAGTTAAAGCATTTCGACCAATCCGCGACGGAACTATCTAGCTCGTAGACACATTGACACGCCCCCTTGGCATAGTGTATGCGCGTGATTCATTCGGAAATGTCAAATACGCGACGTTTGCCGAACGAAAGTTACTGGCGGCAGTGATAAAATACAATTTTAACATAAATATTGAGTAACAAAAGCGAACTCGTAAGTCAAAACAATAACCGAGTTAATCGCAAGACATTCATAAATATTTCGTCTAATTTAATCTGTATTTCTTTGTTGTGCTAATAATACCATAAATTATATAATCACATATAGATATTCTACACCAATATTTATATTGTTTCACATTAAACAAATGCGCGAACAAAACGCGAGCACGTTGATTTATTTCTGGCTAATCCGCTTAATTTTTTTGCGGGTAAAATTCCATAATACAAATCTCTTTTGAATAAAAAGATTAGTGTAAATTTTTATCTGTCTGCGCCGGCGGCGGCGATGAGCGCAGACTATTAATGCGTACCTAATAGAAACTGGTGCAAATGTAACACTAACGTATTTCTTAGTAATCACAATTAGTTAAATATATCTTCACGATTTACACATGTTTTTCGCAACGTTTTTTTGCGAAACAAGCGTGTTTTCTCGTTGACAAACAGATAAAAAATCAACATAGCATCGTTGCGACTTAGCAATGAGGTTTACTATATGTATTTGTATTGCAACCACGTGCTTTTTTTATTTACATTTATGCGACGCGCGAATAGTTTTATTACAAGTCATTTTAACTAAACTACTCAATAAAAATATGCGTGTTGATATGAATCATGTTGAATGAGTATTGTATTTGTTAGTAAACTTGGTTTCCAGCTGGCAAAGCTAACTGGAGTTCTAGAACTAACTTCACCTGTTACTCGTAGTTTTTTTCTTCCTGGTTTTATGGGTTTAAGATGATAACCAGAATATAGGCAGAAATTGTTTTAGAATAATAACTTTCGTAAGTCTTACTTTGTATTAAATATTGATACGGCTTTACTCACGCATTGATTTCGGTATGGTACTCACGCATTGATTTCGGGGAATGCCCGACTAGTTTCGAACTCTAACGGAGTCCATTTTCAAGAGCGAGTGTATACGCGGCGGCGCCGAGGACCTCGCTTGTTTTAAACGAAACACTACTTAAAAAAATATATTTTATTGCTTGTTTTGTTCATCTTGGATACAATGCCCTGAGCCCTGTTTAAAAGCATAGTCAGTAAATAAAAAAATAAAAAAATTATGAGTTTTTAACACGCTTTAATTTGCTTTACTTTTAAAAGCAAATCTTTGAAGTTTCCTTTCATCCACCTCACACAAATTTACGCGTCGCTGACAATACAATAAACGCGGCCATTTTTTTGCACAATCATTTAAAAAGTTAAAGCATATCAACATCGGGCTCGTTAAAACAAAACCAATTAACACATTTTGATATCGAAACTGTATAAAAATAAATTCGCGATAGAAAGTAAAAAGTACCGGTTGAACCGATCATGCTATTTGGGCGCATCGTTTTTATTAAAAAATTTGTTAAAATTTGCATAACGAGTTACTGCTTTGTTCGACACGAGCGTAAAATTTAAGTATATGACTTTCTAATATTGTTTTTATTTATCATTGTGTCTGGACATCGAGTCACATAACCAGTAGTAGTCTATCTAGTTGCTATCTAAGTTCAACTTTAAGACTGACTTACAGACTATTTCTATAAACTATCTATCTGGCGTCTAACTGCATGTAACGTAACTACAATCATCATCATCATCATTATTTCAGCCATAAGACGTCCACTGCTGAACATAGGCCTCCCCCAATTGAATTGAATTGATCCCACAGTTGAAAGCAACCTGCATCAGGCAGCTTCCTGCGACCTTTATTAGGTCGTCTGTCCATCTTGTGGGTGGATGTCCTACGCTGCGCTTGCCGGTACAAGGCCTCCATTCCAAAACCTTTCTGCCCCATCACCCGTCAGTTCTACGCGTCAGTTCACTACAATCATAGCACAGTATAATGCATTACGTGAACATCTACGCATCTAGTTCCTGAATACATTATCTGCTTAGCCTTTTCCCAACTATGTTGGGGTCGGCTTCCAGTTTTACCGGATGCAGCTGAATATCAGTGTTTTACATGGAGCGACTGCCTATCAGACCACCACAGCCCAGATACTGGGTTACACGATACCCCTTGGTAAGACTGGTTGTCAGACTTTCGGGCTTCTGACTACCCGTACCGACTGTCAAAGATCTACAATTGATAGCCGGGGCCAACAGCTTAACGTGCTATCCGAGGCACGGAGAGTGATAATTAATTAATAAAACGCACGTAACTTACGAAAAATCAGAGGTGTTCGAACCCGAGACCTTTGACTTGCCAGTCAACGTCCACCACTACTAGGCTATCATGACTCATATATCGCACGTCACAAACAAAAGGGTATCATCTCCAAAAACAGTGTTTAACAGCTAAACACATAAACATAAAAGCTAACAAGTTATGCGCTCCTTGCATCGATTTCCTCCGTGTTAGGGGTCGTGACTCACGACTCGTGACCGCCTAGCCTTGAGACTTTATCGTGTCTCCTAGCCTTAATATTCCCAAACATTATTCAATGGCTTTTAATCTAAGCAGATGCAGTTGAATATCTGTATTATACGGAACGACTGCCTATCTGACCCCTGCAACCCAAAGGGATACGATTTTCTAAAGTTAGATCAGTTTTCAGGATTTCATGGAGGTATTGACTCCCTATATCGACTGTCAAAGATATTCATGACAGCCGGGGCAAACGACAACGTGATTTTCGAGGTGAGGACTTAAACGGCCAAAGAATCAGAGACCTAAAAGACTTTATGGTGGATTAAACGCCGTTGTTAAAAAGGAAGTAAGTCTTGTCTAGTGCTTAGTGGAGGCCGTCAACATTGGTGTAGATTTAATCCATCTAATAACATGTCCGGGTTTCGATTCGAGGTATTTTTCCTACCACTTTTCCAAAGACCATCAGTCAAAAGCATGAAATAATGTTCCTATTTTGTATCTGACAGTAACCTTAGAATACTAAAAGTATAGAGTGATAACGTCAATAAGATTACCTCGTGCAATTAGAATATTAACGCTTGTGACGCGGCCGCGTTGTTCATACGAATGGTTCTCACGTGTCCATACTACTGTCGCTCTATACTTTTAATACTCTACAAAAAACAGCATGCAATTAATAATCGTTCATTCTTAACTGGGAATAGGAGATTACATGAATCTGGAATCTGTTGCACAAGTTGTACAACTTCTATGATTAGAGCTGTAACAGTTGGCCACAGACATTAATTTGTAACATCTGTGCCGAACGAATCAAATTCAATTGTCATTAAAATGTTGAGTTTTCGATTTGATAGCCGAACAAAAATTAATTTAATTTTAAGCTTATTGTTAGGTAAGTATAGACATATTGATTGAATATTGTTTCTAAGAAAAATAAGTTAGACATGGACATTATAATCATTATAATCCTTAATTTTCTTAATAAAATAGGTACTTATAATGTTATTTTTTGACGTTGCGGCCACGTACCTACTTAATGGTGCTAATTCTCTTGTACACGCTCTAATCTAAGTTTAGACTTACTATCTCTCTTTCTAACAGAGATCATAAGAAAAGGATAGAAGATTTTTAGAGCTGTCAAATTATTCCCTTTGCGTGATATCAGCGAGAATTTCTCGTCTAATTTCACGTAAATTGCACGCTTCGGCCGTCTAGGAAACCGGGGTTTCGTAACTAATTTGACAGCTCTAATTTGATAATTCAATTTGTTGTCCTTTTTCTATGGTGTTTATTAGAAAGAGATATAGTTAGACTAAAATTAATTTAGCGGGATGTACAAGAGAATCAGCACTAATGCCTTATTAAATTTAGAGGAACTCTCAGAATACAAAACAAAACTAGAAGCTGTAAAATCGCAAAGTGAGGAACCATAAATACTTAACTCCAAAATGGAATGATTTCACGTTTCTCGCTTCATAATGGCACGCATCGTATAATAGATGTTTGTCACGCTGTAAATCTTAAATTCTAAATCCTATTTTGCCCTTGTGTGTAGTCCCCACATGTACTAATACCGTCGTGCTTACTAAGAAACAGAATGGTACCTATTACGTTTCGTTATGTTGAGTTTTGTTTATGGACACAGTGTGCGGCAAGGTAATAAATATTGCACGCCGGTTCTAGTTTGTTTTGTACTCTGAGAGCTATCGTATTCTTGCCCGCACCCTTCTATTTTTAAGTTCCCTTTTTGTAGTTTTAATTCATGAGATTTAATTCATATGGATGGGTGCAGGCAATGTTACGATAAACCAGTTAGTTACACAGTGCGGCGAGAGTCGCGGGTTTAAACCTCGTACTATGATCTCTTTTTCATCAAAATTATTTTATTGGCAATACTCAACATTTTAACAGTGCCAATAAAATTGTTCTAAATTAATGCAATTTAAATATCTGCATTATCATTCGTACGACCTCAATAAATACTCATCAAAAGAAAAACAAAACGCAATTTCTTTATTTAAATTATTCCCGCGAAATTACATTAGAAAAATGACACAGAATTATTTTTACGCGCCTTTTTATTGCACTTTTTTTAACCTTTTGACCGCGGCTGTCGGGCATAGACTCGGAAATCGTAATTTATAAACTTTTTTCACACTTTCCTTCTTTTCGTTTTTGCATGCTGCGTTTTGCTTGCATTAACTTCTAGTATGTTTTTAGCAAGCTAGCTGTGTTTCGTCTACAATAAATTATAATATTAGGTGTAGGTTCAGCAAATTTTAGCATTTTTTAACGTAGATAGAGCTAAAAGATATATTTTTGAAGTCTGAATAATACAATATTACGAGTTTCTGAATTTTGAACAACTTTTCCATACTGTTATGTGGTCATAAATGTATACTATAATAACTCTTGCGTCGATGGACAATCATCGAGATGAGATCATCGTTGAGATCTTCCGCTGTGACCGAAATTTGTTCGTTTGGTACGTACGGTTTCCACTATCATTTACCTATAGAATTTCTTCCGGAAGGTTTATATGATTCTATTCACAATCGTAGGTATCTAGTAAAATATAATGTGAAACAGTTTATTTATGACTTTGTTTTTTTTTATCGTTTCACTTTTTTTTATTTGGGTTGCGGGGGTCAGATAGACAGTCGCTCCGTGGTACTGATATTCAACTGCATCTGAGATAAGAAGCTGACCCCAACAAAGTTTGGGAATAATAAGGCTAGGAGGACTATGATAACTTATTTAATTGTTTAAATATATTCTAGATATAGAGAGTTGTTAAGTTAAAAGTAAACAAAAAAAAAGATTACAAAGCTTCCTAAAATTCCTCATATAATCCAAGTAGACTACACATACTAAGAAAAAACAGGACAACAAAAACAAAAGAGAAAATACCGTCTCTAGTGAATTTATGATTCTTCACGAGTTTCAGAACAAGCCTCTAAATGCGAAATAATATTTATAATAACGCCTCTACTATTTATGAACCTTTCATAACGCGATAAAAAACCCATAAAAATGTTTGAAGATAGAAATATTTTTTGTCCCACTCGGTTTAATACAGATAAACGACTATCGATGTTGTCCACTCGTGGACAAAATTAAATACCTAAATAGGTACTTGGATTCCATAATATTTAAAATAACGAAAACAATATGTATTTAAAATTACAAGACAATTATTTATGTCCGCATATTATCACTATCGCTAAATAGGAAAACAAAGTCGCTTTCTCTGTCCCTATATGCCTAAGTATGCTAAATCTTTAAAACTACGCAACAGATTTTGATGCGGTTTTTTTTAATAGATAGAGAGATCGAAGAGGAAGGTTTATCACTACATAGTATAAAACAAAGTCGCTTCCCGCGTCTGTCTGTCCCTATGTATGCTTAGATCTTTAAAACTACATGTAAATACATGCATATTAGCGTAACCGTGCGAAACCGGGGCGGGTCGCTAGTAATGTATATTGTACTCGTGCGAAGCCGGGGCGGATCGCTAGTAAAACTATAAAGCAGGGTTGGGTACTTTAAAACATCAAAATATTTTTTAATAAGTAAGTAGGATTTGGGGGAGTTCGATTCTACACAATATGACAGTGTTCAGGGGTAGGACCATAACCTATCCCTGGTTGAAATAATAAGCTATTGTAGTATAAGGATTAAAATAGAACTAGGCTGGACATATGTCACATGTCTGGCGACCAAAGGCCTAAACTAACGACCCTCAAAATGGCAGATGACATCGCGACAAATCCAGACAAAAATGGCGGGATGAGCTTGACTCCTTTAATAAAGACTAGTCCTCAGCGACTCTTCAAGGAGAGAGATGAAATTACGAGCTTTTAATAATCATAAATATTCCTGCTGGTTAATTAATTTTATTTTAATTATAGGAATTACGGTTTTTATAATTTGAAATATTGAGACAGGTACTTTTTTGTCGTGAGGAAAACCCTTTTAGGGTACTCTACCACCAAGGGCTACCAGTGATAGGGTTATGTCCCACTCGCAAGGATTACAAACCACACGGTATACGTCGATGGACCTCTGGACGGAAGTACTGGTTTCACTACTATGCAGCTACGTTTACTTATCAATTGCCCTCCCGCCAGGTCTTGACCCGCCAATAAAAATATTGAGATCGAGATTTTTTATATCTTAATTTAACTAATAATTGTGAGAAAGTTTGTATAGTCTTATATTTGTGATTGTGATGTCTTTGTTGTTTTTTCTCGTAAGTTGTTTCTAGATAAGAAATGCGTTATCATAATATAACAAATTATGTAAATAATATAACGGAAGTTACTAATTTTAGTTACTTAATTGTAACGGTACAATTACGATACATCGATCGATACGGATCGATTTAGTTGAGGGATTTAGATAAAAAAAATGAAAAAGTGCAACGAGAATACCTATTAACAATCGCGTAGGTAATACAGAAAAATTACGCGTCGAATATTTTGTGTTAATCAAGATGAATTAATTGGGTAATAAATTAATTAATAACTGGGTGAATTTAATTGAAACCGTCATCGAAGCTATTTTTAGCGAATAGTATATTCCAATAATTTAAATTAGTATTGAATGAATTTTAACTAAAACAACAACACTGTGTTGAAAATTAATTACATAAATACCTAGAGGTCATAATAAAGTTAAATTTTACAATATTAAATAACTTAGGTCTATTTAATTTATTTATTGAAATAGATAATTGCAATTGTGGAAAATACGTAGGTTAATATAGTCTTAAACTTTCGCGAACACTTAACATTCGAAACGACTTTTTTTGACTCGAAATGTCAGGATTGTTTTATCAAAATAAAAACGCGAGTTATATCCGTTAAAAAGTTGTTTCATTATAATACGTAGGTAGGTTATTAGACATAAAAAAAATTATTTTTTAAACACCTTTGTAGTCAACGATTTTCGGCACCTAAACAACTTTGTTAGGTATTAGTAGGCTTTTACTGCCGAAAATCGATAGAAAAAATCCGCAATAGTCTATTTCGCCTCCGGTCTACCGGAAAAAATTATTGCGGATATTTTTCACGGAGGCAAAATAGATTTTACTCCCGTGACGAAATTCATTGATGACAATTAGGTATTAAAGATTTACCTAGTAAGTTCCTACGAATTGAATAACATTTTCATAGATAACCGACGA
Source organism: Protodeltote pygarga (assembly GCA_936450705.2). Classification (NCBI taxonomy): domain Eukaryota; kingdom Metazoa; phylum Arthropoda; class Insecta; order Lepidoptera; family Noctuidae; genus Protodeltote; species Protodeltote pygarga. The sequence goes on from OW388274.2 coordinate 1,808,368, forward strand.
CGAAGATTGCGAAGTACCTAATAAACATTTTATGCTTGAAAATTAATTTAGTCCTCTTTGATGTCTTGTAATGAGTAAGCCATCAAAGTCGGGTAAAAATACGAAGTTTTGTGTCTTAATACTATCATTATTATTACATAATCATGATCCACAATTATCATGATAGAATATTAAAATTGTAACATAAATGTAGGTTAGAATTTACGTTAATATTTTAACACTTGGGTCACCAAAAACACTATCTTATTAAAAAATTTCCAAGACGCTTGAATGTTTTAATTGAAAAAGGAAACCTTAATTTTCATTACGACTCGTAGGTACAAAAACACTACAATTGTTTTATGTCCACCCACTTCTCAAATTTAATTTAATCATAACAATGGTTCCATAAAAATCATTAATTACTAACTCGTGGATATTTTACCCAAGAAAACATTTTTTCTTGTTGATAAAACACTGGTTAGACTCGCCTACCTACTTCCGAAGATAAATTTTAGTAGATAGGTAGGTATTTAGCTGATAATGTAGATCTTTAGCCAAGATAAAATTATCGATTGAAATAATTTCGAAAAAAATTTAGCTAATGTTGAGTAAAAGAGTAAATTATATTTCGGAACAAAACATCGAAGATGAGAACCCAGTGCCGAATCGGTAAAATTAAAAAAAAATCTTAAAAATAATTGGTGGACTATTATTTTTGAAATCAGTTACATACATGTTACCTACGAGTTCGACAGCAAGGCTCGTTTATCTGGTAGATATCTCTTTGTTATCGACTATAAAAAAATAGGAAACACCGCAGTTTCCCGCGAACAAGAACAGAACACCAAAAGGCCTAATGACCGAGCGATGTCAATCACATTAATTGACAGTGTCTGGGTAAGAAGTTATTTTTGTACATTTGGTGGATGTCGCAACGTAAAAAAAATTCCTAGTGACAAAATGAAAGCCGTAGAAATGGAATTTAAAAATTAACACCTACTGTTTTTTTTATTTAAAATCATGTGTCAACAAAACGTAACCTCAAAATGAGAAATCAACAACGTAACGTGATCATGACAAGACGCGTAAACTAAACGTTGGATCAGTCAACAAATGATCATTATCATTAATCGTATGATTACAGGAACTATTACAAAAGCATTTCGTGACTGAAACACGAACATGGAACGGGAAATGTACAAAACACGGCCATTTTCGTCGGGTCTACGTAGTTATAGGTTTGACAATTTGTATAAGTAAATATTGTAACTTACCCTTTCAACATCCAGGTCGGTGCCTGTACACAGTCTCTTGCCACCACTACCGTTGTAAGCCATAGTGCACCACAAAACAAAACACAAATCACACCGAAACGCGTTCTGTTGATAACGAAACCGACAGTACTTATTTCCGCGGCGGCCCCGAGCAGACTGATTGAACGAATGGAAATATTGAATAGCGAACGAATGGGAAGCGGGACGCGCAGAAAAAAGCTGTTTGCCACAAACAAATTATTACTACTAAATTAGTATTTTTACTCGATTACTTCGTTTCTAACATGCACGATTTATTTATATAGAAATAGAAATAATTTTCTTATCTACATTAAAATAACGTCGATAAAAAAAATTATTTAAGTACTGTAAAAGGTTACAAAATAATAATTTGGTAACTTATGGTAGCAATTTGTAATATTACGTAATGCCAAAATTTAGCTTATCAAAAGTTCATTGAACTGCAGGAAATATAACCTCAATCATTCATTTGTCAAAATGTATTTTGATTTGTAATGTTTGATTTTGAAATTAAATTACAGCTTTATTTACGAAAATTATTTAGAAATAAAGAAAAGAACCTGGAATTTAAACTGTGAATTGCTATATTTTCTGTGTTGCAAGTCTAATTGAAGTCGTTGTATAAATGAAGTTGAAACTATAATACCTACAATTGAAGTCATCAGAGTAAAGTAATTATTTATTAAAGTCTACTTTGGCTTCAAATGCCAGCAGCAAGTAGCCAGACCACTTTTACCGAAACAATGGCAATAAATTATTACTTTTATAGAGTTTTCCCTGTAGTGGTATAGTCAACTATCTTACAATTCAATCACATTGATTCTTTTAGATAGACAGGCACAAGATATTATATTAAAGATTTAAGAAGAAATCTCAAGAAAAAGATCTGGAACATGAGAAGGATTCAGAATGATTTTACTTCAATTTGTGGGGAGTATTTCATGGAAATACAATGCAGAATTTCGTTAAATTATTAACAAGGAATACATTTTGCGCTGACCCCAAGCAACATGGGACCAGGCGAAAGAAGATTCACAAGGAATAAATTTTATGTTTTATTTTCGAATGAGATGTTCAATGCATATTTAGGATTTATATTTCAGAATTAAAGTAATTAAAATAGGTAGGTAATAGGTAGGTAGGTATTAAACCAATATAATATTTTGATAAATTCTTTTATTTTTATACAACATTTGTACATAATAATAAAAACAAATAAATTCTTAACTAAATTATTTACAATGTGTTTTCAGCATATAATATTGTACTGCTCCATATTATACAATATTTGATCATAAAATGTACTTTATTAAACATTTGAAACTCAGCATCTATCATATTTACTTCTGAAAGAAAAGTATTAACAATTTAACTCTATGGTTTTCATAAAATAAATATGATTATAAAGACCAAAAAAGATTGAGATTTTTAAGTCTGAGAGACAAAATTAAATAACACATAAAACCTTTTGAGCAACTTTCTTCTCATAAGACAAAAACTTTTGTGTCCCATATGACACAATTTATCTATAAGTACAAATAAAGATGTGGCATGTGGGTCACGAAAATGTTTGGTCTTCTTTATAAGACTCTAGCGCTCTATAGATTAAAAGCTTGAATAGACTCCTGGAGCCTGAAGATTGAGAGTTTTATAACACAATTTGGGAGATCATAATGTTCACAACCATCAAAGCAATTTGTTTTGTCCACAGAAGAATCGAGAAACTGACATAATGCAGAGATCAGTTGTTTTGAGAGTTTCTAATTAATTAATTTCATAATGCAGATATTTACTTTAATTAAAGTAAATATATTTCTTACTCATAAAAAATATAAAGATTTTTTGTTTAAAACGTCAAATTAAACCTATATTTTTACAACTCTGATGAATAATGTAAAAGTAAGTATAGTTATACAAAATCAGTTATGTAGGTATATGTTGCGAGACACATACCGAGACATAGAAATTTTATTGTTATCACACCTAGAGAAGTGATAGGTCTTGAAAGTGTTAAATATTCTGTGCCTTTACATCTTCCTCTTTAAATAAATTGCATCAACAGATTCGCTGTCCCGACAATAGACACAATAAAAAAACAATAGCATGAATCCCATCATCCCATGTGATTCACAGGACAGGCAATGGGTTAATATTGTAAGACCTGATATTTTCTGTAGTGTTGTTCAATTATGCCACATCAACTATTATGTTACAGCACTAGCTAATCATAAACTATTTATCTAAGTTTTTTTTAATAATGTAACATTGTCACATCACCTAATATGTATATTTAAATTATTAATGCTAACTTTTTCCATCTCTCAGTGTGGTTTCGGTTTATGTCCATCTACGTAGAAGTTTCTTGTAGCTTTCGGTAACTCCACTTCAATCCCATCTAGTTCTTTAGTAAGTGTTAATTGGCAACCTGAAATTTAAAAATATATTTATTTAAACAAAGTTAAATCTATGAATTCTTTAGGGAGCTGCTTTCTATACCGTTATGAATTTTTAACACGTTGACTGCCACGCCGCAGACACAATACAATTCTTATTGTTCGCGGCGGTACCATTGACCGCGGTGGCAGTCAAAGGCTTAATGAACTTTTTAATTAATGAAATGTTATGTATGTATACTTATATCACATGAAAAAGAAAGGAAGATTGAAAAAAAATCAAGAAAATTGGTAATACTGCATCGGTGCCTTCTAAAACAGCAAAGTTTGGAGCACTGAATCGGATAAGTAATGTGTTCCGATAGATATTACTCAATCTAATAATTTATTGTAAATAATTTACTGTCTGAAGAATAAACCTAGAATAAAGTTAAGATACTATTCTTTTTCTTATCGTGTGGTTGTTGAACAACCTGGTGTCAGAGTTTAAACCGCCCGTAGGCCTCTGACATGGCTTTGCACACCATCGAAAAATCTCTCAGGTGATAAAAAATATTAAATATTATTACTATTTAAAAATGAATATAGAAGCCTTAATTTGGTATCGGTTTCGGATGTAAATCTTGTTTCGATCCTTCAATAGTTTTAGTTATCCATTTGGAACAATCAACATGATAATACTCACCTAGTCTAGAATTTTCTTTGAGAAACGGAGCCATATCTAACAAATCATCTTCTTTTTCCTCAGATTGGGGTAGTTTGTCAAAATATTCTGGCGGTACGTACACGTGACATGTTGTGCACGCTAGTGAAGCTTCACATGCGCCTGAAATATTACAATTAAAGCTAAGAATAAAATTAAGTGGACCATATCTATAGTTTTATTCTAAAACCAGCAAAAAACCTGTGCCTAAAATTTAGGTATTTTCATCTAGATTATGACCTTGTTAATAGTATATTAATGGTGAATATATCAATGAAATCAGAATCTTTTTCTGTGTTGAGAAATGTATATAATTAATGTAATATATTTATTTATAGTAGTGACAACCTAGTGGTATGACTGTTAGACTGCCTGTAAAAGGTTGTAGATTCATAACCCAGGTTTTGAATTAATATGCATATTCCAACACAGAGAAATGAGGAACAGAAGAAAATCAATTGTTACTTGACCTTGCGTGAGTCAAAGGTTTAAAGATAAATACCTAATTGTGTAGATACAGAGTACAAAATCAGTACCTTTTTTTCTCCAAAACTTATCCTGGTTGTTTAACTTACCTTCCATGGGAATTTCATATCTATGAGCAAGATACATAACATTGTCTCCAACTTTGCCTCTAACTTTAGTTTTATTGCCATCTTTGTCTACATATACTATATTTACACTGAAAATAAATTAACGAAGAATTTGTTTATGGAAGAAACTTTTCTAATACTAATATAGTTTGCTTAATTTTATAGATGGTATCAATATAGTACTTTTACATCAAACTAGATATTAACAATAGGTCTTTCTGAATATTAATCATCTTTACGAAGCAAATTATGTAAATTAAAGATTACAGAGGGTTTAATAGTTTATAGCTATTTTCATGATAACTGCTAAAATTTAATGACTACTTACACCTCATCTTCTGATTTAGGATCTTGCCATTCATATTCTCCATGTCTAAAACCTGAAAAGGGCGTAATTAAATCAATTTACTGCTAAAAACACCTATGTAAATAACGAAAAATAATATTACTTGAAGTTACATGAATTCTTCTAACTTGTGACGATATTGGAGTGTTTAACGGCCTCAATGTTTGAGCGATAAGGTAACGCTTTAACACAGACTGAAACATTATGTAATTACATGAAAAATAAAGATTTATTAAATATTTCGTCAAATTTTGTGGTTATGAAAATAACGCGAAATACGAAATATTAATGTCAAATGTCTATCTGTCACTTCTGACTTCACCTCTGTCAGTGTCAGCGAGACTGACATTTACGTAAAGGTGGTGACACACCTACAATCTGCCGCGCCGACTTCCGGTCGGCCTTAGCGATGGGTTTGTAATCGGTTATAAACTCAAATGTGAGTATATCAACGAGTATTTATGTTTTCATAAATATTGGCATAAATTCCAGTATTTACTAAAATGTTTGAATAAATACTATTCTGCTTAAGAACCGATTTCACCACTGACACTAAACGCGATCAATCAAGTTAAACTCGGTTCAAGCTTAGAGGAAAATTTTTGCCGTTGGGTTCAAGCGTTTAACTGAGTTTAGAACTGCAATTTGTGTATGGCTGAACTTAGTTTTATTAAATTCGGTTAGTGAAGTGAATGGTAAAATTCGGCCTAATAGATCAGTGTGGCCGCACTTAAAAAAATGTCAAAATATTATAAAACGTCAATGGCTAAATAATAAAATAGGCCATTTTGGCCATTTTTCATAATAAAATTATTGATTTTTAGCAATAAGGGTGGCGGATAAGTATACAAGGATAGTTCGAATTAGTTATTTAGTTATAACAACGTAATTTATAGTTAAATGTTACTGCCATAGTAACCTAAGTTGTGAATAATTTGTGATAGAAGTTATGTTCAAGCTAATCTAGGTGAGTTTTATGACTAAATGACGTGTATTTCTTACTATCAAGACAAAACTAACCTAACCACTTTGATTATACATTTCAGTTGTGTTGTAAATAACTCGTGCAATAATAAATTACTAAAAGCCAACTTTGTTTTGATATGATCAACAACTTTTAATTAATTATGTTTTCAATTATTACTGAATTATTATGACACAAATAATCAAAGTAAATAATATTAAATGATGTAAAATATACTTATTAATTTATGTGGGATTTGATTACAAAGATCTCAGCTTTTTTTGTTTTATATTTTCAATTTTAAAATACCAAATTTGAAAAGGAAAACCTCAGGGGTTAGTGGATAGGTACGTACTCATATGTAATTAGCTAATAATAAACCAGCCTAGAAGTTTCTTGTTGGCATTCTTAATTAATCAGCAAATGAATTCTTAATTAATCAACTTGTTGAAATAATGTAAAATTAAATGTTACTTTTAAAATTGAATATTTTAAACTGTTTTTCATGAAGTTGGTTAAACAGATGGATAATTAACTATAAAATTGTGTTTAACTAGCACAAACTGAACATCGTGCATAATGCATATGCATTATGCTAAATAAAAAATAAATAACGTGTTCTGATTTCTCCAGTTGAAGGCAGGGTAAAAACGTCTCTATCTATAGATAAACTAGACAGACTCTCATAAAATAAATAAATACCTTAAAATAATCTTTATTCTCTGGCTCTACATAGGGTACTTAAATCTAATTTTATATTATATCTAGTGCTATGCCAGGTTGTTCTGAGACATAGGTCTCCTCCAGTTTCCTCCATATCTCGTGCCATTCTTCTCCAGTCTTTGGGAAAGTCTCCCACTGACTCACCTGCCTACCTCTTCTGCATTTACCATCTCATAGGTATCACTATGTTATGTATCTTGTCCACTCTGTTTTTTAAGCGATCTAAGACTCTCACTAAGCACTCCTTAAATTAATTTATTAAAAAAATATTTATAAAATCATTTCTCTTTTCAGATAATAAGATAGCTAAAATCATGGCAGACCTAGATGTTAAAGTTAAGGTAAAGATAGAAGATGATGTCAAAACAAGGAAAGATCCTACCTCATTTTTACCCGAGGAACCAATGTCCTATGAAATTAAAAAGAAGAAGAAAAAGAAAAAAAAGCGGCAAGAAGACCCATTTAAGGATATCGATGATAAGATGGAGCATGTTAAAATTGAGCCTGTCACATTTTTAGACCCTGAAGTTAATATCAAAGTGGAAGACATAGAAGTTGAATTGGATTTTAATGATGTAAGTGATGTTTGGTGTTGTTGAGATAGTTGGAATAGACCTTATAATTCTTAACAACTGATATGGATGAGATTAGAACCCACGATCTTTGATGCACTGTGATGCTCTGACCGCTAAGCCACCATATCGCACAAGCATCAGTCGAAATTTCAAATCTCTTTTTCTACGCCTAAGGCGTGTGGTAATATCTATCGGAATACATTACGTATCCGACTCAGTTCTCCAAACCTTGCGAATCCCATCTGAATCAGTTGTTTTTCAAATTTTCTTATTAAAATATTGTAAGAAGGTATTCCAAATGTACCAAATGCAAACCCATTAATAGCAATAGTGTACCAAAAGCGTATACATTGGCTCAAAAACGTATATATACACCCTGTAGCTTTATACATATAATGATCGCTTTTTTTGAGACATCAACTCTTCTCTTTCAGTTTACAGACAACAGTGGCCTGCTGGTTGAAGGTCCTCAAAGCGAGGATAGCCAAGAACCAGCAGTCAAAATAGAGGAACAAAACCACGATGCCGTCTTACTCACCTTCGAAAGTGTTATTACCGAAAAGAAACCACTTGAAAACCCAGATATATATCCATTCAACAACGAACTGCCATTAGAACCTGCGCCTACCCACGTCTGCAAAGTTTGTCACCTAGTCTTCCAATCACAGAAAACCCTTCGCATGCACCAGAAAAGGAAACACAAGTCTTTTAGAAAGTCATTCAAACACATCTGTGATTACTGCAGCATGTCTTACGAGATGAAAAATAGCCTAGTAGCTCATATAAAAAGAAAACACGGACCAAACTCTATGCCAGATGACATTGAAGAAAGGACTTGTGAAATCTGTGCTCTCGTTTTCAAAGGCATGACTAGATTACGGATGCATATGAGAAGAAAACATGATTCTTTCCAGGATTCTTTTAAACACATTTGCAAAGACTGTGGATTAACATACGATAAATACAGAAGTTTGATTGTCCATATACAGCGTAAACACACTAATAAAAAGAAACCTGAAATAAGTCAGTGGTACAGCTGCCCGTTCTGTCCAAAAATGTTTACAAAAAGGGAAACGTATGCCCGTCATGTGCAAAGAAAACATCGAATAGATGAAAATTTGAAAAAAGATAGTGAATATTTGGAAAACTGTACGAATGAACATGGTGAAATTACGTGCAAAGAATGTCCTCTAGTCTTTTCTTCGGTAAATTTTTTAAAACTACATATGAGGAGGAAGCATAATGCTTTGAAGGAAGATTTTAGATTGAAATGTAAGATATGTAATTTATCCTATAATAAGGTGGAAAGTCTAAAAAGGCATGTGAGAAGAAAACACGACACTAATTCATACTGTGAAGTGTGTAATAAACAGTTTGATACACGAGAAAGTTATCTAAACCATTCACATACGAAAGTTATTAGGGAATGTAATATTTGTGGGCTAATTTTCGCGTCCCAAGGCGGTTTAGCAAAACACATGAGGTGCACACACAAATTAGATTCACCTAAAACCGTGTTTTGTCATGTCTGTAACGAAGGTTTCCATGACAAACGTCAGTTGAAGCCGCATTTTATGAAAGTGCATTTAAAAGTTTCATATACTTGTAAGTATTGCAAAAAGGTTTTTAAAGCTAAAGAGAGTTATAGGCGACACGTAATGTTTAAGCATCCAAACGCAAATCCCTTTAATGCGCAGACGCAGAAATGCGATCAGTGTAATGCAACGTTTAAAGATGAATTTGAGCTATGCCGTCACATAGATATAGAACATGGTCGTCCAGAAGGACAAGAAATGTTAGAAATTAAAAAAGAAGATGTGGATATAAAGGATCGTTTCCAATGCACAAAGTGTCCGGAACAATTCTTCACTTGGGAACATTTAAAATTGCACTACGAGCAGAATCATCACAACGTTGAAGATACTCAGTGTCAAATATGCGGACAACTTCTCCCGGGGAATGAATTACAGAAACATATTAAACTATTACACACAGACACAGAAATGCAGTGCAAATATTGTGAATTCAAAACTCAAATTAGAGCTAGTATGACCCAACATATGCTGCGGCATAAAAATGCTGAAACCATAAACTGTGATTACACTGGTTGTAGATATAAGACGTTTTACGAAGGTGCTATGGAAAAGCATAAGAGAAAACATGCAGATCAAGGAGTTAAACTCCAATGTGCAAAATGTCCGTTTCAAACCATGAATAAATACATACTTAAATACCATGAAGAAGCGCATCAAACTGGCAAAAAGCGGTATATGTGCGACCAATGTGATTACGCAACGATATTGCCAGCTAATTTAGTTCAACATAAGTATAAGCATTCGTCAGAAAAAAGGTTTAAATGTGAAGTGTGTCCGTTTGCAACAAAATACAACACATCACTACGCTTCCATGTTAGAAAGAAACATTGTGATCTCCCGACGCTCAGTTGAAGGTTTACATTTTTTATTAAAGTATTTTGGTGTTGATTATGTAGTTTATTTTTCTAAATCTACCACATAGTTTATTTTTCTAAATCTACCCACAAATGAATTATGAAATTTTAGCCTTAGATCATTAATCAAAACTAGATTTTATGCAGTCGTTTGAAAAATCTAGGCAACTTGTCCGAATTTTATACAAGTTTGTTTCTAGATTTATTGTTTAAATTATGTGTCAATATAATATAGACCTTATAGCTTAGTTTATTAGGATTTAAACGCTTTGTAAAAAACTAAGAAAATGTTTAAAAAGGAGTACCTTTGGTATATCACAGCGAACCTATTGCTATACAACGGGCAATCTAAATATTACATTACCTGTCGTTATTCCAACAACACACCGATTCAATCGATATTATTTTTAAACAAGATTTTATTGCAGCGACATCTGTTAATTTAGGTACTAAATAATATTTCAATAGCGCCATCTATGATTATTTACCAAAAGCGTGATGCCATTATGCAGCAATTTTCTGATTCATTCATAAAACTTGATGGCATTTAAATTATGATTAGATTTCTGGACTTCTGGTTGCACCACCGCCACCAGTTCACACAATTCCACCACAATCTCCACGGGCGAGTGTACTTATAGCTATTTTCAAACAAAATCACAAAACAATGACATCGCCTTGTGGAGACAGCCTCGTATAGTTATTACTTTAGTTACTAGTACTATTTAATTGATGGTAAGAAGTGACTTTCACCGCTTTTGGTATAAAGTAATATTGTCCCGTCGTTCGTCGTAATGGTCCCTAAAACCGGACCCCCCCCCCCCCTTAGCATATACGGCTAAAATAAAAATCGATGAATATTAGACGCAAACGCAACTTTACGAGCAGTAGTAAGTACGCGCATATAGTGCATCCCCCATCCTTTACCCGCGCACCGCATATTGTGAAATTATCTGTGTGAAGGTCGGGCAAAAACTAGTTTATCTAATCTTGGAACATTTTGGAACCTCGGACGCCCCCCCCCCCCTGTGAAAGCTTTAGCTACGCCCATAACGGTCCTGATAAATTGATAATATTACATAAAATGCATAATTGCATTATATTTGTACCAGTCCAACTACCAATACTTTCCTACTTTGATTGAACGTTCGCGCTGTTACCAGTCATGAATGGCCAATGCAGGAGATGGACAGACAGGTGGTGGCGCAGTTATGAGATTTGTTTAGTAAGTATGGTATCAAATTCAAATCAAATGCAGCTCCGGATCTTGAATTTTTTCGATGCGGGTCAAAAACTGAAAAATACTGCTCCACACCATTATTTTTACCTTCACCATCATCATTATTTCAGCTATAAGATGCCCACTGATGGGCAGAGGCCTTCCTCAAAGAATATCACAACGACCGTTCTAGTGCAGTGAGTGCAGTATTGATTATACATTATAATCTTAGTAGCGTATTCGTTTGCCAAGTTTGAATTTGCCGCCCTCTGAATGTGCCGCCTGGAACACAGGCCCTGGCTCGCCCCCCTCTAGATCTAGGGCTGATCAAATGTAATTAGATACCAAAGATATTGGAATCTAATAGGAATATATAATAGGAGAATACATAAGTTTATAAGTTAATTACCTACACGTTATTGTATAATTTATAATATGGTCTTTGCTGGTCACAAAAAGATTTTGATAAATAGGTACTTAGGTACCTTATCATTTGTTCCGATAATAATAAACAGTCTCGCCGCCTGGCTCGGCATTAATTATTAGTACCGCATTTAAAGATTATTTTTGACTAAAATAGATTGCAGCTATCGCAAAGAACTAATCTAGAATATTCAGGATGACAATAACAAATAACCAATATGTACCTACTGGACTGGGTGGATGATGTCTATTTTTAGTTGTAAGTATATTTTTTGGCCTGTTCAGGACATTTTTTCAGGACACTGCTGACCGAGGAATGTAGATACTTCCTGGCTCTAACAATGCGTTCATTCAGCATTTGTACACGGTGTTCGAAAGTCTTAAATAATAAATACATAATATCTACTAAATTATGTCTTTTTTCTATCAAATTATTGTAATACAATAATTTGGTATTTTACACGTGTAGCGTTCAAGGGTTTCCTTTGTGCTTTAATGTTTAGAAAAGTTAACAGATGGCGTTAGTATCTTCGCTTTGGTGTGAAGCATGATCGTATTAGTGGCAAACGTCAAAATCGTATAGTTTATGCATTTTCTCTTTCACTCTCGTAATTCATATTCAGGTGCGAACGCAATAGATGCGCTGCATTATGATGGAATATACAGAAACATCGCGAATGATAACCACTTTGTTTTAATTTAAATGTGTAAACATTGCTATTTTATTGGTATTCACGTGTGGTTATAATTGTGTTATTGAGCTGATCGTTTGTAAAAAGTGACAATGGATCTTTTAGATCTTCCTGTAGTAATGATCGAAAACATTTTCTCGTATTTATCTTACGATGAAATTGCAAAGAATAGATTGGTGAGTAATTAATTATTCAAGTTCTTTTAATTATAGAAATGAGCTTGTTGAAGAGAAAATCATGTACTGAACGTTTATAGACATTAATATTAGATCATTGTACTCACGTAATAGTAAAGTTCTAGGCGTTTCTGAAATTAGTCTCTATGTACAGTAGGTACCTTCTAGATATAAATATTTCTATTTATATCTGGTTTGTAATATCAGTTCTATACTCGTGTTTAGCATACTTTCCGGTTGATTAACATAATGTTTATTTTCTGGTATATAATAATTGTTCTAGGTAAAATATAGGTAGGTACCTACTAGTTCAATTATGGAAAGTTCAATGACTCCTAAAGACTGACAATACAATTAAAATTTTTTTTGATCCCAAAAAAATCAAGTGCTTTTATTTTCGAAAATTAAGATTTTAAAATACTTAATCTTTTCTTTCTAACTTTTTATTACTTAGGTACATATAACTGTAATAACCCTACCTAAAACTATGATAAAATAATGACATCATATTTTTTAAATAAAAAAAAATAACAAAAATAAATTTCTAATAGTTTTATATTTTCCATTGTCTTATGAGAATATTTCACTCATGGATTATTTGAATTCTAGTTTTGTGTGACATGTAAACAATATTAATCTGTACAACTTGACACCGGTAGAGTTGTTGACAAGAGTCAGTTAAGCCAAATTATTTGTTATTTATATTACTAAGGCTCTGTCTGTTCATGTCCCAGGGCACTATAATAATAATATAAACCATAATAGGTAGATATTGAAATTTCCAGTGTATACTAACTATGGCTGCTGTAACAAAAAATAAAGCTATAAATCTTAAATTTAAAAACCAGTGACACAATTATGTAAACCTCAATTTTTTTAACTCTCGATCAAGTCATCTTTCAAATAAAAAAACTGAATCAAAATCGGTCCATGCATTTAGGAGTTACCTACGATGCTACAGATAGACACAGAGACACAGATACTCAGACACGTGAAACAGAAACTTTTAACACCCCTTTTTTTGTGTCGGATATATACAGGTTTGTTACTCTTTCAAGCAAAAATTAGGTACTACTACAAGGATTTTCATGAAACTTTACAGTAATATTTATTATTTATCAGTATACCTACTATGCGGGGGAAGCCGCGGGCGAAAGCTAGTTCAAATATATTTTGAGCCTACTAAAAATATGTTACTTCCTCATTCATTATTTTTCTTGGCATGAAAACAAATTTGTAATGACTCTTTCTATTTTTATTATCTTGTGGTAATGAATAAAAGTAAAGTTTTTAAATGACTGTCCTTGTCAATGAAATTGATATCTGGATATTGATACTTCAAGGTTCTAACTACGTCATCAGTTAAGCATGAAGTCACGACATAGCACGGTATGTGCCTGTCCTCCATATTTACTTACGACTCTTAAGTTTTAAACTATTATCATAATTGATCTTTTTAACCAACTCCTTAAAAAGGAGAAGTACCTATCTCAATTTGATGAGTATAGAACGTTAGCATTTTGTGACCCTGAAAGCCGAAACTTTTTTTCCCGTATAAATATTGGTCTCATAAATATTGATCTGATGATGAACTTTGGAGATACAGAACGGAACTGCTTATCGGACGATAGTAAACCTCATAACAACTAATTTTTACCTTGTTTGCCTATTTTTGATAACTAACCGCAGAAGAAATGGAAGTCAACGTGCCACTCATTCATGTGTTGTTAACAGCTGACCGAAAAAGTGGAAGACAATATCAAAAAAATTAAAAAATAATGGTTTAAAAAAAAATACCAACACCAAAGCATAAATAACTTAGTCGGAGCTAAGGCTTAGAATGAGGTGGTTTAATCTGGGGCCTGCTTAGCTTGGCACCGAGTCCTAAACTTTTTGTGTAATTTTTGGATATTTAGTGCTTTGAAGTAGTGCTTTTATTTAATTATTACTAGCGACCCGCCCTGGCTTCGCACGGGTGCAATATACATATAAACCTTCCTTAAGAATCACTCTATCTATTAAAAAAAACCGCATCAAAATCCGTTGCGTAGTTTTAAAGATCTAAGCATACACAGGGACAGACAGACGGCGGATAGCGACTTTGTTTTATTATTATGTACTGATGATAAAAAAAAGTTGTAAAAATATTTGTCCGGTATGTTCACCATTTTACAAGTTGTCTGTCCATAAATCCATTGTTCATTAAGATTGCCACGTTGCCAAACATGTTGTTCATCATGTTACACAGCAATTGTTGCCACAGGGTTCCAAAATGCTTTCCGAAAATCACTTACAATATTAAACTACTATAACTATTTGCTTTTAGGTATCAAGATCATTTAACGAGATAAGCAAGCGGTTGCTGAATCGTGGCTTCATGATGATAGAACGCCGTCATGCCATGGCTCTCAAGAGTGTGAAGGCGCAGTTGCCCAGGAGGGAGTCAGAACGCAGGTAAAGCAGGAGTTTTTTTTTCATTATTACTATTATTATTTCATTTTCATTATTATCATGACGTGGTGGCGCATTGGTTACGGACCCACTTTGCAAGCGCCTGGTTGTGGGTTCGAACCTGGCATGTACCAATTTGACTTTTTCAATGTCAATGGAATTGCACAGCTACAGAATCATCATCTGCCTAGCCTTTTTCCAGCTATGTTGGGGTCGGCTTCCTTTCTTACCGGATGCAGCCGAATACCATGTTTTACATGGAGCGACTGCCTATCAGATCTCCACAACCCAGATACTGGGTTACACGATACCCGTTGGTAAGACTGGTTGTCAGACTTTCGGGCTTCTGACTACCCGTAACGACTGTCAAAGATCAACAATTGACAGCCGGGGCCAAAAGCTTAACGTGCTATCCGAGGCACGGAGAGTGATAATTAATTTATAAAACGCACATAACTTACGAAAAGTCAGAGGTGCGCGCCTTGGGTTCGAACCCGAGACAACTAACTTGTCAGTCAACGGTCACCACCACTTGGCTATCACGACTCTCTACACAGCACTTGCATAGCTACAGAATACATATTCCAAATGCGGAAGACACACTTGCCTGGTTCAAGTCGGTCAAAATTAAATGACAGAAATGGTTACCCATTCAAAGGCTGACCGCGTCAAGCACTACTTCACCATAGCAATTTGACAACGTGGTCTACGGTACGACAGTTTTGAAATTGCCTAAATAAATAAAAGTTTCCTAAATTTTGTATTAAATCAAAATGTTTCAGATATCATCACCTGTCCCGCCACTGCGACATCTTGACTTCCATAGAGACGCGCATTTCGATGCTCAACATGACTTACTCCAAGTTTATAGACAATGGACTCTGCTGTTTCATACCTGGGAAGGTTAGTTCATTCAATAAACTATTCAATAATTCATCATTCAGAAATTAATATTTATCAATCATTCATTAATTGATAACTATCAATCATTCAATAATTAATATCTATCAATCATTCAATAATTAATATTTTTCAATCATTCAATTATTCATATCTATCAATCATTCAATAATTAATATCTATTAATCATACAATAATTAATATCTATCAATCATTGAATAATTAATGTCTATCAATCACAAAATAATTAGTTAAAATCGTTAATTTTACAGGTAATAGACGAAATTCGTCGCGTTCTCACCATAGTAGAAACGTCTACTACACCACCCCGCGCGCACGAAGTCTTACAAGAACTACGCGATATATCTAGCATGGCTATAGAACACTTTGACGATAAGATATCGCCGGCGTTTAGGAAGAGACTACAGCAGGGCGTCATACCGCCTGCACCCAGGCCTACACATGGTAAGATATAGTCAACTTTTTGAAAGAAAGAAAAACATATTAAATACACAAGAATATGTTGAAGAATATGTGAACAATGCCCTGGAACAGTAACTATGTAGTACTATGACTATCTTGAAATCGCAAAAGATAATCAGCTGTTCCATACATTTTGTTGAGTCATGTGAACATAAATGTAAAGTTGATTTTTTTCGCGATTTCAGGGTTTATGGCTTAATAAAAGTTGTTCATAATGATGAGTTCTATGACCCCTTTTCATGATGCTCATGATTTCAGTTTCACCCTGTAAATACCCAGTTGCATCGATCAGAGAAGTTATCAATAATTACATTCAACACCACAATTTGGTGTCTGGGTTTTGTACCCGATTTTCATGTCTTATACCTAACCTAATTAATAAAAGAAATTATATTTTTATTTCATAAAGTTTGCTTTTGTAAGTAACCCTTTCTCTTGCTTATGAGGATAGTCTCTATCTAATGAAACAACTTTTTTAACGGATATAACTCGTGTTTTTATTTTGATAATACAGTCCTGACGTTTCGAGTGCTTTGCAGCACTCGTGGTCGCAAGCAGACATAGGCATAGGCATTTATTCCGTTAAAAAAGTTGTTTCATTATGTTGACTGTTCGCGAAAGTTTGAGACTATATTAGTCTCTATCTCTAAGCATTTTTGGCAAAAATCCTATATTTTTAAATCATCGTATAAAATACAAAAGACAACTTCTTTTTATAAATTGATTTTTTGGTTATTTTTCGATGTAAACAAAAACAATAGTCATTAAATAACAGATACAAAAAAACGTTTTTTTTGTTGACTTGTGTTATTTTTCCTCTACAGTGGTGCTAGCCCCGCTGGCGATGCGTCAAGAGATGCACCAGCTCCGTCGGCGCTCCGTCCTCAACTCCAAGCTATCTTTATACCTCGCTTCACAGTACAAGAAGTTTTATAAACGGGTGAGACAGTTCTTTATTATTCTCCTAACCCGCGAGGTAAAAAAAAAGACCTGAAAATACCCTAGTTGATGGTGTTTCGTTGACAGATGATGGCGTATAAGAAAGTTGCTTGGAGACAACAGAAAACTATTAAAGAGCTTACTAAGAAGCAGAAGGACCAAGATGCCGCTATTGGTAAGATAATTTAACCTACCTAACGTTAGTCCTTAACTGACTGACAGACAACGCACATCCTAAACTGTTGGACCTACAGACTTGAAATTTCTAAACAATATTCTTAGTCGCTGACAGAATTCAATATTGTCACAAGACAAAATTTAACAATTTGAGAATTCACGCTTTAAAGTTTTCGTTGTCAAGTGCGCGCGCACTATTCCTCCTTACTGAAAGCTCCACTTAAAGGGTATTTATGAACTAACAAGTTGGTTCTGTATAAAATAACTAGCGACCCGCCCCGGCTTCGCACGGGTGCAATATACATTAAACCTTCCTTAAGAATCACTCTATCTATTAAAAAAACCGCATCAAAATCCAAAATCAAAAAGATCTAAGCATACATAGGGACAGACAGACGGCGGATAGCGACTTTGTTTAATACTATGTAGTGAAGTAAGTAATACATACATACTTACATACATACACTCACGCCTATTTCCCAGAGGGGTACTCTCATCACGTTTAAAGTAAGTAATTTAGAACAAGAATCCATAACTAGCTCAAAATGGGAAGATTTTGATTTGTGTCACTATTGAATTTAGTCAGCGAAGTACCCTAGTGGTGCACTAAGGAAGGATTTTTGGAAATTCCACCCCTAAATGGGTTAAAAAGGTGATGACTGTTTGTATGGAAGTTGGTATTCAGCTTTTTGGTTGATAAATGAAAGACGAACAATATTTATTTTTTAATCTACCCTTAAGTGGGTAAAAAAGGGGATGAAAGTTTGTATGGAAATAGGCTCGCCCCCTATTACATGTAATGTGACTTATAATATAGCTGGCGAAACGTGGGTGTACTGCATACCTCTGCCTACCCCCTCTGGGGAATACAGGCGTGAGTCTATGTTATGTCTTTGTGTCATATGTCTGTTTTGTTTCATTCCAGCTGAATTGAAGAAACGCATAGAAGAATGCGACATAAAGTATAGTGAACTGACACACACCAACCAGGCTGTTGGAGGTAAAGTTATTGCAGGTAATATCAATACGCTTTCATGTGACACAAATATTCAATATATTATAACAGTCCAATATCACAAATGTATTATATTTACACCCTATTTATTTATATTGTAGTCACACTAGAATGTATTGTATTTACATATTATGAATGTATTGTATTTAAATGTGATTGTATTGTAGTCACATGTGAATGTATTGTATTACCATGTGTATGTATTGTATTCACATGTGAATTAACCTATCGGAATACAATTTATCTATCTACAATCAAAGAATCTTTATTTTAGTAGGTATTGTTTTAGTATCAAATGTCTACTTAAAACTGTTTTAATCGTGTTTTAAATATTCGGGTCTATTCGTGCACAGATAATTCAAAATAGTCATTATTGACCTAAACGTTTCGGTCAATAATGACTATTTTAAATTATCTATTTTGAATAGACCTGAAATGATATTAAAAAACATGATTCCAATTCGCGAATGTTTTAATCGTGTCCTAGAATATGGCTTATATCGGGAGTCCATATTAATCTTTTTCCTTTTACGTACAGCTTGGCAAAAAAGAGTCTGAGGCGGTGACAGCTGGAACTAAAAATAAAAATCTTAAAAACTAAGTTTGTGAGTACTAAAATAACATAAAAATGATTCATTTGATTATAATAAATGACAAAAAACTCGTCATAGAAATATGTAAGCACTAAATAACTTGTAATTACGAATTGTAGTGTGAAAAGTGCGCCAGCGGCGCCCCCAATTTTTCCAGACTCTTTTTTGCCAAGCTGTATGATTGATGAACGACCTAGATGAACGTCAGAGTTTAAACCGCCCAACTTCTTGTCGTATGGTTGATTAACAACCTGGTGTCAGAGTTTAGATCACTGTTTTTTAAAATATTAATCATCAATTTGTTTTCCAGCGAGCGCAGCGGGTGAAGTAGCAAGTACCTCTACACAGCCATTACGTCATTTCTCCAGTCAGATCAAGCTGGACTTGTCTGTGCTACCCATTGGTACCTCCAAGAGAAACAACAAGCGTTAGTATAATAATTATAATGTCCTCCTGACCGAATTTCGGTCATAGCAGCCGATCTCAATGGAGATTAGCCAAGTACGCAGGATATATTATAGTGCACGGGTGCACTCTTTATTCCCTCACTCTCATAGTCCGAAGGGACGGAAATCCTACACGACCGGAGAGAGATCAAGCGCAGGGACAACGGCTTAACGTGCTTTTCGAGGCACGGAGTAAGCGTAATTTATAAAATGCACATAACTTACGAAAAGTCAGAGGTCTTAGGATCGAACTCGAGACCACTGACTTGCCAGTCAACGGTCACCATTACTAGGCTATCACTACTCAAGCGTTAGTTACTCGTGATGGGTGTTTATCAATTAATTTCTCAATTAACTCGTAAATTGATTGAAAAAGTAATTGCGTTAATTATTTGGATTACCTCCCATTGAATTATGAGAGTGAGGGAAAATAGAGTGCTTTCGTGTTTGCGCACACACTCGTGTAATATAATATCTCCTGCGTTGTTAGCTAATCTCCGTTTTCGTTCACCGTTAGTCAGTGGTGTCTTAGATAATCCTAGAGTAAGACACATTGATACGTTTTAATCTACTGCCACGTGCTTGCAAAGCCGGTCTGTACTAATGCGCCACCACTTATAAATAGATAAATACACGCCAATAAATAAATAATTTAATTTTTTTATAGACTAGCCCCTGTATTCCCCAGAGGGGGTAGGCAGAGGTGTGCAGTACACCCACGTTTCGCCGGCTATGTTATAAGTCCCATGTAATAGGGGGCGAGCCTATTGCCATTAACCGGGCACAATTCCAGACTCCGTGCTGCTACTGAGAATTTCCTACTGAAAAAACCCAATAACACTTTGCCCGACCCGGGGATCGAACCCAGGACCTCGTGCTCAGCAGTCGCGCTTGCTACCACTAGACCAACGAGGCAGAGAAATTATCTATATTTTTTTACCATTTTTCAGTGCTCCCAAACATGAAACCAAGAAAACCGCTGATCAAACTCCCGAGTCTATCCGAAGACGATTCGGAACCGCCGCCCAAACTTCAAAAAACCGACAACAGTCGTTTCAACCCCGCCCCTTCGACTTCAACCGACAGATTGCAGACTTTAAGCCCAATATCCAAGGTGCAATCTACCATATCCAAAATAAGGGGCATTACAAATGAAATAAGACATTTGAGTAATATTTCTAAGACTTTTGAGAATAAACTTAAACGGCCTCTAAGTCTAAGTGCGTTGGACTTAAATGTACCTGATAGTAAAAAACAGAAAATAGATTAGTGTCAAAAATATAGAAGTTTGGACTTTATTGCTTTGTAATAGAGACGGTATTGAAGTACTAGTTTAGCGATGGTAGATAAAGTTAACGAAATGTTGAGTTTATGAGTTTTCTACGTATTCAATCGTGTGTTAACTACAATTTGTATCGATTGAAAATAGCGCCATCTAGTGACGATAGTGGGAAACAATTTGTAAGTTTTTAATGTCATCGATTATCGACTTGCACTTGCAAGTGACAACGCGCATATGATTGGATGTTTTCAGCAGTATACGGGTGTTATTTTTTAATATTGTCAGTCGTAAAGTAAACTTGCTTACGATTCTCGATGCGTATCACGTCAACTCGTACTAGGCACAATTGAGTTAACTAATCATTTTAAATTCCCATAATTGTGAATCTGAGATTAGGTTTTCTTACTGAATGGTAGCTGTTATAGGCAGCTATATAATAAAAAACTAGCATTTAAAATGCTCGCGTCATCAGACCACCTTAAAAAATGTCTTCCTCTGTGCGTGAATCTGCGGATTTTTAAGGATTCGACGTACCGTCACAGATTTATCTGCGCTTCAACAGAAGACACATTTTCCACCGTGCATCGGTGCGGGCTAATCAGCGTTCGTCCGCAAAATCACGCACCGTGGATTGCCGGCTTTATGTGTTACTCCTGAACATGGTCTTATGTGCCAAGTTTCATTTAAATTCGATCAAAGGTTATGATTGATTGAATAACAAACGACTACTAACTTTAACACTAATTATATAATTAGGATGTTTCTAAACTCATTAAATTCATTTTTTCTCTAATTACACTGCCCAACAGCATTTCTGATGATTGGGTTATGTTATATGATATTAGTCCAATTTTCAATGACGATTTCAAATCTGTAACTGAAATTTCTGTATCAGCTCTAGTTAAAAAAATATGACACTTTATTGTTTTTTACAATAAAACACTATCTATTTGCAGATGATCCCAATTTATTTAATTTTAAGTTGAAAAAAACTTTCTTTTATTTGATTTTCTTGCTGAAGCTGAAGGCAGAGAGCTATTCTGAATGCTTCAACAATATTCAGCAATTATGTGAGCGTTCCAGTAGCCTTGATAGCGTTCCTCCATCGTACGAAGGTTCTGGTGGATTCGCTCGTCCTGTTTTTCACTTAGATCCCCAAGATTGGCGGAAAAATAGTCTAAGTGGTTGTGAAGAAGGTGTAACTTGGTGCTCATGTTACATCCGAGCCTTTAAAAGTGATTTATTAGTTCTTTGACGTGTTAAGGAGATTTCGTTCTCTTGTGCGGTAATAAGTAATTTTAGTCCCTTTTGTTACCAAGTTCCTTTCGTTTAGAATAGAAGCCTGAAGTTCTGAAGTTGAAGAAGTTCTGAAACAGACTTTGACTGTCCTAGATCTCTAATAAGGTCGTTTAAATCATCTTGGTTGAATAGTTTTGGTGCTTTCAAGTCACATTCAAAGTCACTATCACTATTGTCAATTTTCGCCTCAAAAGAGAAGGACCGGCTTGAGATTCAGGTGATATTTTAGGGCTCAAAACACATATTATATGTGCTAACCGTATGGAAGGCTAAGATATTCCCATATGGCTCGATTTTTTCGGTTAATACCAGTTATATTCACCAAGCAAAAATAACAGTCCTCGTGGTGATTAACGGGTTCTATCCAGATCATAGCCGTTTCGTACCTAAATCTATTCCTTTTCTTATTTGTCCACAAAGTTAGGAACCCAAAACACGTTTTGCATTCCTTTTGCAAAATCCAAGGCTTGTTTTTCATTTCCAGTGGGTGACCAAAGTCATTTTTGTAAGCCTCATTTACGAACGTAGTCACATTCAAATGGTATTTTTTAACAAATACACTCCGCAAATGAAACAAAAATGATTCGGATCATTCACACAAACTTGTCTTGATAATGCCATATCAAATTATATTAAGAAAACGAAAAAAATAATATTATTATCAGCTAATTAACACGGCAATACATCGATTTTATTGTGAAACCTATAACTTGTAAACAAGAGCTGTTACAAAAAAAACGAGGGTATATCTAGAATCAGCGACGTCATATTAGTAAACATCATGTGATAAAACTCAATCATCAGACAAAAGTTGCAATTTTGTTGTGCAGTGTTATGATTATAAGATGTTTCTAAACTCATTAAATTCATTTTTTCTTTATCTATTAACGAAAGGTATCTATCTATATTTAACGATAGTGCCGAAGCTACGTTGAGAAAATGATTTAGCAGTATATTGTGCTACAAGGGCGGTAAATAAACAATTACTATAGAAAGGACATTCAAAGCCCGAGCCGCAGGTGAGGGAAGCCCGACGTTAGGTCGTACCGCCCGAGTAACATACAATATTTTTCCATCACAACGTACAATTAAGTTAGTATGATCGTACCGCTTAAATCAGAAGGTATAGTAGGTACCTACAGCCTGATGACAGACGGAGAGACGGAAGTACAGCGGAGTCTTAGTAATAGGGACCCATTTTACCCTTTGGGTATAGAACCCTAAAACAAAAAAAAAAGGGCTGCGAAGCAAACTTAATTTGTTTTGAACTTAGCTATTACAATTTGCTATAAAAAATTGATTAAAAAATATTTATTTAAGTGGTAAAGGAGTGCTAAATCTACTAGGGTTGGTACATCTATCACCATCGCTAAATTCGGTAAAAAAAAGATATGATTCGGTTTGCATTACGCTTTAAATATAAACGATTTAAAATTGTAGATTTTAGACTTTGAAATTGAGGTTTTTAGATAGTAATTAGCTGTTAATACCTTTTTTGAGATTGGTGTTTGTTGGGTGTTCAATTTGATGATAATTTTGTGAATGATCAGCTCCCTTATAGTAACATAAATATTCACTAAACGTTGGTTTGCAAAAAAAACAATTAAGTCTCACTGAGGAACAAATGACAGAAGTTAGTTTCAATCCAATTTAAAACCAAATATTATAGATGAGTAAATATTAACTCTACAGACGAGTAAATATTATCTCTATGGACGAGTAAATATAATGTCTATAGACGAGTAAATATTAACTCTATAGACGAGTAAATAATAGATGAGTAAATTAAGCTGCTTGAAAATTACCAAAACTATTGTGTACACAATTTTGTCACATAAAGACAAGTAAAGTCGTTACAATATAACCTTTCGGTTACCTTTTTATCTATTTGGATAAACTTAAGAATATAACAAATATAAAAATACTTAATGTATTATCTTTTTCTTATTAAATAATTACAATGTACTTTGTATGTTAATAAAACATAATTTCTCATATTCTCGTAATACTAAAATGTCTTTATTATAAGATCATTATTTTACTAATAATTTGACATTAAGTATATACATTACACTAACAAGAATACAACGATTACTATAGGAATGCATAATCTTGCATTAAATTGCATTAATCTAACCGTCGTGTCATGATTAATCCAACGGTCGCGTCATGATTAATCTACCAGTAGCGTTACGATTAATCTACTTGCAGTAGCGTTATGATTAATTTTACCGTCGCATCGCGATTAATCTTACAGTCGCATCGAGATTAATCTTACGGTCGCGTCATGATTAATCTACCAGTAGCGTTACGATTAATCTACCTGCAGTAGCGTTATGATTAGTCTTACCGTCGCATCGCTATTAATCTTACGGTCGCGTCATGATTAATCTACCAGTAGCGTTAATATTAACTTACCGTCGCGTCATGATTATTCGTATTACAGGCGCGTCATACATGATTAATCTTACCGTCGCGTCATGAATAATCCAACGGTCGCTGCATGAATCTACCAGTAGCGTTACGATTAATCTACCTGCAGTAGCGTTATGATTAATCTTACAGTCGCATCAAGATTAATCTTACGGTCGCGTCATGATTAATCTTACCGTCGCATCGCGATTAATCTTACAGTCGCATCGAGATTAATCTTACAGTCGCATCGAGATTAATCTTACCGTCGCGTCATGAATATTTGTCTTACAGGCGCGTCATACATGATTAATCTTACCGTCGCGTCATAATTAATCTCACCGTCGCGTTATGATTAATCTTACCACCTTACTCAAACAAGCAATAACCGTCAACCGACTGTACGATCTTCATAAAGTGGACACAAATAATATTTATAGATAATAATTTTAACCTACTTGCAATAATAGCAATAATATTATATAATGTAGTTGTGTTTTCATGAATGTTGTGAAAATTATAGAATTAACATAGCTTTATATTTATTGTATCTTTTAATATACTATTCTATACATTTTAATGTACCTATGTAGTTATATCTTGTATTGATATATGCCAGTTTTTTGTGTAAGTGTGCTAAAATATTATAATAATATTACGTACTATGCTTAATCGAAAATAAGAAGAGCATTTCTCTGGTTTTATGGCAATTTTTATGTGAAATATGTGAAGCGTCGCGTCGGCGCTGGTGCAACTTTACCGAAAAATGCTTAACTGACGAGCAGATTAGCTACTTTGTATTATTATTTGTCGGCGACCGATTTAGCAATTGCATCGCGATTCGGCGACTTTATGCGTGTAATTGGCTATTGGTTAATTGTGTATAAATGTGCAATTCGGACACGGCTTTCCTATACGACTAAAGCAGTTAAATCTATTCACTTTTTAGGAACACTAATTAGGAAATCGGAAGCCAGTGATCACACTAGACTAAATAGAATCCTAAATGAGACAGACAACTTGCAGTCGTAGTAGAATTGCATTGGGATGCAAATTCCGTAGCAATGAGATTACACTCACCTAATCGTATACAATTTAGGAAGTGCGGTCGGGACAAACTGCTCTAACTTCAATTATATCTTCCTATTTCCTGAATAGATTTCCTAAAAAGTGAATAGTGTAATAACTGCTAAATCGCTGTTGATAAAAGTAGCTAGTCTGTTTTGGCTCTCAGTGGCTATGTAATTGACCAGTCGTGATTTCGGTTCAAGGATTTTTTTTGTGGTATCTGCAAATATTTCTTTTGATAACTGAACTTACGATAAAGGAAATATATTTTAGAATAATAGCTTTCCTGAGTCTTACTTATAAATTATTAAATATTAATAGGTCCGGCGGCGTACCTACTCGCTCTTGAGAATGGACTCCGTTTGAGTTCGAAACTAGTCGGGCATTCCCCGAAATATATCCGTGAATAAAGCCGTATTAATATTTAATAATTTACAAGATTTTTACATTAAAATATGCTTAAATTTGTACACAGATTAAAAATTAAAAATATAAGTAATATCTATAAAAGTCAAAATTTTTAAGTTTAAAAAAGAAACGAAATTATTATGTCAAATTCCGCCTAGTTCTGTAGTTTCCTTTACTACTTATATTTAAGAAATTTGGAGTTAGTGAAAATTGGTTTGTTAAATAATTAGAACTGTTTTACAATTAGATACCTACATTGTGTAATCTTTAATGATAGGAAATATATATATTATTAATTAGAAACCCTTGAATCCACTGTCTTATGGTGTAATCCTGTTGATTATAGAAGTAAATATTGTATTGTTACCTTGCTGGCTGGATTGTGGCCTATTTCATAGGTTACTGGTCCTGTAATTGGACCTAAAAGAAAATTTCATAAAAATTCTGCTTGATTTTTAATTTACCTAGTAATGAGAGCCACAGAACATAAAAAAATGTTAGAAGTGCCATGTATTCGAGGCGCGCCCGAATAAGGCGCAAATGGGGCTAATTTCTTCACAAATCGCAAGGAACTTCCTAGAGCGTCGTTTAAATAGTGAAAAACTGAGATGAAATACCGATAAGACGTCGCTCGTGCGCTTTTATTACTTATACTTGCAAAGCAACAAGTGAAGAGTTCAGTGTTACAAGTCACTGTTACTTTTAACCGGTAAATCTAAATATATCGCTTACTGAATTCAATATTGTCACAAGACAAAATTTAACAATTTGAGAATTCACGCTTTAAAGTTTTCGTTGTCAAGCGCGCGCGCACTTATACCTCCTTACTGAAAGCTCCACTTAAAGGGTATTTTATGAACTAACAACTTGGTTCTTTATTGTAT
Source organism: Protodeltote pygarga (assembly GCA_936450705.2). NCBI lineage: Eukaryota > Metazoa > Arthropoda > Insecta > Lepidoptera > Noctuidae > Protodeltote > Protodeltote pygarga. The sequence continues at coordinate 1,835,258 of OW388274.2, forward strand.
AAAATAAAGTAAGTAATTTAGAACAAGATGGGAAGATTTTGATTTGTGTCACTATTGAATTTAGTCAGCGATGTGTGTGGAACTGGCGATAGAGGTCTCGGCAGGCCTCCGTCACTCCATGTACTTGCGCGCTTATAATTACCTACTGCCCGACCGAGCGATCTCGGGCCGTTAGCGAACCCAATTCAGTGCGATTCCCTTGCTGTGGGTATCCCATAGTGGGATAGAGATGCGCAGACTATATCTTTTTAGGGATCACGGATTTATACTCTTTTGCTTCCGAAGATATATATCAGTCTTTTAAATTTTAACTCCCAAGTAAATCTTCTGGATGTATGATAAAATTTGAACCTTACTTCAATACAGCTATGGTTCAAATTCTATTGTACATTCATAAGATTGAATTAGGATCTAACATCCCTATCCACTTACAACTCACTCAGATCTGATGAATAAAGATTTAAAAATTTATTTCGAGGAACAAAGATATAAAGATTGATTCACTCTTTTTGAAAGATATTTATCTTTTTTATGAGTCACTTCTGAGTTACACATCTATACTGTAGGATCGCGCGGTCGAAGCAATCACAACTGTACGCTTGAGCATTTAGGCACATTTTAGCATGCAGCGGTTGCTGACGCGACGTAGGCTATTATAGCAGTAGGTATTGGAAATTTTCTACCGAGTGAAGTATCTGTTATGTAGTAACTATTTAGTAATCTGTGGTCTCGGTACAAAAATGAATCGAAGGCATTTCTAACCTTTTTTAATGTTCTGTGGTTAGAGCGTTATTCGTAGTCTATGGAACTGGGCCTTCAATTTATTCTACGGGCTATACAGGGTCATTTGTAAAACACCAGCATCCTTAAAAGGGGTCATTAAACTCATCATTATGAACAACTTTGCTATGGGGCCAACCCTGAAATCGTAAAAAAAAGTTTAATGACCCCTTTTAAGGATGCTGGTGTTTTACAAATGACCCTGTATAAATCATTCGATGTTGGACTTGATTTACAATATTCTGACTATACAAAGCAATATTAACTTCGAGAGTAAAATTTGTGCTTATATTTCGCAATTATCATCAGCCTGTATTAGTCCACTGCTGAACGTAGGCCTCTCCGAATACGCGCTACTATTGTGCGCTCATTGGAGGTATTTGCCCATAATCGCCACGCTGGGCAAGCGGGTTGGCGATCGCAGTAGCATGATTACTGTTACACAGAAGGATGCTGCTGCTCATCCTCCGGATCTTTCCCTTAGTCGCTTCTTACAACACCCGCGGGAGGACAGGGGTGGTTCTATTTTTAGGCCGGAAACCACACGGCACTATTGTAAATTGTATTATAAAATGATAAAAGAACTTGTGTTTAACGAATGTGTCTAACAGCCATAATTATTTTATATCATTTAAGTTTCTAATTAACGCTCGAACTTATAATAAAAGAAATATATAGAATGTAATTATGTTGTTTTCTTATTCTACGCTAAATGCTTTTTTACTGAACCTAGTACATAATACTCGTTGGTCTAGTGGTAGCAAGCGCGACTGCCGACCTCGAGGTCCTGGGTTAGATCCCCGGGTCGAGCTAAGTGTTATTGTGAAATTCTCAGTAGCAAAGACACTGGGCTGCTAAATATAGCACTGATAGCCCAGTGGTATGACCGTCGACTGACAAGTCAGAGGTCTCGAGTTCGATCCCAAGGGAACTCTCTGACCGTGAGGGAAAACATCGTGATGAAACCAGCACACCTGAGAGATTTTTCAATGGTGTGTAAAACCATGTCAGAGGCCTATGGGCGGTTTAAACTCTGACACCAGGTTGCTCATCAACCGTACGATAAGAAGAAGAAGAATCCCTGTTCTACTTCTATAAATAATTAGAGAAAGTCAGTATTCCCGTAGAATCCTGACTGAATCTAACTTGAGTATCTACTAGTTGACGGGGTAAGATATAGGCAGTCGTCCCGAGTAAAACTGATATTCAGCTGCATCTGGTTAGATTAGAAGCCGACCCCAAAAAAGTTTGGGAATAATAAGGCTAGGAGGATGTTGACCACAGACTTAATAGGGATGACTACGCATATGATGATATTAGTCCTGCGCTGTTCGTGTCCAGGGTTCTTACCCAAGGTTCTTACAAATAAAACATGTAGGTATTTTAGTTATTTTGACAAATTCAATTAATTTATTTCACTCAAATGAGAATCACAATTTTAATTATGTATTTAAATATTTTAATCTTACAGTACCTAGTATTAATAAATCTTATAGGTAATTTATTGTAAACTTATCACAACTTTTGATCACACATCACAAGATTTTAGACAACTGATCACAACTTTTGTAAAAAAATAGATGAACATTTAATCCATTTTGTAATTTTTATAGTTAACTAGCTTCCGTATGTTGATAAATTGTAACCTATGTGTTATTCTGATATATAAGCTATATTACTGTAAAGTTTCATCAAAATCCGTTCAGTAGTTTTTGCGTGAAACATACATCCATACCTACATTCTCTCAAATTTTCACATTTATAATATTAGTGGGATAGTTAGGCACCTTATAATTATAAATTAGGTAGGTATAATAACAGTTAATATTTCTTAAACAATATGTCATGCAATCAATCCTTTAAACACTTCGTGTTGAAGTTACCTATCACAAACTAATCGAGGGAAGTTGCAATTTGTAGGAAATAGTACTTAATTTGTAATACTTTACCAATTGCATGAAAACATGCTATTTCATATCGCAATCTTCGTGAATTCAATTTATATCAGGTTAATTGCAATTAATCAACTATGTAAGCGCACCCTTTTTTAATCGATTTCGAAAAAGGAGGAGGTTTTCGATTCGATTGTATGTTTTTTTAATGTGCACCTGTTTTGCTTTATAGTTAGAAAGATAAGTCATTGTCATTATTTTATTTTCACACAGCCAAGACTCAAGTATTACCTATTGTAACAAAAAAAAATTGTAAGTATCTAACAATAAAACAACATGAATTGCTTAGTATAATAAAAAAAAAAATTGCAATATCGTTGACTATTTAAAAAACAAATACTTATTAGGTATTTGAATCTTCTAAAAAAAAGAGTGAAAAAATAATTTTCAAAATGTTCCAAAAAAGTTAAGAGTTAGAATTTTTTTTTCGGTGTTTTAGTCAAAGTGTTCCACTTGACAACTTCCCTCTTCCCAAACTACTAAGACAAGAAGAGACTTTGAAAATATATGCTACGAGAAGAATGGAGAAGATCAGATTGACTGAAAGAATGGTACTGGAAACTGGTTTGTATTCATAAATAACATCATAAAGGAAAAGAAGAAAAGGGGATAAGACCGTAAAAAGGTAAAGACTAAGTGAGTAAGATCACGATTTTACGATATAGTCGGTATTAGGCGTCAAAGAGTTGGATATACAAAAAGCTAGAACTCTGGAAAATGCCGTATCGACAAAAGTTTAGTTTTAAATTAATGATGATAGCCAAAATAAAATAAAATAAATAACCCTGGGTCGCAAGAAACAATAGGCTTACTTATAGGCGGACTTGCTTAAAAACGCAATCGGCACGCCTCCACAAGATAATTAGGTCTGCATCGTATACGAAATTGTGTCTGCATAAAAACGGAAGGAAATTAACATCAGTGCCGACGTTGTGGACAATTGAAATACTTAATACAATAGCTACAGCCTTGAAGAACACTGAAGATATCAATTGATTGTAATTTGAACCTTGACCGTGATGCAAGAAGATTGAACAGGTATTAGGAACTTAGCCGATGCCTGCGATTATATCCGCGTAAAAGGACTTATCCGCTTTTAGTATGGACGTTGGTTTTTTATTCTGAGAAAATTCTAATCTGCATGAAACTACCTGATGCCGAAAGCTACAAAAATATGTAACTTAGAACCGCTGAAAAAATAATTTTATACCCCTCCATTTACTTTAATATTTAGAAGGGCTTGTTCGTAGTCTCTCCAGAAATGTACGATAAATAGAAAGTGATTTTCTCAAAATTGGAAGAATATAAAATTAAATATTTTATGTCAAAAGACTAGTTTTAAGAGCCTCTATCCAAATATATTTAACACATGCTGGTTAGAATTTTGGTCGAATAAAAAACCAGTTCAGGACAACTCTTTTAATTTTCAATCATGATTCGAAAGACACGAGGCGCCATCTATTATCATGAGAACGTTAATGTTGTTTCCCTCGGGAACAGTATTTTTTTCGGGATGTGTGGTTGGTTATTTCTGTTTCTGTATACTTTACAACATAGGTAAGTATATCCAAAATTTCAGAATGATCGGTTAAAAGATAACAAACGAACAAACTTACTTTCGCATTTATAATACATAGGAGGTCATTTTGCAAAGGGACATTTTGTGAAAAGGACATTCTGCGAAAGGAACATTTTGCGAAATGGAAATTTTGCGGACAGGACATTTTGAGAAAGGGACATTCTGCGAAAGGGATATTTTGCGGACAGGACATTTTGAGAAAGGGACATTCTGCGAAAGGGATATTTTGCGAAAGGGATATTTTGCGGAAGGGATATTTTGCGGAAGGGACATTTTGCGGAAAAGACATTTTGTAAAGTATTCATTTTGTGAGCCATTTAAACTTATAGCGCTTACTATCAGGTAGGTTCGATCAAACAGTTGCCTTGTTTATAATAATAAAAGTTCACTTCAAATCGCGACTGACAAAATATGTTTCATAATGGTCAAGTAAACGTAAATAAAAACATTTATAAAACGCCAATTAGGCCTTTACACGACAATTTTATCGTTTAATAGTCATTTAGAAGCCAGTTATCATCCACGCGGCTGTAACCTCGTGAGATAAAGATCTGTATAACGTCATATTTGGCTAACCGCTACTACATAACTGTTATTAAGACGTATAAGGCTGGAATTACCTATACGATGTTTTTGCTTGTTGGGATGGGTATCTAATTATTGTCAAAGGAAATTAGATCGTAATTCTAATTTGTCTAATTCGTAATTATTAATGATTTCCATTCTCTATTGGCGTTGTCATTCGTGAATCTTAATCAGCCTGTAGTTTAGTGGAGAGACAATGTTTAAAGAGCTGACCCGACATACGCTGATCTGTAGAAAATTACATAGAAATAAAGCACTAAGTATCCGATTTTTCCGAATATTTCGAGCAACTTTTTAAATTTTTCTTGCCCGTGTTTAGATTAAGTTTAGCAAACTTTAAAAAAAAATGCCAAATCGTCCAAGCCATTCTCAAGTCTAATAATTATTCTATTATTAACGAATAGTATTCTATTTTTCGGTAGGTAGGTACCTAATATTGTTTTTAAAATATTGTATTGTATTGTAGGTAGGTATAAATCATCATTTGCCTAGCTTTTTCCCAACTATGTTGGGGTCGGCTTCCATTAGGTAGTAGTAGGTATCTATAAATATCGATGATTAATTATGAAATACCTACTTAATTAAATGTTTTAAAATTTCATGATCATTGAAGTAGTTCAAGTGTAACGTCCTAACGGAAATCATTGTATCAAGAATTTTATGCAAATCAAAATATGTAATAATAATCAAAAAATTTAATAAACTTCATTAGCAATTCTTAAACCTGATATCTAAAATCTAAATAGTAAGGTACAAGTTTATAAGACCAGTTTTTAGAAAGTGAATCCTTTTTGAAAACCGTTTATATTATATTACGTTATGTATGAGATATAATTCAATATATTACATAAAAGTTTTGGAAAGTTTCCGGTGTATATTATATGGACCAGTCAAACGATATTTATTTAATGAACCGGTAATTAATGTAAGTAAATGTCCAATGATTAAGTTTTATTTTATAGATTACCTTTCTTCCGAATAGGTCGTGTCGTAAATGAATCCCGAAGAATAAAGATAGAGTCTCTGTATTATATTTTTTTCTGAACACATTTCGCATAACCATAGATTATTATAATAACTATAATTTGATGTTGTGTAATTTTTTTAATGGCAACTGGGGATCTATGGAATTCTAGTGCCTTAAGACAGGCCATTGAATCTTTTCTTATGGTATCCATAAAGTTATATAAAATATATAATCATCATACTTGCCCTTGTTCTAATTTTATTTAGGGTTGTTTCATCTCTATTAAAGCCGTCATGCCACTGCTTACTCCCTTGATCAGTAGCAATGGTTGCACTTCGTTACTTCATTGTGTCATCAATCATCAATCATAACAAATCTAGTAACTATCAAGAAATTTTCTAGTTCCAAAAGTTCTAATCTGGTTTAGTAAAATATTTTTAATGTTTTAATGGCTATAAAATAACGTAGATTATCAAAAAAAAAAGTTACTGTAATTTAAACGTCTTAAAATTAGAAACACCGCGCACCGTTCCAAATACAAAATAACTTCCTTCTATATTCAAACAATAACGTCTGTCTCCGTCAACCGTGGGACGAGAATGTTAGTCACACTATATTAATTGATAATTTTATTATGATATAATAATAGGCATATTTCAAAAATTCTTTCATCTTTTCCTGCTGTATCGTTAGCTCATTACATAATGTTTGTAATGTGTTCACGCAATGACATGTGACAGCTTTCTATTTTCTCCTTCATTATATCATTTACAACTTTTGTTCTATGGTTTCTCGGGGCGGCCATACTGTATATATAAATGACGTGAGATATTTTTCAACGGCGTCATATTAGCTTAGGCAATGGAGCGTAGCATACAGCCTAATTTGGACCACAGTTTATATAAATATTTTTTATTTTAGTATTTAAGTATATTTTTTAACGATAGGTCTGTATTATTTGTTTTCTTTTTTTGTGTTTTGGGTAGATACTTACCTTGTTTTTTTTTTTTCAAATTAAATATTGTATAATTGTTTTGTGTTTTATTTTTATACTAACTTACAATATCCTGTTATTTACAAAAACGAGATTTACAAAAATAATAACTTAATAAATAACAAGCTGTATTTACAATTTTTACACTATTTTTTTTTTATAAAATTAATATTGCTTGACTTGTCTCTGTAAATTAAAACTTAGTACAACACAGTAATGCATTTAAAGTTACCTAAAACTAAAATTACACCACACTAAAAATCTTTTTAACAGTTTCAAAAATCTATCCCAAAAATCTCGGAAACTGCTAAACAAATTTTAATTTAAAACTCACTTTGAGACACTTTATTCCCTCCCATACATCTTCTTACATTCTCATTTTATTAATCATATCACAATTAAAATTAAATGCTACTATATATGGTCGTATGATATATCCGCATGGAAGCCCTCAGGACCAGCAGAATACCTCACTTGCTGCAGTCTACCATCAGGAAGAAGGACATGGTATTGCCCCCGGGTTTTGTCACCAGATTTCGCTTCTTGGTGCCCGAAATCATTCCCAGTTTCGTGGTCACGAACTCTGTAGCCGAATTCGTAGTTGGCTGCATAATGGATCTGGAATCAAGGGGGGATAGTAAGTATAATACCTATTATTCTAGATGAGAGAGATCAGGTGCGCATGAGCGTCACTGACCGAGAGGGCACGAATATTGGTTAGTTAACTTCATTGATATTTTAAACGGAAAAGTAAATTTCTTTGTATCCACTTATATATTTCATCCGGTCGGAGAATAATAATAAATAAAACAATGTCCTCTTGACCGAATTTCGGTCACAGTGGTGGTCGAGCCCGAGGAGATATTATAGTGGACAAGTGTGTGCATAAACTCAGGAGCACTCTTTATTCCCTCACTCTCATAGTCCGATGGGACAGCAATTCGACACGGCCGGAGAGAGATCAGGCGCAGGGCCAACAGATTTACGCGCTTTCCGAAACACGGAGCAAGATACCTAATTAGGTAATTTAAAATAAGCATGTCACTGTCACTTACGAAAAGTCAGAGCCTTGAGTTTGAAACTGAGACCTCTGACTTGCCAGTCAACGGTCATATCACTAGGCTATCACTAAATTTGGTCTGGGTAGGCAGAGGTGTATGCAGTACACCCACGTTTCGCCGGTTATAAGTCCCATGTAAGAGGGGGCCTATTGCAATTAACCGGGCACAATTCCCAACTCCGTACTACTATTGAGAATGTTCTAATGGAAAAACCCAATAACTCTTTGCTCGAACCGGGAATCGAACCCAGGACCTTGTATTCAGCAGTCTAAGGAGGCAGTCTAGTCTAGTAAAAATTACGTAATATTGTTTCTTTACTTCACAAATGGGCTTCGACTGGGCTTCAAAAAAATATGGTAGGCACGCTCCTAGTTGAAGTTATCTTTACGTATGATATACAATAGGCAAATGAAAATAGTAAACATGCGGAAGTTCTAACAATGAACGAGCATGTTACTTTTATTACGAACAATACAGTAAGTTGATCTAATCACGTCTTGGATTACAAATAATAAACTTTATTATAGGAAATGTTAAAGTTTTGCTATTGCTTCCGTGTATGTTCCTATTTAAGTTAATGACAAGGTAATGAATGGCGATTAGCGACTCTACCATAGTCTCCATGGCTTATAAGAATACCTTCAATATGGGGAATATTTTATTTAAATACAGTACTACTCAAAAATTTTGATATAACCAAAATTTCGAACTATTCACATACTCTGTGAAAATTAATTGCAAAAAATGTTGCATTACTTAAAACAGGTTGGACGAATTTTGATGAAACATTTTAATAGTGTCGTCGAATGAATATTACAAGTGCTCCAGTCAGTGGTCGAAATTTGACAGTATTTTTTTTTAAAAATAGCTTTTCTGCTCTTCTTTTCCATATAATCTTTTACTATGCCAAGTTTCTCACTCCTCTGTGCGCGCAATATTCTTAAAAAGAGATCCACAGTTTCCACTTCACGTATATACTTATAGATAATTTAGACCAAATATAAGTTTTCTAGGCCTCATACTCTGAGTCAATATAGCTATGTGGCAAACAGATAGATCATTAGACGGTTATGAGACAATTAGGGCTCCAGGATTACTTCGAAAAGCTGAACACCCAAAAATAGAAATTGACAGATTCGAAAATGATTGAGTGGAATAAATTTTGATTTAAACAATCATGCTGCTTTATTTATAAATTAACACGATACTAATCAAGTACTCACTGATACAGTAAGTGTTTTAACAAATCTAGAAATTTGCCTCTCCCATCAAGAATGATGTAACATTATCTCACCTAAGTATGTTTAAAAACAGCATTCTCATTAGCTACCAACAAATCTCATCTTTTGATAGTTGTAACTCATCATCTCGATTCATTCGTTGCTGATTCAAAAGTGTCACTTAGGCACCTACTCTTAATTTTAAATTCCGTCTCTTTTGTTCGTATGTCACAAATAGAGGATAGAGCTAGTTATTTTTACGTTGGTACTTTAGAGTCAACACCATTACCATGAATATATTAACCTGCTTCAACCATTTGTTTAAATTGTCAAATTTCTCTGATGAAGTATGTCCGTGACGAAATAGAAATTCGTATGCAAGATACAAGTCCGAATGACTAGACAAATCTTAGATGTAACACACTTCAAATGGAAAAGTAAGTAGACACTTTTAATAAGATATAAAATTTTCAAGAGTTTTCTTTCATTGTCGTAAAACTTACAATAGGTAGAAGGTATTTCTGTTGTATAAAATAATAATCTTGTTATCTATTATACAGATTAATTAATATTTTTATGTTACTTAGTAGTTATAATTATCTCAGTAAACATCTTAGTATAACAAAATTGTATTTCAAAATTTCTTCAAAATATGTTTCAATAAATAATAACGCAGTAAAGTAACACAATTTATTACGTCATTAACAATTATATAAATAAATTAAATTAAAGAAAATCTAGCGCATGCTGACATGATTAAATATGTATTAAATGAAATGTTTACAAACGTAATTTAAAAAAAAACATGAAGGATATACATTGGCTATGGTCAAGTGTGACATTGAACTTTTTAAATCTTTTTTTTAAAGGACCTTGAACACGATATATTAACCTTAATGCATTATGTACTAAATTCAGTTTGCAAAAATATGACCTTACATTATATTTAAAGCTTAATTGGGCAAGACAATAATTAAGTTAATTAATATTTTAAATGGTTGGTAAATTGTACTTAAGAGGTAAAATCTTTGATAGCATGCAGTTTTATGCAACAACAACCCGTTTATCAAAAATGAACAATCTTATTTAATTTACGAAACTTGCTAGGAAACTTTCGGCCCCTACGTGATTTATGTTTCTTAATCCTCCTAGGATACCTTTTCCTAGGCTTAGTTTTAGTAATAGAAGGGTATTGGAAAACATCTAAATGCTGTACATTTATACTTTTACCAGTCTGAGGACCTATCAAGTTTTTTAACTGAGATTCTGTCAACATATATACTGGTTCTAAAGAATCTAATATACTCGATACGCCTTCATGTTGACCTGGCGGCCCATATGATGGCTTAGGTGACTTAATTTGGTTTTTAGGAGGACCATACTGTTGGATTGGATTACCATAACTATTTACAGGTGGGCCATATTGTTGGTTAGGCGGGCCATAGTCATCACTAGGTCCACTAGACTGAAAATTGTTATAATTTGGTTGTTTAGGTTGTCTAAAATTTGTGTATCTGTGTGAAAAACTACTAGCAGTGTCAAAATTTTGATTGGGTTTAGGATTTCTTTGCCTGTTTCCATTGGCGAATGGAGCGGGCCGTTTGAAATTGTTTTGCGTTTCATAATCAAAATTTGGTGGGTTAGTCTCGTAGTCCGGTTCATATTCACTATCATAAGAATAATCTTTGTCCTCAGAATCATCTTCATAATAATCATAATCTTTAGCTTCCCCTGGGGATTGGTCATCATAGAAGCTTCTAAAACGCTTCCATTCTTCTGGATTTGGCAATGTTTCATTTCTATCAGTAGCCTGAACTAATGAATTTGTTGAATTAAGCGACCTATCTACATCAAAGTCTAATTCTATTACGTCTAACGTTTTATTTGTAGATTGGATTTTGTTCTTAAACACAGGTTTTTCAGTAGTTAAACTTTCGTTACCTAATAGAAATAAGCCAGTATCTAACTGACGTTTAGTCCTACGTTTTTTTATACTTACATCGTCATCTCCATATGCTGATACTCCAGTTCCATCTTCTGATAAATGTTGAACTCCTGAATGTTGTTGTTGAAGATATTTTAGTCCTTCTGTGCTAGATTCTTGAGGGTAGTAAGTCAAAGGTTTTTCATAAGTTAAAGCGGCGTAACTTGGTTTATGATGAGCAGCATACTCAGCGTTATTAAGACTATTTCCGGTTATAGTTTGTTCGACTTCTATTTTGTAATAATTATTTTTGATTGTGGTTGGATCTTCTATATGAGGTAAAGGAGTTGACATTACTTGTTGGTGATAATTTTGTCTTTCAGGTTCCCTGTTATCTTCTTCATCAACTTCTTCTGTTATAGGTTTATGATCATTATAGTTTGCATAATCTGTGGCATAAGGTCCAGGGTAAGTATTCTCCGCCATATGTTTTCCGTTTACTGCTTGAGGATCATTTAAATAAAAATATAAATCAATGGGTTTATCTAAAGCATCTTTTCCTGTTTCTTCATTAGTGTGTATTAAATGATTCAACTCTGATAATTGTTCTTGAGGTTGCTTAGCAAGTAGTGCATTTAATGAATGAATATCATCCGCTGATTCATAAGAGTGCATTTGATGATATAATTTAGGATACACATACTGGGTTTTGCTTGGTTTTATTTCTGTATACAAACCAGTCTGTTCATTTCCTAAATTGTTTAACCCTATATTGCCATTAGGTCTGATGGTCACTCCTTGGTCATAGGTTGTTCCCGGTGAAGTGTTAACCTTATATTTATTATGCATATTATGCATATTGTTATGATAAATAGATCCGTATGATCTATGATTCCTGCTCTTATCAACAGCATCTGCTCTTGTTAATTTAACTGGTTCCAACTGGGGTCTACTTTTAAGATTCGGTCTTTCTTGTCTCGTTTTTGCCTTTTTATCTCTTTGGTTGGCTTGCATTTGTTCTAAGGCCAGTTGATGATTCTCCTGAGACTCCTGGTAAGCTTTCATGTAGCTATCTTCTTGTTGAGGTGCTTTATTCCATCTTTGGATCTGTGCTCGATGTTGCCTTACTCTTTCAGCGTTGAACATGGCTTGCTGATGCTGGGCGTGTAGTTTAGCATTCTGTAAAGAGTTTCCTGCTAATGGGTTTCCATAAGGCCTCTTGTCATCTATTCTTGCTTGTTCATTTATGGTTTCATGGACTGAGGGAGCGATGTTTTTAGCAGTTTTGGTGGTTCTTGTGGCTGTGATATGAAGTAATAGGAGTATTACTGCGGCTTTCATTTTCTCAGCTAGCCGCATTTTGTCTGAAACAAGAATAAATAAGTTTATGTTAAGTGGTGTTTTCTAAAACAATTGAATGTATAATTTTGGAGTATAGATAAGATAGTATTCGGCTATTAATTGTTGTAATGGCTGCATTAATGTTTATCGCTGGTTCATTCGAGACAGAAATGCATATTAGTCATTACGTAAAATCTAGACCTCACAAATAAATATGTAGATATGAATAGACTTTAGCAAATAGAAAGAAGTATAAATTGTTTAAACACTAGTAATTTATAGTCAAATAGTAATTATATCATTGATGAATTTGATGTTACAGCATCAAAGAAAGAGATAGGATACGAGCGCAGCTGGGACCCGCGACACTATACCGTGGCGTTTATTTTTAGTATTTTTTTTGCATTTTAAAGTGATTTGCATTTGTGCAAGATTTTATTAGTTAAGTACTAGCTTTTTTCGTTGCTGTGCTCTTGCAGTTCTAATTTTTCCCGAATGAAAATAGGCCTAAGTCACTCCTCGGCCCATAAACTACCTCTCCTATACGTCAATCCGTTGCTCTGTTAAGCGGGCACAACTTCAGACTCTACTTCCGTGATGCTACTGAGAATTTCCTAATGGAAAAACCCAATAACACTTTGTCCGACCCGGGGATCAACCCAGGACCACGTGCTTAGCAGTCACTCTTGCTACCACTGACTAGACCATCGAGGCAGTCAAATTAATTGATCTAAATATTAATGTCTTCTAATTTTCGGTGGTTGTGGGTTCGAACCTGGCATGTACCAATGTGACTTTTTCAATGTCATATGTAATCTAAGACACCACTGACTAACGGTGAAGGAAAACATCGTAAGGAAACCTGGACTTTAATAGTCTGAAATCGCCAACCCGCAGTGAGCTAGCGTGGTGATTAAAGCTCAATCCTTCTCTGTATAAGAAGAGGCCTTTGCCCTATATTGGGACAGTTACAGGCTGTTTTATTTAATTTTCGGTCACAAGATTAGTCGCTGTAACTCACAGCGGCTAATCTCAACGGAGATTGTGAATTTGTGAGTGTCTTATAACTATATATGTATTTTTTTCTTTCTTTCGTTTTAGTTTACTTATCCACGCAAGGTATTCAACTGTGTACGCAAACACAGGTGAACTTTCTTTTTCCTCACACTTAAATCCGATGGGACGGCAATCCAACACTACCTCTGAACGATCAAGCGCAGGACCAACGGGTTACAAATCTAAGACCTCTGACATGCCAATCAATGGGCCATACTACTAGGCTATCAAATAAAGTAGGTAAATGACAAAAATACACCCTACTAATATAATTATTTTTTTAAAACACGGCAAATGCAATTTAGAGTAAAATTTACATCCTCTTGTTCTAGTTTCTCTTAAATTTAATTACTTATCTATGCATTGGGAGCAGAAATTATGCCTTAGGTATATAAATATCAATGAGATAAATATGGAAATCAATTGGTTAGTCAATAGGAAATTATGTTACTGTTTTAGTTTGCCCTCGTTTATGTGACGAAATAAAAACTAAATTTATAGAAAAATGTAACATTTAATCTAATCTATGTATGCTAATGCCTCCTTTTTATTCGGAGGAAATCGTTGCACTTCCTCCGCCGTTGGGCAAGCGGACGGTGGCGCGCCATGTTCCGCGCGCTCCTTCCACATAGGATTCGCGGGAACTAGGTTTCTTCAGGTTTTCACTCAAAAAAGTGGTAAAAGAAGACAAACTGGCGAGTTTGTGGCCGTTTTAAGCCACCATTTACAGACTTCACATTTTATGGTATACATACATATGCCCATCCACGAGTTGAAAGCGTCAAGCGTTGCTTAACTTCTATAATAACTTGTAATCTTGATAACCATACAGTACTATAATACAACGCGTCATGTTACCGTAGTTATTCATTAGCCATTTATTAATTTATTGATCTGAGAAATTGTATTCATTGTCAGCCTAGATTTTTTTAATCTAATAATTATACATACCTACTGTTACAATGACATAATATTGTAATAATAAAACGAGGTCAAATAACAACCAAACAATGGTATGTCTATTTAACTAGACCAATAATTGTAACCTTGATTTGTCTAAGAAAAAAAAAATACTACTCCGATTTAGGAAGTTCAAAGCGAAATGAAAAAGTTTAAATATTTTTTCGAAAAAAAAAAAACTATTTATTACAAGTTGTATCTGAACCTACGACCATCAGACACTACCATGTCATACTAAGACCTCTAGTTCATGAATAGAGTCTTATGAATTAAATTGCATAAAAAAGAAGTAACTTTCTCATAAACTTTTTTGTTTTAATTTATTATTTATATAAAATTACATAATTTATTATAAATATGTGCATAATTGCGCATGAAATTGTGTTATGAAATCAGGAAAACAAACATTTAATATAAATAAATAATTTATTGCGCAGAGGTATGTTACAATATAAATAGGTACAGACGAAAGAAAAAGATTTTGGGAATATCTGCACAAGTAATAATAAATAAACCCCCTCTGGGACACGCGTCATTTCCCCATGATATTGACATAAAACCGGAATAATAGAATATTAGAATCTTTCTTCTTCATTATTCTTCTGACATAAATAAAAACTATGTCATCTAAACTAATATTATAAATGCGAAAGTTACTCTGTCTGTCTGTCTTTGCTTCACGCCTAAACTACTGAACCGATTTGTGTGAAATTTGGTACAGACATAGTTTGGAACTTGAGAAAGGACATAGGATAGTTTTTATTACAAAAAATAAAATAAAAAATAAAATTTATTCCGGACATACAGCGCCATCTATTGGTCAAGAGTCGAAGTCACTATTCCACGCGAACGAAGTCGCGGGCAAAAGCTAGTAGGATGTAAAATAGAATAGAAAGCGCATAAAACTCAGGGCAGCATTTTGCGGGCTGATTGTGATTGGCGACACTGCGTTCCCGAATGCTCCAGAGAGTCGGTCAGGGCCTCGTGTCCAATTCTCATTGGGTAGCTGGAGTGGAACTCCAAGAGGGCCCGTAGGAATCCCAGCCCTGTCTTGCCATCATTGGCCAGTGAGGGAGGGGCTGCAAGAGCTATGAATGTTACTAAAATTAACTTCCTCCTGACCGAATTTTCGGTCACAGTGGCCAATCTTCACGGAGATTAGCCATCTACGCAGGAGATATTATAGTGCACAAGTGTGCGTAAACACAGGTGCAGTCTCTATTCCCCACTCTCATAGTCCGATGGGCAATCCGACACGACCAGAAAGAGATCATGCGCAGGGCCAACGGCTTTATAATACAATACAATACAATACAAAATTAACTACATGATTAATAAAACTCTGAAAAGAGTCAACCTTGCCATTTATCTATTACCTAGCAGAAATTTAAAAAAAAACAAGAAAACAAACATCTAGTGTTTAATAGAATTTCTTTTATTTTTCTTCGCGACAGTACCATAGGCGCAATGACCATGGTCCATGCGCATGAGTTCATGCACTTTCACTGACCATAAATACATACATACAGAACCAGTACGCGTGTCCGCCCGTCCGTTTATAAAAACACACGGAGTATAAAAAGGAGCGGGCACGCGCCGTCAGAGGATGTATTGAAAGTATTCTAGTTTGATTTCCTATGTTAATGGTAATGACCTTAAAAGAAAATCAAACGAAATGGAAGTCCCACCCAAATCAGTTGTTTTTGCGTGTTTCTTATTAAATAATTTCATTTAATATGCTTATATTTATATCTGCGGCGCGTTACCATAATTGACATAATAAAAACCATTATTTAAATAAATAAAATCATTAGTATGTTCCCGTGTATATTCAATTTATTTAGCTTAATGTTTCAGTCGATGCGAAAATTTAAGAAAAAACTTTATGTGTTGCTGGTTGTTAAATGTTTTTTAATAAAATAAATCAGTTTTTTTGTGACATAAGTGATATGGGAAGTGTTGGGTTCTTTAATAACAGTTCCGATTATGTTTTTTTTGAGATGTGCAGCATAATTTTAATTTAAACAATAAAAAAATAGGTAACCAGTAGGTCGCATATTCAAATCCTGTTTGTATCTTTATACAAAAAAATTCAGGTTTGCTTCGAATGTGTTAATTAATGCATTTTAAAAATGTTATACATTTTGTTAATGGCTTCCTTTTAAAAAAAATATGCGTTATTTTGAATCAGAGTTATAAATATATTTAATTGAAGTGCCAGGAATCACGGATGACGTATTTACTTAATCTTTATTATTTAGCTACGGTTGACAGCACTTTCATCGTCAGTACAGGCTTTGAGTAAGATGCAATTACAGTTATCTCTGATTTACCAGTCGACTAATTAAGTTAATAATTTAAAAATATATTACAAAAAAATAAAGCAGACTTCAAAGCCAGAAATTATTGATATATAAAACAAAAATATCATGAGGTCGAGGGATGAGGTGATTTAATGTGGAACACGCTGGACTTAGTATTTGAAGTCAGTTTTTTTTTTTTTTGAGTTACTAGCAGCGGTTGACTACAGCTAAACTCTAGCACAGAACATCGTGACCGCGCATTTCCGCTTCGCGTATGTTTTCACTTACCTCCGGTGATCGCATAAGTTATTTGATATTATACCATTTATTTCTATTCGTTACTCTAAACATTTTAAACTGACTTATTACAACACTAGCTGTCCCGCGCGACGTTGTACGCGTGATTATTTTATCTCTACCCTTTTTTTTTCCTACCCTACCCTACACTACCCTACGCTACTCTACCCTACCCTACCCCTACTATACCCAACCCCTACCCCTACCATACCCAACTCCTACTCTACCCTACTTCACATCTACCCTACCCCTATCCTACCCAACTCCTACTCTACCCTACTTCACATCTACCCTACCCTACTCTACCTCTACCCTACCGCTCTATTCCTACCCTACCCTACTCTGCCTCTACCCTACCCTACCCTACCCATACCCTACCATACCCAAGGGGTATAATTCCATTTTATTTTTCTTCGATTCTTCTATTATATTATAGGAGGAGACTAATCCAACAAATCAAAAATCATGAAAATCGGTCCAGCAGTTCTCGAGTATACCTACTAATTTTCATGACTTCAACTTTAAAAATGGCAGAATTTCATAGTCACTGAATATCTAGTAATAGTCTCCCCATAGTCATTGAATATCGAGATATACGTGCATTAGTTATGCCACTTTGATGTCTCTTACTAATACCGAATTTCCTACACAAACTTTCACCCCCCCCCCCCCCCCCTTCACCCAATAGGTAGAGTTTTCAAAAAGCTGAAACACGTCTTATTTGTTAACCGAAAAGCTAATTATCAAGTTTAGTGACGGATTTTCATAACTACAAACTTTAGTCCTCTTTTATATATCTCCTTTGGGGGGAAAAAATCCAAATTTTTTGATACACGTCTTTCTTATTTGTAGCGCATAAGCTTAATACTCATTTTTACATCTGTAACTTAAAAAATAACGAAACTTCCATACAAACTTTCACCCCCTTTTTTATCCACTCAAAGGTAGATTTAAAAAAAAAAAACAATGCCCGTCCTTTTATTTATCAACCGAAAAGCTGAATACCAAGCTTCGTACATTTAACGTTAAGAATTACGGATTTACATACAAACTGTTTCCCCCTTTTTTACCTACTTAGGGGGGGAATTTCAGAAAATCCTTTCTTAGTGCACCCCTACGGTACTTAAAGAATATTGTCTCAAAATTTCAAGTCCCTAGGTCTACCGGTTTAGGCTGTGCGTTGTCTGTCAGTCAGTCACGTTACCATTTTATAAGTATAGATGATCAACAAAATTTAATTTTAATTTTTGAATGATGAATGTCGTGGTGGCGCATTGGTTACGGACCCGCTTTGCAAACGCGTGGGTGTGGGTTCGAAAATCTACCATTGTGACTTTTTCAATGTCAAATGTACTTAGTTAATCTAAGACACGGTGAAGGAAAACATTGTAAGGAAACCTGGACTTAATTGTCTGAAATCGCCAACCCGCAGTGAGATAGCGTGATGATCGATTATGCTCAATCCTTCTCTGTATGAGAAGAGGCCTTTGCCCTACATTGGGACAGTTACAGGCTGATTTATTTATTTAATTGAATGATATTGGTTACCTATTTGGTTGTAAATTCGACCGTAATACCGTCATCATCTTCCTCCTAGCTTATTTATTAAACTAAAATTTGTTGAGGTTTACACGGTACGGTATGTCATACCTTTTGAATGTTAGATTGTAAATTACTAGATTTAAATATTATTAAAACCCCATTGTGACTTTTAAATCCATTTTGTGAAATTTTTCATTTTATTCCGTATTAGATGCCGCCAGCGGTAATTAATTTTAAATTATTTAATAAGAAACTCGCAAAAACAACTGACTTGAGTGGGAAACCCGCGATCCCTGGCGTGCCATCACTTTACCAATTAAGCTACTGAGTCCTGCCCGCTTTAGTTAAAATTATGAATCTCTTTCTTAACGCCTAGGCGTATCATTTAATAAGCAAAACATGAGCTTAAACATGAAAAAAAAAACATACATAATTTATGTTAATTAATTTTCCTAACAGCAAAAATAACTTTGCTGTTCAAAAAGACATTAACGCGCGAAATTACACCTTTTTGTATTTTCGAACTCACGCGCCGGACGCGCCTGCGCAAGTTCGTGCAAATTTGACGTGACCCTAAACTCACTCGTTGCGCCCGCGGCTAACGCGCGAGAGATTATATCCCACGTCTCTTTTTAACCCCCAACGCAAAAGAGGGGTGTAGGTAATAAGTTTGATGTCTCTGTGTGTCTGTCTGTGGCACCGTAGCGTAGCTCCTAAATCGACTGATTTTGATTTGGTTAATTTGTTGGGGACTTGATTGAGAGTGTTTGTCCCGATACAAATACCTTAATATTTTTTTTGATAAAATATTCTATATTCCTTTTACAGTAACTAATATATTATTATTTTTTATTTTTCTCTTATATTTAGCACTATATTAAAACCACAGGTAGGTACACAATAGGTCTCTCTTCTTCTTTATCCTATGGTTGATGAAGAACCTGGTTTAAGAGTTTAAACCATATGGCTTAATATACCGTCGAAAAATCTCTCAGAGTCAGGTGTGCTGGTTTCCTTACGCTGTTTTCCTTCACCGTTTAGCAAGTGCAGATAATTCAATTCTAATATGCACATGAGTCGGAAAAGACAGAGGTGCGTGCCTGGGTTTCGAACCAGCAACCTTTGACTTGGCGGTCCAACGGTCATACCACTAGGCTATCGCTGCTATAATAGCTAATATTTTGCCATGTTATGTGACTTAAAAATGACAAAATGTGTGATTAAAATACCTCTACACCCTAAAACATATAATGTGCTTCTAAATTATCTGCTACGGATAGGTAAGTATATAGATTACAATAGTGAAGAAATTTCGTACCCCGGAACAGTAAAAAAAAAATTGGAGCATGGAGCAGAATTAGACCTACGCAATAAAACGCAGGCAAAAGAAAAAAAAATATGACGTTAGATAAAAAATAAATTTTACTATTGTAATATAAATAACCAATATTATCTCCCATTGCAGCCGTGGCAGATAATTTAGAAGCACCTAATATACACTCCTGTTTATACTTTGTTATAATCTGATATAACATGTTACAATAACGAACTAACAAGTCGGTACAGTCAACACAAAAACTGAATTGAAAGTAACGCCGTGGGAGCTACAAGCTCATCGCATTGTCACTTTTCTTTTTAGCCTATTACAAAATATCTAGTGTTTTGTAACTTTGAACTTTTCTACGCGACTGTATAGAAAATGGCGGCGGGGTCGTTGACTTGTGCAAGTGCATCGTGATTGGTGATGTAATTTGGACGTTACGGAGACGTTTTTCTCATTGGCTGTTTTTTTCTGAGATACATTATTCTATTTTTAAACGACTTTTAAAAAAGAAGAGGTTCTATGTTCGGCTGTATTTTTTTTTTGTAAATATGTTAACCGATTTCTCAGTGAATTGTGGAGCGATTTTGAAAATTCTTTTTTGTTTTAAATTAAATTATTTTTGGGGACGTTGCCCACTGGCAGAGATGTTTTTCTTTTTCATTTTTATAAGTTAGTATAACTGCTGTGTAACCGGCGGAAAGTGGGTGTACTGCATACACATCTGCCCACTTCCTCTGGGAATACAGGCGTGAGTCTATGTTAAGTACCTATGTTATTTTCTTCGTAAATCTTTAATTTTTGAAGATATGGCGTCATTTGTGTTTTTAATGTATGGAGCGTAAACTTTTGATGCGATTTCTGAAGAATGGTTTCATTTGGTACGTTTAAGTACCTAAATATCATTTATAGAAGTTCCCATAGATAATTGTTCCCCGCGACTGCGTCTGCGGGGATTTCAATAACCCTATACTTCTTACAATACTGCTCATCCCCCATAATTATTGTGATAAATTGTACCCTAAAACCTGACTTGGTATGTTACACATATTTTTGCTGAATTTCGACTAAATCTGTCCAGAAGTTTTCGCGGCTATCTCTGACAGACAAACAGACAGACAAAGTTTCTAAAAACTACATATTCGGCTTCAGTATCGTTCATAGAACATGTAGCATTAACTTTTTACAAAAATATTCAATGTACAGTTTTTACTTTGCTATGATTTTATTATATGTACAGATTTTATTATATGTTTCAAAATCAAAATATTTTTATTCATGTATTGTAGACCATTAGGCACTTATGAATAGTCATAATTCTAATATTGTTTGTTGTAAGAGTGACTCTAGTTGCCAGTTCCAAGGGCAGCCTACCCTTCATGGAGAAGAATCTGGCAAGAAACTCCATGGTTGCTCTTTTAAATAATGGCTTACAATATTTTTAGGTTATTATAGATAGGTTTAGATTGTCCTTTACTAAAGAGAATGTTAGACACGACTATGAATAATTGCCTAGCAGATCGTGTGAAGGCGTTCCTTAAAGGCTAGACCTAGCTGTTTGGTATATTAACTGTAGGTTGACTCACTGGGCAGATTAATCACTATCACTACATAGTATAAAACAAAGTCGCTATCCGCCGTCTGCCTGTCCATATGTATGCTTAGATCTTTAAGACTACGCAACGGATTTTGATGCGGTTTTTATTAATAGATAGAGTGATTTTTAAGGAAGGTTTATATGTATATTGCACCCGTGTGAAGCCGGGGCGGGTCGCTAGTTAACTATATACGTATAAAAATCGTGAAATATTTTTTTAAATCAAAACCGACTTCAAATGAAACTTTTGAAAAGTAAAATATGGCACATAAAATTAACATGTTATTTTTACCAATTTAAAAATTAAATAACAAAAGTTTACTAAGATTAAGCATAATATATTCTGAGATCTGAGTAGTAAATCTTTCGTTACTCCAAACATTATACTCCAAACAATATGGGCATGATTGCAGATCAGATAGGCTGGACTGCTGTATTTTGAATCGTTGCTCTAGAATGTCTGCTGGAATCTGAAGCAATGATTCAAACTAAAAATCAATTTTATGTGTGTAAATCTGTATACTAACATAGTTTTAAGTAAATATTGTTACTAATCCTTTGAGTCCTTGTTACTCGTACAAATAAATATTTTAATTTTAATTATAAATTTATAATATGTTTATTAGTTTATTTAGTCGTGTGTATGTCTAGCTAGATTATGCAAAGATCCATAACTATATTTGACAGTATACAAATACCAATACTATGCTTAATTGATGATTATAAAAACTGTAATTTAATGCAAGTCATGCTACGTAAGAAACATCGTAATATGTAACAAAATTACACAAAGGAGTTGGTATTTTTTCTATTTTCTTGAATTGTGAAATAGTAGTTGTCAACGATAATGCGAATTCATTGTCGTATTGAAATAAACTTAGTTCCGGACTGCGAACGAAACTCCATTTTAAGAATATTTGTATTTAAATATTATAAGTAAACAGTTTTTTTTACGTAAAACGGTTTTGTCAGCAAAACTAAAGCTGTGTACCAAATATCAGATCAATACGTCAAAAGGAAGGGGGTGAAATATCGATTACAAAATTTGAACCAAATAATAAACAGGTCAAGCTAAATAAAACTGTTAAAAACCTGTATTAGTCCACAGCTGAACATAGGCCTCTCCCAATGCGCGCCCTATTGTGCGCTCATTGGAGGTATTTGCCCATAATCGCCACGCTGGGCAAGCGGGTTGGCAATCGCAGTAGCAGATGATTGCTGTTACACAGAAGGATGCTGCTGCCTATTATATGTTCACTGGAGGTCGCCATTTTTGCCCACAGACACAGACTAGTTATTTTTTTTTTTTTTTTTTTAATTATATTTTCGATTGTAGATCTCTGCGGCTTGTGTCTGTGGGCAATATTGGGCATAGATTCAGTTTGTACTTTTTAAGTTCTTTTTTTCGTGTGTGTGTTTTTATTTTTTTTATTTTTATTTCTTAAATACTTATATTATGTAGCGCCTTGCGCAATATTGCGTGTAATAAATGATTTCTTTCTTTCTTTCCTATCCTCCGGATTTTTCCCTTTGTCGCTTCTTACTACACCCGCGGGACGAGTAGGGGTGGTTCTATTCCGGAAACCACACGGCAAATTTTTTTTGGGAGCTCACTACTCGGAATTTAATTCAGGCTTCGATATGCACTTTACAGCGTAGGTATAGGTTCAATTTCCCACGGCTGGGCAAAGGTTTTTTTTAATTTGACGGACAGCCTGACTTTCTTACTTATTTAAAAAGTAAGTAGTTACTTACTTATCTAAAAGAGGACATTTGCATAACATATGAGATCATTAATATTATATTAGCGAGTTTTATTACAATTTTTATGAGGTAACACACAAACCTACAAAGATGTTCTGATTGTTATTCAATGCCGCCATTTTTGTTCAATTTGTATAGGGCTGTCAACATTGTGAAAAACTCAAAACTTTTTTATTACTATATTTGTATGAAGGGCGTCAGATCATAGTATGGTAGGTACATACCTATAGTTGTTTAGAATGTTATCAAAAAATCCTTCTAAATTCATAAAATTGCAATTGTAAAATGTTTTAAGGCGCGGGCAGTTGATAATCTGCTATCTCGCTCGCACATTGAAGATATAAAATCAATGAATATAATTATCTAGTTAAGAAAAATCGAAACATTACAAGTTTTCATTATAAAAATTGCAAAAAGTTAATTTAAAGCTATTTTTATGCATGAAAACTTAATCCGATCAAACTGATATTTTTGTTGAACCTTTGTAATATTGTTCTCCTTGTTTGTTTAGATTTTTCATAACTAAATTCATTAATTTTATACCTTCAATGTGCGAGCAAGATAGCAGATTAGCGAGCCTTAATAGTCAGTATCAACTTTGAAATTGGAATCGTGCACGAAAATAGTGACCATACACAAACGATATAAAATTGTAAACCACTAGTAATATAACAGTTACATACCTTTAAAATTGTTTTTTAAAATAATCTCATGCAATAATAACATAAATTTTTTCACACGACAACCCTATTAAAAGCAGAATGCTACGCGTGACGCAATTGCCGGACGGAAGTTATATAACCACACTTCCGACGTAACCTGAGACCCACAGATCTCTCTTTATTTTGAATTTCGAGCAGGATTCGATCATTGCACATTGTGGTCAGTTACTTATACAATTTATGTGCAAGCGCATCGTGATAAGCGTATTTTTGACGAATAATTTTTAGCCTACACTGTCCTACTGTGAAAATAGTGAATTTTACCTTTCTTGACGAAACCTCATATTAGTGTTTAAATTTCGGTCACAACGGCCATTCTCAATGGAGATAAGCCGTCTACACAGTAGATATTATAGTGTACAAGTGTGTGCACAAACCCAGTGCACTCTCTATTCTCTCACTGTCAAAATTCGTTGGGAAGACAATCCGATACGACCAGAGAGATCAGGCGCAGAACCAACGGCCAAAAATATTGTATAACTACAGTCTTATACGACTTCTTGTTAAATAACAGTTATATAGCGGTACTTAGCTAACTATGACATTATTTAGATGTTAATCATGTGTTAATCTTACAATATTTCAGTCGTGTGGTTGAAGACTGACCTCTACATGGCTATTAAACGATAATATTGTCATGGATTTGGTCCAAATTTGCGTTTTATCAACGTTTATGTTTACGTTTTGGAAACGTTTACTTAATGACCATTATAAAACATAATTTGTTAGTTTGGTTCTTGTTTTTACTCCTTGAGAAGGATAGAGACGGGTATATTACCTACACCTAACTAAAACTGGCAGCGTACTCGGTGAGAATTAGCTTGGTTGTTAATCGCTGCTAGTTTGTGACCTTTGTTCCATCGTTAGTTGACTTTTACGACACAGAGAGAGAGAGAGGTATTGTTCTATTCTTTTCTCATACAAATCCGTGCGTCAAAAAATCAGAAAAAGGAACCTAAATACGATCTACAAGGAAAAAGATCTCCTGTACAAGGAAATTGCTCGGAGATTAGTCGACAGCACACGTGATCAGAGGGCTGGCTATTTCTTTGCTCAAAGAATCACCATTGCCATCCAGCGTGGCAATGCTGCCAGCCTCTTGGGCATGCTGCCTGCAGACGATGGTGATGGGGAGGAATTCTTTGACGCCTTTTGAATTCTTTGGTTTAGTGTAAATATAGTTATAGGTATTTAATGTAAATAAATTATTTCAATTCCTTTTTTTTGTGAAATTTATACATGTTTTAGCACATGTTAGCTTATTAACACACACACGCCCTAGGCGTATAAAGAGATTTGAAATTTCGACTGATTCTGATGGGATACGGTGGCTCAGCGGTTAGAGCGTCGGCACGGTAAGCCGAAGATCGTGGGTTCGAATCCCATCCGTATCAGTTGTTTTTTCAAATTTCTTATTAAATATTTATATTTCATTTACATCGATCTATACAGATCACTAAAGATTAATAAATCGCTTGCAATATTAGATAAAGCAACTTAGCAGAGAAATTAATAATGTCAATTAAGTTATCATTTCAATATGTAGATTTATGTATCAAGTACGCTATCGCAAGCGAAATAGGCGTAGTATGCGATTTATAGGCTTGATTTTATAATTTATTTTGATTAAGTTTGGTTAAGCATGTTTGCTGATGTCAACACAGAATTTTAGGTCGGAATATAGATCGTCTTTGAGAAGAAAGAGCAGCTTTTTCATAGCACTGATAGCCTAGTGGTACGATCGTCGACTGACAAGTCAGTGGTCTCAAGTTCGATCCGAAGGCAAACATATTAAATTAATTATTAGTTGCTAAAACGGTGAGGGAAAACATCGTGATCAAACCAACACACCTGAGAGATTTTTCAATGGTGTGCAAAGCCATGTCAGAGGCCTACGGGCGGTTTAAACTCTGACACCAGGTTGTTCATCAACCATACGAGTGCTGGTTAAAAAAATCAGCTTTTTAACCAGCACAAGTAATGGTAGGCTCGGTTAGTGTCTTTGTAGATATGCCAGCTCCTATGACCTGCAACTAGCTGCTCAGAGTCCAGCATAGGAGAAGGCGGAGGAGGTCTCTCTGATGATGATAAAAGGCTTGGTTTGGCTTGGTCACATAATATGGGCAAAAAACTAAATAAAGTTGACGGTAGATCAAAAATAATTTTAAATAACTGTTCAGACGCTTGTCACGTCAGTCTGCCTGCGACCACGAGTGCTGCAAAGTACTCGAAACGTCAGGAGTGTTATCAAAATAAAAACGCGAGTTATATCCGTTAAAAAGTTATTTCATTAGGCCTGGTTTGTGTCCACTCGCTGTAAGAATTTATCAATCCACGCATCACGTTAGAGGGCCATTGACACTGGGTTTTTTGCTGGCTAAACACAGTATTGAGGGTATGGAGCACGGGGGGTAAGAGACAAGACCTCGACACTTCCGTGAATTTGGCGCCCTGGGCTGTCGCCCCACCGTTACACCTAACGCCGTTACTGGCCGGGGGGGAGTAAAAAATGCCTTCCGCATACCGCATGTCCGAGGACATACGGTTATGTGGGGCTCGCACCCACTAAAAACGTCTCACCCCTGCGTGTTCCTAGCACTGTATCGGACGGGTCCGGGTACCGCAAACGCGCCTCGCAGCCCTGTCCAGTGCCTGCCTGTAGACAGGCATCCAGCTGGCATCCAGGTCCAGGACATCGCCCCAACACGCTCAATCCCCCCTCTCGCCCCTACATCGGGCAAGGCGGGCGGCATACCGGGATCAGCCGCCCGCCAGCTCTCGTCAGGGTGGGTGCAAGAGGGTTACTGCCGCGCCTACTAGGCTACAATACGGCTTAAATGCAAACCAGATTCTCGAAGCAAATTATACTTCAGCAAATTAACAAAAAGCTTTTATAATGACTATAAAATTGACATTTACGTTAAGCCTTGTAACATATAGGATGTGGTGGCACTGTTAGCGATTAGCGTTACCACTCATTCCTAAACTAGTCAAATTCATTTATTTCTTTCTGTAAATAGGTTTACCACAAATACTTTGAATGTTATGTTTTTGTTTTGTTTTTAAACTAGATAGAGTCGGAATTTCTTTATTGACTATCCTTAAAAAAACCCCGAGAAAACCTAGATTCATTATTTTCTCGACCAAATCTCGACTTAAATGATGATGTAATTCTTAAGAGTCTTCTAATTTATGTCTTAGACAATAAGTCCAGATTTTCTCACGATAATTTTCATTTACCGTTAGTCAGATTTAACTAAGAAAGCACATAATGACATTGAAAAAGTCACATTTGTACATGCCAAGTTTGAACTCACACCCACGTCCTTGCAAAGCGGTCCATAACCAATGCGCCACCATGGCATTAACAGTTATTTAGCTATAATTTAATTACCTTAACTGAGCGAATTTCAATAAAAAAAACAATTTTGGAATATTACCCGCTTACATTATTACCTAGCCTTATGTACAAAGGATGCACCCGATAAAAACGCTAACTTGAAGCGAAAGTTGTGCGCCTTGAGCTTTGAAATCCCGTTGCACATTGCAATCCACTCTTACGCATGTTAAAAACATTTTTATTAATTCTGATAAATTTCAAATAAGTGTCGTGGTGGCGGTATTGGCTACGGACCCGCTTTGCAAGCGCGTGGGTGTGGGTTTGAACCTGGCATGTACCAATGTGACTTTTTCAATGTCATATGTACTTTCTTAGTTAATCTAAGACACCACTGACCAACGGTGAAGGAAAACATCGTAAGGAAACCTGGACTTTAATAGTCTGAAATCGCCAACCCGCAGTGAGCTAGCGTGGTGATTAATGCTCAATCCTTCTCTGTATGAGAAGAGGCCTTTGCCCTACATTAGGACAGTTACAGGCTGATTTATTATTATTTATTATCTGATAAATTGACAGTAGTACCTAATTGGCGTAAAAGAGCAATTTTGAACTTTGTTTGTTTATTTAAGTTTTATTTATATCAAGTGGTTTGTCGTGGTAGCATGTACCAACGTGACCTTTTCTATGTTATATGTACTTTCTTAATTAATTTAAGACACCATTGACTAACGGTGAAGGAAAACATCGTGAGGAAATCTGGACTTAATAGTTTGAAATCGCTAACTTTAAGAGCTAGCGTGGTGATTAATGCTTGATCCTTCTCTGTATGAGAAGAGGCCTTTGCCCTAAGTGGCACAGTTATAGCCTGGTATATTATATTAAATCAGCTGATGCGATGACGTAAGAATCGGCATGTAACGCGAATTTTTTGTACAAATCTAGCAAAAAGCTAAAATCTAATTTAAATAAAATGAGATCCCACCAAACACATGAAAGATGAGAAACACGAGGAGATATCACTACATAGTATAAAACAAATTCTCTTTCTCTGTCCATATATCCCTATGTATGCTTAAATCTTTAAAACTACGCAACGGATTTTGATGCGGATTTTTTTAATAAATAGAGTGATTGAAGAGGAAGGTTTATATGTATATTGCACCCGTGCGAAGTTGGGGCGGGTCGCTATTAATTTATAATATGAAACTAAATTACCCATAATCACTTTAGTTTTTCACACATAATTTAAGTTAAGTGATTACTTCCTGTGTAAATGATGAAACTTATTCGATCATAATTATCAGCATTTACTAAATAGCAAATATTAGGTACTTATTACTCGGGATTTCATCATTAGTCATTCGAATTGACGAGTGTAGGTACATATAAGGTCTATCATTAATAACGCAAAATATTTTAGGAGGTGGCTTTGAACAATACGCTTCGATTTCGCTTTCCTTCGCCTTCTCATCTCGCCTCCTCTCTTGCGGTTTCGCTTAGCACTTACGCGCACGATTTGGAGTTATTTTTTTCATTCCAATTTAAAAAATCGCTTATCGCCACCCCTTTTCGTATGGGCTACTGCATCTAACTCTTGTTTTTTTTTTACTATATTTTTTTTTAACTCTGGACTCAGCTGTAACATTGAATACAAGAAACAGTAGGCTTATAATCATCCTCCAATTAGAAGTAGCCTTAGTATACCTATAAAATTATTTTAACCTTGTATTGCCGTGTTCTGCTTCTGCGCATACCTTTGACCTAGTGTCGGTAAGTTCAATGGTCACACCATTAGCACAGAAAGGATTTATGCAACAGATAGCACGTGAATGAGACAGTTAATCCTTATATGGATATAAAGTAGTAAAAGTACTTTAAGTATCCTATTTTATATGCTATTTTATATGCTATTTTATATTATAGCATATGATTAGTAGTATGACCGCTGGACTGCTAAGTTAAAGGTCGTAGGTTCAAAACTCAGGCACGCACTTCTGACTTCTCGGATTTATTTGCGTATTACGTACGCACATATTTAAAAAAAAAAAAAATTTCGAAACGAATTGAGGACCTCCTCTATTTTAAAGTCGGTTCAAAAGTACTTGATATAGGTATTATGTCATGACTTATTATTACATAAAACTTACGACTTATTTGAATAGAAATGACACTTTTAACTCTTATTATAAATATTAATGTAATTTAATTATCATAAAATTATAGTATAAGCAGACATGAAGCAGACGTATTTAATTTTACCTTTCTATTTAGAATTGTGGAGATATTATTATAGGTTTCATATTTGAACATCAAAACCAAACGTATATGCAAAAAATTGTATCTGTGCTGTTAACCGTTGAAGAGTTCCTTTATCTGGAGCTAATCCTGGATGTCGATTCAGGTCATTCTTACCATAAAAATGCATTGTCATCGGAATTGAACTGACATTCTAAAATTCAACTCCGTAGGATATAACTCAGTAGGATTCTGATTTTAAATTGGTGAAATACACGGCAAATCGCAGTGCTTTAAAATTATTATTAAAAAAATATATATATATGGCATGGTGGGTTATGGTGGCTTAACGGTTAGATCCGACACGATATGACAAAGATTGTGGATACGAATCTCATGCGTATCAGTTGCTTTTTCAAAATTTTCTTATTAAATAATTATATTTAATAAGCTATTGTGCTATAACATGTAAAAAAATCACAAAAATACGTAGTGTTATATTTTAATTTCAGGTTAGATAATGTATTGACACTTTTTCACAGAAAACCCGAAATAATTTGAATTAATTATTAAAAGTAGTTTTTTTTAAATAAGGTCAAGTTCATCCAAAATTGTTATTACCTTTTTTATATCTCATTGTTAAACAAACTTCATTATTTACAAAGTTATACCGCTATACATTGCTAATGAAATTACTTTCGCAAATGATTCTAAAAATTAGCCTTCAAATATCATAAAAAGCTTATAATTTACAAACAAATATTTATTTAAAATACTATCTAATTAATAATAGTAGCCTGCGTTTAATAACTTACATAATATCTCAAATCCAGCACATGTAAAAACAAACTTTAAAAAAAAGTAACTACCAAATCACAGATCTATTCACAATAACAGTTCTTTATTTAAAAAAATACAATTGAACTTTTTTTTAATGCACCGTGCAATAAATATGCAGCCTCGTTGCAGTATAAAATAGGTACTGGCCGTTTGGAGGTTCGTTTTTCGTTTTAAACCGTCGACCTCGTGTGTGGAGGTGGATATGATAGAATTCTAATTTCGAATTTCTTACGCTTTCGCCTAAGTTTGTAACCATTACGTTTTTATTACTAGCTTATGATCTTGTGTTGTAAACAAAAGCGTTAATGTATAGTGAAAATTGTGGAAATCCGTACTATGTATGTAAGTTAGGGTAATACGTAATAAGTGGAGTAAATGCTCGGTCTCTTTAGTTATAAATCCAATGCTGTTTTTGTTCGGTATAAATATAAAACTGTAATGAAAAACAGCAATGTATTTTATGGTAATGTTCATGAGTGAATGTGCTAATTTTTTTTTGAATATTTTTATTATAATTTTAAATAGGCAAACACAAAATATTTCCGTACCATTTTTTATTCTGTTTGTTTATGGATTTTTTTTTGTTTTTTTTAAGTTATCAAAAAAACTTTTTGGAAAAATATTGACAGTTTTTTTTAACCAACACCTGTGACCGGTGACCTCTATTTTAAATAAATGCACCAATTATTTTAATGATAACTTTATTTACCTACATGTGCATTTAATGGTGGCGAAACTAATTTTATTAGAACAACATACAATTTTGAACCATTAAAAATATCTTCTAGTTTATTTTACAAGTACAAAAACTAATTTACGGTTATTAACGTAAGATTTCTGAACTCGTTTTTGGTGTGAGTTTGTCTGCATAGAAAACTGCATTAGATCTTCAGATATCGCCATGATTTCTGGTCATGATTAATTTATATTTATATAATTAATCTGTTCAGGAATTATACCTATGAAAAATGTCAACATTTTCTAAATAGGTTTCATTTTTCTCCCAAAAATTTAAAAATATAAAATTAATTTTCAAAAGTATTTATACTAGGTATCTGAACATCTGAATGGGTGTATTTCTTTTTTTCAGCCTGCAACTGTCCTACTGCAGGGAAAAGGCCTCTTCTCATACATTCGAGCATTAATCACCACGCCAGCTCACTGCGGGTTGGCGATTTCAGACTATAAAGTCCAGGTTTCCTCACGATGTTTTCCTTCAAGTCAGTGGTGTCTTAGATTAACTAAGAAAGTACATAATATGGCATTGAAAGTCACATTGGTATATATACAGCGTGTAACAGAAGTCCGAAATAATACTTAAGGGCTTGTATGTATATCATGAAGAGAATCACCCGTGAAAATATTGAATGCAAATGAGGCATTTTTTTTTTCACACAAAATAATTCTTTTGATTTAATTTTCTTCAATAATGACAGATTTCATTATCCTACGCGAGCCTAGTGCTTACTTAAAGAATTTTTTGAAGGTAAATAACCGGATTCGTGTTGATTCTTATCGACCTTTCAGTTGATACAGATCACCCTTAATGTATTATTTCGGACTTCTGTTACACGCTGTATAACTATGTGACTTTCAATGACTTAAACATAATGAAATATAATTGAAAGTCACATTGATATATACCAATGTGACTTTCAATGACTTATGTGACTTTATGTACTTTCTTCTAGGTCTGCTAGGTTCGAACTCACACCCACTTGCAAAGCGGGACACTTGGTGTAGACAGAGGTGTAGAGTACCTATCAATGTTAAATAAGTCTGATATAGTAATGAATTGGTCATAGATCGAGCAGAGCGCCGCGCAATGGTTGTTGATGTCACCCATTGAGTATTCAAGAAAATATAGAGTGATAATATCAATCACATTGCCTTGTGCGGAGCGAAAGCAGGTCTCACCATAGAAATGTTAAAATGTCATTTTTTTAAATTAAGTGTTAACCATGATATAAGCTAAAATGTAACTTTTTCGCTCGTGGAGCCTAGTTGAACCGCAGTCGATCGAGGTATGATCGCAAACGGAGCTCGTGTCGCGGCCGCGTTGTTGTTACGTCCGCGTCGTGCTCACAGTTCATACTTCTAATAGGGTTGCTCTATATTTTCTTATATACTCTAAGATATCACCATTCCTGACGGGAACCTCGTAAAGGCCGAGAAAGGTAAACAGATAATCTAGACTTGGCCCGCGAGGTTGTCGACATGTGGGATGTGGACTCAGCTGTCATTGTATAGTCGTTTCAGTCCATGGATTAATATCCAAAAGCCTTTAGATGCTGGATCAAGGACTTGATGCTTTGCCCTTCAGTGGGACAGTTACAGGTTGTTTTATTAATTAAAAAAAAAATTATATTATGTAATAATGAAAATAATAATCATTTAATTGATTCCACTACTCTTAATTTATAGACTCACGCCTGTATTCCCCAGAGGGGGTAGGCAGAGGTGTGTAGTACACCCACGTTTCGCTGGCTGTGTAATAAGTCCCATGTAATAGGGGGCGAGCCTATTGCCATTAACCGGGCACAATTCCAGACTCCGTGCTGCTACTGAGAATTTCCTAATGGAAAAACCCAATAACACTTTGCCCGACCCGGGGATCGAACCCAGGACCTCGTGCTCAGCAGTCGCGCTTGCTACCACTAGACCAACGAGGCAGTCTCTTAATTTAGCGTGTAGCAAAATGATACGCTTAATTTTTGGCTACAATTATCCAAGAAACACAATGGACAAATGTCTCATTTAAATATTTCCCCCCTACAGGAATCGAACCTGCGACACTAACACGTATCGTGAACGAATCATTTAACCGTGACATCAATCATGTCGGCAATATTTAATTTTTCCCGACAAGGAATAGAACTCACGATCCACGCGCAGTTTGTCATGAACTCTGATTCTCAATAGGTCTTTGAACATCGATATAGTTTAACCTTTTTTGATTCAAATTCCCACGTCGCAACTCACACTTGACCGATAAAGAACAAAGACTTTATGCCGATCACAATCTAGTTTTTTAAACCATGGGAGTTTAATTTCACTTTTTAAAACAAAGAGAACCGATATAAGTTTTAAACTGAGGTGGGAACACAGTTTTGTTGAAGGAAAGGTTGCTGTACACTGGCGCGGTTATAGTATAAAGTATTGGCAACCAAGGATTCAAGGATTGTTTGAATTTCGAACAATAAAATATTTAGTTGAAATTTTTTGTAAAAAGATAAAAAAGATTTAAGAAAGCAGGATTTGTAAAGAACTTGTTTGAATTTAGAACAGGAAGTATTTGCTGCCAGAGATTTGATTGTTTGAATCCCGAATGAGAATTTAGTAATTGGTTAATTACAACTACAGAATAGTCCATCAACATCAACAACGTACCTAAACTGGGAAGAAAAATATATGGTCTGAAAAGATTTTTCTGCCACTTATGGCTAAGAAAACGCTGAAGCCAATGAATTATTTAGGATAGGTCGAGAAAATGTCGTGTACAGTAATAGGCTGTTAGCTTGACGATAACGTAAGGCCTTTATTTACCTCGTCAATCATACACACGGCTCCAATTACGACTTCCATAAAAATAAAAAAGATTCTCATTCGGAATTTAAAAAATCAAATCCCTGGCAGCAAATACTTCCTGTTCTAAATTCAAACAAGTTCTTTATAAATCCAGGTCTTAAATCTTTTTTATCTTTATTCTTTATTTCTAATTTTATTCTATAAAATTAATTAATTCCTCCGATTATAAACTGTCATGTCATAATGTACAAGTACCTTTATAATTACTGTTGCATAATTAGCTAGTTATATAGTTAACGACAATAACCGCAGATTATGACGGCCTTGCATTTAATTTAATTTTTTTAAATATTTCCACGCTGCAGCTGTTTGGGCTTGTTATTCAGAAAAAAAAAATTATTATCTATGTTGTTTTTTGGCTAATTAGGTTGTCATTAAACGTGTGTAGTGTTGTAGATCGTTTGATTGTCAGGTTAAAGGTCAACGGTTTGAGTAGCTGATGAAAAAATCGGTGCAGTAGATAAAAAAAATAAAAATAAACTCTAACTAACCTGTAACTGTCTCATTGCATGACAAAGGCCTCGTCTCATACAGAGAAGAATTAAGCATTAATCACCATGCTAGCTCACTGCGTGTTGGCGATTTCAGACGATTAAGTCTATGCTCTAAAGAGACTACTCCTTAGCTGTACCGGAACAGTAAAAAAAAATTGGAACATGGAGCAGAATCAGACCTAAGCAATAAAACGCAGGCAAAAGAAAAAAAAAATGACGTTAGATAAAAAAAAAAAACTTCACTATTGTAATATAAATAACCAATATTATCTTGCATTGCAGCCGTGGCAGATAATTTAGAAGCACCTTTTATATTAAAAAATATATATTATGTACACATTTAAACATTTATAAAATAGTAACCGATATCCACTATATTATATCCCCACTTTACATCTCTCCTTTATCTACAATTCCCTACTAATTAAATTTTATTTCATAACTTTGTAGGCGTGTTATGTATCAGGGCGGGAGGGCGGTGAATACACAAGTGAACCCCGTTCTCCCGTCCAGAGGTCCGTTGAGGAACACCGTGTGGTTTTTAGTCCGTGCGAGTCGGACATAACTCCATCACTGGCCCTTTGGTGGTGGAGTACCCATAAGGGGTTTTCCACACGAAACAAAAAAAAAAAAAAAAAAAAAAAAGGCGTGTTATGTATTTTTAAATTATACGCTCTTAATGAATGTACTAGATTAGCTGATTTATGCTATAGTACTAATTTATTCTTAAAATTGCGAAAATTAATAGCCGTGGTTGACATTTTTAAGTATTCGTGGTTTCGTTTAAATTTCTAGATTCTAGTTTTTAAATTAATTATATAACGTTTGTGGGTGTTCTGAATAACTTACACGGGACCTTATAAATATTTCATAATGAGTGTAACACATTATACATATTTTTTGAATTTTCATTGGAAATTCTCATTTTTTAATCTAAGGATTTGTTAAAATCTTTTGTACCTAATAAATATCTATTTATTTAACAGATAAAGATAATATACAGCGTGTAACAGAAGTCCGAAATAATACTTGTATATCATGAAAAGAATCACCTGTGAAAATATTGAATGGAAAAGAGGCATTTTTTTTTCATACAAAATAATTCTTTCGATTTCATTTTCTTCAATAATGACAGATTTTATTATCCTATGCGTGCCTAGTGCTTACCTAAAGAATTTATTGACGGTAACTAACCGTATTCGTGTTGATTTACCTTTCAACGGATGCCTAGGGCCGAATTTGAAAGATTTTGGTAAAAACTTTGACCGTGGTTTACTCGAGTATTGTTTGGGGTTCGGTTCCAAAACCCATGCTCAAGGATTGTGTATAGGGTACCTTATACGCTCTTAATGTATTATTTCGGACTTCTGTTACACGCTGTATATAAAGAATATTTAGATTTAAATAGATATTTATTTTATTTTTATTTTACGTAACTGGTTTTTAGATTATTGACTTTTTTCTTTTTTTTTTTTAACAGGTTCGCTGTCCCGACAACAGGCACAGTTAAAATAAAACAATATGAATAATACGTGACTCACAGGTCAAAGAATGGGTTAAAGGTACTTATTTATTTTATATTGTTTTCGACTTGTGTTAGAATAAAGAGCTTTTTTTATAGGTAGCCATTTTTTTAACTACTTACATTAAAAATCATAATTTATCATTATTGAATAAAAAAACAAGGTAGGTATTTGAATTATACATCGCTCAAAAAATTTAATCATGAATATTTTTCAAAGATTATATTTTGATAGATTCAGCATTTCTGAAAAACTAAAAAAAATAAAATAAAAAAAGAAAAAAAAAAAAAAATTATAATAAGTACCTTGTTTGAACCGTGAGTTCTAGATCATTTATTTTTAAGATACTTCGTTTTGCATACATAGATAGTTTTATTTAATTTTGTTTTTAACTCTCATTTACACAGAGACACAAAATTAAATCCGTCATAAGCGCGTATGACGGATTTACCTAATTTTATTTAAAAATACGCGTGCGTCACCGGCATCCTAACAAAATTAAATCCATAGATACGCCGGCACGGCATCCTAAAGAGAGTTCTTCATTATTACGTAAATTGCCCAATTTAAAAATAATATTATTCTTTCAACAATCATTATTGTATTACGTCATTTTATAATCAGTAGGTACTAAGCGTTAATTTCGTCACTTCACTCAGTGGCTCGTTGGTCTAGGGGTATGATTTTCGCTTAGGGTGCGAGAGGTCCCGGGTTCAAATCCCGGACGAGCCCAAATCTTTTTGCATTTTATTTTTATACTTAATCATATTTTAGATGATTGACATGTATTGTATTATATAATTTTTATTGTTTTTTCATTATGGAGGTTTTTAACTGTATTTATCACAACCAGTATCTATCCAATTAAAAAAAAATGTTAACTGGACTAAATTATAAAGGTAATTATCTTAATTTTTTTATTTATTAATAAATAATGATTAATATGGTACATATGAATAAATAATGATTTATTATGATATACAAATACAGGTATTGGTATGACTCCATCTAGCGGTAAAATATTCAACTATATAAATTGTTTTTGCGTAAACTTAATAGATGACGCTATTTAAACTTACGATAGCAGTGTTCTTATTATTTTTAATTTCAGTTTATTTATTACATTTAATTAAATTAATTTTATAAAAATATAATTAATTTAAAAGACAAATTATGTAATTTTAATGATAAGAGTAGTGGAGGTCCTGAAATAGATCCTTGAAAGACACCCTGCGTAATTATAATATAATGTACAAAGATATGGAGTTTTGAAAACCAATCCGAGTCATATAAACATAGATAACGAATAAAATTTAGTATAAAATGCATACAAAGCTTAATTAAAAAGTAATTAAATGACGCATAATCATCATTGAGTCTATCGAACGCCTTACTAAAATCAAAAAGCAATATGACAATATGCGTCACAGCTATGTAAGTACCTATGTGGGTAGTGAATTAGCTTTTTCTAACGAGTGAATTAAATTGCAAATAGGTATTTATAAAAGCGATGTTTTTTTAACTAGCTTGCTTTGGGCAACAGTGGTTAGCAAACTGAATAGCGCTCAATTGCTTAACTCTTAAACCTTTGACTCCCGCGTGGACGCATACAAATTATTGTTTTCCTTTTCTATCTCATTTCTCGGTGTTCAAAAATCAAATTGTCAAACGTTGCAATTTATTAATAATATAATTTGCCATTGAACGTGGCAATGCAGCCAGCGTTTTGGGGACATTGCCCACTGGAAGCGGTCTTTTAGATTAAGTTTTTCTCTTTTTATTTTATTTTTAGTTTTAGCGTTAGTTTTTAGTTTTAGTTGTATTACGTTTATAATAAATATTTTCCGTCAAACGTTAATGTCAAATTGTATTCAGTAGTGTAGAAATTATCAGTTAAAACGTTTACTGGTTGTAACAAGCACAAGTTGGAAAAAATAATAAAATAAAATAATGACAGCTGAAACGCGGGAAAAAACACAATGTTGCCAATATATGAACGAAGTATTAAAGTTCATTCAGAAACTATTATGTTTATTTTTGAATAAGTGGCCTATTGGAAAATCGTATTTATTTCTACTAAATTTAAAGTGCATAATAGTTACGACACAATTTGTTGATGATAGTTTTGTTATGCAGGATCGCAAATCAACTTTTTAAAAGACTTCAGTTTGTTTTTGTAGTAAAATGCAAAGAATTAAAAAAAAAACAAAAGTAATAATAATATAATTTTTTTTTATTTATCTGTAAGAAATAAAAATGCAGTGGATCGTATAATTCTAATAACAATTCAACTTAAAAATGTAATAAAACTTTAATTAAATAGTTTTTGCAGGAAAATTAACAAAAAAATTTTTTTTTGCAGAGGTTTGGAGACTGAGATGATAAATCAAACTATATAATACAGTTCATAATAGAAAAAAAATAACTCTAATTTCAATCATAATCGTATAAAAATGCAAAAAAATGGTAACATTATTTGTCGTGGATCTTAAATTGAAAAGTCCCATTAATTGATTTATTACCGTGTCTAATTAAAATAGACAATTAACAACCTATTAACACTACGTGGTAGAATGAGGTGGCAATATTATTAAATAAATATAAAACTAAATAACTTAAAATTCTAATTAATAATTAACTCTGATTTTGTTAATTTAAAATCTATCCAAAATTTTGTTTTAAATATAAGCCATTTAGGTTTTTTAATCTCTGACTTCATATTTCAAATGTCATGCTACTGCGCATAGATTTAGAGACTAACGTAAAACATAAAACTATCCAAAACCTATTACTTAAAGATATTCTTCGGCTAGAAATAAACCAAGCGAGGTAAGTGAAAATAATAGCAATTTCTATTTGTAACTGAATCATGAAAAACTGACAGTTAATCAGGAAACATCAAATTCAGTTGATACAAGACTTGCTATTCGATCTACCGCACTGAAAGCCGGTCGTGTATAAAAAGAAATGTATAATATTGATTCATAATATGCTCCTCATTCGAAAGACTTAAAAAATATTGTCAATCAACGACACTTTTCAAACTTTGACTTCAATAAAATAATCAATTTAAGTTACTTAAAATAAAACATATCTTATTAATTCATTACAAATCAGAAAAGAGACCCAACAGAGATACAAGAGAAATCGAGGTGCCGCCGGGAGGCAAACCATCTTCCTTTAGTATCTTTTCTTACAAATAACATTCTTGATCCTAAAAAATAATGGTTTAATTGGCCAGCATACCTTTAGAAACGTCTATTTGAGCAACAAAAAATGTTTGTTCAAGAATTAAACCAAACAATTAAATACTAGACATGAAATAATCATCAGCGGGGCAAGGGTCATTCGTGTCTATAGGTTTATACCTATAAATCTTTCCTTTGGTACCCACAACAATATTATTCTTATGATCATACGCCAAACCGGTAATTTTGAACCCTAACTGTCCAATTTTCACTGGTAAAATACTTTTCGTGAACAATCTAAACAGAGACCCTTTAACAGCAACGATAGCTTCATCATTATTGTTTAGTTGCAATATATATTTCAACTCTCTAGTAAAACCTTTATACTGTATAGGCTCATACAAATCATTAGAGAAAAAGTACAATCTACCGTCGATATATTCATAAAACGCGTTGCCTTTAGTATCTAAAATGAAGCTGTAAGCCTTAGGAATCTTCTCATACCTTTTAACTGCAGCAGAACCGTTCATGAATCTGAAAATCTCATGGTTGGAACCAGTAGCTATGTACATTTGATTATCAGTTTTATCAATGAAAATACCTCGGACATCATCGTCTCCTATCGGTCTTTCTGCTGTTATTTCTGTTCTTGAATAGTCATAAGTCACAAGTCCTTGGTTAGTCCCGATATATATTACATTGTTAACACTATCAATTGCGACGCATTGTCCGAGCAGTTCATCGGAAACCGGCAGCTCTTTAATTCCCAACGATCCATGTTTCAGCAAATGAATTCCTTTGGTATAATTTCTTTTATGAAGAATGAAGAAGATGTGGTCTGTCCTTGGGTCTATCACCATTCCAGTTGGGTATCCATCAATGGTAGCAATCAGCTGTCGCTTGTAAAATTCGTTACCAATTTTGATTCTTTCACATTTCTCTGTGTTGTAGCCGTACAACGAAAGCGCGAAGATTAGAAAGACTTTAGTCGGGTTCCTCATTGTAAACCCAAGTTCATGACAACCGCTTTAGGTTTCTGTAGACAAAACATAATTTATAGTATTCTTCAGTAAAAAATACAAATACAAATCATTGGACTGCCAAAAAGTAATTCCGAACACAGATCTTAAACATTTTGAAATTATGTGCATTAAGCATTTGCTTGATTTTATTGTTGACTTTGATTTCATATTATTGTATTCATTATTCTTGACAATTTTGACATTTTATTTTATTTTATGATTGTAATAATATGATTGACATGAAAAATAATTGCCTAATATTATTCTACTATTTCTGCTTATGTTGGTAGTCGTAATTGTTTATTATTAGCTCGACATACTTCTTGTAATTATTATTATGTATTAAGTGTAAATTTGCATACCTTCTGGTGGAATGTAGAGATCATATCTATTAATTGTAATATCTTTATTATTTTGTACCTATGAATTGCTTAAAACATCACGAGGAAACCAGAATACATCTGAGATATTTCTCAACGGTGTATAAAGCTATATCAGAGGACTATTGCGGCCTAAACCTTGATACTTAACCACAAAGAAAGAGACTACAGTAACACAATTATAGAGATATTTTAGCCAGTACAAATACTTTTTGTTGTCTTCTTGTGTAAGAAAGATATTACTGTTACGGTGTTTCCATGACGCTGTATAATTCTATAAGTTCTAAGGCACACAATAAAGAATAGAATTATTTATACTCTATTATATTCTATGAATAAAGAATATCCGTTGCATGTTCCTATTTCCTATTCCTGTCCTATTTCTTAGTCATCGGATTGTTGTTTCAGTTCATTGACGTTATTATAATAATCATCATCAATGAATGTGACGATAACAGTCATGATTACATCCTTGCATTATAGTTACGTAAATTATAACAATCGCTATAATCATACTAACATCAACATTACTATTGGCTATATACAGTAGAGTCATAACAGGCGATTCTGACGGAATTGCTTTGACTAATAGTTTGTTTTGATTTTGTGATTATACAAAGCGTATTATTTTCTACATCTTCAATGACTAGGGCAATATAATAGGTATTATACTTGAACAAATGAATTGATGGATTGATTAATACACGTGGAGCTTTGTAACTCAATCTCGTGTAAACTTTAGAACAGATTTGGATAAAACTTAAAACATTATAGACAATGGTGCTGATTCTCTTGTACATCCAGCTAAAGTAATTTTAGTCTAACTATATCTACTAATAAACACCATTGAAAAAGGACAGCACACTAAGATTCACTAGATTTTTAAATGAGAGCTGTCAAATTAGGCTACGTCCTTTCAATTGACGTGAAATTAGACGAGACCTCTATGACATAGTTTGACAGCTCTAAATATCTTCAATCCTTTTTAAATGATTTCTACTAGAAAGAGAGATAGTGAGTCTAAATTAGTTTAGAGCGTGTGCAAGAGAATTAGCACCAATTTGTTGGATTAACATACAATATGAGTCATTGATGTAGACAATTTGTTGAATTAACATATTATAATATGATATTTTTAATTCCAGCCTGACCACTAAAACGTGCAAACCTCGGGCAAAACAATAGGCTTTTAAGGCTTCTACAGCTTTAAGATTTATACAATTTTTATATTTAATTAAAGATTTACTACGCAAGACTAATACTAATCTTCAGTAAAGCCGTTTCCATATTAAAATAAATTAATTAAATCACTTTGTCTGTATATATTTGATAAGTATGTTCGGGCATCAATATGTCCCGATGTATTTTATATGGATCAATTTGGATGTTTTTTGTTAGAAATTTAATTTGGTAAAGGTCGTAAGACGACTTTTGGAAATAATCCTAATCGGATAACAAACATCTCGTAACAACTAATTTTACTTTGTTTATATTATTATTTGTTGTTGATAAAATGTTGAATACACTTTAAAAATGGTCTTGAAGTCGATTTTATTGAAGTTGTTATTTTAAATAAAGTTTTGTCTAATAAATAATACTTAGCAAAACATATTTTGAGTTGAAGTTACTGTAATAGTTTAATGGTGGTTTATTGACATGAGTATGATTTTAACTTAGATTAATAAATGATGAAATTCTTAATTTTTTTCTTCAGATTTAGTTAATTGATTTGTGTCCTAATTTTTATTTTTAATGTTAGGCTTAAAATTTAATAAATTTATGCAATAAATTTATATTTTGTTAACATAACATTCATTGTCTCTATAAATTAATAAAATAAATTCAGCTAAATAGTAAATATTAATAAATTGTTATAGATAGAAATTGTGTTTTACTATAGAGTACTAGTTTAGGGGTTTTAGTTTTCTCTCGAAGCAATTATTAGTAGTGGTTAAAATTTCATAAAATAGGTTTTGGTTACAAATAATTTATTAACACTCTAAAGAACATAAAATAACACACGTAAAACTATGTTATTTTAAATACTCTAAATCTATGAAAAATAGTAATATTTTGCTCCTCTATCAACATTAACATTGTATCCAATGGTCCAATGTATTTTGTCCTAATTTTTAATAAGTATCTATATTTAATACAATCAAATAATTTTCATATCTGTTTTTGTAACTTACATTTATTAATACATATATACATTAATTAATATATTATTTTGATTAGCTAATTAGCGAGGCAATGCAGCCAGCATTTTAGAAACGCTACCTACTAGTAGTGTTTTTAATTTTTAAGGTAGTTAGATTTGTGTATATTATATAGATAAGATATAGGGATGTTTTATTTAATTTTCTTATTACCAAATATTTTAATAAATATAAATATAGATAATATATGTTATGTTTAATTTTGTTAAAAATCTTATTACCAAATGTTTTAGTAAATATAAATATAGAGATGTTTTATTAAATTTTGTCAAATCTATTATTATCAAATGTTTTAGTAAATATAAATTTAGAGATGTTTAATTTAATTTTGTTATATCTCTTATTACCAAATGTTTTAATAAATATAAATTCGCACTTCTTCATAATTATAATGTCTATCGTAATATATAATTAATAATATAATGATCAAAACTTTTATAGTTTTATTATTAAATACTACTTACTTATATTAATAAGTAACACATAACTAATCAAGTTCACGAGGACGAATGGAGAGTCCCACACTTAAACCTTTTTAAGGTTTAAGTGGAACGCTTATGTATGTTTTATTTTTTAATAATATTTAACTTGAATATGATTTAAGATGGTTATTAGCTATGATAGTTAACAGTTATTGATACTTTTTGCAAATGATTTTCTAAACATAGTATTATCCACTGGTCTTGTACACTACACTTTTAAAAAACTAAGCTAGCTTGAGTTGCTTTATAGTCTAGGAGCCCGGACTTTACAAACTTCACACTAAATTCCTAAAATTAGTAAATAATAGAATTTTTAGTCAACTAGATTAGTAAATTAATATATTTTTTACCTTTCCGTTAGTCTGCTCTGCCAGTTTGTTATGAAATGTTCTTTCGGTGACAGCGCAAGAACTCTTTATAAAACATTGGCCATTGTGTCATATGACTTGAATATTAGTAAACACGTCGTATGTTGATATTCTGTTCTCAGAATATAGGATGTTCAATTTACTTGTTCTGCTTCTTCTATGGTAGGTACTTCGAGTACAACGTATCATCCTTTTTTTTCTTTTTTTTAAAGACTCACGCCTGTATTCTCCACAGGGAGTAGGCATAGGTATGCAGTACACCCATACGTTTTGCCGGCTATAAGTCCCATGTCATAGGGAGTGAGCCTATTGCCATAAACCGGGCACAAATCCAGACTCCGTGCTGCTACTGAGAATTTCCTAATGGACAAACCCAATAACACTTTGCCCGACCCGGGGATCGAACTCAGGACCTCGTGCTCAGCAGTCGCGCTTGCTACCACTAGACCAATGAGGCAGTCATCTTCTTAGCCTTATTATTCCCCTTTGTTGGGGTAGGCTTCTAATCTAACTAGATACAGTCTCTCTTCGTAGCGACTGCCTATCTGACCTTAAGGATACGATATTTTAAAGTTAGATCAGGATTTTATGAGGCTACTGACTCGCTATGTCAAACTTGACTGTCAAAGATTGTTATGACAGCATACAAATGCTCTTTCGAAGCACGGAGCGAGTGATAATAAAATTATAATACGCAAGTCAGAGCGTTTGCTTCGAACCTGAGACCTCTGACAGGAGGAGGTGGCGTGATGAACTTGACTCACATAGGGATTGGTTTCAAATAGCATTAGATATAGTATAAGCTAAAATAAACAAATAAGGAGGCTGATAGAATCATCATCATCTGCCTTTTCCCAACTATGTTGGGGTCGGCTTCCAGTCTTACCGGATGCAGCTGAATACCAGTGTTTTACATGG
Source organism: Protodeltote pygarga (assembly GCA_936450705.2). NCBI lineage: Eukaryota > Metazoa > Arthropoda > Insecta > Lepidoptera > Noctuidae > Protodeltote > Protodeltote pygarga. The sequence goes on from OW388274.2 coordinate 1,879,820, forward strand.
AGCGACTGCCTATCAGACCTCCACAACCCAGATACTGGGTTACACGATACCCCTTGGTAAGACTGGTTGTCAGACTTTCAAGCTTCTGACTACCCGTAACGACTGACAAAGATCTACAATTGACAGTCGGGGCCAACAGCTTAACGTGCTATCCGAGGCACGGAGAGTGATAATTAATTTATAAAAGTTAGCTGATATAATATTCTGATATAAATACTGTTTCCGAGTAAAACAACAACAACGTTCTTATAATAATAGATGGCGCTACGTATCTTTCGAATCATGATTGAATTTTAAATAATTTCAAATTGTAAATTAGCAAAAGACAAAAGGTTAGTTTAGGTATATATTTATTCACCTTCGCTTTCATTTGATAGCACATTTCTCCATTCCACTAACCTTCTACCCATAGACAAAGCATTAGATTGAACCACCTGTATATAGAACGATAATCTAGTAGTGATGTAATTTGTGTAATCATCAGAAAAGGATCCCATCATTGATAAAAAAAATATTATACTATGAAAGGATAGAACAATTCATTAAGTCTTAGCCCTTTAGACGTAGAGGTCTAGTGTTTTATTGTTGCTATTGGACTTAGAGGTACGTATATACATATATTTCTTTTTAATATTTTTTATAGACTCACGCCTGTATTCCCCAGAGGGGGTAGGCAGAGGTGTGCTACACCCACGTTTCGCCGGCTATGTTATAAGTCCCATGTAACCGAGCACAATTCCAGACTCCGTGCTGCTACTGAGAATTTCCTCACGGAAAAACCTAATGACACTTTGTCCGACAAAAACCTAATAAAACTTTGCACGATCCGGGGATCTAACCTAGGACCTCGTGCTCAGCAGTCGCGCTTGCTACCACTAGACCAACGAGGCAGTTTATACATATATTTTAATTGTTTAACTTAAGTCCTATACTGGTGCTAATTCTCTTGTACATGCGCTAAACTAATTTACACTCACTATCTCTCTATCTAACAGAGATCATTAGAAAAGAATAGAACATTTTTAGAGCTGTCAAACTAGTCCATTTGCGTGATACCAACGAGAATTTAGTCGGCACGTCATCAGTCTCGTCTAATTTCACGTGAATTGCAAGGACGTAGACTAATTTGACAGCTCTAATTTGATAGTTCAATTTTCTGTCCTTTTTCGATGGTGTTTATTAGAAAGAGATATAGTTAGACTAAAATTAGTTTAGCAGGAGAGTCGTGATAGCCTAGTGGTAATGACCGTTGGCTGGCAAGTCAGAGGTCTCGGGTTCGAACCCAAGGCGCGCACCTCTGACTTTTCGTAAGTTATGTGCGTTTTATATATTAATTATCACTCTCCGTGCCTCGGATAGCACGTTAAGCTGTTGGCCCCGGCTGTCAATTGTAGATCTTTGACAGTCGTTACGGGTAGTGAGAAGCCCGAAAGTCTGACAACCAGTCTTACCAAGGGGTATCGTGTAACCCAGTATCTGGGTTGTGGAGGTCTGATAGGCAGTCGCTCCATGTAAAACACTGGTATTCAGCTGCATCCTGTAAGACTGGAAGCCGACCCCAACATAGTTGGGAAAAGGCTAGGCAGATGATGAAAATTAGTTTAGCAGGATGTACAAGAGAATTAGCACCATTGGCCTATTTGGCTTAGCTAAACTATAGCTATTATCACATCATTGTCATATCATACATTGATGATTGATTTTTGTTATCATACATTGTCACGGTATGTAGGCGTGAGTCTATTATGTAGTTTTATTACTTTAACTTAAGTTCTATTGGCCTATTTGGCTTAACTAAACTATTAATATCATTGTCATTCATTGTTCATTGATTTAATTTATCCTCCTAGCCTTATTATTCCCGAACTAATAAAGAGTTTAGATAATCGTATAACTCGGAATTTAAAATATTTATAAACTTACATTAATTGGACCACTAATATTTTTCTTATAATGATTTAAATAATCAATAATAATACTTGGTTGAGATATTTTATAGGTATATTAGTTATGTAATTTTTGCATGCCTTACGGTAGAATATAGTTAGTACTTTATCCTTTGTAACACCTCTGTTAAATCTATAACCTATACTCGCAAATAAAACATTATTGTATTGAACTTTGTTGGGATCGGCTTCTAATCTAACCAGATGCAGCTAAATATCAGTTTTCTACGGAGCGAATGCCTATCTGACCTCCGCAACCCAAAGGGATACGATATTCTGAAGTTAGATTAGTTGTCAGGATTTTATGAGGGTACTGACACCCTTTAACGACTGTCAAAGATCTTCATGATAGCTGAGGCCAACGGCTTTACGTGCATTTCGAGGCTCGGAGCAGCTGATAAATTAGTTTATAATAAGCACATAACTTACAAAAAAGCAGAGGTACGTGCCTTGGATTCGAACCTGAGACCTCTGACTTGCCAGTCAAACGGTCATACCACAAGGCTATTATTACTGCTTCTATTGAACTATTTGATTCTGAATTTTCCCAGCGCATGTTAATTGATATTTTTAAGGTTATTACCTTAGAGTATATAAGAAAAAAATAGAGCAACCCTATAGAAGTATGAACGGGTATGAACAACGCGGCCGCGACACGAGCTCCGTTTGCGATCTTACCTCGATCGACTGCGGTTCAACTAGGCTCCATGAGCGAAAAAGTTACATTTTAGCTTATATCATGGTTAACTGCTGAGTAAAATTTTGAAAAACGTCTAGAAAACTTAATTTGAAAAAATGACATTTTAACATTTCTATGTCGAGACCTGCTTTCGCTCCGCACAAGGCAATGTGGTTGACGTTATCACTCTATATTTTTTTGAATACTCTATGGTTATTACTAACCCTTCGCTGTCAGTCCGTCTGTCTATCACAAGTAGGGTTGTCAGGCTCAGGCAGGTACAGGCTCATCAATTCTTGTACTTTTCTGAGGTTAGATAAATATCTAACCTTAGAATTGTGCATGGATTTTTTTTTAAATATTATTTTTTCTTCTTATTTTATGGTTGATAAACAACCTGGTGTCAAAGTTTAAACCGCCCGTAGGCCTCTGACATGGCTTTACACACCATTGAAAAGTCTCTCAGGTGTGCTGGTTTCATCATGATGTTTTCCTACAACGTTTTAGCTACTGATAATGAATTTATAATACGCACATAACTTACGAAAAGTCAGAGGTGCGCGCCTTGGGATCGAACTCGAGACCACTGACTTGTCAGTCGACGGTCATACTACTAGGCTATCAGTGCTTTTATGTAATAATAAGTCAGTCACATAATACCTATATCAAAATAGTTTTTAACCGACGCCAAAAAGTTTTTTTATGTATTATTAAAATATGCGTATGATATCTTGATATCACTTAATCCAAGAAAATTGCTATTAAAGATATAATTTCAATGGGAATTCAGATTTACCCACGGCTCGTCAGACCATTTTTAGTTTATCAAATATTGTTATTTGAATCTTCTGTTCACTGAGATGAATGGAGACGCGTGAATGAAGTGTCAATAGTTTGCCAATTGTTTCATTCATTGAAGATACTTGTTCATTAGACTAGGTCACCTGGCCAGATGTAGGGTAAGTTGTAAATTATGATGGAATTGGGTCAGTATTTCATTCATGTATACTAGAGGCTCAAGGCGCTTTAAGATAATTTGGCCCATAAGACAATGATAATGATAGAGGCCTTATATACTTACATATAGTCTGAGTATGATAGCATAGTGGTATGACCGTCGACTGATAAGTCAGTCTCAGAATCAAACCCAAGGTGCGCACTTTCGACTTTTCGTAAGTTATGTGCGTTATATAAATTAGTTCTCACTTACTTCGTGCCCCGGAAGTGCAACTGTGTTTGCTTTCATACTTGTCCAATATAATGTCTCCTGCGTAGTTGGCTAATCTCTATTGAGATTGGCTGTTGTGCCCGAAATTCGGTTTGGAAGACATTATAATTCGTAAGTGCCTAATGGTGTAAATGAATAAAAATATTTAAGATTTATATTTTCAGATTTAAAAACAACATCAATTAAATTTCACAATTTATTCACAATCAGTCGAGCTATACTTATAAATAATACCGTTTGTTGACACATAGAAATTATCTTCATAAAACGTCACTCCCGAAGGAACGTAATCCAGATCCATTAGCTTAGTGGGAATTATGTTATCTGGCCTCAACAAGTACAGACCATCATTAGTAGCTAAAATGACCCTATTTTCATTATCAACGGTTACAGCCCTGGCAGAATTCTTGGCGATTCCAGCAAATTCTATTGGTTCTTGAAAACCTTTGATTAACATTTTAACATATTTTGAGTCGCATTCATAATAAACATTGTCGTGTTCGTCAACAGCTAGAATGAACGCACAAGGCACATTCTCAACCTTTCGTCTCTCGTTTTTCTGTACATCAATCACAAATACTTCGTTTTCTGGGAAGAGAACTGCGTACAACTCATCTTTATTATGTGGTTTAAACAGCTGCACTATATCTTCATCTTTGAGACTTAGAAATTGAGCTTTATCACTTCCATTTAAGAAATAAAGTCCATCATCACCTGCAATATACAGTCTCTTATTTTTGACATCTACAGCTGCAGCTTGTCCATTAACATTATCAATTTTAATTGGTTGATTGTTTCTTAGAAAGTACTGATCCATTTTCGTTTGTACATTATCGTTTTGTAGACTTTCTAGTTCTATTAAAGTGAAGTGGAGGTCGTGGTTTATTGGGTTGTACACAAGGTTCGTTGGCAGTCCTTTTATCATGAGGACTGCTGATCTGTCGTAGGCCATTCCATCGTATATGTAGGAACAGTTCTGAGAGTAGACAGTTCCTATTACCATCAGGAATAGTAACGGCAGCATTTTGATCTGTAATTTAAACAAAATAGAGTTTAATTTTCCGAGTGATTTCAAGATTATTTATATATCTTTTACTATCATTTATAAATAACATTTAAAAATAGGTTAACTGTTGTTTTTTCTGTAGATTCTGAAAGAAATTCTATTTTGAAAGTTATTAAAATGTAATTTAGTTGTGTTCTTATGTTTGTATCATTGCAAGAAAGACAAGGTTGTGACAGATTGACCTCATCTTGATATGCTCTGGTCAAGGCGATAGCATCTCACATTGGAATGACGTGTACAATCTAGCCATTCATCACTCAGGTATAGATGGGATTATTCGGCGACTTATAATGACTCAAGCAGTATTTATTATGTTTATGAAAATATAAGAAATGCGTTGCTAAAATATTTTAAGAAGGGTTGCTAAAAGTGACCAATAACCTAAGAATCAGTATCAAAATAAGTCTCTAATTTAAATCTTGTTTCAAAATTTTTATTGATTTCAATTGGGTATTATTCAAATTAAAATCAAACTTTGTTTGCGTTTAACACTTGCGTTTTGCGTTTAACGCTAATGCTTTGTGCGTTATGCGTTTTGCGTTGTGCGTTCGGGGGCTCCTAAAGCTTGAAGACTTACCTTTTAATTACAACAAAACTTGATTTTGAAGTACAACACAACTGTTTCTTTACACTTCAATTATAAGACTGACATCATAACTTAATGATATTATTTATAGCTTATTTCTTTATCAATGTCCTACACTTAGGGTTGAATGCACTTGTATCAAAATGGGGTTAGCAGACTAATAATATTTGTTTGCGAAATCTATTTTTACGAATCTGACGCGTGTTGAAATAAATGCTGTCCTGTATTATAGGACCTAGAGCTGTAAATAGCTTTACGCGGCCGGTGCGAGCTTCTATAACTTGGCCCATGTAGGGTTGCCAGGCCCAAATATAGAAAAGTCAGACATAGCTTCACATTTACCCGAACATTTTGAGATAGTTTAAAAACTTTCCGAAAGTACTTGTGTGATCTCCTGGAAGAAAAATTATTTATTAAGAAAATGTTAACGTTTTTCTAACAATTACCCTTTATCGAAAGGGACTCTGATTATAGACTTTTTCTAATTATTTTTCCTAGCGTCATTCCCAAACGTTGTTGGGGTCGCCTTCTAATGAATCACTCTGAACCAGATGCAGCTGAATTATTAGGCGACAACTGTGGACACTTCCATAAAAGACACTTATCCTCTTTAAGACCCCGAGTAGTATTTTATGCCACCTTGAGGGTTGCGCGCGATCTAAGGGTTAAAAAGCACTAATTTAGACCATGATCACGGAAATTAGGAGCCCCAATGCATGCTACAAGAAGTATCGGACAATGCACCATTTTTTAAAATTAAATTCATAATTTATTTTATTAGAACTATTGCACCATACATATTTTTTTTAAATATTTCACAATTTATTTTATTTTGATTTTTTTTGTTTGCTTCTTCCGTTGTCAATTTTGATTTTGCCATAGTGATTATTAATAGAATTGGTATAATAATAATTATGGTGGTTAGCACTTCTAACCACCATAGTTACAGCCTAGAATCAAACTGGAGACACTGAAATAAGAACTAGCACTTACGTCACTGAACTCAAATCGTTTTACATTATACCGTATTACAGTTTAGCTTGTGTCACTTACTAAAAAAAATATAATGAAAAAAAAAACACAACACACGAATTTCTCAAAAACACTAAAACCACAACAAAATAATTAGAAAGTAATAATTACCAGAAGAATAAAAATTATTTTTTAAATATTATTTTTTTCCTAAATTAAATAATTATTATTTCTTCTCCTATTTGTCTGTTTGTTTGTCTGTGTTTTGTATGTGAATGTTAAGTATTTTTGTGTAAACAGCTATATATCTAGTTGCGGAAGGAAGTAATAGGTGCGTTTCCATTGTAAAAATATTTCTAAGAATATTTGAACGGTTTTTAGAATCTTTCATTGTAAATCATCAAATGAATGTGAAAAATTTAATAGGTACTACAGCTGGGAAAAAAATGTCTGAGGCGGTGACAGCTGGAACTAAAAATTAAAATCTTAAAAACTAATTTGTGACTAGTTTATGAGTACTAAAATAACTTAAAAGTGATTCATTTGATTATATTTAATGGCAAAAAAATTGTCATAGAAACATCAACATCATCTGCCTAGCCTTTTCCCAACTATGTTGGGGTCGGCTTCCAGTCTTACCGGATGCAGCTGAATACCAGTGTTTTACATGGAGCGACTGCCTATTAGACCTCCACAACCCAGATACTGGGTTACACGATACTCCTTGGAAAGACTGGTTATCAAACTTTCGGGCTTCTGACTACCCGTAACGACTGTCAAAGATCTACAATTAACAGCCGGGGCCCTGTCCGAGGCACGGAGAGTGATAATTAATTTTTAATACGCACATAACTTACGAAGTCAGCGGTGCGCGCCTTGGGTTCGAACCCGAGACCTCTGACTTGCCAGTCAAACGATCATACCATTAGGTTATCACGACTCTTCGTCATAGAAACATGTAAGTACCAAATAACTTGTAATTTTGAATTGTAGCCTGAAAATAGCGCTAGTGGCGCCCCCAATTTTTACAGACTCATTTTTGCCAAACTATTCACACAGCTACACATCAAGCTGTAATTTCCAGTATAAGCTGATATCTTGTTGTACGAAGAGCCTATATAATGCGAGGTCAGTTTATACTGGTTATTTATAACTTGATGTGTCTACCATAGTAATGTCTCAAACTTTCGCGAACGCCAATCATTATAAATATAAATTTTAAAATTAAAAAACTCGACACAAATATCTCATTTTTTTTTAGCTAAGAATACTCACCATCAATTAACTTTTTAAACAAAATCTTAATCAATATCAGTCCATTTGTTTAGGAGCTATGATGCCACAGACAAATAGACCCGGCAAACTTACAACACCCTTCTTTTTGCGTCGGAGGTTAATTCGGATTTACGTTACAATCCTTTTATTAATTTGTCAAAACCTGGTAACGTTTCGAGAACATTGTGGCAGGCAGACTGAGGTGTCAATCTAACGTCTTGAAGATATAAATCCATAAAGAACTCAAATCTAGAAACAATGCGCACGCGCACAATTTTCTTTCATGCTCCGTCGGGTGATTGCGTGCAAGTGTTGTATAACTGGCCTCATGCAAGGTGAAACTGGGGTACGTAACATGTATGCCAGGGTCGGTTAGGGCCTGAATTCCTACAGGTATCTAAATTTATACGTATACGGGGGTATTTGAAGAATTTCGGTCTAGGTCATTAACCGCCCCGGTATTTTAATAGACATTATGTAACTTTTTAAAACCTTCGCAGATACAGTTGTAGCTGTATTGTTTCTTGATAAACAGGATATAAAAAATATAAGGATCGTTAATAAAAACAGTAATTAATAGTTAATAAGCCGTGTGGTTTTCGGCCTAAGAATAGAACCACCTCTACTCGTCCCGCAGGTGTCGTAAGAAGCGACAAAGGGAAAGACCCGTAGGATAGGCAGCAGCATCCTTCTACGTAACAGCAATCATCTGCTACTGCGATCCCCAACCCGCTTGCCTATCATTTCGATTATGGGAAATTACCTCCAATGAGCGCACAATAGTGGGGCGTTGGGAGAAGCCAATGTTCAGCAGTGGACTAATACAGGCTGATGATGATGAATAAAACATGAATTTGGTTAAACACAGTGGTGAAGTACAGTGATGGCCTTATATATGCATTATAAATTAATTATAACATGCTCCGTACCCCGGAAAGCACGTAAAACAGTTGGCCCTGCGCCACATCACTACGGTCGTGTCCGATTGTCGTACCATCAAACTATTAGAGTGAGGGAATAGAGAGTGCACCTGTGATTACGCACATACTTGTGCACTATAACTTATTGGCTAATCTCTGTGTTGAAATTGGCTGCTGTGAACGAAATTCGGTCAGGAAGACATTACTTGAAAATCATAATTAATTGTTAGCTTTAAGTATAGCTAATAGCTTGATTTAAGTACTTAAACGAAAATAAAATCTAAATTATTTTTCTGTTTTTATTCTGAAAAAACTTGACACAAAGTGTCATTAGCCCTCGACACTTATTTCGAGCCTAACCTTACTGAGTCGAGGTGCCGAATCTCCTTTTTTTTATTAATTAATATTACGTGCATTTCTCTGAAATTCGCGGCATTTCATTCTTTAAAAAGAAATCCGATCTTTTGGATGGCTTGCCTCTACACAGGTCCAACACGAAGAGGCCTTTTTGAGAACTTTAATCTAAAATGGGATGGGGTACTGAGCTCGTTCTAAACGGCTGGACTGATTTAGATATTTTGTATGTATTTGAGTGGTCTCCTGAATGGTTTAGATTCACAATGGGACATGGTAGGTGACGCTGAGGTAGCAAGACATCTACAGGGTTATTTGTAAAACACCAGCATCCTTGAAAGGGGTCATTAAACTCATCATTATAAACAACTTTTACTATGGGACCAACCCTGAAGTCGCAAAAAAAATCAGCTGTTTCTATACATTTATGTTCAAATGACTCAACAAAATGTATGGAACAGCGGATTTTTTTCCCGAACGATCTCCGGCGACTGACCACTATGAGCCATTTACTAATGTAATTAACCTACTGTTCTAAAATACGGATGTGTTTATCATAACGGTCATTGACATAAATTACCCAAGACTGATAAAAGGAGTGCGTGTATAATAAATAATTCCCTAATATTTCTTTGTCTTCCTATTCTCATCATCCTCCTAGCCTTATTATTCCCAAACTTTGTTGAGGTTGGCTTCTAATCTAACTAGCAGCTGAATATCAGTTTTCTACGGAGCGACTGCCTATCTGACCCTCGCAAACTAAAGGGATACGATATTCTAAGGTTAAATAGACAGTCTAGTCTTAATTATTACCAAATAATTATATTAAATGCATGTCCCATTCTTTCTTAGTTAATCTAAGACACCACTGAGTAACGGTGAAGGAAAACATCGTAAGGAAACCTGGGCTTAATAGGCTGAAATCGCCAACACGCTGTGAGCTAGCGTGGTAATTCTCAATCCTTCTTTGTATGCCTTTGGCCTGCAGTGGGAGAGTTACAGGCTGAATTCATATCTCTTCCGGGAAGTAAGCCTTAAGAAGTATTTTTCTAATATTTTTTTTGTGTTTAATTTCAGGTACTTATCAAAATGCAGTCGATATATTTAATATGTTTCTTCTTGACGGTTTGTACAACCACCAAATACGTGCACATCGACAAAAAAGTCACTACAATGTTTCGAGATGAACAAATCATATTCTCTTCAGCATTTAATATCACCAAGCTCTTAGTTCCTGCTGATGGCCAGAAGTATTTACAAGCTGAGTCTTCTGATATTCCATCCATCTTCTTTACTGTGGCTGATCCGAAATCAGAAGGAGGCAGTTGTATTTATGTACTAGAAGGATTTGCAGCATATGAAATCTTAGAAGGAGGACGAGATTCTACAGCAGATTACAGCTTCGAAAAGTCTATATTTTTCGGCGCACGAGATGGTCTTTACAAATATCATCCTGATAGTCTTTCTGCTAAAAAGTACGGTCCATTCAGAGATGATATCATACAGCTACAAAAAGCCAATGGAACAGATACTATATTCATTCTAAATACTGAACACAAATTGTTCAAAATAGAAAAAAATGGTACAGTTAAAACCAGGATGCAAAATATCGGTTGTGCTCTTGAATTTGTTTTAGATACTTCAAATAACATTTATTATGTAGCTTGTGGTGATAGAATGCCACACATAGTTAAATCAGACGGTAATGTTTTAAGTTTGACAGCAAGTGTTATTGAAGATTTCAGAGATATAAAACTGCTTAGACCAGCTTTTATAATGGAGAATTGTATTCCATTTTTCGGCGATGGAGTATTGTATATTCTATATTCCAATGGAACATATGAAAAGAAAGATTTAATAATACATGAAAGGCCAACAGCTTTTAGCGTAGATGCTGCTTTATATTTAGTAGCCGCTTTAAATGGAAAAATTTACGAATTTAATGTAATGGAGGTATTAATAAGATCAATGTTTGGCGTAGCAACCGAATGGCCTAAAGATGTTACTAAAATTATAATGTCAATTATAGAAACAGCTAAAGACAGTATATTTGGTTTCACCAAGGAATGATTTTACTAAAGCTGGACCTTCGACCAAGCGGCTCTATTGGGAAGGCTGCAGCGTCAAAGCCCCGTCAATTTCATTGCAGTTCCATCGCAAATTTGGCTTCCGAGCAGCGTGGCTCCATCGTCAGTCATTGTTCGGTGCACCCGTACAATATTTCCGAATCAGCACAATCCAAGCGCGCGGCTCCTATCGGTCAGCGTAATAATGTATTGCAGTCAGTTCGCAGTTTACCGGAATCGGCAGAACACGGCCCACCAAACACGCTCCACGGCTACTTTTTATATCTTGTGAATTATACGTTTGTCGAGCACAAAAACTATTATTTTTTATTTGTTGACGTCTTTGCACGCCCAAGGAGTCGTGATAGCCTAGTGGTGACCGTTGACTGGCAAGTCAGTGAACCCAAGGCGCGCACCTCTGACTTTTCGTAAGTTATGTGCGTTTTATAAATTAATTATTATTATTTATTTTATTTTTATTGAATTAATAAAACATACAATATACATATTATTATAATATATAAACCCGTGCCTCGGATAGCACGTTAAGCTGTTGGCCCCGGCTGTCAATTGTAGATCTTTGACAGTCGTTACTGGGGTAGTCAAAAGCCCGAAAGTCTGACAACCAGTCTTACCAAGAGGTATCGTGTAACCCAGTATCTGGGTTGTGGAGGTCTGATAGGCAGTCGCTCCATGTAAAACACTGGTATTCAGCTGCATCCGGTAAGACTGGAAGCCGACCCCAACATAGTTGGGAAAAGGCTAGGCAGATAATGTCTTTGCACGCCCAAGAAATTGGTCTATCCCTATAAATCGCTATTGTAATCGCCATTGGTTTATCCTATGGTCACTGGTTCAGATCTGGCTTGAAGGACCGTGAGAAGAAAAAAGTAGCCGTGGTGCGCGCTTGGATTGTGCTGATTCGGAAACATTGTACGGGTGTACCGTACACGTCTTATCGTTATTGTTCCATATGTGACTTTGTGCGGTTGTGTTGAGGATTATAGGAATGACCGATTATTAAAAAATAAAAATAAAACGTGTGGCAATCGGGGACTGCCGCGGTAAAGCTATTGTATAGCATTTTTTATCAACTTATGCAATTATATTTTTTTTTATTTATGCAGTCAATAGCTTAAAAACTTAATACAAAATCCGTCTTGAAAATCTAAGCAAATAATTAGTTTTCGAAATTCGAATGTTTATATTTCTAAATGTTTTGTTGTTTAATGTGTCAACATAAAATATACCTTATTTTTTAGTTAATATGGTTTTAAATAGATTATTCTTCAATAAAGGGTGTTGGGGTATTTATTTTCGTTACGGAATTTCTTGATTCGATCGTCGTGCTCAAAGCCCACGATATAATCTATGCAATCTATACTTATAAAACAGTACCGTGACTGACTGACTGACAGACAACGCACAGCCTAAACCGGTGGACCTAGAGACTTGAAATTTTGAGACAATATTCTTTAAGTTCTCTAGGGGTGCACTAAGGAAGGATTTTTGGAAATTCCACCCCTAAGTGGGTAAAAAGGGGATAAGAGTTTGTATGAAAGTCCGTCGTTTTTAAAGTTATATGTACGAAACTTGGTATTCAGCTTTTCGTTCGTTAGATAAAAGACGAGCATAGTTATTTTTTTTTAAATCTACCATTGAGTGGATAAAAAAGGGGGTTAAAGTTTGTATGGAAAATTTGTTATTTTTAAAGTTACAGATGTAAAAATGAGTATTAAGTTTATGCGCTAAAAATAAGAAAGACGTGTATCAAAAAATTTGGTATTTTTTACCCCTAAGGAGATATAAAAGGGGGCAAAGGTTTGTAGTTATGAAAATCCGTCATTAAACTTGATAATTAGCTTTTCGGTTTTAGGGTAGGGTAGAGGTAGAGTAGGGTAGGGTAGGAATAGAGGGGTAGGGTAGAGGTAGAGTAGGGTAGGGTAGGGGTAGCGTAGGGTAGGGTAGGGGTAGAGTAGGAGTTGGGTAGGGTAGGGGTAGATAAGGGTATAGGTAGGGTAGGGTAGAGAAGCGTATAGGGTAGTGTAGGGTAGGGTAGAAAAAGCGTAGAGGTAGAATAATTACGCGTACAAAGTCGCGCGGGGCATCTAGTAGCTTAATAAAATTAAAAGAAGGGTGATGGACTTTTGCTTCTACTTATGAAGTGAAACCCATCCGCCTGAATTTTAAAAGTCAATGTAAAAAAAATGTTTTGTGTCGTTTTCCTCAAAGGAAGCTATATTAGACCGCGATTTGCGATGCGAATTGTATGCAAGAATCTGTCGACTTTTCTAAAAAAATCGTTTTGATTTCGCTAATAGTTTGTGTAACCAGTGCCGTGGTTTTACTTATGTAGTTCCTATCGCATGAACAAATCAAAGATAGCTTTTTAATTCATTAAAAGTATTTATTGGTTTTAATTGCTTAAAAATCGCAGTTCGTGTCACTGACTAATGTAGCTTCAGCCTTTATGCAGGGTTATTTGTAAAACACCAGCATCCTTAAAAGGAGTGATTAAACTCATCATTTTGAACAACTTTTACTATGGGACCAACCCTGAAATCGGAAAAAAAATCAGCTGTTCCATACATTTATGTTTATATGACTCAACAAAATGTATGGAACAGCTGATTTTTTTTTGCGATTTCAGGGTTGGTCTCATAGTAAAAGTTGTTCATAATGATGAGTTTAAAGACTCCTTTTAAGGATGCTGGTGTTTTACAAATAACCCTGTATGATATCATGGTATTTTTTTTATTTAGTAAAGATTTACATTACCTAAAAACAACATCGCAGCGACTGACAATGCTTGCACGAGTATGGCATGGTACTATCGCTGAGCGACACTGACGCCGCGCCATTGTTGTCACGTCAGTGTCGAAGCGTTTTAATAGTAATTAATGCCCCATACATTTCCATAATGCATAATTTATAGGATAAAATTTAAATCAGGAGCATCCCCAAAACAACTTAAACAACTTTTACTACGGGACCAACCTTGAAATCGCAAAAAAAATCAGTTGTTTCGTACATTTTGTTGAGTTATGTGAACATAAATGTATGAAACAGATGTTTTTTCGCGATTTCAGGGTTTGTCCCATAATAAAAGTTGTTCATAATGATGAGTTCAATGACCTCTTTTAGGAATGCTCGTGATTTCAATTTCACCCTGTATATACCGTCGCTTTATCGCGCCAGTATCGCTGCGAAAGTGGATGGCGCCGGAATCACTCTCTTTGGAAGTCTACCTTTAGAGTAGTAATTTTTTTTTAATAGTTTTTGTAACGTTTATTTGTTGTTAATAATACTGAAATAACTACTGTTGAATTTTGTTTTTCGGTAATGAGATTAACTTGTGCATAATATGTAAGTAGTGTAAGTTTTGATATAAATATTTTTATTTTTATATTTTTTTTTGGCTTTTATTTAGCCCTAAAGACCTGTTTAATATAAGATTTGAAAAATTCGTAAAGACTTAGAAGATTTTAAAGACAACGATAACTTCAAGTTGTGTTTAAGAAAATTTCTTAAAATAAAATAAATATAAATAAATAAATTAGCCTGTAACTGTCCCTATGTAGGGCAAAGGCCTCTTCTCATACAGAGAAGGATTGAACATTAATCACCGCGCTAGCTCACTGCATGTTGGCAATTTCAGACTATTAAGTCCAGGTTTCCTTACGATGTTTTCCTTCACCGTTAGTCAGTGGTGTCTTAGAATATCTAAGAAAGTACATATGATATTGAAAAAGTCACATTGGTACATGCCAGGTTCGAACCCACACCCACTCGCTTGTAAAGCGGGTCCGTAACCAATGCGCCACCACGACATTTCTTAAAAACAAATGATTAAGTACTAGTTTTTAACATCATCTGCCTAGCCTTTTTCCCAACAATGTTGGGGTCGGCTTCCAGTCTTACCGGATGCAGCTGAATACCCGTGTTTTACATGGAGCGACTGCCTATAAGACCTCCACAACCCAGATACTGGGTTACACGATACCCCTTGGTAAGACTGGTTGTGAGACTTTCGGGCTTCTGACTACCCGTAACGACTGTCAAAGAAAGAAGATACAAATATAAATATACGTATCAAAAGCATCACTTATAAGGCTAGGATGATTTTTGATTGATGGTAAGTACAGAGGAAAATTCATTTTTATGGTAAGTATGACCTCAATCGATATCCAGGATTAGCTCCAGATAAAGGAAATCTCCAACGATCAACAGGACGGACACAATATTTTGCATATACGTTTTGTTTTGATATTTCAATAAAAAGCTTAGTTAAAAACCTTGTTATAATAAAAAAAAAAAATTATCTGTGGCTTGTTTAGAACTGATAATAGGCAATTGCCTACCTATATATTTTAATATCAGTTCTAAACTATGTAAGATAGTTTCATAGCCTGAGTCAGGAGTATTTGATGAATAGTATATAGTTAAAATAGGGATAATATTAAAAACGTGATAGCTTAGTAGTGTGACCGTTGATTGTCAAAGAGGTCTCAAGTTCGAACCCAAGAACACCTCTGACTTTTTGTAAGATCTATGCGTATTATAAATTAATTATCACTTACTCCGAGCCTCGGAAAGCACGTTAAACTCTTGGTCTTGCGCCTGATCTCTCTCTGGTGTCGGATTGCCATCCTATCGCATTATGAGAGTGAGGTAATAAAGAGTGCATCTGTGTTTGCGCACATACTTGTGCACTATAATATTGTCTCTCTGCGTAGCTGGCTAATCTCAAATTCTCTCTGAAATTCGGTCAGGATGTAAATATATCTAAAAACAAAACTTAAAAAATTATGATTTTATTCATTTTTAGTATTATCATTTATAATCTAAGATTTATATAGTTCAATGCATAGGATACTTTTGTTTAATTTTTTTTAATTTTTACATTTTTTTTGGTTCACAAGTAAATATAAATTTGTCTTTGGTCTTCTTACACAAGAGAATTGATTTTACAATATATTTGAATCTAGATATAAATATTTTAATGTAGTTTAAACTTATGTCATGTATATTCTCTATCTTTATTTACATCAATTATCTCGTCTTGTCAAAAATATTTTGTTACCTGAACTACGCACGAAAATCATCTCTGGACCTTGTGGCAATGGATTGAATAGAGTCAGTTTTATCTTCCAGATATCCTTTAATCTGTGTCAAAGCATCATTGAAGAGCAACTCTAGAATATTGTACTTGTAAATCTTTTTGTCATAGGCATAGTAATGAATAAGAGTAGCTTCAATAGAAAAAGCAGTAGGTTTGACTTGGAATTCAAAACTTGCAGTGTCAACAGTACCATTTCCATATGCAATGTAAGATTTGCTGTCAACGACCAGAGGGATGCCATCATCCAAGATGAAAAGAGGTCTTAGTAAAGTTATTGAAGTCGGGTTTTCTGGGAGACCTTCTATTTTTTTAATTTTACCATCAGCTAAAACGTAGACTTGGTTGTCGGTAGTGTAGTAAAATAGATTATCTGAGTAATCTAAAGCTATTTCTTTAGCATTAACTACTGATTCGACTTTCTCTTTCTTCGTTCCTTGTTCTGTGACTTTATACAGAACATGGTCGGCTGTTAAAACGTACAGTTGTTCATCAGTTGTGTTAGGTTTCACAATGCCAATCAGATCGTCAGTTAGTGAACCATATTTGTTAGCTGAATTTTTCTCAACGTTGTAAGTGTACAAACCATCTTTAGCAGCAAAGTACACGGTTTTAGATTCTTCAATACCAGCTGCGAAATCGCGTCCGTTGTCAAGTAATTTACTTGCGGCTCCATTCTTTAAAACAAAGAGGCCTTGATCGACTCTTTCTCCTTTTTCATTAGTGTCTGCTTCAACGAAGAAAACGAAGGATTTTTCATTTTCATCATCCACTTCTCTGTCACTGTCCTCATCGAAATTTAATGAATTTAAAGGGCAGAATATTTTGACGACGTCATGTTGAGCGGTGTAGACAGCTAGTGAATCTGGGAAGAAATCCTTGGTTATTGTGAGTGTGTCATCATCATCCTCGTTAGAGGTTGGAGCGGTAAAAGCTAACCCCACTAGGAGAGATGCCGTGAAGAATGTTAGTAGTCTCATTCTGGGATCTGAAATTTAAAAAGTTCATGGTTACTAAAAAAGATTTTTTAATAGGTTCTTAGAACAGGCGGTTAAAAAATAACGCGATTATTCTTTTTTATTTATTTATTTATAGACTCACGCCTGTATTCCCCAGAAAGGGGTAGGCAGAAGTGTGCAGTACACCCACGTTTCGCCGGCTATGTTATAAGTCCCATATAATAGGGGGCGAGCCTATTGCCATTAACCGGGCACAATTCCAGACTCCGTGCTGCTACTGAGAATTTCCTAATGGAAAAACGTATATTATCGTATGGTTAACAACCTGGTGTCAGAGTTTAAACCGCCCGTAGTTTAAATCTTTCAGGTGTGCTGGATTCATCACGATGTTTTCCCCTCACCATTTTAGCACCTGATAATTAATTTATAATACGCACATAACTTGCGAAAAGTCAGAACCTTGGGATCGAACTCGAGACCACTGACATCAGTCGACGGTCATTTGACGGCAATTTCTGATAATTAAGTCTATGTTTCCTTACGATGTCTTCCTTCACCGTTAATCAGTAGCGTCTTAGATTAACTAAGAAAGTAAATCCCATGCTAGATTCGAACCCACGCCCACGTACTTGTAAAAGCGGATCCATAACCAATGCCACGACACATTCATACTACTGTATAAATATTTTTATAGGTATAACTTTTTTATTAACCGTTGTCTCTACCTCTTGAGAAACAGGCGTGAGTCTATGTATGTATATGTATAACTTTTTTTTACATTTCTTTTTATTCTAGATTCTATATTAATTCTCGTGGAAAATAACTAATTAACAACATTAGGTATAAGTTTGATAACTGTAAATTTATATTATGTTATCTTGTTTCTTACATTTTGACCTTTCAGATTAATATAATATAGGTACCTACAGACAGACGAATTTGGTCTGTATTATGAACTGAAAACTGGTCAAGATTGATAATTAAATAAACTTGTAATTTGGGTTTTTGTTTTTTTTTTAATGTTATTCTGCCCAGAGGAGAATAAACAGTTTTTCTTCTTTTCTTGCTTTCTTTTTTATTCCTTCACTCTCGTAATCCGATGCGACGGCAATCCGACTGGCAAGAGATCAGGCAGGATACATTAAACCCGCGACCTGCCTATTAGGTAAAGCCCCCAATCGCTCAGCTACTAAGCTATTCGTAACCCCGCTCGTGTTATCGAAATGATAGCTAGATCCAGATGAATGAATAGAGCTAGATGGTAGTTAGATCCCCTTGTACTGAGTAGGTACTAGAGGGCTAACATGTGTGAGTAAAAACCAAAGTAATCATAAACGCGAACCCGAGACCAGTTGACCGTTGACTTGCCAGTCAACGGTCACCACCACTAGGCTATCATGACTCTTAATAGTTTTTCAAATTTCTTAATAACGTAAAAAATTCACAAAAAATATTACATCAATATTAATATTTATTAATTAATAATTAGTAAGGATTAGGATGTTAGGTTAGGAAAATAACAAAAATCAACCTGGATCAGACAGTCTCAAACTCTCCTGGGCAAAAATTTTAAAAACGTGGGAAGAATTTTAAAAAAGCAAATAGAAAAAAAAAAAATGTGTGGCAAGATTAACGGGTAGATAGACGGGTTAACCAACATTTTCCTGCCTACCTGTTCATTGTGCACCTGTGCTTGCGCATCCTGCCTGATTTCCTTTGAAGTTGGTTAGGTAGGAGGACGTTATACTGACTAAAATACTCGGGAACCGTACCTAGGATTTTTGACACTAGTCCCAATTTTAGGACTAAACCAACGAGGTTAAAATTTAAAATAAATTTCTTGAATACAAAACTGTTTTCAGAACAAAGAATCGTTCGAAAAGTCATAAAAAATCTCATTAATATGTTTTAATGATATTTGAAATAAACATTGTAATTCTTTATCGAATGGTTGATTAACAAACTGGTGTCAGAGTTTAAGCCATCTGCAGGCCTCTGACATGGCTTTACATTCATTTGAAAAATATTTCAGATGAGCTGGTCTCACCATGTTTTCTTTTACCAATCACCAGTTTCTTTCTTCTTCTTATCATATGGTTGATGAACAACCTGGTGGTGTTCCAACTGCCCGTAGGCCTCTGACATGGGTTTACACACTATTGAAAAATCTCTCAGTTGTGCTTGATTTGGATTTTGATTTTACGAAAAGTCAGAAATGTGCGCCTTGGGATCGAAGTCGAGACCACTGACTTGTCAGTCGACGATCATACCACTAGGCCATCAGTGCTTTTTATATTATATATATTACATTATAATAGGAGATAATATAGTGCACGAGCGCATGCGCAAACACAAGTGCAAATCAATTAGCTATTAAGTGCTAAGTAAATAGTGCTAATCTCCGTTGGATTGGCTTCTGTGACCGTAATTCGGTCAGGAGTACATTATTAAAATTCTTATATGACATACAATCTTATTCTTTTAAGAATTACGGGCACTCAGTAATCATAGACTAATGACCACGTGACCTGACAGCTTAAATTAAGGATTTATGCACTGGATTATCATAAACTTGCTTCCTTGTTTTTTTTATAGTCGCGCCCTCTGTAAACTCTTTCGTCAAAGTTTAGAAATTAAAAAAAGTGTCCGTAGCATCTCGCAAAAAAAAAGTTACGTGAATGTGGAGATTACGATTATGAAAAGCTATTTTTCTTCATTTTTAAACGGTTTTTTTACTTAGCTTGACCTGTTTATTATTTGCTTCAAATTTAGTAATCGATATTTCACCCCCTTCCTGTTGACAGATTGATCTGATATTTGGTACACAGCTTTAGTTTTGATGACAAAACCGTTTTACTTTTAATTCTAATGCACTGTCATTAAATTTTTATGCTTTACAGGGAGTAGGGGGGAGTTATCTTCAATTGGCCTAGGCAGCCAGTGGCGTATCAAATCCCCCCCAATTTATGCAATCAAAAACAACGATTGGCTTTTGATTTGATTGGCTTGATTGATTAGATTAAACAAATGGCTAATTGTCTAGATTTTAATTAAGGATCGAAGAATATAATCGTAATTATACATACCGAACCGTTCTCCCCGAGTGCTAGATCACAACTAACCTTAACGTATGCAGTAAGTTAAGTTAACTATTTAAGTATTTACTTAAGCGATAACTTAGTTAATTAGTAGTTTATCACTCTGTTTATCAACCTATGACCTTGGATTTATTTAAGTTTATTACGTGAAAAGTTTGAATCGTGATAGCTTCATGAAGGAAATACTTCTCCTCCATGGGTACTCTAGTGGTATTACCGTTGATTGGCAAGTCAGAGGTCTTAGATTCGAACCCAAGGCGCGCACCTCTGACTTTTCGTAAGTTATGTGCGTATTATAAATTAATTATCAGTTACTCTGTGCGTCGGATAGCACGTTAAGTTCACCCGGGTGTCAATTGTAGATCTTTGACAGTTGTTACGGGTAGTCAGAAGCCCGAAAGTCTGACAACCAGTCTTACCAAGGGGTATCGTGTAACCCAGTATCTGGGTTGTGGAGGTCTGATAGGCAGTCGCTCCATGTAAAACATTGGTATTCAGCTGCATCCGGTAAGACTGGAAGTCGACCCCAACATAGTTGGGAAAAGGCTAGGCAGATGGAGTATTTAGGTATATAATAATATAGGAACACTAAAGTTCGTTGTTTTTTTTATTATTTCACAGATACGCATGTCTTTTTATCTAAGTTGATGATTCCATATTTAAACAAAGTTAAATGATAACTTTTTAACCTGTAGAATGTTTATAGTGGTTAATAAATTAACTAAGAATATTAATTCAAGAGTCATTGTCATCTCGTGTTTCAATCTCAGGTCTGCAGTACTTTTTTTCGGGATTAAAGGTACCCTGCCCCTTAGGTATGTCCGTTTCTAGAGGTACCTTGGGTTCGAACTCGAGACTACTGAGTTGTATGTCGACGGTCATACCACTAGCCTATCAGTGATTCGTCACAATGAAAAAATAAATAAAACCAACGTCTAATAATGTATGGTTTATTCCACATTAGTATTTTCCAGACTTTTTGAGCATAGTTCTGCGTTCCTGGTCTTGGGAAGTGAAGCTTCTCGTCCACTTGGCATTCTGGCCACCCTACGGCAATAAGAAGCGTAATGATGAGTTGAAGACGATGATGAATTGGTCTAATAATATAAATATAAAATATTTTTTTATGTAAAACGGTTTTCTCATCAAAACTAAAGCTGTGTATCAAATATTAGATGAATCTGTCAACAGGAAGGGAGTGAAATATCGATTACTAAGTATGAACCAAATAACAAACGGGGCAAGCTAAATAAAACCTTTAAAAAATACCGGCTGTTTAAATATCATCTAAACTTGATATTATAAAGAAAAAAAATTAGATTTTTTCTATGTTTGTTTGTTATGAATAAACTTAAAAACTACTAAATTTAAAAAAAAAATTCAAATAAAAAGCTACATTATCAGCGAGTAGGTACATGAGCTATTAGTAGTTTTTTTTTAATTAGAAATTCCTACGAAAATTATTATAATGAAGATAAACCAATTAGGTATTAAAATTTGAAGGAATAGACATAAAAGTACCTAAGACTTTTGGTGCTCTATTACTTTCACTGCGTCCTGTTTTTAAATTGAATTCCTCCTGGTTTTTCCAACTTTAAATCCTAGTTATTTTCAAATTGGGGTTTGCAACCCCATAGACTAATTTGACAAATATTTTTTTTATTATTCGTTACTGTCCAAGAAGAAAAAGTTGCTAAGAATGTTTGGGTAAATAAATAAAAAATCTCTTTACTTTTTCTAAAAGTGACAAAATGTTACCATAGACTAATAACAACATATAGTTATAAAAATAGTTCAATGATGTTTAGGTACTTATTTCCTATACTTACAGTATTTTATAGTTTTTTTTTATTTTCTTAATAGCTTAGTTTTATGTTTCGTTGTAGAAATAAAAGTTGTTTTGTCAATTGAATTGTTTGATTACAGCGCTGTTTATTAGTTCAAGGGTAACACTTAAATTATTTAATTAGACTAGGAAGTAACATAATATCCATTTACTGGCTTGTTCCCAGAGGTCCATGATTCTATTGTTCTTCAATTCCCACCGGGTCCATGAAATAATTTAATAATATTTTAAATGTTCATACATGAATTCCCAACGGGTCCATGAGATTTATCTATAGTACAGTCAGTACAAACAATTTCTTCACGTTCACTGGTTTGATGCTCGTAATAGAAAATGACCATTTAATATAGCGGTTTATATTACATACCTTATATGGCAATCAACTAACAGGATGCCTTGCAATGACACGCCTGACGCCAATATATTATATTTATTGTAGATCTAGATAAAGTTTGATGACAATTGACTAAATATAGTTTTTGTTTAATAATCCGGCTATGATTACACAGACAGATGTTCTAAGGGAATTTTGCAACGATACAATTTATGACACGGGATAAGGGGGACGTAACACTCCGCCTACCTATCATTTTCAACTAGCGGTATTTACCGCTCATCATTAATAGCTCATTTAGTTCAGCTAGTTAGCTGAACTAAAAGCTTTTACAAAGTGTTTTATGTTAAGAATAAGGCTAGCCTATAATAATGTAGTTGTACCTGTAACATGGTAAATATATCTATCTATTTATATATAAAAGAACAAGTGTTAGTTACACTATTTATAACTCAAGAACGGCTGAACCGATTTGGTTGAAAATTGGTGCGGAGGTAGATTAGGACCAGGAGACGGACGTAGAATACTTTTTTTTTTAAGAACGGCTGGACCGATTTTTATGGTTTTTGTTTTGTAGAGGTAGCGTAGGGTAGGGTAGGGGTAGAGTAGAGTAGGAGTAGCGTAGGGTAGGGGTAGAGTTGGGTAGGGGTAGAGTAGGGTAGGGGTAGAGTAGGGTAGGGGTAGAGTAGGGTAGGGTAGGGGTAGAGTAGGGTAGGCTAGCGGTACAGTAGGGTAGGCTAACGGTACAGTAGGGTAGGGGTAGAGTAGGGTAGGGTAGGGGTAGATTAGGGTAAGGTAGGGTAGGGTAAGGTGGAGTGGGGTAGGGGTAGAGTAGGTTAGGGATAGAGTAGAGTAGGGGTAGGGTAGAGTAGGGTAGGGGTAGAATAGGCGTTGAAGTAGAATAATCGTGCGTACGAAGTTGCGCGGGGCAGCTAGTATATAATAAAAAACCTTTTTAACAAAAAGAAAACAACCGACAAAAAAAGGGAACTAAAAAGAAAAAAAATAATTATGATTTTTAACTAAATTAATTATTAAATTGAATTTTTGCGGTTTGTTTACGAAGATTATTTTTTTTGCATTAGCATTTCTTGCAAATTAGAAACTAATACCTGACGACGTGCGCACTATTTGTGTGCAATTTTTTGTGATTATTGTGAAACTAATATTTTATAATGTTTAAGTCTATTTTAGTCCGAGATTGAGACTGATTTACTGTGATTATTCTGAAACTGTGATTTTTTATAATGTTTGTTTATTTAAGTGTAAGATATGGATAATATCCTGTAACTATTCGATTACTGAAATTTTTTATAACGCTAAAGTCTATTTTATTGTAAGATTCATATAAAAAATAATAAAAAGTTCTTAGTTACCTATATATTTTTTCCCCAGTATTCCCCAGGGGGGTAGCCAGAGGTGTGCAGTACACCTACATTTCGCCGGCTATGTTATAAGTCCCATGTAATAGGGGGCGAGGCTATTGCCATTACCCGGGCACAATTCCAGACTCCGTGCTGCTATTGAGAATTTTGTAATGGAATAAAAACAAATAACACTTTGCCCGACCCGGCGATCGAACCCAGGACCTCGTGCTCAGCAGTCGCGCTTGCTACCACTAGACCAACGAGGCAGTCCTAGTCCTTACCTATATTCATTGTCTTTTTAACCGACGAAAAAAACAACGGAGGAGGTTATCAATTCAACGTGTATGTTTTTTTATTTTGTAAAAATAGTAAACTTTTATTCCGTAGCATGCTTTTATTGCCGACTGTACCAGACATTCTCATGGACCTGTTGGGAACAAAAATATTTAATATTTTAAAAAGCTATGGACCCGTTGGGAAGTCAAGTATGAACTTTTATTTTTTGAGAACAATAGGCTCGTGGACCTTTGGGAACAAGCCCATTTACTGACTTTGCCGCAATTTGAATACGATTTATTTGTTACTAACTTTACACGTGAATTTTGGTTTATATTCTTTGCTTTTTTTAAAAAAAAACATTGCGCGTTACCCCTCACTAATGTGCGTATTATAAATTAATTAACACTTACACCATGCCTCGGAAAGCACGTAAAGCCGTTGGCCCTGCGCCTGATCTCTCTCCGGTCGTGTCGGATTGCCGTCCCATCGGAATTTGAGGGTGAGGGAATAGAGAGTGCACCTGTGCTTGCGCACACACTTGTGCACTGTAATATCTCCTGCATAGTATGCTAATCTCCGTTGAGATTGGGCTCTATGACCGAAATGTACGGATTAAAAATACCTACTTATAGTTAATTCCATTCTTAACTTACAGTGTCGGGGAATCACATGCTTAATATTATGTCAATATTTTCGAAGAATTACCGAAATACCCTTATTAAAGTGACAGGAAGGATTAGATGTGAATTAGTTGTTCTCGAAAAAAAATGTTAATTAAACGTACGAAGTTAATACTTTTTTTTTATTTAAATATCTATAATGTGATTAAAGTTTTTTTTTGTAACTTAGATTTAGTAGTGGTAGAGGTAGACTATAATTTTGAGCTCTTTGATAGACGTTCATTGTTCAAGCATGCAGAATTTCTCATGATTTTAATCGAATGTTGTGAAAACGTGTCTTAGATTTATTATATCTATGATCATGACTAAACAGTGAAAATATATCTATACTAATATTATAAAGAGGTAAAGTTTGTATGTCAGGGGTAATCTCTGGAACTACCGATCCGATCCTAAAAATTCTTTAACCAATAGAAAGCTACTTTATTCCTGAGTGCTATAGGCTATTTTTTATTTTTAAAAAGTTGAGTTTTCAGTAAAAAATAACAGTATCTGTGATTCAAGTCAGAAAAAACAGGCAGTCTGGCTGCTTATCAACGTGTGTTTACGGGAAAATTTAATTTAACGCGGACAAATTTGCGGGGAACAGCTAGTATAAAATAATTACTATGTCATTCAATAGTTTGTGTGACAAAAATATATAAAAAATAATTTTGTTTGAGTTTTCCTAAAATATTTGGAGAGGTGTGCAATAAAAAGCATAAATAACTTAAAATAAAAAACATTTATTTATAAAATCATGATATAGTTAAAATTAAAACATATCAAAAATTCGTACATTCACATTTTAAGGCAACATCATCGGCTTTTAACATTTTTTATTACTAAAAATAATAAAATATTACAAAAATGTCAACCATCAGCCATTTTATGCTTGAGATTTTTGCAAAAACGTAAAATAATTGGTCCAAACAATGTTTAACAATTTTATAAAATATTTTAATAATAATTTTTGTACTAAATGTCTTAATAAAATATTATTTTATTTTGGAAAATGTGATAAGTTTTGGGCAATATATATTTTTATCACATTCCCCATTAAAATTTATTTAAAATTAATAAATATTATTTTTTCATTTATTTATTGTCATGTAAAATATTTTATCTTAAAATCAATATAGTTGAATTTAATTATTTGTTAAAATAATTGAAGGATAGAAATAACTTTGAAACTAAAATAAAATTGCAAAAAAAAAATAACATTTAACTATTTTCTATTAAACTAAGGCAGTATAGATTCGTCTATTTTGAGAAATTAATACCTATTTGCATAATAATAAATACTGTTTAGTAGTTTTGTGTTTTTGAGATTTGTTATTGCAACATAAAATAAAAAAAAAACAATTAAAAGAGGAACAAAGAAGCTGCATCATTTTTTTTGTTTTAACAATTTTAAATTGTTCTTTAACGTACCTAAATAAATTACCAAATATGAGCAATTAAAAGCAATAACTTAAATTATAACTTATTTAAATAATCCACATGAAGAGTTGAACAATCGTAATATAAGTTTCGATGGAAAATAAAAACGAGAATTTATTTAAAAAAAAAACCACTAAAAAGAAGAAAGTCATCAGATTAAAAAAAGTATCAAGTGACAAGTCAAAATAAGAATACAAGGAAACTACAAAAAGTCGAGTAGAAAAAAAAGAAAAAAATATTACGACTGTTTCAACTGAAAACTCATAATCTCGCAATCTCACTTGGAGTGCACGAGGTTTAGGAATTCTTCCCTCGTCTTGGGGTCATCACGGAAGACGCCAAGCATGGTCGACGTCACAGTCTTGCTGTTGATTTTTTGGACTCCACGCATTACCATGCACATGTGCCTGTAAAAAAAAATCAAATAATTTATGAAAATAAAACCTCTTTTGAAGTAAATAAAAGACAAAAGTTACGAATTTATTTAGAAAAAATACACGAAAGTAATACAACAACTAACTCCATCTATAAACTATTCTGAACAAACAGAATGGATCGATAGTTAAGAAAAATCGTACAAGTAGCGACATCTAGTTATATTAATCCAAACTTCAAAGTGTTTCAGATTGAGTTAATGCCTCGATCATGTTCAATTTGTCGAGTTAAAGAAACCGTGTGGCAGGATTGTGAACTAAATATACCTGGATGTAGTTGCTCTAAAATCTAATATATATGGACAGTGGCTCCACCAAACGTGTCAATATGAACTAGTGAGTTTGTAATAATTATGTCATTGTTTTTAATGATTGCATGACTGCGAGCTTGGTAATTTCTAGTTTTAAAACTTTATAGGGCTATTAATTTCGAGATTTGCATTAATTGACCAGTATTTACATGAATAAGTAGGTAATATTATATAATTTTGTTTGTATTAGCTATCATTCGGTAGTTGGGTTTTCAATCATTAGACTATACCTACCTCCAAATTCTAGGTTAATTAACTAAAAGACTATAAAACATTGCTATAAAATTAAAGTAATATCGTATCATGTTTTTTGACCGCCAAAGTTTGAGTGTCAAACAGGAAGTAGTGTATTATTAAATGGACGTAATATATGGAGTAGAATATATTATAATGGAAGAGAAAAATCTTTCATGATTTACAGAGATAACATAATTGCAAAATTAGATTGTTAAACCAGCACAAACAGCTTAAAAATATCGAAAGAAATTATTTAAAGACGAATTCTATGAATAATATAAAATTATCTATAACGCCGAAAAAATGATAATTATGAAAAAAAAAACAATTTAAGAGGGTCTCCTCTACATAAAAAACTGGGAATATGAATACAAATAAAAATAAACAAAACAATATCAATTTTACCACTGGCCACAATAAAAAAAAAATGGTAAAATTTTAAAATAACTTTATCCTAAACGGGAGCTCTACTCAATGAGAAAACATGGAAAATATGTCGTAAATGTAATTATAAGTTACCAAAAAAGTTAAAAATACCGGAAATTATAGGGGAAGTCAGGGGAATTCAGGGGATTAACAATGGACAACAATAAAGTACTTACACTCCTTCAATAACGACCGCTACTCCAGCTGGGCGCACTGCTTGCGTCACCGCGATGGCAATCTGTTTGGTCAAACGCTCCTGTACTTGAAGTCGGCGGGAGAAGATCTCCACGATCCTGGAATTTGAAGAGATAAGTTAGAAGATGTCAAAAAGAAGCTTTGATATTATTTTATTTAGTGGTAGTAGAATTCATCATCAAGAATGGCGTAGTAAAACCTTCTCGAAGATTATCGGCGAGAAATAACGTCAGTGAGAGCGCCATGACCCAATCCTACCCCTTAATACCCCCTTCTATTCCAAAATCCTGCAATAATCCTGCACTTTGCCAGAAAGTCAAGCCCCCTAATGATGCAAACTGCAAGTGCCTATGGGTTACGTCTTATTAGGCGATCACAAGAGCCGTAGATGCCAAATTTGATTTCGAGAAGTCAGTTCAAGAAGAATATTTTTAAACCACGACACAAACAAGCATACAGTAGCCTATGGACCATTCCAGTTCTATGATCAACTAGTAGTAAGTAGCCTATCCTCACTCAATAAAACAGTTTTTCTTACCTAGCCAACTTGCTCAATCCAAGGATCTTGCCCTGAGGCAGGTAACCGATGGACACTTTCCCGTAGAAGGGCACCAAATGGTGCTCACACATGGAGAACATCTCGATATCCTTGACTACCACCATCTCATCTGTATCCTCGTCAAATATGGCATTGTTTAGGACCTCTGAAATTTAAACATTAAGGAATAAATAAAAGGAGTAAGAAAAGGAAGTAAAGTATGATGAATTTTAAGACAAGACGAGTATAAAGAGTTTTGAAAATTGGATATTCTATCTCTTTTTCTCCTAGGCAATTGTTATTATCACCTGATGGAGCCTGCCTTCTGGGTTTTAAAATAGTTTTCTTATAATTTTATATGTAAGAGGACAGTCAAATGTATTATAGCACTGATAGCCTAGTGGTATGACCGTCGACTGACAAGTCAGAGGTCTCGAGTTCGATCCCAAGGCGCGCACCTCTGACTTTTCGTAAGTTATGTGCCTATTATAAATTAATTATCAGTTGCTAAAACGGTGAGGGAAAATATCGTGATGAAACCAGCACACCTGAGATATTTTTCAATGGTGTGTAAAGCCATGTCAGAGGCCTACGGGCGGTTTAAACTCTGACACCAGGTTGTTCATCAACCATACGATAAGAAAGAAGTCAAATGTATTTTTTGTCGAATATACAAACTCTTTGCTTATACTTGTATTTTATGGTATGGATTACAAAAAAAAACTATTACGCTCTAGGGTCGTAGTTTAGATTTACTTTTAGCTTTTCTAGAATGCAATAGCCCTTTTTACGAGCAACTATGATGAGTTCAGTAGACAGGTTTTAGTTTCTGAACTTATTTTGATTTAAACCAAATTCTGGTAAGTGCCTATCAATCAATGTACATATTATTAATAATATTTTTTTTACGTAAAACGGTTTTGTCATTAAAACTAAAGCTGTGTACCAATTATCAGATCAATCTGTCAACAGGAAGGGGGTGAAATATCGATTACTAAATTTGTACCAAATAATAAACAGGTCAAGCTAAGTAAAACCGTTTAACAAAGAAGATTCAAAGTTCTAAATTTAAATTACAAACCTTCAAGACTCTGGTCGTAACCCTTAGTGAAGAAAAGCATGGCCTTAGCTGCGCGCTCTGGAGTCTTCAGGAGACCTGCCCTCTCAGGGTCCTCTCCAAGACCTGAAGACGAAGAGTGGAACCATTAGTATTTTGTCAAGAGGAGAATCAACCAAGACTGTTGATGATGACGTCAGGTTCATCCAAAAAAATTGTGAAGAGAGTATACACAATTATCAATTTCGCAATTTTGTGCGTCCAAACTGCCTCGTTGGTCTAGTGGTAGCAAGCGCGCCTGCTGAGCACGAGGTCCTAGGTTCGATCCCCGGGTCGGGCAAAGTATTATTGGGTTTTTCCATTTAGAAATTTTCATTAGCAGCACGGAGTCTGGAATTGTGCCCGGTTAATGGCAATAGGCTCGCCCCCTATTACATGGGACTTATAACATAGCCGGCGAAACGTGGGTGTACTGCACCTCTGCCTACCCCCTCTGGGGAATACAGGCGTGAGTCTATAAAAAAAAAATTGTGGAAGAAAAAAAAAATCTTTCCATTGTCGTGATATCAACAAGAATTAAGTCATGCATGCAATGTCATAGAGGTCTCGTCTAATTTCACGTCAATTGCAAAGACGTAGACTAATTTGATAACTCTAATTCGATAGTTCAATTTGCTGTCCTTTTTCGATAGTGTTTATTAGAAAGAGAATATAGTTAGACTAAATTTAGTTTAGCGAGAAGTACAAGAGAATTAGCATCAATGTGTAAGGGCCTTTTCTACTTAAAATAATAGCATTAATTAATATTTACCAGTAAGAAGAAGTCTGTAGGAGTTAGCCATGTCGGGAAGAAGCGCCTCCCTAGTCGGGGGCCTGTGGTCAAGCTCCAAATCATGGTGGAATGTGCAGTTCTCGTGGCCTGATGACAAGGAAAAAGAAATCAGATTAATATGACGTAAGAAACAAAGACATATTATAATAACGCAATCGTTGTGGTGGCGCATTAGTTACGGACCCGCTGTCATATGACATATGTACTTTCTTAGTTAATTTAAGACACCACTGACTAACGGTGAAGGAAAACATCGTAAGGCAACCTGGACTTAATAGTCTGAAATCGTCAACACACAGTGAGCTAGCGTGGTGATTAATGCTCGATCCTTCTCTGTATGAGAAGAGGCTCTTGCCCTGCTGTGTGACAGTTGCAAGCTGGTTTATTTAGGAATCTGGAGAATTCAAGTCGTACCGTACAATTTTTATGGTATTGGAAACCCATACTTAGTATTTAGAACTTAGATCAAAATGTTATTGCATTTTAATCTCTTTGGATTTCTTCAGTGCGTGGAAACTATATGGAAACTTATACAACCATTTTGGTTACTACTACAAAAAAATCAAATTGGTCTATGTTAGCTTATAACCTTCTACTTTTTACGCATCTACCATGTTTTTATCTCTGCATCACCTTAAGGTCGACTGGTAGAGAATGCCTATGACATTAAGTCCGCCATTGTAGGTACACTGTTCTTGTACATAAAGATTAAATTAATAAACAGATTCTACATATCAACCGAAACCGGGTATGGGAAATCTAAAATTTCCAACTGACAAATTAAGGCAAATATGTAAAATTCTATAATCATTAACAAGCTTGGTGTTATGTTATTCAAAGTCATTGGCTTCCAGAAAAATCGGTCTTTGTTTTATGTCCTAAAAATCTTGATTTGTTGGTACGTTGGTCGTCAATACGTCATCCGATTCATTCATTCTTGAAACAATGATCCATTACAAGCGAACGATCGTCATTCTTAGTTATAAGACCTCTAGAAAGTGACATTAAAGTCGTCTTAAGTCTGAAAAGTGGCCATATTGTTAGGTCTTCTAGAGCAAAATGGTCTCAGGACATAACATTCTGGTACCCAAAAGATGGAAAAAGAGGAAGAGGGAAACCTATCAAGAGATGGGAAGATGACCTCCCAAAGGGATGGAGACAAATCGCAGGGGACAGAGACCAATGGCGTCTTCTAGAGGAGGCCTATGTCCGGAAGGACACCTTGATACCGGAGCCGCCGAGGATGTGGCGGTCAATTAGTTATATTTACATTAGAAATTTTAAACTCTGTATCAGTGAATTAAAGGCTATTTTTATTTATTTTATTTTTAAGTCTGAAAAGTATAAGTTAGCTGGATTTAAAAGGCTCTTAAGTAGTTTCTCTTAAATCTAAAGGAGAATAAGGGTGCAATTTCTTTAATTGTTTCGAAAGTGGCTCTTAAAACGGCCAACATATGAATATATAACATAGACTCACGCCTGTATTCTCCAGAGGTTAGGGTAGGTTTCCCCGGCTATTATATTATAAGTCCCATGTAATAGGGGGCGACCCTATTGTCATTAACTGGCCACAATTACAAAGGCTTACAATCTCTTAGAGTATGTAAGAAAATATAGAGTGATAACGTCAACAACATTGCCTTGTGCGGAGCGTAAGCAGGTCTCACGTTGAAATGTTTAAATATCATTTTTTAAATTCTGTTTTCTAGATATTTTTGCAAAATTTAACACAGCAGTTAACCATGTTATGAGCTAAAATGTAACTTTTTCGCTCATGGAGCCTAGTTGAACCGCAGTCTATCAAGGTATGATTGTGGACGGAGCTCATACCCATACCCGTTGTTCATACCCGTGCTCACGGTTTATACTTCTATAGGGTTGTTCTACACTTTCTTATATGTATACTTTAGAGGTCATCATCATTGCGTATGGCATTCATCCTGCGTGGATAAAATGGCTAAATCCAAGTTTTTCAGCCAGCCTGCAGTCAGTAAGTTTGTGGACTTCCGACATTCCACAGGGAAAACAGCGAAGTGGACATTCGTTTACCACAAGGAAAAGGGTCTGGTAAGGTGCTCTACTAGGTAAGGTGCTCTAGGGGTGAGCTCAAATAACAGCATTTTTTGTTAATTTAGTAGGATTGTAACTCAAAATCGTCAAAAAGTTACGTTGTTTTTCTTCGCAGTTGTCAATATTAGGTACACACGGCTGAAGATCAAGCTATACAAAGCCAGTATGAACTGACCTCGCATTGTACAGGCTCTTCGTACAACAAGATGTCAGCTTATACTGGAAATTTAAAGCTTGATGTGAAGCGGTGTGTACATAATACATAAGTACAGTTACAAGTCGTTTTACCAAGATAAGATTTAACTTATTAGATGTTGCAATACAACCGTTTCATTGCGTGTGAATTCTTTAGATGCCTACTTACTTATAAAAAAATAATCGTCACCTTGGACTTAAGGTACCTATTAAAAAATAAAACTATTAAAATCACAACGCGTTTATAATAAAACTAACATTTGCCCGCGGTTTTGCTTGCGTTAATTTAGAACAGCGCCATCTATTGTCAGAAGAACGTTATTGTTTAAGTACGTTTAAGTACCTAATGTATTTTGTTCATCTGCCTAGCTTTTTCCCAACTATGTTGGGGTCGGCTTCCAGTCTAACCGGATGCAGCTGAATACCAGTGTTTTCATGGAGCGACTGCCTATCAGACCTCCACAACCCAGATACTGGGTTACACGATACCCCTTGGTAAGACTGGTTGTCAGACTTTCGGGCTTCTGACTACCCGTAACGATTGTCAAAGATCTACAATTGACGGGGCCAACAGCTTAATGTGCTATCCGAGGCACGGAGAGTGATAATTAATTTATAATACGCACATAACTTACGAAAAGTGAGAGCGCGCCTTGGGTTCAAACCCAAGACCTCTGACTTGCCAGTCAAACGGTCATACCATTAGGGTAACAACTCACACGATTTTTTGAAGTCGGCTAAAAAGAATAATTATTTTTCTATGTCGCAACCAATTATGACGCTTGATTACTAACGAGTAACGCGGTCGAAAGGGTAATAGAAATAAATGGAAATAACTTTCCTTCAGACATTATTATGGATTCCTAAGAAACTTCGAAGTTAAAACAATTAATTAATTTACCTTAACAGCGATTTTAATGATTTATGCGTAAGCATATTAGGTAACACTGTTGTTTCTATGGTAACAATAACTCTAGGGGTATGGGGCCGAATGCGCGTCTCTTATACAAGGAAATTTCTCGGAGATTAATCAACAGCACACGTGACCAGAAGGCTGGCTATTTCTTTGCTCAAAGAATAAGCATTGCCATTCAGAGTGGCAATGCTGCCAGCCTCCTGGGCACGCTGCCTGCAGACGACAGCGATGGGGAGGAATTCTTTGACGCGTGACTTTTGTATATAGTTCCTTTTTTTTACCTTTATTTATTAGGTTTAGTGTAGTTATAGTAAGTAGATTTAGAATGTAAATAATTATAATTAACTTATATCTAAGTACCTTTAAATAAATATAAAGTAGGTACTTTTATAACTCTTCTTTTCAAATCATTGCAGTAAAACGATAGATCTTTACCTATGAAATAAGCTAATGCTTTTTGAAATGTAAAAAATTAAACCAAAAATTGAAAGCCATCTGAGTTTGGTACACTTAAATTTTTTTTTTTAAATGTTGAAGTACCAATGATGAAAAGAAATTAACTTAAAATAGAAACTTAGATGTAAGAAAACTAGACAGACAAATACATTCATCCAATTTACTGAATAACAAATAAGATTTAGCTATCCATTATTCAATGTAGATTTTTTATACGAGATAAGTATGATTACAATATTACACTGACTCATATTGTTTACAAAAAACAACCATTAGATTGATAACTTGAATAATATACAGAGTCCTTATATACACAGGGGGCAGAAAACTGAGTTTTAAAAGGTAAATACTAATTCTCAAAATGAAAAGAATGATTCGGTAAATATATTTTTGGGAAAGACAAATATGAACGCGAGCATAGTGTAAACCACCTTGTTAAAAACGTCATCAGTGGCTCTAGTATCGAAGTTCTTTCTTTTTTTTTCACCAAAAATATTTTATATAAGAACTCGTTTCGCTTACGATAAAGCCAGATTTAAAAAAAAGCTAATATGTCATTGCTATTGCACACAAAAATTAAAGAAATAAATCTTAACATGTAATCAAATCATCTAAGTATACAAACCAGGTGTGGTGGAAGTTCTGGGAGTCATTGGTGTTCCAGGCACCTCCAGTTCACTTTCAGCATCAGTCAAATGGAAAGTCTTTAATGCCTCCGGAGTCTTTTTGTATTTACTGACAAACGATCCCTTTACTGGACCGTCGCCATTTTCTTTTTCCTCGGAAATTGAATTCCTTATTGAGCGGGAACTAACCCTTCTGATCAAAGACGAAGGCGGGACAATCGGCGCATCAGAATCCTTTCCGTTAACAGCGGCCATTTTGATTTGACTAAAATTCCAATTACGAACTTTGAATTTTATTACAATTAAATTGTATTATTGGAAACACGTCCGTTGTGTGCGAGTTGTGCAGTTCAACTGATTGAATTTAGACCTTTTAGGTTATCTTGAAGAAATGTGACTTAATATATTGCAAAGATAACCCTATTTATCTTTTCTTTATTAAATAGAATTGCTATTTCGTTAGTGATAATAACAATACTTATATAAGACAGTTGATATAAGTAATTGTCAAAATTAAGTATTTTTAGAATATTGAGACCAAAATATTAATATGGTGACGATATGATAGCTATATACCTATGGTAATTAATTTAATTTTAACGTGATCAGGTAGCGGCACGATATGTTAATGAATTTCGAGTAGCGAGGTATCAATGTGATTTCAGGTTCCGCATGTTTTATTTATTGAACTGTAAAAAATGAGCTCTCTAGATGTCTTTCAGCTAACAAGATAATTAATACAACTATTTATTAGTGTAAGCTTCAATTTTATAATTATCTATACATGTAATAAAATCGTAACGAAGTAAAAACTGTACATTGAATATTTTTGGAAAAAAGTAAGTGTTTCATGTTCGGGAAACGATACTGAAGCCGAATGTATAGTTTTTAGAAACTGTTTGTCTGTCAGAGATTGGCGCAAAAACCACTAGACAGATTTAGTTGAAATTCGGCAAAAATATTTGTTAAGTACCAAGTCAGGTTTTAGGGTAGAAATTATCACAATAATTATGAGAAATGAGGAGTATTGTAATAAGTAGGGTTACCGAAATCGTGGACGAAGTTGCGAGCGGAAGCTACATAGTTCATAAATATTAGTAAAACATCAATTTAATTTATAGTATCATTAACACTTTAAAAAAATGAGTCACATTAATAGGTTAAGTTTTCAAATTGTATTCGATTTAGATTAACGGTCATTAGGTTTGGTGATTAAAATATAGTACGCATTTGTTATCTACGTTAAGTGTTGGTAGTATTATCATCGCATTATGTCATTAGTAATATTATGCTATAATTACTTAGTTATAATGACGGACTCTTACGTGTAATAAATATTTGGTTATGCTACATTTCATCATCATCTTCCTACTCTTGTCCTAATTTTATTTAGGGTCATTACAATAGGTTTGCTTCCATTCATCTCTATTAGCCGTGATGTTACTACTTACTCCCTTTCTATCATCTTTTCTTTGGTCTACCTCTGCCCTTATAATCATCCACATCCATACTAAAAACCTTTCTATACGCTAGTTCTTTAAGTAGGAGTCAGGGTTGACCTGTCCTTACCTATTGGATAAAATTTCTTGAAAAACATAACCCTTCCTTGGCAGTCGGGTAAAAATCAAGTAAAACTTATTCTGTGACATTTTTAAATTCTATTTTCTAATTCCTCATTCATATTCTTATATTACTTATGACTTTTTCTAATTTCCTTTTAGTTTTTTCAAATTATTTGTGACTTTTCCTAATACTCTTAAGTTATTTTTATTTATATGATTGGTGATTGTGATTTTTCCAATTCCCACTTAATATTTTTTTAATTGGCGCGCTCTTGACCTCGATCTCGGCTGTTGTTAAGCGATGAGGTAATATTCTTAACAGCATAGCAACTTTAACTGATTTGTTACAAAGGAATACACAATGTTATCTTAAATTATTGTTAATGTAATTGAGACTCAATTGTTTTCAATAATGTAAACATTGAACATTTAGGATTTGTTGAATGTTGAAATGAATGATTTGATGTAGTTTTATAGATTTTGTGTGTACGCCTCGATCTGAGCATAATTTAATATACTAGTGACCTATTCCAACTTCGCAAGGTAGCTTGCAGTACAAAGTGGAGATTTTATTAGTGTTTTATATCAAGCTATTCAATTAGTTAATGACAGTTTGTCTTAAAAAAGCAGACATTGTATTAAGACTTTTTTAAACCTCATTGCGACAAACAATTCGTCTATACCTAGATCATTTCCATATACATACTTAATTTAAACAATTTAAAAACTCACGCCATGAAAGCTAAGTGGCATATTTTTTCTTAAATTTAATTATTTAATATATTCAATTTAATTATAATTTAGCCAAGCCATATTTTTTCTTAAATTTAATTGACAAATATCATAGTTCATAGTACAAATCTTCCATGCAAATCAGTCTTTCTATTAGTAAAATCTGCCTCAAAATCCCTATAGTAGTTTCTGAGATTAGCAAGTAGACAGGACGGTAGATGGACTGTGAAGGACTTTAAATTTTAATAATGATCTATTTTGTCTTTCCTCTACTTTGTCACTTTAGCAGCGGGACAGTGTAGGCCAATTATTAATAAGGAACTCTTACTATTTTTTAATTATTCCCAACCTTTAACTGTTTTAGTCAAGGATTTCTTCTTCTTACATCTTAACCTACATCTTCACGGTCACTTAACCCTTTGAAGGAGAGTAACCTGAGTAACATAATAGAAGTTACATTGTTATGACGTCACTGTCTATCAAAGTGTTGAAGGCCTAGTTGAAGACCAGCGCTAGTGCAGCTATCTGGCAGTTTTTCCCTTTTTAACTCAAACGTGAGGCATTCAAATATTTTGATTCAGTTTTTGATTTTTTATCTTAACTTTTTTATTATTTTGAATGGATTTTGTTTAAGATTCACTGACTTATTTTATTTTTAATTTGGTGATTAAGGTTCTATCCTTCTGTATGAGAAAAGGCCTTTAACCTGCAGGACAGTTACAGGCTGGTTTCTTTTTTATTTTTGATTCTTTGACGTATCTTTTTTATTCTTTTGATGCCTTAAAGGTTTTATTTTTATTTTTTAATCATCTTTAACTTAGCTTTATTATCTGTATTTGAATTATTATTTTTAATGTCTAGTTAGTTGCTTAATTTAATGTTTTATTAAGAACAGTTAAGCAAGTCTTTTTTTGCTGAACCCTAAATCTCAGATAAATATTGTATCAAAAAACCGGTAGGAAAAGTATATAACCTTGATTTTGGTTCGTTTACCTGCATATGAAAGCAGAGGTCAACCCAAGGTCTTCCTATTAAACTGCAATATTTAGTTTCCGGTTATAACATTGTTACTGTAACTGTGGTGAATAAGTTGCAGATATGTATTGGTTAGTTAACTTTTATATCATCTGAGGAAATCTATTGTTTTCAATCAATCATTGTTTTCATCCATTTGCTAAATTATTTCATTGGGGCAGTCGTCAAATTTTTGCGTTAGGTTTTAGTAGCTGTCATTGAGACTAGTCAGTCTATAGGGATTGCCACGTTACGGTTAGAGTTTACTAGTAAACCCTATGGTTGTGATAAACTACAGTATTTCTTTAAGAATGAATTCCTTTATTTAATCCGAGTAATTAATCTCTAAGTCTCTCGAAGTTTGATCTTAATTTTAATTATTATTATCCTATTAAAATCAATGAAATTTTGTTAATATATGATCCAGAGATCTTTGTTTGTGGTTTATCAGATATCCATTATGAGTAGGTATCTTTTTCTTCTGACTACAATTTAAGGTTGAAATTGATCAAAGATCAAATTGGAATATAAAATCTTAGAATACTAATAATAGATTTTAAAGCTGATGTAACAGTCTCAGAATATCCAAACACTACAGAAAGATAAAGTGAAACGGGGTATTTGCGACATTGGGTCTTTTCTCAATGCAATTTAACAAATATAATTATGTTCCCATATCAAAGGCCAAAAAAATGGACATGATAAATCGAGATAATTAAATTTATTACAAATATGGAAAGAGAAATCAGTGCAGCAACAATAAAGTCAACGAAAGTTTTTAAGATATTAACCTAAAACACGAAATTTAATTAACATTCTTAACATGCTTTAAATGCCTGCGCGTGAGTTGATAATCGCAATGATCTAGAAATAGATTGCGTTTGGTTTAGTGGTCGTGTTTGTCTGAATAGGAGATCTTGAGTTCTATTACTAAGCTTTTAGTAGACTAGAATTTGGAATTTTGATAGGAAAAGCTGTCTGTCTGTACGTCAAGCCTTATTTCTTAAGTTGAGGAGATAGTTATAAGCCACTGGTTTAGCGGAGGTGTAGAAGTTGACCAAGTTGCTTATAAGCCTCCAATTTAGCTTAAAGATTGCTACATTACGTGGTTGCAGATGGTTGAGATTTATGTTATAAGTCAAGTCAAGGCAATTCAGAGGTCTCAAGTTCGAACCCAAAGCCTGCACCTTTCATTTGTCGTAAGTTTTGAATATTAGGAATTATTATATTCTCCGTGACTTAGAGAGAGTGGTCATAGGTTCTGCCTGAACTCCGGTCGTGTAGGGTTCGCGTCCCATCGGATTATGAAAGTGAGGGAATAGAGAATGCATCAAAGAGAGTGAGTGAAGGAATAGAGAGTGCACCTGTGTTTGCGCTTGTGCAGTGTAATAATTATAATATTCTCAGTAAATGGCTTATTTTCGTTGAGATTGGCTGCTGTGTCATTCGGTCAGCATTATAACTTGGTTGCAGAGCTCGCCTTTTTAAACGGTTTTATTTAGCTTACCCTCTTTATTATTTGGTTCAAATTTAGAAATCGACATTTCTCTCCCTTCCTGTTGACAGATTGATCTGATATTTGGTACACAGCTTTAGTTCTGATGACAAAACCGTTTTATGTCAAAAAAAATTTACTTATATTATTATATGGTACTTATTAGTTATTGATAAAGTATAAGTATTCTTTGTAAAACGCTTCAAAGAATATTTAAACATTGTATGTATGTTATTGTTTGAGTGATGACAGCATTTAACCATTATGTTTAGTAATTAATTGGACAAATCGTATAATAATGATACCTAGATTTTTTTGTAGTCGGTCATTACAATTAGACAGACCTACGACAAAAGTCCTAATGATAAAATTTAACGATTGCATTATTATAATTGTAATGGAAAATATATATCATTAGTTTTAACAAAAAAAGTAATGTAAGGTTTTTTATTATTTTGGTATATATTTTCAAAACTCTGAACTATATGATTTCGTATCGGTTTTAGTATAAACTTTCTATTAAATCGCGTCTGTTCTTCCCCGGGGTTGCTTTTGCCAATTTTTAGAGATGGGATAAGCAATAATACATACAATTATGTTAAGTAATTAGGTTAAGTGCAATCGGTTAGGAATAGTTAAATATGTCTACAAATTGACAGTTTAAAGGTAACTCCGATTTAAAATCCGTATTGGAAACGGATTTAGCTTAATTCCAGAGTACCAAATCATATATTATTCATTCGCAAATTTACATTTATGTCCCGGACTTGTTTATTCCATTACAGATTGCAAACGGATTTTAAATTTTAAATCCGGATTTAAAACGGTTTTACCCTTTTTATTTTTACATGTACTCTGTATCTCTCTTAACGAGTTTATGAAGTTAACTGTTGTAAGTCTAGTTAAACGTCAATTAGCTTTTAAGTTAGCCTTTGTGTAGTGTCGTGCCAATGCAATTAAATAGTTCTATCCGGGAGCGAGTTCAGTTTTAAATGTTACCGTGTCACTGATACTACTGATAGCCTAGTGGTAACTGCGAAGTCAAAGGTTCCAAGTTGGTACCCAGACTCGCACCATTGCAGCATATATCGTATACCGACGGATGCTGATAGACAGACTCTGTCGTTTTCCGCGGCATGCCTTGATTCTGATGCACGTGGTCGGCTAAAACGGTCTATGTAAATCTTCCCTAAGCCGTCTATATCACGTGACATAACCGACGATTGGCAAAGCCATTCAAATAACTTTTGAATTTAAATTGTGATAGCTCCAATTGCCCCATAGTTCTCATTGCCCCGCTCTCCTCTAATGAAGTAATGATAGTTTAACTTTATGTTATTAATAAGACTTAGGTATATTAATGCATATTTATATTTCTTATTGATTCCCACAGTATAATTATCAGAAAAATATTAAGACAAGGATTTAATTGACTGGTATTTATATATTTTGATGTTTAAAATTTTTTAAAAAGATTAGTCGTGTTGCTAAAAACTATGTCAATTGATGAAGGTACTGTGACATTAATTGGAAATTTTGGCGTGACGTCAAGACCTTTTTAATTGGAAATCGGGGTACGATATTAAACTATGAAATTAATGTCTGGACGTAATAAATATTTTAAGGTTTTTTTTCATTTTGCGTAATTTGCAACCTTTTCTTACATTAACCAATATTAGACTACAATGTACAATTTAAAATTTAACTATAATTTCCAATTATATAATTCGGGTTTATTTTTGAGAAATCGAAATTTAGTTTATTTTGTTAAAATTTTAAGTAATTTCTCAATCAAATAAAACATTAGTTTTTAGTGAATTATTGCTGTAAGTAATTAAAACACTTAACATAGCAATTGCACTTGCAACAAAAAATTGGCAATTGGCAAATTTTATTAATTTCAAAAGCGCCATTTTTACGATCAGAATGAAAAACAAAACAAAATCTTCAGTGCCAATCAAAAATCCACAATCAAATTTGGTATAAAATCGTTATTTTTTTTTTTTACAAAATAACGATTATACCAAATTCCCCTTCACTTAAAACCACAGATAGCATAACAACAATAATTAGCATGTAATCGTTCTAACTCCAGTAGGTACTTATAACGTCCTTGTTTCAAAAGTGAACGCATGTCCTTTAGTACGTCTAGTAACGTCAGCAAAAAAGTTAGGACACGATAATACTTTTAAAAAAATTAGGTAGTTTAAATTGACGTATTTTTATTTATTGTTCATTTTAAAAATGAGTTTTAAATTGTAATTTATTGAAGCAGTTAAAGCAGATGAATGGACAAAAAGGTAATAATAAATATTTTTTTAAATTTTTGAGAAAATCGAATCGGTTTTGAGTGTTTTAAAAAATTGTTTGTTATTTTTTTGTTTTTTTATTTTTATTTTATTTTGTAGGTTTCTTGTTTTTGTGTAGGTTCAGTCTGTGCAGTACAGATTATATCGTTTATCATTGATTTTATTTATTTATATTAATACATGAAGCGAAAACTGTGAATCTCTGTTTAAAAATATTGCGCGCTTGGAGGAGTGTGAAACTTGGCATACTAAAAGTTTATAATATGGAGAAGGGCAGAAAGCTAAAATTTATATAAAAACAATCGAATTTGGACCACTGACTGGACTACCAATATGTAGGTAAGTATTTAAATTTTTTAAATTCATTATGTATTCAAAAACCGACTACAAATTATTTATCATTATCTTCATCATCATTTCAGCCATAAGACGTCCACTGCTGAACATAGGCCTCAAATTATTTATAAAAAAAAAATTACGTGCGAATTGTTAATATTACTAACATAATAACAAATTCATTTTTTGCATCCCGATGGCATGTATCAATGAATTTCCTATTATGTCTCATTCCAGACCTTCAATGAATTTAACTTATTTTAAATAATTTTGGCTGGTTTAAAGGCTTAAAATCATAATAATTAAACTATTACGCGGGTTGACCGTACCCGTAATTGCTTAAACCCTGATATTCGTTGACCGCACATAAAACCTACCAGTAGCACAGTAAACTATATTTACGAGTTAAATACTGAATGATCTAATTGTAAACATCGTAAGCGAGGGTCTGGGTTCATCTCTAGCAAAGAATTCTTGTGAAAAAATCCTTGCTCAATAGAAAACATATCTACTGAGAATACCCACTGTATTTTTAGCGGAGATGTTATTGGATCTATGACCAGCAACTGATCATAGTTGCCTAAGACTCACTAATTGACTGATTAACTCGTAGAGAATTCCGAAATTAACACCTAGCACCTTCTTCATCATTCTCCTAGCCTTATTATACCCAAAATTTTATTAGGTACGGCTTCTAATCTAACCAGATACAGCGGAATATCAGTTTTCTACGGAGCGACTGCCTATCTGACCTCCACAACCCAAAGGTCATCAGTTATCAGGATTTTACGAGTATATTGACTCTATATCGACTGTCAAAGATCTTCATGACAGCCGGGGCAAACCGCTTAACATGCTTTCCAAGGCTCGGAGCAAGGGAATATTATTCACCTCTCGTTTAAAAAATATAAACACAAAGACTTATTTGATGAAGGTGAATAAACTAAAATTGGAATAACTTTGCTTACCTAATTGTAATTAATTCTTTACTGAATTAATTTAAAAGTTTTTAACAAAGGTTTTAGTCAGAAGGACCCAAAAATCTTGATCCTAATTAACACAGATGGGTTACTTCCTCGCCTTTATACCTAAACAAATCCTTAAATGCATAGTCATGTATTTGTATACCTACAGTTTTTTTATGCAAAGTAAAGATTACAAAAAAGAGACGACATTAATGTTATAAATTCGAAAGTTTGTCTGTTCATTTGCAATTTCTTGATGTCTTATTTACAGAAGCATACAAAATTGTCACAGTTTTAATGTAATTTGAAAAGAAAAAGATCTTTTTACTAGAATTTTCTCCATGTTGAGTTGAGTGGAATATTGCTACTCTTGGAACGGGCAACAAATAATTTTATAAGTTTTTTTTAAGTATTTTGAGTTTGCGCGACATTATTAGCTAAGAAAACTATATTCGCGTTAATATCCAACTTAGAGGCGACCAGGTAATCAGAGCTTAATATCATTAAAGGTCGTGATATGAGACAAAATAGAATCCATTGGTTTGTCCGCATATTATTGCAATTTATTCTGATAAAGACAAAAGCCCTTG
Organism: Protodeltote pygarga; assembly: GCA_936450705.2. Taxonomy (NCBI): domain Eukaryota; kingdom Metazoa; phylum Arthropoda; class Insecta; order Lepidoptera; family Noctuidae; genus Protodeltote; species Protodeltote pygarga. The sequence goes on from OW388274.2 coordinate 1,923,312, forward strand.
ATGTCCGTGGGACAGCAACTTGTTGATAGAACAATGTTTATTTATACTATTTAGATGATTTAACACATGTTAAAAATATTTATAGCGTTAGAGGCAAACAAAAGAGTACCTAATTCTTACAATGGACTTTATCCTAGATTTCTATTTTAAGGTTAAAAATAAAACGTTTAAATTTTTTTTAGGTAAAACAATTTTGTCATCAGAACTAAAGGTTTGTATCAATCTGTCAACAGGAAGGGGGTGAAATATGGATTACTAAATTTGAACCAAATAATAAACAGGCCAAGCTAAGTAAAACCGTTTAAAAAAACCGTTTTTTTTATATAGAACGGTTTTGTCATCAGAACTAAAGGTAGGTATGTAGGTACCAAATATTAGATCAATCTGTCAACGAAGGGAGTAAAATTTCAATTACTAAATTTGAACCAAAAAAATAAATAACAAACAGGGCAAGCTAAATAAAACCGTAACAAGCATCCGTTTAGAGGTCTCCAAAAGAGTTTTTTTTTAATTGTGGAGGGTGATACTTATGCCATTAAACATTATGTAGCTATGCTTGATAATATGATCGTATTTACTAAATAGGTTTTCATCTCCTGAATGAATCGATAACATTATATTACAAAACGATTACTTCACACAACATAATAAATTATTGATATAATACCTTATAATTGTATAATACGAATGAGAAATATATTTAAAATCACCAAACCTTGAATTTTTACCGATTTTTTTTATTAAAAAAGTATCCATGTTACGATTTAAGTACAGCTTAACTATTATATTACGAACGAGCCTAGGTCAAATTTTGACCTAGACTCTAACCGGAAACGGACGTATAAAAAGTAAATCACATTGATAACTCGTGGTTAATCGCGATAATCGAAGGCAAACACCTATTTGTTTATTCAACACTACACTTTAAAAAAAAAAATTAAAACAAAAAAACTTTTGCACAAAATATCTCACACAACAGATTTGTTTTGCTAAAATATTGATTTGCTATCTCTACTTACGGTTCGCGGGTTTTTTTTTAACAGAAAACACGGAAAATAAATTAAAATTCGTGTGGACGAGTTGTCGTGACACACGGCGATGGCTGACTGGCTTTGGTTCGTTCAACAGATGATATTTGTACTTTAGAAGCGATCACTACGCATGCGTTGAAACTTGGGAATCGATAACTAAGATGAATGACTGTATCGATGTTTGAACCAGTTTTTAATGAATCGATTAGGGAATAATTACTCGATTATTGGAATTTTTATTTAGTGTTTCTTTTTAAATTGAATTTCTTGAAACATTTTATAATAGTTAATAACAATAATGGACTTTGACTCTAAAGGGTTAAGCTCGGTTATCCAATGAAATTCGTTAAGGGTGATCTCTTTGATCGGTAATAATATTAGACATGAGACGGGTATTCGATTTGGATCCGATACTCGGCGGATCCGGAACTTTTTATGATCCGGCTGAGTACCGGAAATGATAGGTACAGGTTCCTGGTGACCAAAAAAATTATGACGTGTAGTAATTAAAGAAAACAAGTATTAAGTATAAGTAATTAGTATAGGAAAGAAAAGGAACAAAAAGAGATGATTTTTTTCAATATTTCAAATTGATAATTATGGTGACAGATTCGCGTCAAGTCGATTTTTTCTTCATTTTATTTTTTAACATAGTTTTTTTGGAATATTGAAATAATTTTGTGACTCAAAAATTTTTTATTAAGCATTCCTAATTTGTATTCGACATCATTGTTTTATATTGTTTAAATAATTTAAAGTAAATTCCATTGTTTTAAGATAAAATTCAAATTTAGAACGAAATCAATATTTTTTATTAATAATATCCTCCTGACCGCATTTCGGTCACGCTAACGGTATCCACATTAGGTGAACCTATACTATTGCTATTTCCCGGGCACAATTCTACACCATGCAACTAAGAATTTCCTTAAGGAAAATCCCAATAACACTGTCCTACCCGGGGACTGAACTCAAGAACCCGCACTCACTAGTGCGCTTGCGCATGCGTCATTACACTAATGAGGCAGTCAGAGCAAAAGATAAGAACCCATTAGTATTCTAAGCGTCCGACTCAACTTTGCCTCCTGGCAAAGCTGTTATGGTAAAACCCTTGAAAGCTGTGGTTTCCCCTGAGATCTTGGGGATAGGAACTGCCTAGGTATGAAGCTACAAGGGAATGCAGTTTAGCTGGTCGAGGTTCAATTAGGCGATGGCTGATGGCGTCATACCTGTTGGGACTGGTCAGTCCATAACTGTTATTATAGTAATTTTATCAAAAGTAAAATATATTTTTGTGAATTTTTTACATGTGGCTCACTGGCTCAGTGGTTAGAGCGTCGTCAAGATACCCCGAAGATCGTGGGTTCGAATCTCATCCGTATCCGTTGTTTTTTTAAAATTTCTTATTAAATAAGTATATCGTAATATTATATTTAAGGCGCGTACCTATGTTTAGTCTACTCGCATTGTTCTCACATAACACCTCAGAACAATATAACCAAAAATATTGTAAGCTATTTATTTAAAAGAGCAACCATTGAGTTTCTTGCCAGATTCTTCTCTATGAGTGGTAGGCTGCCCTTGGAACTGGCAACTAAAGTCACTAAATCTAAGTATTTATTTGTCGAGGCTTTTGTCCACAAAGTGATTAAGTTAGCGTCATAGATACACTCACTAAAATTCTTACTGAACAATTGCTAACTTAAATACATAAAAAAATAAAGATCAGAAAAAAAAATTACAAATTTATAAATAGCTACTGATTGGATAGAAAGCGGTTCACTCAAAATACAATATTAATTTTGCCATCATAAATATCAAATCCAATTAAAACACAATCAAATTAAAATATGATACCTATATCATCAAATCTCGGAATAACATAAATCACAAAATGCAGATGTACTGCGTACTAAATGTAGAAAAGATCGATTTTATAATATTTTTGATAGCATTTATTTACCTATATTATTATGCTTCTCTCAGAATACAAAACAAACTAGAAGCTAACAAATCGCAAAGAAGTGAAGATCCATAAATCACACTGAACAAGACTGATTTCACGTATCAATGGTTAATCTTGACGTTTGTCAGGGGTCACATTGACGACCTTTATTTATTTCGAACTTTAGTGATCGAATAGAATGTATAAATTCACATTGTCGACATTATTTCGAACTTTATTGATTGTATGCATAAATTCATTAAAAAGTTTAATGTTTCTTATAATAATTAAATTCTTATACTCTCAATTTAAGTATGCTGTTGTGTACTATCACCATCTCTAAAAATTCTATCGAGCTTACTAAAACAAAAATTGGATTACAATCCATTATGTTTGCGTTTTATTTTATGAGCGGCAAGAAAATACCTACGATTGAACGCGGGTTCTGGTATGTTTTATATTCTGAGTTGATACCATAAGATTTTTTCGTAAATTTCCATGATTGATTGAAGTATAAAGTTCCGTTCAGAAACTAGTCCAGTATAAAACAGCTAGTCTTATCTTATTTGCATAAATACTAAATACCGGTAGTAGATGAAATATTAGGTTGTTGACTGTTATGTTTATTTATGGTTATTAAAAATATTTTATAAATCATTTATACAAGTTATGCGAGCACATAAGTTCATTTTTTTTATAAAATTTATTTTTCTTAAAAGGAGTTTCTATACACTGTAGTCTTTGTACCATTTAAGCTGTTGAAATAAATAAATCAGCCTGTAACTGTCCCAATATAGGGCAAAGGCCTCTTCTCATACAGAGAAGGATTGAGCATTAATCACCACGCTAGCTCACTGCGGGTTGGCGATTTCAGACTATTAAAGTCCAGGTTTCCTTACGATGTTTTCCTTCACCGTTAGTCAGTGGTGTCTTAGATTAACCAAGAAAGTACATATAACATTGAAAAAGTCACATTGGTACATGCCAGGTTCGAACCCACACCCACGCACTTGCAAAGCGGGTCCGTAACCAATGCGCCACCACGACATTTCTTAATTGGAAATAATCTTTTTTTTTTTAATTTAAACTTTTTTTTTTCGTCTGGAAATCTCTTTATGAGTACCCCATCACAAAGGGCTGGTGATGGAGTTATGTCCGACTCGCACGTACTGGTTAAACTCAAAAGTCTCTCTGCTACTAAGCTAACGTAACCCCTCCCGTGTTATCCAAATTCTCTTGTGAATTCAACCATCTCAGATAGTCGTTACATCCACTGATCCACCCCTTATACAGAGTACTAGGAGATTGGCAGGCAGCACGACTGTAGATAAACGTGTGCATCTGGACTGAGGGCCCATTTTTTAAATCCTTGCCAAACGAAATAAGACTTATAGGGCAAGCACTTAAAAATAAGTAAAACTTAGGGCAAGGGGCCACGAATTTCTTAAACCCGAATTAAAACTGTTATGACTAAATAGCTTGGGCCCTCAGTCCAGACGCTTGCATAAAGTGGCATATGTTCAATCTCAGAAAGTACTATCTCTGGGTTCATAATTTTTATTTAAGAATCTAGTTAGGAATATCTTACATATTTTGAGAAATTTCTATATCTGTAGAATATGACATTACAGATTTATGGCGGTTTATCTTGGGCCCTCAGTTCAAATTTGTTTGAACCTAGTAGGACTCAAGTTCAAATCGCGCTCATAACGATTTTTTCTTTCTAAAAAGTTTCAAAAAGTTTAATATAAAAAATTGATTTTTTATTTATTTTTTTGTAAAATTTTTGACGTGTAATTTTTTCGTTTTTTTATTGGTATTTGACAAATAAATGGTTAGGTATATTTATGATTTACACCGTGATAAGCATTTGATAGTATCAGGAAAATGATTTGTCATTAGCTACTAATTAATATGAATGCATCAATTAATGATTGACGATTAAAATTAGTAAAGTAGCGCATTGGGAGAGGCTTGTTCAGCAAGGGACTAATGATGATGGTAATTAAAATTATAAATGTTATATTTTTGTAGTTACATAAAAAAAATGTGCAATACGGTATATTGTGTTATTTACCCAGACTAAATTATTTTTTTTGATATTTTTGTGATTTTTTTAGTATAGCACATGATAGCTTTAGATTTGAAATGTCGACTGGTGCTGGTGGGATACGGTGGCTCAGCGGTTAGAGCGTCGACACGGTACGTCGAAGATCGTGGGTTCGAATCCCATCCGTATCAGTTGTTTTTTAAAATTTTCTTATTAAATAATAATACTTATTAAATTTTTTGATTAATGAAAAATTTGATTAGGTAGACAAGATTTGAACCTGCATTTGAATTTCCTGAGGAAAACCACAGTAACGTTCTTATGATAACCATATGTTTTAAATTAACGTGAGCAAACCCTCTAGGGAAAAGCTAGTAATATTTTAATACCTACGCACATAATTTCTAAAAAGTCAGTTGAATTGTTTTTTAAATTTTCTTATATTAATTACATTGTACTTAATAATGAATGATCACCATATTGAGTCGTGATAGCCTAGTGGTGGTGACCGTTGACTGCCAAGTCAGTGGTCCCGGGTTCGAACCCAAGGCGCGCACCTCTGACTTTTTGTAAGTTATGTGCGTTTTATAAATTAGGTTAATTATCACTCTCCGTGTATCGGATAGCACGTTAAGCTGTTGGCCCCGGCTGTCAATTGTAGATGTTTGACAGTCGTTACGGGTAGTCAGAAGCCTGAAAGCCGACAACCAGTCTTACCAAGGGGTATCGTGTAACCCAGTATCTGGGTTGTGGGGGTCTGATAGGCAGTCGCTCCATGTAAAACACTGGTATTCAGCTGCATCCGGTAAGACTGGAAGCCGACCCCAACATAGTTGGGAAAAGGCTAGGTGATGACGATCGTATTCAAATTACGACCGCAACTAGCGCATTATCCTCACAAATACATCTACATCCAAATACCCGAGACAAAATCCCCTTTTTTCTTAAATGACGTCTTAAAAATCTTGTTAGTAAGTAGGACATTGGTATATTGGTTTTAAGTCAATACTGAGTCAGCTTAACTGCGTTATCATTAGAACAATACACCATGACTTGAGGTATTATGAAAAATCAATAGTTTTTTTTTTACATTGTGACGTCATAAGTACTTCCCTGTTTCTCTCTTTTTCGTGTTTCAGTTATAGATTTTTTTTGTGTACAATCAGCATGATTAATTAGTGACGCTTAAAAATATTGCTTATAGCATTAAGCTAGGTTATTTTTTAAATGTTTATTATGTAAATGTTGTTGATTGTTGCTCTTTTGATAGAATAATAGTATACAATGCAAAAAAAAACCGGTTACACTGTGTGCAGAAGAGCTGACCAGCTTCGTCATAGGTCATTATGAAGAACTTTTACTAAGGGATGGACCCAGAAATCGCAAAAAAAATTACCTGTTCCAAACATTTTGTCGAGTTATGTGAACAGCAGATTTTTCTTTTGCGATTTCAGGGTTTCGAAGAAAAAAAAATGGCCATCTGTTTCTCAAAATTGACAATGACAGCTGTCAAATGACGTCACACCCAAACGTCAACCGTCGGGAAAGGTACCCGAATCGGGTATTTCCGTGGCGTTTGAATCATTTGTCAAGTTTAGACTTAAAATTTTACGCAAGCATGGGTAAAACCCAGGTAAATACAGGTTTTAATGTTTCATTCCGTGTATTGTCATTTCCTTCGATTATTCTTAGAAACACTACTTAATTTTAGGTTGTCGAGGTGTCAATTGTGAGCGGTTTCTTAGGTTTGAGCAATTTAGGTAATTTCCATTACCTTCCTCGTCTCATGAACAACACTCTGACACAAAAACTAAAAAAATCACTACATAGTATAAAACAAAGTCGCTATCCGCCGTCTGTCTGTCCCTATGTATGCTTAGATCTTTAAAACTACGCAACGGATTTTGATGCGGTTTTTTTTAATAGATAGAGTGATTCTTAAAAAAAGGTTTTTATGTATATTGCATCCGTGCGAAGCCGGGGTGGGTCGCTAGTATATAATATAATTACGTTGTACAATGAGTTATTATCGCAATTTATTGTTAAGATTTAAAAAGGTTTATAAAGGACTTTTTTGTATAATATTATAGTTAGGTCACCTATTATTTATTTATTTTTTTGTATAATATGAATTTACCTGACGCCTTAGGGCTTAAATAATAAAACAATACTAGATATAATTTATAAGGAAGTCAAAAAAGAGTTCTTAGTTGAAAATTGGTAAAGCTTAGAGCTTTTAGCAACAAATTAAGCTATCGTAATTACACCCCCCACTAATTTTTAAGTTCCATTTCTATCTTCTTTTCTGTCTTTCGAGAAACGCCTGGTTATATATGCTAGCAATGTCTTCAATACAACATTGCAGATGTAACTATAGATAACTGCAGATCATCATCATCATCATCATGATAAACAACATCATGATGCAACTTTGTACGCAAGATTACTCTACCCCTATCCTACCCTACCGCTAGCCTACCTTGACCCTACCTTACCACTAATCTACCCTGACCTTACCCTACTCTACCCCTGCCCTACTTTACTAGAGTAAGGTAGGGGTAGACCCCTACCCTACCCAACTTTACCCCTACCCTACCATACCATACTAGGTATTAATAATTCTATTATTTTCCCTTTCCTTATCCTAATCTGCTATTCTTTCCGGAGACAAATCCAACAAATCTAAAACCATGAAAAACGGTCCAGCAGTTCTTGACTTAAAAATGGTGTAAATAACTTAACTTTCTTTTATGTATATAGATAATAAATAATGTACACAGATGTAAATGACGTGCGTTCAGCTTGTAGGTAAATACAATTCTCAAATTATGAGGAAAAAGAGTAATCTGGGTAATGCGTTTATGTACGGGACACCTCTATCAATCCCCGTCGAAAGTTTGTTATGGGGTATTCCACAACGCAGCCATGATACAGTTTTCATGGTATAATAATCATCATCCTCTTAGCCTTATTATTCCCAAACTGGGTTCGTCAACTTGGGGTCGGCTTCTAATCTAACCAAAAAAAAAATAAAAATATAAGGCATAATGTAATACTTCGGACTACTTTTACTTGTATTTTAATCCTTCAAATAAAGTGCGAATTTGTGTCTGTAAAGGCGCAGGCGCATAAAATCAGACCACGCGTATTTGCTATAGAAATTAGGTCAGTTGGTAATGTACACTCAGAGACTTAAAATAAAAGGCTTTTATTTAAGTGTTCTTACTAGCAGCTTTATAGGAAAAGGGATTAGTGTAGGACGGTCCTAAAATAAGGATTTCTTAGGACATATTATTAAGTTAATATTTTTTTATATATAAAAAAAAAGTTATTGTATAAATACTCTTTTGTTACAACTTATCAAAATTTATTTGAATAAATATTTTTGAAATCCAAGCACACACCTTCGACTTTGAAAATTCATGTGCGTTTTAGAAATTAAATTAATAGCCATAGTTATATAAGTTGTTCATCAACCATACGATAAAAAAGAAGAAAGAGGTCTTTAGTAAAAAGTAAATCGTAAATTAAGTTTAAAAACAAAAAGTCAGGTTTAAAAAAAACGCGCTAAAAATAAACAAACAACTCTTTCTAGACGTCAAATCAAGACCTCTCGCGGTCCAATGAACCGGAAAAAATATATTATTATGACTGCTTTTGTGCAATTCGGTAGTAGAATGATCAAGGTTCTCAACCTTGGTCATGACATTGCACAGACTGGCAAACTATACGTTACATAATCATTTTATTTAGTTTCCTTTATGAAGACGTTGAATGGTCATTGGTGAAAGATTGAAGGTTGATTGATTGAGATTTGACAAACTGCCGGAAAAAAGGGGTAATAAGGAACAAAAAGGGGTATAAAAGGGATAAAAATAGGCAAAAAAATAAGACAAACAGGACCTAGAGTGGCGACCGCATGGTAGATTCAAAATCAAAATCAAAATATTTTTATTCATGTAGACCATTTTAGGCTTATAAATAGTCACAATTCTAATATTTTTATTATAAGAGTGACTCTAGTTGTCAGTTCTAAGGGCAGCCTACCCTTCATGGAGAAGAATCTGGCAAGAAACTCCATGGTTGCTCTTTTAATTTGATTGGACCGATGACCTTGTGAGAGTCGCGGGAAGTCGCTGCCAATGCTCAATAATGTCTTTTAGTTGATACTAGCGACCCGCCTCGACTTCGCACGGGTGCATAATACATATAAACCTTCCTCTTCAATTACTCTATCTATTAAAAAACCGCATCAAAATCCGTTGCGTAGTTTTAAAGATTTAAGCACACATAGGGATATGGGGACAGAGAAAGCGACTTTGTTTTATACTATGTAGTGATTATAAACTTCCAGTTCGATCAACCAATTTTTCAATCAATCGAACAGTTTCAAGAATAAGTTTCAATCGAAAGGATATTCCGAATTTGTTTTCCCAGCTTGGTCACCCTAAGTCATCTTTTGTGTAAGTAAGCGTGAAGGGGCTACTCTCGTATGGATAAAGCGGTTTAAATATATTAATGTTAGGTTATCTGGGTTATATCTACAAGTTATGTGTCTGATAAATGTAGGGTGGTTTCATTTTGAGTACCTCTCGCTGATTTCTTTTTAAATTCAGCAAATTCTAACTAATATTAGGTATAAATGCGAAAGTAAGTTGGTTTGTTTGTTACCTTTTCACGAAACTGCTGAACAGATCACTGAAATTTTGGATATAAGTAATTTTTTTTTCTACTTACGAACTTTAGTGTTCGCATAGTATGCAGAAATACTTTATAAAAATATTTATGTATTTATTTTTAATTAAAAATAATGAACTATTTTAATTCTGTTGTCGAATATAAAGATGTAGGTGTTTTTAAACGGTTTTACTTAGCTTGACCTGTTTATTATTTGGTTCAAATCTAGTAATCGATATTTCACCCCCTTACCGTTGACAGATTGATCTGATATTTGGTACACAGCTTTAGTTTTGATGACAAAACCGTTTTACGTAAAAAAAATGTTTGCTTATATTAAGTTAATTTGTAATTCATTTCTCAAATAAATATTTGATAGAATGATCATTAACATTATTTTAACTGACACAGTGATAGCCTAGTGCTGTCAAATTTGAACTGGCAAGCAAAAGGTCGCAGGTTCGAATCCAACTTTCAGAGATAGTCATTTTCTTGACACATTTCTTACTTTCTCAGACGTCATTCATATGATAATCAAATAACATAAACCACTAACCAACACCTAGTAATGACATACAAAGTGTTGTGTTACTGTAATACTAGTAGTTAGACTTACGGTTAACCAAAAACCGCAATCAGATTATTGTTTTAAATCAATAAAATATAATATAACTAGCGACCAGCCCCGGCTTCGCACGGTTACGCTAATATGCATGTATTATACATATAAACTTTTCTCTTGAATCACTTTATCTATTAAAAAAAACCGCATCAAAATCCGTTGCGTAGTTTTAAAGATCTAAGCATTCATAGGGACTGGCAGACGCGGGAAGCGACTTTGTTTTATACTATGTAGTGATAAAGGAGTTGTAGCCTAGTGGTATGACTATTGGACTTTCAAGTAAAAGGTCGTAGGTTCGAAAGCCAGGGTCCTCTGGCTTTTCGGATTTAAGTGCGTCATATCATCAGCTGGAAGACGTCCACTGTTGAACAAAGGCCCCCAGAAAGCATACGGATAGAATTTATGTGCGTATTAGAAATTAATTATCACTTGCTAAAAACGGTGAAGGAAAACATCGTGAGGAAACCAGCACAGCTGAGAGATTTTTCAACGGTGTGTAAAGCCATGTCAGAGGCCTAAGGGCGGTTTAAACTCAGACACCAGGTTGTTCATCAACCATGTGATGAAGATCAATATAATACGTATTACGTGAAATTAGGCTACAATATATGAACATACCACGCGGACGAAGCTGTAGGCGGAAGTTAGTATTTATAAATGTGTAACTTTGTTAGGATGGATGGATGTTTATTACTCTTTCACGCAAAAACTACTGAACTGATTTTGACGAAACTTCACAGTAATATAGCTTATGCATCAGAGTAAAACATAGGGTACAATTTATCAAAATACCATGCAGACGAAGCCGCGTGCGGAAGCTAGTTTAAACATACTTTTGCGCATGACTGTACGTAGTACGTTCGTCCTTAACCTATTACTGCAAAGAATTTAATGTATTACTAGGTAATTAACGTAAAGAACATAAAATAATTAATTACCTACCCAATTTAGTTTAATAAATATTAATTGAGAAGATTATTAAACTTAGCTACAGTGACCACATTATCAAACAATTATTTAGTAAGACATTTCATTAAATTAATCGATTGTGTGAATTCTTTAATTAGGTACTTAAAATAATGACGGATTGATGATAAGACTATTCTGTATAATTTAAAAAAGTCGGGTTATTTATTCCATTTCTAACTCGAAAACTACTGGACCGATTTTTATGGTTTTTGATTAGTTGGATTTGTCTCCGCCTAGCTAATAGTTAATAGTAGAATAGAACAAACAAAAAAATTGAATGATACCCATAGAGTATTCAAGAAAATATAGAGTGATAACGTCAACCACATTGCCTTGTGCGGAGCGAAAGCAGGTCTCGCCACACAAATGTTAAAATGTCATTTTTTCAAGTTATGTTTTCTAGACGTTTTTCAAAATTTAACTCAGCAGTTAACCATGATATAAGCTAAAATGTTACTTTTTCGCTCTTGGAGCCTAGTTGAACCGCAGTCAATCGAGGTATGATCGCAAACGGAGCTCGTGTCGCGGCCGCGTTGTTCAATGTTCATACCCGTGCTCACAGTTCATACTTCTATAGGGTTGCTCTATATTTTCTTATATACTCTAAGATTATACCTCTAGGGAATGGTAGGGTAGGGTGAGGTGTAGAGATGTGTAGGGTACGATAGGGGTAGTTTAACAATACGAATAAGATCTTGATCTTGACGAAGAATCTTGATTTATTTAAATTGCCTACCACTTCATCTCCGCACCACCCTATGGTTGACTGGTAGAAAATGGTGCTGATTCTCTTGTACATCCCGCTAAACTAATTTTAGTCTAACTATATCTCTTTCTAATAAACACCATCGAAAAAGGACAACAAAACAAACTATCAAATTAGAACTGTCAAATTACTCAACGTTCTTGCAATTGACGTGAAATTAGACGAGACCTCTATAACATGCCGACTTAATTCTCATTGATATCGCGCAAATGGACTAGTTTGACAGCTCTAAAAATTTTCTATCTTTTTCTAATGATCTCTGTTAGAAAAAGAGATAGTGAGTCTAAATTAGTTTAGAGCGTGTGCAAGAGAATTAGCACCAATGCCTAAGGCATTGAGTCCGCCAATGTACACTTTTGTGACATAAAGTTTAAATAAATAAGATTTTAATAAAATAGAATATTATTCATTTGTATTTATAGTTAGATGTTTACAATTATTTATGTGACCTTGTACATTCTGCTGTATCGGCGTACAAAATTTTACAAAAATTACAGGAAAAATAAAATAAAACTAAACTGTGCAAACAGGAGAATAATATTACTTTAAAATAATATATTTTTTTTATTAATAATGACGTTAGATTTTTTTTAACGGTCTTAATGGCTTTTTTAAAACATTAGGTAATTTGTTATAAATTAAAGGTGCTACGTTCATTACTTTTTATTGTAAAAAAGCCGTATTATTAATTAATTCAGTAGTTTGTTTTCAAAGCTAGGAATAGATGTCCAATTGTCTATTAGCTTTAACAAAAATGGCGACTTCTAAAATATAAAATTAAGGTTTTTTCACATAATTATTTATTAAATTTATTACAGGACAACGCGGACGTCTTTTGGGTCAGTAAGTTTAAAATATATATGTAATGATATATTAAAATGCATAGTCACCGTAATCAATCTAACTTGGAGTTAATTACTTAGGTATATTAATCGTAGCCAGCCTTGGTTAACTAGACCGTACTACTGCCTCTAACTGGCCGGAAAATGTATTGTTTATCATGTTGGATCAATTTCAACACATAGTTTAAAGTTAATTTATGTAGCTTAGATTTTGGCTTAGATTTGCCCATAATCGGCACACTGGGCAAGCGCGTTGGCGATCGCAGTAGCAGATGATTACCTTTACACAGAAGGATGCTGCTGCCCATCCTTCACATCTTTCCCTTTGCCGCTTCTTACGACACCTGCGGGACGAGTAGGGGTGATTCTATTCTTAGGCCGGAAACTACACGGCCCAATTAAAACTTAGGTAGCGATAATATGTAATAATATTGTGAAATTATCAACAAGCCGCACAAAATAACCAGAAACAAAAAACAATATAGAATCGATAACAAAAAAAGATTATAAAATTAAAAAAGGTTATCTTAATTAAATAAGCTTTATTAATTATTATGTAATTTATACTGTAATTGTTATGAAATCATAATGTCGATGAACTTCAGATATTAAGGTTAAAAAAATGAGTTAGGTACATCTTTAAAGAATCATCAAACACAATATTTTTCCTATATGAATTAGGTACCTAAAGCGTGATCGTATAAGATACAGATTAAAAATATTTTTTATTTACTTCTAGGTGTTCAGTTTGTTTATCTATGGTCGTGGACTGTTGACCCGTTGTTATTTGTTTAAGTAAGATTTTTTATATTTTAACACTATTATTAAGTTTGGAGATAAGCTTACCTATTCCTGGTTTTTCTACCGTCATCATTGTGATACCTACAGTTTGGCAAAAAAGAGTGCATAAATCGCGCTTCGATCAACGGAAACATGTTTCGATCAAGCTGAAATTTTTGCTGAAATTTTGTAATGTTGTTCCAATTTTTCATAACTATATCAATTCATTGGTTTTATATCTTCAATGTGCGAGCGAGATAGCAGATTAGTGCGAATAATAAAATCAATTAAGTATACTTTTAAATATGTACTATCGCGGACAAGAACGGTGCACCACTTTGCGTTCAAAATGCTTTGAACAATGCTACGTGCGAAGGCGGGGCTAGCGCTACGTTCGGACGCCGGGTGCAAGCGATTCTAGCCTTAAGAGTGGTTCACCGGCTTTGTCCACTATAGTACCTACCTACGCACAATCAAATAAAAACAAAACGGCTTCCGATAAAGATAAAGATAACAAGTTCAATTCCTATTTCACGTGATGATTAAATAAAGCGACTTGTTAGTTTATTAAATACGTCAATTAAAATGTTTAATCTGCTCGCACTATGACCTTTTTTTGCTGAAGTATTGTTTCCAAGAATTAAAACATATTATGCATATAATAATATCTTAAGCTTTTCATAACAACTTATTGTTATGTATATTAATAACTTATTTGATATTTATAGAATATTCCTGTTGCGCTTGCATGGAAAAATTAAAAATGTATTTCGTCTAGTCTATTTCTAATGTAGTTTTGATAGCAAAATAATATAATTATTGTTTTCATTACTTCATTAAATAATTTAAGAGCTAAAATTTTGACGCTGCATAAGCATATCCTAGAAAAGCCCGTCAATAGCCAATTAATTAACTAAGATGGCAATTAAAGTTGACAAGCAATCCGCCTGATGATTAACCTATAGACGCTTGCAACCAAAGATATTGGAAAGAAGGAGATATGCCCGTCTGGTATAAAATGTACAGGAACCTAGTGTCTCCAGTTTGTCCCTACCACTCGCCACAACTACACACGCAATTCAATAAACGCAATGTCTCGGACCAATCTCAGACATTCTCGCATACAACAACTCCGTGCATGCTGCACAAACAAATATGCACTTTATTACTTTATACACAATGATCATGCAACATGCACTGCCCTTACTCAGTCTTACTCACACATGGATCTACAGCGAGTACTTTCGCGACCGATACCTGCGGAGCTACCACGACATAAATTCTAATGTTGAAAATATCGTTATGTTATTTTTACATTGCTTCGTTTATTAACACAGTATTGAACTGAGATAGTACTTAAGAAGCAATGTATTTCGTACAAAAATAATAAAGTCGTTGAGCTCCATGAAAACCAAAATAACATAATAAAGACAGCAAATATTTTTAGATTTGTTGTTTTTAATGAATTTAAAGATAAATCTAATCTGATTAATATGGTAAATGATTGTTTTACTAATTAAGTTTATTGTTTTATAACGATTTTTATAAGATTCCAGTAAACAACGCGTCATTTCGTTAAAATTACTCGGTCGCGGTCAAAAGTGTACTGGCTGCCGGTAACGGCTATTTAGCCACGTACGCCTCGAGGAGTCGTACGGCGTAGACGTGGGAACGCCCCCTTGCCACTTCTCCTTATTTAATATTTCTATGCTTGCAACACTAGGGGTATCACTTGCGTTGCGGCAATGTGATTATGGAAGGGGAGAGGAAAAATGTGCGGGATTATAGAAGGGGAGAGGAAATTAAGGATGGAGGATTATTGAGGAGGTTGGATTTTTAGTGTTACCTAGTAAGAATCTTGCGTATTATTATCATTAGCGTCTATGAAGTAATTAAACTATAAAATTACGTAATTCTAATCTTTATCTAATAACATACGAAATAGTTCAAATTGAACTTCAAAATCGATACCTTTATCATAGTTCACGACCTAACTATAACTAATAGGTTATCGGGTAACGACAAAACAATGCCTATCGCAAATATTTATAAATTAATAATTTTAAGTGAGATAAAGGTTTGTACTTTGTAGTCACCACGTGGGATTGGGATGAGATGGGAAACGGTTTTAATATACCTAATCAAAAAATTATCCACCAATTTTTTTGTTTTATACAGGTCTCAAGTTCGAACCCCAGGCGCGCACCTCTGACTTTTCGTAAGTTATGTGTGGATTATAAATGAACTATCACCGGCTCCGTGCCTCGGAAAGCACGTTAAGCCGTTGGCCCCGGTTGTCATGAAGATCTTTGACAGTCGATAAAAGTAGTCAGTACCCTCATAAAATCTTGACAACGGGGGTCAGATAGGCAGTCGCCCCGTAGAAAACTGATATTCAGCTGCATCTGGTTAGATTGGAAGCCGACCCTAACAAAGTTTGGAAATAATAAGTCTAAGAGGATAGAAGGATGACAGGAAGGAAGGATGAATCCTTCTATCCTTGTAGTTTTTTATGAGTGCGCAAATTCTGAAGGATGACTCCGACCATTATCCTGAATAATACCTATCTGTTACTTATTTTAATCCAATATTCAAATTGAAAATTCACCTTTCCATACAATGTGGCAATAGGATGACGACAGTATCAAAAAATCGTTGATTTAACGATGTTAGGGGAAACATTATACAAAAAAATAATTAAACGCTGCTTCAGTTTTATTTAAAAATATTGGATTATTAAGATTTTCACTAAAATAAAACCTTTAAATTCTGTAATCCGCCATTTTGACTGAAACAGCAATCACAGCGTATGACGTTACGCTTAGCTAAAATCCGCTGTCAAAACTGTTTTGTTGTATTGAATATTTGACATGTTTACATAAGCGTGACGTTAAAGTAGACGCCATGACACCTGAGAGCTTTTTTGACGCACTATTCAAAAAATATTAGAAAAATGGCTTTATCGAAATAAAGGTTTTTTCGTAAATAGTATATGTGTACCTAGAAGATATGAAAATCTTTCGTCACGCCTATTTAGAACAGTGCGATTTGTATAGAAAAGTCCATTTTCAACTTGAAATTCATTTGTGACAATTGAGACAAATCTGCATAAACAAAAATACTTATATAGATTTGTCTTCCTGGTAGTATACCTATCAGCATTAATAGGCCGGTCAGTGAGAATACCGATGCTCTAATCCGCGAAGGATTCCCCCTTCCATAATCTCCCCTCCTCTTCCATAATTAAGCAAAGGATCTGCAGTGCGCAATTTTTACCATTGGTGTTTTAAGGTCGATAGGTTACGGCACGTTCACGGTAATTGCTTACCATCAGGCGGATGCGGGCAGTAAGCTAAGTTTAAAAATAATATCTTCACCACTACCATAAACTGACATAAAAATAATAAAATTTTCTTAATTTAATGATAATTTTTTCACGGTAATGACCATAGATTATTATTTAGTAATATCCATGGGTACATCCAAAATAATTCTGTTTAAAGTTACAGCCTGAAAATTTACTGTGTTTGACACTGAAAAAATATTTTTTTACATAAAATTCACAATTAAATATAAAGTTTTTACGTAAAATTTAATAAAAAAATATTCATTCCTTTCGCTTAAAAACCTTTTTTTTTGTAGTTAAATCTTTATTCGCCGGTATTGTTTAGTTATAATAATTATTCTATTACAAGTATGCCTGTCTGTCAAGTTTCAAGGAAAACTAAAGTATCTTCTCGACATCATTGAAATGCCGAACTACTAATTAACCCAACGATGTTTCATTGTTTTTAAACGTTAATCAAAGTTAGGTTAACTAGTTTAATGACAGCTTCCATTATGACACTACCAATTAAATCTAAACCTTCGCATGTAATAACTTTAAGAACACGCTATCGTAAATTGTGTACTCATTGTCAATACCATCTGATTGTTCAACTTCATTCATAAAATAGATTCAAGTGAATTGTCAAAAACAAAATTTCCTATTATAAAAAAAAAATATTTAAAAAAAGAACTCACCGTTTCCATTTTCGGCCTTCTTTTTGGCGATGATATTGTTGACTCCGTTCTTCTCCAGGCTGGTTGCAACGCCGTTTAGCTCCCTCATTTTTATGAATAAAAAAATTTAAATTTAAAAGAAGAAAGATATTTTCGCGCGTTCAAACGTCACTTTGACACTTAGGTTTGTTGCTAACTGGTGCTACGTTTATACAGCCAAGGTAATCGCGACCGACAAAAAAGGAGAACGTTTTATTATTTTTTTTATTTAAAGGACTACGTAATTATTTAAAATTTCAGCTGCGGTGTGGTTTCGTGCGCGACGCACACAGAAATGGTCGTAATACCTCTGAAGTTTCTTATATTTATACAAAAAAGCGATGTTTTGTGCAACTAACTAAGTAAGTATACTATACAAGAATAGTGTTGTACTATTGATAGTTTTGTTGTTAAATTTTCGTTGTTTCACAATGATTTTTTTTATTACGAAACGCTTATCTTAACTAATTATATGTTAAGAGTCAACTAAAATGTTAATAATTAATATGTTTTATCTTACAATTTGTCGCTTATTATTGGAAGTTGCGTAATTAAAAGAGTGTTTCAAACGTGATTGGTCTTAGGAACGTGATCATACGTCGTTGAAGGAAATCTAAGGGTTAGTTTTAGCTATAGAATATAAATCGCAGAATCAATTTTTTTCTTGTGCTCGACCTTTTTAGCTATTTCAATAAAGATCGTTAGTTATTTAAAAAAAAAAAATTTTACCTACACGATACCTACATTATTTCTCAAAAGGAGAAGTAGGTATATTATATAGAAAAGAGAGAAGTATAGTATAAGGGGTGCATAAAATTAAAAAAAAAACTAAAAAAGAACCTGTAGGATAAAACAACCACCATTAGGCTTGTTGACTAAACTTTAATATTTGGTTATAAATAAATAAATAATATAAATATTAATTAAATATTTATAAATATTTAATAAGAAATTTGAAAAAACCGTACCGTGCCGACACTCTAACCGCTGTTTTTTCAAATTTCTTATTAAATATTTATATTTAATAAGCCAACATGTGCTAAAACATGTAAAAATTTCACAAAAATATTTTTTTATTTATTTATTTAGCATTTTTAAAAACCAGTTTAAATTGGCTCCGAAAATATTCAACTGTATCATGGCGTCCTGAATGACGTCACGCCATGTGAATATATAACAATAGGGTTTCGCAGGGCGTGACGTAACACTTTCTAATTGATTATAATTATATTCACTATTCATTACTTTCAAATATTGCTGAATTTATTTTCCAAAAACAATAATCATTGTTTGTTTTAATAAATAATTTTATTACCTAATTGTAATTGCGATATTTTGATTTCTATCCACGCGATTTATCTGCAAGGCGGCGGCGCGCGGCATATCGTAGGACATTGCGGGACGAGTTGTATGAAACCAAAACCGACTAGTCCATACTGACTAGGTATAGATGAGAAAAATATAGGTACCTATATCAAAAATAATACCCAAAAAGCACAAAAAAGCTAGAATTAATACAAAAACGTTCATTTTGGAGTCGCTGCCAAGGCTTAGGATGAGGGGCTTTGATCTGGAACCCGCTTAACTTGGCACCGACTCCGAAACGAACAATTTTGTGTATTTGCTAGCTTTTTGTATTTGTATAATTATTTATTTCGGTACAATAAGGTGGTAAATTTATATTATGGTAATGGTGATTGGTTATGGTGTCGTACGCAGCTGTCCGTGACGTCACTACAATAAAGGACCTATCAGAATAACAGCGCAGCTACATAATTTAAAAATTCTGCTGCAGCATTATGCTGAGATAGATAGGGCCCTTTTTGGCCTCGCACAGGTATAGTTATTTTTGTTTATTTTTGTTAATTGTTACTCATTTGTTGTATCTACTTGTGCGAGTCCAGAATAAAAGTCTTTTCTTTCTTTCTTTCTTTAATAAGCGAGACACATTCCGCCATAATAGAATGGCATGCAAAATTATGATAGGATACAATATAACTAGGTAAGGTTAAAAATTAAATTTCCTAATACCATTCCAACACACTTTTAGTGCTTTGAAGTTGGTATAATTTTTGTAAAAAAAAAATTTTGTACAAAAAAAAAGACTTGGAATTTTAGTATCCGCATTGCATGCATAAATGCTTTATTTTATAATAATGTTTATATAACCTTTTTTAGAGGTTACCTTCATGGAAATAGATAAAAATGATGTACTTATTACGTGCTATTGATAACTTTAGGCCGGGATTTTATGCTTGTAGGGAGACGTTGCTAGTTCTGACCGACTTGAGGACCGATTGGAGCAAGATTTCGTACTTAAAAATGGCATAACCAGGCGGCCATTTTGAACAGAGAGGACGAAGGTGATGAAATGGTTGAATGAATAGATAAAAAGGTGAAATGGGTCCCGCTTGGAACCCAATTTTTAATTATTATTTTTTTGATAATTTACAGTGTATTAACTTAATTTTGATCATTTTTTTTGTACGCGGCAGCGTAGACGGGTTTTTTGTTTTTTAAATTACTTTTTTTAATTTCAGCTTTTTAGTTGACAATTTTATAGTATTGTGTCCAGACTCGGGTCCAGATTTTATATGGAAACCTGGTTTTTTTTCCGAAGGAATATTTTATATTATGGCAATCTTTTGTAGACTATAGACTATATTATGGCAATCTTTAATCGTGAAAAATGCACAGTTCCTGTACGTCACGTGGACGAAGTCGCAAGCAAAAGCTAGTTTAAACATACAAGTTGTATATATTTTTATTAAAAAAATTAAAACTCTTCATTTTGATACCCTACTCGATAGGTTTTTATTTCTATTAAACATACTTTTTGGCGCAAAAATCAATCATTTTGATTTATTACATTTTTATATACCATGTGTCACTCGCGCAATAAGGCGAATCTAGCGACATATCTGACTAAATTAAGCAAAATTATTAAAAACTTACAAAAAAAGTTGTTCGTAAGATTATCAGTCTAATAGTTAAAATTAAAACTTACCATTGAAAAGAAGCAAAGATTCCGGATATAAATCCATTTAAAACTTATCAAAGTCTTACGGAATGCGTAAGAAAACCGACGCCCTTCCGGCTCAAATTATCTGTTCGCAAATAATGTCACTATATTAAAAAAATATTGAGTAAATCAATGAACGTTTAAAAATAGAAATCATTTTAACAGTTTGGCAAAAAATAGTCTGCTAAAATTGAGAGCGCCACTGGCGCACTTCACATACTTATCAAAATGACAATTTATTCGGTACTTATTTGGTCTATGACGATTTATTTGTCATCAAATAAAACATTTTAAGGTATTTTAATAGGTACTCAAAAACTTAGTTTTTAATATTTTTATTTTTAATTCCAGCTGTCACCGCATTTTTTTTTTCTAAGCTTATTTCTTAGCTATGTTTTAAAAAAGGTTTGGCATTAATCCCAGTATAACTTTAAAAAAATGGCAGAAACGTTTATCATTGTGATAGCGTCAAAAAAGAAAAAAAACTTTAAATTCTCTTATTAAGGCAACAACAACCAGCGAATTGAATTAAATTTTGAGTAAATTGTCATTTTGACATTTCGATTTTCATTTTTAATTCTTTAATTATTTAGGCGAGACAACAATTATAGCGAATTGTTTAACCTATTATAGGTCGTTTTAACACTTTGACTTTGAGTAAATTATCATTTTGACATTTCGATTTGGCGCTAACGGGTGTTTGTCTTAGCAAAAAAAAAGGATAAAGATGTCAGAGTCAATGCACTCTTTACCTAAAGTCTAAATTAAAGACTAAACGTTATATATTGATTCTTTGCCAACTTCCAAATAAGAGGTTATCGTTTATCAGGAGCTACGATATTCCGAGATAAGAAGGCCAATTTTTTTTTGTTAAAATTTGTTCTATGATTAGTGTTATCACGAATAATATTAATAGTCGTGATTCGATACTTCGTATAACAAATAATTTTGTTTCCTTTATTGTGTTTTTGACTGGTGTGTGTGAAAAAAATGCTAAGATTTTTATTTATCTGTATTATTATTTTTTATTATTCTTGAAATCATTGGGGGAGGCCTATGTTCAGCAGTGGACGTTTTATGGCTGAATTGATTATTTTTTATTAAGAGGAGTGCCGCAATCGAAAGAGCTATGATCACAGATGGAGCTCGTGTCGAGGCTGCGTTGTTACCCTTGATCAAGGTTCCTACTTCGATAGGGTTGCTCTATACTTTTTTATATATTCTAAGGTTCTAACCTACCTTATTAAATGTAACTTTTTTCTTTTTAGTTTTATTAGTTCTGTTAATCTGTGCCCGACAGGATTTATAACGATATCATAGTTTTAAGTTATGACTTTATTGTACAATAGAAAAACAATAAATGATTATAGCATCATTATAATAAAATTTAACAACACGTGCATAAAATTAAAAACCTAATAGTTTTTATCGTACCTATAACACAGGGTTTAAGAGTTAAGGCCCATAATATAGTCTCATACTTTCGGGAATACTCAACATAATGAAACAACTTTTTGACGGATATAATTCGCGTTTTTATTTTGATAATACAATCCTCCTCAGTCTGCCTGCGACCACGAGTGCTGCAAAGTACTCGAAACGTCAGGATTGTATTATCAAAATAAAAACGTGAATTATATCCGTTAAAAAGTTGTTTCATTAAGTTAAGGCCCAATTTTACCATGCACTTTAAAAACCGAGTTTAATAAAACTAAGTTCAGCCCTACGCAAATTGCAGTTCTGAACTCAGTTAAACGCTTGAACCGAGTTTAACTTGATTGATCGCGTTTAGTGTCAGTGGTAACACTAAACGAGCTGAACTAATTTTCGCAGGGCTGAACTTAGTTTTATTAAACTCAGTGAATAGTGAACTCGGCTCTTAGTGTGGTCAGGCGATTATTCCGTAATATTATCAGAAGTCACTTTGACTTCTGATAATATAAGCATCCTTCTTTGTAACAGATGATTGCTGTTACACAGAAGGATGCTGCTGTCTATTCTCCGGATCTTTTCCTTTGTTGCTTCTTACAACACTCGCGGGACGAGTAGGGGTGGTTCTATTATTAGGCCGGACCCCACACACTATTTTTTACACATCGGTTACTAGTTTTCAACAAGTTTAATAGCTGAAAAAAAAACGTGTGGCACTCGGGAACTGTCGCGGCCGCGGAAAAGCTATTGCATAGCATTTTTTTTATCAAATTTATTTTTTATTTATGCAGTCAATAGCTTAAAAACTTAATACAAAATCACTTCTTGAAAAATCTAAGCAAATAATTAGTTTTCGAAATTCGAATGTTTATAATAATTCTAAATGTTTTGTTTTTTAATATGTCAATAAAAAAATGTTCTTATTTGTTAGTTAATAAGGTTTTAAATAGAATATTCTGCAATAAAGGGTGTTAGGTTTTATTTTCGTTACGGAATTTTTTGATTCGACCGCCGCGCTCAAAGCCCGCGATAAAAGGTAAGCAATAGCTTAAAAATAGTTTCATATAATGAAATTAGTTTTGTAACATAAATTCAGCTTTATGAAGTGCCCTTTGATACGAACGAACACTTCGACAGTCATGACGTCATTCACAAGTCTAAAAACGGGGAATTGATTTTCAACAGTTTTCCTTACAAAAAGGATTTTATTATGACTAACGTATACGAGTACGGTGACGTTTCAATACATTTTAAACAAAGTTTGTACAGCTACCACAAGATGACTAGTTTAGGAAAATATTATAATATATTAGGGAAATACCAAATCATTTAAAAATGCTCATCTTTGTGAAGGCCTAGTATATGCTTTTCCTCGCGATGCTCAACCTTGATGATCGTGACAACCTCAGTAGGTATCCCAACGCCATGAATGTTTCATAATAAATATTACTAGTTATTTTGTTTATTTAAATAAAGTAGGGAAATAACATAGTGAAGGAAAACCGCGGGATAAAGGGAAAATGGTATTTAGAGAGCATCTTTCTTTACGATGTGGTTTTTTACGCAACTAATTCATGCAAGTCTTTAGGTCCATGGAGTTTGTGCACCCACTGAGCGACCCCAGAGAAGACGGTGGCAAAGTGGTCACATGCTACCGTGCACAGCGAGGCTCAGGAGAGACCCCTTTACAGTCTCCCCGGGGATGTGCCTAACAGGCGCTGCGCAGGGGAGGTTCCGGAGCTGGTCTCTTAAGAGGACCCGGGATCTCCCCTCATGTGCTGATGGTGATCACCGGGGTGGTTTTAGTGAGGTAAGAATCCCAAACTTCCCGGTTTCTTGAACAATCAGCTGTTCCATATATTTATGTTCACATGACTTAACAAGATGTATGGAACAGCTGATTCCTTTATTACGATTTCAGGGTTGGTCCCATAGTAAAAGTTGTTCATTATGATGAGTTTAATGACCCTTTTTAAGGATGCTGGTGTTTTACAAATAACCCTGTATATATTATTAATCTATCTTCCTCTATATATATTAATCTATAATCGATTTTCCTAGTAAGTCACAAGGGGTAACAAGTTGAAAAGATTAGATTACCAATTCTTTGGGTAGAAACAGTCCAGTTTAGTTGTCTGGCAATGTGCTTAAACCAAAAAAAAAGTCAAGAGAGCTGTGGACATTGTTGAACAATTTTCAAAACTGCGTAGGTACTTAGGCACTCTTAAAATGATGATGATAAACACTAAGATAAAGCTCGTCAATGGTGCTAATTCTCTTGCACACGCTCTAAACTAATTTAGACTCATCATCTCTTTTTCTAACAGAGATCATTAGAAAAGGATAGAAGATTTTTAGAGCTGTCAAACTAGTTCATTTGCGTGATATCAACGAGAATTTAGTCGGGATGTCATAGAGGTCTCGTCTAATTTCACGTCAATTTCAAGGACGTAGACTAATTTGACAGCTCTAATTATTTGCAGTCCTTTTTCGATGGTGTTTATTAGAAAGAGACATAGATAGACTAAAATTAGTTTAGCGGGATATACAAAAGAATCAGCACCAATAGCTACAAAACATGAAAAACTAACATCAATCATAAGATTGAAATTAAACAGATATTGCCATAAATACTCAACAATAAAAACTACCACCAAAATTACACAAAATCCTAATTGTGGAAATTGACCCATAAAATGACCATGCCGGCTTGTCTATCACAACCTACGCAAAAGAATTTGGTAGTAATTTTTTGTGAACTTACGAGTATGCATAGACAAGAATGATTCATTGGTTAAATATTTGTGTTTTCAATAGGTTTTTTAGGTATCCGTCATGCTCTAACAGACAATGATTAAGATACTGTGCTTACTACCATAACAGACTTTAAGAACTTCGAATATTCTCGACTGCTTACAAAAACATTTATTTGAGACAAGAGACTCGTTGACACTTCGCGTGATCAGAGGGCTGGCTTATTCCTTGGGCAAAGGATCAGCATTGCCATTCAACGTGGTAATGCTGCCAGTCTTCTGGGCACGCTACCCGGGGACAGCGATGCGGAGGAGTTTTTTGACGCTTTATAAGTTTATTTTAATTTTATTTTATTTATTTTTTTACTTTGATGTACATATTACTTTATATTTAGGTTTATTGTATAATAGATAGGTAGTCTTATTTAGTATAATTAAGTATTTTATTTTTTTAGTATGTAACATGTAAATATCCAATTGATAAATAAAGCTATTTGACACAAGAATCAAATTGATTATAGTCTCAAACTTTCGCGAATATTTAACATAATAAAACAGCTTTTAACGGATAAGAGATTGAAAGTCTGCCTGCGACCACGAGTGCTGCAAAGCACTCAAAACGTGAGGGGGCTTAGTCAAGTTGACTATCTACAATCGCTAACGCTATAGAAAAGGGAACTAATTTTTTAAGCTGTTATTTAAACAATCGAGATGTTATTATGATCAGTTGAAAAACATTTTGAGCAGTTATTTAATTTAATGGCGGTTGATTTATTATTGCGACAGTAAAACATGGACAGTAATCAAAAAATAATTAGCCGGTTATTTTATCATACAATGTCAATTCTAAAAATAATTGAGCAGTCCAATAACTGAATGAGCGGTAAAAATGATGGAATGAGCAGTTCGATAAATAGTTCGGCAGTTTACGATTCTGTGTATGGACTTTAGGGCACCCCGACTTGGATAGGTTAGGTTAGAAGGGGATGGCGGGGTCGTGTGAGCGAGCGAAGCGAGCGAATAGACCTCGCCTTCCCCTTCGTGGTTATTTTTTTTAAAAACCACCCAGAAGTAGGAGCCCCGCGAAGCGGGGCTCCGTCGATTATATGATATAAAGCATAAGGTCATACGAATAAAATTAATTAGCAAATAAAATTAATTTTATAGCTTACCAAAATGATCGTTTACTACCTACTTTAACACCTAATTGTTTATAGAATTGCTTAGAATGCGATATCTTACCGACAAATTCCGATTTATTACTGCTCACACGTAACCGCTCATTTAATCATTTTTACCGCCCATTTAATTATTTTCCTACTCAATTATATATTCACTGATCCATTTCATTATTTTTTATTACTCATTTTTGTTTACTTTACTGCTTAGTTTGAACTGCTGAACTAGTTATTAAACGTGCCATTTATAATTTTTAACTAACCAAAACCGCTATTTACAACTGCCTCTTTAAATCAGTGCCTATAGAAAATGAAAGAAATGTATAGGATTAACGTTATGTCGCGTGGTCAAAACAAACGAATAGAATCTTATCCTAGGGGCTTAGCCAAGTTGACTATCTACAATCCCTAACGCTATAGAAAACTAAAGAAATGTATTGTATTATCTATCTATCTATATCTATCTAGTATGGTCAAAACAAATGAATAGAATCTAATCCAATACATTTTTTTCGTTTTCTATAGCGTTAGCGATTGTAAATAGTCAACTTGGCTAAGCCCCCTGGAGTGTTGTGAAAAATAAACATTCTACGCGAGTTATCCGTTAAAAGAATCAAATGTAATAATATGAGTCTATTGTGTCCTAATGCCGAGCAAGCCTTCTTGCCTAATTTTCTTTTTAGCCCCGATGAAAAAAGAAATTCGGCGGTATTTGATAGTCAGTCACGTGAACACAAATCAAAGAAAGTGTGACGTCACACCGTGCTCACCATTCTCATTTTCGCAGAACGGACAAGGTTTCGCATGGCGTGACGTCATTCAAGACGCCATGACAGTCTTGTGTTTTCGGAGCCAGTTTCAATTTTGCTTACGAAGACGCTAAATAAATAATGTAAAAAATAAATAAATAAATCAGCCTGTAACTGTCCCACTGTGGGGCAAAGGCCTCTTCTCATACAGAGAAGGATCGAACATTAATCACCACGCTAGCTCACTACGAGTTAGCGATTTCAGACTATTAAGTCCAGGTTTCCTTACGATGTTTTCCTTCACCGTTAGTCAGTGGTGTCTTAGATTAACTAAGAAAGTACATATGACATTGAAAATGTCATATTGGTACAAGCCAGGTTCGAACCCACACCCACGTGCTTGCAAAGCGAGTCTGTAACCAATGAGCCACCACGACATCAATAAACAATGTACTTAAACGTTATTTCTTTCTTTAAAAAAACATTTTTGGGCGAAGTAAATAATATATCAATATGGTATTAGACAATTTTTAAAATTACGTCCACAAACCTATTCCAATACACAAGTAACTTACCATTCACAAGAAAATCTTCAAAGAAAAACCTCTAATAAAAGATAATTCTAAGAATTTAAAGAACAATAGTTAACCTCATAGCATGCTTCAATCGGTCAACAGTATTATATAACTGACCGTGAAATATTGTCGGCAAAAAGTGATTGTTAAAAAATGTTGCAAAAAAACTCGGTCAAGCTTAATGTTCGGTATTGGAGTTCCTTTGTGTGATAGAAAAACGTTTTAGGAACTAAAATAAATAGAAAGTATAGGATTGTGCCGTGTGGTTTCCGGCCTAAGAATAGAATCATCCCTATTCATCCCGCGGGTGTCGTAAGAAGCGACAAAGGGAAAAATTTGGAGGATGGGCAATAGCATCCTACTGCTACTGCGATCGCCAACCCGTTTGCCCAGCGTGGTGATTAAGGGCAAACACCTTCTAATGAGCGCACAAAATAATGCGTATGAGAAGAGGCCTATGTCCAGCAGTGAACTGATACAGGCTTGAGGCTGTGTAGTTAGGTAGGTAGGTAGCCGGATGAAGATGGATTTGATACACACGATAGAATACATGGTAATATTTTTGCAGTGTGATGTCGCTCGGGCACTGTGTCGTAACTAAACTTTTTACGCCCCGTACTCTAAAAAAACAAATCTATTGTTTTTAAGTTAGTATCCTTGCTTAGAGAGTCGTGATAGCTTAGTGGTGATGGCCGTTGACTGGCAAGTCAGACAGTTCGAACCCAAGGCCTGACTTTTCGTAAGTTAAGTGCGTTTTATAAATTAAGTAGCGACCCGCCCCGGCTTCGCACGGGTGCAATATACATATAAACCTTCCTCTTCAATCACTCTATCTATTAAGAAAACCACAACAAAATCCGTTGCGTAATTTTAAAGATTTAAGCATACATAGGGATATAGGGACAGAGAAAGCGACTTTGTTTTATACTATGTAGTGATTATTATCACTTATTCTGTCTCTCGGAAAGCACGTAAAGCCGTTGACCCTGCGCCTGATCTCTCTCTGGTCGTGTCGGATTGCCGTCCCATCGGACTATAAGAATGAGGGAATAGAGAGTACACATTAAAATTTGTGCACTATAATATCTCCGCGTCGTTGGCCAATCTCCAGTTGAGATTGGCCGCTGTGACCGAAATTCGTTCAGGAGGACAATTACTATTGCTTTACAACCTAATAAATATAATACCTAGTCATTGGATGAGGTAATAAGGTATGATATTGGAGTAGACCAAACAAACCACAACCTAGTCCTAGATTTAATGCGGTTTTTGCTGTCAAACTTGAGCCGACCATTGGTTAGATATTAGGAACATAATAATAACCACCAATAGCATGGAGACATTTCATTATCCTCCTAGCCTTATTATTCCCAAACTTTGTTGGGGTCGGCTTCTAATCTAATCAGATGCAGCTGAATATTAGTTTTATACGGTGCGACTGCCTATCGGACAAGGGATATCGTATATATTCGAAAGTTAGATCAGTTGGCAGGATTTTATGAGGGTACTGACAAAGATCTTCATGATGGCCGAGGCGTGCTTTCCGAATCACGAAGCTGGTGATAATTAGATAATAATACGCAAATTACTTATGAAAAGTTATTGAAGCGTGTCTAAGGTTCGAACCTAAGACCTCTGACTTGCTAGTCAACGATCGTAGCACTACTCACTAGGCTAGCACTAGGTTTCTTGTATCTATGAAACATAATATTTCCCTATTCCTGTAATTTCTTGTAAAAAAAACTCGCTCGAACTGGATCAAATTGACAGCAATTGAAGTTGTTAAACTTTCGCGAATTGGAATCATGTTTTAAATATTATTAAAATAATATTATAATATTTAAATCATGACAACAATTGAGTCGATCGAGTGGGATCGTGGTACGTAGTAACTATATAATATATAATTTTAATATATAAATAATTTAGGTTTATATAAATTAATTGCGACTCACCCACAGTCAAACCGCTAAACCGGAATTTGTGGAGCATTATTTTACTATGTACCTACTGTAAACTTTAATAAATAAATAAATAAAATAAATATAAAAAAACCACTGTAATTTTCAAACTGCCATACCTACAAAGAAGTCTCTTTTGTTTGTAGGTAGGTCATGTACAGAACCTCTTTAATTTTCGAGTGCGCACTTAACAAAATCCTTTTTTATTTATTTATATTATACTTATGAATAATTACCAAAACTTATGATTCAATTCTTTTTTATTATAAATCTATTGTTAGTACAAATATTTTTAGATAGAGGAAATTTGTAAAGTACCTATGTATTTATTTATCGAAAGTAACCTAAAAATACAAATAAACAATACTAAATAAAACTATCTACCTATATATACAAATCTTTATTTATTAGGAATACACCCATATATTGCATAACGAATCAAAATTGTATTGAAATTGAAAATAACATTAAGAAATAGAAATTAAATTGAAATTAAATGCGTGCCACTATTGAGCGCTCATTGGAGGTATTTGCCCGCATAATCGCCACGCTGGGCAAGCGGTTTGGCGATCACAGAAGCAGATGATTACTGTTACACAGAAGGATACTGCTGCCTATTCTCCGGATCTTGCCCTTTGTCGCTTCTTACGACACCCGCGGGACAAGTAGGGGTGGTTCTATTCTTAGGCCGGAAACCACACGGCTCACTTGTGTGTATATAGGTATATTTAAATATTTTTGTAAAAAAACATCTACAACTTTTGGAAAAAAATTGCGATAACGCAGGTTGTAACGACAACAGGTCGCGACATAAAGATAGATTACGATTAAACAACAAATAATATTGGTAGGGTATAAAAAAACGGTTCCTAGGTATCTATACAGGGTTATTTGTAAAACACCAGCATCTTTAAAAGGGGTCATTAAACTCATTATGAACAACTTTTATTATGGGACCAACCCTGAAATCGCAAAAAAAATCAGTTGTTCCATACATTTTGTTGAGTCATGTGAATATCAATGTATGGGACAGCTGATTTTTTTTTTTGCAATTTTAGGGTTGGTCCCATAGTAAAAGTTGTTCATAACGATGAGTTTAATGACCCCTTTTAAGGATACTGGTGTTTTACAAAATAACCCTGTATACAAATATTTCATCATCTTCCTTAGAACCTTTTTAATTTACCAATGACATTATTTAAAAAATAATTAAGTAATTAAGTAAGCTAACATTTGTGAAAAAATCACACAAAATGTTATTGTTGAAATAAAAATTATTATTGTGTTTAAAATTTTCTATATTAATATGATTAGATTAGCATGACAAGTTAGAATTTAGTTTTAAAATCTACATAATATCATAACAACTTTTACGCATGATTATCCTATTCCTACCTCTACGCCTATTCTACCCTACCCTACACTACCCTTTCCCTACTCTACCCCTACCCTACCCTACCCCTACCTTATCCTCCACCCTACAATTTTATTAGAAAATTAAATTGTCGTTTTTAGTATTTTCCTTTACTTAGTAATTATTTTTCTCACCGTTTGAAACTTCCCGGAACTTCCACAAATATTTCAAGGTCAAAATTAGCCAAATTGGTCCAGCTATTTCCAAGTTTTAGCGAGACAAACGAACAGCAATTCCTTTTTATGTATGTGTTTATATGTAATACATAACGCATATTTGCACGCAGTAAGTGGCAGAAAATTATGTTGAGTTATTATGTTTTAATATCTTGTGTAATAAAAACCTTTTACTGTACCATATTCTAGCAAATATATTTTTTAAATTGATTATAATTATTTAATGAGAAAATTTGAAAAAAACAACTAATGGATGGAAACAACTAATGGAACGGATGGGATTCGAACCCACGATTTTCGACGTACTGAGTAGAATCTGACCGCTAAGCCACCGTATCCCACCGGAATCAGTTGAAATTTCAAATATCTTTCTATGCCTAGGGCGTGTGGTAGTGGTGGGGTTGGGTTCGAATTCCATCCGTATCAGTTGTTTTTTCAAATTTTCTTATTAAATAATTAGGTATATTTAATAAGCTAACATGTGTGCTAAAACATGTGAAATATTCACAAAAAAAAAACATTAAATGTTCATATTTTAGTTACATTATCTAATAAGGAAACGTTATCGAAAAGTCAAAAGCGTGCATCGAACTTGTGACCTCTGATTCAACAGTCCAACAGCCACCTCTAGGCAATCATTGTTGCTTAGTTTTATTTTTAAATTCATTGCCAACTTTCCAGTACTTATAAATAACCCTGCATAAACCAATATTAAATATAAATTAGCTAATACAGCCTTGAGAGTAGAATTCGCACGTGATGCAACGCGTTCGATGCCGGGTTGTGACAATTTCAATGTTACGTAATTGTTTAATCGTCGGTTCAAGTTCAAATGAAGGTTCAATGATAATAACATAATAGAACATTATATTACTCTGAAATGATCGCCAAATGAGTAGCAGCCATAATTTTACTTACCCCAGGGCCTCGTCTCATACCCGTCATTTATTTTGTTCGCTCATTAGAAGGTGTTTGCCCTTAATCGCCACGTTGGGCAAGTGGGTTGGCGATCACAGTAGCAGATGGTAGTTCTATTCTTAGG
The DNA here is from genome assembly GCA_936450705.2 of Protodeltote pygarga. NCBI lineage: Eukaryota > Metazoa > Arthropoda > Insecta > Lepidoptera > Noctuidae > Protodeltote > Protodeltote pygarga. The sequence continues at coordinate 1,955,336 of OW388274.2, forward strand.
GCGGAAACCACAACCCGGCCCCGTCCGATATAGTGCGAGGAACACGCAGGGGGGAGACGTTTTTAGTGGGTGCGAGCCCCACATAACCGTACGTCCTCGGACGTAAGGTATGCGGAAGGCATTTTTCACTCCCCCCGGCTACAAAAAAAAGGGCGGAAACCACACAGCACAGTTTTTTGTCTCAAACAGGACCCAAACTGACAATTGATAACCTAATGCATAAATTGATATACCTATAATCGTACCTCTAACATAATATGATGCAGTTGGTTAAAATAATATTTTCTATAATTATTAAAATCATTATTTTTTTCTAACTTATACTTAAAATTGTATTTTAATTATTGCTTATCGTTTGGTTGCTGGGGGCTGATGACTTCATTAAAAAGTCATAAACGTTATTTTTTTATCAAACTATAATTAAGACAACTTTTAACCTTTTTCAACATAATAATTTGTAATGTTATGAAATAAATTATTGTGCAATTATTTCAAGTGTGTTACAGATCGCGGCACGTAAATTAAACCAAAATGGCGGTCATCAGATACGCGTTCCTCCTCGCGACGCACCTCATACCGTACGTCATTGATACCCGAAAATGTGTTACTGCGTAAATGTGACTCCACGCTGCAAGCTGGTTGGCGATCGCAGTAGCAGATGGTTGCTATTACACAATAGGATGCTGCTGCCCATCCTCCAGATCTTTTCCTTAGTCGCTTCTTACGACACCCGCGAGACGATTGGGGGTGGGTCTATTCTTAGGCCGGAAACCACACGACACTTTCATTTTATTTGTTCAGATACTTCTAATTTGATTCTATTCTCACCAATTCAGGATCTGATGATGGGATCCCGGGGAAATCGAGGGCTACCCTAAAATTTTACAGACACTTATTACATTTTTTAGTATTTGAAGTCGGTTTAACATTTTTGTTCAAATTATTTTTGCGATGTGAACAATAAAGTTTAATTTTGTTTTTGTAGAAAGACCAGAAAACCGATAGCGATTAACGAGCTTGATTTGGTACCTACTGGGAAACATTCAGACCACGCGTGAAGCGTGAACCAAACACGAGATGGTCTGCCGACACGTGCAGATTTTTGAACACGTGTCAAAGAATACTAGAGCCGATAATGATAACCATAATCAAATATAACCATAATCATGTGGTTTGGAGGCGTTTTAGGCACTTTCCAATTAACTAAACTATTTTTAAGTTGACTGAAACAGTACCTATCAAAGGTCTGTCTAGACTTTAGCGGTTATTTTTAGAAGTTATTTTGTGATTGCGCACCTACATCCATTGCCGATAATTTCAAAAAATTAAGGAACGCACCTTGGAGGAATTTTTTTTTGCCTTTGTTAATGGAGGTAACGATAACTCTCTTGGAACAAAACAAAAGAAATAAAATCATGGAACAGTTAAAAGTAAACCGCCTGGAGGTGAGTATGATCCAAAGCATTTTGGAAATAATAATGTTCAGGCAGGCCTGATGGGACTGACATATTTTTGCAGAATAAAAGTCCCTAAAAAAAAGAATAAAAAAAAACTCTCTTGGAAGAAAGTTTTTTTTTTGCTTGCCTATGATTCTTTCAAGGAATGTATCCATCTTGACAGTATACCGGAAACACCAAAGTTCATAGCACTCCTCGTCTCCACCTACAGCATAATTTGTAAGAAGAATCTTTTTTCATAGTAGCCTTTTTGTAACATTCTTTTTAAAATGACAGATTAAAACGTCATGTAGTGTTTACTCTGTGAAACAGACGTCGTATTTGTATATGAAAGTTTTTTTTTTGTTAAATAAATCTTTATTTTTATACTTTTAAAATGAATTCAGAAGAATGCAATGAAATATCGTGCTCTGATTGCAAATTGGAAATTATTGAGAAGCGGTGGACACAATTGCTTCTCAATTGGGTATGCTCAATATTTTTTGTGAATAAATTGTCCTTCAAGCCTTTGATTACAATATTATAATCAATATTCTAGCCTTATTATTCCTAAACTTAGTTGGGGTCGGCTTCTAATCTAATCAAATGCAGCTGAATATAAGTTTTCTACTGAGCGACTGCCTATCTGACCCGCAACCCAAAGGGATACGATATTCTAAAGTTAGATTACTTGTCAGGATTTTATGAGGGTACTGACTCCCTATCAACATCATCATCAGCCTGTATTAGTCTACTGCTAAACATAGGCTTAATGCCCGCCACTATTGTGCGCTCATTGGAAGTACCTATTTACCCATAATGGCCACGCTGGGCAAGCGGGTTTGCGATCGCAGTAGCAGATGCCGCTGCACATCCTCCGGATCTTTCCCTTTGTCACTTCTTATGACACACGTGGAACGAGTAGGGATGGTTTTATTCTTAGGCCGGAAACCACACGGCACTGTCAAAACTCAAAGGTCTTCATGACAGCCGGGGTCAGCAGCTTAACGTGCTTTCCGAGGCATAGAGCAGGTGATAATTAGTTCATAATACGCACATAATTTACGAAGAATCAGAGGTCAACGGTCAACTAGGCTATCACGTCACAAAATTCACAATACTGATGCTATAGGTATTCATTCTTTCAAGGTCAACAGATGTGTGCACCCCAGGACTCCAGTCAAGGAGCTGACCTTCAGGAGTCTGGTGGAAGTGATTAACAAGTATAAAGATGACATTTGTGGTGATGAGATTGACAGAGCCATTCTTTGCACTGATGATCTTGAACCGTTCTTACAATATAAGTATCCTATATTGAGATTAAGGTAGGATATTTTAAGACAGCCAAATTAGTTATTGGCAACCGACCCGTGGTACAACTGCGATGTCCAACTGGTTGTACTACGGAGAAGTAAATTTACCCATGGTACAACTGGTTGTTCTATGGGGAAATATCTTGACCAATGGTTCAACTCGAGTGAGTTGTTCTTTCCTTGGGCCAACTAGTTGTACTTCTGGGAATTGAATGTATCTATGGAGCAACTACTGGTAATAGGTTAGAAGGGGATGGCGGGGTCGAATAGACCCCGCCATCTCCTTCGTGGTTATTTTTTTATAAACCACCCAGAAGTAGGAGCCCCGCGAAGCGGAGCTCCGTCGACCAAGCCCACCCTCGACCATGCATAGAATATTTTAAGGTTTGGTTAGATGCCATTTGAAATATTATTGATCCCCGTGGTCCAACCAGTTGGACATAATTCCACCGTTGTACCACGGGTCATAATCATAAATATCAGAAAAAAGAGTTGAACCATGGGTAAATTTACTTCTCCGTAGTACAACCAGTTGGACATCGCAGTTGTACCACGGGTCGGGAGTGTAGTTATTAAACGGTTTTACTTAGCTTGACCTGTTTATTATTTAGTTCAAATTTAGAAATCGATATTTCACCCCCTTCCTGTCGACAGATTGATCTGATATTTGGTACATACCTTTAGTTCTAGTTGATGAGGCACCAGGTTTGGGCACAGAATAACAAACCACATGTTGGACTAGTGTGGGAGGAAATGCGCGAGAGTCAAAAAGTGTTTAAAAGCAGGCTTAAGTGGTGCTAAAAACATCAGGACCAACTTAGGATGGATATTTTGGCATCAAAGAGGGCTTCATGTAATTTCGGACAGTTTTGGAAGTCGACTAAAAACCTTGGCCTTAAACCGAGCCTTCCTGTAAGTGTCGGGGGATGTACTACTTCAGAGGATATAGGATTACGTATCCGACTCAGTACTCTAAACTTTGCAGTTTTAGAAGGCACCGATGCGATATAACCAATTTTCTTAATATTTTTGTGAAATTTTTACACGAAAAAAATCACACGATAGATGTTAGGTACCTATCACATGCCCTAGGCGTAGAAAGAGATTTGAAATTTCGACTGATTCTGATGGGATACGGTGGCTCAGCGGTTAGAGCGTCCGCACGGTACGCCGAAGATCGTGAGTTCGAATCCCATCCGTATCAGATGTTTTTTCAAATTTCTTATTAAAATAATTAAATTTAATAAGCTAACATGTGCTAAAACATGTAAAAATTTCACAAATATATTATAAAATATTTTCAGAAACTTCTGGGAAGATAAAGATGTGCCGAAGAAGATTTACATAATGCACACAATTATTCTCTTTCATTGCTGCACCTGTTCTATAGATGGGGAAGTAGACAGTGATATATGTATCTTTCTAGATAAACATGAGCAAGAGATGATTCTAAAGTTCTGTGAGAGATTAAGTGACATGGAAGCAACATCGAATAATGTTGAATTAGCTATCCAGGGTTAGTTTTTTTGATCCCGAGTAGCTTCAACCAAACCCTGATAGGCTTTTAAAATTTTTTCGGGCTCCCGAAACCAACGGTCCCGCCGTCTCGACCTCAATAAGTTCAAATAAGTAGCCGCTATCTATAGTACTATTCGCGCCATTTTATCCTTACAAATTCAAAGCTAAAGAGAGTCCATTAATACTTCGTTTAGTAATAACATCATCTGCCTAGCCTTTTCCCAACTATGTTGGGGTCGGCTTTCAGTCTTACCGGATGCAGCTGAATACCAGTGTTTTACATGGAGCGACTGCCTATCAGACCTCCACAACCCAGACACTGGGTTACACGATACCCCTTGGTAAGACTGGTTGTCAGACTTTCGGGCTTCTGACCACCCGTGACGACTGTCAAAGAACTACAATTGACAGCCGGGGCCAACAGCTTAACGTGCTATCCGAGGCACGGAGAGTGATAATTAATTTATAAAACGCACATAATTTACGAAAAGTCGTGCGCGTCTTGGGTTCGAACCCGAGACCTCTGACTTGCCAGTCAACGGTCACCACCACTAGGCTATCACGACTCGTTATTCGTTTAGTAATAACAATAATAACATTGTTTACAGATGCTTGTGAAGCTGTGAAACCAGGCGCGCAGAGAAAACCGAAATGTGTTCAAGAAAACAAATCTGCTAAAGTCACAATAATATCATCAGTTTCTTATGACGTACCACCAGCTGATGCGGAACTATCTTCAACCTCTATAACTGATCTTTCTCCTACAGAAGTTATGAAACAGAAATTCACTGCTCTTAAATTAAAAGCGTCTCACTCAATAGCGACAGTTAATAAATCTGTTATTGAATCGTCATATTCTGAAGTGAATTTTGCCCTTAATAATGATGAAAGTACCAATGAAGAAAACCCTGAACAAAATGTAGAAATGGCATTAATGGTCAATAAAACTTCAAAATCTTTTTTTCAAAACTTAAAAATCTTAAGTTTTAGAAAACGTCGAACGAATACGATGGAATCCGGCTCTTGTGCTTATATGAGTAAGTTCATCATCATCAGCCTGTATTAGTCTACTGCTGAATATGTTGGGCTATTGTGCGCTCATAATTGTCCATTTATTTATTTTCAATACATATAAAATACATTTTTAAATATATAAAAAAATATATATATCTACATTTATAAATATAAAATATAGTAGCCCATCGGTATCGGAAACAGGGTCCAAGCTACCGGTGGTCAGGGCTCCAGAGAAAGGAACCTCCTGACTATGTGAGCCGTGTCCAGGAGTACTGCCTTCTGCATCAAGCCCTTTATCCAGCCATCTAACGAGAGCCTCTTAAGGTGTTGATCGAGGCTCTTGGGTATTAAACCATGGACTGAAACGACTATCAGCACAATGACAGCTGAGTCCACATCCCACATATCGACAACCTCGTGGGCCAAGTCTTGATATTTTATCTGTTTATCTTTCTCGGCCTTTACGTATTTGCGCTCATAATTATTAGTATTTGCCAACAATCGCCACGCTGGGCAAGCGGGTCGGCGATTGCTGTAGCAGATGATTGCTGTTACACAGAAGGATGCTGCTGCCCATCCTCCAGATCTTTCCCTTTGTCACTTTTTACGATACCCGTGGCACGAGTAGGGGTAGTTTTATTAATAGGCTGGAAACCACACGGTACTTCAAAATGACAAGTCTCAATATCTTTTCCCAGAGCCTATTTGCCAACCGGAGTGTGCCTGCAGCAGATGTGATCCAACAGGTCCTTGTTGCGGAGATCCTGGCAATTCTATGGATGACTGTGATGACGGTTCTGGGAGTATCAACGAAGTAAAGAGTGCGTCTACGCCGCGAGGCCCAGTGTAAGTTCACATAAATATGCTGTAGTTTCTGGCCTATTGTCGCGCCATTTTTACGACTGTCAATAAGATATTTATTTATTATATATATGTGTATATATACTCTTGATTGTACAGAAAAAGCAGTAGTAGCTTAGTGGTATGACCTTTGACTGGCAAGTCAGAGGTCTCATTTCAAAACCAAGGCACGCACCTCTGACTTTTCGTAAGTTATGTACGTATTATAAATTAATTATCACCTGCTCCGTGCTTCGGAAAGTACTTTACGCCGTAAGCTGTTATGAAGATGTTTGACAGTTGATATAGGGAGTCTGATTTAACTATAGAATGTCGTATCTCTTTAGGTTGCGGAGGTAAGAGGCAGTCGCTCCGTAGAAAACTGATATTCAGCTGCATCCAGTTAGATTAGCAGCTGATTTCATCAAAGATTGGGAATAATTAGGCTAGGAGGATGACTCTTTATTGTACACCAAAAGAAAAACACTAACAACATACAATAACTAAATAAATGTACCTACCTACAATGGATGGTCTTATCGCACATAGCAATTTCTTCCAGATAACCTTAGATGGACGTGATATGACAGGGTATCTCTCACTCTGAGATCTGATAGATCTTAGAGAAGGGAATGGCTGGGGGAATTCCCCTCCCTTTTCCTTCACTTTCAATCAAAAATTCGTCAAGCTTATTCTGAAAGCAACCCCGGACTACTAACTTTTATAATGTAGATTAAAAATAAAAATAATTATTTTGAGTAAAAGGCTTTTTTGAAATTCATCATAATAAAAGATGTTAGACTGCCTCGTTGGTCTAGTGGTAGCAAGCGCGACTGTTGAGCACGAGGTCGCGAATTCAATCCCCGGGCATAGTTATTGGGCTTTTCCATTAGGAAATTCTCAGTAGCAGCACGGAGTCTGGAATTGTGTGCAGTTAATGGCAAACGACCTCTATTACTGTTATGGTGTGGGACTTATAACATAGCCGGTGAAACGTGGGTGTACTGCATACACCTCTGCCTACCACGTTTAAGGAATACAGGCGTGAGTCTATGTTATAAAAAAGATGTAATTTATTTGCACGCCTTTCTCGCAAAACAAATCGCTTAAATACATGCTGTATATATGTATATTTAGGTATGAAATTTCAATGGAAATGAAAGACGCCCGCGCGTTGTCAGCGCCAGGTTCCCATCCTTGTGAAGCCATAACTTAGGGTGGTTCAATGCACATAAGTACTTTTCCGGGAATCTACTTAAGGGGACTGTTTCGCTAAACCGCTAACTTCCTCGCACATTTAAGTTAAAATAGTTGAATATAGTTAAAACTAGGTGATCCCCGCGACTTCATACGCGTGATTATCCTACTTCAACGCCTATTCTACCCCTACCCTACTCTACCCCTATCCTACCCTACTCCTTTTTTCACCTTTTAAACTTTCAAGACGTGATTTTGTATTAAGTTTTTAAGCTATTGACTGCATAAATAGAAAATAAATGAATAATTATAATTGTATAACATGATAAAAAATGCTATGCAATAGCTTTACCGCGGCAGTCCCCGAGTGTCACAGGCCACTCGTTTTGTTATTAAACGGTTTTACTTAGCTTGACCTGTTTATTATTTGGTTCAAATTTAGTAATCGATACTTCACCCCCTTCCTGTTGACAGATTGATCTGATATTTGGTACACAGCTTTAGTTTTGATGACAAAACCGTTTTACGTAAATAAAAAATATTTACGTTTAAAAAAATATTTACTATATTAATATATTTAATTTTCTCTTTTCCAGACGGAGATTTTTCCGTGGACTCTTCTCCTTGAAGTACTACTTTTTAATTGCCCTGGCATTAATTGTATTAATTACTATGCTGAGCTTATTTGTAAATTGGAAAATAAAAAAAGAGACACCAACAGCCGGTATCAACCTCCAGGAGCAATATTTGAAACTAGCAGAGGTTACCAGTGGTCCCAGGTACCTACTTCTATTTCTTTTAATCGTGTGATTGATGATAAATCTTGTGTCAGTGTCAAAATCAAAATATTTTTATTCATAATTATAATTATTTAATAAGAAAATTAAATCTGGCCAATCTGGAAATCATTAGGGGAGGCTTATGTTCAGCAGTGGACGTCATATGGCTGAAATGATGATGATGATGAATAAGAAAATTTGAAAAAACAACTGATACGGATGGGATTCGAACCCACGATCTTCGACGTAACGTGTCGACGCTCTAACCGCTGAGCCACCGTATCCCACCAGCATCAGTCGAAATTTCAAATCTCTTTTTCTACGCCTAGGGCGTGTGGTAGGTAATATCTATCGGAATATATTACGTATCCGACTCAGTGTTCCAAACTTTGCAGTTTTAGTAGACACCGATGCGATATAACCAATTGGCGCAGAGCCAACGGCTTTACGTGCTTTCCAAGGCACGGAGTAATTGATAATTAATTACAAAAACGCACATAACTTACGAAAAGTCAGAGGTGCGCGCCTTGGGTTCGAACCCGAGACCACTGGCTTGCCAGTCAACGGTCACCACCATTAGGCTATCACGACTTAGTCCTAATATGAACTGAATTTTGAGAACTTCTCAGGTTGACAATGATTTCATTTACCTTGTTTTAAGTAGGTAGTTCTTAATAATTGTATCCCAGCTGTACATCGTTACTTTAAAATGTTTTATCTTTTCCAGGTTATTTCAGCCAAATTCATACATTTGCAAAAAAGGCTTATGCCAAAAGCTTTTTGAGCCAACTTCACACAAAATATTTACGTCTCTCAGCAGATGTACATTGCAATGTATGGGGCCACAGTTATGGCCTTTTCCCATAGGATACACAGATTTTAGTAAAGACATAATCTTACTTGCCACGAGTCATCTTGAATATAAATTCCAATCGGTACCTTCCGAAGCAGTACATGTTTACCTAGCTGAGGCATTCAAACTCTTTCTCGGAGACCTAGCAAAACTAGAAAGGTATACAAAAGAGCCGAGAAGTGAGGATCTTAGCGGGATAATAAAAAAGTTATACATACAATTAGATATAGAAAATGATCCCGATCCTCGACTCAGAGTAGATACTGAGGAGTCTTATACAATCAAAATTGAGTCATCTGCTACCTCAGTAAGTGTTAAACTCCTATCAGCATCATTCTGCGGGATGCGACATGCTCTAGAAACCTTGAGTCAATTGATTTTACTAGACCAATCCACTGGGACCCTCATGACTTTATCCCACGTTATTATCAAAGATGCTCCTAGCTATAGATACCGAGGTTTGATGATCGATACCGGGAGAAATTACATCCCTGTACGAGATCTCATGAGAACTATAGACGCCATGGCTACCTGCAAGCTGAATACTTTCCATTGGAGAATTTCTGATGTCACCAGCTTTCCCTTATTCCTTCCAGCGCTACCCAGACTCTTCGAATATGGGAGTTATGACAAAAATTTGGTGTACACAAAGGATGACGTTAAATCTGTCGTCAAAAGAGCTGCAATTCGAGGAATTAGGGTTTTGATAGAAGTGGCCGCTCCAGGACCTGTTGGAAGAGCCTGGTCTTGGAGCCCAGAAGCGACTTGCCCAACTAAAACAGATAATTACACTTGTAGCAATATACTTTGTCTAAGATTAGAAATCAATGAAAGAGTTTTTGATATACTTCAAGTCATTTACTCTGAAATATTGGAAATGACGAACGTGGATGATATTTTTCATTTGAGTGATAGTGTGTTTTCTTTAGCTAATTGCTTTTATTTGATTGAAGAGAGAGAGGGATTTTTGGAAAAGGCTTTGCAGAGATTGAAGATAGCCAATAAAGGGTTTATGCCAAAGTTACCAATTGTATGGTATTCGGCGCATTTAACGAAGGACTTTGAAGCCAAGTCTTGGGACAGGTAGAGTTATTTTATCAATATGTATTAGTAATTATATGGACTGTAGAATGTAGATATCTCTCCTACTTTATCCTTCACTTGATGTAAAAATGGCATTCTTGGCCGCCCTCTACCTCTTTTTTCTTAATTTTTTTCTTATATAGGGTTATTTGTAAAACACCAGCATCCTTCAAAGGGGATTTATGCTCACATGACTCAACAAAATGTATGGAACAGCTGATTTTTTTTTTGCGATTTCAGGGTTGGTCCCATAGTAAAAGTTGTTCATAATGATGAGTTTAATGACCCCTTTGAAGGATGCTGGTGTTTTACAAATAACCCTGTATAACTGTCTTAAAGAAGTAATCGTGACGCATGTCTCGTCGGCTATGTTATAAGTCCCATGTAATATGGGGTGAGCCTATCTCCAATAACTGGGCTGAATTCCAGACTGCGTGCTGCTTCTGACAATTTCCTAATAGAAATCAATAACACTGCCCGACCCGGGGATCGAACCCAGGACCTTGTGCTCAACACTTGCTACCACTAGACCAACGAGTCAAGAAGTTAATGTAATTGCTATTAATTTCTTGTCTAGATTTGGAGTTCAGCTAACAGAATGGATGCCGACTCCCTCAGAGCAGTATCTCGCAAGATTCAAAGTTATTCACTCCAGCAGATGGGATTTATCTTGTGAAATTAATAAACAAAGGTGTAAAAGATACAGGTAAGAGAAAAAAACCGGTCAAGTGCGAGTTGGACTCGCCCACCGAGGGTTCCGTATAAAGTTCCGAACGCGGATCCAAAGCTTTGTCAAAACCAGACATGGTCAAAGCCTTCCACCAGATTAGAAGCTTAGGTGTTGATCACTGCTAGTTTGTGACCTTTGTCCCATAACTAGTCGACTTATACGCGATATGGAGATACTAAGGATTAATAATAATGCCTCGGATAGCACGTTAAGCTGTTGGCCCCGGCTGTCTATTGTAGATCTTTGACAGTCGTTACGGGTAGTCAGAAGCCCGAAAGTCTGACAACCAGTCTTACCAACGGGTATCGTGTAACCTAGTATCTTGGTTGTGGAGGTCTGATGGCAGTCGCTCCATGTAAAACACTGGTATTCAGCTGCATCCGGTATGACTGGAAGCCAACCCCAACATAGTTGGGAAAAGGCTAGGCAGATGATGGATAGGAGGAAGGAGGATAATAGGATAGGTGAGAGCAAGCAATGATTTCAAAAAATTATTCTATGACTTTTCTTTCGATCCATTTATTACAGAGTTGCACGGCTAGAAGGCAGCTAAACTTTAACATTTTCAGATAGGTAATTTTCCTTTTTGCTATATTTTTTTATCTTCATTATTAATATTAACAATTATATTAAACGAATTAGTGCTCCTTAGTGTTTGCTAAAATATCGGTTGACTTTTCAATTTTTACTTATTTAATTGGCTTTCTGTTACATATAATGTATAGGTAACTTACACTATTTCATGTAGCTGTTGGTTTTCCAGTGCTCCTTAGTGTTTGCTAAAATATCTGTTGGCTTTTCAATTATTGTTACTTATTTAATTGGCTTTCTGCTACTTATAATGTATAACTTACACTAGGTATTTGTTGGTTTTCCAACAGCTACATGATAGCTACAGTGTATGTTGGTACTTTACTTTCCTGACAACACTCGAAGCAAAAAGTTGTATCTCCACTTTGCCCTTAAGGCACGGACTTACCCAACTTACCAACTGTATATTTTATCTAAAACTTCCGGATATTAAGAAAAAAACAATAACAGTTTGGCCGCTTCCTTTTTGATCTTTGAACAGGATTTCTTGATACATTGGCCCTTACTACAAAGGGATTTCCTTTCAAATATTAATCTTGGTATTTAGAGACCAGGACATTGAGTGTATTAAGATCCTTGTGACATGGTATCGATGTTATGTTCCGGCAAATAAATGTGTAATTTTTGTAACTTGTTTACTTTTCCGGGGTTTATACCTATAACATTATTAGAAGAGCTTATTTTGAAATTTCAGTTTTTTTGTACGTAGAAATACTACAACTATATTTGGCCGGCCTATATGCCTTATGGTCATGTTGTGAGAAAGGTTTTAAGTATGAATGTAGAGGTTACAAGACGCAAGACACCATGTAATAAGACGTATCATTAACTATGATATAGTCCAATACTTTCTAATGTGTGAACTTGCATAACTCAGAATTCACGGTCAATGTTCGATGGCAATGATTAAGCGGATATAGTTTAGTAGCAAACCGTTGCCAAGTTTAAGATGACAAATGCTTACTTATCCACTCATTTTCCGCATTTGTGTTTAAACCACATTAGACATATCCGATGTCTCATCTATCATCGTGTCCTACGTGCGCTAAAACTTGCACGCAGGAGGATTTAATGACTGCTTCCGATAAGCAGTCAGCGTCGTTACTTTTTGGGCCGCTTCAATATAATTATAAATAAATCAGCCTGTAACTGTCCTTATAGTATACTTTCTTAGTTAATCTAATACACCACTGACTAACGGTGAAGGAAAACATCGTAAGGAAACCTGGACTCTTAATAGTTTGAAATCGCCAACACGCAGTGAGCTAGCGTGGTGATTAATGCTCAATCCTTCTCTGTATGAGAAGAGGCCTTTGCCCTGCATTGCGATAGTTATCTATATCAGTCATTGGCTGATATAGATAAATGCAGTCGTGATAGCCTAGTGGTTCCTACCACTTAGCTACCATAAGTCGGAGAACTCAGGTTCGAACCCCGCGCATCTCAGACTTTACGTAAGTTATGTGCGTATTAATTTATGAATTATGCTTTGGCCCAACACCTGGTCTCTCTCCGGTCGTGTCGGATTTCCGTCCCACCGGACTATGAGAGTGAGGGAATAGAGAGTGCACCTGTGTTAGCGCACACACTTGTGCACTGTAATATCTTTTGCGTAGTTGGCTAACCTTCGTTTAGATTGGCCGCTGTGGCCGAAATTCGGTCGGGAGGACATTATATACTCACGCCTGTATTCCCCAGAGGGGGTAGGCAGAGGTATGCAGTACACCCACGTTTCGCCGGCTATTTCATAAGTCCCATGTAATAGGGGGCGAGCCTATTGCCATTAACCGGGCACAATTCCAGACTCCGTGCTGCTACTGAGAATTTCCTAATGGAAAAACCCAATAACACTTTGGCCCGACCCGGGGATCGAACCAAGGACCTCGTGCTCAGCAGTCGCGCTTGCTACCACTAGACCAACGAGGTGGACATTATTATTATAGATATAGATATATGCAGTAGTTGGGGCTAAAAGTCACGTTTATCATTCCCAGAACTTGGCAAGAGATGTACTCCTGGAAGTCTTGGAGGAATATCGAAGTATTTACGATCGAAGGAGGAGAAGCTCTACTTTGGACTGACATAGTAGATTCCAGTAAGTTAATAACTTATCAGCTTGGAGATAGATGGCGCTGAAGTTACCTTAAGGCGACCTCTATCTCGCTCGCACATTGAGCACACAAAAATAAGTTTAATCGGAATAAGTTTTCATACATAAAAATTGCTTTAAATGAATATTTATTTATGCAATTCTTATTTGAATCTTTGTAAAAAGCAGTGATAGCCTAGTGGTATGACCGTTGGACTGTCAAGTCAAAGGTCTCAAGTTCGAACCCAAGGCACGCACCTCGGACTTTTCGTAACTTTTTAGGAATAATATGGCTAGGAGGATGATGGATGATTTGTGTTTTTGTAATATTATTTCTTTAACTTGGTTAGTGAAAAAAAAATCACTCTTCGTGCCTCGGATACGAGTAGCACGTTAAGCTGTTGGCCCCGGTTGTCAATTGTAGATCTTTGACAGTCGTTACGGGTAGTCAGAAGCCCGAAAGTCTGACAACCAGTCTTACCAAGGGGTATCGTGTAACCCAGTATCTAGGTTGTGGAGGTCTGATAGGCAGTCGCTCCATGTAAAACATGGTATTCAGCTGCATCCGGTAAGACTGGAAGCCGAACCCAACATAGTTGGGAAAAGGCTAGGCAGATGATGATTTCTTTAACTTGGTTTTTCCGATTTTTCATAAATATATTCAGTGACTTTATATCTTCAATGTGCAAACAAAATTTATATTCTGTGGTGAGAGTAAGGTGTTGGTTTAGCGAGTGTTCGCGCCTAGTAACTATTAGGTACTACCGTAAAGAAACGATACTTACTGCCCCCCGTCACACCATACTATACGACAGTATGACCAGAGTTGAAAATAGTATAATGGCAGAGCGGCTGGCGAATTTTACCAGAAGCTCACAGTTTTGATGCTGCTACGAATTTTTAAAAGAAAATAAATAAATTTCCAGGTAATCTGGACAACCATTTATGGCCCCGAGCAGCCGCGGTGGCCGAGCGTCTCTGGTCGGACATGGCTCTCGATGGATCCGTCAATGGGCCTGTGTATATCAGATTGGACAACCATAGGTATTTTACTACTTATACTTCGGTACAACTGATTTTAACAGCAGAAATGCAGAGAAGGCGCGCCATTTTGACGCTATATTTTCAATTATATTGAAGCAAATTGTAGATATCTGACGCGAGTGACACGTGGCGTGACTAATCAGTACAGTACTGACACGCCACGATAGAGTCACTGATAGCCTAGTGGTATGACATGAGCGTCGACTGAGAAGTCAGAGGCGCGCACCTCTAACTTTTCGTAAGTTATGTGCGTATTATAAATTTATTGTCAGTTGCTAAAACGGTGCGGGAAAATCAGCATAGCTGAGAGATTTTTCAATGGTGTGTAAAGCCATGTCAGAGGCCTACTGGCGGTTTTAACTCTGACACCAGGTTGTTCATCAACCATACGATAAAAAGAAGTACAGTACTAGTATGTACTTATATTTTAGTAATTACTTATCGATATTTGTAGGGTATGTTATCGCCTAAACTATCGGCCCTGCCAACCTAACTTAATTGCCGACTCCTTCTCATTTTCCTCATAATTGAGGGTCGAGAATCTCCTATAGAATAATTCTCTTTGCCTCGTTGGTCTAGTGGTAGCAAGCGTGACTGCTGAGCACGAGGTCCTGGGTTCGATCCCCGGGTCGGGCAAAGTGTTATTGGGTTTTTCAATTAGGAAATTCTCAGTAGCAGCACGGAGTCTGGAATTGTGCCCGGTTAATGGCAATAGGCTCGCCCCCTATTACATGGGACTTACGAGTATAACATAACCGACGAAACGAGGGTGTACTGCACACCTCTGCCTACCCCTCTGGGGAATACAGGCGTGAGTCTATAAAAAAATAATTCTCTTTGACAATCTGCGTCATCTTGTCTTTGGCGACGGAGTTTGGGAACCAGAAAGTTGTGGCAATTATCAGCTGGTTAGAGTTTCGACCGCTGGATATCTATCCAATGAATTAAATATTATGTCCTGCAGATGGCGATTGGGGTTAAAAGGAGTGCAAGTACAACCAGTTTGGCCGCTTTACTGCAGTTTAAGCCCCGGAGTGTGTTTGGAACAGCTAAATAAATAAAAACATGTAAAAAATTCCCTTTGTATTAATTTCTCTAGGATGTAAAGTATTATACATTATACTTTTCGGCCTTTAAGCTATCTCTATGCATAATATGAAGTAGATAG
The DNA here is from genome assembly GCA_936450705.2 of Protodeltote pygarga. NCBI lineage: Eukaryota > Metazoa > Arthropoda > Insecta > Lepidoptera > Noctuidae > Protodeltote > Protodeltote pygarga. The sequence continues at coordinate 1,970,994 of OW388274.2, forward strand.
GTTCGAAACCCGGGCACCTCTGACTTTTCGGATTCTTGTGCTCAGACTTGCTGAAACAGTGAGGGAAAACATCGTGAAGAAACTAGCACACAGCACAACTATCGCACTGACAGTTTTTTTTCTCGGTTTTAAAGCCATGGCGGAAGCCTATGGGTGGTTTAAACTCTGACTCCAGGTTGTTCATCAACCATACGATAAAGAAAGAAAGAATATCGACGTAAAATAGTGTTCTTTTCTTATCGTATGGTTGATGAACAACCTTATGTCAGAGTTTAAACCGCCCGTAAGTCCCTGATATGGCTTTACTCACCAAAATCTCTCAAGTGTGCTGGTTTCATCACTATGTTTTCCTTCACCGTTTTAGCAACTGATAATTCATTTATAATAACTTACACACTTATATTACGAAAAGTCAGAGGTGCGCGCCTTTTGATCGAACTCGAGACCTCTGACTTGTCAGTTGACGGTCATACTACTAGGCTATCAGTGCTATAAATAGTGTTGAAAAGAAACAGAGAATATAGTTAAACATTTTAATTTAATAAGCGTAAGCTAAAATAACAATAAAATGAACTAATTTTAATGCAATACATTTTAATAATTAGTATAATTAATGATTCAAAAAGTTATATTATATTTACAGTTCGAATTTTTTTGAAGAAACAAAAAAAACTTTATTTTTAAATAAATTAAAGAGGAATTGGTGCTGATTCTCTTGTACAACCCGCTAAACTAATTTTAATCTAACTATATCTCTTTCTAATAAACACCATAGAAAAAGGACAGCAAATTGAACTATCAAATTAGAGCTGTCAAATTAGTCTACGTCTTTGCAATTGACGTAAAATTAGACGAGACCTAATACATGCCGACTAAATTCTCGTTGATATCACGCAAATGGACTAGTTTGACAGCTCTAAAAATCTGCTATCCTTTTCTAATGATCTCAGTTAGAAAGAGGGATAGTCTAAATTAGTTTAAAGCATGTGTAAGAGAATTAGCACCATTAACAATTAAAGGGACCGTTTCCATGGGCAAATCGTGCAAAATAGTTCCGTATTAAGTAATACATGTATTTTCGCCAGATGCACCATATCGCCGCGGTATGCAAGGAATCGTTGAAACGGTTCCAAATATAATTAAAAACTACTAATAAAGTACAAATAACAATTAATAATAAAAATAACATGATATTTTTAAAATTATACCATCGATTCAGAGATCGATTCGAGATCACAAAAACATTACATAAACATCAATATATATTATGACTAAAAACATAATCACATCTTAATCAATATTTTTAATAATATCCTGACCGAATTTCGATCACTTTGGGTTACATATCTTGGGATATTAGCCAAATAGATAGGGAATATTATACTTTCTTTGTAATTGAAAACACAGAGACTATAGTGTTTAACCTAAGTTACCTACTGTTCTCAATTACGAGGGCAGCTTATAGCACAATCTATATATTCTTTCACATCATCTGCCTAGCCTTTTTCCAACTATGTTGGAGTCGGCTTCCAGTCTTACCGGATGCAGCTGAACACCATGTTTTACATGGAGCGACTGCCTATCAGACCTCCACAACCCAGATACTGGGTTACACGATACCCCTTGGTAAGACTGGTTGTCAGACTTTCGGGCTTCTGACTACCCGTAACGACTGTCAAAGATCTACAATTGACAGCCGGGGCCAACAGCTTAACGTGCTATCCGAGGCACGGAGAGAGATAATTAATTTATAATACGCACATAACTTACGAAAAGTCGGAGGTGCGTGCCGTGGTTTCGAACCCGACACCTCTGACTTGCCAGTCAACGGTCACCACCACTAGGCTATCACGACTCACATAGCCATCTCTTATCTCTCAGACATTAAAATTCAATAAAAATTATCTAACAAAGACTTAAAAACTTCAGTTTCTAGTTACGGCTTTAAGTTCGGCGTCGGCGTCGTCGCGTCGGTAATGTCGGTTATATTTTCGGCGTCGAAACCAATATTGTAAAATGTGGCGCTTTTTAGCCGCACAATTCTAATAGTTGATACTATGTTGTAATATGTTCCGCCAATCCATATTACTAGTCCGACAAGCATTATGGCGATACATTTTATTAGTCTCCAATAAAGGTAGCCAGGACCTGGGTATTGCCAGTCCAACATCAGCTCGATGAAAGGGGGGTAGAAGAAAATACATGGAGTTGTAAATAGGGTCCCAATCTGGAAGAAAAAATAAGAATGAATCCTTGGGGAAGGCCTATGCCCAGCAGTAGGCGTCTTCCGGCTGAAATGATGATGATGATGAAGAGCAGTGATAGCCTAGTCGTATGATCGTTGACTGGCAAGTCAGAGGTCTCAGGTTCAAACCCAATGCACGCATCTTTACATTTCGTTAGTGCGTATTGGAAATTTATTATTACCTGCTCCGTTCCTCGGAAAGCACGTTAAGCCGTTGGCTCGGCTAAAATTCTGACAACTGATCTAATTTTAGAATATGGTATCCCATTGGGTTACGGAGGTCAGATAGGCAGTTGCTCTGTACAAAACTGATGTTCAGTTGCCGAACAAAGTTTGGGAGTAATAAGGAATACGTTTTAAGAATCACACAGTCTCAGCCAAATATTGGAAACGCCGGAATCTAAGTGTGACCGAATTTCGGTCACAGCGGCTAATCTCAACGATGATTGGCCATCGACGCAGGAGATATTATAGTGCACAAGTGTTTGCGCAAACACAGGTGCGCTCTCTATTCCCTCACTCTCATAGTCCGATGGCATTCCGAGGCAGGGAGCAAGTGACAATTAATTTATATTTATAAAACGCACGTAACATTTGGGTGCCTTGGGTTCGCACCTGAGACCTCCAATTGGCCAGTCAACGGTCATACCACTAGGACACCACGACATGCTATAGAAACCTGCTCGTATAACCTACCTACTACTACAAGCGAGATGGAAAAGGAAAACGCGATAACATAAGCGCTCTCGCTCTGCATTACCCTTTCTTCACTCTTTTGATGCGAGCAGATGCGGGGGACAATAAATTGGCGGGGGGAGGCGAGTGTCGCTTCTTTACGACGTAATATTGCCTATATATTCTTTGCCACTAGGCTATCACGACTAGTGTGTGTGTGAATCGCAAAAAAAATCAGCTGTTCCATACATTTTGTTGAGTCATGTGAAAATAAATATATGGAACAGCTGATTTTTTTGGTTTTGTTGGTCCTATAGTAAAAATTGTTTATACTGATGAGTTTAATGACCCCTTTTAAGGATGCTGGTGTTTTAAAAATAACCCTGTGTACAAGAATACTCACAAAACTCATAATCATAGTGACATCAGGCAGCGTATACGCAATAAAAGTGATGATTATAACGTGAATGGCTCTGTACAGTCTCTCCCAAAACCAATAGTTTGATACCTGATGGTTTCTCTTCAGATAAAACCATTCTATATCGAAAGCAACGTAGAAACGCATTGCGAATATCACGTACAACATCAGACATAGAAATACTTTTAAGGTGACTGGGAATCTGAAAAATATTAATACAAATCCATCAAGAATGGGCAAGCTCCGGCTAGTAGACTGTAACTGTCCCACTGCAGGGCAAAGGCTCTGTTTTCTTATACAGAGAAGGACTGAGCATTAATCGCCACGCTAGCTCACTGCGTTTAGGCGATTTCAGACTATTAAGTCCAGGTTTCCTTACGATATTTTCCTTCACCGTTAGTCAGTGGTGTCTTAGATTAACTAGGAAATTACATAATATGATATTGAAAAAGTCACGTTGGTACATGCCAGGTCCGAACCCAACTCCACGCACTTGCAAAGCGGGTTCTTAACCAATGCCATCACGACACAATGACACACGAATACAATGTGTAAAATAAACAATGTCCTTTTGGTTCTTCATACAAAGAGCAGTATCCTTCTGTGTAACAGTAATCATCTGCTACTGCGATCGCCAACCCGCTTGCCCAGCGTGGCGATTATAGGCAAATACCTCCAATGAGCGCACAATAGTGGCGCGCATTGGGAGAGGCCTATGTTCAGCAATGGATTTATACAGGCTGATGTTAATGATGATGACGATGATGATGATGATTATGTGTGAAGTAACCAGAGGATAGGCAGCAGCATCCTTCTGTGTAACAGTAATCATCAGCTTTATGTTCAAATGACTCAACAAAATGTATGGAACAGCTGATTTTTTTTGCGATTTCAGGGTTGGTCCCATAGTAAAAGTTGTTCATAATGATGAGTTTAATAACCCTTTTTAAGGATGCTGGTGTTTTACAAATAACCCTGTATATTCTTTGTATCTGCTATGGAAATTGATTTTAAAAAAATCAACACTTACGGTTCGAAGGGATAGTGCACTAATATAGGCGCAACAGACCTCATTCCATGTGTCCAATAACCAAAAAAACCTATAACTGTCATTGCGAAGGTCACTAGTGGCTCGGCTGTGAAAAAAAATCATGTTATTAGTGACTCATTTTAACGTTAACAAGATAGGCAATGCCGTGTGGTTTCCGGCCTAAGAATAGAACCATCCCTACTCGTCCCGCGGGTGCCGTAAGAAGCGACAAAGGGAATAATCCGGAGGATGGGCAGCAGCATCCTTCTGTGTAACAGTAATTATCTGCTACTGCGATCGCTAACCCGCTTGCCCAGCGTGGCGATTATGGGCAAATACCTCCAATGAGCGCACGATAGTGGCGCGCATTGGGAGAGGCCTATGTTCAGCAGTGGACTAATACAGGCTGATGACGATTATGCGTGGAGTATCCAGAGGATGGGCAGCAGCATCCTTCTGTGGTCATTTCTAGCTTTTTAGTGTTTGAGTCAGTTTTGCTTTTTACTCAATTTTTTTATCAAATTGGCTCATTATTATAATAAATTACTGAGTAATCGGTGTACCAATATCATGAAAACAATTGCATCATATTGAGGATTTTCTTTTTTGGAAGTCGGTTAGAATTAATGTTATTACGAGTACAACAAACCATATTTTATATTTTTTACATGTTTTGCTTGGTAAAGCGGATGGTACGGCACGCCAAGAATAGCGGCTTCTAGCCCCGCCCGAGTCAGTTGTTTTTGTGAGTTTCTTATTAAATAATTTCATATACAACAAACTACTTACTGCCAAGAACAACCCAATGAAATTTTTTCGGTTCATCCATATTATTTTCAATGGGTAAAGCAACGGTCACACATTCTAAAGTAAATACAGAAATGCCGATAAATCCAAAAACACCGTCAACATCTTTAAATCCTTGCACATTCCATATGCTCCCTGTGTTACTTTTGAACGCAAAAAATAATGTTATGAAAACAATTCCAACTGTAAAGAATAAAAATATTATTAAGGCCGAAACAATGCTCAATGACCTTGACGATTTGATCGCTAAACTAACTACTATCTGTACAACGCCATCTAGGCGCACGAGCGTGAACTAAGTAGTAATTCAACCAAAGATGCGATAAACACAGATAAGACACACAAAATCGTACATTTTACCTTCATTGTCGATTCTCAGACAGGCACAAGATACCTACTTTATAATTGAATTTATGTGTTTATTGTACTGGCATTATTTTAAACATTTATTATAAAACAATTACTTACTAATTTATTGTCTACTATAAGGAAATCTGGTTGTTTTAACATCATAAATCTATAACTCCCATGATTTTATAGGTATAGGTGATTTTTTTTCTGATAATCGTGAATAGTTATACTTTGATTTAATATACACTTTGTCATCATCTACCTATCCTTTTCCCAACTATGTTGGGGTCGGCTTCCAGTCTTACCAGATATAGCTGAATACCAGTGTTCTTTACTACACTAATAATAATATTATACACTTTATAAGTATAAGTAAACGATATAAGAAAAGAAAATAGGACGTACACGAATACAAATCAGAGATTAAAGCAAAAGGCGCTAGATTCTTCAAATCTGTCACCATGCACATCACAGCACAAGGGAGCATCAGCGACAGTATATACACCCTGAGGGGAGGGTCTCCAGCATCCGTGATCGTCTTTTGTCCGTCTACTAACTGCTTCAAATTTCGGGCCAACATCAGAATGAAAACGCTGCATGATAAGAAAGCATGGAATGCTAGAAAGCATTCTAATATATATCTGAAATGATAAACAATAAAACCTGTCGTATTATCTGTGCCCACTCTTGAATCAAGAACCTAGGTAATCATCTGCCTAGCCTTTTCCCAACTATGTTGGGGTCGGCTTCCAGTCTTACTGGATGCAGCTGGACACCAGTGTTTTATATGGAGCGACTGTCTATCAGACCTCCACAACCCAGATACTGGGTTACACGATACCCCTTGGTAAGACTGGTTGTCATACTTTCGGGCTTCTGATTATCTGTAACGACTGTCAAAGATTAAAAATTGACAGCCGGAGCCAACAGCTTAACGTGCTATCCGAGGCACGGAGAGTGATAATTAATTTATAATACGCACATAACTTACATAAAGTCAGAGGTGGGCCTTGGGTTCGAATCTGAGACCTCTTGACTTGTCAGTCAACGGTCATACCATTAGGCTATTACGACTATTTACACTCTAATGTAATATATAAATATGGATATATATAATATTAGAACTAGTAGGAATAATGAAATAGGTCGACCTCTCTAGAGATTATGATACCTGAAAACTCTGGCGCCTTTACGAATCTTTGGCCACACCGTGATCAGCATAGCGGCTTCAGCGACATCTGGGTAAGTTAGCTGAGATGCATGGACCCTTCCATAAATCTTTTGTGCTGACCACACCATAATCTGCAACATGTACCTAGTCATTAACTATCAAATTAATAGATTGAAAAAAAAATCTTTTCCATTACGAAAATAGACGTCACTTAATAAAATGCAATGTTAAAGTGGAAATGGTTTTATTTCTCTATAGGTTTGCATCTTACCACAGACGATCATATTATAACTATAATCCCATAGTCCAGCTATGAGGACCCCCTGTGCCCCTTATCACATATTTTTCGATTAAAATTCTCAAAGGGCCTCTGTCTGTTTATCCTGTCAATCTGTCTGTCTGTCTGTAAATCTGGTCTTTTGCAAGCTTTGCCTTGGGGGGGCCCAAGGCAAAGCTTGCAAAAGACCAAATTTCTTCCCTAAAGAGGGTCCGTGAAAGAGAGAGACGTAATACTCTAGTAATAATACTTACAACAGTACAATAGCTGATAATAGCAGCCATAATTAAGTTGATTCCAAGAGCAGTCCATATTCCACATTCCTTGTAAGCCTCATGGACCGCCATTACTCCGCCTGCCAATCCACACATCAGCAGATGGATGCTGGCCTCGATCAAGCTACAAACATACAAATTACAAAAAAAAACGTAGGGTAGCGGTAGAAGTAGGGTAGGGGTAGAGGTAGGGTAGGGGGCAGGTAGGGTAGGGGTCGGGTAGGTTAGGGTAGGGGTCGCGTAGGGTAGGGTAGAGTAGGGTAAGGGTATATGTAGAGTAGGGTACTGTAGGGTAGTCAGTAGTGATAGGTGTAGAGTAGGGCAGGGTAGGGGTTGGGTAGGGTAGAGTAGGGTAGGTATAAAAAAGGGTAGGGTAGGCGTAGAGGTACTATAATCACGTGTACAAAGTCGTGCCGGGCAGCTAGTCTATTATAATATTACCCGGAACCCTTCGGCGCAAGTCCGACTCGCACTTTTTACCAATAACTGAAGGTTTCATGGCCATACAAACCCCCAGAGCGGTCATTTGTACTTACTGTTAAGTACATCACTATTTAGTGTAGTTTGTCAATGGTCATCTCTATGTCAATGTGTCAAACGTATATCCCGCACTTTGAGACACGGCCAAGGTAAGCCACTGCCTATTCGTCTTAACCTATGTGATGGTGATGTTGATTGAATAAACATTTTATCTGAAAACTGGACTATCATTTACAAAGAATACCCCACACTTACTTTTTGGGATTATTCAGGTTAGTCCTGGTAGCACGGAAGTCATATTTTTCGGCATCAATTGGATTCGTTCTTTGCCTAAATCTTGCTGGTGGACCGAAGCCATGAAAATTAGTAGGAACAGGCTTTTCTGACGCCTTTTCTGGCAACGATTCTGACACGTCTATCGCCACCGGTTCTTTCGGTACCGGTTCTTCCATCTTCTCTGCTACCGGTTTTTGCACCATTTTTTTCAACTTCTCCACCACTGGTTTTGTCACGGATTGTGCTTCCGATCCTGCCAGTGGTTGAGGCTGAGGAACCGATTCTGCCATCGGTACTGCCTCCGGTTTTGTCATCAGTCCTGCTGCCGGTTCTGACACCGGTTCTGCTCCCGGTTCCGCTACCGGTTTTCGCACCAGTTTTTTTAACTTTTCCACCACTGGTTTTGTCACAGGTTGTGATTGCGATTCTGCCAGTGGTTGAGGCACCGTTTCTGCCATCGGTACTGCCTCCGGTTCTGCCGGCAGTTCTGCTACCGGTTTTGCTACCGGCTCTGCTACCGGTTCTGCCGCCGGTACTGACGTCGATCCTGCCTCCGGTTCAGCTGCCGGAGCTGCCACCGGTTCTGTGACCTTGTTTGGCAAAAAAGTATAAGATATTATTTAAGATGATATCTTCTCAAATAATATTTTATTTTGATTACTTATGTATCTTTTTATTTTGATTATTCATAGGTGGAGATACTATAATATGATACCATTGCAGTAGTATGTTTATTGTTCAACAAAATAGTGATAGCTTATTAAATATGACTTTTCAGTGGCAAATCAGTGGAATTTCGGATAAATGGTTGAAAAATACATTAAGAATTCGTCTATCAAAAGATGTTTCTTCCCATCTTGTCAGTGTATCCCTCCCTTGGAAAGGGTCTTCTGTGATATCTTATTGCAGTTATCCCCGATAGATAAGATTATTTTTTTAGCTAACAACAATCTCAATCAAATAACCTGTACAAAACAAACCTGCTGATGGGTCAAGCAACTACTGAATTACTATTATTATTTATTTGTGAATTTTATACTCGTAGTACATTAGCGTATGAAATATCGGATCTCATTGTATCTGATAAGTACCACACGCCCTGGGCGTAGAAAGAGATTTGAAATTTCAACTGATTCGGGCAGGATTTGGTGGTTTAGCGGTCAGAGCGTCGGCATGGAACGTACCTAGGTTCGAATCCCATCCGTATCAGTTGTTGAAATGAACTATGAAAAGAAAAACTAATTATAAAATTTTAAAAACTTACACTCTCTTCCTTTTTAACCTCCTTCTTCGACATTTTGAGTATTTATCGCTTTTCGTACGAAAGTGATTTGCAGTTTTTACTCTTACCCCAGTTCGGGGAAGATTTCCTGGTAGTGGGATAGATTGATTTGTTTATTTAAAAGCAATTCGTGTAGTGTCTAAGTGCTCTCAAGTTATGTATGTAAAATCAAAATTATAATAATACTTTAAGCGGTATCTAGCCTACGTTTTTAAAAACTTTGTTTTATTATATCCTATATATTCCTTCCTATATATTTTGGCGTCACCAAAATAGCAGAGCTTCAATAAATGCTTTGATTTTTCTTTTTCTATGTAAGGCAAACGGGTCGAAAAGCTAAATTAATGAAGAGAAGATATTGACACTTGATTCTTAAGTCAACTTGTTGTCATGCGTAGTATGTTGTCTGTGTAGATGTCTGATGAGGTTTAATTTTTCTGACTAGAAAAGAGTATTTAATCACTAGAGTTGACTAATCTAAGCCTATAATATTATATTTGTATGGGTGCATGAAAGAATGAGTCGTGATAGCCTAGTGGTGGTGACCGTTGACTGGTAAGTCAGTGGTCGGGTTCGATCCCAAGGCGCGCACCTCTGACTTTTCGTAAGTTATGTGCGTTTTATAAATTAATTATCACTCTCCGTGCCTCGGATAGCACGTTAAGCTGTTGGCCCCGGCTGTCAATTGTAGATCTTTGACAGTCGTTCCGGGTAGTCAGAAGCCCGAAAGTCTGACAACCAGTATTACCTAGGGGTATCGTGTAACCCAGTATCTGGGTTGTGGAGGTCTGATAGGCAGTCGCTCCATGTAAAACACTGGTATTCAGCTCAGCATCCGGTAAGACTGGAAGCCGACCCCAACATAGTTGGGAAAAGGCTAGGCAGATGACTTTCTATTCTTTATTTCTTGTTTTATTTTCTTATTCGGCTTAATTATTATTACAGTTTTGTGTGTCCTTGTGTGCTGTCTCAAATAAAAAAATGTTGCATTCATTCATTCAAATCACACATTTAAAAAAAATCACAAAAATAAAACTAGTACTTAAAAGAAATGCGTTTTTATTTCGAGTTATTTTTTTTTACAGTTATTTTAATGACATTGTGGAATTCGATATCTGATAAATCAACATTTTCATACATGCATAAATTTTGTATTGTTTTGAATTTTGGTCATCAGGACTAGGAAACTTTTTTTTGGGTTTTTTTCTGTATGGACAGCAATCAAGAATAGTTAAATCGTAGCGGTTTTCTGGCTTAGGGACTGGCTCGTGGTTTTCTTCTTCTACAGACGCTGTTCGCGGCACGGGTATCGCCACCGGTACTACGACGCGTTTTACCGGCGATTCTGACCCCGATTCATCCTCGGATTCACTCTCCGATTCTGACTTCGCCTCATCCTCCGGCTCTCCCTCCGCTTCTTCCTCAGGTTCTGTTTTAGATTCTTCTCCCTGTTCAGTCGCTGGTTCTGACATATTTTTAGACTGAAAAAGATTTTAGCATACTTTGATTGGTGGTAGGTGCAGATACCATACCCGTGGTATGTTTCTGGTTCAACAATGATAACATAGAAAATATGACCTTTTAGTAGCTACTCAGTGAAGTTTTTGTAAGATACGTGCCTAATAAAGGTGGGTGTGGGTTCAAAAGTATGTGTATTACAAAAGTGATATTAATGCTGATCTGTATCTTGCCCAAAGGCTAATATTGCCATCCAGCGAGGCAACGCAGCCAGCATTTTGGGAACGTTGCCTACTGGTAGCGGTCTTTTAAATTAAGTTTATCTTTTTAATTAGTTTATATAGATAGTTTATTTCAAAGTGATATTTAAATGAAACTTACCCTCTGATTTGAACAAAAAGTGATTTAATATCTAGATCCAGAACGAGCTTTTTATTGCTATCTATAACGAGCTTTTTATTGCCCTTGATCTTAGATGGTTTCCTATTAGTGGAATAGAATGCTTTCTTTTTGTATTATAATTGTATTTTTTCGGGAAGACAATTCTTGTGTCTACACGCTAATTGCTTTTAAATTAAGTAGATAAGTAAAGCCCACATATTTAAAAACTTTGTATTTTATTATCCACTTCCTATTTTGGCTTCATCGTAAGTCCAGTTTATTTCTAAATCTAAAAATCGGAAATTGACTATTGATTTCAGATTTCTTAGAGAACTTAAGTTCCTTGGGGAAAGATGTTCAGTTTCATGGACCTTGTTACTTCCTAAAATTTAGCAGGTCCTTAAAACAACAGGGTGTATTTTCATTTTAAAAATCTTAGGAAATTCGGGTTAACTAAAATAAAACAAACATTTTAATTATATTTACAAACATTAATCATTTATTCGTTAAAGAAAAAATATATCACCCTCTTTCTATGTTTTATATAAAGAAGGCACAGTACATTACGTAAACATATATATTATACAATCAATTATTATGTATATCGACAACAGGAATCGATAAAATTACTATCGATCATTGTACTTGATAACCACATCGGTTGGGGTCAAAAAGACCAGTATTCATTTCATTACTTTAATCCTAAATAAGTAGTGTAATAATAGGGTTAAAAGATCAATGTCTTGAGAAATTTTACAGGTCTTTTCGACCCACAACATCTGCATAAATTTAAACAAAGTTACTTAATGACGTAATTTCACGAAATTACTGATTTTAAATATTTTTTAAAACACTGTTTTTCGGATATTCCAACGAATTGCAAAAATTAATGTTTTGGAGTTTCAAATTGGAAATAAACCTCATTGGAAATATTAACATTGTAATTTTATATTCGTCTTAACTGGTATTTTTGTCTTAAATTACACAAATAAAATTCTTACCATTTCACTTTTAAATTGTTTAATAAAAATAAAAAGTAAAATATGAATCAATTTTGTCGCATTGATATTATCAATTTTCCAATTAATTATCAATTTTAGTTTTACAATTTCTTTGTAATATTTTGGAATTTTCCAAAACTACATACTACTGGTATTTTACTTAAAAGCTGTAATACAAAATAAGACTAGTAGGTAATATTTTTTCACTAATATTTTAAGTTAAAAATGGAAGAATGCGATATTCTATCTGTAGGACTAAGCACCTCGTATGGAACTATTGTAATAAATTACAGGCACATTGTAATATTAGAACTACATTAATATTATGTAACTGGTAATACAACTCTTATTGTTATTTTAATGATACTTTGAACGCAGATATTGAAGACACTATATTGAATTAATTTACGATATTGTCAAATTGTAACAAAACCGAAGAAAATTGAATAAAAAAATATAAATTTAATTTTAAAAATTACACAAAATTGTAATATTTTTTTATTTAGTCAATGTTTTTTTTTTGTAAAAAATTTATTATTATGGGCGTTCAAAGTTATTATGGCAGCTGTCCTGACTTGTATACAATTAGTCACTATTTATTTCTTTAATTAATCTATCAACAAGTTTAGCTTTAGGAAATAAAAAAAGGTATCTTTTCCATAAAAAAATTGACAAATTGAATTGAATTTTTAATATTTTTTTATTTTACCTAAACAAAAATACGATTACAGTCTAATTGATTTTTTTATATACTTAAGTAAAATTAAAACTTTAAATTTATAAATACAAAAATTAAAAAACAAAAGATTTTTTAAATAAATCTTCTCAATTATTTTTTTTATTTAATAATATTTTCGTCCTAAAGCTATACTTGTTTTTAGAAATCACTATTAACATTTAAACTATTATTATATATTGTACTTTATATTCATTTACACAGAAAGCAATTAAAAATAAAAGAAAAATCTTAATGTGACCGTCTTTAACATTATTCAAATAGCGATTGGTATTATAAATCTACGGTTTAAATATTTTTTTAATAATTAATAAGCATTTAATTAATTGTAATACATAATTAACATAAGCTTACATATAACTAATGTGATCTTAATTACACTTTGGTAATTTACCTATTAAAAGTCTATAATAATGTGAGAAAATCGACTAATTTATTAATAAACTAAAAGAGACAAAGACAGACTCAAACCCTGATTTCTATTAGTTTTTTTTTAATCACGAGTTATAAAAATGATAAAAGGAAACATAATTTTCGTAAAAATTAAATTAAGTGCTAAATTCACTGTTAAAATTATAATAAATTTATTAATAAATATTTACATTACTAAAACTGGTTCGAAGAGCTGTCATTTATTTATTTTAAAACGTGCTTATAATAAAAATAAATTGCGAATTTTACTAAAATGTTGCGTTACAAGTTTGAATCAAGGGGTACAGATTATCGGCCAGGAAAATGTCCAAAATCTGTATTTTAATCTAAAAGCGTTTAGATAGAAGCCAAAAATATCGAAATTTAAGTATCGTCGCTTTACATAATTTTCAAAATTTAACTTACGCTAAAATAAAAATTAACTGCCTTACCATTTATTCTGTACAATAATATATAATGAAAACTCGTGGAACGGAGACAAAACTAACAAAAAAAAACATTTATTTTCTTTTACCAAAAAGTTTAAATTTCGAAAAAAAAATCTCAGAAAAAAAATTTTGCTGTCCTATTTTTTTAATTCCACTTTTTTATTTTAGTTAATCAAATGTAAATTTTGAAGCGTTTAATGAATAACAGCATAGATGCATCGTTTTGTCTCGGAAAAGCATCAAATACTTTTGATAACAATAAATAAGTTATAATTATTTAAAGCATTCGAACGAGGAGATACATCAGGATTGAAGCTAGCACTGTGAACACTGGCTGAATGGAATGCGCTCCACTGCCCCCGATGTTTTCACGAAACACTGAAAAAAAATAACTGGTTAATATATCGATTTAAAAAAAATAACAGAAATAATTTGACAAAAAATTGGACGTTTAATTTTTTGAAGCTAAATTTTAAACAAAGCTAGGAATTAAATTAATAAAAAATAACTAAAAATGTATTAACAGCATTACCTGAAGCGTGTTGAATGTACTGAGGCGCAGCGTCTACATAAAAAATAAGAAAAAAGCAAAATAAAAACATGTTACTTAAAAAAAACCAACATAAAATTATTAATAAAAAAAAGGTGACAATTTAGAAAAAACCAGCAGATTTAAGAATAACTTTTTTTTTAAATCATTGAAAATAATTCAAGCTGAAATTTCAACTGAAGCGGGTAGGACTCGGTGGCTTAATTGGTAAAACGAAGGCATGTTACGCCAGAGACCACGGGTTCAAGTGCTCGAGTTAGTTGTAAATTATAATTTTAGTATGTCTTAGTTTAATTCCTTCTAAATTTCTTTCAAACACCATAAAAAAAAATATTTAAACAGCTGTCAAGTAGGTACATATTCCCTTGTAGATGAGAATAATCGGTGTTCGAAAGTAAACAGAATCTTATGGCAACTAAATTTACGTTAATATCAAACAAATGGACAAATTTCTCAGCAATAAAAATCTATCCTTATCCTTATCCTCAAGAAGTTTGTTAGAAAGAGATAAGTCTAAATTAGTTAAAAGCGCAACAAAAATACGATTGTAAATATCAAACTAATTAAAAAGAAATTAAAAAAAGGTTATAAAATCTTAGAATAAATAAGAAAGTATAGAGCAACCCTATAGAAGTATGAACCGTGAGCACGGGTATGAACAACGCGGCCGCGACACGGGCTCCGTCCGCGATCATACCACGATCGACTGCGGTTCAACTAAGTACCACGAGCGAAAAAGTTACGTTTTAGCTTATAACATGGTTAACTCTGCTGTGTTAAATTTTACAAACATGACTTAACAACATAATTAAAAAAATGATATTTTAACATTTAAATGGTGAGACCTGCTCACGCTCCGCACATGGCAATCTTATTGACGTTATCACTCTATACTTTCTTATATACTCTAAGCTATGAATCTTTATTTACAATTTGCCTAAATCAAGCAACCACTTACCAATTTTGACTAGAACAGGTTCGTTTGAACCGCCCCAGCTCTTTGAGTTCTTGACCTTGACGACAGCAAGGTATTCACCAGCTTCCACCTGCTTGTCTTCTAAAAGGTAGGAGATATCGTATTTGTGGCTCCTCGTTGTTGGGACTGGGACCTGGAGGGACCTCCATTCACCATCCTGAAAAAGTTGGTTCAAATTATTAGCTAACTCAGTTGTCATTTTTCAACAGATAAAGAAGTGATACCGAGCCTTTAGCGATCACTTGACACTCAGCGAGCACTGATAGCCTAATGGTATGACCGGTTGACTGATAAGTCAGTGATCTCTAGTTTAATCCCAAGGCGCGCACCTCTGACTTTTCGAAAGTTATGTCCGTATTATAAATTAATTACCAGTTGCTAAAACGGTGAAGGAAAACATCGTGATGAAACCAGTTATACACCTTAGAGATTTTTCAATGGTGTGTAAAGCCATGACAGAGGCCTTCGGGCGGTTTAAACTCTGACACCAGGTTGTTAATCAACCATACGATAAGAGAGAAGAGAGAGCGATCACTTTAGCTGACAGATAAATTGCGAAGAAGATTATGAAGGGGTAAGAAAGAAGTATTTCCTTGGTCTACGTGAATAAAATTAATGTACTTATATCTTATTACGTGTTATCGCAATGACGGTCGGACACAGACTGAGTGTCTGAGTTAGCCGCTTCTGTGACGTATGCGCTCGAGACAAATAATAAGCCTACCCACATTCACAACAAAATTTAAAACAAATCTATTATGATCTTAACCATACGTCGTGGTGACACATTGGTCCAACATTTTATAAGTTCAGTAAGACCCCACTGACTAACAGTGAAGGAAAAACATCGTGTGGAAACCTGGACTTAATAGTCTGAAATCACCAACACGCAGTGAGCTAGCGTGGTTATAAATGCTGGCTATTGTAAATAGAACATTGGAACCTTCCGAACATACCTCACTTGTAGGCCTCAGCTGAAGTTCCATTTCTTCAAGTGGCTGGTGAGAGTGTACGGTCCAGGACATGGCAGAGCCGTCTACGTCGAGGTCCTCAACCACGGGGCTTTGTACCAACTCGATCGACCTGTTGTGGGAGCCGTACTCATTTTCAGCCTGGAAATAAAGGAAAAAATTGTAGATTATATAAATAAAGTCTAGTTTGGCAAGAGCTTTAAGAATCACTGAGGTAAAACGAGCTAATGATTCTTAAGATCACAATATCCGGCTCTATATCGCCTCTGGATCGAACCAGACATTTCTTAAGTTATGTCATCATCATGATCATTATTAGTCCACTGCTGAACACAAGCCTCACGCAATGGGCGCCACTATTGTGCGTTCATTAGAGGTATTTGCCCATAATCACCACGCTGAGCAAGCGGATTGGCGATTGCAGCAGCAGATGATTGATCTTACTCAGAAGGATGCTGCTGCCCATCCTCCGGATCTTTCACTTTGTGATATTTTACATTTACTTATTTAGGATAAATTTCTTACCTCACAGGTAAAGGTACCAAAATCACCATCTTCATTAGGTGACACTGTCAAGTTGGAGTGACCGCCCTGGGTGCTGATGATGTACTTGTTGGCGCTGTCTTCAATCAACATACCATCCTTGTACCAACGAATGTGAGGCCTGCAATTTTGGGGTAATTCATAAAATACAGGTGGTTTAAAGTTTAACCTATGACGCCGAAAGGGCGGCGCGTAATGTTTTGAGCGCGCTTTTCAAGAGAACTCGGCGTCGCGTCGGCCAGGCCACCGACAATGATGAGACCTACCTACAGCATTGGTGGGTCAAGACTTGGTGGAAGAGCTCATCGCCTTTACACCTACACAAGTAAACCCCTTACTCTCATCCAGTGGTCCGTCTGGTAGTGGAGTAGCCATAAAGGGTTTTCAATACGTAGGAAAAAACGTTATTCATCTTCAACCATACGATACGAAGACCTGTGCTATCAAGTGGCCACTCACCTAGATTCCTCATGCGCAACGCATTGCAGATCAGCTTCGATTTGAAGATCAGAGTTCACTATTGTTTTGGGGACGTGCACTTGAGGTTTACCTAAAAGAGAAAGATATAATTTAGGGTTAAAAGTAAATTAAAGTTCAAAGTCACCAAGTGATTTTAACAGCATCGCGGTGGTTCGTGCTTAACGCGGTTAGTACGATGATGGGTCACCGTTTGCTGCTTCGAATACCATAAACAACAAGCCAAGTTACGTGGCCATAAACCTTTTCCAACCCGCACACTATCAAGTGGAGAGAAACATATGCTTTTTCTCCTCGATTGGGGATAACTTAGCAGTCGAGTAGGTGGAACAGGTAAGGCTGATGTTTCAGGGTAAAACTTTCGATTGATTACCTCCTTTTGTCTTTCCTGTGGTGGGAGTAGATTAGAATATAACGTAGCTGATTGACAAGTCTCTAGTTACAGGGAGAAAGAAGTGGAAGTGGCATGTATGCCATATATGATGCTCAGTCACGATGGGGTAGAAAGGTGATAGAACGGAGACCCATAACTGGCTGAAGGAGTGTAGGCAAGCAACGTGCAGAAAACTGGATGCGGACGGGACAAGATTGTCAAAAATGACGTGCAATGGAAGAGACTTGCACTTTGGGAGGATACTGGTTGAGAAAGAGAGGGTTAGGCCAAGGGGTATGCTGGTCTCTAACCGCAAAACCATGGGAATTTCTTCTGCAACCCTCGACAGATGCCGTCCACGATGAGTCCCGTTTGCATGCGTTATGATAAGGAACTGATGCACATACCTCTGACAACAATATTGGTCTCAGCTTGGTGGCTTCCAAGTTTGTTCAGGGCATAACAGTAGTACTGTCCAGCGTTTTCAATCTTGACGTTCTCGATTTCCATAGAGTACATGTTGCCTTCTACTTTGAATGTCGCGTCCTTTTCTGTTAGCCGTTCATTCTGTAAGGAAAGGATGAATTATAGTCTAGTGAGAAAGATTTTATAGCATTTCATTTATCGCTCTAGCATAGGCTGATGACGCATTCCTCGCTTAGCAGTTGTAACCTCAGTTACTCTGAGGAGCACAGATAGCCTAGTGGTATGATCGTCGACTGGCAAGTCAGAGGTCTCGAGTTCGATCCCAAGGCACGCACCTCTGACTTCTCGTAAGGTATGTGCGTATTATAAATCAATTATCAGTTGCTAAAACCGTGAAGAAAACATCGTGATGAAACCAGCTCACTTGACAGATTTCTCAATGGTGTGTAAAGCCATAAATAGCCATGGGCGGATAAAACTCTGATACCAGGTTGTTCATTGGACATGACGCTCGTAGCAGCCAGCGTTGTCGCGGCGTCTGCGCTGCGCATAGCATACGTTAACCAAACGCGTACGCCGCGCTTTAACGATGACAGCCAATTTTAAGAAGTCAAAATAATATTCTTATAAACGGGACCTTTTATGGTCACTTAATACTCAAATACAAAAAGTATTGGAATAAATAAAACTGACTTTAAAATACTATAAAGCTAGTTATAGTAGACTGACTTCAAAACGAACGTTGGTGGTTTTTATGTTATTTCGAACTTATTGTGTTTTGTTTGAAGTCGATTATATTTTCTTTAACAGAAATATTGACTGAGCTTTGCCCGTTCACAAGCGGCATTGTTCTACCGATAACCTTTATTCCACATTCAGCACAAAATGACGTCATTAGTCCTACATAGTTATTACAAATGTGTTTTATTAATAGCTACTTTCATTGATAAAAACCACACACATTGATCAAAGCTAACGAAGAGTCGAATTCAATCTTATAGCTAAAGAATTAAGGTAAAAAATTCTCTAGTCGAACTTACAATATATTTCTAATAAACTTTTATCTAGGATATTGATTCATAATTTTTAGAGGATAAGGTTTGAGATGGTTTACAGGTGATTGCTTCTCAAGATTCTTCTTGCTTAGATTGATGGATAGGTTTTGATTTTTAATTGTTAAGTAATTGTGTAGACTTTTGGTTGGCAGTTTAGTCATAGATCAACTTTTAATTTTATGCACTTATTTAATAGTTCATCAACATCATTTCAGCCGGAAGACGCCCACTGCTGGGCATAGGCCTCCCCCAGGATTTCCATTCATGTCGGTCTGCGCTGTTCTCATCCAGCGACTTCCCGCGACTTTCTTGACTGATTTAATAGTTCAAAGCGAAATAATGTTGTAATACTAAAACTAGTACCTAGCGATGGGATATTGAACGAGTTTACGAAATGAGTGTAAGATAAAAATATTAAATTTTTTAATTACTATACAAACATTAAAATTAAGATGTATGTTAGAACTATAAAAAGAAATAATATTTGTAGTAGATATCTGTAGTTATACCGATCGCGGCGACGCCGGAGAGAGATCAGGCGCGACGCGAACCAAAGTCGGAGTAACTTACGAAAAATCGGAAGCCTGCTCTTCGAACCTGAGACCTTTGTCTTGCCAGCTAGCGGTCTTACTAGGCTATCACGGCAAATTAAGATTTGAAATAAACAGGGAACTTTTTAAACATGAGTGAATTTCACGACAAACATGTTTCTTAGCAGGATGATTCACAGCAATACTAGCGAATCCACTAAAATCTAATTTCCTAGCTTATTCAACAGACTAATTAATAATTCTGCAGTTTCGTAGAACGTTGTCGTGAGCTAAAGTTAGAATTATTTTGTTCTTATTTTGTAACAGTACAGGAAGCAGTTGGTTTATTATTAAACTAAACCTAAACTAAACTGAACTGAGCTCTTTGTATGGTAGCTACGGTATAGACGTTGCGTTAAGAGTCGTGATAGCCTAGTGGTGGTGACCGTTGACTGGCAAATCAGTAGTCTCGGGTTCGAACCCAAGGCTCACCTTTGACTTTTCGTAAGTTATGTGCGCTTTATAAATTAATTATCACTTACTCCGTGCCTCGGAAAGCACGTTAAGCCGTTGGCCCTACACCTGATCTCTCTCCAGTCGTGTCGGATTTCCGTCCCACTATGAGAGTGAGGGAATAAAGAGTGCACCTGTGTTTGCGCACACACTTGTGCACTATAATATCTCGTCAACTACGCAAGTTGGCTAATCTCCGTTGAGATTGGCTGCTGTGACCGAAATTCGGTCAGGAAGATATTTTTATATAATATTACGTTCAATAATATAATCAGACTAAAAAATTCATTAAACTGGTATAAAACGGGGATTAACGCGAATTATTTTATGTCCTTATGTATGTATGGGGAATCTCTCTGTGACCACGAGCAACGTGCAGTGTTACCGATCCGATTGTTTTTTAATATCGTGACTTTGAAAAAAAAAGGGGCAGAGACGAAAAATTGTGAGAAAACCTGGACTTAATAGTCTCAAAGCAAACAGGCAGCTAGCGGAGCTAAGGTGGTGATTAATACTTGATCCTTCTTTGTACGTGAAGAGGTCTTTGCCATGCAGGGAGTTATTGGCTGGTTTATTTATTATCAGTCCGACTCCATTATCTTGAGCCAATCTTTTGCCAGGATATTTTACTAGTTTAGGCCCGATTACCAGGTCAATAGAAGGCAAGTTCCCGCAATACTTACAGGACGATCCTTCCTGCTTACAGACCACAACACAGTTGGCAGAGGGGAGCCGGTGACAAGACAGGTTAACTTCAACCTTTTCCCAACACCGATGGTACCGCCGTTCGATGGTGTCATACCTGAAAAAAAAAATCTTCTGTAAGTACTTACAGCATCAGGTTTTTTCAGCAAAATAATAGGGTTGTCTTAATCCGAGATACTATAGCAGGATCAGTAATGATATACAGCACTGATAGCCTAGTGGTGTGACCGTCGACTGACAAGCCAGTGGTCTCGAGTTCGATCCCAAGGCGCGCACCTCTTACTTTTCGTAAGTTATGTGCGTATTATAATTTAATTATCAGTTGCTAAAACGGTGAGGGAAAACATCGTGATGAAACCAGCACACTTGAGAGATTTTTCAATGGTGTGTAAAGCCATGTTAGAGGCCTACGGGTGGTTTAAAATCTGACACCAGGTTGCTCATCAACCATACGATAAGAAGAAGCAGCAACATAAACCTAACATACCTAACCCCCTCCTTTTTAGAAGTCAGGTTAAAATAAAGTTTCTAGGCCTTGACTCTATTAGATGTCACGAGGTGTGAATAAACGGGAAGGATCGTCAACACTTTAAAAAAATCCCACTTATCAACACAGTGTGGACGAGGGGGGGATGTTACCGAGTGGGAATGGTCGACTAGCCAATTACGCAGGAGATATTATAGTGCACAAGTGTGTGTGCAAACACAGGTGCACTCTCTATTCCCTCACTCTCATTGTCCGATGGGACGGCCTTCCGACACGATCGGAGAGAGATCAGGCGCAGGGCCAACAGCTTTACGTGCTTTCCGAGGCACGGAGTAAGTGATAATTAATTTATAAAACGCACATATCTTACGAAAAGTCAGAGGTGCCTTGGGTTCGAACCCGAGACCACTGACTTGCCAGTCAACGGTCACCACCACTAGGCTATCACGACTCACAAAAATAGTAGTATTTAGCCTGGTAGTATTTAGCTGATAAAATATATCGAAACTACTTACTAATAACGACAGGTTTCTGCAATACCAGTAAGGTATGGTTGATAGCAACCGCCGTTTTCTGAACCGTCTCACACTTGTAGATCCCACTGTCTGTCACCTGGACATTTCTGATGAGCAGGTCCTTGGAGTCTCCCGCGCTGGAAAAACAGTAAATAAATTTACATAAAACTTTTATTACAGCTTTTTCTCGGAACAATTTTGGGGTTGTACCTAATCGTAGTTGTCTTATAAAATTTTTGATTAATAACTTTCGTGAGTCATAAATAAATAATAAATCAGCCTGTAACTGTCCCAATGTAGGGCAAAGGCCTCTTCTCATACAGAGAAGGATTGAGCATTCACCACGCTAGCTCACTGCGGGTTGGCGTTTTCAGACTATTAAAGTCCAGGTTTCCTTACGATGTTTTCCTTCACCGTTAGTCAGTGGTGTTTTAGATTAACTAAGAATTGTACGTATATGACATTGAAAAAGTCACATTGGTACATGCCAGGTTCGAACCCACACCCACGCGCTTGCAAAGCGGGTCCGTAGCCAATGCGCCACCACGACACTTATTTTGAGTCTGACTTTCGTGAGTCATAATTACATATTATTATTAAATATTATACATCTTTACTCACGTATCGATTTCGGGGAATGCCCGACTAGTTTCGCCTTACTGTGAGGTCCGCGACGCCGTCGCGTAGGTATACATTCGCTCTTGAAAATGGACTCCTTTTGAGTTTGAAACTAGTTGGGAATTCCCCGAAATCAATACGTGAGTAAAGCCGTATATTTCTTATAAAATAATAACTTGCTTCATGAAGGGTCTCAATAGAAAATAATATAGCTGTTTTGCTCAGACATTTCAACAGTTGTAGAAAATGTTATTTGAAGAAGTGCTCAAGTGCGCTACTTATCATGTTATACTTTAAATAAAATTGGTTTAACCATACTTACAGGGAGAATCTAACTTCTTCCGGGTGCAAATTAACATTTCCTAAGAAATATAAATTATTATCCCTGTGCCACTGGACCACTGTGCCCTCTGAAAAAAAAAAACAGAAGAATAAAACAATTATCAATAAAAATACAGTCATAGACATTTTTTATAGTATTTATGCATATACTATGCGAATATAAAAATTCGAAATTCGATGACATGGGCGCGGCGGGGATACGAATAGCTTTAATGACAGAGCGAGAGAGAATGGGAGCTTTTACCCAGTAGGTCGCAGGGTTTTGTTTTTACAAAAATTCAACAATGAATAAGGCGATTAAACTAAGAATGTGACTATTTGATCGCCATTTTGTGACGTCTTAGCAAATAGGAACAAATCAACAGTTTTAGGTCTATATCTATTGGCTATGACGTCAGTGATAATAGCTAACAGAATTTAAAAAAAATGCTTCTTTATACAAAATTCTAAACGAAATATTCATTCGCATTTTAAGACTCTACAAAAACGTGCGCCTCGGTGAAAGCAATTAAAATAATTTAATATAAATATTATGTCAGGCACCGACATGACCATTTAAGATTTTACATTTAATTACCTACTACCAAACCGTACGTGTATCCTTCTGACAGTTAATCGGAAGTTGCGCGCACGCTTTGGCGCCAACCGGAAGCCCCGCCATTTTGTTATGAACTTCTTTTATTACGCAATGAATCATGTTATATTTTTTGGAAGTATTCCGTATCAGTTGTTTTTACAAATGTCTTATTAAATAATTATAGTACCTAATTGTTTATTTCGTTGGATTTTTTAATTAATTTTATTAATAGTCTTTTTAACCCTCGATGCAAAAAATGCTCCCCTATTTTTGAGCTGGGGGTAATGAAACCCTCATTACCCCCAGCCCAAAAATAGGGGAGTAAGTTTGACATGACTATGTGTCTGTATGTCTGTGGCATCGTAGCTCCTAAACGAGTGCACCAATTTTGATTTAGTATTTTTTATTTTATTTTAAAGGTGACTTGATCAAGAGTGTTTTGAACTATTACAGTACTGAATATTTAGATAATTGTATCGTGGATTTTTAAATTTTTATGTAAGTATGTACCTATTTGTTTTACTGTAAAAAATAAATTATGTTAAAAACTTACTGTCGGGCGATACTTTGCACTCCAGCCGTACGTCTTCACCAATTTCTTTTTCATAGTGCGTAGGAGTTGTTTCTATGACAGCTGGTACCTTTTCTGGTTGAGGTTCTGAAACTGAGTAACAGTTGGAATTATGCAGATTAGGTACGGTATCTGTACCTTTACTTTGTGGTACCTAACGGTATTAGACAGCTTCCACCAATTGTGAACAATGATAAGATTGGAGGTTCATAATTATAATTATATGGTCGTAACTATAATAATTATATAAATATTTAATAAGAAATTTAAAAAAACAACTGATACGGATGGGATTCGAACCCACGATCTTCGGCGTTCCGTGCCGACGCTCTAACCGCTGAGCCACCGTATCCCATCAGAATCAGTCGAAATTTCAAATCTCTTTATACGCCTAGGGCGTCTGGTAATATCTGTCGGAATACATTACGTATCCGACTCAGTGTTCCAAACTTTGCAGTTGTAGAAAGCACCGATGCGATATTACCAATTTTCTTAATATTTTTGTGAATTTTTTTACATGTTATAGCACATGATAGCTTATTAAATATAATAATTAGTGGCTCAGCGGTTAGAGCGTCGACACGGTACGTCGAAGATCGTGGGTTCGAATCCCATCCGTATCAGTTGTCTTTTCAAATTTTCTTATTAAAATAATTATAAAAATTACCTATATTAAATTATTTACAGGTATAAGTATTTCTCAATTTACCTCCATTATCAGTATCATTCATAGTGTCATCTTCATTGGCTTCGTCTCCGAGTAGAGGGTCATCGTAATTCTCTTCATCAGCCTGACGACGATGCATCGAATGTGCGTCTGTAACAATTGATAGATTTTTATTAATATTTATTAAAATAATACGATTATTAAGTCCTCCTGTGCCGGTTTCCCGCCCGGGAACATCAATGAGTAGAAGTCTTATTGCACTTGGGTTAGTACGCTTCACCGTCAAAATGTACAATATGCCATAGTCATAATGTTCTCGCGACCATAACGATCCTATGGCACAATAGTACACTGCCAAAATGTGCAATCGACATCACACACCACTACTCGTCCCGCGGGTGTCATAAGAAGCGACAAAGGGAAAGATCTGGATGACGGGCAGCAGCATCTTTCTGTGTAACAGCAATCATCTGCTACTGCGATCGTCAACCCGCTTGCCCAGTGTAGCGATTCAAATTTTACTGGTCAAATAAAATTTGAATTGGGTCTTGACTCGATAAGAAGAAGAAGAAGTGTAGCGATTATGGAAACATACCTCCAATGAGTGCACAAAAATGGCGAGGATTAGGAGAAGCTTATGTTCAGCCATGGACTAATACAAGCTGATGATGATGATCCTAATATTTGATAGATGATCTTAACGTCATGACAAAGGTCTACGAGTGGTTTTTGGAGGTTGATCATCAACCAAACGATAAGAAGAAAGCGTAACTATAGACAACCTAATTTGAAAATGTTTACCTTTCTCTTTAAAAGTAAATTACACTAAATTAAAACAGCGTGGTGGCCCAATAAACATGTAGTGTTAAGTAAAACTTATTTGGTTAGCATACAGCGGTTATTTGAGCTTGGTATTGATAAATAATAGGTGTGTGGCTTAAGTTATAAGTTAGTAGCGTATTGAAAAACGTTGTTTCGAGTTTTTACGAGTTTGCAAACTATTTACTAAAGAATACTGACAGTTTTAGTGAAAACTAATATAGACTTGTCTCGTTTTTACTCTTCCAAAAAGACAGAGACAGGTATATAACGTCTCAATGTAATTGTCAGTATTCACTTAGTTTGCAAACGTACTAGGCCCCACAGTCCACACTACGGTTTTTCGTGACTCCGAGGACCAAAAAAAAGTTGTGTCTCTGCTGTTGACCGTCGAAGAATCCTTGAGGTCTCACTAAGTCATTGTCAGTCATAAGAGGAACTGGTTCTAATTCAGCTTGCAAGATTTGACCCGAACATACAAACATACATTGCAAGATAAATAAAAGCTTCGTAAAAAAAATCACTCCCGCTTAAGTTATTTTTTTATGTTTTTTACTTAAGTGTATATATTATATTACTTAAAAATTCGCTTGTATATACAAATTTATTGTATATATTAATACTAGATTAATTTCTATTACCTGTAGGTGATCCCTGAGATAAATAAAATAAAAATCTCCCGCTAATAACTGAAACTTGGACCAAACACTCGTATTTATCCGGTAATGGTTCTAAAATTGTATTCCAATTGAATGTTGATATTCCATTTAGCTAGATGTTACAATGAACGTGCGTTGGACATGTTTTCAAACTGTCTTACAAGCGACATGTTCCGACTAGACTTTATCTTAAGAATTACCTCAGAAATAACTTAAGACATTTCCTTACTTACGAAGAGAATTATTTAACTGAGTTCAGTTACAACATTGCCTGCACTAGGCAATTTTGTGAACTAACTTAACTATTTTTGTGGCGATAGATTTGATTTATTTAAATGGTACATAATGTTAAATGTTTATTTATTATCAAATGTGATTAATTATATAAGATAAAAATAAAACTTAAATAACTTATAAAAAATTAACAACTAAACTACAAATAAAAAACTAAATTAAGGTTGCTGCCCGGGGAAATCGTGCTGAGGAGGAGGAGGAGGTAGCGTTGAATAAATTATTATTATTAAAGAAAAGGAGCAAATTCTTCTTCTTTATCGTATGGGTGATGAACAACCAGTTTAAACCACCCGTAGGCCTCTGACACGGCTTTACACGCGCGCCGTTGAAAAATCTCATAGGTGTGCTGGTTTCCTCACGATCGCGATGTTTTTCCACACCGTTTTAGCAAGTTATAATTAATTTCTAATACGCACATGAATTCGAAAAGTCAGAGGTGCCTGGGTTTTGAACCTACCTAAAAAAAAGTGATCCGTAAAGAAAAATGGTGGTTGAAAATATCGTGAAGAAACTAGCACACTTGTGACATAAACTCTAATAAGTTGTTGAGCAATCATAAAAAAATGAAATAACTTTTTTCTTTCTTCTTTTATAAGGTGGCAAACAAATTTACGGCCTGCCTGATAGTAAGTGGTTACCATAAACTACCTATAGAGATGCTTGCAACACTTAGAAACTGCTTCGAGTTTCACGTCGATTTAGGCAAAGTTGTAGAAAAATGTATAAGTACCCTTCGCAGAATATAATGCAGTCAAACTTTTTAGCTCAAAATGATATTTGCCTAGTACAGCCACTAAGGAAGCAACTCAATATAATTACGAGCGAAACAGGGGCAGATTAATTAGTGTAATTAACGGATGGACGGACAGTTTTGTGTTTGTGTGGATAATAGGTCAGGACTGTCTACTGTATGAAACAGACATCTGTTTGATTACCCTACTTAGCCCTATGGGTCTTATAGACCCCATTTCTAAGCGTCGTCCCTTTCGAGTACAAATTCGCTCATTTTTCTTAGATTTTTTTTCATCTACATTTGCCATAGTGTGCCACATATATTGTTGAAGTTTTATTTTTTGATATTATGCGCTGAAATATGGTTTTTTCAATTTATCATTTTGATCAATAGCTGCTGCTCTTTGCTACATAAGATTCATAATATCCTCCTAGATAACAGCGGACAATACTTACTAAAACAAGCCGATTACGCAGGAAATAGTAATATTCCATAAGTGTCGGCGTTATAAGTGTTCCATAAATCGTCGGCGTCGGTCCAATGCACACATGCATTGGACCGACGCGACGCCGACAGTTTTACATGCTTTCCGGTACAAAATTATATTATTTTCGACAATTACGAAAGTCACGAAGCTCAATTAATAAATTATAACTAGAAGGTTGCAAATTCAAAACGCTACCAAAATTATAAGAAATTTGAAAAAACAACCTATACGGATGGGATTCGAACCCATGATCTTCGGCGTACCGTGCCAAAGCTCTAACCGCTGAGCCACCGTATCCCATCAGAATCAGTCGAAATTTCAAATCTCTTTCCTACGCCTAGGGCTATATGTATAATAGCTAAAATGTGCTATAACATGTAAAAATTTCACAAAAAAAAATATCAGTCACAATTTTTGCCTGACCCGGAATTCACTATTTTTTTCAAATTACCTCATAGTTTCCATTCACCATCAATATGCCAACAGCGTACCGACACGCTGTCTTGCCGTGCCCATAATGTTTCCATTGATATGCGCTATGGGTCTCTTAGGCCCACGACTGAAGCTCTTTGTATAATATTGATAGATAGTTTGTGGAGGGTTGAATTTTAAATATTAAAGGAAGCTTTTAAAGTTAGTTTATCTTTGTTTATTGCTTGCTAGTTCGCTTGCTGAACGCGAAGTCTTGGGTTTAATACCTAGGTCGGGTAAAGTGTTATAAGGTTTTTTCTGTTAGAAAATAGTTAGTAGCATTATAGATTCTGGTATTATCCCGGTAAATGGCAGATTACTGACGCAGTGATAGATTAGTGGTATGACCGTTGGATTCCTAAGTCAAAGGTTGTAAGTTCGAAACCCATGCACGCACCTTGCTTTTCAAATTCATGTGCGTTTTAGAATTAACACTTACTTAAACAGTGAAGGAAAACTTGGTGAAACACCTGAGAGATTTTTCAACGGTGTGTAAAGCCATGACAGAGGCTTACGGGCGGTTGAAACTCTGACACCAGGTTGTTCATCAACCATGCAATGAAGAAGAAGCAAGCGCAAATAAGCTGAGCGTAAATTACAGATTTGCAAAATCGGTAATCGAGTTTTGGCTGCTCGGCTCCAACGCAACGAGGCAAAACTAGGGTACCTAAACAATAATATAATAAACCATGACTAATATAACAGATCAAGTAAAACCGACAGTATTAAACGCTGCAAATTAATTGCACTAATTAAAAAGGTCACCCCGCCAAATTTAGCGTCCATGACACCATTTCCAACTAAAGACCATAGACGAATTAGGTCATAGACTAGCTGTCAAATAGATGGAATTATTTATGGTAGATTATCACGGCAAAGCCATTTTAGGTGAACGATTTTTACGACAGTTTATTGGGGGAAATATTGCTGCTAAAAGTTATGGGAATGTTGACGTCCACGCCCATAACGTGCCATTGGGATAAAGTGGAGAGATTTTTCTACGATGTGTAAAGCCATGTCAGACAGAGGCCTACGGGTGATTTAAACTCTGACACCAGGTTGTTCATCAACCATACGATGGAAAAGAAGAAATTTTCTCCTAATGTCTCTTGAAAATTCCTTTAGAATGTCTTCATAAGACCTAGACATTCTAGACAAGTTTACAAAAAATCAGGCTCAATAACATTTCCTAGATTAACTAATATAATGTAAAGATTAAAGCTTCTATATAAAATCTGCGAATTGACAATTAATTATAATAAATAGACTTGCGTTTGAACCACTTTGAACACACCCGATGTTGTTTTATAAAGTCGGCTCAGTTTAACATCTCGTTGGATAGATGGCGTTACGGGTCAAATTAGAAGTCGCTATCCTTTGGTTCACAACTGATACGTAAGTGATTTCACGTTTGTTACTACTACTAGGGTATTATTTATCCCGTGTATAAATATAGGTAAGTACACTCCATGGAAAAAACCATAACAATATTTTTGACGGTTGAGTGCTTTCTCGAGCTCGCTCAATCTAAATAATAATAATCTAAGATAAGATCTTCTTCTTATCGTATGGTTGATGAACAACCTGGTATCAGAGTTTAAACCGCCCGTAGGCCTCTGACATGGCCTTACACACTCGAAAAAACTCTCAGATGTGCTGGTTTCATCACTATGTTTTTCCTCGCCGTTTTAGCAACTTATAATTAATTTATATTACGCACATAAGTTACGAAAAGTCAGAGGTGCGAGCCTTGGGATCGAACTCGAGACTTCTGACTTGGCAGTCGACGGTCGTACCACTAGACTATCAGTGCAAAACAGGTTTAATAGTTTGTACTGTAAAGTCGGCACAGTTTAACATTTCGTTTGATAGATGGCGTTACTAGTTAAATTAGAAGTCGATATGGTTTCGTTCACAACTGCTGCGTTAGTGATCTCATGTTTCTAATACGTCTACCGACAACTGACGAACTGTTTTACAGAGTTCGATTATTTTTGACGGTTGAGCGCTTTTTCGCTCAATCCTGTTAATGGTTGCTAAATTAGAATTTTTAAGCTTTCGCGAATTGGAATTCATGTTGAGAATATTATTTCGGGTCTATTCGCGCACAGATAATTCACATCAATCATTATTGAACTAACCTCGATGTTTCGGTCAAGTTGTATTGACCGTGGTCACGAGAAGACTGCTGTATGCAGCAAGCAGTGGTTTTCTCAACTACCTACCTGCGTTTGATTTTGTGAAATGAAACTGTTCCAAGCAGTCTTTTCGTGAACATGGTCAATGCAACTTGTCCGAAACGTCGAGATTATAGTTCAATTATGATTAATTTGAATTATTTGCTAAAGTAGATTTAATAGTTTGTTTTCGTAATATTTTATATGGCAACTATGTGCCCGCAACTTTGTCTGTCTGCATTCATATATAAATTATAATAAGTAGTAAGTAGTTAAGACTGTCACATAAAAAATAAATAAAAAAGGCTTTTATTTCATATCTAATATAATTATATTCAGTTTTATAGTGTAATTATAGTGTTCTGATGAAATTATTTTCTACATTCAACCGTCTCAGATGGTAGTTACACCCTCCCCTTGTACGAAGTACTAGAGGGCTAGCATGTCTAACCAATAATAACCATAGCAAGTAATTATTTAAACAGCTGGGGAATGAATCATAGACTGTGTAAATATGAAGGATTATGGACTACATATTATAATTACGATTGAAAGTTTTTCGAAAGAGTGAGTAGAGGAGTGAGAGACTCAATATCAATAGAGATTAAAAACTGTATATTAATTAAGATTTTAACATGATGATGATGTCCTCCGAGACGTATCCGTCGACGGCGACACCCTGTTATTTTTCGGACTGTTTTCGGGCATGTGCCCGAATGTGACTCGCAAAGCCGAATTTATTTTTAAATATGCGATCACAAGAAATGCAGTAAAGTTCCCTTTGAGTATTGTAGGTGTAGTTGTAGGAGGGTTTGGGGCGAGTCTTCTGGAGCTGGCGTTTAGCGTTAAGATGTTCGAGTCTGCTACGTTCGAAGTTTTGTAGGCCTTGATGGACAGCTTTTCGCCACTGCGGTCTTTGGGTAGCCAATTCCTTCCACGAGGTTGGAGGTAAACTGGTTGCTGTTAGATGGCGAATAGAGTTAGATGGCGAAGAATTTAACATAACTAGTGGTTCAGTCAGTGGTCGAAATTCAACAGTATATTTTTTATAAATTTTAGCTTTCTGCACTTCTTCTCCATATAAACTTTTAATAGGCCAAGTTTTACACTCCTCCGTGCGCGCAGTATTTAAAAAAAGAGATCTACAGTTTTCGCTTCACGTAATATCGAAATCTGAAAATCGAAAATTGATATCACTTTTTTATGAGAGGTTAAATTTTAGTTTTCAGATTTTGACCTACATTCCTGGGGAAAGTTGTTCAGTTTCATGGACCTTATAACCTCCAAAAATTTAGCTGGTTTTTAATACAACATTAAAGCAGTATTTGATCTAGAAGTGGCAATCCTACAAAACTGTATTTGCTTTAGCGAGACATTCTGAATTCAACACCCCTTCTAACAAAATTATGCTAATCAATTCATAACTTTAAAAACTCTACAACACTAATAATAAAAAAACGAAACACAGCCACGTTTCAACACATTATTTCACGTTCCTTACTCATATAAATCTCCCTTAAGGAATAGAAAAAAAAAACCAATAAACCTTGACCTCCCCTGCTCCCTTTTACACAAAGAATCAAGGATATTTAAGGAACTATGAAGTGTTGCACAGAGCTCTACTTTAGTTGGTTAGTTGAACGCGGGAACATTTGACATGGTAATAAATTGGGGTTAGAAGGAGTCTGGCTTTCGAGTTAGGCGATAGAAATGTTGTCGAATAATTTATTAGGAGACTACATCATGAGGGATGTACAACTCTCGCCACAAAACTTTATGTCTGTGAAGTTAGCTCCGGTTGAATTTTGTGCATAGAATAATCGCGTTTAAAATCGCATAATAAAATTCTTTTCGACAAAAACAATACCGACTTTAAAGCGCTAAAAAGCAGAAAATAACACAAAAACGTTCATTTTGGAGCCGGTGCCAAGTTCCAGACGTATATAAAACTTGTAAAAATAAAATAAAAATCTGCACTTTATTTCATACAATATAATTTACATAGGTAGTAGGTATTTGTATAATCACGCTATTATCACGCCTTCTAGGCACGCTGATGATGAGGGATTCTTTGACACTTAGGCGTGACTTTTGTATATGACCGTTTTCTTTTTAATTTTTATGATTATTTATTAGGTATAAGTACTTAGTGTAAATAGTAAGTACCTTTGTGCTTAGCTTTCAATGTGCAAGGAGATAGCAGATTAGCGAGAATCCGCGCCCTAAATCTAAATAATGTTATTAAAATACACGCTAAACAATAAGTTGTAAATATAAAACATTCGCTATCGAAACTCCTGTAGAACATTTGATTCGCTATCGTTTCGCACCTTATTAGCACAAGTTCAATACTCCTGCGCACGTCATGTTTATAATCTTGTGCCTTTATCGAACACGGAGACTGGTTGACTATGTTTGTATCAGTTCACGGCTATATCAAGAATAGGTATTCACTATTCAAATATTACAACTGCAGCAGTAGATTACGCCGCCATAAATGTATTATATATATTATATACTACTCAAAACAAAATAAGAGCCACTACGTATTTTTGATATACCATAAAAATTATGAAATTATCACATTGTTTCGATTACGTTAACGTAAAACAATGTTATTGTTTACTGTTAAGGCTAGTTACTGTTGAAATTAATTAATTAATTAACATTTTTATTGAACTTTGGTAAAAAATTACAATTTAGGATAAAAAACGCAATTTAACAAAAGTCACTCAAAACTAAAAAATCTTTACTTTTTATTTCTTTTTCTATTCTTTAATAATGGGTATGCCTTCCTCTTTTGGCTATGCACTTTTGCAGCCAGGAATGCAAGCTTTCGATCAAATGTTTCACGTTTTCAGCTGGGATCTTTCCCAGGCACTTTTCGAAGTGCCAATCAGTTGCTGCTGGGTGTACACCTCTTGCGAACCGACTCTAACCCTTCGTTTTAATTGGTCCCACATGTGCTCAATCGGATTTAAGTCCGGACTGTTTGCTGGCCACGGCAACACTTGAATGTGAGAGATTTCCAGTACAAACTGGGTTGCTTGAGCTGTGTGTGCACGGACATTGTCTTGCATCAGGACGTATCCAGGACCCATTTACTGACCAAATGGGATCACATGAGACCTGATAACTTCCTCAATGTAACACTGAGCAGTTACGGAACCCTCATTTTAAATTGCGAGTTCAGTTTTGCCGTGCAAACTTATCCCACCCCAAACCAAAAAACTGGGTACACCAAAACTGGAAAACGATCGACTTCGTGAATGCAGGCTTCCAAAAATCGCTCGCCACGTCGTCTCAAGATCCCAATGCGTCGACCGTCGTTAAAAAAAATTACTTTGCACTAGTCGGTGAAGAGCTCCATGCTCCACTGGCTTATGACCCAATCCAAATATTGATGGAAGTACCTTAAACAATTTGCATGTTGAACCCTGGACAAAGAAATTCGAACAACTCGACGTTTTGAAGTTTGCTGGTCTTCGTGCAATCGGTTACGGATCGTTTGGTCACTGACACGAGTACCTGTTGTCAACCGTAAGCGATTTTGTAATTATAGAGCCGCCACTGTGCGTTCTCGTTAGGCACTTATTCGGATGTACTGATCCTCCTGAACAGTTTTAATGCGAACTCTAACCGAAACAGGTCTTCTTGCAGCACTGCCAGTCTTCTGGAAGCGATTCCAAGCATTTTGGATAGCTTTTCGAGAAAAACCTAGGTGAAAAGCCACAGATCGCTTCAAATTTCCTTTTTAGATCATTGTAACGGCTCTTGTTGCAGTAATTGCGTCCATATGTATTCGTACTTATGGCACATTAACATAAGATGTTATTTAAACAAAATTAACAAACTAAAATTACGAATACTCCAGATTACCATCCATATAATCGAAACAAAACTTAACGAAAAAACGAAAAAAAAGAGAAAGAAAATTTTATACTACATTTTTTTTAAAATTGATGGCCACCCTTTGGTGTTAAGAACAAAATCAAAGAGTTTAAATATCAAAGAATTTGTAACATTAATATTTTGTTACTTAATAATTAATTTATGTTCATTAAATTACACTCAAATGTGAAAATAACGAGTGGCTCTTATTTTGTTTTGAGTAGTATATTATATATGTATGTATTAGATTAATTTGTAAGCAATTTTTAGGCAGTGGTGCTGATTCTCTTGTACATCCCGCTAAACTAATTTTACCCTAACTATATCTCTTTCTAATAAACACCATAGAAAAAGGACAGCAAATTGAACTATCAAATTAGAGCTGTCAAATTAGTCTACGTCCTTGCAATTGACGTGAAATTAGATGAGACCTCTATGAGATGCCAACTAAATTCTCGTTGATATCACGCAAATGAAGTTTGACAGCTCTAAAAATCTTCTATCTTTTTCTAATGATCTCTGTTAGAAAGAGAGATACTGAGTTTAAATTAGTTTAGAGCGTGTGCCAGAGAATTAGCACCAGTGACAGCCTAGTGGAACCATTGGACTACCAAGTTAAATCTCGTAGGTTCAAAACCCAGGCACCTCTGACTTTTCGGATTCATGTGCGTATTAGAAATTAATGATCACTTACTAAAACGGTGAAGTAAAACATTGTGAAACCAACACACCTGAGAGATTTTTTAATGGTGTGTAAAGCCATGTCAGAGCTCTACGGGCGGTTTAAACTCTGACACCAGGTTGTTCACCAACCATATGATCAGAAGAAGAAGATTGCACCCGGAGTGCGGTTCTTGTGTAGGTATATTGATAGACCAGAAAGTTTTATCCCAAATAATTTAGAACCACAGGGGCGAAACTGCGGGAAATAGTGAGTATATAAATAGCTAATGTATAGCTTTTATCAAAACATTTATAACTTTAAGTACTTGTACACACAATGTTAGTTCAAGTGAGCACTTGATTGAAGATCTATTTTATAAATAAATCGATCGATACAGGAAGTATCAGAACTTAGTTGTCTATTTATGTGAATAAGTGGTCTATGGAATGGTTAAAATTCAACAGTTTGGAAACTATTTTTAAAAAGGTGATGGTCGAAATTTATAGGGACCTGTGCCCTAGAGATGATTATGTGTGCACAGAAGTAAAATCTATGTCATTCAGAAGTACAGATCTTCTATAAAAATAATATAAAAAATTGCTTAAGCTAGGCAGTCGAAATATGATGGTTTAAAAATATTGATTTTGTCACTTTTACATTAGAGGAATTAAGTAAGGCAGTAGAAATCGCTTAAATTCTTTAAAGTTTTTTTTTTAATATAGGTAAATAAAATTAAAAATATTTCTATTATTGTACAACTTGGGGCAGATTTCGGCCATCACTTTTCAAATAAGTACAAAAATATATGAATTGAATGAATTAGGTTCATACTGTTACAGTATATAATGTATATGAATTGAATGAATTATTATTATTTTTTTATTAAAAAAAATTGTTTCCTATTTTTTATTATTAATAGCTACTACTTATATCCTATCCCAATCCTAATCTATCTATTTATCTATACTACAATAAAATCGTAAAAGTCGACAAGTCTGATCAAATGTTTTTTCGCAAAAATCAGCTAGGGAGACTAAAAATAAGCAACAAAACATAATTTTTTTCTTAAATTCATGTCTGTCTGTCTGTTTGTTACCTTATTACGTGATGTATGGAGCTCAGTGCAATTTACCTCCGACTTTGTCTGCATGAATTTTTAGATAATCCCATAGGTATTATTCATGGTAGGTGGTTCTTTCTAGAAATAAAATGGAAACTTCTCCATTTGGATGATCCTTCACCTATAATGACAAAATTTGACCTAGAGACCCGATCAAACATAGAACGGGTTTGTCATAGATTTTCGGATACTTTTGTTAGACGATAAATATTTGCCTAACGATTGTATGGAACAAGATGAAAGAGGAGGCAATTTAAAAAGTTTGGTCCAAAATTCGTAATTTTATTTTTATTTTTTGTTATGATTAGGTAGGTTTCATTTCTCATCCATAAAAAAAATGAGTAGACAATAAGAAACATGGGGAAAAGATGTTTTTTGTTAGGAGACTGGCACCTAAACTAAGCCGAAGCTTGTATTTTAAGATACAGGAGACATGTACAGGACAAAATTCTATTAGGGTATTAAAAAGTTGCTCCAAATGATATTTTTGAAATTTTTTAAGATTTTTTTTTAACCCTCCACTAGGATGTTCTTCTGTATTATAGATGTACAGTTTTTACATCGTTATGATTTTGTTACATGTAAAGATAATATTTTTTATAATTGTTTTTTTTTAACCCCCACTAGGATTTTCTCCTGTATCGAGGATACAATCTACAGACATCCCCAATCAAGAAGACCTAGACCAAAGCAAATACTTATCCCGTACGAGGTTCGTACCTTTGACACTACGCAAATTTGTCCTCCAATATGTACTAATGCTCGTAGAAAATCGCCTGTGCTTATAAATTTGAACACTCACCTAAGACTAAACAGCTACAGGTGTCTCCGATAGAGGTCTCGCTACAATTATTTACCAACCTGACCCTACTTGAGAGATTCATATATTCACTAACAATTTTAATAATACAGGACGTAGCAGACCTGAATGTCGAATCTTGAGGTGAATAGTATGTCCTCGGACGTGCGGTATGCGGAAGGCATTTTTTACTCTCCTAGCCGGAAAAAAAAGCTGAATGATAGGATAAGGTGTAGTTACCTAGATGGAAGGCTTCTGATTTCCTTTTTGTTTTTCTTCTTATCGTATGGTTGATTAACAACCTGGTGTCAGCCCGTAGGCCTCTGACATGACTTTACACACCATTGAAAAATATCTCAGGTGTGCTGATTTCGTCACTATGTTTTCCCTCACCTTTTTAACAACTGATATAATGTCCTACTAACCGAATTTCGGTCAGAGCGGCCAATCTCAACGGAGATTAGCTATCGACGCGGGAGATAGACACAGGTGTACTCTCTATTCCCTCACTCTCATAGTCCGATGGGACGGCAATCCGACACGACTGGAGAGAGATCAGGCGCAGGGCCAACGACTTTACGTGCTTTCCGAGGCACGGAGTAAGTGATAATTAATTTATAATGCGCACATAACTTACTAAAATTCAGAAGTGGGCGCTTTGGGTTCGAACCTGAGACCTCTGACTTACCAGTCAACGTCACGACTAGGCTATCACGACTCAAATAAAAAAGGTTAATTATTATACTGTAACTTCAAAAGATCGATTTTGAACAGGAATTAAATGTATTTAAATCCAATCGACAAATAATTCCGATCAAGACTTGTTTTCTCTGATCCAATAAAGGAAACATTAAAACCGAACGATCTAATCTGACTGCAAACTTAAACTGTGCTTCTAAGAAAACTGCTAAACTGTGATGATATCGTAAACTTTAACTGGTTATAGTAAAAAGATCATAAATATCTTTTGAACGTAAGGAAATGCCCTGATTTTGATTTTAGGTCGCATTTTTTCATGTTTCACCAGTCTTACCAAGGGGTATCGTGTAACCCAGTATATGGGTTGTGGAGGTCTGATACGCAGTCGCTCCATGTAAAACACAGGTATTCAGCTGCATCCGGTAAGACTGGAAGCCGACCCCAACATAGTTGGGAAAAGGTTAGGCAGATGATGATTTTTTCATGTTCAGGGAAGTGTTTTTACTATGGTGGAAAGCAATAAGGCAAATAGAAAGCTATGCTCCTGCTAAATGCGAAGATACGCGAAGGTGTAATAATACAAAATGTGACGCAGAGGGCGCCACTTGTACAAACTAGTGGCGCCCTCTGTGAACATTGAACTAATAATAATTGCTGAGACACTTTATCCGACCCGGAGATTGTACCAAGGACCTCATGCTCAGCAGTTGCGCTTG
The DNA here is from genome assembly GCA_936450705.2 of Protodeltote pygarga. Taxonomy (NCBI): domain Eukaryota; kingdom Metazoa; phylum Arthropoda; class Insecta; order Lepidoptera; family Noctuidae; genus Protodeltote; species Protodeltote pygarga. The sequence continues at coordinate 2,009,142 of OW388274.2, forward strand.
CTACCACTAAACCAACGAGGTAGTCTAAAAAAATTACTAGGTTTTTCCATTAGGAAATTCTCAGTAGCAACACGGAGTCTGGAATTGTGTCCGGTTAATGGCAATAGGCTCGCCCCCTATTACATGGGTCTTATAGCACACCCGCCGAAACGTGGGTACTGCATATCCCTCTGCCTATCCCCTCTGGGCAATACAGGCGTGAGTCTAAATTATAATGTTTTATGTAATTTTTTTTCAGTAAGGTACATATTAAAGCTCATAATATAGGCTCACAGCTTATCAACACATAATAAATTCTCGCAGCTATCCAAAGACAACTACGTCACTTCCTTAGTGATGTCAGTGCCATTAATTATAAATAGTATTATTTGGTAGTGTCAGCTTTTATGATCGACACTTCCGACTAACTGGTTAGTTTCAATGTCGAATTTGTGATTATTTTTACATGAAACGTGTGCGTGAAATTTTAGTAACTTATAAATATAATAAACCAGCCTATATCTGTCTTACTGTATGGCAAAGGCCTCTTCTCACACAGAGTAGGATAGAGAGTTAATCACCACGCTAGGTCACTGTGGGTTGGCAATTTTAGACTATTAAGTCTAGGTTTCCTCATGATATTTTCCTTCACTGTTAGTCAGTGGTGTCTTAGATTAACTAAGAAAGTACATACAACAGAAAAAAATAACATTGGTACATGCCAGGTTCGAATCCCCGTCACGTGCTTTGAAAAGCGGGTCCGTAACCAATACGCTGCCGCGCCGCCACGATATATAATATACCTAAAGTTAATAAATATAAATATAATGAGAATTTTAGCTTGTTTAACCTTCTCATTAAGAACTTGACTTGGAATCGATTTTAAAAGGTCTTAAAGTTAATTCAAGCTTTTTAGTTTCTTTTAAAGTTATTTTTTTATTTTAAAAAAATTGAATTGAAACATGAGAAGTGCGCTAGTGGCGCCCCCAATTTTTGCAGACTCTTTTTTGCCAAACTGATATTTAAAAGTATTAAGAATAGGAATTGAATACAAGGTCCAAGCTACCGGTGACTTTTGGTTATTATTGCTTATCTGTAATAAGGGACCTTTCTAAACATTTTAATGAATCTTGGATGAATCCATAGTTAGCAATCACTTAGTCGGCAAAATAAGTCTTAATATTCCACTCCTTAGCGCACGATTGATGGTCAATTTCATGGCAAATACATTAATTGATATCATAAAAAGTATTTTTCCATAAACTTTTTCTGTGACACCACTGACACCATTACTACCCTCGACCTACTTCTGTCAAATAAATCACTCATTTGGGAATAAGTGCACCAACCTAATTCCCGTAATACAGGGTGTAACAGAGGTGCGGTTATAAGGTCTATCTTTAATAATGCGAATTATTTAAAAAGGACACTTCTCTTGCAAAAAAAAAAAAAATTTATACAGTCAACAGCGACATCGTGCATCGTGTTCAAGAAATAAAATTATTTCGCATAATAACATATAGGCTTTAACTATAATTTTGTTAACATAAAATTAATCGGACCGGGTATTTATTTTAACTGAATTTTCTAAAGAGCTTACAATAAATAATAGCGGTTCAAAAAAAACGAAAAAGTAATTAATTACTAATTAATTTCTCGTAATCTACTCTCTAATTCCATAGTGACCTAGGAGTACATGCTAATGTGTATTAAAATTATGTTTTAATGTGCTATGTTAAGCTAATTAAATAGGTACTAATTAGACTGCTATGGCCTAATTCTATGCCTATTTCATTGAAATTACTAATCTATTAAAAGGAATAAGTAAGAATAAGAAAAAGTGTTTTCATGTTAGACTAACTTTTTCCCTCGGCGTTAAGCCAAAGGTCAGGAAAAAAAAAATTAATGGTTAAGACCTACCTATATCTTTAAACGAATTAGCGAGATTAAATTTTATGTCAAAAGTAATAACAATTTGAAATAATGTGAAACAAAATATTTATTTACTTAAAAGTAAATTAACGTTCGTCAAATTTCGGCATTCGCTAGAAAACTTCGGCAAAAGAGCCGAAGGTGGTTTCAGTCGGATAATAGATAAGGTACACCCAGCTTATAACATGATGACGTCATTCTGTCCAGTGAACAATCTCATTTAAGAAATTCTCGGTATCACAAGCTGGAATACCCAAGTCTACAACAACTGGGTTTTTACTTACAAAGATTAAGTTTATTTTTCATAAAAATATGCATCACACAAAGCATGCGACACAATTCATTCAAGTTAAGATTCAATCGCAAATTATTGAAAAGGACGTGACTAGACGTCTTTTGACAGATCACTAGTTCTATTTCTACATTGTAACTTATTAGCTGTTGGTTTTCCTAATATAAATAAACAAATAAATACCATAACAGAAATTTCTGCTCGAATACTTGTAGTATGTTGTTCCGAGCTGCAGAAAGCTAACACAAAATTGGCAACTAACTTAAAAATCTCGAACTTTAAGCTTGCAAACGAATATTTGACTTGCAATGAAAGTTAATTTTCATTTGGACGAATGCTCGCGGTGAAGACCTTTTTTTACCTAATCTACATAATTATAAAAATGAATTGCTGTTCGTTAGTCTCGCTAAAACTCGAGTACGGCTTGACCGATTTGGATTTTAAAATATGTATGGGTATACCCTACCCCACGCCTTTTTTCACCTTTTAAACCTTCCCTGGACTTTCACTCCTACCCCTAGGTACCTAGGTACCCCTAGGTAGAATAGGCGTTGAAATAGGATAATCACGCGTATGAAGTCGCGCAGGGCAGCTAGCACCTAAATATTTTTTTAAATAAAATAGTAAGTACCTAATATAATTTTTTTTTAATAAAGAAAAAGAAATCACCGTTTGTCAGAAATATGTCTTTGCAATCTAAATTCCTCAACATTTTGATCTAAGCTTTTGAAGGACTATCTTAGTCACCTGTTTTCACCTACAAACTTCAAAGTAGTCCATACAAAAATAAAAACACTCCACTAAAAATCCAGGGTCATCAAAAATATAAATAAATAAATAAAAATTCTCTTTAAAACACATGGCTCTGTCCAGCCCTGACTGACTATAATAGATTTTATGAGCCTATTCTGATATATTGCTAGTTTTATATGCTTTTTATTGACAGTCGGTATTGGGAAGATGGCCCTGTGTAGGTACATAATAGGTATATTTATTACTTATTTTTTTATATGGCAACAATGGGTTTATAATTGGGTTAAGATGTATTCTAACGATGTAGTTGTAATTCTGGTATGTGAAATCAAAAAGAGGGTTAAAATGAAATTTTAATTGATTGATTTGTAGTTACGTCTATTGGCGTTATAATAAGGTGCTTCTAAATTATCTGCCACGGCTGCAATGGGAGATAATATTGGTTATTTATATTAAAATAGTGAAATATTTTTTTTTATCTAATATAATTTTCATAATTTTTATTCCTTTGCCTGCGTTTTATTAATAATTCATTTCAGTTCCATGCTCTAATTTTTTTTTACTGTTCCGGGGTACGAAATTTCTTCACTATTGTAATCTATAAACCCAGTACTTTCTTCCATTGCAACCGTGGCAGATAATTTAGAAACACATTATATTGGCGTAGAATCGACGATGTGCTACTGTTGTGAGTCTTGATTTTAATAATTGCGTATTTGAGTTTTTAATTTTAAACAACTTATTAACTGCTCTATAAAAGAGAGACCAACTACCACTTTTTCAGAAGCCGGTTATTAACAACATACATAATTTTGTTAGAGTTTTGCAGTCGGTTTTTTAAGGTACAATCGGCAAAGTAGTTGTAGGCAGGGGCGCTTATTAAAGTTGTAATTTTTTCTAGATTTTATCAACATAAGTTCATTTTACCATATTTTTTGAAAAGGTATGACTGAAACCTATAGAAAACTAAACAATTTTACACAACTACATGTACATTTCTACATAAAAACTTCATCCCTAACTCTCTAACGCTCTGCTAACCTATTATTATTATTTTTGAAGGACGGGGCTGTGCAGCTTTCACACCCATACTTACGTCGACCTAAAAGATCTATTGTGATTAGCCCACATTTTCATAATATCTCCCTTAAACCAACATCCTCTATAAATCGAATGATGTGGCTGGCAGGGAGAGACTTGACATCTTCCGGGCTCAGTGTGTAGTGTCCCAGAAGGGAGTTTCGTCTATGTATGAGAGGTCCACAGTCACTGCCCTGCTAACCTAACGCCTATGCCGACTGTACAAAAAAAATGTTTACACAAAGTCTGGAATCCATCTTGAATCCAGTCTAAATATTCGCACGTGTCAAAATCAGGTCATGGTTACCCAACAAATAGGTTTCTCATGTAGAGTTTGCATGTAATGACGTCACCAATCACTATGACGTCATTACACGTCCTGCTGTTTGTATAATGAAGTGAATGGTGTTTATTACAGCTTTCCTAGAATTTATGGGTTCATGTTATTAGGGTATGGGTTAGATATGTTTAATAGGGTAGTAGCCAACCGTAAAAAATTGTACATATACTAGCGACCGTCATGCGCCTCTGTATTTCTAATTTAACTTGAAGGCAGCGCCTCCTAGCGGCTCCAATTTGAAGTAATGCGTGGACAAACATTAATTGTGTGTGGCTATTAATTTTTTAAACCCCGACAACGCAAAAAGAGTGTTATAACTTTGACCTATCTGTGCGTCTGTAAGTCACACACATGTCTACCTGTGCCATTGTACGTCCTAAACGGATGAACTGATTTTGTTCAAAATTCAAATTCAAATTCAAAATAATTTATTTGTTGGTTTTTTTATTTGAAAATAATGTAACTTGATCGAGGCCTTAGATTCCTCGAAAACCTTACTTTCGTGACCTAACTACACCTAGACTTCCTAGATACTACACAAGTCTAGACTATGTCTAATTTATTAATGGCACTTCAGTTACTAGAACATTCTAAACTAACATAAACCATACGACTCCCTTAAGGCCAACTCCAACTAGGTATTTAACCCCTTTATAGGGACTAGTTGAGTCGTGATAGCCTAGTGGTGGTGACCGTCGACTGGCAAGTCAAAGGTCTCGGGTTCGAACCCAAGGCGCGCGCACCTCTGGCTTTTCGTAAGTTATGTGCGTTTTATAAATTAATTATCACTTACTCCGTGCCTCGGAAAGCACGTAAAGCTGTTGGCCCTGCGCCTGATCTCTCTCCGATCGTATCGGAAGGCCGTCCCATCGGACTATGAGAGTGAGGGAATAGAGAGTGCACCTGTGTTTGCGCACACACTTGTGCACTATAATATCTCCTGCGTAATTGGCTAGTCTCCGTTGAGATTGGCCGCTGTGACCGAAATTCGGTCAGGAGAATATTATTATTAGGGACTAGTTGAAAATCAGCGCCAGACACTGTCTGGCACGTGCTCAACTAGTTCCTATTAATGGCAAAATCATGAGGCACTCACATTTTTAGTAAAAAAATTTTTAATTTTCGTACTCTGTCAAATAACAATTTAGTGTAATGTAATTGTAGTGCTTTCTCAAATTTATTTATTTACTTTTTGTGCTATAATAAAGCCTCTTTCTTTCTTTGATCTTTCCCTTAAGGTCTAGATATCGTACAAAATCCTAAGTTCGATTGCCGGGGTCTTCTAGTAAAAATGTAAAAACATGAAAATAAACTTCGAAAAACTTAGCTAGACGAGAGTTGCCTCCGTAGTTAGTTAATCTCCGATGAGATTGGCAGTTGTGACCAAAATTCGATCAGAAGGTTCGCGTGGATTTCGGTAACCCTACTTATTACAGTACTACTCATCCCCCAAAATTATTGTGATAATTTGTACCCTAAAACCTGACTAGGTATTTAATAAATATTTTTGCCGAATTTCAACAAAAATTTTCAAGTAGTTTTCGCGCCAATCTATGACAGACAAACAGACAAAGTTTCTAAAAACTATATAATTATTCGGCTTCAGTATCGTTCCCCGAAGATGTAGCACTTACTTTTTTTTTAAACATGCAAAGTACAGTTTTTACTTCGTTACGATTTTATTATAAGGTATACCTAGATAGTAATTGGTACAAGCCGCCATAATTGAAATTCGGTAAGATATTTTTAGTGGTTGAAACAGAAAATTCAGCTCTGACGTCATGTTTCCTAACCTAGACAGTACTTAGGTCATCCTGGAAAATTCTAGAGCTAGATTAACAGGTCTGTGTGACGCCATTTATTTTATATGCTGCCCACAACGGGGAGTAATGGTCTAGACATTTTATTAGATACAGGGCAATAAAAATATGTAGGACATTATGTAGGATGTGTTGGCCGACTTTCATACTTTGTTGGGACCCTTTTATGGTTTAGTAATGGTTTTGGTAGCTTAATCCTTCCTGTCGCTTAACGACTCACTCTCATTATTGACGTCATCGTCATTGTTTCGGGAAGGAATTTTTATGCATGAAATCTTGTACCGATCAAAATGATTGTAGTTTAAACTTTGTTTCGTCTTTCATATAATTTGTAACTTCGTAACATGTTTTTTAAACATTTTTACATTTTAAATTCTGTTTTAAGATATTTATTCCTCAAAAAAATACAATTCATTTAGATTGAGAAATAGGTACATGATAATCTTAAAAGATAAACTTATATTCTACGAGCGTAATTTGACGGTGCTACTAGATAGTAATACTTATTCTAAAGTAACAAATTAAAAAATGTAGGTAGACACTAAAATTTGACATTAAAAAATGTAGGTAGAATGTAGGTAAACGATAAACTAAAGATACCATACTTTATTACGTATCGTTATCTGATAGCAATTGGCAACAATACCCCTACAAAGGGTTTGTAGGGGTATTGTATAATTTTGCTGTATAATAAGCTGTTATATTATTAGAGTTCCTAATTTAAGTTTACATTACACTTTATAAGTACCTATAAATACAGGTTCAGTACCTAGTTCAGGCAAATACTATGTTAGATCTAAGTGATACTTTGTACTTGTTATTGTATTTTGTAATCATTTAATTTGAATAGCTGACGCTATCACGTCTTAACTAAATTGGGTGACACTGTACAAATTTGTACTCTCAGCAAACAGCGGGATAGTTTGGTTTAGGACAGCTTGACCTTTTCTGTCCTAGTTTTGGGGTAAATAAACAATCTTGTTTGCGAATTTTTCTAAATGGATGGCGACTGAATTGAAGTGATGTCCTCCTGAGCGAATTTCAACGGATTTGGCAACGGAATTTTTGTTGTTCTTCAATTGGTTAAATTCGATTATTCATAAATATATTCATTGATTTTAGATCTTTGTCAGTCGTTACGGGTAGTCAGAAGCCCGAAAGTCTGACAACCAGTCTTACCAAGGGGTATCATGTAACCAAGTATTTGGGTTGTGGAGGTCTGATAGGCAGTCGCTCCATATATATATAAGGCCTTTGCGTCTATTGCAGACGATTTATGGCGTAATGTGCGCGAGACAGCGTTTTTGGTGGCTAAATAAACTGGTATTCAGTTGCATCCGATACGACTGGAAGCCGACCTCAACATAGTTGGGAAAAGGCTAAGCAGATGATGATATTCATTGCTTTTATATCTTCAATGTGCGAGCGAGTTAGCAAATCAGCGCGAAAAGGCCTTTATGACAGCTATGACGTTACAAAATGGCGATCAGACTTGCACATTCTTGTTTGAATCGATTATTCCTCGTATTCTTTTAATACCAATAAATTATTTATTAGATTTTTAATATTAATAAGCTTATTCACACGATATAACAAGTTTGTTTAAAATGGATGGGTGTCCAATAAAGCTAAATCATCACGCTGATCTCAACGGGGGGCCGGCAGCGGTCATAGAAGATTGTATATCTTTTTTAAAACAACCAATTGACTTTTATTATTTGTCGATGGAAGATAAATGTGTTATTTGGGGTTCCTTATAAAACGGATATAAAACTCGGCGGTGGTATATGGATCGAATGGGATCTAAATTGTGTTGTGTGTATTTTATATCATAGGTGCCTCTTCACGCTAATCTGCTATCTCGCTCGCACATTAAAGATATAAAATCAATGAATATATAGTTATGAAAAATCGAACTAAAATAATTGAACTACATTACAAAATTTCAGCAAAAGTTTTAGCTGGATCGAAACATGTTTTCATTCATAAAAATGGCTTAAAGTAAATTTTAAAAAAAGTAATTATTTTATTTGTATGTAAGTAATGTTGTTCTCCTTCAAAGGGATTAGTTCGATTTGTTATAACTAGGTAGATTCATTGACTTTATTTCTTCAATGTGCGAGCGAGATAGTAGATTAGCGCGAATAAGCGCCGAGATCTCAGCAGAAGTAAGATAATTTTGTTCGCAGACAAAAATGACCGTTTCTCTTCTGGCGTGGTCACGTTGACCGTGAACGCTATACTTATAAATTCATTAATGATATTGTTTGTGATGATATGATATAATCAAGGTAAGCAGTGCCTTTTGCCTGTATGAACTGCACGCCCCTGGATATAATGGCTTCTGTGAAGACTCTCCTATCCTCAATACAAATACCTTTGTGTAGATATCTTGCGTTTCTTTTAACTGATGTTTTAATTACCTGTAACAAAAATAATATATTAATTAGTATAATTGTTTTTTGATGAAAAAGGCAAGCGTTTGACTGTTTCCTCATTTGAGTTCTATGCATTTTTTAAAGTCACCTTTACAAATTCTTTTTCACAAATTAAATACGAATATTTTTTACTCCCCTTTTTGAAGGTTATCGAAGCTAAACACTGATGTAGGCATTTTAAAAGCAGGTTCCTCCGACGGGGACCACATTAATTTTTAACTAAAAACTCGCGTTTGGCCCTATGACACTTGATTTTTATAGATATTTCTGCAGTTTATTCCAACCTCTATCCCACCTGCAGAAGACCTAAAAGCATTAATTATTACAACACAAATCTAAACAATTCAAATATAACCACCCAATCATGACTGCGCATTAAACCCAGGCACCGACCAGATGTTTAGGCCTAGTCACGATTTATATCTAGATAGATTCATGGCCTTCTGAATATGGCTAGCATTTACGACAATCAGCTTTGGGGCATGTCATAACGTTTTGTGTTGAAATTTTAAAGCTTATTGTGGTTTATTCATGCTACGCTCAGTACAGAAGTGTCAGGGTTAAACTTGGAACCTAAGGGACATTTATCTGCATTTTTGTAGTTATTTGCATTATATAACCTTCGAAATGTGGTGCTGGAGGAGAATGGAAGCAATCAGCTGGACGGAAAAGATAACCAATAAAAAGGTATAAGAAAAAGCGAAAGAGATACTGATATCTAGTATAGAAAACAGAAGAGGTAAGATGGTAGGCCACCTTATACGCCACGACGAATAAATAACATTATAGAAGGAAAAGTCAATGGAAAGAGAGGGAGGGGTAGATCAAGACAAAGTTATGTAGCGCAGATCAAAGAGAAAGTACAGGTCGACACGTATAAGGAGGTCAAGGAATTGGCTCTTGATAGGGGAGAGCTGGAATAAGCTGCAACGACAAAAGCTAAGCTCTTAAATAAATGATGATGATGTGCTTCAATCAATCAATCAAAATATTTTGTATTCATGTAGACCATTAGGCACTTATGAATAGTCATAATGCTAATATTGTTTGTTGTAAAAGTGACTCTAGTTGCCAGTTCCAAGGGCAGCCTACCCTTCATGGAGAAGAGTCTGGCAAGAAACTCCATGGTTGCTCTTTTAAATAAGTGTTTTTAAGACAGTACGCTTATTTATTTTTCTTATTCAATTGCTTCTTTACTAGTTACCCATTGAATGCGAGTCACAGAAACGTATTATATTTGCTAATTAACTCGTAATGTTTATTTACAATTTACACAGGAAGAATTCCAACGGTGTGGAATGCAATGATTTATCAATGGATTTTCCAACGCCATTTTACGTATTACTAGAGCTATATAAGCTTCGATAATTGTTGGTAATATAGCGACAATTGTAGCCAGATCCTTCGTCATTTCACGAAGACTTTTATTGTCTTTGCGTTCGCACGAAATCCAACAAACACGGTGTCTGTAAATCTTCTTCTTAGCGTGTCGATGACAATCTAAATTGTGTCAGCCCAGAACTGGGCTACGAGATTGGCGCCTTCAGTAGCGTCCATCAGTTCCTGTAATGAACAAACGACAGGGCATGCAGGGCACGATATTAAGTGCCCCATCGTTTGTGGGACAAACGACAGGACAGAGTCATCAATAAATCTCCACCTGAGCAGGTTTTCTTTGCTTCGGCCAACCTGGGTCCGGAGTCTATTTAAAGACTTCCAGGTCAGCCATGGCAACTCATGTCCAGGTGGAAGATTTTCAGCAGGTGGAATAAATGGATTTGGTAGGGATGCACTGTCTCGCCACAGCCTTAGCCGTTCCTTAGACCCCTCGCGTGTCTCGGTGTCTGTAGATTAAATGGATTTATTGCAAGACCGTTCTAAATGTTCTTCGATCCTGCGCCTGGATTTAGAGAATAAGGGAAAAGAGAGTGCATCTGTGTTTGCGCACTTGTTTCTACACTAATATTATCTCCTGTTTAATTGGCTACTACTCTCTGTTGATATTGACCGCCGTGGCCAAAATTTGGTCAAGAAGTTTATGAGTTTTGATATAGAATCAAAAGGATATCTCCATTTTTACTAAAGTGGCAATGAAAGAAAATCATGCTTTACTAAAAGACGGATTTGTTACTAATCTGTGACTTTTGAGTAGGTTTTCTATGAAAGATAGACATCTCTGATGGGCATTAAAATTCGTTAGAAAGTATTTCAAATTTTGAATGTTGCCATATTCACAGTTTGTTTTTACCAAAAACGTTAGTTAGCCGGATTTGAGTCTGTAGCACTCATATAGATACGACAAAGAAGTCAGAAAATAGAAAGAAGAAAGAAAATCTAAAGAAAGTACTCTCATAGCAGTCATTTTGCAATTTGTATCTGTAAACAATCTATCATTTTCTTGCCCAATTATACCTTATTCAGTCGATATTTTATCTAGCAAATCCCATAATCCATCATAGTTATTATCAATTACCTGGTAGTGGGCAGACCTCTGCCCAGCAGCTGGCATAACTCAGGTCATCTTGGCGATAGTGAATGTAATTTATAAGTGTCGATGCGTTTTTATTGGAACAATTTAAGTTATAACGGGTGCGCGTGAGTGAGTTAGGGTTGGGTATAAGTGATGGGATAACAGCGAGAAACGATTATAATAATTGTTGTTCCATTGATGAGCGGCCTATTATCAGAATTTAAATCTACAATAACAACATATTTTTTTTGTTTTGTGATATTATAACTTACCACCTATACTATTATAATTATGAAGTTATTATAGTGCACAAGTGCTTTACGTGCATTCCGAGGTAAGGAGCAAGTGATCATTCATTAATAATACGCACGAAACTCACAAAAAGTCAGAGGCTGAGAGGCCTTGGGTTCGACGTCGACCTCCGATTCTCTGACTCTGAATTTCAAACGGAGGTGCTTAGGTTTAAGCCTAACTTAACTTTGACTTGGCAGTCTAACCAATAGGCTATCACTGCTGATCATAATAGCAATACAAAATTATACAAGGAGGAGAGAAGTGGAAGGAAGAAAGGGAGGACTTGGCCCTGCAGCGGGAAATGTTTGGCTCATAATAATATAATAAGTAGGTATACAAAAGTGAAAACGTGTTTGTGATTTGTTCTTCAAGCAGTAACGGATCGACGTGATTTTTTGCATAGAGATAATGTATGAGTGTCACAAGTTTTTCATCCCAGAAAAATAAGCGTCACAAAATTATTGTGACCGCTCTCGCCTCTCAACTTAGTCCAAACGTCAAATCATCGGCGTCAGGGCGGCAGTTTGTTCAGCTTTTCAATTGATCCCCATCTCGTGAGTCAACTATGCGTCATTTATATGGTACCCTCCTCTTGGTACCATAAGTATGACGCTGCCATGACATTGACAATAGTGATTCATATAAATAAAATGGAAAAATCAACGATGATGTGTTGAATAGCGTTGCCATAATAATTTTCATTGTTGATAATGTCAATTTTGTCATTTGCCGTAAGATTATTATATTATGGATTTTTTATGCTTGCTTTTTTTTGAATCAGCGCCATATTGCGTGAAAATATGTTTTTTGCTAAAGGGGAAATAGGTATGGAAAATAAGACTTTTTGAAGAATATTAACACTTTTATGATGAAAAAACTCAACGCCTATTAATCCTAAAACCCTTTAATCCTTTGGTCTACCAAAGAGACATTTTATTAAATAAAATAGGGATAAAATAAATCGACGTTTATCTCTTAATCTAGGCTATAAGCTTTTAGTAACTAAGTTAGTTCAGTTAGTAGCTGTTCAAAGCTCTACCCCTTCATTCATCAAAATAATTATTATGGTTTGGTTTTGATTATATTACGCGTCGCCTTTGATAAACTTTCGTTCAAAGGTAGATAAGTACCTACTTAAACCCTGATACTAACTTCAAAACACTATTTCAAACCAGATAGCAAGTTATCAAGGGTTTTCTAAAATCCAAAAGGAAACCTTCACATTAAATTTACCCGACATCAAATTTCAAACCTCCATCATCCGTCAATCATCGCGTCAGGCGGTTTGTCCAACTTTTCAATTGAGCCCATCAGCAACGCGCATGCGTCACTTATATGGTATGTTCCACCTGTCGCTGGTCGCAAAGCGCTTAGAAACCATGTTGCATTATTTATTTAGATGAGTAAGAGAGATATTTTATACATAAATATGAGGTTTTGTGGTGGCAGAGACTGGTAAATGAAGGAAAATAACTGAGTCATATTAGCTCGTTGAGAGTTTCGCTTGGTATTGATATACGAGTGATATATAGGTAGGTATGTTTAGTAATAATTTCACACGACAATTAAAATGAATAATTATCGGATTTAGTTTTTTTTTTTTTATTTTTTTTTTTTTTTTTTATTTTTTTTTAGTTTATTTTAGACTAACAAAACCATTATTTCATTGTTACTGTTAGCTCAAATCATCCCCATGCTGAGCAAAAGCCTCCTCTCTTTATCTAAAACTATAGTGGACCATAGATTGTTCATCTTATTCGTCACGCCATCTTTTACGTGGTCTGCTGCATTGCGCTCGCTACATCAGGGCTCAACTTTGTAATGATTTTGGTACACAGGTCTTCAGGCATACGACAGACGTGGCTAGCTTAGGTTTTAGTTAACTATGAAATAAATCAAATATACTATAAGAAATAAGGTGACATGGATGGAAATTTAAGCAGTGATATGACGGCTACTAGAGATGAATGGAAGAAGAAAACCTATTGCGCCGACACTAAATAAAATTAAGACAAGGGCAGGAAGATGATGATAGAAATAAATAAAGAATTAGAGACTCCTTTGTGCCAAATTAGAAATTGTAAGCACCAGAAAAGTATTCTACAGATTTTAATGGACTTTTTTATAAGAAAATGCCATTATCTTTTTAAGCAGTTAGACTAATAACAAACAACAATTAAAGCCTCGTTGATCTGCCTCGTTGGTCTAGTGGTAGCAAGCGCGACTGCTGAGCACGAGGTCCTGGGTTCGATCCCCGGGTCGGGCAAAGTGTTATTGGGTTTTTCAATTAGGAAATTCTCAGTAGCAGCACGGAGTCTGGAATTGTGCCCGGTTAATGGCAATAGGCTCGCCCCATATTACATGGGACTTATAACATAGCTGGCGAAACGTGGGTGTATTGCACACCTCTGCCTACCCCCTCTGGGGAATTCAGGCGTGAGTCTATAAAAGCAAACATCGGGAACGCACGCTCAGTTCAAAGTGGAACACACCAATACCAAGTGATTGTCATAACATCAGATTTGATGTTAAGATGGACGGCATGCACTCCGATGCACCGAGAGATATCAAACCTTATTAAAGTGTCCTGTTATTGTTATTTTAAGGTTATATTGAGGATTCTTACTGTAATACATGCACTTCAAAACAAGAATTCTCGTCTATATTCTTCATACTGTTAGTAGTCGTGATAGCTTAGTGGTGGTGACCGTTGACTGGCAAGTCAGAGATCTCGGGTCCGAACACAAGGCGCGCACTTCTGACTTTTCGTAAGTTATGTGCGTTTTATAAATTAATTACCACTCTCCGTACCTCGGATAGCACGTTAAGCTGTTGGCCCCGGCTGTCAATTGTAGATCTGACAGTCGTTACGGGTAGTCAGAAGCCCGAAAGTCTGACAACCAGTCTTACCAAGGGGTATCGTGTAACCCAGTATCTGGGTTGTGGAGGTCTGATAGGCAGTCGCTCCATGTAAAATGATTGAGATTGGTCACTGAAACCGAAATCTGAAAAGATTCGGCTGAGAAATTGCAACCCAGTCACCAATAGAGTAAAATGGCAAATCAACAAGTGGAAATGTCTCAATTGCCTACAAGTGGGTTAACAGTTGACGTTCTATAAATAGAGCCTATAAACACTATATTGGTGTTAATACTACCATAGAGTAAACCATAAGTGACAGTTTGGTGATATACTTAACCCAGATAAAAATAATTGCAATTTGTGAAATATTATTGTTATTCTTGACATATGTATAGCAACAGTGTGTGGCTTAGCAAGCGCGTGGGTGTGGGTTCGAACCTGTCATGTACCAATGTGACTTTTTCAATGTCATGTTACTTGCACGAAATCGCCAACATGCAGTTAGTTAACGTGGAGATTAATGCTCGAGCCGCTCTCTATGAGAAGAGGTCTCTGGCCTGAAGTGGGTTCCTGGGTTCGATCCCCGGGTCGGGCAAAGTGTTATTGGGTTTTTCCATTAGGAATTCTCAGTGGCAGCACGGAGTCTGGAATTGTGCCCGGTTAATGGCAATAGGCTCGTTCCCTATTACATGGGACTTATAACATAGCCGGCGAAATGTGGGTGTAATGCACACCTCTGCCTACCCCCTCTGGGGAATACAGGCGTTAGCCTATAATAAAAAAAAAAAGATGCAATTAAAATACAACACAAAAAGGTACAGTCAGCTACAATCGACATTATGTATGTAATATTATTCATCGAAGACAAGTGCAGCTTGAAAAAAACGTTGTAATCCTTTTTAAACCAAAGGACCAAAGAGTTACAAGTCACAACTTCACGAAAGTGATATCTCTCATGTTTACCAAAAGGTTTTGGGTTTTTTTTTTATATGAAAAAGGAGGTTTTATGACCATTTTATCGAGATAAAAATGTCATAAGAGATAAGTTTGGTTTTTTAGGACGCCTTTTATTATCCTACTAAGTAGAAACTTATCAGTTTAATTCTTATGAGAATTCAAATTAATTTTATGGTATTTTATGGTGGTTAAAATTTTGTGAAAGTAGAAAATGATGCGTTAAAAAGATATTAATACAATTAATAAAAGATTTTGAGGTATTAAAGATTACATTTGTAATAAACAACACTAAATATTTATAAATATAGTTTATCGAAGCTTCAATTCCTTTATTAAAAAACATCTATCAATAAAAAAAATACTTACTAAAATTAGTAAAAAATTTACTTACTGAATAGAAATATGTAGAATATAACAAGCCATAAATTAAGCATTTGTGGCTTGGCATAAACTTTTTAGTCATAAGCATATATGGTTACATTGATTTCTTTTTAATGTTTGGACTCTTGTCTTTGGAGCATTGGGCATTTTTTTATAAATATTTTCTATATTAGATTGTTTTTTAGTCGGGGATGTCCTTGAGAAAGGGCAGGTCAAGAGTACCCTAGCATGTATGAAGAACGTGATGAGAGTGAATGAGGCAAAAGAGGTATGCAAGGATCGTAGCAAGTGGAAATCCGTTGTCTCTGCCTACCCCTCTGGGAAACAGGCGTGAGTCTATGTATGTATGTATGTAGATTGTTTTTTTTTCTTTACTTTTATATGTTTTTAATTTACGTTTATTTTTTCTTTTTACTTCTTATTGCGTGAAATTGAATGTTTTCTTTTTTTTTCTTACAGTGAACAAAATTCATCTACCTTTACCTACTTTTATAAGTCGTTCAAATCAACATCTGACCTAGTTTAAGTAATGTTATCAAGAATTTGATGAGTCATTCCCCTTTAAGAGGAGCTTATTACTTTCAACACAATACGAGCGAGTTATCAAGCTCACGACTTGATAACTTGGTGCATTGTAAAGGTAGGTACTATCGCGGACACGAACGGTGCACCACTTTGCGATCAAAATGCTTTGAACGATGCTACGTGCGTAGAGGGGGCTAGCGCTACGTTCGGACGCGCCGGGTGCAAGCGATTCTAACCTTAAGAATGGTGCACCGGCTTTGTCCACGATAGTACTTGTCATAGCAACTTGGATTTTTTTGTGTGATGTTACTTAGTATTTTAATACATAGACTCACGCCTGTATTCCCCAGAGGCAGGCAGAGGTGTAGGTATGCAGTACAGGTCCTCGTTTCGCCAGCTATGTTATAAGTCCAATGTAATAGGGGGCGAGCTTATTGCCGTGACTCCGTGCTGCTACTGAGAATTTCCCAATGGAAAAATCCAATAACACTTTTCCCGACCTGGACATCGAACCCTCCTGCTCAGTAGTCGCGTTTGCTACCACTAGACGAACGAGGCAGTCACTAGTATTATAAATGATGTCATTTTGAGATTACTTCAAGAAATTCTCATTTCCATCACATCTGCTATAAAACTATGAATTTCCTATTGTGTCCTTACAATAGAAAATCTTTTGTCATTTCCTGCCAGGATGCAAAAGATCTTTCATAGGTATGTCGAAGAATTCAAATACCTTTAAGTGAGGTTTATGGTTTTTATTATCAGTTTGTGTCATCCTTATATCTCGGTAAAGACCTAATTCTTCGTTTTTTTCATTACCCTTTATAATGATTTCGGATATTATTAATATTATAATAATATATAATAATTATGTCAGCTTTTATTGACTGCCAAATAATAGCCGATGCTAATTTCTTTGTTGTTCAAAATTCGATCCTAAATAATTTCTGGGGAAATTATACCTACCTACCTATGTTATCTGTAGGAATTATCCAATAAATCTCGGTACCAAGGAATAATTGCCATTTGAATTATACAACTGTCAGTAAGTGTTGGCAGTTAACACCTGGTATAACCAAATACTACCATTTCTGTATGCATACATATTTATGAAGCTTACTTGTACTTATTTGGTAATATAATATTGAATGCAGTTGGGATTTTTAGATTAAACATAACATATGTTGAAGAATCGTTTGAAATTAAATTGAATATAATTTAGTTATGTTATTATGATACCTACTTAAAAGCTTGTTTTTATTCCTAACGATATTCTAGCTGATATTTAGCTGCATCCGGTAAGCCGACCCCAACATAGTTGGAAAAGTCTAGGCAGATATATATAATGTGCTTCTAAATTATCTGCCACGGTTGCAATGGGAGAAAGTATTGGGTATATAAATTACAATAGTGAAGAAATTTCGTACCCCAGAACAGTAAGTAAAAAAAAGTTGGAGCATGGAGCAGAATTAGACCTACGCAATAAAACCCAGGCAAAAGAAAAAAATGACGTTAGATAAAAAAAAATACTTCACTATTGTAATATAAATAACCAAATATTATCTCCCATTGCAGCCGTGGCAGATAATTTAGAAGCACCTTATACCTATATAATACATTGTAACATTAATTACTAATTAAGCAAAAAAAATGTATAAACTATTTTAGCACAAAATTACTTTAATTACGAATCGTATTCCCATATTTATAGATCTTACTGTACGTAGCAACAACCTAAAAACCAAATCAAGTCCTATAGACCTTTGAGATATACATACAGACATCACATATTGTCTGCCAGGATAAACATCTTTCCAGAGAAGGTACTGACACAAAAAAAGCCACAACATTTACAAAGAATTTAAATCCAGACCTCATTCATCTGTACAAGACCTATGAATGAAATATATTACCCATATGTAGTCTTCAGGTCAGTGGTGTGGTAAACGTTATTGAAAAATAGATCTTATTGCTATAGAAACAAAGTGTTTTTATTAGATGTTGTATATTACATAAACATCTCGATTTCAATGTTGGGTGTGAGCTAAAACAAAGATTGTCTGCCAATTCGACCAAGTAACCGGTTTGCTATCCCGGGGTAGGGATGGGATTAATTTGATTGGCGGGAATTATATCGATGTTTTACGTTTAGTACATTTTGCAAGTAACATCTATCTGCCTAATGTAGATGTTTAAAGCTGATAACAATAAATGGAGGGTTTAATTTAAATAATTTTGATGTCGTGTTGGTGGTTTGGCTGATTGGTTACAGAGCTGCTTCGCCAGCAAGTAGGTGTGAGTTCGAACCAGATACCAATGTGACTTTTGCAATGCCTTATGTACTTTCTTAATTTATGTGAGACACCACTGACTAAAGGTGAAAGAAAACATCATAGGGAAACCTGGAATTAATAGTCTGAAATCGCCAACACTCAATTAGCTAGCGTTCTCAATCCTCTGTATGAGAGGAGGACTTTGCCCTGCAGTGGGATGGTTACAGGCAGATTTATTATATTATATATATAATCAAACATTTAAAACCATATAAATATATGAATAGCATAATCATACCTATAAGCAGTAATAGCCAAAGTGGTTCGAAACCTCTATCTTTTTGAATTCATATGCCTTTTATGAATAAATTTTCACTAGCTAAAACGGTGAAGGAAAAGAGCACACCTGAGAAATTTTTCTTCGGTGCATAAAGCCATGTCACAGGCCAACGGGCGGTTCAAACTCTGACATCAGGTTGTTAATCAACCATACGACAAAGAATAAAATATGACTTAATCATAACCAATTAAGATGCTTTTCTAACATCCAAATTCCACAAACACTCGTAAATCTGATACCTTCATGTAGCCAATGGCAAATATTCCCAGCGGTAGTTGTCAGTACTTAGCGGTCGTGACTACCGCTTACAGCACAAACACGGCTCTAGATTGAATATTCATTCTGCGTTTAACGGATCGGACTTCCTAGCGATTAATAGAGTTGTGGCTAGCTGACGAGCAGATTAAATAGTGCTTAATTGGGATAGAGTTTTTTATCGATAGTTTTTGAGATACAAACATTTGAGACTATAACGTGACTTATTGAAAAATATTTAGATTAAATCTACTGTTGTCCTTGAAGAAACAAATCTTTAAAAAAACAGTCTACTTAACTTAATTTTATTAACTGCAGTTACGGTTAAGTATATGCTATTAACTACCAAACAATTTTCTATAGTAAAAATAGTACATAATTGTATATTTTTCCTTATTTTCCTACGACAAAAACATCCCAAATCCCAAAAACTATCGACAAAAGTAACAACACTATTGCAGAATGCGGTGCAGTGACTCTATGTGAATGAACACTACAGTCTGTCTCGGATTTATAATACCAATCTTCTATCCCTTTCTTACGTTCCCAATTTCAATTGGTGTACAAGAGATGGCACAAGTCACGTAAGGATTATAAAGCCGTAAGTAAGTACAAGCATTTTGGGATTAAAAAAACAATGAACCTTTTTTATTTGGTTTGTTCTCATTTGTTAACTGTCTCGTTTAACTAAAAAGTCGGTCGGAGACCAAAAACGGTAGTAGCTGTATTTAGTTACGGGTTTTTTTGAAGGTGAAAATGGGAAGCTGACGTCGCGTTGGTACTATGATGAGTTAGGTAGACTGTATGTGTTTTTATGTATAACCTAACCATAGTTAATCATAACCCTATCAAGTCTCATATCGATGATGGGAGATTGATCAGAGAGGATTTTGATCATAGAATAACTTTGATCAGAACAGTAGTTCTTACAGATGTCTCTTGTATTTTAGTTTCAAAACCACCACCAGGATTTGGTTTTGTACATATACCTAATGCATTCACTAGAGAAATAGGTACTTATAATTTTTAACTTTAACTCAACAAAATGTATGGAAAAGCTGATTTTTATTGCGATTTCAGGGTTGGTCCAGTAAAAGTGGTTTATAATGATGAGTTGAATGACCCCTTTTCAGGTTGCTGGTGTTTAACCAATAACCCTGTATAAGATCCCAGAGAACCATACCACCATACTGCACTTTGGCTTCGAAATCGCACCTTGTCCAAATATCAAAGATATTGTGGTACGCTACAAGTGTTGAAAGCAAAAACTTGTCTTAGTTACGGTCTCAATGACAGTAGACGCTTGTGAAAGCCCTGCATCCAACCTCAAGTGTTGGCTTCCAGATAATCGAGTTGCGGTCAGTCGGCAGTCGGTCACGATTCACGACGTCATCTAGGTAAAGTATAGCCTATCTGGTTGGACACATCACTCGATCCTAACTACTGTATAATTTACCAGCTTTTGCTCGCGGCTTCGTTGGCATTAATTAAGAATTCTATTATCTTTATTCGTTCTATTAAGATGTGGAACTCATTACCAGCCCACATGTTTCCCTCCACTTATGATCCTGGGTCCTTTAAGTGGGGCGTGAAAAAGCTTTTCTCAAGGCCGTCAAGGTGATGAAAGCAAGACCTCGTCTTAGTTACGGTCTCAATGATAGTGGGTTCTTGTGAAAGCCCTCCTCCAACCTCAAGTGTTGGCTTCCAGATAATCGAGTTGCGGTCAGTCGGTAGTCGGTCACGATTCACGACGTCATCTAGGTAAAGTATAGCCTATCTGGTTGGACACATCACTCGAGCTTAACTACTGTACAATCTAAGTACTAGCTTTTTCCCGCAGATTTGCTCGCGTTAATTAAGAATTCAATTATGTTTATTCGTTCTATTAAGATGTGGAATTCGTTACCAGCCCACGTATTTCCCTCTACTTAGATCCTGGGCCCTTTAAGCGGGGCGTGAAAAAGCTTTTCTCAAGGCCGTCAAGGTGAGGGCCATCATGCCACATTGCTATGCTAGCTGCTGGGTATAGTGATGGCCATCACTATGGGACTGCACTGACTGCTTTCCAATCTGTGCGGCAGTAAAAAAAAAAATAATTTCAATCATGATTCGTAGATCCCAGAGGGCAAAAAATGGCAGCGCGGCAGACAGAAAAAGATGGCGAGATGAGCTGGACTCTATGGAGGATTGGCCCGGTAAATCTACGAACAGAGAGAAGTGGAAAGAGGGATGAAAGGCTTTTGCCCTGCAGTGGGAAAATTTTGGCTAATAATAATCATGATTCGAAAGACACGTGGCGCCATCTATTAAAGTTATTGTTGTTTTCCTCGGGAACAGTACTGTTTTTCGGGATGAAAGGTACCCTATGTCCGTTTCTGTACACCTGACAACGTATATGCTAAATTTCAGGACGATTGGTTCAATAGTTTAGGCGTGAAAAGCAAGCAAACAAACTTAGTTTCGCATTTATCATTTTAGTTGGGAAGTTGGTAGCACTGGCAGTAATAGATTGCTCAAGGTTCTTTCTTTTCTTCAAAAAAAAAGACATGTGTTTTGACCACAAAGGCACGAACCTGATGCAAAGTCGTGTCTGTCTTCACCACAGATCACAACATGACTTTCCATCATGTTTTTTTATTCACACCGTTTTTTTTTAATTTAAACCTTATATTTAACTTGCAATGTATGTATATTCGGGTCAAATGTAACAAGCTGAATTAGAACCATTTTCTCTTATCCTACGGAGTGGAATTTTTGTTTATCATTAGCTAAAACGGTGAGGGAAAACATCGTGAGGAAACCAGCACACCTGAGAGATTTTTCAACGATGTGTAAAGCCATGTCAGAGGCGTACGGATGGTTTATATTTGTCACCAGGTTGTTCATCAACCATACAATAAAGAAAGATCACGTACCAGAAGTAATTAGTAATATGATAAGTAATTTAATTCTAACCTTAATTTCGTGATGAATAGATCTACATCACACTAGTACACGCATTGCGTAAAATAGTATAATTAGATTTCAAACCAAACGACAAAATATGGAGTCCATATGTTATTTTACCATCGCTTTGGCCAAGACTTTGCGAATACCTCTTCATACATAGTAAGTTTATTCTAAATTGGCATTATAAATGCCAATTTAGAATAAACGACCGACCGTTTTTCTAGGATTTTTATTGCTATACAACAAGACTGCGTTACTAAAGACTAACAGAGGAAAGTGGTTGAAAAAAATTGATAGAAAAAAGGTTGATATAACTATAATTGGCTCATCATAATCATCATATACATGTCTGACCAAATTATGATAAATTCAGTACCTTAATACCTACTTGAATGGTTAGTTTTTTTATAAACAACTGGTGGCAACAACCAGGGTACAGCATAAAGAATGTTACCATAACCTACAGACGTTTGCAATACCTATGGTATCACTTTCCCGCATATTCCCCGGTGCTCTGAGACTGTATAAAATACAATAGTACGAATTTTATATACGACTATATCGACTACTATAGGTACAACATCTAAATTTCGTTTTGTTCTACTGATAGAACTAGGCGGAATCCGGACAACTTTATTTTCGTCTAGTTCTACTAGTAGAACTGACCGGAGTTATGCAGATTATTTCAGTTCTGTTCTACTAGTAGAATAAAATAAATAGAACAGAATGGAATAGACCCGATATTCTGTGACAGGGTTGGTAGGCCCATTTGAGCTAAAAACAGAATGACTACCATTCATAGTACTCACTCTAAATGATATCCGCCTGCCAACCTACGATTCACAGATAATACACACATGTTTAGCTTAATTTATATTTGGAGCCTAATTTTAATTTCACAGTCTGTTAATAAAGATAAAGATTATGTAATTAAGAGTTCGTTGAAGCACTGGTAGTCAAGGTTATGGAGGGATAGTTTTTTTTAGTAGTATTTGCAAGATTTTCAGAGTACAAACGTTGGGTTTAAATTTTGCGTGATTGTTGAAAGCTGTTAGGTTGGCAGGGCCGCTAATTAAGGATAAGGTTTTTTGTAGAAGTTTGCATGTGTAGTGAAAAATCGTTTAGTTTTGTATAGGTTTCAGTTATACCTTTTCAGAAATATGGTAAAATGATATTGTATTGATGACATCTTGAAAAAATCACAACCGTACCTAGCACCTCTGCTAACCTAATAGCTTCGCTGTGTGTACCTAAGTTAGACAATATTTTAATGTTAATGAATAACTAAATAATTATTGTATATTGTAAAATTGTTATTGTAATATTCGACATTGGACAGGGATTCAAAAAGAGCCAATCAGCCACGGAAACAATGTGCCTGTAAATGAGAGAGAAAAAAATTAAAAAAGATTTCGTTTTACCCACAAAATACCTAAAAAGCATTCTAAAATCCGCTCCAAAACCCTAAATGTAATACTAGCAAAAATTAACCAAACTTAATCATTAAAATATTTGGATTTAGTTAACACATTACTTCGTTCTTCGCACGCAACTCACTCATGATGTCTACATTAACCACTTTAAGTTAAATGCTGGTTCATCGCAACTTTAATGTAATGATATTGTTCCATTAAAGTTTACGATTTGCGTGGGTTGAACCACTTATAATTGCCACTACACCACGCAGTCTGGCAAAGTTTAAAGAAATAGATTTTATTAGAACGGTAACACTTTAAAATACTATAAACGTCAGTGAAAAATGTTAATTATCTATGGAGACGATAAAAAACAGTCGGCTATATTGTAACAAAGGCAAAATTTTTCCTCTGATTGTAAACCTTGTATTAATTTTCCTACAGCTACTTTTAACTGTCTTAGATTAATAATTATTTACTTTCGTTACGATTAACCTAAACATCTTTTTCTTAAGGCCAAAAGTCATTGTTCTGTATTCATCTAAAAAAAAAACACAATCTTGATAGCAGCAGTTTCATTGAGGCTAAAGTTTGGCTGTATGAAGTTCTCCGAAGCCGAATGTTATGGTTTTAAAAAATACTTAAAAAGAGTTGCGTTCACAGCAGCGGCCTAGTTTAAATTAAAAGTGTTAATTGATTGTCTTTCTTTTTGTGTGTGATGATTATCCTACATAGGATGTTGTAATGCAGATTTCAAACGGCATCTAATAGAAAGTAAGTGTCAATTACCAGTTCATTTAAATAGGTACTGGTATTGTGGTTTTGTTACGAACTGCGTGCTAAAGTCAAATGGTAAATGTCGCGCGGCAAAAAAAAAACAGTAAGCTGAAAACGTAACGCCAAGAAAAACGATCCCTGTTCAAAATTTAAAATTGTGTTGCCGCCAAATTGACAACAAAAGAACGTTTCCGAAGCATGTTCCAATTGTTCTATTTAAATATAAACTAAACAGAATGCAAAATGCAAGTAACTCGTTTGAGTAGCGTTCCCTGTGAACGGGACGCGCGAACCCAGGTCAATAACCCCAACATGGCGTCAAAATAGAACGAAAGAATGTTCGTTTCAATTCTAACCTCGAAATTATTGTAAATGTGTAAACATTCACACATAATGATGACGTCATTGCCATTGTTGTGCCACACATGAGGTACCAACAGAAAAAAGAATAGCTACTTGTACATTAGTGAAACACTTGATCTTTTATCAGGAGGTGTGTAATAAATTAGTTCAAGTAGATACTTCTAATTCTAATGAATGGTCTATTTAAATTAAGATTCAAAATGTGAAGGCCGAAAAAGGAGAGGGAAATTTTAAAAATAAATTTTAAGGCAAAAAAAAAACTGAAAAAAAAATAGTTTGGATTTCTTCAATTAATTACCTATGACAATATGTTTTAAATAACAATGGAGGTAAAGGGAATGAAGAGCTATAGCTGAAGTCTAGGCCAAGAGTCGAGAAAGTACGCGACGCGACGGAAAGAAAAATATATAGTTTATGATCTATGATTATGTAATTTATTAGTAAAACACGTAGAGATTTTCAACTTTCTTTACCGACATTTTAAGAAATTGACAGATTTTTTTTAAGCAGAGACAACCGCGTATTCTTCCAGTAACGATTCTGAATTTCTGAATCAATAAATCGTCATCAATGTTTGATCTCGATTGACACGATTAAAATTCATCCCTTTTGTGATATTGAGGTCAAAAAACTCATTCAATTGGTGCAATGAGAGCATTTGGAGGCATGCGGGCTTGCAGTATAAAAGTCAAATTTTAATGAACTGAAATTGATTTGAATCTTGACGATTATGTACGTGTTACAAGATGTTTAGACAATGAAGAGATGCTGAAATCATTGGTTACTTTATGTCACTTATGTATGCCAGCTGTCACTGTGACAATTAATCAATTTTTATGACTTTTGTCTTTTTGTCACTGACTTTCGTCACTCTTTTTATGAGAGTGATAAAGTTTTTATTCACCCATCAGACTTGTAATTAATAAAAAACTGTGGGATTGTACTCTACAATCCAATTAAATTAATGACAAATAAAAAAAAAACAAATGCACAAGTAAAATACACTTATGCATTAATTGTGAATTAAACATATGATTACTTTAAATTCATAAATAACGATGAAAATAACATGTTATACATTTTATTACTTTCTTTAATCCACAGATTATATTTCCGTCTATTTTAATTCCTGAAATAAATATTATGACTATACTGAAAATGTCATGCATTCCAACGCGGCATTTCCCTGAACATTAGGTTAAAAATATCATAGATAATTTCTTGTTTCGTCGAAATGTCTGAATAGGAAAAGAGATTTTGACATCATGGAATCTGAATGAAAGGTATAAAATTATAAATATCTAATTAACAATACCTAAATAATAATAGTAGTGCCAATGTAGTAGGTATTTAATAAATGATATCTTTTTATTTTCAATCCGTGATTTGACCGCTTTGGCTTTGCCTCGTTGCTTTTTCGTTAGAGCGAATAATACATTCATAATCTTTATTTAAAATAACCTATTTAAAAATGGAGCAACACAAGTAAAAAAAAAATGAGGCAACGACAAAATTCTTTCAACCTTTGATGTAACATTATTTTTGATCTAGTACCTATCCGCAACGCTCATTCGAACAATAATTCAAATTATTAAAAAGAATACATTCCACATTTAAAAATTACAAAATACATTGTCTATTTTTGTAAACCTTAAATCTGTTCGCAGCTAATTTTTCGTTAGAAGAAAAAGGGATACACCTAAATAGGGTAATTTATTAATTTACTAATTACGCTAAGAAAGAATTGAAACGTCAATCAGGGGTGTTGAAGAGATGTATTGCTTTAAAAACGGAACATTCTTCTATCGTTACGGGATTATAATTTGTGATTAAGTCGCCTCTTCGCGCTAATCTTCTATCTCGCTCGCACATTGAAGATATTTATTATAAAATCAATGAATATATAGTTATAGTTATGAAATATCGAACTGTGATCGAAAATGTTTTCATTCATAAAATAAAAGTTATTTAAAGCAATTTTATATTTTGATAACATGTTTGACCCTTTCGATCAAGCTGAAATTTTTGCTGAAACTTTGTAATGTTCTTCTTCAAATGGTTTAGTTCGATTTTTCATAACTATATTCATTGATTTTATATCTTCAATCAACATCAATGTGCGAGCGAGATAGCATATTAGCGATGTTTTATCGATCTTCATGTTTTATTGGTATTCAAACGTCAATATTTCAACATTTTTATCGTATTCTATTTTCAAATGTTTGACAAACCTCGTACGGTTACCAATTACCCAACCTCATGGTTCGTATAACCCAACCTAAATGTGTTTTAGGTTAACATCGAACAATTGTTTATACGCCCCATTAACATATATTTAGATTAAAATTAGAATTGTTTAACACATTCACACCGCGCCATAATGATAGTAGAATTGACCTAGAAAGATGGCCGCTCTTTTGGCGGGAATTTGTGACGTTTTAAACTTTTTTTTTGGGAAATTATAAAATAGGTTGTTCATATTTAGTAAATTGAATTTTAATTTCAGTTTCAATCTATTTTATTTTTATAGCATTAAACCTGTTAAAAAAAGATGGATTACGGGTCAGTGTATATTACGGGCAAAAAGCTACTGTCAAATGTGTACAGGGCAAGATGCTGCTTTTAATTTCCAGACAAAAAGACTCAAAATAAATCAATATTCGGACTAAACAGAACCATAGAGCTCTCTGAAATAGCGCCCTGAATTTTGTAACCCTTTGTCAAGTTAAAATTTATTATATTCCAAGCCAATCGGACTTTACGCGAGCAAGCCGTCTGCATCAAATAGGTACATATCTTTTTAAACCTCCAACATGGTAAAGCTCCAATGGTGGGCGAGAATCCTCAGATGTCGCGTTAAAACTAGTCTATATCGTTATAATAAAACGAATTGAACGCCCACATGCGATACAATGATAAACCAGGCGTTGGGTTACCATAGTGTATAGACTTTCTACTTTTTTTTCTTTATCGTCAGGTGTATCAACTATTCACCTCCTTGGTATGTGATACTCACATATTTTGGTGTTGAACTCCTCAAAAAAGTCTAATAATTTCGTTTTATTAACTAGATAGTGTTTAAGCAATATAAGATTTAAACATTATACTTTTCCTTACAAGAATAAAATTCTAATCACAATAAATGACGGCGAATGATCTGTGTAACTTTTGAATGCTGTGTATGTGTATATTGGACTCCAGATTAGAGCAATATGTTTTGTATACGATAACTATGAACAATATATGATCTGTTGTCTGTTACTATACCTATGTAATACAATAAAATGAATACTATATCATAGATATTTAATTTAAAAACATTACCTATAAAATAAAGGATTCAATTAACAATCAATATTTCGTTTCTAAATAGACTAATGAAATAAAACGAAGCTTAACTTTATAAGATTACATTAATTAAAGGGTCTAAACCACTAGAATCCAATTTAGAATAAAAAGCATTAATTTGTCTATGCCGCGAAAAAAAGGTTCGTATTTCAAATTCATTAATGGAACTAACCGTGTTCTTATTTTGAATGATATAGGCGAGTTACACAACGAGAGCGTATCGATGAAAATATTCTAATTTGATTAAAATTTTCTCGAGTCAGTTGTTTTTGCGAGTTTGTTATTTAAATAATTTCATTTAATAAGCAAAACATGTGCATAAACATGTAAAAAACATACATAAAATACATATTATTAATTTATCTAATAGTTTATTCTAATACCTACATATTATCTAATAGTAGGTAATCAGGAATCATCGTTTAAGTAGGAATGTATTTAGTAAGTATTTAGGTACCTATATATTTATGTGCGTAATAAATTGTATAGTAAAATAGTACTAAAGTCAGGAATGTTAAACACTCTAGGCATTTGCCAATAAAACTTCCATGCATACAGGAAATCGTTTTCTGGAATCTGGCATCACCAGCAGTTATTTGTGATTTCCCTAGCCACACAATTTAAATAACAGATACAAACAATACATTAAGTAATACATGCATACAGCTACGTGGAGTTATTTAATTAAAGATGTATTAAGCTTGCAATATTTTGTTTTACAGGCGCAAGACGACTGGTGGTGGTTGCCGATGATGTTTTAGTTTTGATCCCTAAATTAAGAAAGTAAACAACGGTTTTTTAATCAGAATAATCTTAGTGCCGCAAAGCTTTGGATTTTCAATACTTTTTGTGAAATTTTTACATGTTTTAGCAGTTTTTAAATATTTATATTTCAATACTTTTTTATTAAATCACAATAAAAATAATTTAAACAGAGTAATAGGTACTAAAACACTAAAACTTGCTTTTAGCTTTACTTTTAAAGCAAAATTTTATGGCAAAAAGTATAAAAAAGGTTAAAATAAAAACGATCGATTCTTTCTATAACAATTTTGTTTTTCCTCTAGGTGTATCTCTTCAGTAAAACGGTGGCATTCTAACGAATTCCTGTGCCCATATTGTTTTAGTTAGAGGGTTATTAACCCAGTAGGGCGCGCCGCGATCGCTGCTACCAACAATCGATACTATGGTTTGTTGTTTTTTTTTTCAATTTATTGTTTGATGATGCTGTCTCAGTTTTACAGTTGCTGTTTTAAAAATATGACAATAATGTGTATCAATTTCGCAAGAAATTAAATAGTATTTATATGATTTACTTTTTCATTTTCTTTTAGATGTTGTTACTTATACTTTTTTTAGGTTAAAGCTGTTACGTTTTCTAAATTTAGTTTTAGATTGCATAACTTTTTTAATATCTGTAAAATAAATAATATATCAGATTCATTGATATATAGAACTTATAGTTAATTATTATAAGATAGTAATCGATTCTTTATCGCTGTGGAACGTTGTCATACTGATCATAACAATAAACTTCCGATGAAATATAAAACCGTTTGACAAAAATAACACAAGCCGAATACTATTATTAACAAAATGTTGTTCAAACTTCCCGTAGAATAGAAATTGGTGATTTATTGATAAAACTGTAACTTATCATAATATTTTAATTCAACGATCAATACTAAATACATACTTGTTCCTTCCCTTTGAGAATATCTCAAGAACAATAAACAACCGGACGCGTTACTATAAAAAGATCACTGTAATAAGAAACATACTAGCAACCTCAAAACACCGATAGGTTTGTATCGAATTCGATACATCCATTCAGTTATTTTTAGGCACAACACTATTCACAAAAGGGAGCGCATTGGTAAGGACGGTAAGAAAACTTGATAAAGCCATTCGAAATTAGAACACTGGATTCTCATTTTTGTTTCAAATGTCAAATAAAAATATTGTTTTTTTTACAATTTTCAACAATTTACGTGGATTTATCATCAATCATCAATCTATACTTATAAAATGGTAACGTGACTGACTGACAGACAACGCACAGCCTAAACCGGTGGACCTAGGGACTTGAAATTTTGAGGCAATATTCTTTAAGTACCGTAGGGGTGCACTAAGGAAGGATTTTCTGAAATTCCCCCCCTAAGTAGGTAAAAAAGGGGGAAACAGTTTGTATGTAAATCCGTCATTCTTAACGTTAAATGTACGAAACTTGGTATTCAGCTTTTCGGTTGATAAATGAAAGGACGAGCATTGTTTTTTTTTTTTAATTTACCCTTGAGTGGATAAAAAAGGGGGTAAAAGTTTGTATGGAAGATTTGTTATTTTTTAAGTTACAGATGTAAAAATGAGTATTAAGCTTATGCGCTAAAAATAAGAAAGACGTGTATCAAAAAATTTGGATTTTTTCCCCCTAAGGAGATATAAAAGGGGACTAAAGTTTGTAGTTACGAAAATCCATCATTAAACTTGATAATTAGCTTTTTGGTTAACAAATAAGACGTGTTTTAGCTTTTTGATAACTCTACCCATTAGAGGGAAAGGGGGGAGGGGCGCGAATATTTTGTGTAAGAAATTCGGTATAAATAAAAGACATCAAAATGGCATAACTATGCACGTATATCTCGATATTTAATCACTTTGGGGAGAAAATATAGAAGATAAAAGTTTGAATGAAATTCTGCCATTTTTAAAGTTAAAGCCATGAAAATTAGTAGGCACCGATTCTGCTGGACCGATTTTCATGGTATTTGATTTGTTGGATTAGTCTCCGCCTATAATAGAAGAATCGAAGAAAAAAAAAGAATGGAATTATACCCCTTGGGTATGGTAGGGTATGGGTAGGGTAGGGTAGAAATAGAGGGTTAGGGTAGGGGTAGAGTAGAGTAGGGTAGGGTAGGGGTAGAGTAGGGTAGGGTAGGGGTAGCGTAGGGTAAGGTAGGGGTAGAGTAGGGGGTAGGGTAGGGGTAGAGTAGGGTAGGGTAGGGGTAGCGTAGGGTAAGGTAGGGGTAGAGTAGGGGGTAGGGTAGGGGTAGAGAATGGTAGGGTAGGGTAGGGTAGAGTAGCGTAGGGTAGTGTAGGGTAGGGTAGAAAAAGCGTAGAGGTAAAATGATCACGCGTACAAAGTCGCGCGGGGCAGCTAGTCTACTATAAATAATAAAGTCGCCTGGTTTTAGTTCTTTCTCGACCAAGAAAGTATAATCTACATAAATAATGACACATAATCATTATCAAAATTTTATAATAATTCTTAATTAAAAAAAAAACAGTTCAGTGTTGCGGACCGTACAAAAATTTTGAACATCGAATCTAAACTCTAAGTCATTAAAACAGGGTCTAAAATAGTGTAACATCACCAAACAGCCAGCAACAAATAATTTTGTAAGTTCATTTAGGCGGGAAACACCGAAATCACAGTGTCAATCGTCGCGGCTCAGGAAGCCATTTTTATTTTTAGACGATTCAATTATTTTAATTGATTTCACAGATGCTCGGCTTTCGCTTCTGGGAATAGATTTTTCTGCTGACTCATCGTACTATTTTGTTAAAATCGTTAAATTTAACGGTTTTCTATTATAGGTTAGAAAAATAAGAACCAAATTTGTTAATGGCATTGAAGATAAAATGTTGCCATTGCTTTTAGTTAAAATGAATACCTTTATGTTAGATTTTGTTTTTTTTTTAGTTAACATCTATTAAGATTAGGAGATCTAGTCGTTTCTAGGTAATTAGTAGATATAATAGGTACAGTCAACAGCAAAAGTAGATGATCAAAATCAGAAATTCAATACTAATGAACGGAGTTCGCGTCAGAACTGTGTGGCGTCGAAGTGATTCAAAAGTATGTGATTGTAAATTATACCAAACATTTACTACTAGTACAGCTGCCATATATTTCGCGAACTCCGTTCATTAGTATTGCATTTCTGATTTTAATCATCTACTTTGGTGTTGACTGTACCTACCTTGTTAATTAATATCTAACTTAATCGGGATATTTCCCTTAAATGTTCCTATCAAGATTTTTCATTTATGTACTTTAATGCATCGTATTTTCTTATCTGTCTGTTTATTTTTTATGTCTAAAATCTAACCAAATAAATACCTTTACATTTTAAAAATAATATTACACACTGAAACTAGTATTTTCGCCTTTATTTCAAATAATATTTTATTCGTTTTTTAGGTAATTGCCTTATAGTCAAAGTCAAAATTACCTAATATCTTTGACTGGCAATTACACAACTCAAGCTTGGTGTAACTCTAACCTAAAAACCAGAGACAAAATAATTATTATCCTTTTGTCTCATAAAAATGTTGCTCACGTCATTAAAATAGTTTTTTCCGATCTCCTCTTTGAATAATAATTAATTATTAATAAGTAATACATTTGACTATCATTTAGAAACCAATGTATTTACACCTGTGAAAGATCAACCATTTAAATACAAAACCAAAAATCATGGACCTATGATTGAAACCAATTAATTCTACTTCAAGGGTCTTATTATAATGGAAAAACTAACATAATTTGAACTGTCTTCTCGAACAATTTTAACGCAAATACAGGTCTGCTTATTCTGGTTTTTCAATTAGGAAGGATGAATCGAAATTATGCTAGTATAAATTAATCCCTGGTTTAGCACAAAATGTTTGGTAGGAGAGTTCAAGTAAATGTGGATATGTAAATGAACAACGTTCTATGAATTTATGATTCTAATATATTATTTGATATTCCTTTCAAGATTCTATTGGGAAATGTGGTTGCTATGATGAATTTTATATGAATACGCTAAGCTATGCTATAAACATCTAAAGTCTAATAGCATAGTTTTTTTTAGAAAATCAACCTTATTTATCTTATATTAAGGTCTGAAATAGTTCGTAGTGATTTGCGTTAGACCGCGAGTATAGGATAGAATATTTTATTTCCTAATCGCTTTATTTAATAGTTAAATGTTAACCAGCTAATGACCTATTAGTTTTAATAGGTTTTTAATTGTTTAAGGCGTTAGTTAATGAGAGAAGTTCATTAAGAGCTTAGATTTATCTTAGTTTAAGTTAAAAACTTACTTATGAAGAAACTTTTTGGAATGGTTGTTGATTTTACCTGAAAAAAAAAGAAAAATTCAAATTAGTTTTATAATATTAAAAAAGTTAGAAAGCTACATTATTAGCGAGTAACATGGGCTGTATTTTTTTTAAAATAGAGATAATAAGAAATAATAAGTATTTTTTTTACGTAAAACGGTTTTGTCATTAAAACTAAAGCTGTGTACCAAATATTAGATTAATCTGTCAACGGGAAGGGGGTAAAATATCGATTACTAAATTTGAACCAAATAATAAACAGGTAAGAAACAGCTAAGTAAAACCGTTTAAAATGCAATAATGTAGCCTATAATTATTAAAAATTGAGACAGAGATCGGAGAGAGATCAGGCGCAGGACCAATGGCTTTACGTGATTTCCAAGGCACGAAGTAAGTGATAATTAATTTATAATACGCACATAACCAACGAAAAGTCAGAGGTGCCGGTTCGACCCTGAAACTTCTGATCAGTACTTAAAAACATTTTCCTATACACCATTTTAAGTTCATACCCATAAAACATTTACAAAACTAAATACCTAAACACTTAAAAACTAACCAAATGTTGTCTTAATGTCACTGAGTCCTTGAAAACCCAATTACTGAAAGTGCGCAATTTACGACACCCACATCAGTACGATATTGTGTAGAAAATACAAAAGTCTCACTTTAAATGTAATAAAATAATGGTGCTAATTCTCTAGCTTAGAGCGTGTGCTCTAAACTAATTTAGACTCCCTATCTCTCTTTCTAAAAGAGATCATTAGAAAATGTAAAACGATTTTTAGAGCTGTCATACTAGATATCAACGAGAATTTAGTCGACATGTAGTATGGTCTCATCTAATTTTACGTCAATAGCAAAGACTTAGATTAATTTGACAACTCTAATTTAGAGTTCAATTTTCTGCCCTTTTTCATTAGTGTTTATTAGAAAGAGATATAGTTAAACTAAAATTAGTTTAGCGAGATGTACAAGAGAATCAGCACCAAAATCCTGCTAAACGAATTGCGGTCACAGCGCCCAATCTCAACGGAGATTAGCCAACTACGCAGGAGATATTATAGTGCACAAGTGTGTGCGCAAACATAGGTGCACTCTCTATTCCCTCACTCTCATAGTCCGATGGGACGGCCTTCCGACACGATCGGAGAGAGATCAGGCGCAGGGCCAACAGATTTACGTGCTTTCCGAGGCACGGAGTATTTATTTATTTATATTTTTTTTATTTATAGACTCACGCCTGTATTCCCTAGAGGGGGTAGGCAGAGGTGTGCAGTACACCCACGTTTCGGCGGCTATGTTGTAAGTCCCATGTAATAAGGGGCCATGTAATAGGGGGGGGGGCACGGAGTAAGTGATAAATTAATTTATAAAACGCACATAACTTACGCAAATTCAGTGGTTCTCCTTCTTCTTCTCCTCCTTGGATTCGAACCCGAGACCACTGACTTGCCAGTCAATGGTCGCCACCAGTAAGCTATCACGACAACAACTATTTAATATTAAGTTAGGATTGTACAAATCGATCCTTCTGACCTATTTTTCGCAACTAATGTTTGTCTGTTTGTAGTTCTCACGATGGTTTGTGTGTTGGCGGGGTACGCAGGGTAAGTACTCGGATTTCGCTATAGCAAACTATGACGTCACTTTTACCCCTATATTTAACTTAAGGCTATGTGTGCGAATGGTTTTGTGTACCTGATTAGAGTAGTGAATATTGGGTCATGGTCGAAGAGCTGATCTCATTTTTTCTCCCTATCTTAATTCGATTTTCAAATTTACACAATATGGTACACACACAATATCCTGTATTATAAACCAGCCTATTCCAATGCAGGGCAAAGGCCTCTTTTCATACAGAGAAGGATCGAGCATGAATCACCATGCTAGCTCACTACGGGTTGGCGATTTCTGACTTTTAAGTCCAGGTTTCCTTACGATGTTTTTCTTCACCGATAATTATAATCATTGGTATCTTAGATTGACTAAGTAAGTACATAATATGACATTGAAAAAGTCACATTGGGTATATTCCGGGTATGGACCAAGTCGGGCACAGCATAGACGCTGCTAGTTTGGAGGTCTTAATGTTATTCTTCTCCGATGCCGTACTGGGAAAGCTTTAAGAATCAGTAATGTAATACCCCTGACTTGCCCTACACATCAAGCTATACATTTCCAGTATAAACTGACATCTTGTTGTATGAAGAGCCTTACAATGCGAGGTCAGTTCATACTGGTTTTTTATTGCTTGACGTGTAACCGTGTGTACTATCGTGGACAAAGCCGGTGCACCATTCTTAAGGTTAGAATCGCTTGCACCCGGCGTCCGAACGTAGCGCTAACCCTAAAGTTCAAAGCATTTTGATCGCAAAGTGGTGCACCGTTCGTGTCCGCTATAGTACTATAAATTTGTTCATTAATTTACATAATAACATTGCAGGGTTATTACTTTATTAGTTTAACTATCTTCTATAAACTTACGATTAGTTAGTCTTTCGAAACAAACGTGTTTACTCCTACTATAAGCCATAACTTATAGTTATAACCTAACCTATTGAAAGCTATAAACTTGCCGACTGAGGTGCTTAGGTACTAATAAAAGTTAAATTTGATTAATAGATAGGCATTGCGGATAATTACTTATGCCTACACGACGTCTGCGCCTTGGTTATGCAAGAAAATTGCAATCTTATTGTTACTTACGGCGTGTAACTAACTAGAAATAAGGCGCTGGAAACGGTAACCACAGTTTATTTGCAAGATACAATTTTAAACTCTTAACATCCAGGTGAACCCGTATCAACCACCTAGTGTTTTCACACTTGTCATTACTTTTGAATTTAGAATACAAAATAGAAATCCAAAAAGGTAATCCAAAAAGGTGACGTTCAAAGTAGTTTGTAACACTTATCCTGTCCGGAATAATAAAAAATAATTATAAATGTAGACTCATGTACTCATGTAATATAAATGTAGACTTCTATGTCATCATGAAGAAGAGAGCCGCGTCAATGATGAGTAGGATGCGTGGAAGTTCTAACAATATCCTAAAACACTGTGAATGCTAAAATTTTAACAAAAAAAAAATTGACGTTTTGGAGTCGGTTCCCAGTAAAGTTCTAGCCTCTTTAACATATAACACTAGCGACCCGCCCCGGCTTCGCACGAATGCAATATATGTACATATAAACCTTCCTCTTCAATCACTCTATCTATTAAAAAAACCGCATCAAAATCCGTTGCGTAGTTTTAAAGATTTAAGCATACTTAGAGATACAGGGACAGAGAAGGCGACTTTGTTTTATTCTATGTAGTGATAAAATGGTCTCCCATCTTTCTTGAGCTTCATGTAAGCCGTTTAAAAAAGTAAATCATTGTAGGTAATTTATATTTATCAGCTTGTAATTTGATCTCATAAGTTTTATGAGCTTAGTGTAATGGTCCACCTTGAATCTGTTACATTATGCGTGTAATTTTAAGTTAAGCTGTAGTGTGACTGCTTGGTTTAGTGGTAGCAAGCGCTACTCACGAGGTAATGAGTTCGATCTTTCGGGCAAAGTGTTATTGGTTTTTTTCCATTTGCGAATTCTCAGTAGCAGCACGGAGTCTGGAATTGTGCCCGGTTAATAGCAATAGGCTCGCCTCTTATTCCACGGGACATGTAATAGGGACATGATATAGCCGGCGAAACGTGGATGTACTGCATACACCTCTGGAGAATACAGGCGTGCGTCTATGTTATGTCTGTGTGGTGCACTATCTTGGATCGCAATCTTCTTTCAATATTTTACGGGATCCTCTTAATCCTTGTGAAATAAACAGGTCAGGATCGACGGTCCCTTTTCCAAAGGGTTTGAATATTCTTTGTTTGACAAAGACGACACAGAACAGATGACTATCATTTTTAATTTCTTCTAATTTTTTTTAAGGCACAGACATGACCGATTGGCCACAACGTGTAATACATGTTGCAAAATCAATATTATATAATAATTGATATCAAATATGTATACTTTTTTTACAGCTGGGAACAGACATTATTACCGGACGGTACTGCAATAAATACGCGCCAAAATGTGATTTTAAACACATTTTCAAACAAACCATGTACCGGTATTACACGATGATCATTATTTCGTTGCCCCAGACTCACCATTGCAACCCAAAAACCCATTTCCTCTCAATCCCATTGAATTTAGGCCAGACATAAACACCAGTCTAATTTAAACTACCAACTCCTTTAGTATTAAGAATTGGCGGTTCATATTATGTTGGTTCGTTTATTAGCAAGATGCATCTGTTTTGTCGGATTTTTTTAGTTTGTTTGTGTTTTTTAAATATAGAATTGTGTAGAAATTACCGTTACGTTGTTCTGTGGGACTTGTTTTCAATAGGATATAAGGATGTCCAAAGAAATGATGGGCATGTGATGAGAAGAGAGGAAAATCATGTAGTACGAAGAGTATTAGGATTGGATGTGAATGGATACAAGAAAAGAGGCAGACCTAGGAAGAGATGGATGGATTGTGTGTAGGATGATATGGCGAGAAAGGAAGTAACTACTGAGATGACGGGTGATAGAGATGTATGGAAGAAGAGGACATACTGCGCCGACCCCAAATAAATTCAATTCATTTATTTATTTGCGAATATAGGTACAAATATGAAGATGTTACAACAAACAGATATGATCTCTACATTCCACCAGAAGGCATGCAAATTTACACTTAATACATATAAATAATTACAAGAAGTATGTCGAGCTAATGATAAATAATAACGACTAATAATAATTGGGAAAAGGGCAGGGAGATGATGATACGGAAGACCAAAGAAAAGATGGATGGCTTGTATCAAAGACGGTAAGGATTCAGATAGCACGTTAAGCCCCGGCTGTCAATTGTAGATCTTTGACAGTCTTTACGGGTAGTCAGAAGCCCGAAAGTCTGACAACCAGTCTTACCAAGGGGTATCGTGTAACCCAGTATCTGGGTTGTGGAGGTCTGATAAACAGTCGCTCCATGTAAAACACTGGTATTCAGCTGCATCCGGTAAGACTGGAAGCCGACCCCAACATAGTTGGGAAAAGGATAGGCAGATGATGATGAAGTAAAGTAGTTGACGTTATCACTCTTGAGTTTTTTTTTAGTCCCATAGTAACAGAATGAGCTGATACTTCCGAACTTCTTAACAG
This sequence comes from Protodeltote pygarga, assembly GCA_936450705.2. Taxonomy (NCBI): domain Eukaryota; kingdom Metazoa; phylum Arthropoda; class Insecta; order Lepidoptera; family Noctuidae; genus Protodeltote; species Protodeltote pygarga. The sequence continues at coordinate 2,047,291 of OW388274.2, forward strand.
CTACTTTTCGCCTAAAGAATCGAATTAGAAACTCACGTCATTCCCGCTTGCGGTTAGATACTATTAAAAAAGTGTTTATTCGCAACTAAAATCAAAAATCAACATCCTCTTAAAATGTCAAAGTCATTCACAAACAAATCATGTATTTTGTAACAGTTCGAATCCCATACGTACATAAACATGTACCTACAGAATAAATCACATGTGCAGAATCACAACACAAAATGTTACAGAAGTTCCAGAGTGAAGATGGACTTTTTTTAAATTAAAGAAAACCGTACCGAAACCCGAAATTTATGGGCAAAAACTAAATAAAGTTGACGGTAGATCAAAAATAATTTTAAATAACTGTTCAGACGCTTGTCAACCTCAGTCTGCCTGCGACCACGAGTGCTGCAAAGCACTCGAAACGTCAGGATTGTATTATCAAAATAAAAACGCGAATTATATCCGTTGAAAAGTTGTTTCATAATGCTGAGTGTTCGCGAAAGTTTGAGACTATATTAAAGAAAACCGGCAAACATGTTGACAGTGGTCTTGTTTGTGCAAAAGATTGTTTTGAAAATCTATTACGAGTATATTATTAGTTAAATAAGTATAGCTTGGTGCAATTTTTCGGGCAGCGGCTGAAAATCAGCGCTAAATGAGCAATCACCAGCTAGCATTATGCTGATCTGTTGACCCATTTGGCATACTTAAATCATGTTTTTTTTTTTGTATTTATTTGTTTCTAGCTGGCAAATAAATGTAATTTTCTTTCGTTCAAAAAGTTGGCTTTTAGATCTCTATTAAAATGTCGTGCCGTTGCAGTCGTGAACCTAGGCAAACTTTCTCCCACTTTGCCGCTTTTTGATCAAGAAGATTGCCAATATCTGTAAGCTGATTTCTTTGGATACAATACAACTCTAGGAGAAATAATGACACCAAATCTATTCAGCTTTGAAAGGCCCTTCTTATCAGTGTACTTGATTGACCGATTGACGATGGATTGATTGAAAAAAATGGCGGAGAAAAAAATAGAAATAAATTGCTTCTTATAAATTTTTAAGACTATTTCCTGAAGATATACCAAACTTTTTGCTCAGTGTTGTCGAATCTGGGTTTCTAATTTGGACCCTGGCTGATCCTCGGGGGCATCTTTCTAAGGATTCCAGTAACATAGGCACCAGGTTTCCACGATAAAGAATCTTACAATTAATTCGTAGTGGAATTTCTGGTTTATTTTTTTAATATGCAAATCGTATTCAGCTGTTTGTCACAAAGTACCACTTGCGTCACCTTTCTACTTGGCGCTGACGTCATGTCATAATGACACACTGTCACTATTATTAAAACCTTCAGCTCTTAAGGAGTTCAGTCTGTGAGACGCTGACAGTTGAATTTCCAAGTTAACCTATGTTGAAGACCGGTAATAGACAATTATTAGGTTTTTCTTCATCTTCTTGATTCATCATTCCATCCTTCCAGTCTTATTATTCTTAAACTTAATTGGGGTCGGCTCTAATCTAACCAGATGCAGCTGAATATCAGTTTCCTACGGAGCAACTGCCTATCTGACCTCCGCAACCTAAAGGGATACGATATACTAAATCAGTTGTCAGGATTTTATGAGGGTACGAACAACACAGAAACCAATTAAAACTAGTAGTAATAGGGGATGGGCCTATTGCCATTAACTGCTACAGAGAATTTCCTAAAAGAAAAACCCAATAAAACTTTGCTCGATCCGGGGATCGAACTCAGAACCTCGTGCTCAGCAGTTGCGCTTGCTACCTACCACTAGACCAACGAGGAAGTCAAAGGTTTTCCATAAATCGTGGGTGTTTCACACCTGCTTCTTTTCAATAATCGCGTCACGATTTAAAATGACATAATGGTCATTATGTGTTTTTCTCAATCCACCATGACACAGTTTGATGTTTATTTCTTGTTAATATTTACTCGATTACGCAGCGCAGGCGCAGTCAACATGAGGTCACTTCTAATTTCCTTGGTCAAATTGACATGTCAGATAATCTTTTGATGTTTGCTTTTTAAAAAATGATACTACAAAACATTGTTTTTTTTTTTATATTCCGGACAATTTTCGTTAGAATTACTAATATGGATTCAGGCCCCGTTCTTTTATTATTATTTTTTTAATTTTCTAAGGCTATTACATGTAATATATCCATTAATGTTTTTCAGTAATTAAATAATCAAGAGATTTTGTTCTTGATGGGCAACTTCGAAATTAAAAATGTAAAAGAAAATATTTAAATTTCTATTTTAATCCAATCATCATCATCAGCCTGTATTAGTCCACAGCTGAACATAAGTATCTCCCAATGCGCGCCACTATTGTGCGCTCATTAGAGGTATTTGTCCATAATCGCCACGCTGGGCAAGCGGGTTGACGATCGCAGTAGCAGATGATTGCCGATCCTCCGGAGTCCGGATCTTTTCCTTTGTCGCTTCCTACGACACCCGCGAGACGAGTAGTTGTGGTTTAATTCTAAGGCCGGAAATCACACAGCAAATAACATAATCCAATAACATAATCAAATAAATTATCATTATTACCCAACCACAACCCTCTATTTACCGCCCCATTGGTTCTTCCGCTCCAGGTGCAAAAACACATAAATTACTCAGCATTTTAGGGTTACGTTGCAATATTCATTCTTTTTCGCACGTTAGCAACCCCGTACGTAATTTATCGCTAAACATTGCCAATTAAAAATGTATTCAGGAGTTTTTTTTAGTTTTGGTTTTGACAGATGGGTGAATATTTTTAGGACAGGGCATTTATAGTAATGATTAATCACGTTTCCTTTTTGCATTTGTTTATTTAAAGGTAAAATAGTACTTATATGGTTTTTTTATTTAAAACAATACAATACAGTGGTAGCTCAGTGGTGTGAAAGATTCTAAGGCACGCATTTCTGAGTTTTCGATCTCAAATAGGTACTTAATATTATAAATTTTATGCGAAAATTTGTTTCATTGTTTTCCCTTCTTTTCGCATAAAAGGATCAGATAAACGTGATTTTCTTCGACTACGTATGAACGTTTTTGGATAATTATGTAGGTATATAGGGGGCACTTTTTCTAAAAAAAAAATTCACCACGGAAGCGAAGCAACCGGAAAACGTAGTCAGACAATATATTTTGATTTGACCTTTGAAAATACTAAATGATCATCAAAGACTAAACGGCTTGACATGAACCCACGTCAAATACTTAACTCATCCAAAAATACACAACCCTTTAATCTGTCACACTCAAACAGTCACGTCACGCTGATACTTTTACAGGTTGACAAAAACCATAGACAATCATCTAATACTCGAATCTATTTCCATAGACAACCGATGTCCGCGTTGGCTCGCGTCCAACATTCTATCTAGTCTACGGCCGGAAAGCGATGCATTCTATAAATACCATAGACTAAAGACTTTGATGTGATTGGATTCGTTCATCTGTTATTGGGAACTTGATTCCTGTAGTTTTATTTTTTAGTTTCGGGTTAGTAAATATTGTGATGGGAGGAAAGGAAAATTTAAATAAATGTATCTAAGTTGATAGAAAAACGGTTTTTTTATGATAATTTCCTAAACTTCTCTGCGAAGTTGTTACTTTTTTTATTATGATTTCAGCAGCTATAGAGTCGTAACGACAATTTGGAGATGCTAGTAATCATTGGAAATGTAGAAAGGAAGAGAGTCATTCAATTTACTTTCTTCAACCAAATTGCTGGCCAAAACCGGACCGTGTAATCTTAGTGCACACCTAACGGGTTAAATAGATTTACAGTGAGGGTAAGCTAAAGTCATTATCATCTTGACACGTTGCCAGCGAGCAATAAAGGGTTAACTTACCTTTTCCTTTTGCCTAGACTTTACAACACAAGTTTAACTGCCTAGGAGGCTAAGATGGACTAAAATGGAATACACTCTTGTCTTACTATTTTCAGTCTAACTTTACTAACTGGGAAAATTATGGTAGCGGAGTTTTTGTACGACTTTTTTCCTTTATGATTCTTCTTCTTGTCGAATTTTATTTGAACAGTATGTGGCAACCTCAATAGCTTTGTCCGTAGCCTCGTTTCGGTCATTTTTAATTCAGGGAAAAATAGCACCAAATCCCCTTACCTTCTGCGTGTCGAAAAAACCTACTAATGATGGGACAAAGTCATGAACTAGCAGCGATCAAAACCCCAGCTTCTGGTGGGAGAGTTCGCCAAGAAACTTGATCGTGATGATGATGTTTGGTAAAACCTTTCTGGACGGTGTCGTCCAGACTTCTCCCCTTTTGATTGATTTGATTAGATGATTGATTGACAAAAAATAATTGATTGATTGATTAAAGGCACTGTGTGTTCCTCCATGGTCCAGTACATCTTTCATCTAATGGTATATGAGGTCAAACACAAGAATATATCATTATAAAAAAAATACATATTATTTGTACTTATAGGACCCGCTTGAAATGAAATAAAATTTGCAAATTTAGCAAAATGAGCTTTGCGAGGACGTGGGTGTGGTGACTTTTTTAATGTCATATGTACATTTTTAGTTAATCTAAGACACCTCTGACTAATGGTGAAGGAAAACATCGCGAGGTAACCTGGACTGGAGTCTGAAATCAACAAAACGCAGTGAGTTAGCGTTGTGATTCATGCTCGATCCTTCTCTGTATGAGAACAGACCCCTGCTCTGCAGTGCATAGGCGGCGGGTTTATTTTATTTATACCGATTGTATCATAAGGGCCGAAATATGAAAATTGAATATTATTACTCTGTGAAACGAATGCATTGACCGTGTTTCAGTTTTTCATAATCTGTGTCATGTATTTCGGGAGGTGAAGTGATGTGTTAAAATTAAATGAAGTCTGTTTCCATTGTTGTACGGTACGTTATTGGAGGCAAAGATAAAATAAAAACTTATGCTAATTCGCTAAAAATAGTATCTCTATTACTTCGGAGTTAGAATCTAGGACTCTCTGTAGTTGTTTACTTTTTGTTTTTATAAAGAAGCTAATAACTATTTTGTAAATAAATATCGTAACAAATATTGTGGAGCGTGGTCTAGCTAGGCGCCCAATGTAGTTTGAGAATCAGAATCAGATTTTTTTTATTTGTGAAACATAGGTAGTTAGGTACAATAGGTTATTTGTAGATACTTTTGTTTCCTATGTATCCCTACTTCTGTTATGTTATATGTATGTACATAAATCTATACATATAATAAAATCGTAACGAAGTATGTATGTAATTGATTGGCGCGAAAACTACTGGACAGATTTAGTTGAAATTCGGCAAATATACTTTTTAAATTCTTAGTCAACTTATAGGGTATAAATTATTACGTTTATAATTATGGGGGATGAGCAGTATTGTAGTAAGCAGCGTATTTCTAGAATTTGCTGCAGAATTGTTGTTGTTGTTGGGAAAAATATTATTAAATTTCAATTTACAAAATATTATCACGCTATATCCACAAGGAGCTAAACATTACATAACATAACATAATAATATCTTTTAGGAACGATTATTTTGTCTACATGTCAACAGACTACATAGCCTTCCGGTCGGGCGAACGCCTTGGAAGTGTAAGGCTTTGAGTTCGATCCCCAGATCAGCAAACTTTTTGTGGATTCTTTTGTATTTTTTTTGTCATTGAAATTAATATGTATTTTTGTGGTATTTCATTCTTAATGACTTTTATTACTTACCGGCTGAAACCCGAAGAAAACATGCTTTTTAATAATTTTTCAACTTATAAAAAACGTATGTCTATAAAAAACATATATGCAACGAGGTATGCAAGGATCGTAGCAAGTGGAAATCCGTTGTCTCTGCCTACCCCTCTGGGAAACAGGCGTGAGTCTATGTATGTATGTAAAAAACGTCACCACTTTAATTTGAAACATTTATAAAATTTATATTATTTAAAACATAGTGTTCTAGATGGCGTTAGAGTCTATTTAGATCAGCGGAATTCTTTTTTAAATATTTCAATTTGAAACCCGAAGGAAGCAACGCGCATCGTGTGGGATTATACTTTTAAAAATTTCATCTTATAAAAAAAATCCGCTTTAATTTGAAGCATTCAAATTATTATTATTTAAAACATAATGTTTCCTTTTTCTTAACTAGATGGCGTTAGGAGTCGATTTAAATCTGAGGAAAAATAATTTTCTTGGATACTCTTGATGGGACAGGAAAAATATTTATAACCACTGGCATCCTTGCAGGGAGGCAGGGCAAAATTACAATTGCAGTAGCGTCTTCGGCGATTACTGCCACGTTGTTTTCTGGTGACAAAACAGCGCACACCATGTTTAGGATTCCCATCAATTTACAGAGCAACGAAACACCTGTTTGTGATGTGTCACGAAATAGTGACAAGGCAGGCATTTGCTTAAGAATTGTTCTTTGATCGTATGATGGGATGAATGTGTAATGGCAAACAGAAAAGCAGTTGATGCGGTACACAGAACTCTAAAAGACATCCGTAGGAACCAACACATAATGGGTGGTGTCACAGTTATGTTCAGCGGCAATTTCCACTGAACGCTGCCTGTGGTGACGCGAGGAACTGGGGCTGATGAGGTGAATGGTTCTTTGAAACGATTATTTTTATGATCCTGTATTCATAAGTAATGAGCTTGACAATAATTATGGGCGGCTGAGTAGGAATCCACATGCTCAAGAATTTTCCAACTCAAAACGCCCAAAAATAATCAAGCTGCAGCAATCAACGAATGCATTCTTTTATAAATGAAAGGGAATGAAGTGTTTTACACATTTATAAACACTGTTGTCAATCAAGATGACGCCACTCATTATTCTGTAAAATTCCTGAATTCCCTCACTGCAAGTGGACTTCCGACGGACGTCATTAAGTTGAAGGTCGGTGTCCCGATTATGCTTCTTCGGAACTTAACGCCTTTGAAATTGTGTAAAGGGACCCAGAAAATGATGGCCTGATGGCTTAATGTAAATTATCTGCAAATCATCAAGGCGCAAATTCTAACGGGTTTCGGTATTGGCGAGACAGTATTTACACCATGTACCACTAATTCTCCACATTTATCCCTTTGAATTTAAGCGAGTGTAGTTTCCTGTGGGCGTTTGTTTCGCCATGAGAAGTCTGCGAGTGTCGATCTCAGGACCAGCTTCTCCTCACATAGACTGTATGTCGTTTGCTCTCGGGTCACCAGTCCTGACTCTCTGTACATTTTAGCTCCCGAGAGCAAAACTACAAACAAAGTAATCTGTATGTTTTTCTAAATATCCTGGTTCGGATTTGATATTGATACGAAACTTTTGTTCTTTTACATAGGTTTTTCGCTTTATTAGGTCAGAAATTATGCAATAAAATATGCGAAGCGCACTTATAACTTTTTCTTTTGCCCTATACATTAGTAAGACTTAAATATAAAACTAATCTTTGTTAGAATAATTGCTCTCAAATGTGCAAAACATATACAATACAATAGGTATATTTAAAAAAATCTCTCATTCTCTCCTGTGCAATAATTATTCCCACATGATAGTGGGGTCTGCTTTTCGGGTTTTTCGCTTCCCCTTCGCTCTATCCATTGCATCGTCCTGGATAATGTTTAATGGCAATATATAATGTTTTCAATAATAAATATTTTGGATAATTTAAATGTTTAATGTTCGCACATGTTTTGCTTAATAAGAAACTCGCAAAAACAACTGACTTGGGCGGACTTGAACTGTCATATCATAACATTTCTAATCTGCACTAATAAAAGTTTGTGAAGATGTTTGTTACCTAAACACTTTTGATTTGAATAGAACTCGGTAAACATAAAAACCATATTTCCTGGATTAACAAAAAATATAAATTTTATCCTGGTTCAACATCCACGCGGGCGAAGCTGCGGGCAAAAGCTAGTTATTAAATAAATAAATAAAATACATTGCATGGCAGAGATATAGTTTTGACAGAGAGATATGTATTATGAGTTGACTAAATATTTACTTTCCAAATCAAGTCACAATTAGAATTACATCAAATAATTTTATTTGTCAATGTATTGATTATGAAATGATAACATGAGAAAAAATTATGTAAAACGAAATTCTATGAAAGTATTGAATATAAAACAATTACAAACTTGTAATGGAAACACACACCGAACAAAACGTGCAAATGAACCACCAACGCTAAAGAAATTACATTTATTTACACCAAATTTACACAATTTTACGATTTATGAGTCATGGGATGTTTTCGTCATCATCATAGCATTATAAAATGTCTGTATTTCTGTTTGTTTGACAAACCTATGTTTGTTTTACAATGAGTTACTGCTGTTTATTTTTTAATAATGATTTTTACTACCCTCGTAATAATTAAGATAAAATAGCACTGATAGCCTAGTGAAATGATCGTCGACTGACAAGTCAGTGGTCTCAAGTTCGATCCCAAGGCGCGCACCTCTGACTTTTTGTGAGTTATGTGCGTATTATAAATTAATTATCAGTTGCTAAAACGGTGAGGGAAAACATCGTGATGAAACCAGCACACCTGAGAGATTTTTCAATGGTGTGTACAGCCATGTCAGAGGCCTACGGGCGGTTTAAACTCTGACACCTGGTTAGGAACACGATAGGAAGGAAGGACCGTTTTAGCAACTGATAATTAATTTATAATACGCACATAATTTACGAAAAGTCAGAGGTCCGCGCCTTGGGATCGAACTCGAGACCTCTGACTTATAAGTAGACGGTTATACGGAGTTATACCCAAAGATATTGGGAATATTTCTATGGTTATACCACTAGGCTATCAATGCTGTAGTGTGCTGAGGTATAGAGTGAAGAGAACTGACGAAAAATCGAAGGATTCAATGTCAAGGGTCAAAGAAAAAGCCAATCATTAGTATTGGGCCTTAGGTTCGAACGTAAGATCTCTAAAGCAGCTGAAAATCAGCGCTGGCTGAGCAGTGTTACTCTCAGCATTATGCTGAGTGGCTGACTCTTTTGGCAATTAGCTCTTTTACTTATATTTAATTATTTTTTCTGTGTGCTTCTATTTGTACCAAATAAAGCGTACGAGTATAATAAAAAAAAGCGCCTTTAAAAGCGTTAAGAAAGAGATTCGTCGACTAAAGCGGGCAGGACTCGATAGCTTAGTTGGTAAAGCGATGGATCGGCACGCCAGGGTCCTGGGTTCAAGTCCCGCTCGAGTCTGTTGTTTTTGCGAGTTTCTTTTTAAACAATATCATTTAACAAGCAAAACATGTCATCTGATAGTTGGACGTTTTGCTACATGGACATTATGCTAATTAGACTTATTACTCATTAGACGTTTTGCGCTGTTGGACATTTTCCTACTTAGACCTTCTGATCAGGAGCGTAAAAAACATCCATAAAATAAAGCGTACTAATAATATTTCTTTCTTTCTCTAAATTGCCAGTCAACAGTCATTTCACTAAGCTATCAGCTAACACAGCTAATAAAAATGAGTATTTTGCTAATATCAGCTAATGGTGCTAATTCTCTTGCACACGCTCTAAACTAATTTAGACTCGCCATCTCTCTTTCTAACAGAGATCATTAGAAAAGGATAGCAGATTTTTAGAGCTGTCAAACTAGTCCATTTGCGTGATATCAACGAGAAATTAGTCAGCATGACGTAGCTCTCGTCTAATTTTACGTCAATTGCAAGGAGGTTGACTAATTTGACAGCTCTAATTTGGTAGTCCAATTTGCTGCCTTTTTTCGATGGTGTTTATTAGAAAGAGATATAGTTAGACTAAAATTAGTTTAGCGGGATGTACAAGAGAATCAGCACCATTATCTGAACTTCGAAAGTATTTCGCTAAAATATTGGTCAGCTGTTAGCGAACAAACAATGAAATAACATAAAAATTCAAGCATTCTTATCAGTATTTTACACCTTGAAAAGAGGGCACTGCGCATGCGCATGGTACGATCACTTGAACCACATGTGGCCATATGTTTCGGCACGTGGCGAACCAGCCCACCATGACTGCATAGATAGGACCATTCATAATGAGTATGTCGGTGTGAATGAATTACGTTTTTAATTATGCTTGAGAAAGAGAGATCTTTTAAAGTTTAGAAATAAAATATTCAAACGATTGGAACATTCGCCAAGATTGCCATCCATGTTATGTTACATCTATCAATCAAAAGCCTAGTGGAATGGTCAGCAGAGGTCTCAGGTTCGAATTCAAAGAACGCAACGATTCATGAATATCTTCATTATTTATTAATCAATGCTCCCAATTAATTAATATCTCGATATCAAACGCTACCTTACTGACAAAACGAAAAACGCATTCTTTAAGTTGTCTTTACCTGTTGCAACAGTGGCGCCAACTAGTGGATATTTAATGGTAACTCTGTAATGTTTACCATGGAACAGATAAAAAGATCTAGCATCCCCCTAGCCTTATTATTCCCATACTTTGTTGGGATCGGCTTCTAATCTAACCAGATGCAGCTGAATATCTGAGTTTTCTACGGAGCGACTGCCTATCTGACCTCCGCAACCCAAAGGGATACGATATTGTAAGGTTAGATAAGTTGTCAGAATTTTATGAGGGTACTGACTCCCTTTATCGACTGTCAAAGAACTTTTTATGACAACTGGGGCCAACGGCTTAACGTGCTTTCCGAGGCACGGACCAGGTGACAATTAATGAATGCACACATAACTTACGAAAAGTCAAAGGTGCGCCTTGGGATCGAACTCGAGACCACTGACTTGTTAGTGGACAGTCATACCACTCGACTGTCACTGCTAAGGAATTAACAATTCTAGATATTTTTTTTAATTCCTGGATGACTTACGATTTTCTTCCGTCAACCTGTTACACAACTTGCTGACCATTCACTTATTCCTTCCCTAATACGGACAGAAAGTGTATTTTTCTATCAGTAGGTTGAAACTGTAAAGCAATTAGGAAAAAGTAACATTCTTTCAATAAATGGCGATACGGCTTTCATTGATCAATTAATATAAAAATACTGACATTCCCATAAAAGTCTAATGGGTTCTAGTCTATTTATTTTATATGGGACGCAGTGACAAGGTTACTAGTGATGTATGTAGTGATGTGTGTGTAGTATCGATGTGGATTAAGCATTGGTATGACCGTTGGACTGCCAGTCAAAGGCTTAGAAACTGAGCCACGCATCTTTGACTTTTCGAATTCATGTGTGTATTAGAAATTAATTATCATTTGCTAAAATGGTAAGGAAAAAAAAATTGTAAGAAAACCAGCACACCTGATTGATTTTTCAACAGTGTGTAAAGCCATGTCAGAGGCCTACGGCAGGTTTAAACTCTGACATCTGGTAACTAAACAACAAAATAATTACAAAGTAAAATAAAAAACTAAGTTTAAATATTTAATAAGAACTAAGAGAACTAGAGTTAATAAGCTAACATGTGCTAAAACATGTAAAAAATTTCACAAAAATATATTAAAAAACTAAGTTATTGGTTTTTTAAGTACCTAGGTCATCCATTTAGTATATTGCCCGTTATTACCATCTAATCTATGTAATTTTGAGACAAAAAAAATGAAGTAAATATTACCAAGCCCGCAAAATGGCTATTACTTGACCAAAGTATATAATTTAATGGTATTAGGGATCAGTATAATCTGTTTTATTGCCCTTTTACTTCTACCATATATTTTACGAAGCTAAATTTCCAGTAATGCTAGTAAATTGATAATTCTTAGAGAAAATTGTAAAATCTGTTATAAAATCTTAAAATACTACCAAAAAGAATCGTAAACTGAATATAGTAGTACTTCAATCAGATTAGTAGCAAGAATATCTTTTAGATTACTCAAATGTTAACCATTTTAATTTTACAACTGTTTCTAAATATATATAAATATAATTATATAACAGATCACTCGCCTTCAAAACGTTCTACCACACTTTTGAAATGGCAATTACTCCTAAACTTAGAGTGTTGAAGTAAAAATCGTTTATAGCAAATTTCATGTGTATCTGTATGCCTGTCTGTCTGTGGCATCGTAGCTTTTAGACGAATGGACTGATTTTAATTAAGGTTTCTTTATTTGAAAGGTGACTTGATCGACAATGTTCTTAGCTCAACAAAATTTGAGGTATTTCTATCGAAGGATTTTTAATTTATTTGATAATTATAAAAGAACTAAAAGCGCTTGCTTTCCCTACAAAGTATTGATCATGACTACCAGAAGAAATCGTAATTTAAACATGTTTAGCAAAACTACTAAAATTACAAAACATAGCAGGCGCAGCTAAACGCTGATTCAGAGCAAACTAAATATTATTCTGTTGTTATAACAACAACTACTTATTATGTGAGAGCAATTTATATCGTTCATAGCTGCACTTGACTTAAAATAACATTGTTGCTTAACTTTTCGTGTTGTTGCACTCGCAAGTTCAATACTAAATTTATTTGTTTTGATTTATTTGCGTCGTATTCGAGCTACGCAAAAAAAAACAGAAGGTTTTGTAATATTCCAGACTTTGTTCGCTTAGATAGTTTGAAGATGGAGTGTACTGAGGCGATCAGTGTAGAATCTAGGTAAATATCTTAACTAAAAGAGAAGAAGTGAATTCTTATAGCGGTAGGTATAAATAAATAAACTAGCTGTAATAAAAAACTGTCCCACTACAGAAAAAATACCTTTTTTCATACAGAGAAGAAACGAGCTTTAATCGCCACGCTAGTTCACTGTATGTTGGCGATTTCAGACTATTAAACTCCAGGTTTCTATACGATATATCTAGACACGGGGGTCAAAAGAACTTAAGTCAGTCGAAAGCCAATATGACTTAAATACTTTATCCTTCCAAGTCTAGATTTTTATTTGCCGTCAGTCAGTGGTGTCTTAGATTAACTAAGAAGATAGGTACCTATATAACATTGAAAAAGTCATTTGTATATGCCAGGTTCGTACTTACACCCACGTGTTAGCAAAGCGGGTCCCTAACCAATGCGCCAATACAACTACTCACCCAGCTGTAGGATAAGTATATTTTAGTATAGGTAAATTACCTACACAAAATATTAATCATAATAATTACAAATAAAAAGCTCACAAAACAATTTAAACAGAAATCTTATCGATAGATAGCTTATCGATATATTCCAATCACTAATAACCCCTTTAAGGTAAGAACAGAAATCATAGATCAGCCTAGTGCCGTATAGGGCCCGTGACACTTACACTGAGACAAGTGGGACAGACGCAACTGGGACAACAGACATCTAATGGATATTTTTAATATTTATACTTAGTATTTATGGTATTAAGTCCATCTTTTTTAAACTTTAGTATAGATAATCAAAGATATCTAGTAAAAAGGGTGATAAATCTATGTTTCTAATCCATTTTTTATGTTCTTGCCACCTTATGTGGGGAATTTAATTTAATAACATAAATGCGAGAGGCTTAATTCATTGAATATGAATGAGAAACGAATAAATACTCACTGATGTCTATTATACTATATGTGTAAATACTATAGTTGCAAAAAAAGTAGGTCTAGTTCTCAGTAGGTTATTAATGTTCATAATTATCAATTTATATCGAACAGCCTCAACCTCCTTGGCGAAGGTTCGATAGATGGATACCTACTGGCTATCGATAATAATGGAACATATTTTTTTTTTGTGATGACCAAAGCAATGGTAGCCTCAGTAGCGTTGACTGAGTATCTCTAGGTAGTATGACCGTTTGACTTGCAAGTCAGAGATCTCAGGTTCAAACCCAAGGACGAACTTCTGACTTTTCTTAAGTTATGTTTGTATTATAAACTAATTATGCTGCTCCGTGCCTCGGAAAGCACTTTAAACCGTTGGCCCCGGTGTCATAAAGATCTTTGACAACCGTTAAAGGGAGTCAGTACAGTACCCTCATAAAATCTTGACAATTAATCTAACTTCAGAATATCTTATCTCTTTGGGTTGCGGAGATCAGATAGGCAGGACGGCGCTCCGTAGAAAACTGATATTCAGCTGCATCTAGTTAGATCAGAAGCCGAGCCCAAAAAAGTTTGAAAATAATAAGGCTAGGAGGATGTTAAAGTAAATACTACGCGTGTCTGTCTGATATGCGCTCACGCACTCAACCACATTGGCACTATCGCGGTAAATTCCGTAAATTACCGATTAATACCAGCTCTGTCATATCATTACACGCATTTAAGATGTTCAAATACGGCTTTATTTAGTGTTAACACAAGTGTCAGACGTCTCGCGTAGTAAAATGCATTCCTTTGCGCATATGGTCGTGAACATAGAGTAGAGTAACACAGAGAATTGTGCATTGAATAATTTTTTGAAAATAATATAAGATTTTTTTTTGTACGTAAAAAGGTATGTACCAAATATCAGATCAATCTGTCAACAGAAAGGGGGTAAAATTTCAATTTCTAAATTTGAACCAAACAAATAAATAAAAAAACGAACAGGGCAAGCTAAATAAAACCTTATTAAATTGATATTTCATTAGATTTCACTCTGAAAGTTAATAATTTGGAAAATAATTGAAATCTATCTACTTTTTTGGCGTTGGATATCTTGTGGACCTTTTCTTATCTGGTAACAATATTTTTTTTTGTAACACGAAAAATTTTCATTGAATCGGAATTTGTGGAAGAATTATAAGACCATTATAGACCATATTATTAAAATCATATAATATTTTGTACTTACGTTTATTTTTTAGAAGACTTATAGTCGTAATTGTTTTTTTTTAAGTAAGTAATATAATTTAAGTATCTGTTTACTAACCATACATGTATTATTTTGTTAAATCCTTTAAATAACAGTGTGGTATACGAATGTTTGAAACATTTTTAAACCTTTTTTTTGAACTGCAATAAAGAATCAAACGTAACGAAAATAACGGACGAAATCTCTGGCCGGGTTTTACAAACTTTAAAAAAATCTTAAACAAAAAATTGCTCACGCGAAAATGCAATTATAATCCACTGCAGTATCTGTGTTTCACTACTCTGTGTTCTCATTACAAACACATACCACGGCTTCGTCCGTTAAACACATTTTTATTTTTATATTATCACAATTTTCTTGAGTTCAGCTCGTAATATTCCATTGTTTATGTTTTTGTGTGTCTTGGTCTTGTTCCCATGGATTGACAATTGAAAAATACGTAGAAATTGTTTTAATATAACTGTCATTTGTAGAAAAGATTTAGATTTAGGAGTAAATAATATAAACATGACTAACTAACGTATAATAAAATCATCCTTTTTCAAAATAGCTAGATCTTCTTGTTCTATGTAATATGGAAGATTATAATGCTGTTCAAGAAATAGGTCAACTGGGGTCGATTATAGGAATTGACACTGAACTCAAATATGCTCAAAATAAATGAATTTCATTTCTCAGACTCTGTCTACTTTCCTGACCGATTAGGGAATTTGCTTTAATAATTAAAAAGCTAAAAACTTTCGTTTTGCAGCCTGTGCCAAGTTAGCTAAATGGATCCCAGATTTCATTAACCCATCTAATCCTAAGTCCTGCCACGAACTCCAAAACAAATATTTTCTATCTTTTTAATGTTTAGAAGTCGGTTAATTTTGAGTGACACATTAAACTTAAAGAGGAAGGCATCGGTTGATGATAATTGCTTCAAAATTCAGTTGCAAGTTTTGACCCAAACATACATAAAAGCAAGCAAGTTAAATAAAAGCTTGTAAAACGGTCGAGTTCAAGAGTAGGCCTTCATTTTTTTGTGTTTGCAGACGCATCTAGTTAGACAGCAAGGCGACCTTTCTCTGCAAGCTACAAAACAACATGAAGCTCTGAATCAAAGTTTTATAATTCATGCAGATACCAAGATAATCTGGCATAGTGCCACATGCAAAATGGCGGTTACGTCATGTAACGAAAATCGATAAATACTACGTTTAAATAAATGATTATTGACTTTTATTAGCAATAAATGTGTTTTGCGCAATGTACAATTGTTGAAAGATAAATTTATTTATAATTATGCATTCAGATCACCGCCGCGCGCCATGCCGTGTGGTTTCCGGCGTAAGAATAGAACCACCCCTACTCGTCCTGTGGGTGTCGTAAGAGTCGACTAAGGGAAAGATCCGGAGGTTGGGCAGCAGCATCCTTCTGTGTCAATCATCTGCTACTGCGATTGCCAACACACTTGCGCGCTCATTGGATTATTTATTTATTTATTTAATATTTCATGCACAAATTTGTACAAAGGCGGACTTAATGCTAAAGGCATTCTCTGCCAGTCGACCTTAGGGTGATGCAGAGATGAGACATTTGGTAGATGCACTGCGTAATAAAAGTGGACAACTGATAACCAAAGGATAAGATTATATTGGCCACTCTGGGATTATGGACTCCAATGAGCGCTCTAAAGTGGCGCGCATTGGGAGAGGCCTATATTCAGCAGTGTACTAATAATACAGCTGATGATGATGATGACGCCATTCTACTTCTATGGCAGCTGCATCAGCGGGGTTTTCCCGTTTACATTTTCTCAGTAGCCAAGCGGTAAATGATTATTTATTTTGGTAGCTTCCACATTGTATCCTGACTCAAATAACCATCAAGGATACATAAACACCCTTCTATCCTGTTGCCAATCAACATACTAATTTGGAACGAAACTTTTATAAAAATGATAAATTTTTAACCGACTTATAAAAGGAGGAGGTTCTCAATTCGACTGTTTTTTGTGTGTTTGTTACGCGATTTCTCAACCAATTAAAGAAGAATTGATTTGATGATTCTTTTTTTAATTATTAAAGTAAGTATATGCCGAGGTGGTCCCATATTAATCTTGTCATGATCTGATGATTAAATTTAGAGGTATAGTACATAACTCCTCATTGGAAAACAGCATACATCGGGTAACAATTAATTTCACATAGTTTGTATGTGTTGCTGATTACTGACTCCCGAAAAAGTGGGGGGGTTGACCTTTATCAAAATTTGAAAAAATAAATTACAAAAAAATAAAACCCACTTGAAACACTAAAAACTAGAAATAACACTAAAACATTAGTTTTGGATTCGGTGCCAAGGCTTAGGTTTAATCTCGGACCCGCTTAACTTGGCACCGACTCTAAAACGAACGTTTTAGTATTATTTCTAGGTTTTTAATGTTTTGAAGTCTGTTTTATTTTTTCGGTTATTTTTATTGTCAACCATTTTGTTCTGTGCCAAATAAATTCATTCCAGTACACCAAAAGGCGGAATACAATAGAATTCTTTAGCGAATCGTTTCCCCATCTCTGCCAGTCCCTTCGGAGAATAACAGCGTAATGTTTAAAATAGCACTCGATTCATACGCTGTGCCGGTTGGCGGAGATCCTGAAATAATTTATATTATACTCGTATACGCACATGTGCTGTAACGTTAGACGGCTTGCGCAAACGCAGTGCGCTTGTACAAGGTTATCACGATACGAGAAAAGGATTATTTAAGGCGTCTGCGATAAACTACTATCTCGCTCGCACATTGAAGATATGAAATCTCTGAATATAGTCATGAAAAATCGCGAAAAAAATGAGTTAAGGAGAATAATACCTATTACAAAATTTGAACATTTTTTTTTATTTTATTCAAAACTTTTCATTTGTTTTGCGATTTCAGGGTTGGTCCCATAGTAAAATTTGTTCATAATGATGAATTTAATAACCCCTTTTCAGATTGTCAGTGTTTTACAAATAACCCTGGGCACGATTCGGCGCTAGATGGCTACACTCGCTACTCGCTCGTAATTTCACTGAGTGTGACTTTCGCAGACCAAATGAAAAAAGGTAGCAGATGCGATATGTGAAAATGTATTTCATTATGAAATTTCATAGCCTAATGGTATGACCGTTTGACTGGCAAGTCAGAGGTTAAAGCCCAAGGCGCGCACCTCTGACTTTATGTAAGTTATGTGCGTTTTATAAATTAATTATCACTCTCCGTGCCTCGGTTAGCACGTTAAGCTGTTGTGCGGCTGTCAATTGTAGATCTTTGACAGTCGTTACGGGTAGTCAGAAGCCCGAAAGTCTGACAACCAGTCTTACTAAGGAGTATCGTGTAACCCAGTATCTGGGTTGTGGAAGTCTGATAGGCAGTCGCTCCATGTAAAACACTGGTATTCAGCTGCATCCGGTAAGACTGGAAGCCGACCCCAACATAGTTGGGAAAAGGCTAGGCAGATGATGTATGTCATTATGAAATTTCACTGCTACTTGTGAAATGAATGAATGAATGAATGAATCTTGTCTGGTGCCTAATGGAAACACACCAAGAGATAAACTCCATACAGAAATTAGGTCGGACTCTTTCTGCGATGTTTGTTTTCTCTTTTATGGGATATAATCACATGACATTATGTGTGTATCACGCTATCAACATGAAAGGGGTAAGCAGAGCTGTTGGGCCCGTGTTTATTTCAACGAAAAAAGATTTTTTTATGGCAAAAGCAATTAAGAAGGTTTTTAATGATTTTTAAACTTTTTCTTTTTTAGAATGTTAACTTGAATGAGTTTCTTTTTAATCTGTTTTATTTTTTCAGGGCTTCAACCACTCTAGCTGGCCAGCATCATGATAGGCATTCTAATTATAAATTTTTACAAATAATATAATCCTACTTCTAACTTATTTCAACTGTC
The DNA here is from genome assembly GCA_936450705.2 of Protodeltote pygarga. Classification (NCBI taxonomy): domain Eukaryota; kingdom Metazoa; phylum Arthropoda; class Insecta; order Lepidoptera; family Noctuidae; genus Protodeltote; species Protodeltote pygarga. Next base: position 2,065,967 of record OW388274.2, read on the forward strand.
ATTAATTTTATTCACCTTTCATTCATACACACTCTTACAAAATTAAGTCTTCTTCTTAAGTCTTCAAAATTAACTAACGAAAAGTCAGAGGTGGCGCGCCTTGGGTTCGAACTCGAGACCACTGACTTATCAGACGACAGTCATACCACTAGGCTCAAAGATATTGGAATTCTATGACTAGGCTAGTGCTTACAAAATAAAGTATCCGTGCGACATATGCAGAAAAAAAATTTCGGCATAATGGGTAGGTAGAGTTTGAAGTAAATGTGTAAACGCGAGAATCGGAGTCCAACAGTGGGAAGATTCAAGCTAACAGTTAAGTTACCTATCCCACTTTAACCTAAAATTGGTATCGGAAAGAACTTCCTACCTCAAATGGTACAAAATACACGTTTTAAACTTGTTTTTGAAAGAGACCGAATGATTTACACAAAAAGCGGTTGCAACCAAAAATTAACCACGGTCATTTTGGGTTACATATTAGGGTTGTCTCTTAAGGACGGTGAGCAAATTCTTTCTTTCTTTGCCATATGGTTGATGAACAACATCAGAGTTGAAACCTCTAACATGGCTTTATGGTTGAAAAATCTTATAATCTTAGAAATTTTTGTACAAAGAAAAAATCAATTATGGGGATTTAAACCTGTGACCTACTGAGTAAAGCTAGTCGTCTGCTTGCTGCATAGGCATACTCGGCTTTACCCAGAAGGTGGCGGCTTTAAAACCCGCTCTTAAATGATTTTTTCTTTCTAAAAAACTTAAACTACAATGCATAAATACTTTATTAAAATTTAAGTTAACGTATTTTAAAACGCTGTTTATTTAATTCATCCCACCATATCTGGTCTGTCTCTGCCACAGCCAAGTCAAGCTAGTTGAATTAAAAAATTAAAAAGGTGTTGTAATCTTTTGAAGTGTCGTAATAAATCGATCGATTAATTTATTAAGATACTACAGCAATCAATGACTTGAAAAAAACGACCCATTGTAATAATTGTTTCTAAAGGGCGACAACCCTGACTCCCGTATTTAGGCGACAAATCGTTATTACCAATAATTGGGCATTGCCACACCTACGTGATCACCAAGCGTGGAAGAAAATAAAGATGTAGAAGGATGAGCATCCAGTTTGAGGGGGGAGACTGTCCTTACCTGCAACAAAGACAAAAATAATTGTTAGAACATATCAAACATACTATTAACAACATATTATTTGCTAGATATAAGAGAAATATTCGTCGAAAGAAGTCGTGATAGCGTAATGGTTTGACCGTTTGACTGGCAAGTCAGAGGTCTCGGGTTCTAACCCAAGGCTTTAGACTTTATGTAAGTTATGTGCGTATTATAAATTAATTATCACTCTCCGTGCCTCGGATAGCACGTTAAGCTGTTGGCCCCGGCTGTCAAATATAGATCCTTGACAGTCGTTACAGGTAGTCAGAAGCCCGAAAGTCTGACAACCAGTCTTACCATCGGGTATCGTGTAACCCAGTATCTGGGTTGTGGAGGTCTGATAGGCAGTCGCTCCATGTAAAACACTGGTATTCAGCTGCATCCGGTAAGACTGGAAGCCGACCCCAACATAGTTGGGAAAAGGCTAGGCAGATGATGAACAATATTGCCTACTTTTCGCTTTCAATATCATAATCAAATTCAAATTTACTTACTGAAGTAATCTTTACTACCCACTTGCCTGATAGGAATCAACTACAATAGCTTTACAATAGAAATGTAGGCGGAACATTTGCAACTATTACTACTAAAATATGTTTATTATGCAACTTACTGTTAGATAATTGCTTAACTTGCAATTTTAATCAGTGAGTGATGGGTGAAATTACGACATTGATTTTATCAGATTAGTAGCTTCTGATATTTTCCAATCGCTTGGTATATTTGATATCTCCATAGGCCTTATGGTATTACATCTTTCGCTTGCCTTAGTCCTATGTCTTCTTTTTCCATTCTTCCTTATCATTCGTCATTTGAGCTTATCTGGCATGGTTCTACACACTTTCTCCTAACACTTGCCGTAGTCTTATTTCTTTTATCCATTCTTCCCTATCAACCTTCATTTGATTCCTACACTTCTATTATTCTTCACGCATTCCATCTTATCTTTCTCCTATCTCCTCTCGTCTATCTCCGACTACATCCATCAACTCAGATTCAGATTCTACTCATACATCAGGTCCTACAGACCATCGAAAACTTTTCTGAGGAATGTTATTCCTCTTTTCTTGCAGTCCAACAGTCTTGTCTATTACTGCTGCAGCGTACGATTTTTGATCATCATTTAACGAGTTTTTTTTTAAACAACTTGGTCATATGTCAAGCAGCAGACAAGCTTTTTTACATAAAAAATCTTCTATTCTTTTATTGTTAAATCAATATCATACTTTACTGTAATTTATTCAATTCATCGGTAAAGACGCTTTGGTTAACTGAAGAACATTGTACTTATTATACAATTATTTCAATTCTAATTTTATGAATTTAGATAGCTTTTTTTGCTTATTTACGGGAGACTTCATTATTAACTTATGTACATATTTACCCACTTCATATTTTGGCAAAAACACGTTTAAAAATAAACCTACAACATTCATTAATTCATAACAGTTTTTGTCCAGGTGTCTGTCCAAATATTTCCAAAACTATGGGCACACGAACCCCATATTAACGGAACATTTTTTGTCCAAGCACATGTCGTTTCGGACCACTGGGCAGCATGACCTTTTTATGAGTTCAAGTTTGATCAAATTGGTCCCACAAATTGTAAATTATTGACTTTTTATATCAATTATTTTCTATAGGCCGGTTAAATGGATTTTTTGTTAGTCATTGTCAATTGAAATAATTAAGAAAGAAATTGTCTATTGTTTTTGTCTTGCCATCATTTGAACGTAATCTCTTGCTTTCATTGTTAAATAACTTTAAATCCTGTTAATAGATTACAATTACGCTATAAACACTACTGAATGTAGTAGAACTCAATAAATATAATTTCTCAGTAAATGTAGTTGTCATTTTTTTTATAACTTAGTCATAAAATATCAAATAAGTATTCTATATTATGATCAGAATATTTTTACGCTAACTACACTGTTAATTAAATAAACTATTTCAGTTAATTCATCTCTTATTCTTAAACTTACTTAACAATCATTACAACTAACTTATGTGAAATCGGTAAACATACAAAAAAATGCATACAGCCGAAAATAGAACCTCCTCCTTTTTGAAGTCGGTTAAAAAGATCCTGACTTTACTTATTTATCCAATGACAAATAAGATCAACTACGAAAACTCACAGGGTACTAAAATAATTTTAAAAATCATACCTAAATCTACCTATTATAAAATCAAATTGCTTCCAAAACAAGTAAACAACTAAAGTTTTTCAATCAACTCAGACGCATGTGTGTCAAGAACAAATTCTGATCAAGTTGATCATGCTCATAAATCCGTACTCGACAGCTCTCAGCCCGGGATTCCTTAGGAAAACATGTTTGAATCATTTTCAATTCAAGATCGGATTTTATAAAAAAAATAATTAATGAATAGTGTAGTAAATGGCAAGCAAGATGGCGCAAAATATAATGATGTTGATGTAAAGACAAGTGTTTGTGTAAATTGGATACATAATGGAAGTTTACATTTTAATAATATGATTCATGCAATAAATGCTGTACACGAAAAAATTCATAAAGTAAATGAGCAAGAGGATGATACAAATATAATACTAGAATTTACTATGAAATTTGGCAAAGACCAAATAGTTAAGTAACTCTAATTTGCGAATCGATTTAGTAGCTATTCTATTGATAAACTTATATCAAATGAGTAGATAACGTTAATTTATCTACTCATGTGCTTATAGTGCTCTCAATAAAAAAAAATAGTTAAAAAGTCAGTTCCAATCGCAATTCAAATTTCAAATAAAGATCGCAAGAATTTAAAAAAAGAGCTCATCAAATAGAATTTCATGGCATAATCAGAATTTGATACTGGCATAATTTCCTTATTTTCATTTAAAAACAATAAATTCAATTGCCCGCCTTTCACAAAAGAAGTACACGAATAATTTAAGAAAAAGTAAGCAAATATACCAAAACTAACTAGAAAAGCAACTAAATCTAAAAAAAATAATTACGCAAATGAGTTCAATCCAATAAATATACTGGAATTAATTCAGCAAAGAGTGTTGAGAGCTATTTATGTTATTAGAATTACCACTCAGTGGAATTAGGTCTGGTCTGACCTGCCGATAAATCTATAAGACCTATATACCTGGCTTCACTTATACATTAGAATAATGACTTAGAGTAACAATTTAGGTTTCAACGAACTTTAGATTTGTGTTACAATCAAGTTTATTTTCAATTCAGTTCAATTTTGCCCATAGATACAGAATAATTAGTTAGTTTTTTAGCTCTTTTTTTCCTTTGGATTTCGACAGCAGTTTTTTTGTGTACTTACTTTTTTTTTTATGTAGCGCCCTGTGCATTATTGTGTGAATAAATGATTTCTTTCTTTCTTTATCTAATGATGATAGAGATAATTTGTAACTTAACGATATCATCATCATTTCAGCCGGAAGACGCCCACTGCTGGGCATAGATAACGATAAAAGTTAATAAAACTAATTGATTGGTAATGTCAGAAAATTATTTAGTATGAAAAACATAATACGGTATATTCGGTAACATAAACAAAATTACAAGCGCTTATGAAATATCTAGCCGCTTCTGCAACACTTTATGAGTTATGGGTTTCATAATGAATCTAGACCAAATTGTGGGCTGTTTAAACATGAAAATATCTAGACCTAGTTACTCGACCCCGTAAATAAATGAAGAAGGCAGGATACAGCAAGGCCAAAAGATTCATTGGAATTTAGTGTTGAAATCTTATGCTTATCTTAGAGTTTGTTGATAGGAATTTAGAGCATAAATAAATCTAAATTAGTTTGATATAGCTGTAGTATTAGTTGTGTTGAATACAATTTAAGATCCAAAAGTTTGTTAGAATTTATGAATTGAATGGTTTTGGGTTTACTCTTTATGTTTATTTTTAAACGATTTTATTTAGCTTGCTCTGTTTGTTTGGTTCAAATTTAGTAATTGAAATTTCACGCCCTTCCTGTTGACTGATTGATCTGATATTTGGTAGGTACTTTAAGTTCTGATGACAAAACCGTTTTACGTAAAAAAAAACTACTCATATTATTATTTTTTCTTTTTTGTGGTTTATTTGTTCTTGTGTTTATTTTATGTATGAAAACTTGTATCGATCGTTTGATCGATACAAGTTTTCAAGTATCAGTACCTATATCAGTTTTGATATAGGTACTGATACTGATATTTTTGCTGAACTTTTTGTAACGTTTTTCTCCTTAACTTGGTTATTTGCGATTTTCATTTTTCATTCATGAAGTGGTTGTATATCTTCAATGTTCTAGCAAGATGGACGCCATAATGACATTATGTATTTTGTAGTAAATTTATTCCTTAACACTAAAATTACTTGAGCCTAATAAGTTTCTTCTTCTTATATTTAAGAGCTAGGCTCTTGTCGGTGGAGCAATCATCACCTCTCTCTATCCTCCGCTTGTCTTTTGACTTCCTTATACGTCACGACTCCTACTTTCCTTTACGTTTACTTCGCCATAAATATTTCTACTTCTAAATCAGACCACCATTTCCCTCACAAAAATTCCATAAACCTGAGATTGGCCCACTTAATTCCGAAGTCCAATATACAATCTACTATAAATATTTTTAAACTCCCGAGTGCGAATTTTTTAGCAGAGATCATTGAACTATTGGCCCAAATATTTTGTTTGATGATTTTACCGTGAAGGAATTGGACTTCGGGTAGAAAATAATGGCGTATTTTATTTATGGGATGTTTGTATGGTGAGTTGTGTAAGTGTTAACTGATCGTTTGTTATGGTTTTGAAGTAGTTGGAATGGTTGGAAAAGATAAAATAGATAAATTAGTTCATGGCGGTAAAATAGTTTCAGTGATAGACTAGTGGAATGATTGTTAGACTGTCAAATCTTAGGTTCAAACCTGCCACCAAAGACCGCACGGGAGTCGAAACTTGGCGGGAGTACGGTGAATTTGCAAGTGGAACCCGTACTTCCACCTAGAGGTTCATGGAGGAACACCGTGTGGTTTTTAGTCCGTGCGAGTCGGACATAACCAGACATAACCCCCTCACCAGCCCGTGGTGATAGCCACCAGGGTATTCCACAAGCCAAAAAAAAATAAAAAAGGCCATAAATTAATAGTTTTGCTTAATAGTTTTGATTTTTGAATATAGACAAAATATATAAGAAAATAATAATGTATCAAACTTTCACGAACGCCAAACATAATAAAAACAGCTTTAATCGCTTTCCTGTTATTAATAAAAGTAAATAAGTAATTTATTTGAAACATTTAAATATTAATAACATTTTCCTTAAAATCCTCGGTAATTACTATCTACATGGTAAATAATGACCACAATTTAAGATAAGAATAATTACATAACTAACCGCGGTTTTCCTGTAACGGGTAAACTTTGATTCATTCATTAACACTTTGCAGGACACATTATTAAATACAAATATAAAATAATAAAAAAAATCAGCTTGTAACTGTCCCAATATAGGGCAAAGGCCTCTTCTCATACAGAGAACGATTGAGCATTAATCACCACGCTAGCTCACTGCGTGTTGGTGATTTCAGATTATTAAAGTCCAGGTTTCCTCACGATGTTTTCCTTCACCGTTAGTCAGCGGTGTCAAAGATTAACTAAGAAAGTACATATGACATTGAAAAAGTCACATTGGTACATGCCAGGTACGAATCCACAACCACGCGCTTGCAAAGCGGGTCCGTAACCAATGCGCCACCACGATAAATACAATAGAAGTTTTATTGTTATCACGTCGAGAGGCAGAATATGTCCCGGAAAGTGCTTGTATTATTCTGAACCATCTGTACGGAGTTTGAGACGAACTTTTATATGGCTATTCATTGACGCTATGAGACGCTCGAACCATGGGGTGAACGCATAGAATACTTTTTTATAATATGGAACCGAGTGCGCGCGTTCTTTTCCGAGATATCGCAAACAGCAATATTGACGATTCGTAAACAGCTGGCTTATTCTTTGGTCAAAGAATTACCATTGTCTTATTGCTGCCAGTCATAAATTAATTATTACTCTCCGTGCCTCGGATAGCACGTTACGCTGTTGGCCCTGGCTGTCAATTGTAGATCTTTAACAGTCGTTACGGGTAGTCAGAAGCCCGAAAGTCTGACAACCAGTCTTACTAAGGGGTATTGTGTAACCCAGTATCTGGGTTGTGGAGGTCTGATAGGCAGTCGCTCCATGTAAAGTACTGGTATTCAGCTGCATCTGGTAAGACTGGAAGCCGACCCCAACAGTTAGAAAAAGGCTAGGCAGATGATGATAATGCTGCCAGTCGTCAGAAATAGAAAATAGGTGCGGACAATTTGGTCAGAGGAAATATAGCCGTATGACGCGATGTCCAGTAAAAGGATAATAAAAAATGGTTTTAATTATATTTTAATGATGATGGCGCATATCAAACCACTCAGGAAACCACTATAAAACAATTAAACCAATTTTTCTATTTCCCTAATCTTAACCATCGATACAAATTGTTTTTTAACAAGCTTAGATTTAAATAAAAGTATTTTTTTACCTCCTCGCTCTATTACCTTTGCTGTTGTCCGAAGTTAATAGCCCAGTAAATGTGGACACATTATTGCGTTCATTGTAGAGTAGGGTGACCATATGGTTGAGTTGAATTTTAAAAAGCAGTCCTAATTGTGAATGCAAATAAATATGGGTTTTAATAAGGGTTTTAATTTATAATGAGCTCGATTAATCGTGGTTTTGCATTTTTATCTGATATCCCTTATGTGTGTTTTAGTTAACCAACAAACAAACATTCGTAGAGCCTAAAATGTGCCTTTTTAAATATTCCACCAATATGTCAAATGAGCAAAACAAGATGACAAGAAAAATGGCATGATGATCTAGAACTAGACAAATGGATTAGACTGGATGAATGGATGATGAACAAAATGGATGCCAGCAGTGACACGATTCAGGCTAACATTATTACTAGTCCATACTAAACGACTCACTTGCACAAAATACGATCGATCAAAACTGCAGGTCCTACTCGTCACACGGGTGTCGTAAGAAGCGACTAAAGGAAAGATTCGGAGGATATGCAGCAGCATTTTTCTGTGTAACAGCAATCATCTGCTACTGCAATCCCCAACCCGCTTGCTTAGCGTGGCGATTATGGGCAAATACCTCCAATGAGCGCACCAAAGTAGCACGCTTTGGGAAAAGCCTATGTTTAGCTGTGGACTAATATACTGATGATGATGATGCTTTACTAACTTTTTTTGTACTTTGGCGCGGATTCGAGTCCTGATTAATACAAGAGCCTTTAGATTTTTAATCAGTAAATATCCTATTATTTCTTCAAATCACAGTCACCCTATTCACTTCTACAATGTTTCCCGCAACTTGTCAATTATCATACGGGGCTGTGCTTAATGTTCTATACAACTACTATCTCCCGGCGTTTCCTGTGCTTTTGTAATAAAAAGTTATTTAAACACAAATTGCGGTTAGATAGAGTTATTGTAACATTAGGTTAAACGCATAATAATTTCTGAGTATTATTTATTACTATCACGGTTATTCTCTGGTAGGATAGGCAGATGTGTTATTGATTTCAGTTCAGTTTAAATATTTAATAATAAATTTGAAAAATCAACTGATACGGATGGGATTCGAACCCACGATCTTCGGCGTACCGTGCCGTACGTTCTAAACGCTGAGCCACCGTATCCCATCAGAATCAGTCGAAATTTCAAATCTCTTTATACGCCTAGGGCGTCTCGTAATATCTATCGGAATACGTAACGTATCCGACTCAGTGTTCCAAACTTTAATAAGCTAACATGTGCTAAAACATGTAAAAATTTCACAAAATGTATTAAAGAAAATATGCGAAAATTACTCTTCTGACATACTTTTTTTTGCAATATTTTATTAAAACGTCCTTTACCGTGTCGATTGCCGTAAAATGGCTTGAACTCCTTCGAAGTTTATAGACCGGTACATTCTTGTTATACCGCTCAAGTTTCAAGAATTGAAATCGTAAAATACTACACAATGCTCAAATCAAAGAAATATTTTACATTGCTTCTAGTGAGGCTTAAACCACAATAGCTTTCGTAATAGGAGATATTGTTTTATATAGGCCTAATTTAAGTTCCTGTTTCACTGGTTATTGGTCAAGTGACCCTTATAAACCTGACAGATAATCAACAAGACCGTCTGTTGGGACTGGTCAGCTTATAGCTGTTAAAGTAATTTTATCAAAAGTATATAATGTATACTTAAGGCGCGTACCTATGTTTAGTCGACTCGCATTGTTCTCACATAACACCTCAGAACAATGTAAGTATCCAAAAATATTGTAAGCCATTATTTAAAAGAGCAACCATGGAGTTTTTTTGCCAGATTCTTCTCGTTTTAAATATTATTTCGGGTCTATTCGCGTACAGAGAGATGAGGACAGGACAATGCAACTTGAAACGTCGGGGTTAGTTCAATAATGACTATTTTGAATTATCTGTACGCGAATAGACCCAAAATAATAAATAAATAAATAAATCAGCCTGTAACTGTCCCAATATAGGGCTAAGGCCTCTTCTCATACAGAGAAGGATTGAGCATCAATCACCACGCTAGCTCACTGCGGGTTGGCGATTTCAGACTATTAAAGTCCAGGTTTCCTTACGATGTTTTCCTTCACCGTTAGTCAGTAGTGTCTTAGATTAACTAAGAAAGTACATATGACATTGAAAAAGTCACATTGGTACATGCCAGGTTCGAACCCACACCCACGCGTTTGCCAAGCGGGTCCATAACCAATGCGCCACCACGACATTTACCCGATCCAAAATAATATATTATTTAAAATAAGATTCTTCTACATAAGGGGTAAGCTGCCCTTGGAACTGGCAACTAGAAGTCACTCTTATATAAAAATATTAGTATTATGAATATTTATAAGTGCATAAAATGGTCTACACATGAATAAAAATATTTTGATATCGATATTCCTAATACCTACCTAATACTAGTCCAACTAATATTATAAATGGGAAAGTTTGTGAGTACAAAAACTACTGAACGGATTTTGATGAAACTTTACAGCAATATAGCTTATCAGATTAACACATAAGTTCCAATTTATCAACATACCATGCGGGCAAAATCTAGTCTATGGCGGTTTTCCATCAAGTAAATAAATAATAAATGGCATCACGTGCCTTTCGAATTATAATTGAATTTTCAACATACCACGCTAGGAAGCTAGTTATCAATATAGGTACTACACGAGCAAAGCCTCTGAGGTCATTTAGGTTTCGATAAAAATAATAGGTATCTACTAAATTTCTTATTATTTTTCAATGGCAAATTTTTTCGTGTAAGTTCGCAAAGTTTATCAAAATATGTACATAATTAGTATAAAAGTATAAATTAGACACACATTATGTAACGTACGTACCTAAGCTTGTGTGACACGGGAGCAATGGGCTTGTGGTATAAGATATAAGATTCATAATTTATAGTCTCAAACTTTCGCGAACACTCAACATAATGACGTTTCGAGTACTTTGCAGCACTCGTGGTCGCAGGCAGACTGAGGTTGACAAGCGTCTGCCTGCCACCACGAGTGCTGCAAAGTACTCGAAACGTCAGGATTGTATTATCAAAATAAAAACGCGAATTATATCCGTTAAAAAGTTGTTTCACGATATAAGATTCATCATTCATCAATTCACCATCACCATCAGCCTATATTGAAAATGTCACCGAATTCCGGTCGCAGCAGCCAATCTTAACGGAGATTAGCCAACTACGCAGGAGATATTATAGTGCAGAAGTGTGTGCGCACACAGGTGCACTCTCTATTCCCTCACACTCATAGTCAAATAGGCAATCCGACACGACCGGAGAGAGATCAGGCGCAGGGCCAACGGCTTTACGTGCTTTCCGAGACACGGAGTAAGTGATAATTAATTTATAAACGCACATAACTTACGAAAACTCATAGGTGCACGCCTTGGGTTCGAACCTGAGACAACTGACTATCACGACTCATAAAATAATTATTATTACAGGGTTATTTACACAATTCATAATTCGAGAACTGCTGAACCGATTTCCTTGGTTTTTGATTTGTTGGATTTGTCTGCGCCTCGTATTGTAGGGTAGGGGTAGAGTAGGGTAGGGCAGGGTTGCGTAGGGTAAGGATAGAGAAGGATAGTGTACGGTAGAGTAGCGTAGAAAAGGCGTAGAGGTAGGATAATCAAGCGTACCTACTAAGTCGCGCCGGGCAACTAGTCTGAGATAAAATCGCTATCGGCTTCTAACTTAAACTCACCGGAAGCGGTCACCCCAAAGTTCTTGCTCTAAATAATCACTATATACGATACTAATTACATTAATTAACACAGTACATATTCATTATAACTTAAGTACACGTGCTGAACACCCTTTTGTTGAAATATTGCGCCTATTTTACATATTAGGTGGGGCAGCAACGTATAAGTTGGTCAGTAGATCTAATTTAAAAAACGTTAATTATTTATGGTTCCTATTGAAGCTAAATTATAGCTTTATAATATGTCGTTTCATGGTGGCGCATTGGTTACGGATCCAGTTTGCAAACAGTAAAGTTGTAATGTGACTTTTTCAATGTCATATATCATTGATTTTTTTAGTTACCTAATATCTTAGATTTCATATGTAATATGTAATGTATGATGATGTATGTGTAATGTCATATGTACTTTCTTAGTTAATCCTAGACACCACTGACTAACGGTGAAGGAAAACATCGTGAGAAAACCTGGACTTAATAGTCTGAAATTGCTAACACGCATTGAGCTAGCGTGGTGATTAATGCTCGAACCTTCTGGGTAAAGAAAGAGGCCTTTGCTCTGCAGTGGGAATGTTACAGGCTGGTTTATTTATGAGTGAAAGACATGAGAAAGAAAGAAAAATTTGGATACCACAAAAAGATCGTTTTACATTGAAAATTAAGCACTTAAATGCATTTATTTGTAGTAATATTATCATTGGCACAGTTCCACGTATTATGCAAGTCCAGAGCTATTTATGTACAGACGGACAGTCTAGTTATTTGTATATTAATGTATACGGAAGCTTTTTGTTGATGTTTTCCTATTAATCTTAAAAGGAATTTAGGTTGGGCGTAAAATTTAATATGTGTTGCATCGATCATCGTAAATCAGGGTTTGATTATATTGGAGTAAAAATTTTAAAAAATAACTTGCGGATATCTCCTTTTTTAAACAAGGATATTTGATAGCGAAAATACTTACGTATATAAACTTCTATTGATGAAACTTTACGTACGTAGGTACATCAGATTTTTTATATATATAATTATGTATATTCGATGGATCCGTCGAGCAAATCTGTACCTGTATTAATTATGTAATTGCATTTATTGCTATTTATCTAACCATTTTGATTTGATTCTAAACTTTCGCTAAGTTTCATTTTTTAAATATTCTTTCAGATCTATTCGCGCACAGATAATTTTATTCAAAGTTATACAGGTTTAGTTCAATTAGCATTATTTTGCATTATCTGTGCATTAATAGACCCAAAATAATTTTTAAAATCTTGTGTTTCAAATGTTTCAAAAATGTTAGAAGTGACTAAAATTTTAGTAGCAATACAGCTTAATATCTCAGTATAAGACTCTCTTTCCTTATTAGACTATGACATTACTCTTAACTTAAAATCTTTAAAACTACAATAGACTACACCGTCTAAAAATATATATAAAGACCATAAACACGCGTGACGCACATACAAAGTAAAAACCCTTTGTATGGTCGAAAAAAAAAACCTATAAAAATTATGACCCAGGCGCTTCCCTAGAATTAGATACCATCAGTTCTTTCATCAAAGAGTAACCGACGATTCTTCGTCTCTATCACTCGAGGGTAAATTGATCTTTTGTCTCTTTCTTTGATCGTTGTGGCGATGATTTGATGGTGGACCATGATGTGTAAGTATTTTATCTTTTCGGCTGCTTCCCGTTTAGGGTTGGCAGAATTGTAAGTACACGAATGATTTAGAGCTTATGTGTAATTGTGTATGTCCTCAGTGAGTTTAAATTTTCGGCCAGCTGTATCTACTTTTTATTTTTTAATTAATTAACGGCCAGTGGCCTAATTAATGACGTAAGGACCACAATTCTCTTATGTTTTACAAGCACTCTGGATCTTCTTCCATTCATTACCAAGGATATCGCACTCCGTACTGGCTTCTAAAATGGTGCGGTGCGGTGAGAGAATGAGGCTCATATGATTTAGCATGCTATAGTGCGGCAACAAGGTACAGCAAAAAGCTCTTGTACGATCAAGATATAAATTATAATTTACCTCAATTCAATTTTTATGTATGGCAAACGGAGTCTCGGTATAATTTGGCCCGGACAATACTGCCAATGTCAAGGGTGATGGTTGTTCCGTGCCTTGAGAGCAAGCCTCGGTCGGTCAAGAACATCTTTGACGGTAACGACAGTTGTTACAGAGAGTCGTTACGAAGGTTAGTACGTTTTAAAATCCTGGCCATTGATTTTACCAGAAACCTTTATTACATTAACAATATTTAGGGACTTTTTTTCCTAAATGAGGCAGGTTTAAGAGGGATCCTAATCTAATATTAATAGGTGAAGAGAAAACTGTAGATCCTTTTTTAAAAAATATTGCGCGCACGGAGTGTAAAACTTGGTAAAGTAAAAGTTTATATCGAGAAGAAGTGCAGAAAGCTAAAATTTATTTAAAAAAATACAGCCGAATTTCCACCACTGACTGTACCACTATACTTATTAAAGCTCCCCTAATAGGGTAAAGGTTCAAAAAAAAAATATCGCGAAAGTGTAGCATAATATCATATCCCCATGAATCGATAAGTCTTTGGGTCAGCCATGTTGAGCTCTGTGGTCAGTTTAATTAAAATTGGTTCAAGAATTGAGGCCAAACAAACGTTACTAAATTTTTGTATTATAAAATTAGCTGTTTAAATTATGTAGCAATACTTTGACGTATCACAAGTTTAGCAGAGTTACAGACCACGTACCCCCACCCACCCTTCCTCATTACTCGTCAGCCATTGACCGCACGTATAAACAAAGCAATATTACTTGTTACGATAATTCTGCTATTATCCTACCAGAAGTTCCGTTCGATGTCTCCTAACTCTATGATCAGATCATGACAATTTTTCTATGGGACCAATCTGGAAGTACACCTTTTCAATTGAAAAAAAAAAATCCAAACTTAGACTTTTAAACAAAGACTTTTTGGAAGTCGGTTAAAAAATAAGCCGGACTTTTACGCCCGGATTAAAAAAAAACGAAATTGTATTACGTAATCACATCAAAGGGCACGATAATCTATTTATTATTATGTTGTAATTGAAAAATCAGTCATGTGAGTTTTTTAAATAGAATTGTTGTTTGAATGTGGTCTTTTAAAAAACTGGGACGCGCAATCAAAGTGCAATCAACTGCATATCGTTTATCTCTTTCTGGTTCATACTGATTGAGTTGTTGTCTCTCTTGCTCATTATTTCCGTGTTCTTTATGCTTTCAATCTTTATTAGTTGCCTTTCACGATTGAACTGTACTTGCTCATTTAGCTTGGTTTACTTTTTTAGAATGAATGTGTTTTTTTCTTCCTACTATAATTTTCTGTCATCAAATTGTCTTGGTTGTCATCTTTAACGCCATGTTTATGATAATAGACTTCAGAAAGTAGGCGCAATTATAAAATATAACTTCAACAGTCGACCAGAAGCCTTTTATAAATCAATCTTTGAAAACTTCTACAACGTTCCCTCCAAAAACAATAAATGACATTTACAATCTGTCAGTTCCAAAAATTTATAAAAAGAATACATAATTTTTTTTTTATCAATGGCGAGTTGGTTATTTGTACCAATCGAGCAAAGAGTTTGTATACTAATTAATTATCCAAATCTGTACAGGGTGGTAATTGTTACAGTATAATGACTTAGGAAGTGAATCGTGGGCTATTGATGCTAATTCAACTCACGCTATAACACACACACACTCTGAAACTAGGATCTTCTTTAACCATAATAAAATTCAAAAGAAAACTTGAAAAAAAAAATTTTTTCTATCGATTCCATGGCATATTTTTTAAAAATTTATATTAGTTTTTTAATGACGCAAAAAATCATTACAAACGTTCCGTGTAAACCATAAACAATCAAAATCAACAAAGCTTTTCTTTTCACTTTCCATAGAGTAAACAAAACACTTTCTTATGCTAACCGGTCTTAACTGCGGCTTTTCTTGTTAATCTGCATGCGTAGGAGTTGACTTTGACATTACATAAGTTGCTTAACATGATGAGTGTTGGCCTCATTTTGAGAGATACTAGTGCTCGTCTAAGCTGATTGGTTAGAGCGTCGACTGGTAAATCTGATGTCTCAGGTTAGTAATCTATTAATATTAATACATTTATTTCAACTCTGACACCAGGGTCGTTCATCTATACTAATATTATAAAGAGGTAAAGTTTGTATGTAATCTCTGGAACTACCGATCCGGTCCTAAAAATTCCTTTTCACCAATAGGAAGCTGCTTTATTCCTAAGTGCTATAGGCTATTTTTTAGTTTGAGTTTTCAGTAAAAAATAACAATATCTGTGATTCAAGTAAAAAAAAAAAACAGGCAATCTGGCTGCTTTATCAACTGTGTTCAACTATCAAATTTATTTATCAGTGTTTACGGGAAAAAATAATTGAACGCGGACAAAGTCGCGGAGAACAGTTGGTCAATCATACGATGAAGAAAGAGACTGGAAAATCATGAAGAAAAATTGATTATTTCTTTTGTTTGTTCGCCATATCGCTAAAAGTTATAATTAAAGCGATTTTATAACTGTAAAATACACTTCATTACATTAAACATAAGTATACCTAAATACAACTATATCAAATACCTCTTAATTCAACCGTACATGTTAATTATAAGCAACCTTCACGCTAGCGCCGTAGGTGGCTGGCAGAGATAATCGTGTTGATTGATGATGAAGAGTAAACGAGGCATCAAATTAAAAATGCCTTGTATGCATATAGCTGTCAAAACTCATTATTAAAAAAAAAGAAATTGATTTGAAAATAGAACTTTTTTATGTCAGAGTTTAACACGGACATTGTAGAAAAAATATAGTTTTTTAATAAACAGCTCAATTTTATGGAAGTTAAGTGCTACTAGTACGAAAATACCGTCAATTGCTGTATCTCATAAACTAGAGCTCTCAGAAAAAAATTGCGGGTAGATCTGAAATCAGTGACCTCGAATTAGTAAACAACAACTATAAAATTCCACGCAACAAAAAAAAAGTCTTATTTTGTTCCCTTGTGTTATTTATCACTTACTCCGAACCTCGGAAAGCATGTAAAGCCCTGCGCCTGATCTCTCTCACGTCGTGTCGGATTGCCGTTCTATCTGACTATAAGACTAAGGAAATAGAGTACAACTGTGTTTACTCATACACTTCGCACTATCATATCTCCGTTGAGACTGGCCGCTGTGACTAAAATTCAATCAGGAGGACATTAATCGACTTTTATAAGATGCAGAAAAATGTGTTGGTGATTTTCCTTTCCGACTCCTCAGAGTGGAAAATTTTAATTTATATTTAAGTCATATTATTTATGAATGAGAGAAATTCTATAATAGTCTATGAATGAAAGAGCTCTGTTATCATTTATCAACAATCAGCTGTTGAAGAAATGGTACACTTCTTATCAGTAGTGCAACGAACTCTTACGAGATCAATAGAAATGAGTTATGTTGTAGAAATGAACAACTGTTCTATATTTGTTACCATTTTCTAGTTTAATAACATTATTGTAACAAACTTTACTAAAAAAAAAAATCCGACAAAATTGGAACTCAGACATTTATGGAACTTCGACACTACTCAAACATGATTTTAGACTTTGGCAAACTAAAGTTTTTCTAGTTTAATAGCATCATATTTTATTCGTAACAAACTTTACTCAAAAATAACTCCGACATAATTGAAACTCAGACATTTATGGAACCTCGATACTACTCAAACAAGATTTTAGACTATGGCAAACTAAAGATTTTCTAGTTTAATAACATCATATTATTTTATTCATAACAAACTTAACTAAAAAATAATCCCACCAAATTCGAACCCAGACATTTCTGGGAAATTGATACTACTCAATCAACATGATAGAATTCGGCAAACTAAAATGTTAAAACTAAGATAGCGTCAAATGTCTGAGTTTTATTATGTCGCAATACTTTTCTCTGTTTAGAGGATATTAGTAGACATTATAAGCCCGCTTGCAACTAATATATGTAATTATTGTTATTCACTTACTTTTTAACCGCCTATGACGTAGTCCAATTTTTAGTCTGTGGTTTATAGATGTAAGAATATTTTTTACCTGCAAACAAGAGAGAAAAATCATTAAAAAGTCAAACGTATAAAACAAATGAAAAAAAAAAACCAAAAGGACAGTCGCTAACAAAATCTAATTAAAAAAGTTATATTCACTTTTAAAAATAGAACAAAAATTAAGAGATAAAAACAAAGGATCCTTATTAAGATGAAGACAGTGCCTCCCACATGAATGTGAAATTAATGGGGTCGTCCATCTAATTTATCTACCAAATAATGACTGGTTCACACTTAATAAAGAGTCCTTATCTGGTTTATAATAAATTCTTATTAAGAGATGTCCTCTGTTGTGTTTAAGCTAAGTTTTATTACTTTTGTGGAAGAGAATCATTTTGTACACCATGTTACATCGACCAATGGACCAAACTAACCCAGATGGGTCACTCAAAATGGCATAAGTACTAATTATATTTTTTAATGCACATTTTTGTCACTTCTGTGTTCGATTCGTGGATCTGTTTCACAGATTGGAACAATTTGTATGGGAAAAAATATTTTTTTTGCAATTATTCCATATTTTCTCGCCATTTAAACTTTTCCTGAACTTCCACAAATGTCAGAACTGAAATTAGCCAAATTGATCAAGCCGTTCTCGAGTTTTCGCGAGACTAACGAACAGCAATTCATTTTTATACACATATATGTATAGATATGAAATCCGACAGCAACATAAACTATCCCCTTCTAAATAAATAGCTTATTCACAGTAACAAAGTAGCAGATCTGATAACACAAGGTCCGTTTCCGAGAATATGTCCAGGTAAGGGGATAGCCTGCGTGCGCTTTTTTTTTATTAGCAACCTATTGTTTGTTTTTATATACATTTCTGACACTTCTGTGATCGATAGTAAGTACACAGGTATTGTAATACATTATTATATTTTATTTGTTATTTTATTACCTATGTACATTTTTGTCACTTCTGTGATCGATTGTACACAGGAATTGTAATACCTACATTTTTTTTTTGTAAGTAATGCGAGAGTTGTGTTCACAATTTATTGTTATACCATAATTGTTATTAATTAAACACTTAACTAGCTAATTGATTAATGAGGTGTAGCTGAGTTAATTGATCATTGAAGTCCTTCGCTCAGCAGACGCGCTTGCTACCACTAGACCAACGAGGCAGTCTAAAATCATTATATCCTTTTAAAAAAATAAATCATACCAGAAACCTGACCCAAAATCCACTCCTGCCCACCCACAACGTCAAAAGCGTGAACTACATCAACTAAAGAATTTATCAGTAATTTTAACCTCATACCCAAGGGCATAAAGGATCTAAACACACCTTAAAAGCACGAAAAGTAGATAAAAATGAATCTATGGTGTTTTGTACCATAAGTCATGTGTGACGTATCATTAAAATATTAAAAAACAAAGGGTGTGCAGTCGAGGTGGTTTTTAGAAGCGCTTTTACGGTTGTGGTAATGACGGGTAAAAAGATCTTTGATAACATTTTACATAAAAATAAAATAGAAATCCGGGGACTCTCAAAACTTCTGACTTTTCAGTCAACGGTCATAGGCTATCAGTATGCCATTTGATAATAGTAGATCTGCCTAGCCTTTTTCCCAACTATGTTGGGGTCGGCTTCCAGTCTTACCGGATGCAGCTGAATACCAGTGTTTTACATGGAGCGACTGCCTATCAGACCTCCACAACCCAG
This sequence comes from Protodeltote pygarga, assembly GCA_936450705.2. Taxonomy (NCBI): domain Eukaryota; kingdom Metazoa; phylum Arthropoda; class Insecta; order Lepidoptera; family Noctuidae; genus Protodeltote; species Protodeltote pygarga. The sequence goes on from OW388274.2 coordinate 2,085,279, forward strand.
ATACTGACATGGCTTTACACACCATTGAAAAATCTCCCAGGTGTGCTGGTTTCATCACAATGTTTTCAATCACCGTTTTAGCAACTGATAATATTTTTTTTAATACGCACATAACTCACGCAAAGTCGGAGGCCTTGGGTTTGATCTCAAAACCTCTGGCTTGTCAGTCGACGGTCTACTAGGCTATCAGTGCGCCATTTCATAATAGTGATACTACGTTTTACCGCTACTAAAAACTTAAGGATGTCGAAACGAACGAAGAAAGACGTATCTATTCAGTCTATACAATACCTGTGATTTAAAATTCAAATACACATTTACCAACACAATGGTAATTACCACGATTCCCTCCCATGAATTCTTTTACCATAATCCTAACATTTATGTGCATGACTGTACAACATTGGTGGTCTTGATCCGTGGGTAATTTGTCAAAAATCATTATGGGGGATTGTTCAAAACCATTGGTCATGGTTAGAATTATATTTTGATTTCGTGTAATTAAAGGAGAATTACAGTGAGTCCCTTTTTTGGGATTCTGTACCTAAAGGGTAAAAAAATATAGTATAAAAACTAAAACCCGACTACTTAAAATCTAAAAACAAGCTTCTTAGATTTGTAATAAAATTCTGTAGTCGGAGGCCTTAATGTATTATAGGTAAATAGGTACTAGATAATCTTCCAAGGGTAAATACTTTGTAAATTTGGTGGCCTCCGACTACAGAATTTTATTACAAATCTAAGAAGCTTGTTTTTAGATTTTAAGTAGTCGGGTTTTAGTTTTTATACTATATTTTTTTTCAATGATTTTTAGTGGTAAAGAAACCAATAAAATTCATTTTAATCACAATTTTTTAGAATGTGGTGATTTCTTTAACTGTCAATTCGGTTCAAACCTTTAGTCAATGTCATGTATTTTTTAAATTAAATTTATTTCAAAGGTGTCGTCCGCGACTTCGAGCTATTAAAACATGGCCTCATATATTTCTTAGAAGTATACATGAAAAGTAGTAAGAAGTACAGCTTGGCAAAAAAGAGTCTGGAAAAATTGGGGGCGCCGCTGTCGCACTTTTCACACTACAATTCAAATTACAAGTTATTAAGTGCTTACATATTTCTATGACGAGTTTTTTGTCTTTAATTATAATCAAATGAATCATTTTTATGTTATTTTAGTACTCACAAACGTAGTTATTTAAGATTTTTATTTTTAGTTCCAGCTGTCACCGCCTCAGACTCTTTTTTGCCAAGCTGTATAAGTACACATGAAACCTTTTTTGTGGGATATCATCATAGATAGAGTACATTTACCTAAAGTTCGAGGAAGTAAGTAACATGGAGTTGATAATACCTGCTCTAAAATCCCGAAATCATAAACATTACAATTAATTCCCGGGAAATTAGAAATTAATTTTACGTATAATTATTTAATAAGAAATTTGAAAAAACAACTGATACGGATGGGATTCGAATCCACGATCTCCGGTGTACCGTGCCGACGCTCTAACCGCTAAGCTACCGTATCCCATCAGAATCAGTCGAAATTTCAAATCTCTTTCTACGCCTTAGGCGTGTGGTAATATCGAACGGAATACATTAATTATCCGACTCAGTGTTCTAAACTTTGCAGTTTTTAGAAGGCACCGATAGATATTACCACACGCCCTAGGCGTAGAAAGAGATTTGAAATTTCGACTGATTTTGATGGGATACGGTGGCTCAGCGGTTAGAGCGTCGGCACGGTACGTCGGTGATCGTGGGTTCGAATCCCTTCCGTATCAGTTGTTTTTCAAATTTCTTATTAAATAATTTATTATATTTAATAAGCAAACATGTGTTAAAACATGTAATAAATTCTCCAAAATATTAATTTAACGTTTTAAATACATATGAACTAAATTATTATAATAAAAAGTCTTTATTATGTTTTTAGACATCGGTAACAGATAAAGTAATACTTAAGTAGTTCGGTACTAAAACTGTTAAATTAATGAGTTTTATTTTACATACAAAATTAATTCTAATAAAAACTATAGGTCAAAATCCAGTCCATATTAATAAAATCCCGGGATTTAATTGTTATGTTTACGATTCCGGGATTTTTGAGGAGGTATTTTTAACTCTATGTTACTTACTTCCACAAAACCGCAAACCAACGCCATCTAGTTACGAAAAATAAATCTCAATTTCATTAACATTATTTTAAAATATAATCATAATTTAATAGGCAGTGATGTGTAGAAACTTTAATTTAATTAGTAAATATTTATTGTTATCACGTTTTCACATTGTATGCAGTGTTATAATCACATATATTTATGATAGTCGCAACGGGTAGTTAGAAGCCTGATATTCTAAGAAGTGGTCCAGAATATATAGATAACATATACATATTCTGAATGTGCTCATCAAGACCTTCCATTTGATATCAAACACGATAAATTTACCTTAACTTTATTTTTTTCGAGCTGACTAATTTATTTTTAAAATCCACCTTATTTAATTTTACGAAATTTCATAAATCCTATAACCCGCAGACCATTAAGACGCATCGATAGACACCTTATTTATTGAATTACAACAAATAGTTTAGGAGCTAGGAGGGAACAGATGAACAAACTTACATACATACATACATACATACATACATACATACATAGACTGTTAAAATCATAACCCTCCTTTTTTTTGTAGTCGGGTAAAAATGGGACCCTGTTACTAAGATTCTATCTGTCCGTATGTCTGTCACTCAAATTTTGGTCACAGCGGCCAATCTCAACGGAGATTAGCCAACTATATATAAGATATTATAGTGCGCAAGTGTGTGCGCAAACACAGGTGCATTCACTATTCACTCACTCTCATAGTCTGATGGGACGGGAATCTAACACGACCGGAGAGAGATCAGGCCGCCAGGGCAGGAGGAGAAACGTTTTGGAGTCGGTTCCAAGTCAAGTTCTAGCCTCTTTAACCTTCTCATTAAGAACTTGACTTGGAACCGATTCCAAAACGTTTTTAAAGTTATTTCGAGCTTTTAAGTTCCTTTTTCCTTAGCACTGATAGCCTAGTGGTATGACCGTCGACTGACCAGTCAGAGGTCTCGAGTTCGATCCCAAGGCCTCTGACTTATGTGCGTATTATAAATTAATTAATTATCAGTTGCTAAAACGGTGAAGGAAAACATCGTGATGAAACCATCACACCTGAGAGATTTTTCAATGGTGTGTAAAGCCATGTCAGAGGCCTACGGGCGGTTTAAACTCTGACACCAGGTTGTTCATCAACCACACGATAAGTAGAAGTAGTTCCTTTTGAAGTTGGTTTTATTTTTTTTGTTATTTCCATTTTGATCTTTGTGTTTTTAAACTTTTGTACTAACCTATTTTTTAAAAAATCATCATTTTCTTGTTTTCGGTGCGTGCAACCCTGACAGTATTTTTTAAAATGCGTGACTCCAGACAAAATCTCCGTGACCACGAACGTTGTATAAAGTTTTTATTTTTTATGTAGGTAGGCAGGTATATTGTTCTCAAAAATACAGAAAAATATTATGATAATATAGTTCGTGAATGTTGTTGGTGAAGTGTGAAATATGGATTTTAGTGGACTTTCTAGAAAAAAAATAATGATTTTAAAAAAATTGGTAAGAAAAAAAACTGGTAGAAACAATTGATATAAAAAAAATATTGGTAAATAAAAAAAGGAACTCTATATTAGTAAAAATGTTTAACGATATTTTCTTCCTTTGCTTTTAAAAAATATGTCAAAAGTACCGTAATATGGCAGTATATTTTACGCTATTTTTTTTCCAAATTCTCGAATTCATTCAGTCAATTATTCTACCACTGACCACCCCCACATTACTACGACTAGGTAACAATAGATGCGCATGCGTCTATCACCTGCCGGGCGGGTGTGCGCACAAAGGTATACATAAATCTATGCCAGGAACGTGCCAGAATACTGTGACCATAATTTTGTAGAAAGAATGGACATGCAACATAATATTATATTATTATAATAGACAGCACGACAGTCATAATTTAATTAAAACTTCGTCCTTGTTGTAACTATGGAGTCAAAGTTATTTTAATTGTGAATAATTTAACATTGAAAATTAAATTTATTAAAAGAATTTCAGTGATAAATCAAACCGTTTTCTAGTTTTCACAAAAGTTTAAAATAAAACTGCTTTCTTTTTACATAGCATACTCGTAGACTCACGCCTGTATTCCCCAGAGAGGGTAGGCAGAGGTGTATGCAGTACATCCACGTTTTGCTTGCTTACTTTTTAAGTCCCATGTAATAGAGGACGAGCTTTTTGCCATTAACCGGGCACAATTCCAGACTCCATGCTGCTACTGAAAATTTCCTAATGAAAAAACCCAATAACACTTTGCCCGACCCGGAGATCGAACCCAGGACCTCGTGCTCAGCAGCCGCGCTTGCTACCACTAGACCAACGAGGCAGCTCTAGCTCTTTTTTCTTAGTTGTAAATTAAATGTGTTTTACTATCGCGTGAAATTTGCATCAAAAACGTCACAATACTTTAATTAAAAATCAGATAACATTAATTACATTGTGTCAACAACACGGTGAAATTGACTTTCAAGTATTTTACTGTATGTTAACATGCAATATTTAATGTAGAATCACTATAATTAGCAAAATCCTTGTAAATATTAAAGGGTGGAGTCAAGAATAATAAACATTAACTCCACCTTTTAATTTTGCATGTTTACAATGCATTTTCACATTAAATAATGAATTTGCATGAAATAAATTCAGGGTGAAAGTTTTATGCAAGGTTAAATACAAGCGATATTAAAACTATTTTTATCCATGTGTGTAGATTTATATTGGTTGAGTTTTATAAAAAAATAATTAATTGAATTATCAAACATTAAGCACGATATAAACTATTGACAGAAGTTCAGTAATACATGAAAAATCATGATATCATTCATATCATTATCCTCCTCCTAGCCTTATTATTCCCAAACTTTGTTGGGGTCGGCTTCTAATCTAACCAGATGCAGCTGAATATCAGTTTTCTATGGTGCGACTGCCTATCTGACCCCTGAAACACAAAGGGATACGATATTCTAAGGATAACAGAAATATTATAAAGATTAATAGCACTGATAGCCTAATGGTATGACCTCTGACTTTTCGTAAGTTATGTGCGTATTTTAAATTAATTATCAGTTGCTAAAACGGTGAGGGAAAATATCGTGATGAAACCAGCACACCTGAGAAATTTTTAAGGGAGTGTAAAGCCATGTCAGAGGCCTGCGGGCGGTTTAAAACTCTGACACCAGGTTGTTCGTCAACCAAGAAGAAGAAGATTAAAATATCGTATCCCTTCTATCGTACGTAAGTCAGTCATAAAACAGATTAATAAAAAAATGTCAAGAATGTCTCTCAAAAATCCAAATTCTTGGTCACATTTACCTTTCCGAAGTTATTATAATATACATGAATAGTCCCAATTGAGTTACCTTTACAGTACCGAGAGCCTTTGTGTTCTTTCTTTTATCTTAACCTTTTATGAAAGCATGGCTTGGAAGTTTCTAGTTACCGCTGAACACGGAATGACTTAGAGTATTAAGTATTTAAGGGCTTTTGATATTTTTTTTCAAAGGTATCGTCCTTTTGAGTTGAAGTAGACACTTTTTATACAGATAAATAAACCATCTTGTAACTGTCCCACTACAGGGCAAAAGCCTCTTTTTTACAGGAAGGATCGAGTATTAATCACCACGCTAGCTTACTGCATGTTGACGATTTTAGACTATTAAGTCCAGGTTTCTTTACAATTTTCCTTCTACGTTAGTCAATGGTGTTTTAGATTAACTAAGAAAGTATTTATGACATTGAAAATGTCTCAATTTTTTATTGAAATAAAACTTAAATAATGTAGGAATCTTATATAGTATTTGTGATTTATAGACATTCCAGCAGACATTTACAATTGTCTGAAAGAGATCGCCATGTTGCGATAAGACTGTCCAATTGTCCATTGTACTTTTCGTATTTTTTTTGTTTTTATGGCATGCAATAAAGAGGATGACATGTGTATTGTATTGTGTTGTTTACTAGATAATTTAATTTACCTTTGTAACCCAACTATAAGCATATCCTCATTGATATTACCTTTATCCTAAAATGGCTTCATGTGTACGAAATTATCTAAGTAGGTATTTCTTATCAAACCCGATTCAACTACTGTGCCGTGAAATTGTAAAACTTACAAGAAAGTCAAGTAAAAGCGTTCCCGAGTGCCACGCCATGGGCATCGCAAACACACCTCGGCTTACTAAGCCTATTCAGTATTCTTCATTTATTTCTTTGATATTTTAAATTGTAAACAATCTTAGCTTACCTTTCATACAAATAGTGTATTTAAAAATACAAAGAAGCAACATAAATTTCAGTTAAAAGTTAAAATTGCTTAGGAGTATTGAAAATTCTTGTACGCTTTAACGATTTTAGTGTAGATATCTATATACAGCCGTGGCAACATACTTAGATGCAGTGTAATTTCCGGCCTAAGAATAGAACCACCCCTACTCGTCCCGCGGGTGTCGTAGGAAGCGACAAAGGGAAAGATCAGGAGGATAGGCAGCAGCATTCTTCTGTGTAACAGCAATAATGTGCTACTGCGATCGCAAAACCGCTTGCCCAGTGCGTGTCGATTATGGGCAAATACCTCCAATGAGCGCACAAAAGTGGCGCGCATTGGGAGAGTCTTATGTTCAGCAGTGGACTAATACAGGCTGATGATGATGATGATGATGGTCTACCTATAAAATTTTAAAATCGATCCCCCAATTTTACGCGTGGAAATGAAGTTATTATTTACAAAATAGCTCAGTAAGTGATGTAGAAATATTTCAAGGAGTCTTTACGACACCCACATTCAAAGTGGGTGTCCTAATGTTTGTAAAGAACATCATAAATTCTCAATATTCATGTTTCCATAGATCATACATGGCGGTTATACAAACAAAACTGAGTGGTTAATCTTGTTTAACTACCACCTACACCCCTAACCTTTAGCCTTTTAGAAACTTCCTTAAAAGACTTACTTTGTACTTTCAATGTAACACTTTATCTCTCGCATTAACGCGTGATAATGTTGTAATAACCCAAAAAGGCAAAAGTTACATTTCTAAAGCTCTTTTAAAATGAAATAAAAATCTCAAAATGGCGCCACAAGGCAGAAAATTTATGTTGAAGTCAAAATTATAATTCAGACAATTCCAAACTTTACCCGTTGAGTTTTAAAATGTTCTTTTGTGAAAACACCTTTGATTATTTGCCTTCCGATCAGGTATAGTGTCTGTGGAATTTGTTAAAAAAAATTGAGAGCAAAAAATCGCGGTTTCTTTTGTGGCCCGAAAAGTTAAAAGATTACACAGAGTGGGCAAACTTCGATGTTTGTTACCGATTTTATCGACGTTTTAAAAAGAAATAATATAAATTGGGCTTGACAAAAATATTTTCTCCATTACTCGTTCAATTTTAAACCAAAATGTACGCAAAATAGAGTGTATTTTAGATTTTTCTGGAACAAAAAGAAAAGCTTCTACAGCATTTTGTTTTTATCTCCAACTAGTCTGTGAATTGGCGTTGCTAAATGGCCGTTAAACTTTGATGGCTTTCTTGTGTTTTTACGAGACTTCTAAAATACGTAGCGAAGTGACAAAGTTTTTTTCTATGGCCGTTAAGCTTGAACCACTGGGCACTGAGTGAACCTTTTATAGGAGTAAGCAATAAATTAGGTGTTAATTGCTGTAATCATCGCTTACGTCACTGTTCTTGCGTTGCTATGGCGATGACCAACTAGTAACTTCTCATTGATCGAGTTTCGTAAAGTTATAATTATTATATGATAGCTTGTACTTAACTTGAGAACGGTTACGTTTGAGATTAACTCATCAACTCTATAATTACTTCCCGATGAAGGAAATAATTACAATCTCGTAATTTACTCTTAAAATGTTAAAACGAGAACGATTATTGTGTAAAACCCTGAATCCCAGGAGTTTACAACTTCCTTAAAATTTATTTCAAAATAAGTATGATAATTGCTTTTAATTTTATTATTAAATTTATTTTATATTAAAAATTAGAACGTAGTATTGACTTAATTTGACATTACTGGTTCATTTATTGATTAATTCATTCTAATTCATACAAGCTTTTGTAAAACTAATTACTGATAAATGGATATTTTTGATATTCGTCTATTTAGAGGACCGTTGCCAAATTTTTTGACACTACAAGATATCGCGTGGAGAACAAATTTTTTAAATAAAGAAATAGTTTTTATGTTTCGATTATACAACCACAATATTATGTCATAAATTTAATTTAAAAAATGTATTACTAAATCATAAAAGACAAGGGGTTGACACGATTACAATAACTTACAGACAAATAAGAAAACAAAAGAAACAAACAAAAAAGTTATTTTTACGGTTTACCTAATTCGATCGCCACAGGGAGTATTTTATAAAAACTAAACCTTTTTAAAGAAAAAAAAATGTTTTACATAAATATTTTATATCACATCTTGCGGCACGTCAATTTTGTTGCTTGACTGTTAGTCACACAAAATCAGTTGAATATTTGATTTTAGAAACTTTAGCAAAATTACTGTTTTGAAGTTTTAAGTTAACATTATACCCACGAAACTTTAAGCCCATAATTTTAATTGTCTACACTGTTAGTCACACAAAATCAATTGAATGTTTGAATTTAGAAACTTTAACAAATGACTATTTTCTAGTTTTACGTTAACGTTATACGAAACTTTAATACCATAATTTTAATAATGTCTACCCACAAACTGTTTAATTATAATTAAAAACTGGGTCAAAAATTAAACTTCTAATACATAAATTGCCTTCGCCTTGTCATAAGTTTGACGGGCATCAGATATTTAATTAGATGTCTATCATAATGACGAAGGTATTCTGACCTATCAACTATCATCATTATTGAATATTGTTTCCTTTCAATACCTAAAATATACTTTAATGATAAAGCTAACGAAAGAATGAACTGGATGTAACACTATCATAAGTATAAATAACATCTGTACCTTACTCAATCAAAGACAATAAAGTTTACTTTACTTTACTATTACTTTACTTTGACGTCTAGAAAAAAAAAAACAAAAGAAAAAGGTCTGTCCACTCTGGTACCAATATTTTTTAAATTTACTTTAATTTACTTTATGGGGATATATATAAATATTGATACGGCTTTACTTACGTATTGTATTCGGGGAATGCCCGACTAGTTTCGAACTCAAACGGAGTCCATTTTCAAGAGCGGGTGTACGTGGCGGCGTCGCGTTTATGGGGAAATTTGTTATCAACGACACAAAATGCAATTAGGCAGTTGTTACGAGATGCTTACTCATATTCGAAGAATCTTAACTACCGCAAGGATGCCGAAGACGCGTAACAATTGATTTATTTTTATCTCATTTGTCGGCGTTTAAATATTTTAAATACTACAACTATTTCGGGAGCAAAACCTTTTTCTAGCAAAAATAATATCTTTCTAATCGGTCATAATAAAAAATATTCTAATAGGTCATAATAATAATTTCGGAGTGATGCACTTATGCCCGAACAAACATAATAAAATATATTCAGACGATTTTTTAAAATCTTTCTAAAACATTGTAGGCAATTTTTTTAACATCATAATCCATCCCATAATCGCCACGCTGGGCAAGCGGGTTGGCAAGCGCAGTAGCAAATGATTGCTGTTCCACAGAAGGGTTCTTCTGCCTATCCTCCAGATCTTTTCCACAGTCGCTTCTTACGACACCCGTGGGACGAGTAGGGATGGTTTTATTCTTACCGCAAACCACACGGCACACTTCAATCTTTCTCCACACCCAAAAGTCAACTCCAATCTTTTGAAAACTACGAAACAAAATCATAGACTAGATAAGTATAGATACTTAGATAGACTCAATCTTAGACTATATAAGAAAATAGAGCAACCCTATAGAAGTATGAACCGTGAGCACGGGTATGAACAACGCGGCCGCGACACGAGCTCCGTTTACGATCATACCTCGATCGACTGCGGTTCAACTATGCTCCACGAGCGAAAAAGTTACATTTTAGCTTATATCATGGTTAACAGCTGAGTTAAATTTTGAAAAACGTCTAGAAAACATAATTTGAAAAAATGACATTTTAACATTTGTATGGTGAGACCTGCTTTTGCTCCGCACAAGGCAATGTGGTTATCGTTATCACTCTATATTTTCTTAAATACTCTATGGACTCAATAATTTGTGAAGTAATCTCACAAACAGCTTATTTACGCAAACAATTCTCCTCCTAACCTATATCATAATGGCGCCAACAATACGCACAGCCAATCTGTAACACAATATCCAATGGCATCGATTCCGATCAGCAGCTGTCTGAACGGTAAAGCAACCGTTAATGTGCGCGATTCGGGCAATTCACGATATGTCTAGAATAGTGACATCATTCTTTTAAAATTGGAAATCCCAAGCAATAGTATTTGTTATATTTTATTGATCAATTTGTCCTGTGTTTGTTTTTTATTGTATTTTTATTGGGTATCATTATCAATCGATCGATTGACAATTTATTGATAGTGAACTTCAAAACTTTTTAGTCTTTTTAGAATACGATATACGGATACGAGGAAGAATAGCAGGATAAATAGGATATATTATTTCCTACTGACACCTTTCTGACACTTTTTCACTCTCAAAAAATCCTCTAAATAGAATACCGTTGTTTTGTTCTACACTGAATGATTTTCTGTAAAATATCTCACGGGTAAATTAATATAGGATGGTAGACGTCTCATATATTAATCTGAAACTTACTAATACGGGAAATTGAGCGATTAAAAAAAAATCTCGATGGAATCTAAAAAAATGCATATTCTAATCAATTTTAATTCGTCGACATTTAACGTGATCAGAGGGCTGGTTTATTCCTTGGGCAAAGGATCAGCATTGCCATCCAACGTGGCATTGCTGCCAGTCTTCTGGGCACGCTAGGTACCTGAGGACAGCGATGCGGAGGAGGTTTTTGACGCCTTATTTGCTTACCTTTTTTTTTTAATTTAGTGAATTTTGGAGTAGGTATAAGTAATAAGTTCGTGTATATTTTAACTCTTATTATGAAACTGTATAATTAGAAAAAAATATTTGTCGATGATTAGTTGTGACGAGGAAACGTTCGATCGACGAAAATCTTATAGACGAATTGTATCGGCAAACTGTTCAAAGGTATATGGTTATATCGGCGAAAAATATAAATATGAATCGTTCTGTCGGCGATCCAAACAGTGGAGAATCGAATATCAGAGAACGGTTTCAGAATCTTCAAATTTTCCTCAATTATTACCCACAAAATTCCTCAAACTTCAAGTCAATTGCAGATCTTTGACAGTCGTTACGGGTAATCAGAAGCCCGAAAGTCTGACAACCAGTCTTACCAAGGGGTATCGTGTAACCCAGTATCTGGGTTGTGGAGGTCTGATAGGCAGTCGCTCCATGTAAAACACTGATATTCAGCTGCATCCGGTAAGACAGAAAGCCGACCACCACATAGTTGGGAAAAGGCTAGGCAGATGATGAAATTTCCTCAAACTACTTCCTCAGAAAAAAATACGGCACTCAGTTTCCGCACACAAAATTCCTTTGCTCCGGTCACGTATTGACAAAAAAAAAACAAAATGACGTCACCAACATGGCGGCGGACATCTGCCACACATTATGATTACAATCGTCATTACGACAAACGTCTTCATTAAAATGTTGGGGTGCTCATTTTTGGGGCTCAAATGGTTGTAATAAATTGTTATTAATATTTCTTCCGTATATTATGACGTTATGATGTTCAACTATATCGTATGACAGAGTGGATGATTTGAAAAGGTACCTACCTATAACCTCAGAATATAAAGTAAACTAGAACCCGTGTTTAATCGTATTTCTTTGCGCCGAAAAATGAGTCGTGATATCCATGTGGTATGACCGTTGACTGGCAAGTTAGAGGTCACAGATTTGAACCCAATTCGTCATGACCAGAGAGAGATCAGGCGCAGGACCAACGGCTTTCTTGTTTGTGTATGTGTTGTGTACCTCTGCCCAGAGGGAATAAAACCTTTTTCTTTCTTTCGTTCTATGCTAGTCTCCTTTGCGTTTGAGATAGGCCACTACTGCTGAAATATGGCAAGGTTTTTAAAAGAAAAAAATTCAAATAAAACTATTTCCAATGACACGCTGTCGACTTCACAAAAGACTATGAATATCTTTAAGCTTACAATAATCTCATAGTAAATTCTCCATACTCGTAAGTTGCGTGGGCGCATGACTCATGAACACTATTGTCAGACTTTATGACGTCATAAACCCAGGCCTTAGGCCTATTGTTGTCTGAAATGGTTAGACGGGATTCTGATAAGGCAAATATAAAGATGGGTTAGCAGGAACGGTTTTGAGCGACATTTTCAAGATAAGAATACTGATTTAAGAGATTATTGATGATTATTAAAAAATAAAACTGAGTTAATCATAGTTGTGATGCCTGTGATTATTGTCTCGATTCATCAAGATTCAGTAGATTTTAACGCGTCAGGAGTCAGAAGGCGACGTGTTGTTAATTAACCAACAAATCTCATTTCAAATTTTTTCTTGTATCGAAGTTGTAGGTGCACACACAGACCGAATTGGATATCAATGGATCACATAAATATCAATGGATCCCACAAATATCTGTGAATCTCACAAATATCTGTGAATCCCACAAATATCTGTGAATCCCACAAATATCTGTGAACCTAATAAATATCTGTGAATCTAACAAATATCTGTGAATATCACAAATATTTGTGTATGTATGTTTGCGTGTATTTATTATATCTCACAGTATTGTTCCTGTTATTACTCTAGATAACCAAATATTTATTGCCAATATATTGAATCCAAGGCTAAAGTCGCTGCAATGAAGCTAGGTATCCTCTCGAAGGTGAGGAGATACTTCACGCCTGGAGAGCTTCTAACTCTATACCAGGCTCAGGTCCGCTCTTGTATGGAGTACTGTTCTCACCTTTGGGATGGATCAGCCCGCTACTAGCTAGAAGCCTTGGATGCCATAGATAACCGAGCTAGGAGACTCATAGGCGACGTCGAGTTAGTCTCTAGTAAGCTCCATACCCTAGAGCATCGCCGCAAAGTCGCCTGCCTATCTGTGTTTTACCGGATTCATTTCGGTGAGTGTGCGCAGGAGCTACACGACCTCATACCCCCTGCTCCATTTCACTTGCGGGGGACTAGACGCAGGCTTAGGAACCATCCTTTTGTTGTGGATATTCCGATTATCCGCACGAAGCGTTTTGCTTCCTCTTTTATTATGCGGACAGCGAAGGAGTGGAACTCATTGCCGGCGTCAGTTTTTTCCGATTCTTATAATCTAGGAGTATTCAAGGCAAGAGTGAATAGGCATTACTTGAGTTCGTGTGTACCATCTTAGACTGCATCGTCACTTCCCATCAGGTGAGATCCAGTCAAATGCGCTCAAGTTTTTAATAAAAAAAAAAAAAAAAAATATTATCGTAGAGCTGTCTCATATTTTTGCTGCCAAAATAAAAGCTTTCCATCTTTCTTTCATTATAATAATCTCCTGCGTATATCCTCCTGCTCTACTTCATGCTTCAATCCCTTTAGAATCCATAGATACAAACCACAATATCACAGCGTTCACGAAAGGTTTTATATAAATTTATCATTTAATTTTCTAAATTATTGTAACATTGTAGTCTTTCATATTGATTACAAACGAGGGTAGACATGATATCCTTTATAGAGGCTTTTACTACTCGTAATGTGTGTCAGGGGTTGAAATAGCCATAAGCACTGGCCACCCAAATGCAGGGGTTGTCTGTTTATGTAATAAAGTATGTAGGAGTGTCTGAGAATGCATGTTTTTACCATAATTTAGAGAAGGATAAAAGACAATTTTAACAATCTTAACTTGTCAAGTTGGCATTCCTGTTTTGAAATAAAAATATCAATGTTTTTTTACCAAAGGGCTTTTTATTTGTGACATGGCGTGATTTTACATTTTATTTACTTGAAATATTAAAAATACTTGACATTGGCCGAGTTAATAGACTATAACTCCTCTTTGTTGCCAAAAATAAAAAGAAGAAGAAGAAGAAAAATATAAATTTTTACAAATGTCTGCGCATCATGTCAAAGCAGCTGGACTGATTTTAGTGAGATTTTTATATGGGTTTTATATTTAAAATTGGATCCAGTAGGTGGCGCTGGCGATTGGATTAAATTAGAACAACGGGGGTCAGCTAATCTTTTAAAAGATTCAACTGAATTGGATGGATTATAACTAAATTGTTTTGAATAATTCAGCCGTTTTAAAGATTAACCAAACGGACTGACAAACTAACAATCTGACAAATAAATAATAAAACGAATCGTTTAGAAACATGCCAATAATCAATTTGATTATGAGCACGCTCTGCTACGAAATTTTAGGAACATGCTAATAATCAAATGTTGATGATTAGCATGGTCCTAAAAGCTTTGTTTTATTCATTAAGATTAATTCAGTTATTTCAATAATATTATTCATTTATTTTTATAGATTTAGAGTTCATTTTTCATCGTACAGAATTTATACCGTATCGGCTCTATTAATATTTTCAATTCATCAACATATCGTCTAAGAATACCCTATAATAAATAAATATTCATATACTAGTCGTTCTATTTCCCCCTCAGTTTTCAGAGGGTGGACTGAAACATTTGGGGGCGCCGAACTGACGCGACGCGTTGTCATGGTAACCTATTTTGTTGACGGTGACTACGTAATATGAAGTTTTGGGACTGTCTATCATGTTGCTTAATGATCTTTTTTTTAACCGACTTCCAAAAAGGAGGAGGTTCTCAATTCGACTGTATGTTTTTTTTTTTTTTTTTGTATGTTTGTTGCGCGATTACTCCTTCAGTTGTGGGCCGATATTCAAAATTCTTTTTGTAATCGAAAGGGTATACTCCCGAGATGGTCCCATAGAAATATTATCGTGATCTGATCATAGACTTCCGAGATATGGAACGGAACTCCTCGTAGGATAATAGCAGAAATGTCGTAACAAGTAATATTGCTTTGTTTATACGTGCAGTCGATGGCTGACGAGTAAAGAGGAAGAGGGGGGATACGTGGTCAGCCCCTTTTGGAGTCGGTTCCAAGTCCAGTTCTTAATGAGAAGGTTAAAGAGGCTAGAACTTGACTTGGAACCGACTCCAAAACGTTTTAAAGTTATTTCAAGCTTTTTAGTTCCTTTTGAAGTCGGTTTTATTTTTTATTAAAAATTTTTGATGATTGATATTGGGATGATTCAATATTATGGATGAATTTTGGTGTTCAATTGATAGAAATAAGTACCTAATATAGGACTTAATTTTAGTTTTTGCTTACTTCATGTCCAATAGTTTTAAACTTTTAAGTACAGATACCTATGATAAGTTTTTTATTATTACTACTAGCGACCCGCCCCGGCTTCGCACGGTTACGCTAATATGCATGTATTATACAAATATAAACCTTCCCCTTGAATCACTCTATCTATTAAAAAAACCGCATCAAAATCCGTTGCGTAGTTTTAAAGATTAGCCTTATGTAACTAACCAGACAAATTCTGTTCTTTTTTTAAATTAACCAAGTAACTACTGCCTATCCATGAAACAGGCCCTTAAGGTCATCTTTTAACATAAGTTACTAATAACAGTTACATTTTTTCAATTCGAATTAAGAACGGTACAGTCCCATAAGTAACGGTCTACATAAACTCATGCGCACACTACTCGCGGTCAAATATCGGGTAAGCAGAGAAAGTGTGCCACATGTGTGTTCACAAATTATACAGGATGAGTCTGTTAGTGTAGTGCTAATGTTAATTACTTTCTTTTCGCTGTTTTACATCACCCTGTGTGTGGTTTGTGTTACGGAATCGAATAGGTGGGTGGTGAAGAATAGGTAGTTAGTTTGATTCTCGTAGAAAATTATGTTTTTTTCTTTTAAAAAGTGTAATTGGTCTTGTCTCTTATGTTCTAGTTTAAATAAATACATATAAAATCAACGATATGCGATACAATTTTCTCTATCGACTGCCTCGGTGGTCTAGTGGTAGCAAGTGCGACTACTAAGCACAAGGTCCTGGGTTCGATCCCCGGGTCGAGCAAAGTGTTATTGAGATTTTCCATTAGGAAATTCTCAGTAGCTGTAGAGTCTGGAATTGTGTCCGGTTAACGGCAATAGGCTTATTACTTGGGACTTATAACATAGCCCGCGAAACGTGGGTGTACTGGATACACCTCTGCCTACCCCCTCTGGGGAATACAGGCGTGAGTCTTTGTTATGTTATGTTAAACTAATACAAAATACATTTTTTCCTCCTGTCCATACACTTTTACATTTGACTACCTACTTATAGATACCTAACACCATAAGCTCACATCAACTATAAAGAAATCCATCACACCATTTAGCTTATAGATATTATTGAGGGCAAATCACTCAGTCTTTTGAGTGATTGAGTGAATGATGACAGCATAAACAAATAACCGTTTATTAGTCATTGGTTAAGTATTTTTATGGTAAACAATATCTGTGTGAACTTTTAAAAGACTGTATCAAACATTCAAATTCTTCCTAGCCTTATTATTCCTAAACTTTGAGGTCGGCTTCTAATCTAACTAGATGCAGCTGAATATCAGTTTTCTACGGAGCGGCTGCCTATCTGACCTCCGCAAGCCAAAAGAACATAATATTCTAAAGTAAAAGACAACTGAATGTCTAAATTTTTATTTGATTACTGACTCCCTCGACTGTCAGAGATCATCATGACAGCCGGGGCTAACGACTTAACGTGCTTTCCGAGGCTCGGAGCAGGTGATAATTAGTTTATAATACGCACTTAACTTACGAAAAATCAGAGATGCATGCCTGGGTTTTAAACTACGGACCTGAGACCTCTAACTTGCCAGTCAACGGTCATACACTAGGCTATCACTGTACCTGCCCAGCAGCGGGACTATATTTTTTTTAAAATGTGAGTATAAAATTTAATCGTTCCTACACAGAAATTATTCTAAATTATTATTATTATTATAAGTAAACATTTTTTTTACGTAAAACGGTTTTGTCATCAAAACTAAAGCTGTGTACCAAATATCAGATCAATCTGGCAACAAGAAGGGGGTGAAATATCGATTACTAAAATTGAACCAAATAATAAACAGGTCAAGCTAAATAAAACCGTTTAAAAATGTCTTTGTATGTGTATTTAAACAGACATCTGTCCGCAAATAGCAACATTCATAAAATAAAATAGCTAGACCGTAGTCTTTTTAACATTCATCTTACAGCACACAAAAATAAGCCGAACACCTCAAAATAATAAAAATTCAGTACCGAAATAAAATATTCTGAGAACGAAATCTAAAATATCGCCATTGTTCTTTAAGAAAGGAATTCGGAATATTTTCACGTAGGTAGTTCTTAAGTATTGAGGAAGCCATACGTGCTATGATCTATGCTTGTATAGCATGTTGATTTTGACAAACTATTACCTGATAGTTACCGATAGCACTGATAGCCTAGACCCTAGAGGTATGACCGTCGACTGACAAGTCAGAGGTCTCGAGTTCGATCCCAAGGCGCGCACCTCTGACTTTTCGTAAGTTATGTGCCTATTATAAATTAATTATCAGTTGCTAAAACGGCGAGGGAAAACATCGTGATGAAACCAGCACACCGAGAGATTTTTCAATGGTGTGTAAAGCCATGTCAGAGGCCTACGGGCGGTTTAAACTCTGACACTAGGTTTGTTCATCAACCATACGATAAGAAGAAGACCTGATAGTCAAGCGAGAAATATGACAGTCATCTATCCCAATTTCAATGTTAGCGTTTACAGAAGCAATGGCCTCGATGTATGACCGTTGGACTGCCAAAACAAAGGTCTCAGGTGCGAACCTAAGGCGCGCACCTCTGACTTTTCGTAAGTTATGTGCATATTATAAATTAATTATAGGGATTCAGTACTCTCATAAAATCCTGACAACTAATCTAACCTTAGAATATCGTATCCCTTTGGGTTGAGGTCAGATAGGCAGTCGCTCCATAGAAAACTGATATTCAGCTGCATCTGGTTAGATTAGAAGCCGACCTGAACAAAGTTTGGGAATAATAAGGCTAGGAGGATGATGATTTTAAGCTGTCTTTAATTAGCTACAGCCTAGTTTTATTAATCAAATTTTCTTCTCCATTTTAAGGGCGAAGTCTAGTCTTATCTATCTAGCCTATTGCGATAAACGGGGCACAATTCCAGACTCCGTGCTGCTACTGAGAATTCCATAATGGAAAAACCCCATAACAATGCCCGAACCGGGGTCCGAACCCAGAACCTCATGCTTAGCAGTCGCGCTTGTTACCACTAGACCAACGAGGCAGTTATTTTTAAAGTTAACAAAAATTCGAGGTACCCTCAATTTGCCTAAAGTTTGCGTGACGTGTATTAGATATTTAGTTTTACGAGCACAGATAACGTTATTGGTAACATGTTATGCATAGATAATAGAAAAACGGTTTTATAGCAGTTCAAACGTTTTAATCTATGAATAATTACGTATGAATAAGTAGGACTGATAGCCTAGTGGTATGAACGTCGACTGACAAGTCAGAAGTCTCGAGTTCGATCCCAAGGCGCGCACCTCTGACTTTTCGTAAGTTATGTGCGTATTATAAATTAATTATCAGTTGCTAAAACGGTGAGGGAAAAAATCGTGATGAAACCAGCACACCTGAGAGATTTTTCAATGTGTGTAAAGCCATGTCAGAGGCCCACGGGCGGTTTAAACTCTGACACCAGGTTGTTCATCAACCATACGATAAGAAGAAGAAAAAGATCTATGAATGAATCGTTGAAAGAAAGTAGGAAATGGTCTGTGTGACCTGCGCACATTAGTAATAGGTACTTCTTGAAATCCTAACTAGGTATTCTAACTTTAATTTTTTTAATAATCTATACCTACAACCCTCCTGATCAGAAGGTCTAAGTAGCAAAATGTTCAACAGCGCGAAACGTCTAATGAGTAATAAGTCTAATTAGCAAAAATACCCATGTAGCAAAACATGCAACTATCAGATGGTTTAATAATTATTACCTAATACGTGAAACGAAAACTGTGGTTCCCTTTTCAAGAATATTGCGCGCACGGAGGAGTTAAACTTTGCATAGTAAAAGTTTATAGAGAAAAAGTGCAGAAAGCTAAAATATATAAAAAAAAATACGATCGAATTTTGACCATTGACTGGACCACATTATGCGAAAGTTAGTTTGTTTGTTTCGTACGTTTTCGCGCCTAAACAACAAACCAAAAATATGAAATGATCTATGGCCCAAGAAAAAAATTTAAGAATCAAATTTTACACGATAACCATTCATACACACAAAATATACAATATAATTTACATATTTCCGGTATTTTCGTTAAATATTATAATGATATTGGCTTGCATAATATTACATACAAAAAATACCAAAAAAAAAACTTCATAGTTAATGTTAATGGCCACTAAAATGCTGTTTAGCATATCAATCGATCATTGTACTCGATTCAGTGGTGCGAGACCGAATCGATTGTTAATATCGATTCACAAAAATCGTTGCGACGCGTCATCCCGTTGATTCTTTTTTTACTAAATTGATCGGCGTATAATAGAAAGATAGATACATTAAAAAACAATTTATGGTACCTAATTATGTATGGAAAACAAAATGGAATGGATGTCTAAGTCAGTAAAATTAGATGCGTGATGATTTTTCTCTTGAAACATTATTGTGTAAAAATTTATCTAAGTAATTTGGGTTTAATTTAACACGATCACAGCGCCACCAACCGGGTCCAATGTAAATATAAACTATCCAGGAACCCACTCAAACACACAATTATAGAAAAAAAGGAGAGTTTTCCGACCTAAGAATAGAACCACCCTTACTCGATCCGCAGGTGTTGAAAGAAGTGACAAAGGGAAAGATCCGGAGGATGGGCAGCAGCATCCTTCTGTGTAAAAGCAATCATCTGCTACTGCGACCGCTAACCCGCTTGCCCAGCGTGGCGATTATGGGCAATGAGTGCACAATAGTGGAGCGCATTGGGAGAGGCCTACGTTCAGCAGTGGATTAATACAGGTTAATAATGATAATGATGATGATTTTAACTTCAAAGTCTTTGAAATCCGTGACGCGTACTTCATCATGACGTAATAAAGTCTGCAGTGTCATATCGTACAAGCAAGGTAAAAAGGACGCTAATGATTATAAGAAACTAACATAAATACGATAAGCTGGCGCCTCGGCAGTTAATTTATGTAATTAGCCGTGAAATAGATAAGTAACTTGATCTTGTGTCACTTAACTAACAAGGTAAGTTATGTAGGTGGAAGAGTTATGAATGAATGGGTAAGCTCGTCCGGGGCAGTGCCACCCTCACAGAATATCGACGTGAATAGTATTCGTACTGTTGTGTTTCGTACCAAGAAAATCTTTTAGAATATAAATTTTGTGAGTCATACTAATATATTATTAAATACTATATCGGTTTTACTCACGAATTGATTTCCGGAATGCCCGACTAGTAGGTACCGAACTCAATCGGAGTCCATTTTCAAGAGCGAGTGTAGCAGTGGTGTCGTGAGTAGAGTCGTTATTATAGTGTTTAATAACAAGGAATCCGAGTGACTGGAAATAACAGCCCATATTTTATCAAATATTATAAATAGCTGTTAAAATTATTTATTGGTTGGACTTTTAAGTCATTTTAAGAAAGATAAACCACATTAACTCTAAGTATATTATTGTTTCATTCTATACCTAGAATTTACCTCCAAACCGTAGGTACATAATTTATTACACCAAAACGTTCACATCAAACTCAAAACAAAGTCGAAAATAAATCAAATTCAAACTTAACCGACCAAAAACTTCGTGTTACTAATTTAGAATGAGTTATTGAATAAAAAAATAATATAACACCGAACGCATCGGAAGTGGAACATAAATCTTTTGACGTTTGTACAAAAATGCGCGCGCATCGTATCAACATGGCCGCTGTTTGAAACCAAAATTTGAATAAGGAACCACAATGACAAAGGGCAATGTCAATTGTTTTTAGTACAAAATATATTGCGTTTTTCCTGTGATTATGAATTAAAAAAGATTGTTTTACACATTTCTAGTAGAACTGTTTTGTTAAGTTTGCTATTGTTTTCATACTTGAAACAGCGCCATTGTTCTGAACGTACATTGATCCCTTCAAAAAGGTTTTAACTGTTTCAAGTGCGCTTGAGTTTACTGTAAATGAGTTATTGTTAATTTTTACAAAAAGTAATAGGATAAATTTCACGCCTACGATAATTCTGAGAGCTGTCTAGGTTTTTTTTAATGTATTTTTAATTTATTAAATGTATCACAAGTTTTGCTTATTAAATATGAATGAAATTACTTATTAAGAAACTCGCAAAAATACTGACCCGGGCTCACCATGGGCTCACACAACGACTCATACATAAAATATTAAATACCTATATATTTTCTTTTTAAAATAGGTGATAATTATCGTTTCTATGCCTTCAAAGCTGAAAATTCTGGAGCATAGAATCGGTAGTGCGTAAAGTATTTCGGTAGATGTCACCACACGCCTTTATTACGTCAAGAAAGAAATGAAGCTAATAGGACTCGGTGATTTAGTTGGTAAAGCGATGGCACGGCATGCTAAAGATCGCGGGTTCAAGTCCCGCCCGAGTCAGTTGTTTTTGCAAGTTTCTTTTCAAATAATTTCATTTGATTCTCCATTTTGGTCCCTCTCACCCTTCTTTCTTTCTCAAGATATAATGTTGTAATTAATAAATCTTTTGTTTTAATTCTAATAGTTCCTATTAGAGTTGTATTCAATTTGAATGCTTTATAATGTGTGAAGTTAATTTGGCTTTAGAATTATAAATGATGCTAGTAATTAACACGTGAAAGCGAGTTTAGAAATAATAGAACTTATTCTTAATCAATGAGATAAAAGATTGGAATTAGTTTTAAGCTTTAATTACAAGAAAGGCTGTTGAGGCATTTAAGGTCAATTAGAGTTTTTCCGCAGCTATTAGCTATATGTTACTAAGTTTTTTCCTATCTTATGTTACTCTATGCCAAAAATTTGACCTAACTTCATTTGGTATACAACATTTTCTTTAAAACAGTTTCTTATTAAATATTTTCATTTAATAAGCAAACCAAGCCAACCCGCAGTGAGCTAGCGTGGTGATTAATGCTCAATCCTTCTCTGTATGAGAAGAGGCCTTTGCCCTACATTGGGACAGTTACAGGCTGATTTATTTTATTATTATTAAGCAAACATACTTACTTATCTTATACAATTAATTTCTTTCGAGACACGTTTTTTATAACGATAAAATGATATATGAAATGATACCTGTAATTGCATTTGACCTAATTTCATTTGGTATAATGGACATTTTCTATAAGTATTGCAGTTTATTATATTTCATTTAATAGGCAAAACATGTGCATAAACATGCAAATTATGCATAAATTATAGCACTTTCTTTTTTATTACGATTACACTTTTCTCTTCGGCTAATAGTGTAAAAATCTAATTATAAGATTTACCATAGTTCAACGGCATACTAATGAAAACTATTATACACCTTGAGCCAATAGTAATAAGGTTAATTTTCCTATAAACTGTATATCAAACGTGCTTTTGAGTGTGTTTCTTAGAACTTTACCGATGTTAATTGATTGTTAAGATACCTACGGATTTGTAATTAGCGGTTTCAGATTAATTATTGTAGTAGTATCGTGTGTATGACGTGTTTAACCAGCTAGTATTGAGCTGAGCTGCTGACCCATTTAATATAACGTAGTCCGTGCCTCGGATAGCACGTTAAGCTGTTGGCCCCGGCTGTCAATTGTAGATCTTTGACAGTCGTAACGGGTAGTCAGAAGCCCGAAAGTCTGACAACCAGTCTTAGCAAGGGGTATCGTGTAACCCAGTATCTGGGTTGTGGAGGTCTGATAGGCAGTCGCTCCATGTAAAACACTGGTATTCAGCTGCATCCGGTAAGACTGGAAGCCGACCTCAACATAGTTGGGAAAAGGCTAGGCAGATGATGACTAGTAGGTAGTACTTCACGTGCGTAGCAACCGTTATGCATCATTTTTGTCAGAAACTTACAAAAGTTTCATCGCAAATCATCCAGTTACTTTTATCATACAGCCAAAAACTTAGTTGATAGAAAACTTAGTTCGTAGATATCTTGGATAAGTCGGATATTCGGAAAGTTTTGACAGAGGTTTCTGTTCATAGATCTTCTTGTTGTAAACTTTGTACATAGAAACCACTGTTTCCAGATACCTTGGTTCACAGAAAGCGCTTCATCATCTGCGTAGCCTTTTCCCAACTATGTTGGGGTCGGCTTCCAGTCTTACTGGATGCAGCTGAATACCAGTGTTTTACATGAAGCGACTGCCTATCAGACCTCCTCAACCCAGATACTGGGTTACACGATATACTTTTTTAAGTCTATTTGTCAGACTTTCGGGCTTCTGACTACCAGTAACGACTGTCAAAGATCTACAATTGACAGCCGGGGCCAACAGCTTAACGTGCTATCCGAGGCACGGAGTAAGTGATAATTAATTTATAATACACACATAACTTACGAAAAGTCAGAGGTGTACCTGAGACCCCCGACTTGCCAGTCAACGGTCACCACCACTAGGCTATCACGACTCTTAATAAAACAATAATATTATTACAAAAAGCCAATACTCCTTAACAAGTAACTCGATACATGCTAAGCCTGCATGCATGAATTGCATTAAACTATAGCAAATCAACTCCAATAGAGCTTATTGACCATTTAGTTCCGCATTCATACAACTGAGTCATATTATGCGGTCATACAAACTCTCATACATACAAACTGGTCGTTTTGTATGTAATCATACATCCATGTAAGGTGAGGCTGGTTTAATTAGGTAATTGTATTGACATTTGTCTTATTTATTTTTATTAGTTGTTTTTTAATTGGTTTTAGAATAAATAAGGTATGAGGAAGCTTTTCTAACATATACCATCCATCCATCCATACACGAGGACAGCCCGTAAAGCCGTTGGCGTTGCGCCTGATCTCTATCCGGTCGTATCGGATTGCAATTTTTTCTTATTTTTTTATCAAGTTTTTAATCCAATTTAAATTAAGAATGCATTACAAATTGGATAAACTAAGAATTGTTTTTTTATTTTTAAGAATCTACATTTAAATAAATCGATTTTTTTATTTAAAATTTCAATAGACCTATTTTAAAAACAACAAAAACTATTTGAAAAGAGAACATTTAAATCAAATTAAGGAATACTTACTTAAATATTTCTTAACGGCCAAAAGTTGGACCAAAATGGCGACCATTTGGTCCGATGTATAACAAATGTTTACCAAAACTAGTTCTACTGACCTTCATAGGTCCTAAAGTAAATTAGCAAACAAAATGGCCTATTGACCAACTGTACCGTCAGCATAAATAGTGGCGACAAACATTAAGTTGTGCTCTACAATTAGAGCAATCTGTTTAACTTGTTCTGTACATTGTACTTGTTACAGTTTAATTAAGATATTACGACTTGTTTATTTTTAACTAGCGACCCGCCCTAGCTTCGCACGGGTGTAATATACATATAAAACTTCCTTAAGAATCACTCTATCTATTAAAAAAAACCGCATCAAAATCCGTTGCGTAATTTTAAAGATCTAAACATACATAGGGACAGACAGACGGCGGATAGCGACTTTGTTTTATAATGTAGTGATTTAAACCCAAAGCCACGAAACGAGACACAATAGAAAATAGATTTTTAATTAGCTGCTGGAGTTCTTCCAGCTCTTGTAGGTTTAAAGTTGTGACACAACTTTAATTTGGATTTTTTTTTATACGTATTTAATCAAAACATTTTTATAATGCATGCGATGCGATCAAGCAAAAATTTAAGTTCCAGACTTTCTTAAATAAAAAAAAGAATTACAAATAGTATATTTGGCAGAGTGGCTGGTTGAACCAGTATGCCGTGAGTTCAAATCCTGCTTGGAATTGATTTTTTCTAGGAATATTTTGTGTATCACAAAATTTTCTCTAAATAATATTTTATTTACCTTTTTTTATTAAGGTATGTTTCTTTTTACATCTCTATCGACAAGGCAAATTTCCATCGGGAAATTCTCAAACCGAATTAATTAAACCCAAAATCGGCGCAAGCGCAATATTTCTCTTCTAACTTTAAAATGACGAATGAATTGAGCAAATTGAATTGTCTACAATTGCTATAGGGGAATGAATGTCAATGTCAGGACTCAATTTAGCTATATTTGACCTACCCTCTAGTTGAAATTAATTGCGAACCCGCAGATTAATGTATACCATGCAATATGTTTAATGGATATTATATTGGTTTTCGATTTGAGGTAAGTGATGTGACACTGAGTCCCCAGCCGCTTTTGTCGGTCTATCTGTCTGTGCTCGATAAACTCAAGAAGTTTTTCGGATTTTATTCTGAATTTCCCCTTTAAATGTACCTAGATTGATTTTATCATACAAGTGCTCCAGTCAGTGCAGCAGTGGTCGAAATACGGCCGTATTTTTTTATGAATTTTAGGTTTCTGCACTTCTTTTCCATATAAACTTTTACTATGCCAAGTGTCACACTCTTCCATGCGCGTATATTCTTAAAAAGGGATCAAGTTTTCGCTTCACGTATTAATATAATAGATAACACGCTACGAACGTGGCTTTACCCAATACCTACATACCGTTTTTAAAAATTCTAACTTTAGTGTTCGCATAATAGGTCGCACAATATTAATACAATATTGTTTATGTTATTTATATTTTATTTTAAGCAATAATTTATATCTGTAACATTGTTTGTTTGTTACCTTTTCATGCCTGAACCAATCATCCTAAAATTTTTCGTATACGTTGTTACCATTTATCCCGATAAAAAGTAGGTACTGTGTTTCTGTACTGTGTAATACCGATCTTGCTAGTAAAATCTAAGTAAGAGTCGTACCTACGCTCTATAGATCTCAGCCTCTCACTCTAATACTTGTACTCGAGTGCCTCTCAATGCCTCGTCGTATTATTACAAGCATTCAATAAATATTTGACTTAACAGCAGCAGCGTTATGGGCACACTGAGGCACACAGAGGCACACTTTTGAGATTTATAAAGGAATCTGTCATTATTGTTTTCAAGTCCTTAGGTATATTAATAGTTTCTTAAGAGACGTGGGTATTTTACGTCATTAAGATTGTGAAACGATTCAGGCATTTGTTTGGCCCAAAGAAAATCAAACTGTCGCCTCTTCGCCAAATCTGTTATCTCACTCGCACATTGAAGTTTATTGAAGATATAAAATCAATGAATAGATATACTTACCTAGTTATGAAAAATCTAAATAAACCAATTGAAGGAGAACAACATTATAAAGTTTTAGCAAAAGTTTCAGCTTGATAAAAACATTTTTTTCAATAAAAAAATGGCTTTATTTAGCTAATTTTTATTTTTATTTTATGCCATTTTACAACACAACTTTAGAATAATATCCTTGCATTCGGTCCGTAGAAAACTGATATTCAGCTGTAGGTTAGATTAGACGCCGACTCCAAAATGTTTGAGAATAGTAATAGTAGGATGAAGTTTAAAAAAATTGATATAATACCTTTTTATTACAAAGCACTATAATGATCTACCTGAAATACTTTGCACTAATAAAATTAGACCTTATTATGTAAACACCACCTATTAATTCATTTAATCTGCCTCTTTTATTAAATAGAAAAAAAATACAAATATTTATTACCACTGACAACATAAAAAACTACTTCGAACATTAAAACACAGCACACGACCTACTCAAAATATTTCTCGGTATTCATACCAGCTTACCAGCGAATATACTCACAAAATGAATTCTTACAACCGACCCCACGATTCTGTCTACCCTCCAATCTCCCTTGCTAGCTAATTGGCCATTTCTGTGCCCCAAGGGGAGCCAATATCTTTATTTTTATTGCCTCCGATTGACCGTCACTTCAAAGTTCCTATTGATTAGATACCCATTGGATAGTATTAGTGTGCAAGGTTTAATATTGTAAGTACACTATTCTAACGTGAATCCTCAACTGGAATGACATTATTTCTGGATAAAAAGCGGCCAGTGTTTCAAATTGGGACAACTGTTTTGGAATTATAACTCTCGTGAGTACTACCATAGATTACTAAATAATTACTAGGTAAGTACCTACTACTACTAATATACTAATATGTGTGTCTACACTCGCTCTTAAAAATGGACCCGAAATCAATCGTGAGTAAAGCCGTTAGTATTTAGTAAAATTTACTGTACCAAGTTGTATTCTTATCTAGGAGCCTAACTTTTAATCATAAACTATATTTCAAGCGTAAATTTTATCTCAAGCATAATTTAAAATGTAAAAACTGTGACACAAAAAAGTCTCAAAATTTAGCAAAAATAAGTAGGTAAGTACAGTCTCGATCCTGTCACAGTAGCAGATGATTGCTGTTACACAGAGGGATGCTGCTGCCCATCCTTCAGATCTTTTTCTTTATCGCTTCCTACGACACCCGCGGGACGAGTGGTGGTTCTATTCATCTAACATACATAAAAAAGTAATCAATCTACCTTTCCCATTAGAAATGAAGGCGTGAAGTTTGTTATCTTAACTAAAGTTACTACTTACATTAAATAGGCAGATAACATTCCTACAACCTCTCAAATAAGCCGCCCTAAGCAGTATTTACTCAAAACAATTGCATCTAATTTCACTCCTAACTCACTGACATAAACAGTATTAACACTACAATAAACACTATTTAAAATTCTTTTCCCACGAAACTTCAGGAGTATAACCATCTCTTTTACACTTATATCAATAGAAAGAGATAAGTGTAATGAATGAGTCCATTTGTTATAATTAAGGGACTTTAACTCGTTTTTAGGTTATGCGGGTGTAAAAATGGTTTTATGGGGGTGTTCGATGTCCTGTCCAGTTACAATTTGTTGCGTAGTGTAGGAGAAGTCAAGTGGTTATTAGTACTTAGCGTGAGAATTGACATCCTAGGTTCAGTTCCCGTACAGGATTGACAACGCGCAATTGAACAGACTGCTATAAATTAATTATCACCTGCTCCGTGTCTTAGAAAGCACGATTGACAGTCGATATAGGGAGTCAGTTACCTTCATAAATTCCTGACAACTTCTTCCTATTGTATGGTTGATGAACAACCTGGTGTCAAAGTTTAAACCTCTGACATAGCTTTACTCACCATTGAAAATCTCTCAGGTATGCTGGTTTCATAACGATGTTTCCCTCACCGTTTTACCAACTGATAATCTATACTTATAAAATGGTAAAGTGACTGACTGACAGACAACGCACAGCCTAAACCGGTGGACCTAGGGACTTGAAATTTTGAGACAATTTTTTTTAAGTACCGTAGGGGTGCACTAAGGAAGGATTTTCTGAAATTCCCCCCCTAAGTAGGTAAAAAAGGGGAAAACAGTTTGTATGTAAATCCGTCATTCTTAACGTTAAATGTACGAAACTTGGTATACAGCTTTTCGGTTGATAAATGAAAGGACGAGCATTGTTTTTTTTTTTTAATCTACACTTGAGTGGGAAAAAAGTTTGTATGGAAGATTCGTTATTTTTTAAGTTACAGATGTAAAAATGAGTATTAAGCTTATTCGCTAAAAATAAAAAAGACGTGCATCAAAAAATTTGGATTTTTTTCCCCCTAGGGAGATATAAAAGGGGACTTAAGTTTGTAGTTATGAAAATCCGTCATTAAACTTGATAACTTTTCGCTTTTCGGTTAACAAATAAGACGTGTTTCAGCTTTTTAAAACTTTACCCATTAGGGGGAAAGGGGGGGGGGTATGATAGTGTAGGAAATTCGGTATTAGTAAAAGACTTCAAAGTGGCATAACTAATGCACGTATATCTCGATATTCAATGGGAGAAAATAGTAGGTATACTCGAGAACTGCTGGACCGATTTTCATGGTTTTTGATTTGTTGGATTAGTCTCCGCCTATAATAGAAGAATCAAAGAAAAAAAATATGGAATTGTACCCCTTAGTAGTATGGTAGGGTATGGGTAGGGTAGGGTAGAGGTAGAGTAGGGTAGGAATAGAGGGGTAGAGTAGTGGTAGAGTAGAGTAGGGTAGAGGTAGAGTAGGGTAGGGGTAGCGTAGGGTAGGGGTAGAGTAAGGTAGATGTAGAGTAGGGTAGGGGTAGCGTAGGGTAGGGTAGGGGTAGCGTAGGATAGGGTAGGGGTAGAGTAGGGGTAGGGTAGGTTTCGAGAATGCTAGGGTAGGGTAGAGTAGCGTAGGGTAGTGTGGGTTGGGTAGAAAAAGCGTAGAGGTAAAATAATCACGCGTACAAAGTCGCGCGGGGCAGCTAGTTAACTTATAATACGCACATAACTTACGAAAAGTCGGAGGTGCGCGCCGTGGGATTGAACTCGAGATCTGTGACTTGTCATACTCTACCCCTACCCTATCCCTACCTTACCCCTACCCTACCATAACCCTACCCTACACTACTATACCCCTACCCTACTCTAGGGTCATAATTCCATCGTTTTTAAATATTTATTCTGCTATTCCGGACAGAGACAATTACAACAGAACCATGAAAATCGGTCCAGCCGTTTCTCGAGTTGTAAGTGTTCGAATAAACCCGACTTTGTTTTTTTATACATTACCAATTTAAGCATGACAGTTTTTGTTTTCTTATTAAAAAGAAGTAATCAAACTCGTATTCAGACATTAGAAATGCGCTATTTTGCGCTGTTCATATCAAAATAAGTAGGTTTTTAAACTTCCCGTCAAAAATTATCACATACCTACTAAAAATCACATTAAAAGTTTGTTTAACTAACAGCATCCTTTTACCATCAGAATGCGAAACCACTAACAATATTAAGTTCAGCAGTTTCTGAGAATTATTGCACATGACAAACATATTTTATCTTACGAACGCACCGGAAGCCGGCAGAGAGTTGATACGATAAAATGTCAATGCCTTTTTTTTTTAGAAAAAAGTGAAGTTAGGAATGCTAAGAATTCTAGCAATTTATTATAATGCTTTTTCCAGCTTTATTTTTTTTCTAGTTATGCGAGTACAGTTGAGATAAAAAAAAAACCTATGACACTCTGATGTAGTACTATCGCGGACTCAAACGGTGCACCATTTTGCGATCAAAATGCTTTGAACGAGGCTACGTGCCTAGAGACGGGACTAGCTCTACGTTCGGGCGCAGGGTGCAAGCAATTCTAACCTTAAGAGTGGAGCACCGGCTTTGTCCACGATAAGTACAACAGTGGCGTAGCGCGGGGGGTGCCCCAGGGCGGCATGCAAACGAAAAGGGGAAGCGGCAAGCGCCACTACTTAAAAAAAATTTAATTACTTAAAAGAAATACCACACATCTGTTGTCTTAAAGACCTGCCAAATTTTAGGTCCATAAAACTGAACAAACCCCAAGGAACAGGTCGAAATCTGATAATCGAAAATTGACTTTTCATACAAAGTGACTGGTCACGTGACTCACTTTTGTATGAGAAGTGAAATTTTCTTTTAATTTTCATTAAACAAAATAATAATTTCGTTTACTTCATTAAAATTTTCCAAGCAACATGGTCGGTCAACAAAAAAGTCAGGTCTACGCGTTGCTCTGTTGCTGCATGATGGAAGGATAAACCAACAAACATACTCGAATCTATGATATTAGTATGGTTACATCAGATCTTGAGAAGCGATATCTACCATCAGTATACTTATATGAAGTACATCTTAAGTGTAGTACTTACGAAATCAGCTTCGCATTGTTGAGATAGCATCATTTCTTACCTGTTAACAAAAGAGGGAAAAATCATTAGAATAACTGGGAAAATATTAACCATAGACTAAAATATGTCTCTCTATATAGAGTTATGGTTATGTAAGCATTGTTTTTTCTAATAGAAGTTGTCTGCTGAGCGTAGTTTCATTTTCTATGGACAAGAAGATGAAGAAGTTTTCGCAAAAACATTTTTTTACATAGTCTCAAACTTTCGCGAACACTCAACATAATGAAACAACTTTTTAACGGATATAATTCGCGTTTTTATTTTGATAATACAATCCTGACGTTTCGAGTACTTTGCAGCACTCGTGGTCGCAGGCAGACTGAGGTTGACAAGCGTCTGAACAGTTATTTAAAATTATTTTTGATCTACCGTCAACTTTATTTAGTTTTTGCCCATAGATATTATGTGAATTTTTTTATCAAATTTTGTATTATCAAAATAAAAACGCGAATTATATCCGTTAAAAAGTTGTTTCATTATCATTTTTTTACAGTTTTTTTTTCCGCGGGAAACAAAATTCAGTTTTGTTCGCATTCCTCCGAAAAAAAACAGAATTATCAACTGCCTATATTTTGTTTTCGATAATTGAAAAAAATACCATTTTTTTTTTTTATGAAAAAATTTTCAACTGCGTTTTTTTCGTTCCAAATTTAAAAAAATGTTTAGCATTTATTTTTAATTTCAATATAGCGTTTCGTAGAAAAAAAAAACAGAATTATCGACTGCCTACATTTTCTTTTCTTTATTTAAAAAAAAATACCAATCTTTTAATTTTGCAATATCTAATTTCGAATACGTTTTGTTGTTCGTTCCAAATTTAAAAAAATGTTTAGTGTTTATTTTTAAATTGAATTTAGCGTCGTTCTGAAATACAAGCTTAAGTTAGTTAAGTATAGTGTAATATTAATTTCTATTAACTCCTTATAAGTGAAAGCCATCAGGAAAGCTGTGATCGATAGGGTTACCTTTAGGTCAGGTTAACTTTCCACATTACCATGCTTTTACCATAAATCGTGAACCAGAACCCACACATTATCATAAATTGCAGATTTTGAAAGTTAATTTATTATCTTTAGCATGCAAATGTTTTGCAAAAAAGGAAGGGTTATTTTAGTTAGGCGGTCATAATGAACCCTTAATTCTGAAAATCACGCCACAAAAAACAAGGCCAAGACATACTTTGGGTCGCTGTGCCAAAGGAGTGAGTAAGTAGATAATATTTACCTATACTTACAATAATTTAAAAGTGAAAATTTATTAATATTCAAAATATTTTAAATTTAATTTAAATAATTAAATGAAACTTGTGTTTTTTGGAGTTTAACTTTAGGTTTTTTAATTTTTAGTCTGTGGCAGCCGGCAAGCTTCGCGATTCACATATGATGGACACCACTAACATTAAAAAATCCCAGACACAATAAACTATCTTTTTTAGGTTAAGAACACTTAATTAAGTCACTTTTCAAATAAAAAACTACATTAAAATCGGTTTATCCGTTTGGGAGCTACGATGCCACATATAGACGAAAAACACTCCTTTGTTTTCATTAGAGGTTAAAAATAGGTAGGTATCTAAATAACACATCATTTTAGTATTTTACTTTATTATACCAGTCTGGTATTCAAACACTAAATATCTATTACCATCACAGCCGAGCTAAACATGTACTTTATACACCAAATCAAAGTAAATTGAACTAACAGTGAAAGTCCACTTCCTTCACAAAAAACCTCATCAAATTCGTCACAGCAATTCATACATAAATGTATGTTTGGGAGTGCAATCCCCTGGAAAGTCACGGTTTCGATTTGATATGCATTCTTGGGTTGTGATTCAATGGAAAATATTGGCGTAGTAAGAGATATACTATACAAAGATATTATGTGCTAATATCTTTGTAAAGTATAATTAGAAAAAATAAATACATAGTACCTTCTCACCACAAAAGTGGTTTATCATAATGAAAAAATAAAAATATTTTTTATTTTTTAAATAAGATTTCTCCCATAATTCTTTAAATATCGCAAGGACGTCGCGTAACAATTTATTTCCTTTTGTCCATTTCTCGATGTTTGACGGTTTAAAAATGGGATTAGATAAAAATCTGGTCAAATACACAAATATCGCTAGGATACACAATAAGCTAGTATAGAAACGCTAAATTCTATCTGAGGAAAGTATTTGAGAAGCTAAAAAAGGTCGAAAGATGTTGAATGTTAAATATGTCTTCGAGAGAACGTAACAGATTTACTTTTAAAAGCCACATAATTCTTAGAAGAGACACAAAATCCTAAAAATACGCTCGTCAGCACACGCATTTGAAGACAACTTGATTTCTTTTCTCGACGTTTTGTCGCTCAGCTAACACCGTACCGTACCTTTCGCAAAGTAACGCCTGATCAAGTTAAGGCTGATATTATTAATATTATTAATTTCACAAGACGTATACTGCCATTTCTTCTCGCAGCAGAAGATTTGACATATCAATACTACAACGACAATCTTTTCATTGACCCTCAAAGTCGGCTAAGAATCATTTCTTCCACATAAAAAATATCTCACCATACGCCCCCTAGAAGATGCTCACAAACCCTCAAGTTATATTTAGTAGGTAGCCTATTAATAAACAAAATGATTCTATTGACAAGCCAATTTTATAATATTGTACTATGAAATCATTGATATTTTGTTTTTCATTTTTAACGCAACTGCAGCATTTAGATACCTTAGATATATTCTTGGTTTGTCTACGCCTGACCCCCTTTAACATAATCCTATCTACGCCCTTGATATCCCCTAATTCCGAGCTAAAAATAAAATTCAAAATTATAGCTCGCGGTCACTGGACATATTACTTTATCTGTCGTCTCCAAGATATTTTGGGGAGAGCTTGTTAGGCGACCTTATGGGGTGGCAAAGATACTTTATTTATCCATATTACCATACCATAGATACGGAGCTTTTTTTGGCCATAGAGATGTAGGGGAAGTTTATGATTCGATTTATTTGACTGAACTCAGTCTCGGAGATGGATTTAATGATTTGGATGATCGTGTCGAAAAAGAGCTTTTGTGGAATAGTAAATAAAGTTTTTGGTTTGAAAAGTTTTTCTGATGGGAAACTAACCTAAATTATAAAAATTCAATCGAATTGAGAACCTCCTTCTTTTTGAAGTTGGTTAATAAAAGGGTTTAAACGTTTGTGACGTCCGCCTGTCGCATTATTTCTCGTTTAAATAAAATCTTATTATTTTTCGACGATTTTCCGAATAGATTAGGTATGCTTTTTATCCTTACGGTAAGATTAATTGTAAATAAGTATTTATAGTAAAAGTTCGTTACAGAGCTACATGCTCTGTTTTTAATTAAAAACTAAGGTAAACTTTTACCCAACCTTGATCTTCACCCGATCTACCATCAATCTTAACCCTTTGTCATCTAATTACCTCAATCACTAACCCGTAAATACTTACGTGACATCTTGACAGATTGTTAAAAAAACTCGTCAAAATGTAACAAATTAATTTCAAGGTTTGTTTTAGGATAAAAATAAGTTTGCTTAATAATAGATTTAAGTAAAAAAATTAAGGGTCGTTGTGAAGCGATGAGAGAGCCATTATTTTAATTAGTAATAGTTAAATACTCGAGATTGTAAAAAGAAACAAGGCGCCACACAAGAATTATTCTTTCAAAATAAGAAAATTTGAAAATTATCTTATTCTTATTCTATTATTAAGATAATAAGAAATATTCTTATTATTAAGATATTTTTTTTAAAAGAATGCACATGTTAGTAAGCTAACATGTGCTATAATTACACAAAAATACAAAAATATGCTATACCTATTTACAGATTTTATTAAATTTCGAAATGCACAAACACTCGGAAGGGTTTTGCAATCAAAATAACCTGATTTTATTAAAGTAGGAACTAATGTCTAAATGAGACTTCGTTCTAACAATAGCCTATAATTTAAGTCAGAATATTAACTGTCTAAAGACTAAATATCACCAAAATCCATTCATCTGTTTAATTATTGTGAATTCTTGATAGTCAAACATACAAAAACACAATAAAAAAAAACAAAATATTAAAGAATTGTTTCTTCTATGTAGGTAACAAATTTTTTTATTGCTAAATAAAGTTTTTTTTTTAATATATGTAGGATAGGAATAAATGGAACGTTAGTGTGGATGCATAGAATGAAGCGTTGCATGAATGAAGTGAGTGAGGGAGGACGAACGAGGGAGAACAGACGTAAGACGTAAGACGTTGAGGAAGAGAAAATAAAAATTCAAGTCTATAAAAGTAATCATCCGTTTTTTATTTGCCTCCTAGTGAACACATCCCACATATACATATTAAATAGACTACTTACACACCTAATTAATAAACAAATAAATAATAAACTGAATTATTTTTATAATATTTCCAATTACCGCGCCAACCACGCGTTTCTAAAGGGTTATCTAACCCTCGGGCGCCGACAGTTCGCTTCGTTAACCTTAGTTATGTATAAGTGATGAACGATACGGTTATTTTATGGTGTTTGTCGTCATAATGGGTTTATAGGGTTAGGCCACAGATGATTGGTGACTCACGCGTGTAAGTTGAATTTTAGGCGGTAAAATATTTCATAAGAGTGGTAGAAATTGTAAATATTACATGCCAATTTAACTTGTCGTTTCTACCATCCGAGATGGTAGAATTTAGAAAATAATTTCAATAACACGAGCGGGATTACGCATAGTTTAGTGGTATAGAGCGTGTGGTTTCCGGCCTAAGAATTGAACCACCCCTACTCGTCCCCCGGGTGTCGTAAGAAGCGACAAAAGGAAAGATCCGGAGGATGGGCAGGAGCATCCTTCTGTGTAACAGCAATCATCTGCTACTGCGATCGTCAACCCGCTTGCCCAGCGTGGCGATTATGGGCAAATGCCTCCAATAAGCGCACAATAGTGTCGCACATTGGGAGAGGCCTATGTTCAGTAGTGGACTAATACAGGCTGATGATGTTAATGATAGTGGCAGAGCGACTGGAGGCTTTACCCAGTAGGTCGTGGGTTCAAATCCCGTTCAAAATCGATTTTTTCTTTTTTAAAAGTTTTGTACTTTGATGTAAGGTTAGCGATGATCTATAAACCTCAGTCTATTTACAGGTTTTACAACATTGACTTTTTACAGGTTTTTCAACTAGATATACAATAAACCACAAAACAATGTCATCTGTCGTTTCATATCATAATTAATGTCATTAAATTTTTAAGGACATTTTTTAAATCTCAAATGACAAAGTGCCAAAGAAATTTGCAACAAAAAACATTCGGCTAATAACACCACTGTAATTTGATGCCTTGCGACGAGGTTGACCTTGGGTATGATTTTTCTTTTGAACCCGGAAGTTAGAATTGATAACTAACACACATTGGGCACGTTAGCGAAGAAGTACCAACTGAAATGGCATTCGTCATTCTAAGTCATCTTCCTCATCATAATCTGCCTAGCCTTTTCCCAACTATGTTGGCGTCGGCTTCCAGTCTTACCGGATGCAGCTGAATACCAGTGTTTTACATGAAGCGACTGCCTATCAGACCTCCACAACCCAGATACTGGGTCACACGATACCCTTGGTAAGACTGGATGTCAGACTTTTGGGCTTCTGACTACCCGTAACGACTGTCAAAGATCTACAATTGACAGCCGGGACCAACAGCTTAACGTGCTATCCGAGGCACGGAGAGTGATAATCAATTTATAATACGCACATAACGAAAAGTCAGAGGTGCGCGCCTTGGGTTCGAACCCGAGACTTCTGACTTGCCAGTCAAACGGTCAAACAATTAGGCTATCACGACTCTTTAAAATTTTTTTATTAAATAATAAATTATATTTAATTTAATAAGCTAGCATGTGTGTTAAGTTTTAAAACACGATGTAACTTTGATACCTACTTCAAACCAAATTTATAAATTCCCTTTTTCAATTCTTGTGTATGTCAAATGTCATACTTGTATTATGCATTTTTTGTTTGCGTCCCACTTTTCGTTTCCGTCCACACAATACGTACATTTTTGTGTCATACGGTAAGTTTTGCTTGTTACTTTGTTCTGTAAGGCTGAGCAGAATAATAATTTAAATATTTCTTCTTGCTGATGAATTATGAAACATATTAACGAATATTCTTTTGATAACCTGTGAATAATGGTGTGGGTTACATATTTGCTAATCTTAGCCGTTTTTTCTTCTTTTGTACAATCCTTAATTTGGGGATTTTAACACATGTTGGATTTACTGCGTCAACATA
The DNA here is from genome assembly GCA_936450705.2 of Protodeltote pygarga. Lineage (NCBI taxonomy): Eukaryota > Metazoa > Arthropoda > Insecta > Lepidoptera > Noctuidae > Protodeltote > Protodeltote pygarga. The sequence continues at coordinate 2,122,694 of OW388274.2, forward strand.
CATCTTGTCTAGCCAAAACAAAACCTTGGACACATTGACATTGAACTGCAATTACATCAATAGGCAATGCACCTCAATTATTATGTTACTCATACCAATTTGCAGACCCATGCAGGGAGTTCAAGACTTGGACAGTTGGGGAATTGACTGATTTATTTGTAAAGCTAGACTGGACTAATTGTGATATGTAAAAGGCTGAGCGTTTAGAGTTATGGTGCATTTAAATTAGACTTTTGTCCAACAGTTGACTGTGATAAGCTGAGCTGACGTAAGTTGTCAGATAAATAAATTAATTTGGAAACGTGAAAAAAAAATTGTTTGTTTATAACGCCACAATATGTCATGATGACATCTCGGCAACTAAAGATGAACATAGGCTTTGTCAAAAATTTAATAATAACCATAAAGGAATGCTGCACTAAAAAAAGTGTCTCAATAGTTTCGTAAAAATTGTCTCATATTTAGTCAGTTGTTTCGACATGTCATATCAAATCGAAACCAACAAAACCGCAAGTAATTTTACAGAAACTCGTTCACAAATAAATGAAACAAAATCTTTCACATGTCATTGGGGACCAGTTGTTTATTGCTGGCTGGTTACAAGTTTACAACTATGTACATTAATTTTTATGTTCATAATAACACAAACGTAGCTGTCAACTAGTAGCGGTATGTCAATTTTCGCGGTATTTTGTCACGGTAACACGCTCGCTAGAATTTAATTGTGATGAAGAATTAAAATTTCTCGAGTCACGGATTTGGCGTCTTGTTAGAGAGTATGGTCTAATGAGACCTTCGGCCACAGTTGATTGATTGCTGTCAAAGTGTCAGGGCTGAGGTTTGTTAGATAGACCTTGTTTGTAAGGGCCAGATTTAGAGATACAGTAATTGTGGTATTATTTTGAATTGGAGTTTTTAGATGCAATATTCTAGATATATTGAGGCCTTAGTAAACGCATTTCCTTTAACCCTTAATCGGATATGAGCTAATAGGTTAAGAATCATAGGTGTTTTGGTTTTTTTGGGAATAGAATTTGCTAAAAAAGAAAAGTGCATTTAAATATTTTGAAAAATGTACTTAGTTTTTTTTAAATTTAGGTGGTCAATATATTGCCATTGTCTGGTAAAGGATATTAGTATTTCGTTTATGTGGCAACTATATGACCAATGTCTGGAAAGGGAATTTAAACGTTATTTTGAAATAAAACAAAATATTCAATAAAAATAACAAATTTAAAAAAATATTAATTCTAATCTATCAACTTGGTGAAATTTTTTGAAACAACCTATTTTAAATAATGTTACATGTTATTGGGAACATTTTATATTCGACCTCTTTGCCTCTTTTTTGGTCGAACAAAATTTGCACCTTGTGTAGGTATCCTGCGCCTCAGGAAGGTGGATACCTACACTTTCTAGCCGTATTTCATCAGGAACTCCGAAGTTTCCTCCTTTTTTATTAAAAAAAATATTTTTCCAACAAAGCTTGGAGTGTCTTGATCGATAATGGTCGACTCAATGCCATCCTTTAGAAAACTGTAAGTGCAGTAACAAAATTTAATTCATAAATAATACTAATAACATAAAATAATACTAATAACAATAAAAAAACTACTAAATATTTGATAAACAATAGTAGTGTTTCCCACATATTTTACACTAGCATCTTTCATGAACGGACAATGGTCATATATTAGCCACATACTTTGTAGTAATTTTTCCAATATATAAATTATTTATTAGTAATTTCTATAATTATTACGTCTAAAGTAACATGATTGAAAATACAAATAAATCGTCACTACATACTTACCGGAATTTTTAGAATCACAAATATAATATTTGTTCGTACAACGCGGCAAAAGTCACAATCGAGTCAAATTTCGCGCCTCCTTTTTTTAAAACCTCTAATGACAGCTATATGTCACTATTTTTTTTTCAACGATAAACAATAATATTAAAATACACACTTTACCCCTAATAAAAAAAATTAAATAACAGTGGAAACGTTCCAGGATTAATTACTTTTTTGATGTTTAGTTTGGCATGTCAAAGTGGCACATATATTGCCATTGTTTGATTAAGGGTTAAACTATTGTTGTGTTAAGTCAATTTACCGATAGATTTTTTCAATCAATTTTTTTTTTACCTATTACATTTTTTTTTTCTTAGGTGCAGTTAGTGTGATGTGAACTAGAACTGAAAAAGAAAAAACCGAAAATGACAGAGAGGTTTGGAAGAAGAACTTTGCCCACTCGTGGGACACAAAGAGGGTAGGGCTTGTAAGAAACAATTACAAAATAACTTCGATTTGCAAATAAACTTAAATAAAAAAGTTCCACCACTGAAAGGCAAGATCAAAATTTAAAAAAAAATAACTTATAAAATAGGTAAATTATTTCGCGTGATAAAATGCGATTAAAGACCTAACACGATCTTTATCGCTATGACGAGCGTGAAACATCCGTACAGTACTCGTCACGTCACGGCAGCACGGCGGGGTAGCCACCCCCACGATGTTATAACACCAGTGTACCAAGACCTTAATTTATTTTTAGATACATAAATATTTTCATAAACTATTCATGCAAAGACTACAGTTCTAATATTGTAGAAAAAAAATCGATGACGAACGGAATTTGAACCGGAAACCTACTGGGTAAAGCTCCTAGTCTCTCTGCCACTAAGCTATACGTGATTCCGCCTGTGATATTTTTATAATTTAATTTTAAATCATATTGGTGTGACGATTTGGATTCGTTTGCGGGACCGGCGTGGCATGAAATTTCAAAAGATGTGGAGGTTTCTAAGAAGAAGGGCCTTTGCCCAGCAGTAGGACATTACCTAGGCTATATAAAAAGAAAATAAAAAAATTGGTACTAATAATAAATAATTAAAAAATAATTGGTAATAATAATAATAGTAAAGTAAAGTAATAAAAGTATTCTCAATTCAATTCTCAATTTTATAGTGCATTCCATAATGTTACATAGTAGTTGGTACTTATACATAAGATAAGGTATCAATTATGGACCCTGGATCGAATGAACCGTGAGGGCAACGTCGCAAAAAACGTCGGATTCGTAACCGTATGGTTCCGTATAATAAATAAGTATACAATTTAAATCAATTAATAGCAATTTACATGAATTTATCAATGAGTAAGGCAAAGGTACAGTTTTTTTTTTTTGCTAAAACTTTAAATAAATATCTGAAAGTTTAGCAAGCCAGCTTTTTTTAATACTTCGGAAATTTATTTTGCAAATTTTTAGGTATTAGTCGAAAGTATAGCCTTAAAAATGTTTAAAAAATAAATTCTTTACCATTATAGCAAACCCTTTTAAACGATACCTATCACGGTGCTCGTATAATATCTGGAAAATAAAATGTCATCCTCACTTTACATACTTAATAATATTAATTGTATTATAAGTAGTTACTCAAATTAATCTTTTAACGAAATTTTATTTCATAATTTTGTTAGCATTATAATCATATTTATATTTTTTCCATTTGGAGCTCTCTATCATTCTTCTTATCTTATGGTTGGTGTCAGTTTAAACCACCCGTAGGCCTCTGACATGGTTATTTCATCATTGATAGTCTGCGATTAAAATTGCTATGACAGTCAGATGGACAAATCGACATGACGAAACTATAAGGGTTCCTGGTTTTACTACGGAACCCGAACTATAACGCGACGAAACTCCGTTACGATGTTATTTGATTAAAAGAATTGTGTTTTTCCAACAAAACTGCCAAGTTGACATGTTATCGACGTGCTTAACTTTTTTTTGCTATTTCACAGGAAGTTTCAATACTGATTAGCGATAAAAACAAGAATTTAATGATCTTATTTACCTAACAATCCATTGTTTCCGCCTAAATACCATGGTTCTAAATCTAAAGCTAAAAAAAAGTAACTCTAAATGGCTAAACAGAAAAGTTTGCAAAATACATTTTCTTTTAATTTTTACGAAACGATTGCTAAATAAAAAAATCTACTTTCTTGTTTCTACAAATTTTGAACTTTAGTAAATAATATAATGTTAGAACTGCTTTTCAACTGAAACTCAGCTAAACCCTATAATTAATTTATCAAAACAATTAACTAAACTAAACTTAACATAAATCTTTCTACAACTAATTACCTAAAAAGCTTTTCCTAATTAATTTCTGTGCGATATTATAATTATAATGTAGAAAAATAAACACGTGTAATCTAATAGTTAAGCATAACGTTCTAGTTAACCATTTAGTTAAAACACGCGGTTCTGTAATTAGTTTTAACACCTCTTTGTAATTTACCTAAATGTTAATTATTTTAGTTAATTATTACTCCTGTAGCATGTTGAATCGATGACAAAAAAAAAACTTTGAGATTTAAATATGAATGTGGAAAGGATCGCACCTTTGTGACGTCATAGCACGAGGTCTTAGGTTCGATCCCCGAGTCGGGCAAAGTGTTATCGGGTTTTTCCATTAGGAAATCCTCAGTATCAGTAAGGAGTCTGGAATTGTACCCGGTTACTGTAAGCTAATCCCCGTATTACGTGGGACTTATAATATAGCCGGCGAAATGTGCGTGTACTGCATATACCTCTGCCTACCCCCTTTGGGGAATACAGGTGTAAGTCTATATATTATAATAATTATAATATGTATGTTTGTCTATCACCTAAAGTTTACAAATAAGTTGCGTCACTGTAATCCCCAGTTGACTAAACTTCCAACCCTACAGCTGACTGTCAACCCGCCACAAAAAAATATTTATTCAATCCCTCATACACGTTCGTATTTCAAAATATATTAATCACCAAAAAGTCCCCTACGTTTAACAGACTAAACAGAATTACCGTTAAAATGAAAAATGGCCGGGATTTTTAAATTAACTATGCCTGTAACATAAACATCATGTTGTAACGCCCAGTTTAAGTTGAACCATGAATGATTAGCTAACGGTTCAAGTTAAAAATAAACTGATTATAATTTTATGTTCAAGGTATCTATCTATTGGTTATAAAATCGTGATGTGTGGTCTTTGGATTAAAATAGACTTCTTCTTATCGTATGGTTGATGAACAACCTGGTGTCAGAGTTTAAACCGCCTGTAGGCCTCTGACATGGCTTTACACACCATTGAAAAATATCTCAGGTGTGCTGGTTTCATCACGATGTTTTCCGTCACCGTTTTAGCAACTGATAATTTATTTATAATACGCACATAACTTACGAAAAGGCAGAGGTGCGCGCCTTAGGATCGAACTTAAGACCTCTGACTTGTCAGTCGAAGGTCATACCACTAGGCTATCAGAGTTATAAAAAAAAATAAACTTATTGTTATTGTGCGGCCTAAGAATAGAACCACCCCTACTCGTCCTATGGGTGTCGTAAGAAGCGACAAAGGGAAATATTTAGAGGATGAGCAGCTGTAGCATCTTTCTGTGTAACAGCAATCATCTGCTACTGCGATCGCCAACCCGCTTGCCCAGCGTGGCGATTAAGGGCCTCCAATGAGCGCACCAAAGTGGCGCGCATTGGAAGAGGTCTATGTTTGGTATTGGTATGGCGGGCTGTTTTCCGCAGGTCCACGTCCTAGCGCGTATTCTGCGTGATTAGTGAGGTCTATGTTCAGCAGTGGACTAATACAGGCTTGTCAGAAGAATATTACAAAGTTTCAAAAACTTCAGTTTGTTTGTTTTAGAATTAAAAAATAGCTTAAAATGAATTTTTATTTAATGCCATTTTTATGTAGGTATGTTATCAAGCTAAAATTCAAGATCAAGCTAAAATTTTTGCTGAAACATTGTAATGTGGTTCTCTTATAAATGGTTTATATTCATTGATTGTATATCTTCTATGTGCGAGCGAGATAGCAGATTAGCGAGTATCCGCGCCTTAATCATATATTTTTATCCACAATATTCAAATATCTGTAGACTTACCCTGTAGGTAAATCCAAGTGCCCTTGAAATAACTCTTGCACTTATAAGCAATACATCACAATTCATAACGTATATTTGAAAGTTTCAATAACCATATTTCAAGCACTCATATTTCATTCCCCAACAATCACCCTTGTCCAACATAAGCTATCGACGTGCTTAAGCTTGGTTTTAAAAAGTCAACAGTGACTCACAAGTTAAAAATATTAGCCCTTTGTCGTTTGAGGGCCACGGTACAACGTGAGACTGGCTGCTGTTACACCGATTTGTAACATTAAGAAATTATTTTTAATGTTACTCGCTAAAAAATAACGAAAAAAATTCGTTACACAATAATTTCATGTGGTCTGTAAATCTAGTTTATAGAATCAATTGAAGAGAATAATCTGTAATCTCTACCCTATAATAATCATTACGTGAAGCAAAGACTTCAAATAACTTTTTAAGAGTATTGCGCGAATTTATTCAAGCCCTATTAATCCTCCAAAAATACTTGATGGAAGTTTTTTTAGGTAAGTAAAAATATTCACCATTTGTCATAAATCATTACAAATGACTTACTAATTAATGGATCGCTTTAAAAAGGAAACCTTCAAAAATGCCATATGAAGTTTGTTTTTCATTAAATGTAAAATATTAGAATATATCTAAAGTAAATAGAATAAATCTAAAGTAAAAATAAAGTCTACAAATTATAAAAATTGAAGAAATATTTAGACGGCTTTCCGTTTTTGTTGAAAAAAAAATATTACCCACTAACATAACGGTGTAAATGCGCACGTTTATATAAAGCACGGTCCTCGCTAAAACAAAAGTGCGCAAATTATTTTAACAAAACGTACAAGTAACTGTCTACATGCGATACTGACGTTTATTGCTTTTAAAATAAAGATTTATTTTATGTGAACACTTCTCGTAAATTTAACTTACCTAATGTGATTTTGAGAAGTACTGAGGGAGTAAGTATACTTTTATTTTGTTGTTTTTTGAGAAGTGTTGTTGATTTTTTCGCTTAGCGCAGTCTGCTTGGCTTACAATGTTAAATCTTTTAATTAAGGATATTAACACATGAAAACTTAAGATTAAAAAGGAACAATTAGCTCAAAAATATACCTAAAACTTTTAGTTTTGATGATAAACTCAACTACTCCCCCTATCTACTACTACTACTACCTACTAAAATCTGTCATTTTTAGTATCTGGCATTTGTAGAATGTGTCATTCGTAGAACCTGTCATTAATAAAATCTGGCATTTGCATTATCTGGCATTAATAAAAACTGTCGTTTAGAGAATCTGCAATTTGTAGTCTGTCATTTATAGAATCTAGCGTTTTTGTGAAGTGATACATAGTGCAGTGTTTTGGAAAATAAAATAAGACTTGACTTAAAGGTCCAAGTGACCATGTCATTAAAATCCGTTTGACATTTCCAGAATATGACATCTGTCAAATGAACCTTTCGTCTGCATTGCAGAAATTTATATTTTTGATTCGATAATGACTTGATGACATTAATGAAAAACTGTATTGCTGTCACTATCACCCACATACAGCGGCTTATAGAGCTTCCAGACAAAAAATATTATATTTAAAAGTAATCTATTGTACTTTTGCTCATTAATTTGATTCAACTCTTCATAAAACTTCCAAATAAATTCGTCCTATTCGACTCAACCTCATTAAAAAAAAGACATGTCCACAGTCGTAATTTATCATAAAAAATAATGAATGAAATATATTAACGTCTTTATTTACCAAATAAAAAAGGCCTTCACATAGATTATGGGCATTAGTCATAGTTAATTATGGCGGCAAAAACATTCCATGTTATCGCATAGATATTTTTATATCGTATTTTTTAAGCGACGCTAGTGGACAGCGCCATCTTTTTTTGATAACGACGTCTAGAGACGTCGACGTCTCTAGACGTCAAGTGACGTCGACGTCTCTAGACGTTGTTATCGTCGTTTATCAACACCAAGAGTGACATATATCAACATATATCAACAAACAAGCGACATTGACACTAACAGTAGAAATACATCAAAACCGATATCATTGGCCGATCATAGACAGATCAACTCGGACGAGAAACTCGGCCAAGCATTGTGCTTACACCAAAACCATCATTGGCCGAAGTATGCTTAGACGATTGGACGTTGCCGGTCTTTTGTAATTAACTGTGCCGCTTAAAAGAGTGAACAACACATAAACACTATTGTGAATTCTATTGAGTAACAACAGAGTCATGATTTCTTGTGTGAATTCACTCCTTCCGTTCCGTTCCATTCAGAAATGTCTCTACATACATAAAACATAATTATATTTTCCTCATAACTATGGAGCTATGAAGAAAATATTTGCATATGGATGCTACCAAATTCTCGTACACGATAAATATTTTGTAAGTAGATAGTACCTAATAGTATGGTATGCGTGACGCAATGTTTGCGTCAAGATATCAACGTGACGCAAGAGGATTACTGTTGTCTTGTAATTAGAAAAAATTTAAGTAAAGAAATAATTTTATGTTCGAGCGAACTGAGCCCTAATTTGTAGAGGTATAGGATTTTTCTGCACTAAATATTATCATCCTTATGACATGTCAAAAATGTGGCCATAAAATTCAGTTTGACACGTGTCATGTAGGAAGCGCATATGATTTTTTTCTGTTCTATCGAGCAGCATATTTCCGCAGTGGCCCCTGACCTCTAGACCCCTTTACAAACAGCTACGTTTTTAATAGACGGATCTAATTATAATTTTCTGTTTTCTGTAAAAACAAACATTGCTCACGAGAACTATCACCAAAATAACTGCATTTCCTCCAAAGAAGAAATCGGAACCACTACCAACATCATCCTCCTAGCCTCAATAATTCCAGACTTGGGGTCATCTTCTAATCTAATCAGATACAACTGAATATCAGTGCTAGACTGCCTATCTGACCCCAGCTACCCAAAGGGAAAACACCTTCTAATGAGCGCACAAAATAAATGCCTATGCCTCTTCTCATACCTACGCATTACTTATTTTGTGGATATAGGATATAGGTCCGGCAGTAGACCGATGAGGCTGTGTTGGTATTTAATTTAATTTTTATTTTTATGAACTGTCTAAACTATTACAATTTCCGTGTTAAACTGGAACACGGGTAATAATTTCTCCCAGTACAAAAAGGGCCTCAGATACCTTATCAATGTTACAAAATTTTTGATAACAGTGGCTATAATATTTCGTCTTCTGCGTACACGGCTGCTATTCGATAAGAATTGTCTCTTTCTTGCAGTTGTCTTGTTAAGACAAACAGGGATATCTTTATTAAGGCAAATATTTATTATAAACAAAACATAATACAACTAAAACTAAAACTAAAAACTAACGCTAAAACTAAAATAAAAAGAGAAAAACTTAATCAAACTAATATTAATTCTGGAGCCCTGACCCTGAGTAGCTTGGATCCTGTTCCCGACACCGGATTAAGTACCATTTTATATATTTTTAACACTTTGACTGCCACGCCGCAGACACAATGCAATTTTTATTGTTCGCGGTAACCACTGGTAACCGCGGTGGCGTATAAAGGCTTAAATATACCTATTTATTTTTTATCTAAATTTAAAAATGTATTTTATACCTATTTGTAATCAATTTATTAATTATCACTACATAGTATAAAACAAAGTCGCTTTCTCTGTCCCTATATCCCTATTTATGCATATATCTTTAAAACTACGCAACGGATTTTGATGCGGTTTTTTTTAATAGATAGAATGATTGAAGAGAAAGGTTTATATGTATATTGCACCCGTGCGAAGCCGGGGCGAGTAGTATAGTATAAAACAAAGTTGCTTCACGCGCTTCACGTCGCTATCAATATTTACGATAATTTCTAGCAAAGAATAATAGTTTCAAATATAAGATAGATGGAAGATTAAAGCGCTTTAAAACGCTTAATTGAGCTTAGTAAAGCGGTGCTTTTTTTTAAAAAGGAATATTCTTAACGGTATAATGACTGTTTTCTGAGAACAGTAATATAAGTTTAATAGTCAGTTTTAATTATTATGATCCTGTTATTTGATCCTTATGAGAATAGCTCTATAAAGAATGATGAACTTATTTTGATGGATTATGGTACTAATACCATCACGTCTTCAGCATTTCTTCCAAAAGTTTGGGCGAGATTTACAGACCGCACTTAGGGCGAAATTCACAGATCGTACTTAAGGCGAATTCAACGAATACGCTCAAACTTTACTTTTAATTATAGTACAGCTTTCAATAGAATTGCCCAATTAACGAATGTTGGACTTTCATTCAAATTGTGAGTTTTATAAACTGTTTAAGTTATATTTTACTTAATGTTTGGTCTAAACTTCTTTATCGTCTTTTTAGAATAATAACTTTCGTGAGTCATACTTATACATTAAATATTGATACGGCTTTACTCACGTATTGATTTCGGGGAATTCCCGACTAGTTTCGAACTCAAACGGAGTCCATTTTCAAGAGCGGGTGTATATGCGGCGGCGCCGTCGCGGACCTCACTGTTTTTTCCTTACATCATCACAATTTAAAAGACATAGATGCTATCAAAATGTAAGCATGGGGTATTTTAAGAGTATGTTTACGAGAAAGTATCTGAAAGATAAGCGAGGCAATCTTATCAGTCAAGCATTATCAAATCACAAATGTTACGCAAGGTAAGATTCTAGTTTGATGACAAACAAGATCACAGGTACTTATACATATATTATTTCGGTTTCGACGTAAAGCCGAAATAATGTAAAAAAAATTAATACGTCATAAACATTTTTTTTTATAAAGCACTAAAGTTCATGTGTCATACTTGAAAAAATTAGTATGACACATGAAAATACTTTCGTGACATAATAATTGACACATTGATTTGACAGTTCAAATAATTCCTTATTTTGCTGTTATTACTTTTTTACCAATGCGACTTTAAATTTAATAAAGTTCGAAGTATTTGTTGCATTTTAATTATAAACCTTTGTTTAATTGTTATAAATCATTAACTTTAACTTTCTAAGTCTTATTAAAATATTCTAAAGTGATATCAGTTCTCAAGATTTTATTATCGACTGTCAAAGATCTTCATGACAGCCAAGGCCAACTGCTTAACCTGCTTTCCGAGGCACGGATCAGATGATAATTAATTTATAATACGCACATAGCTTCCGAAAAGTCAAAGGTATGTCAACTCATACCACTAGAGTATCACTTCTCTTATTGTTCTAAAATATGTTGCTCTATAATTGATGTTGGTATACGGAATTAAACGAAATTAGGTCGCCAATTTACAACAATAATGACATTACCACACACAATGAAATTACAATATAAACAATACACAATTCAGTTTTAATGGATTCATCAATCAATCATTCGATACGTTTGTAAATGATTCATGAGTGCTTCATATTTGATCATTGCATTATCTTAGATTCAATCAATACGGACATGGATAAGACGGATTTTTAATTAGTTAATAAATTCGTGTCTATGGACTTGTAACTTATGACATGTCGATTACAACAATATTTTAATTATATGAATTTACTAATTGAACAGCTCTCAAAATCTTCTATCTTTCTTTCATTGATCTCTTTTAGAAAGAGAGATAGTCTAAATATAAAATAGAGAAAAGAGAAAATAGAGATTATTATTTGTTTTTTTTTTATGAAAAGACTTGCTTAAGGCCAAAAATTTTACAGTTTCAAGAATAAATGTTCTTTTATCTATTAGATTTGCTTCCCAGTTACACACCACCTACTGATAAAACGACATTTAGTAAACCGACAGATAATTTCATTTAAATTCTGTTCTATTTTTTAATTTTTCTAGTAAATTATGCTTATCCGAACACTATCAAACTGGCTCTTAGTAACTTAGAAATAAGACAGGTTTCTTTTACGTCTTGTGTGTAACCAGAAATAAGTTAAATGAAACTGATAAATATTTATTTCAAGAAAAATAAAATCTTTAATTTTATCCTGTCCTAAGAACAAAAACTTTTAGTTGATATTTTTGTGATTTTTTACTTAAAATTAAATTTCTCATTAAATAATTATACTTTTAGCTCACGTACCTTAAGCATTCTGTTCTAAGATGTAGATTTAAACACATAATTATCATATCAAGGTCAAGAAAAATTACTCAACACGAGCTACAAAATGGTTAATACACCACGCCCACGTGTGCATCAAGTAAGTAGGTACCTTATTATTCTTATCCATCATAACATTATCTTAGACGTCATTAGTTTCGAAAATTATATGACAACCTGTACATAACGGAATGTCGACGGGTTGGTTGCAAAATATTGTGTAGATATTCAAGGTTTAATAATATATTTTCGTGAATTCATTACTTTAGGAATATTTTTAGAGATGAAGGTCATTGAATAAGTTAACCCAGACTTAATCTTGACTCTTGACCGAATTGTCGGTCAAAGAGGCCTATTTCGGAGATGAGTACGCTTGTATCATGGTGGTATATTAGCAATCAACGCGGACAATATTATAGTGCACAAATGTATGTGTAAACACAGGTGTAGTATTGCCTTTCGTCAATTTACACGACTGGAAAGCTTTAACTAATCTGTCTTAGGTTCCAACCTGAGATCTGCCTTGACAGTCATACCATAGGCCAACACTCTGCACTGAAAAACAATAATAACCCGAGGCAATCGCCGAGAAAATGTCTCAGACATGTACAATGGATACGTAGATACTAGGCAGTGCAGTGCGAGCATTCTCGCAGAGCACAAATGTGTGCGCAAACACAGGTGCACTCTCTATTCCCTCACTCTCATAGACTGATGGCACGGCAATCCGACACGACCGGTGAGAGGACCTACGTTTTACGTGCTTTCTAAGGCACGGAGGAAGTGATTAAATGGTGGGCGCCTTAGGTTCGAGCTGAGACCTCTAGACTAGTCACTAATATCTAGTAAAGCATTCTGCTAACACATAGGCCTAACCCTTCAAATTCTAACAGGAGGCCCAAACCCTTTACCACGACAATAATAGTCTGATATAATTCTCAGTAATTTGTGATCGATTTTCAAGGGTTTATAACTGTTTATACGATGTGGTGTCCGTGTAATGGCATCTAAAATTAGATTTAATGGCTGATTTACGTGCGTATGAGCATTATTGATTGAGTTGAACAATGAATAAATTGGACCGTAAGCGCAGCGAGACTTGGGTCTGATTTTAATATCAGGCTGGATTGAAGTTAATTAAAAGTAGCAAACTTATTTAAATTAAATGAATTGAAGTTAGTCAGAACGCACTAATAGCCTGGTGTGATCATTGGACTGCCAAGTCAAAGGTCATAGGTTCGAACCCAATAAGGCACGCACCTTTGACTTTTCATAAGTTATGTGCGTATTATAAATTAATTGTCACTTACTCCGTGCCTCGGAAAGAACGTAAAGCACGTTGGCCCTGCGGCTGATCTCTCTCCGGTCGTGTCGGATTGCCGTCCCATCGGACTATGAGAGTGAGGGAATAGAGAGTGCATCTGTGTTCGCGCACACACTCGTGTACTATTATTACCTCCTGCGTAGTTGTTTTAATCTTCTAATCTTCGTTGAGATTAGCCGCTGTGACTGAAATTCGGTCAGGAGAGAAAATTACCAATAGGATTTTATAAATATGTGACAAGACCAAATAAATTCTTTAATTTTTCCAAGCACTTTTGCAGCCTTTCTTGTGCAAACCCCTTTTTTCCTCGGCAAATTACCCTTGGGGTAATTTCGTACCCCAATCTACCAAAAATCTAATCAAGAATCTTTTCCCAGAAAGCGAATTACACTAAGTGTGGTCGCTAATCACCTGTTATTTTAGTTATAAGAGAATTTCTAATAAAACAAGGAATGTGCGTGACTGATAAACATTTACACAGCCAAGCCCGTTTTGAAGGTGAGCGTGAATATAAGAAACGTTTGATGTGGCATTGTCAGCGCAGAGACTGTCTTGTGACTAATAATTAATAAAAATAGTATTGTCAGTAGGTATGGTCTCCCCTGGGATATCCCTGAACAGAATCAAAATCAAAATATTTTTATTCATTTTAGGCACTTATGAATAGTCATAATTCTAATATTATTATAAGAGTGACTCTAGTTGCCAGTTCCAAGGTCCTCATGGAGAAGAATCAGGCAAGAAACTCCATGGTTGCTCTTTTATACCTATAATGGCTTACAATATTTTTGGATACATTGTTTTGAGGTGTTATGTGAGAACAATGCGAGTCGACTAAACATAGGTAGGCGACATACTTTTACTGAATTGATCTTAGTCAGAAAGCAGTGATGGCCCAGAGAACTAAGAACTCTACCTGTTGGCTAATTAGGTTTAAACCTAATAGGCGTTGCACAGTTAGCATTCTGAAGCTTATCGCGCTCCACCATTATTTCTAAATATAATTATCAAAAAATCGCAAAAAAATAAGTTTTCTAACAAAAAAATTGCTTTAAACTATTTTTTGTTTTGGCAATTTTTATGAATGAAAACTTGTTCTGCTCAAACTTATATTTTAGCGAGATAAGCGTCTTATTACTCTAGTTCCTTCTATAAATTAATTAGTTAATCTAATACTACACTGACTAACGGAGAAATAAACATCGTAAGGAAACCTGCACTTTAATATTCTGAAATCGCCAACACGCAGAGAGCTAGCGTGGTGATTAATGCAGATGCTCGATCCCTCTCTGTATGAAAAGAGGCCTTTGCACTGCAGTGGGACAGTTATACCTTTACGAATTATTGTAAGATTTTATTTAAGTTATAATATAATACATAATCTAATTCAGTTTTGATTCAAATGATTTTTATTTTGATTGAGTTATAGGCTGGTTGATTTATTTGATTAATTTACTATTCTAGATAGAGCCGGCTTTCCCTATTTGAATTAGCATTAAGAAGAAAAGTGTCTAATGTGCAAGATATTATCGAAAGTAAGAAAAGTACTGGCAACAATTAAAAAAAAACAACGCATCTATTGCCACATCCACATTTCTTAATAATGAACGCGACACTTACAAATGTGCCGGCGATAATACGGCGCTAATTAATTGAATGAGTTTCTTGAACTCTGCCAGTGCCTAACTGAGGGGCGTAACCTGGCTGGTTTATTTTACGAATGTTTCTTAAAAAATAATTAAGACAATGGTTGTAAAACATGGCTGGTAGGTTTTGCAGCGTAAAGAAAAAAAAGCTTATACCAAAGAGGCGATAAAAATATTGGAACTCTAAAGAATTGCTAGGGAGTTCTTTTTATAAAATTCAAAAGCAACCTATTGATGCCTTGAAAACGAGAACTTGAAACGAGTTCTTCTGAAGGTCATAGGGCAGTCACATCGCACCAGCTATGCTGATGGCCTGATGCTATACTAATATCATGCATAAACGTATATCACGCATAAACAGGGTGTGAAGTTGTTGGCTCTTCGTGGGAGGTCAATACTCAATCGAAGAGCAATTCTGAAAATAGTTTTGCCGTTAAGAAGCTAGTATTTCAATTTTAATGCGAATGTTTGGTTCCATAGACAAAATTATCATTTTGTTTGAATTGCTGTAAGTTCCTGATTACAAAGTCTTGTTTTTAAGCAGTCTGTAAATAAATGCTTGATCTTGTACCTAGTGATAAATTGCTTACTAGGAGCAGTTTATAAACCGCGCAATCAAAGATTTATTGAAAGACATAACAATCATCTATCTCTAATCTGTTAAAAAGAAATACAGCCCATCTCAAAACAATTATCATTTAGCTCTTTATTCCTCTAGTACAGCGCGGCGTTTCCTAACCTTTTTCAGCCACGTAACCCTAGGAAATCAAGCACAATATTATCGAGAAACCTCTTATAAAAAAACAGCACCCGCCGAAAAAACTAGTGGCAATGCTTAGCTTGTTCAATGTTCCTTTCGAATTTATTAACAAGATCGAATGTACCTCAACCATTTTGATAAAAAAATTACAATAAATCGCCTGATCTATCCAGCGGGGCCCTCGGGGCTGTATTACGTTCGAAATACATCACAATGAGACCTACTGATCGTAACTTTTGCCAATGTACCTCTCGATTAATGTATTAACTCCAAGGTATCTTTAACAGAACAGGAGAATTCAGCATGAAAACTTTGTCTACCCAGCTGGGCCCTCCGTAATTTGAAGTCATACGTGCAAAAAAAAACACACTATTGTTATGCAAAGGCAAGAGAGGTATGCAAGTATCGTAGTAAGTGGAAATCCGTTGTCCCTATCTACCATTCTAGGAAACAGGCGTGAGTCTATATCATGAAGCTGCGGGTGATAATAATAAATCAATTTAATACTTTCTCTGTTTTCAATCGAAATCGGCTATACCAAATAATTACACCCTTTCACTAGTCACTATAGATAAAGAAATACTTAGTACATAGGTATTATATTTCTTGCTGGAGAGATTACCTCGTAAAACTATTTATTATCTTACGGTACTAAAGTTCTTATTACTTTAACTTTCCTAGTGTTGGCAAGTTTATCAGTCAAAGGTCAAACTAGGGATGGCAGCCATTTTATGCAAAGTGCCAATATGAAATTTTATGACAAAAATGCCGTCAAAAGAAAAGTTTTCTGTAGCATTGAGTCTGTTTCTATCCGGAGACTTGAATAAGGTACATACAATATCGACTTTATCTCGATTTTTTGGAAAAAAACAGCCAAAACCAAGTAAAAAGGTCAATCAGAATCAAAATATTTTTATTCATGTAGACCATTTTAGGCACGAATGAATAGTCATAATTCTAATATTATTATAAGAGTGACTCTAGTTGCCAGTTTCAAGGGCAGCCTACCCTTCATGGAGAAGAATCTGGCAATAAACTCCATGGTTGCTCTTTTAAATAATGGCTTAAAATATTTTTAGATACATTGTACAATGCTTAGGTAGAGCATACTTCAAAATTGATAGACATAGTTTTAAACTCAGTTTAGCAAATAGAGTTTTAAAGCAACAGCGGTAAAATTAATCCCAAATCCCAGCATCCACAAGCGGACAGATTTATTCTCGTATAAATACCACAAATAGTACTTGGCTGCGAAACAAAACCTAAAAACCATAAGCAATAAAACTATGAATCACTTGAACATTGAGCATCAACATACATACATACATAGACTCACGCCTGTTTCCCAGAGGGGTAGGCAGAGACAACGGATTTCCACTTGCTACGATCCTTGCATACCTCTGAGCATCAACATTGTAAAAAAAAACAATTTTACTACAAAATGCGTGACCGACCACAAACGCAGTGAATGGATCCGAAGCAAAACGAAAGTGGATGATGTGATGGTCATTATAGCCAGGAAAAGGTGGACATGAGCAGGACACATTGCTAGAATGCATGCTGGCCGCTGGACACGAAGACTTTTAGAGTGGAGACCCCGAGCTAACACTCGAGGGCGGGGAAGACCGCCGCAACGCTGGGTGGATGACATCAGACGACACGGAGGCCATGACTGGATAAATCGGGCACAAGATCGCCAGGAATGGAAGAGAAAGGAAGAGGCCTATATCCAAGACTGGATCACGATGAGGCTACGATGATGATGATGACTACAAAATAGTCATATCATCTGCCTAGCCTTTTCCCAACTATGTTGGGGTCGGCTTCCAGTCTCACCGGATGCAGCTGAATATCAGTGTTTTACATGGAGAGACTGCCTATCAGACCTCCACAACCCAGATACTGGGTTACACGATACCCCTTGGTACGACTGGTTGTCAGACTTTCGGGCTTCTGACTACCCGTAACGACTGTCAAAGATCTACAATTGACAGCCGGGGCCAACAGCTTAACGTGCTATCCGAGGCACGGAGAGTGATAATTAATTTATAAAACGCACATAACTTATGAAAAGTCAGAGGTGCGCGCCTTGGGTTTGAACCCGAGATCACTGACTTGCCAGTCAACGGTCACTACCACTAGGCTATCACGACTCAAAATAGTCAATACGGTAATTATACGTACAGTCGGCAAAGGAGTTAGGTTGGCAGAGCCACTAGTTTGGGATGAAGTTATTCATAGAAGTTTGCATGTGGTTGTGTAAAATTGTTTAGTTTTGTATAGGTTTTGGTCATACCTTTTCACAAAATAAAATTAAATGAAATTATATTAAAAACTCTTTGAAAAAATGACAACTTTAGCTAGAGTCCCTGCCGACTGTACCAGCCGCCTAGCAGTCTGGTTGTCAATAATGATCTTGTCAAAAAAAGTTGTTGAGATAATTGCTTTTCCCAATGACAGATGTCCACTTACGAGTACATTTTTATTACAAGCAATAAAGACGTATAAATAAAGGCATTCTTTGGTTCAATAAAAATTTTGCTTAACAAAAACCACAATGTCAGATGATGAATGAAATTGTGAGCTTTGTGTGCAAATTTTTATTACAAGGACAGGCTGTTTAAAAAAATGTTGATAGGTCCAGACAATCTCTTTGTCCAAGATTGAATAAAATTTCTCTGATTATTGTGGCTTCATGATATCTTGTATTAAGCGAATTAAACGTCAAAAATCTTTTGTGTGTATCATATTACCCAAAAACTCATCCTTATTATTTATTGATAGACTGGGATAAGTGGAAACTAAAAATAATAATAAGCGGTTCACTTACAATTTAGTAAATTTTATATAAATTATTATGATAAACTTTTTTTCTTTATCGTACTATGGGTGATGAACAACCTGGTGTCAGAGTTTAAACCACCCGATGGCCTCAGACATGGCTTGACACACGCTTATACGATAAACTAATCTAAAAATAACAAAATTAAAATATTTGCGTTTCTCTTTTGCTGTCTTAATACTAAGTATCATAATTATTACAAATTTACCCCAATTAGTCATCATTAAGAGAAGTAATACAAGTAAAGGATAAATAAATTAAAACAAACCTACACCTGCATGTTATCATTAACCTGTTTACAGTAATTTAAAGAAAAAAAACCGATACTCGATTATCGGAAAAGGCTCAATCTTTTATTGCGCGCGCTGACCTACTTTTGAATGTTTTTTTTATATGTCGGACATCGATCGAGTTTGACATAAAAAAAAATTAAGTAAGTATAACTAATTCTTAAAAAAAAATTAAATGTGTCTAATCCTTTATAATCACTTCTGAATGGAAAAATATTAAATTGGTTTACGTGCATTAGGTACCTACGTTTTTTGTTGATTTAATTAGAATCAAATGTAAGCTACCAGTCCACCTACATTTGAAATTCGAACATAGACACTCACACAAGAAATCTATAACACGCGTTCCAAAAATTAATTTCTTCAAACGCACCCGATGTAGTACCCTCGACTTGACATCTGTCATTACGCCACGCGTCGAGACGTCCATTTTGACAGCGGCTGTCATTGAAAGCCACAATTACGGCCCCGTTACAAAAATGTGTGTTAATTCTACACTTGAACTTGAAATATTACTTTTATTTGATCGACCCACTCAGTATTTGAGTAATAGTTTTGATTTAATGTTGGCAATCTTGAGCACAATAAAATTGAATGTCTGTCGAGATGATTGAAATTTTAAATTAAGAACGAAAATCGATCAAATGTTTGAACTAAAGTTGAAATAAGTAGGTACTTATAGAAAATAAAAGATTGTCAGTAAATCTAAATATAAATTTAGTTTCCTAATATTTTTTAAATATATTCTTTCAAAAGGTGCGTTCGTCGTACACATTCTATTATTATTATTCATTCAGGAATTCTCTGAATGGGCCGCCGACTGAATTATTAACTTGTCAGTAACATATAATAGAACATAGAGCATCGTAACTTTTTTTTCTTTAAGACTTAACCTTATTAATATTTTAACGAAACTTGCCTTCCTTATTTTGCGACAGCTTCGTGTTATGACTATTAAAATCCAAGATCATAGATTTGATCCTAGGCAAACACCACAGACATTCAAAAACTTAAATATACAGCGTGTAAAAGAAGTCCGAAATAATACATTAAGGGCTTATAAGGTACCCTATATACAATCCTTGAGCATAGGTTTTTGAACCGAATCCCGAACAATACTCGAGTAAACCACGGTCAAAGTTTTTACCAAAATCTTTGAAATACAGCCCTAGAAATTAGCTGAAAGGTGAATCAACACGAATCCGGTGAAAAAACAATATTTACCTTCAATAAATTGTATGTGTGTAAGCACTAGGCACTCGTAGAATAATGAAATCTGTCATTATTGAAGAAAATGAAATCAAAAGAATTATTTTATATGAAAAAAAAGCCTCATTTGCATTCAATATTTTCAGAGGTGATTCTCTTCATGATATACATACATGCCCTTAAGTATTATTTCGGACTTCTGTTACACGCTGTATAACGGCTTTATTGCAAAGGGTTTCAACTGGCAAGAAAATAGATTTGAATAAAGGCCGTAAATTAACATCTTAAAGGGTTAGAACTCTAGATCAATGACCTCTTGTGAAAATAATCAAGACTCAAGTGAATGACTCGTTCAGCAAATAATGAAAAAACGTTATCTGATGACTCAGTTCATTCATATTTATTTTGCTCTTTACAAGATAACAGTACACTATCAAACTCTCGCCAATCCTTAGAAAGTCCACGTGGTTGCCTTAGCGACTGAAAGCGGTTGAAAAATCTATGGTTTCTGATCCTAATTCGGTTTTTTAAATTTGGTAATTGGTCAAAAATGCTTACAATGTTAGTCAGGACAGCTGGACAGAGCAAAGTGGAAGTGAAATACCAGAAAGATAGACCCCACTCTCATTACTATACGAATAATAAATGCATAGGAGAGATAGAGGTAAAAAATGCAATTATATCCAAATTTTGGATCCCGCGATTCCGCGAATCCCATTTTTTTATCTGGAAATTTTCATTCCTGGAGTCTGGAACTATGCCCATTATGACAATAGCCACCTCTAGGTTTCAGGACATTTCTTTTAACGACGATTTAATGACAACCGGTACTAATGCATGCTCTCACAATGATTCTATTGAACGTACATGACATACGAACAGTCAGAGGTGAATCTGGGACCTCAGATGTCTCCCGAGTGTATGAGAGAGCCTACAGGCAGTCACTGAACGAGGCTGCGAAGCGCGCTAGCACTACCCGGCCCCGTCCGATACAGTGCGAGAAACACACATGGGGGAAATGTTTTAGTAAGCACTTTTTTCTCCCCCCGGCCTCTGTCACAAAAAAAGCACAATGTTCATATTGAAACTTATTTTGGAGTTCATCTGGACGTAATCATCCAACTTTCGTTCTAGCTTTCGTCAGGTAGATTCGTGGACGTTTCCATTAAATTTGCAAATGTCGATACCATATAAAATAAACATCAGTGAATCTCCAGACTTTTTTTCCGAACACGCCCGACCTCGGGTCTTTACGACCATCATTATGTACACAGTTGGCTGGTCACGACGACCTAGAATTGAGATCTAATTTTGTCTGTTAGTCACCTAAGATCTTTAGATTTCCTCGTATTGTTTTGTTTTTAGAACCAACAGTAGGTTAATAGACATTTTGTGTCATCGTATTAAAATTGGCGTGAGAGACTACTCTATGGTAGGTACCTACTCTATGGTACACAAGAACTTTTTATTGTTGAGTAATTAGCGAAATAGTCACTGCAATGCAGCAATGAAAATATGCTATATAATAAGAAAAATGGGCTTGACTTTTTATTTAGCCATGTGGTTTACGGCCTAAGAATAGAACCACCCCTACTCGTCCCACGGGTGTCGTAAGTAGCGACAAAAGGAAAGATCCGGTAAACGGTAAACGTGGTAGAGTATGACCTAATTTCTCTATGCCGATTGTGATAGAAAGCCTTTGTCCAGCTGTGGGATAGTATGGGCTAATTTAAAAAAAAACTCACCTGAATAAGAAGAGACTGCTAACACGAACAACGCCGTTAATATGGTTAATCCTTTTATCTCCATGGTGCTGTCTTCTAAATACTCACTTAGAAATTACTAAACACTTTATAGTACACTTTTAGCAAGTAAAAACTACTAAATTTGTTAAAAACACTGACTAAACACTGTCACAAAAGGCACTTCTCTTCGTTAAGTTAGGCACTTGTTCGTAAATTAAAAATCTGAAAAAGAAATAAAAATCATTAATAAATTTAATCACTTAAAAGTATATATAATTTTTTTTGAACGCAGCGTTTTTATTTTTTTTCTTAATCAAATACGTTCCGTACATAAAATTCGAAAATGGAATCGGTGCATTCTGGTTTCGTTGTTCATTTCATTTTAATTCTAGCGATACTTTTAAATAAAATTTAAATGGCGGTCATAAATATACCGTAAGACGGATATTATAATATAAATATGGATGTAATACAATACTTTACGATGTTAACATGAAGTAAACTGCAATCTCTAGACATTTCTCTATCTTTTATTAGTGTACAGTCACTCCTTGTAGCGATAGCAACACTTCAACCTATATTTCTTATAAACACTTTGTCTATTATAAGAATCATTGATAAAAGTCTAATCTTGCTTTTGCCCGTGGTTTCGCCTGCAAAAATGTCGGAACGAGATTCAAACTATTCTATAGCATGCTTAATAAGAAACTGACGTATTGGGACATACGTTAGAATTGAGTTTTGCATACGCACAGACCTCTACCAATGCCATCTATGATTTCTATTAGAATTTTATATAATAACTATGTACTGCTACTCATTTAATATGTTATATCATTTAATATGTTATATTTATATGTATTATATTAATTTTAATAATACTCGAGACATTTGCTAAGAACTAAACCAGACCCTAAATACAGATAAGTTTATCGCGTTTCCCAAAAAAATCTACTTCTTTGAGATAGGCTAATGTATTATATAAGTGTGCGCTATGTGTAAGGTCTATCTATGTAGAGCGGGCTACAAGCAGGCACTGGATGGGGCTGCGAAGCGCGGTTGCAGTACCCGGCCCCGTCCGTTATAGTGCAAGGAACACGCAGGGGGAGACGTTTTTAGTGAGTGCGAGCCCCACATAACACACAAAGTGCAGTATGCGGAAGGCAGTTTTTACTATTCTACTATTTAGTAATTTATTATTTAGTAACCTGCGCCTCAAAAAAAAAAGTCTATCTGTGTACTAAGTTTCAATCAAAAACGTTCAATGTTTTACGTAAATAGATTGGATTGGTAGATTGATTTACAAGTAATTATGTTTTTTAATAATGCAAAAAAAGTCTACCGTTTGGCATACTTACATCAAAATGATAGGCTATAAAAGATGAATTGTAAAAGAAAATCCCTTTTGCGTTCACCATAAATAACATCGGAAACAGTAGTACCTATGGTGTTTGGCATTACAAGACCATTAACTTCATTATTTGGGGCACAAACACACCATTTGCTACGGCTAGTTTCGTCGATTCATCTCAGTGCCAACTTTTGAAGAAATCAATACAACTTTGGCGTAACCAGGCCGTAAAATCGGAGTAATACCTAAACTAAATTCAAAGGAATTATGTAACTAGTTTAAGCCCGCAGCTTCCCTTGCAAGGCACCTATAGGTTAATAAATGGGACACAATACAACGTTTTCAACCAAGTTATTTATTTTTATTTTATTTATTTATTTCACATAGGTACCTTACTACTATCCTTACAGAACTAATTCCAATTCGATAGTGTAGCTTCTCAAATTATTAATTAATTGAATTTAAAAATTATAAAAATAAATATTGAATTATAAAACATAACATAATATATATAATGGGACCAATATTGAAATCGCAAAAAAAATCAGCTGTTCCATACATTTATGTTCACATGACCCAACAAAATGTATGGTACAGCTGATATTTTTTTGCGATTTCAGGGTTGGTCCCATAGTAAAAGTTGTTCGTAATGATGAATTTAATGACCCCTTTTAAGGATGCTGGTGTTTTACAAATAACCCTGTATATCAGAACTATATTTAGGCCACACTTTATCAACATACCATGCGTCCAAAGCCGCGAGCGAAAGCTAGTAAATAAATTAACTTAAACGTATTAACCCATAAGGCACAAGACACACTCCAACAACCAGCATGGTGGCCAACAAATCTATGTTTTCACACACTATAAATCTGCATACACTCTTATATTAATCTTATTAAAACCAGGCCTACAATAAAATTAGCCGTTAGCACACACATTCTCTGATAAGTCGTTAATTTGATTGCCTATATTAAGTTGTAATGTTAGACATGGCTATAACAGGCTATCTACAATAATCATCTTGATTTATTCGCTGCTAATATTGATGTTAGAAACTTTTTAATCTAGTTTGGTATAGCTGATAACTGTAAATTCAACAAAGAAACATGTCATAGAGCAGATCGTTATATTTATTAATCAGATTATGAATCAAAAGAAATGGCTGTCGCCTTCGGCCGGAGTCGAAGGAAAAGAAATTCAGTTTAATAATAAAAAATTGGCTAAAACTAAATTAAATAAAGTTTTTTTAAAGATGTTTAACAATATATTTTATATGTACCTATGTTTTTTACATGTTTATGCACATGTTTTACTTTTGCTTATTAAATAAAATTATGTTGTAAAAACTCGCAAAAATTATTCTGACTGAACTGTAAATAAAAATATTTACTTAAAAGTAATTTAACCACTTACTAGAAACTTTCAGCTTCGGCAGCCGAAGGTTTGGCCGAAAGTATCCGAAGCCGAATGTTCAGTTGGACACTAGCATAGTCCAATCAAGCGAATAATATTATTAGCAGCATGAAGTTTACATTTTACAGAAATAGCCATTGATTTTCCTCTGCTATTATGCTTTAGACTGCTTTCTTTTTTAATAGCACTTTAATAGCACTGATAGCCTAGTGCTATGACCGTTGACTGACAAGTCAGAGGTCTCAAGTTCGATCCCAAGGCACGCATCTCTGACTTTTCGTAAGTTATGTGCGTATTATAATTTAATTATCAGTTGCTAAAACGGCGTGATGAAACCAGCACACCTGAGAGTTTTCAATGGTGTGTAAAGCCATGTCAGAGGCCTACGGGCAGTTTAAACTCTGACACTAGGTTGTTCATCAACCATAGATAAGAAAAAGAAAAAGAAGACGGCTTTCCTAACGTATAGAATACAAGGATCAATAATTATTTTTGTGAACAAAAACTTTTTTGTACACGCAAAAAGATTTGCCCTAATTCCTCCCAAAAATAACTTTATCTGTTATTCTTAAATCTCCTTAAATTATATCGCCCGCAAATAATGTTATAATGCGGCACTAAAACGGGTTTATTGGCGATCATAATTCTAATGTTAACGGTTAAGAGTATGGGGGAGAACCATTAAAATTAAGTACTTTGTATGTTTTTGTTAAAAACATTCGGTTGTAAAATGCCCTTTTTAAATGTGTTGGAAGTACTTCCGCAAACACGGTTTGGTGTGGTAACGGTATTTGACACGATAGTCGTGGCGTGACGGTTACTTTCGAGATCACGTAGGTTAAGCTACACTTTATGCGATCAATTCATGGATGGGTGACAATTTTTGGCATTTAACTTCAAGCGTCAGCTTTGAAAGGTATTTTAAGCAGTGGTCCTTGGAAAAGCAGTATAAATCATTAACCTTTCAACTATGAACGGCATACTGAAGACATAAAACAATGGATTTGTTCTGTGTCTCATTTTTCAATGTCTAATTAACTACAGTGAAGTTACCAGGAAGACTAAGAAACGACGTAAACGGAACGACGTTTTTGGTCCCAACCAGAGACAACTATCAAAAAAGAAAGTAAATTCTCGCAATCGAAGCAGCGAATGGATGCTACCTAAAAAAAAATATCCAATCTCTAAAGTACAAGGCTAGTAATAATACATTCACCGAATCAATTGCGATGTATTACAAAATAGGCAGATAGCCCCAACAATGTGTCAATGCAGACACGTCGAACAGATACGACACGAACTGACGTACTTAGATGCGATAGCTAACCGTTATAGGTACGCCTTTAGGGTCAGAATAGGATAGCCTGTGACACATTTTATTCTTAGAGTCCATAGTTTTACTGTCTAGACATTTCCTTAATATTGTTTCTGTTACTGAAATTCTGGGTCTTTCAAAGGTATCGGTATGTAGATGATACATCCGAAGCCCGTCATACAATTTACCGTCATACATCATCTGCCTAGCCTTTTCCCAACTATGTTGGGGTCGGCTTCCAGTCTTACCGGATGCAGCTGGATACCAGTGTTTTACATGGAGCGACTGCCTATCAGACCTCCACAACCCAGATACTGGGTTACACGATACCCCTTGGTAAGACTGGTCAGACTTTCGGGCTTCTGACTACCCGTAACAACTGTCAAAGATCTACTATTGACAGCCGGGGCCAACAGCTTAACGTGCTATCCGAGGCACGGAGCAGCGACAAATGCACATAACTTACGAAAAGTCAGAGGTGCGCGCCTTGGGTCCGAACATAAGACCTCTGACATGCCAGTCACCGATTATAGGTACAACTAGGCTATCACGACTCAAAATCGGACTTATCCTCATCATTGGTCTTCGGCGGTGGAATAACCTTATTGGGTTTTCCACACGATAAAAAGAAACACGCCACTAATCTAATGCCTTAAATAAACAGATTATTTTCTATCACTGACATGGAAACAAGATCATAAACTTTCCATAACAAAGCACCCTTCAAATCCAATAATAAACTACATAAACAATACGGCCAAAAACCCTCACTTCCTGACCTTCCTGAAGATCCTTGTAAAGCTGCGTAAAGGAACTAAAGCATCTAATGCCAGGGTTGGATTTAGACAAGTACGTCGAAAAGGATAGCCCAAAAAATTAAAAAAAAATAGTATTTGTCAAAAATTATCGTACATTTGTAAATTTCACAAAAACCCAATCCAATACATCCGAGTGAGCTAAAAAAAAAAGTCGTCAAATGTAAGGAGAATATTGCGACTCAGCACCTATCGTATATCGTACCAAGCCTGAAATTACAGTACAATACAATAATTATCGTACAAAATCCAACCCTGTCTAGTGCGCACCTAAATAGCTTGCTTCGGACAGCTCAAGATGTTTTGGTCGTAGTATACCAAAAATGTTTCTATCATACAAATGTTTTAACATCAAAGGACGGAAGGCCGTTAACCAATAAATCCTTGGCTATTTATATCTGGACCATAAGTATGCTCTTCCTGGACTTTTAAATAGACTTTGAATTTGATAGACCGGTTACTAATTTAATTATACTAAAAGGTAGGTAAATAAGGTGATTTAAAGAATATAATTATCGTCGTTGAAGTAACTATACCTCCTATATACAGGATGAAATTTAAATTATTGGCATCCTTAAAAGGGGTTATTAAACTCATCCTTATGAACAACTTTTACTATGGGACCAACCCTGAAATCGCGAAAAAATATGCTGTTCTATACATTTTGTTGAGATTACGTGAACGTAAATGTATGAAACAGCTGATTTTTTTTCACGATTTTAGGGTAAGTATCTTTCTTAGTAGTTAATCTAAGACCTCACTGACTAACGGTGAAAGAACACATCGTGAGGAAACCTGGACGTCACAACAATAATTTTTTTTTTAAATCAAGGAGAAAGTTCTGAATCGTTTTCACAGAAAAAAAAACTATTTTTAAAAATTCTGTTCTTAAATTTAGCATGGCTTAAAGAGGTCACATAGAGTCACAGACCGGTTAGTTAAGTTATAGGTTCCCATGGCAGTTTAATTATTTTCGTGATTATTGCGTATCTTGACTAATAAATATTGATGATTTGGTGCAAGGGACAAGCGGTTCAAGGTTTGACCCTGAACTGCGTATGCGCATTTTATATTGCTTCATTTTCAATGTTACGCAGAAAGGTGTGGTATTCATGGATCACAATTTACAATAGCAGACCGAAATGAAATAGTAGGTATTGTAAATTGAAATTTACAAATGCAACATAAAAAATCATATTAAATTTAAATCTAATTTTAAATTTAAATTAAAATCATATTTTTTTTATATCGCACTGAAAAAAACCTATGCACACAGCACAAAGCTCAAATTCATATTTTAAGCATTTCTTTCGCGATACTAAAAATATAAGTTTTAATTTTAGAATTTTTTGTCTGAGTAACCTAAAAGAAAAACAAAATTTTCAACAGCGTTTTATTTAATAATTCACTGATTCTCGCACCTTTTTTCAGGAAATAACACCCTATAAATTACACGACATAACATATATTTTCGCCTGTATTCCCCAGAGGGGGTAGGCAGAGGTGCATGCAGTACACCCACGTTTCGCCGGCTATAAGTCCCATGTAATAGCCTATTGTCATTAACCAGGCACAATTCCAGAATCCATGCTGCTAAGGTGCTAAACAGGTCAAACTAAGTAAAACGCCACAACGAACGCCATTCTTATGACTTGTTCCCTTGATTTTTGAACTAAGAAGATCACTACAAACTGACGGATGTTTCTAATTTTAGAAAATAACGGATTCTCATCAACAGCTTATAATTTAAAAGGTAATGAAGACTAATCTATGGTTTGAGTACGTTCATTATGGTTCAACATTTCGTATTATGTTAATAAATTAACAAAATAATAATGATGATAGATTTTTTAAATTTAGAACACATTTCTAAATAATGCCTTGTTGTCTCATTGGTCTAGTGGTAGCAAGAGACTGCTGAGCACGATATCTTGGGTTCAATCCCCGGGAGAATTTCCTAATGGAAAAACCCAATAACACTTTGCCCGACCCGGGGATTGAACCCAGGACCACATGCTCAGCAGTCGCGCTTGCTGCCACTAGACTCAACGAGACAAGTACTAAAATACAAAGAAATGCATCAACTATAAAAGGAAATCATTACAAAAGGATTCCTTAAATTTTTTCCCAAAATTCAATGATTAATTATTAATTATATTAACCTTCATTCACGAATGCCACAAAAACAAAAACAAGTATTGGCATAATAAAATTTAAATAAAATTCTGGAACGCCAGATGAGTAAAAGAAAAAAAAAGGAAAATTTTAATCGTTCAGAAATGGCCTTCGTGAATAGCCATGAATTAATTATTTCAAATTATGGGCTTGCAATTAAATATTTTTGGAAAGACTACTTGATTTCATAGCAATTAGATTGTGCTTTGTAGAACGTGCAAATTTTGAAAGCGAAAGAAAGAAAGAAGGAAGAAAAAGTTTTATTTTGCAACTTCACAACTTTGCAACTTTCAAACAAAAGAGAAACAAGATATCTTTGCATCTGTGAGGCCAAAATATGGTGCCTATCTCAGCTGATGGTGCAGCAGGGTTTTGCATAATATATTTTTTTTAAATTTTACACTTCCGCCCGCGGCTTCCCACGTGGTATTTTGGAAAATTGTAAACTATGTGTTATTCTGATGTTTAAGCATGTAATTACTGTAAAATTTCATAATTTTTTTTTGTGTCACAAACATCTATACTTCCTTAAAAAAACTAATCTTAAACTGAAATGAAAACCTCTAAAGAACGGCATAACAGCTTAATCACAGACTCATAACATAACATAGACTCACGCCTGTATTCCCCAGAGGGGGTAGGCAGAGGTGTTTGGAGTACACCCACATTTTGCCGGCTATTTTATAAGTCCCAGAGACTGTCGTCATTAACCGGGCACAGTTCCAGACTCCGTGCTGCTACTGAGAATTTCCTAATGGAAAAACCCAATAACACTTTGCCCGACCCGGGGATCACACTCACTCATTTTAGTACTTGTGCCACGTTGAGTCTAGTGGTAGCAAACGCGACTGCTGAGCACGAGGTTCTGGATTCGAACCCCGGGTTGGGTAAAGTGTTATTGGGTTTTTCCATTAGGAAATTCTCCCGGGGATCGAACCCAAGACATCTTGCTCAGCAGTCGCGCTAGCTACCACTAGACCAGGCTATTTCATCCTAGACCATTTAATTAAATCAAGGTCTTGTCATCTCAATTAATCCTTCATACCAATTGTTGTAACTAGTTCATCCATAAAACCATAGATATGACCTTGGGTCACGTTTCATTGCGCATAACATGACCTTGAGAGATGGCATCATAACATTTATAGCAGATAACTATTGTTTAATGACTTACAAAGTCAGTAACTAGAAAATAAGGAGGCGTGAGTCAGTGTGGCTGTAATCTTCTTTTGTTTGTTAAAAAGCGATGATAGCCTAGTGGTATGACGGTTAGACTGCCATGTGAAAGGTCGTAAGTTCGAAACTAAGACACGCACCTCTAACTTTTCGGATTTTTAGAAATTACAGTGAGGAAAAACATTGTAAGGAAACCAGTACACCTGAGAGATTTTTCAACGGTGTGTAAAGACATGTCAGAGGTCTACGGTTTAAACTCTGACACCAGGTTGTTCATCAACCATACGACGAAGAAGAAGTGTGGTATAAAAGTGGCAAGTTAGAAACTCTTAGGTTTGAACTCACGGCATGCACTTCTTCCATTTTGAAAACTATGCCTGTACTCAGATGCAGACTAGCATTTTGGGTTATGAGATGCCTCGACAAGACGTCCCAATAAATCTTTGTAGATTTTACGGGCCCCCACGACCCTAGCGTTTCGACCCCAAAAGGCTCAAATATGTATCCGCTGTCTAGAGTACCTATAGTGATAATTAATTTATAATAATGTGCCTACATAATTTACGAAATGCCAGAGGTGCCTTGGGTTCGAACCTGAGACCTCTGACTTGCCAGTGAACGGTCATACCACTAGGCTATCACGACTATTAACAGTAACAAGTAACTAAAACAGTTACTACTGTTACCAGAACAGTATAAATCATTAATTACTTACTAGTTGCAAATATAAACTCTTACTAATTAATGTAGAAAGATAAGTAAGTCGTAAATCTGAATGAATAGTGATAGATAGCATGTTCAGTTCCTAGGTCAGTTAGGAATTAGACCAGACTATCTTGTCGCGATGGTACCTAAATGAACTATTTAGTGCTCGTTCATACGAGGTGGATTCGTTTTTAGGGTTCCGTACCTCAAAAAGGATAAGAACGAAACCCTAAGATCACTTGTCCGTCTGTCTGTCTGTCAAGACTCTTTATCTCAGGAACGCGTGGAGGTATCGAGACGAAATGAAAACTATATACCTACTCAAGTCTACAATCAATTGAAGCTGTGACGAAACTAAACTTTTAAGTTAATGTAAAAAAAAAGATACGGCTGAATGCGCTGAAAAAACGTATATTTCGAAACTCTCAAGGAAATCAAAAATAACTGGGTACTTTTAATTGACCTAAGAAATTTGGCAAAAAATATCTTATACTACAAATACAGGGTAAAGTCTGAAATCTACCTATATATTTGTAATGTAATTAAATCATAAAAAAATATATGTATATTCTTTATACGGAACCCTCGGTGGGCGACACCGTATCGCACTCGTTTTTCTTTGAAATAAAATTATAACTGTAAATCCCATTGTACCGTACCGTACCGTAAACTTACCTACGGATAAATCTAATAAATTGATAAGTTATCAGGGTTTGCGTCAGCCGCGTTACCTCGCTTAGGTAAACTGATAAAAAGTATTTACAATTGTGTTCTTTCAGATTATTTGTAGGTCAGCTCAAGAGTATGTAAAAAATATCTTTGCAGAAGATTTAGACCGATGGCAAGTCAAAGTTTAATAAAACTCAGTTCAGCCCTACACAAATTGCAGTTCTGAACTCAGTTAAACGTTTTAGTGTCAGTGGTGAAAAATAAAATACTACAATCCAAAAAGAACGAATGAAATGAATGGATTACAAAATAATGCCAATGAATTTTAATTTTTTTTACAATGGTGCTAAATCTCTTGCACACGCTCTAAACTAACTTAGACCCACCATCTCTTTTTTTAACAGAGATCATAAGAAAAGGATAGAAGATTTTTAGAGCTGTGAAACTAGTCCATTTGCGTGATATCAACGAGAATTTAGTCGGCACCTTATAGAGGTCTCGTCTAATTTCACGTAAATTGCAAGGACATAGACTAATTTGACAGCTATAATTTAAAAGTTCAATTTGCTGTCCTTTTTCGATGGTGTTTATTAGAAAAAGATATAGTTAGACTAAATTAGTTTATCGGGATGTACAAGAGAATCAGTAGCTCATAGTCACAGGGACTCATACTGTCAAAATTTTACAAGAAAATTGATGTATAACTTGGGTATATACGTAAAACAGAATTGACGCACAGAAAGCGAACGTGACATTGGATTTGTTTGTCTATTTGTTCGTCCGTTTGTTTAATGTGTTTGCTTTGACGGTCTGAGCGGAGTCTGGTGACCTATATTGTTTTGTGTAACTCGTTATTTGCTGAGTTTGTGTGTGTCGTTTTAACTATTTGTGTTGTGAATTGTTATATTGATTTGCCTGCCTCGTTGCATGAGGCCCTGGGTTCGCTTCCCGGGTCGGGCAAAGTGTTATTGGGTTTTTCCTTTAGGAAATTCTATAGGAAATTCTCAGTATTATTTATTTTATTTATTACAATAAACATGAAAATAACAGTATATCAATCCGAACACACCATAAAAACCTAACAAGGTTTGTAGTTGATGTGTTATTCCTCTATATAAAATACAAAAATCTGTAGCAGCACGGAGTCTGGAATTGCAATGGTTAATGGCAATAGGCTCGCTCCGTATTACCTACATGGGACTTATTAACATAGCCGGCGAAACGTGGGTGTATTGCATCTCTGCACCTCTGTCTGCCCCCTCTGGGGAATACATGACTCTATGTAGCTTAATGAAAGAGCGACTGGCTTTAGTAAATTGCGGTTCCAAATCCCGCTAGTGATTACTGAACCGATTGGAACGAAATTTGGCGGGTTTATAGCCTAGAATATGAGAAAGGACATAGGCTACTTTTTTACGCGATAACCGACATCCACTCGGGCGGGTCGTGGGCAAAAGCTAGTTACTTATAAAAAATATAATAAAAAAGTAATAAACTCAACTACATTGTCCTAAAATAAATTACAAAACATTGTTTGTTGTAATTAATTCCCGAATGGTAAAAACATTGTTATGAAATTATTATGAATGCGGGTGCGCAGGTCATTGGAGCGACTTTCTTGATAAACCTCAACGATTTATTACAAATTATCTGTTTCGAGATTGTTGAATTAATATTGGAAACAATTTTTTTTATACGCGTTTTTTTATTTATGAGACCATCTTCTCAAAAACGACTGAAGCTATTTTGACTCTTTTTTTTAAATAAGAAGGGATTAAAATCACATAGTCTTGGTCTTAGTTAAATAAATAAATAATTATTTATTAAATCAGTTTGGTTATATCATGTGATAGTTTAAAAAAGTTTTTCAAACAACAATAATATATTAGCTACTCGCATAACATACTATGTCAACGTCAACAGGCTAATTGAAATGAGAACAACATATTTCATTCATTCAATCCATGAAAATTATTCTTATTTTGAAATTCGAACGTCGAACCCGAAATTCCGTTCAGTTCTCATTCACTGGCCGGTTGAATATTGAGTGAAGTCATTTACATAACTAGTTCTTGAGACACGAGTTCAGGTTCGACTCCAACTTCATTTTATGGTTTATTTATGTTATGGGATGAAATGGCTTGAAATTATTATTTATTTATTTATTTTTTATTTATAGACTCACGCCTGTATTCCCCAGAGGGGGTAGGCAGAGGTGTGTAGTACACCCACGTTTCGCGCGCTATGTAATAAGTCCCATGTAATAGGGGGCGAGCCTATTGCCATTAACCGGGCACAATTCCAGACTCCGTGCTGCTACTGAGAATTTCCTAATGGAAAAACCCAATAACACTTTGCCCGACCCGGGGATCGAACCCAGGACCTCGTGCTCAGCAGTGGCGCTTGCTACCACTAGACCAACGAGGCAGTCAATTGAAGTCAGTTGAAATTATTATGTTTCCAAAATATTGGCTTTGTGTAAAAGAGTTTTATGTTTGTATTTGTGGAAGAAAACCATAGCTTAAGTAGTTGTACACTGGCCTTTAAAACTTAGTAGATAGTTATGTACGACACTTTAAAATTGCAGCTTTTAAAACTATAGAAGTCAAAATTTTCAAGTAAAAAACATTTCTAGCAAATTATGCGATAAAAAAAACTGTAAAATGAATTATTAATTTAAAAAAAATATATTTTTCTAATTGTTTTATCTACAGTTATCTATTGCAAAAAGTGTGGTAGGTAAGTACCAAGTTTAGAAGGCCATCATTTTTAGGCAGCACTCAAGTCTCTCAAATTACATTTTTTTATACCATAAAAATAACAGTATGTCAAGCTACTCACACGAAGATATTGGAAGGGATTTCATATTTCTATGTGCTCACACCATGACAACCTAACAAGGTTTGTAGTTCACGTGTTAATCCTCATACAAAATACTAAAATCTTATTCTCTTTAGCTTGATATTTCAATAAATATTAAACGTAGTTCCACTATATTAAGACCCATATATGCAAAAAAAAAATATCAGTGTTATAATTGTAAATTCTCCATTTTTGAAATATCAACTACAATGTTTAAAAAAAATTACAACCGCATCTCAGACATCGCGAAATAATGACGAGAGTTCCTTCCGTCAGATTTTTTGTTCACGTTGAATAATTGTAGGTAATTTATTAATGTAATTGTATGAGATTCTTTACAAAGTATTTTAAGAAAGGTTTACAATGTGCAGTTTAAAAAAAAACTTGGGGCATTGTACAAATTACACGATAAACTCATTTGCATTATTTTGTAATCCGTTCTTTTCATTCAGTCTTTTCATTCGTTCTTTTTGGATTGTAGTATTTATTCAATAATAAAAAAATCGATAGATACACAAAACAGAATGAAGATCATTAATTGCAGAATAATCTTATATAGAGTCAAAGTAAAAACTCTGTGGACAAAGTTTCATATCATCTGCGTACCCTTTTCACAACTATGTTGGGGTCGGCTTCCAGTCTTACGGGATGCAGCTGAATACCAGTGTTTTACATGGAGCGACAGCCTATCAGACCTCCACAACCCAGATACTGGGTTACACGATACCCCTTGGTAGACTGGTTGTCAGACTTTCGGGCTTCTGACTACCCGTAACGACTGTCAAAGATCTACAATTGACAGACGGGGCCAACAGCTTAACGTGCTATCCGAGGGACGGAGAGTGATAATTAATTTATAATACCTACTTACATAACTTACGAAAAGTCAGAGGTGCGAGCCTTGGGTTGAACCTGGGGCCTCTGACTTGCCAGTCAAACGGTCATACCATTAGGCTATCACACTCACTGTGACATATGCTCTTCTAAGACCTAATTATCTATCTTTAAGATCAAAGTAACCAGTATCAAAAATAAAGTAAAATAAGTACCTATCCTAGGAAAATCATTCAATCTAGATTATTACGAAACAGAAGAATATTATTTTGACAGATTTCGGTTTTAAATGATAGTAATTCTCATCCATCATTCAAATAATAGGCAAATAGGTTTAACTTGATAAAAAAACAGACGTTTTATCTATGACCACGAATTTAATCATGTTACGAAGGTGTTTTATGTCAATCTAGACACGCGGCAGCGTGTCAAGCCAAGTTCAAGCATTGGCTAGCCAGCGCCGAGTGTAATATTACACGAACCATTTGGTGCCACTTTTGACCCTTCTATAACTCAAAACCTCTTTAACGTAAACACATAAAACTACGTGTGTTTAATTATATCCATAAGGACATGTAGAAGCCCAAATTTCATAAAGCTAGCTCCAACGGTTACAAAAATATGAAGGTCCAAAAATCGTAAATTTTAGTAATGACTGACTTATAGTACCTAATTATAACCTACTTCCAGATGACCTAGAAAGATGAAATTTGGAATCCAGCTTGGAAATTGCGTGTAAGCGAAGGAAAAAATCAAAAAATAGAAAAAAAAGAAAAAAAAAAAAGTGGTGTCCCCATACAAAAAACTTGTAATACGGGCAAAACAACAATTATACACAGAACAGAAGTAAATCTATATAAAAACTCTCCCGAGCAACACATAATAAACATAGGCAACGTTTACGAATACCGATTCAGTGTAGTACCTATTTATTGATTTATTATATTTATATTCATCATGCTTCTTTCTCAACGATGAAATAAGTGTAGTTTTCTTTACAAAAAGTTATGATATCCCATCAAAAACATAAATGTAAAATGAGAGCCAAGTTCAATATATGCCTTGGTTGATGACTTCAACGAGAAAAGGAGTGATATATAAATGGGTGCCAAGTTCAATGGTCAGTCCTAAAATTTATTTACAACATAAAATATTTTATAATAACTTAAAATAATATTGCTTCTTATAACTTAGGATAATATATTGTAGCTTAAAGTCTGACTTGGCTAGTTTTCATATACGATTTTTTGTTAAACTACTCTTGGGGGTTAAAGTTCGGAAAACCCTTTCTTAAACTACTTCTACCTTATAAGTTTAACAACATTTCAAAATTTCAAGTTTCTAGCTTAAGTGGTTTGGGCTGGACGGTGAAGCTGATGAGTCAGGCAGTTAGTCGGAACATTGCAGAACATATAGATACAGATAGATATATAGTAGAATATATTATATAGAAAAAATCGTATATGGAAACTAGTCAGGTCAGACCTTAAGCTACAATATATTATCCTAAGTTATAAGAAGCAATATTATTTTAAGTTATCATAAAATATTTTATGTTGTAAATAAATTTTAGGACTGACCATTGAACTTGGCACCCATTTATATATCACTCCTTTTCTCGTTGAAGTCATCAACCAAGGCATATATTGAACTTGGCTCTCATTTTACATTTATGTTTTTGATGGGATATATTATATTACAGAGATATACATATACTAACGTCCAATCAATAGGTATATTATTTACAAATTGGTTTCAATAAAAATATAATCTTGTCTCTGTCTCTATTTGACATTAATATTTATTTCTTATTAGATTAGATTCATTCATTTACAATAGGTACATTTTTAAATATATACATGTAAAACATAAAAACATACATTTAAAAATATAAAATACTAGCGACCCGCCCCGGCTTTGCACGGTTACGCTAATATGCATGTATTATACATATAAACCTTCCTCTTGAATCACTCTATCTATTAAAAAAAACTGCATCAAAATCCGTAGCGTAGTTTTAAAGATCTAAGCATATATAGGGACAGACAGACGCGGGAAGCGACTTTGTTTTATACTATGTAGTGATATATATAGTAGCCCACCAGTCTCGGAAATAATCCAAGCTACCGGTGTGGTCAGGCTCAAGAGAGAGGAACCTCCTGACTATGCGAGCCTTGATGCAGAAGGCGGTACTCCTGGATAAGTATTATAAACAAAACAGCAACCATTTTTAGATGTTTAAAAATGACGCGATCCAGGACGAAATTTTGGATCTTTATGGGCGTAATTATAGAAGCACCAAGCGCATAAAAGGCTAGTTACGGCCCTGCGTACCTACCTATAAACTTTCAAAAACTGGATCTAGATAGGTACATAATAAAACTCTTAATAAATGTCAAGGAAGCTTAAAAGTAGGTATGGGCGAT
Organism: Protodeltote pygarga; assembly: GCA_936450705.2. Classification (NCBI taxonomy): domain Eukaryota; kingdom Metazoa; phylum Arthropoda; class Insecta; order Lepidoptera; family Noctuidae; genus Protodeltote; species Protodeltote pygarga. Next base: position 2,160,329 of record OW388274.2, read on the forward strand.
CGTAAATATGTAGAGATTATCTTTATTTTCTTATATTGTATTATTTACTAGCTGCCCTGCGCGACTATTCTACCCTACATTACTCTTCCCTACCCTAGGGTTAAATATTTATTCTGCTATTCGAGGCGGAGACAAATCTAACAAAAAAACCATGAAAATCGTTCCAGCAGTTCTCGAGTTATCAAGTGTTGTAAATAACCCGACTTTGTTTTGTTTAAAGAGATTAAATACGATCAAATTATATCTGACAAAATCAGATAATTTAATATGAATTATAACAGTGAAAATAGTTTAAGGGTATTTAGGGATGTGCAAACACTTATATCGATGATTCATTTTAACATAATCGAGCTTCAAAACTATCGACTATTTACCATAAATGTAAAAAATGTAACACTATAGGTAGGTACTATTAATAATATAAGCTATTAAGTAGTGAAATTACATTCTAGCTCCACACGACTTAAGACACGAAAGATTATTGAACTACATTACATTACCTAAAACATCATAATCCAGTTTTAAATCGTCAGATTTCAGCAAATAAATATTCATTAATTCATTTTGAAGCTCTTGGTCTAGTATAGGTTTGCACACCACGCAAATAACGATAGTTTAGAGAGTCTAAATATATCTATATCCGTCCCATTTTAACTTCCCAGAAAGGACAAAGACGGGAATGTAATAAAATTAATACAGTTTAAACTAGCTTTAAATATGTGCCAGGGAATTCATTTATATATACCTACAAGCAATGGTTTAGATTTAGAACACAATTTGGTTAAAGTAAAGAGTGTACAGTTTGATTAAGCAAACACTTCAAACTTAAGCATAATTTTCAGTTTAAAAATTGTGTAATAATTCTATGTTAATTAATAATGTTTTTCATTTTATTTTATATGCCTAACTAAAACTGTCAGTGTGAATGCAGTTTACGTAGGTAATATTATAATCACTATTTAACGTACAAAAATCCGTAGTCAAACGGCAGAGTCACGATGAAACACGTTTTGTTATTAAAATTCCTTCATAAAACAGCTGAGGTACCCGTGGGATATCTAACAGTAGCTCACCTTGAAAAAATCATTTAGCAAACATTAGGGGAGGAGACAATACCATAAAGTAACTGGATATTATGATAAAAAAAAATAAAAGGTGTGAACAGAAGAGTACTTTTTCCTTTACAAAGGTGACAGAGACCTTGAAAAAACCGGTCTCGATCATGAATATAAATTTCAATGGTGCATACGTTTAAAAGGGGATTAATAAATAATTAATTGTATTTACGTCACGTAATTTGGCATATAATGGTAAATTATGCGGGTTGGGTTTTGTGAGGCGGCTAGCTTGACTTTTTTTTTCGATATTATAGTAATGGGAAGGTGTTGAAGCAGCATGACTTTTGTTACAAGTTTCAACTTTTTTTTTCCTAATGAAACAACTTTTAATGGATTACTCGCGTAAATGTTTGTTTATTTGTTAAAAGGTTTAACCTGCCTTAGCCTAAGTTTCAACTTTTTTTACCTGCCTAAGCTACCTAGACAGCTATGCAGCTCTAAGTATTTTTTTAGCTCAAATATTTTTACCTATGACCTAACATTAGTGTTCAAAACATCACAAGGTTACATATTAGTCTAGACAAAAATACTAATAGCTAGAAAAAACGAGTATTTAAAATTAAAATGCAATACACAACTTTAAAAATGTTTTGTAGAAATATGCAAAGAGTTTGCATAGTTATGTAACATAATTCTCTGTAGACTATTGCATTGTATGATTACTAATATTATCTATAACCTTGACTTTGGTGTATCGCCATTTTTCTTTAAGCGTCTGCGTCATTATTAGTGAAAAGTGATGGATTTTTTATCGATACTTTTTGAATGACTCATACAGCTACACTATAATTACTTCTGTTCTATTTTTAAAAGTATTTATGATTTTATAAATATTACCGTTTTTAATATTATTCAATGGACATTCCCTGTCCATTGAACCACATGTGGCTCAGTCAATTGTTTTATTAATTGTTATCCATATGGGACTGTGAATGGGTTAATACTAATTCACTATATCCTTAGTAACAAGTATTATAATTATTTTGATATAAAGTCAGTTACGGTTAAACTCGTAACGACAAAGTTAATTCCTATTTTATAACATTAGCTTCTAATTTGGTGTTTTTTCAAGCATGCGTAATTAATATTTTTAAAACACCTACCGTTGTTTTATAACTTTGAAACATTAAACTGTATGAGTATCCAATTACAAAAGACGCATATTATATACCTACTTAGTTTAAAAAAGTTAATAAATTCATGTTTTTCTTTACTTAAATCTAACTACATACATTGTTTAATATTCAACCTTTTTTTGTATCTTACTAAAAGGCAGAAAAACAGTTTTTTTTAATTTATATGTTTTGGGGATTTTTTGAAAAATAGATGATGCGATTTGCAGATCAGGAACAAAATATGGAGTTCCTTATTTAAAATAAAATAAAATAACCCTGATTTGTAAGTAACCGTTTAGGGACGTACGCCATCGGCCCATATTTTCTTCTACTATGTTGCGCTTTGCTTATATTCCAACTCAGTATTGCTGTTTAAATACACTTAATTGTAAGAAGCACTTATACTGAGAACTTTGTCGACACAATATGTCAATTTTAATATTTACTCTAAGGAGGATACTTGTACAGACAGCATTATTAATTGGTAACCCCTACCGAATATAACCTCCTTTGAATCTGAGTTAATATAGCCAATTTTTGTGTTGTTTTATAGTTTATTATAAGTACCTGTTCTATCTAAGAGCAACAATAATATATATTTTTTTTTTAATTAAAAACTTGAGCACATAACACATTAAAAAATAAGCTATTTCAATTTTTAAACGGGAGTAACCAATTAGTGACGCTGTTTGTACATTAGAAAAGATATTTTAAACCGAGATATTCTTTGGAAAATTGTAATAAAGACAATACAATCATCTTCTAAAATTAAATAGAGTCAAATTCAAGAAAATATAAATATCCGTTAGGCACAAAATTTAATGTTTACAAAACATCGAAGTGCAATAACTCAGAGCTCGCGACCTCAAAAATTTATCTGTACCGATTGTGCAAGTTATCTTACTGATAACGGCCATAGATAAAAATATCGATACCCGAACAACACTACTAACCTATACTTTGCGAATGGCCGTAATATTTATAGTTTTTATCGGTCGATTTAATGATTTGATCAGGTTGTATGGAATCTTAATGTAATTATAGTTATTATGTACTTGGTTGTTACTACTTTAGAGCCTAGAGGCTGTGGATTAAATAAAATACTAATATAACAAGTTGTTTTAAAATGTGAAGAACTCTATTTTAGCGAAACCACTTTTTTCTGCCTAAATTATGTTCTTACTAACTTTTTGCCATATCTTCGCTTCTGTTTTGTAATTTTTCCGGGATAAAAAGTATGTTCTTATGATCATTCTTGGATAAACTATATTTCTACCAAAAATCACGTAAATTAAGTAAAATGTTGCTTTGTTGCTGCGTGAAAGGACAAAATAACAAACTCACAATATTAGAAAAAAAATATAATTGTTTTTTCGAATTAATGAAATGACATCACATTTTAAACACTACATAATTCAAATTACAAACCTACTTAGTATATACCACTAGTATCACTGCTGCAAAGTACTACCTGTGCCATTTACTACAATTTACAATTGAATTCTACAATATATTTAAACCAAGCCCACTTAAATGAGCAAACTGAAATTTGTAATTTCTGACAAACTATCGGTTTGGAATAACTTGAATTCCTTAAGCCTAAGTCTAAGTGGCCTTCAATGTTGTAAGTCACTGTAATAATCTTCTAAAGCCTACTTAAAGGCTAGGCTCAGTATTAGTCATACAAATAATAGGTTACAAGAAAAGGAACGCAATTTCCTCCTTACGATAATCTTTAAATCTTAGTTCTTGCGTACATTAAGGAAAATTATAGTATTTAGTCGTAGACGTTTGTAAATACCTGCTACTTTGTAGGTAAAAAAATAACAGTTACTATTTTAATTAACCTATGAACGCCACGCAGGGTTAGAATTGACCCGAGTACAATAAATTATTTTTAGTGTTGAGAAAATGAATATTTGTTTTAGGAAAGGAATTCAAAATCAAACCTTCAACTGTGATAATATACTAAACTGAAGAGAGTTGTATCTAAGCTTAGTTAATTTAAATTTGTTATGTATAACTATTTAATCAGTATTATGTACGTAACAATAAGTAATAACATGTTGTTATTTTACTATCAGTAGGTATATATCTAGAAGTTATTTACTAATCATACGGATATAAATATGAGCAAGATTTTCTCGGTGGTCTTGGCACTGAATGCGAAGCCGGTGGTAATTAAAATAATTGATACAATTTTCTACGAATTCGATGTATTTATTGACGGTAACATCCAGGAAACTAATAAAGATTGACGGAATATTTACTTGTTTTGTGAATCTTTAAAAAATCGTTTGGAAAAGTTCACTGGCTTAATTAAACTTTTTTTTATTTATGACAACGGTGGAAAATCTATAAATAAATGGCTAGAAAATAAATGTATATAAATTTCATAGTGAAGTAACACAAGTGGGCCGCTTGTGACAGTCAGATAGGTCAACGACATCTGCTAACGTAAATGTTAGAAATGTTTGTTTGATATTGTTATACCTATAATATAATATAGGTATACCTAAGTAATAATTAGTTTATTTAGAACTTTTTAGTCATAGAGTTAAATAAATCGATGTAATTTTGAATTTTAAGCTAAAAAAACTACAGAATTAAATAAATATTATTTAGCCTAGGTACACTGGCTCTGGATCGAGAGACGTGGAACTCAGAGGGACAGGCCTTTGCCTAGCAGTGGGATGATATGGGCTAACAGTAACAGTAATAGTATGTATTAGCCACGGGTCAGAAATGAAAAAAAAAAAAACATTTTATGTTACTCCAGGATCTATCTGTGTGCCAATTTTGATTCAAATCCGTTCAACGGTTTCCACGTAATTGAGTAAAATACAACCAAACATCAACATTTATCATTTAATGTTTAGTATTTGATCACAGTTCAAAATAGTTATTCTTCAGATTGTCGTAAATATGAATGTTAGCTAAAGGAATTTTATTACTCTTGCGCAACTGCCAAGTAAGTTACCCATTTCGATAGGCATGAATAGTTTATCAGATAAAAGTTAAGATTGGTCAACTAACGCGGCTTCCGTTGGTTTAACAAACTTAGTTTGCGCTTGCGCAATCTTGTAAAATAGTCTTTAAGTTGTCTGGTGGAATTTTTGATTGTTAAATAAATATGCCTGTCTATCGTCCGTCTAGTATTACACAATTTTGCATATCTATGGTAGTTGATAGTTGCTAGAAGCAAATAATTTTAGTAACATAATTTATCTGCAAAAAAATTCTTTGTAACAAATTTTTGTAAAAAAATAATTATGACTGTATAAAGAAAAAAAAATTACGTCTTAATGACAAATTGACATAAAACCAAAACACAAAGTACTATAATTATGTATAATAAAAAAAATACTAAAAACAAAAACTGGCCGATCACGGCTGATCCCAAAAGTTCGTCTGCAGCGAAGTGTTAATTCTTTGGACTGACAATATCTAATTTTTGATAAAGCTATCCAAAAAATTTAAAAACAAAAGCCATAGGTAAATGGCTGTAATGAATATTTAAAATAAATGAGATAAGTACCTACTTAAAGAAAATTTCATACGAATCGTTTGGTTTTTAGAATTACAGACACTGCGAAAGTTTTAAAAAAAACTGAACAATATTCAAAATACACCTCAATTTTTAAAAAATAATCAAAAACTAAATATGAACAAAAATTTAGTATTGGTACTAAGTTAAATTATGCAATCAGTTTCACAAACATTACTTTAAATTTATTGACAAAAAGACCTTGCAGTATAACCGCGTCTAATAACTACTTACTTTGTGTACTAACTGAATAGGTTAACATACATGCATGTTAGAGTAACAAAATATGAACGCACCTATTGAATATAATATAAAAAAAAACAATTTAAGAAAAAAACCTACGATTATTTAAATTATGATTCGATATGATCAACAGCTTCGCAAAAAAAAATAGGATTACACTAAAATGAAATAAAATACACTGCAATCCGAGGCCTAGTGCGATTATGATAGTACCTAAATATTATATCGATACTAGATAGTTGTCGTCGAGTAATATTAGTCGATAAAGTTTGCAATCTAGAAGTATTCTTTTTAATCTTTAGATTAACTTTATATAACCTCTTATTTATGGTTTCTTATCTTTTTTGTAACTCATTTAAATATTTTTAAACAAAAAAAGTTATGATCAATATAAATTGCAGACAATATGAACTACAAAATAGTTTTTCAAGGTCGTCGTCATCAATGAAATACAAAAATATCCATCACCAAGAGACTGAAAGTACCTAGATTATTCAGAGTAAAATATTAGGTTCGTAGCCAACAGCTTAGTCTAAAATAATCCCTTACCGCTCCACGGTTATTTTCGCTTTCACTATAATAAATAACTCAGACACAAAACGCATAACATAGGTAGGTGTTATAAATAAACTGCGAGAAACCAAAATGCACCGCAAAAGGAATCCAATTTTAATTTGTAATTTTCACTGTCACGTCACTTCGAAATTTGAATATAATTATGCAAATTTGACACTTTTTAACACAAGCGTAAATGAAAAAAAAAATTGGAAGCACAGAAAAAAAATACGGGAACGTTTTCGTTTTTTTTTTTTCTTTTTTTTATGTTATAAATAGTTGTGAATCAAATTCGTTTTGTTGACGTACCGTGTGTTAGTTATCGTTCGACGCGACCACACTGCCGCGCTCGGTGGCTGTACTGAGACGGCTTTAGCTTTCAAACTTATTTTTCCGGCGCGTCGTTTTCGAAAGAGCTCCGTGAACGCGCGTTGAATCCTCTGCGAGGTGATCCTATGTGTGTGTGAGCCAATGGTGTGTGGGTTCGATGGATTTCTGTCGATAGTTTTTAGAAAAAGTCTCGGAGTCTTACAAGTAATTTAGTTAATTATAAGAATAAGTATTATATTTTTTAAAATTCAGGTATATCAGATAATGGGATTAGGCGAAGGAAAGAAGAAGAAGGTTTACTACTGAAATCCATACTAAAAACCAATATGTGTATATATTTTTTTAACTTTGCTATTTTACTATAATGATTATAATTATCCAACCTATACAATCCTTTAGGTATTTTGGAAAAACTCGTTTTATTAAATAGCCTTTTTTAAAAATTCAGTTCAATAAAAATCTATGTTAGAATATGAATAAATTATTATCATTAAATATCGACTCAGAAAATAAATATGTAGGTAATAGGTTAATAAGTAAAAATATAGTATTATTTTAACCATTCTATTTCCCTTTTTTATGTTAAATACATGATCCTATTATTTTTGCCACATGATACAAATTACATAATATATTATTATCGCTTACAAAATAATTATTATTATTTACGAATAGTCTAAATGAATTATCAACTTAGAAATAAATAATTATGTATTTAATAAATAAGTAGATAGGTGTAGCTAATTCTAAATACTAACTTTCGTCTACGCACTATTCACGTGCAGGCACCAAAACGCACAAAAAAAAATTTTAATAATCCAATCTTAAAATACAATGTTCAAACAAAATAATAGTACCCAAAAAAACCATAATAATTAAAATAAAAAACACAAAATAAACTATCGATATCGAACACTTCCCCTCCCTAAACAGTAACAGTATCCCACATTCACGTACACACTCACACAATACCAAACGCAATGACTTTACGCACACAAACACAGAATGAGCTTTAAGCTTTATACGCAAATCGTTGTCCAAAAACCAGCTGTAAACCATTACTATAGGGTTGATTTTCTTCTGAATAATAAAAGTCAGTGATGCGCAACAGATTCAAAAGACCGAAAATAAATGAAAACGTTTCTCTTGTTTTCTTTTTTTTCTTTTTCCATATCTCGTTTAGCAATTATGAAAAGATTTGTCTGACTGTCCGTAACCGAGGCAGAGTTATGTATGATTATGAATGTATGAGTCTTCAAGTCATGAATAAGTTTTGTATGAGTTGAACTAATTCAGGATTGTAAGTTTATTGACTCGAATCTACACTAATAATAAAGTGGTAGAGTCTGGAGTTAGTACATGTATTTAATTTTATAGGTAAATTGTGAAATTAATGACTTTCAGTATCCGGGTCATTATTTGGAAAAAAAATCAGCCTAAAATTGTCCCACTGTAGGCCAAAGGCCTCTTCTCATACAGAGCTAGGACGTATCGTTTTTTTCTTTTCTAATAAAATCATTAATGCCTGATTAAGTACCTGATTCTACAAAAAGACATTCTTAAAAATATCTTTTTTTTTCTTTTCAAATAAAATCATAATTCATTTCTTAATACGAAAGTGTTTTTATTTTACATATACCTACCTAAGTAGAAAATATTGTGGTTTTCCTTTATAATGTTACATAAACGTGGGTTGTCAATGTGACCATATTATGACTATGACGTAATATAAACAAACAAGAATTTGTGGTTAGAATTTGTCAGAGACAAAAATTTTCCTCAATGAAAATATTCAATAAGAAAATCGCAAAATCAACTGACTCTGGCAGGACTCCAACCCGCGATCGGTGTACCATCGCTTTACCAACTAGACTACTGAGGCAACTTTATAATTATATTAATTATCTTAGTTTAACACATAACGTAAAAAAGTGTTAACCACAAATGCGAAAACGAGTGTTTAAACACTCAGTAAAAAAAAATCTCAAATAAGTTTTCGCTATTTCAAGGGGCATAATTTCTTCGCCTGATAATTATCGACCTCAACACGTTAGAAGGTGTACAAGGCCTATTAAAACCAAGTTATAATACCATAAAGGGAGCTAGAAATATTACTAACTATGAATTACGTAGTTAAGGAATCTATAAGCTTTGCGGCTTTTCTTAAGGTTAATAACACGTCTGGTTATCTTAAGAGGAGTAGTATTCATCATCTTCCTAGCCTTATTACTCCCAAACTTTGTTGGGGTCGGCTTCTAATCTAAATACGCAGCTGAATATCAGTTTTCTGCGGTGCGACTGCTAATCTGACCTCCGAAACACGGTATACAATATTCTGAAGTTAGATTAGTTGATTTAAAGAAGTAGTATTAATAAATAAATAATAATAATGTTTTTTTTTGTGAATTTTTTACATGTTGTAGCACATGATAGCTTATTAAATATAATTATTTTAATAAGAAACGACACGGTACGCCGAAGATCGTGGGTTCGAATCTCATCCGTATCAGTTGTTTTTCCAAATTTTCTTATTAAAATAATTATATTTAATAATAATGTCCTCCTGACCGAATTTCGGTCAAAGCGGCCTAAATATTATCACGGCAAATTAAGTTACCTTAACTTAACTAAGTTCTGACCTTTATGGTATGTTTACAACGAGTTAAACTAATGAAGTATTAAGAAATTGTTAGCTTAATTCATGAAGTTAAGTTACTGACCAAATTTCGGTCACGGCGGCCAATCTCAACGAAGATTAGCCAACTACGCAGGAGATATTATAGTGCACAAGTGTGTGCGCAAACACAGGTGCACTCTCTATTCCCTCACTCTCATAGTCCGATGGGATGGCTATCCGACACGACCGGAGTGAGATCAGGCGCAGGGCCAACGGCTTTACGTGCTTTCCGAGGCACTAAGCAAGTGATAATTAATTTTTTGCGTGCAAAACTTACGAACTAGAACTAAAGACTACCTCGGTGGTCTAGTGGTAGCAAGAACGCGACAGCTGAGCATGAGATCCTGGGTTCGATCCGGTCGGGTAAAGTGTTATTTGGTTTTTCCATTAGGAAATTCTCAGTAGCAGCACGGAGGCTGGAATTGTGTCCAGTTAATGGCAATAGGCTCGCCCTCTATTACATGGGACGATACGTGGGTGTAAAAGCATACACCTCTGCCTACTTCTTCTGGGGAATCAGTCGTGAGGCTATGTGTATGTATTCATATAACTTACGATTAATATTCCATAAACTATTTCCGCAGTTAATAATTACAAACAAGCTGAAATCATAATTGCTAGCTAATTACTGTTAAACAGCTAGTACTCTCCTATCTAGATATTAAAATACAACAATAATCTCTTATTACGTTTCTTGGAATCCGCTTCGACTCGATTTAAGACAACAAACGAGAGATAAGGACAGGCAAAGGCTAGATAACGGGTACATAGAGCTATCTTAGATGGATACAAGAAGTTAGAAAGAAATGAAATGCAATATAACAGACTATAACAAACAGTTTTTACGTTTAAAAAACAACTCAAAGAGCATTTTCTTTCAACATCAACATAGTAAGTTGGAATATACATAGTATGATATATTTTATGTATTTGTATAACTTATATGTATGTAACTTATTATATATATGTATATACGAGTATTTATAATTTGTAGGTATGTATTGTTAGAGTATATGTGTAGGTATTCGTATGTAGGTATATTTATACACACTGTATCTACTTGTCCTTTTTTAAATTTCTCCTCTCGCAGGTCTGCTGGAAGAAATTTCTTAAAGAAATAAGCAGTGCCTTTGTACATTAATTCCTATTATGTGTTTGTAATCTGTTGTTTCTGTGTGTGTACATAAATAAATAAGACTATATATTCTGTTTCAACTTGATCGCGGCTAAATTGGTGTTAAATAAATATAAGTAAACAATTTTTTACGTAAAACGGTTTTGTCATCAGAACTAAAGCTGTGTACCAAATATCAGATCAATCTGACAACAGCAAGGGGGTGAAATATCGCGATTACTAAATTTGAACCAAATAATAAACAGGTCAAACTAAGTAAAACCGTTTAAAAATACAAAATAAATTATATTATTGCTTACTAAATAAGATCAAATTATAGAGCCAGCTTTCATTCAGAGAAGGATCGAGCATTAATCACCACGCTAGCTCAAAGCGTGTCGGCGATTTCAGACTTTCTTTACGATGTTTTCCTTCACCGTTCGCGTTAGTCAAAACAGAAAAAATGACACTGCAAATCTATTAGGTTGGCAGGGCCGCGAGTTAAAGATACATTTTTTGTAGAAGTTTGCATGTGATTGTGAAAAATCGTTTAGTTTTAAATAGGTTTCAGTTATACTTTTCAGAAAATATGGTAAAATGAAATTGTATTAATAATATTTTTGTGAATTTTTTACATGTTATAGCACATGATAGCTTATTAAATATAATTAATTAATAAGAAAATTTGAAAAAACAACTGATACGGATGGGATTCGACCCCACGATCTTTGACATACCGTGTCGAAGGTCGTGGGTTCGAATCCCATCCGTATCAGTTGTTTTTTCAAATTTTCTTATTAAATAATTATATTGTATTAATAACTTCTTGAAAACATTTCAACCTTATCTAGCGCCCCTGCTAATCTAATAGCTTTGCTGTGGGTACCTAATTTATTTATACAGTACAGTTTTTTATTTGTTGCAAACATTAAAAAACTGTGTTAGAAACCTCAAACCATAGAAATAACATACACAAGTCACGTCCTAACCGCAGGGTCTGACAATACCGATGACAGAACTAAGATGACCTAACTAGAGCCTTTGTTACGGTAAATAATAATAATAATAATACCTACAAGGCTGATAAACACTTACCTAGAAAAGACCTAGATGAGATGATGACCTAGGGCGTGTGGTAATATATATAAGTAATGTATTCCGATAGATATTACCACACGCCCTAGGCGTAGTAAGAGATTTGAAATTTCGACTGATTCTGATGGGATACGGTGGCTCAGCGGTTAGAGCGTCGGCACGGTACGCCGAAGATCGTGGGTTCGAACCCCATCCGTACCAGTTGTTTTTTGAAATTTCTTATTAAATATTTACATAGAATTGCGCTTTGCAGGTTTAATTATGTGTCTGTGTATCTGTTAATCTTTATGTCTGTGAGTCTGTCTGTGATGGTCTGTGGCATCGTAGCTCCCAAACGGATTGACCGATTTTGATATAGGTAGTTTCTTTTATTTGAAAGGTAACTTTATCGAGTTTCCTTAGCTTGTGTTTCTAGCATTGTGTTTAATAAATGTTTTTTCTATTCTTCTATTCTTTCTTAGCTAAAAAACGGCATTTTTCTATATCGAGTCTTTTTTAAATTTTAAAATTGTATTTGTTTTTTTTTTTAAATAGTTATTATTAAGACACAAAGTTAATGAATGACATAAAAGTTAAAGTTGGAATTATGTAATTCATGTTTTATTATAAACAAACAATGAATAATTCCCAGAATGATCTTTGTTATCTTAAGTGCAACTGGTGCACAACATATTGCGAACACTTATTATTGTTGTATGCAGTCATTCATAAATTAACCTACAGGAATAAATGAGTCATTTAAGTCTATGATCTGTACTGGTAAGTGTACCTAGGACCTTAGGATATGTACCAAAACATTATTTTATACTTCTTTTCGTTTCGATGGTACGTACATACATACATTATCATCATCAGCCTGTATTAGTCCACTGCTGAACATAGGCCTCTCCCAATGCGCGCCACTATTGTGCGCTCATTTGAGGTATTTGCTTATTATCGCCATTATTCGCTAAATGTGTTTGCAGCGGTCAACTTGGGTAGATATTGGACACTGCAATTCTCGACCAGGTGGCAGATGTACCCGTGGTTTCACGTAGTTAAATTCTTTTCTATTTTTGGGCCTAGCAACCCTAATTGGAAGAGACCTACTTTCAGCAGTGATGATGATGATGATCAAAATGTATGTCTAGTATTTAGCAAACTTTCGCGCATCGAAAACAAGAATAAACTATTTTAAAACGAGTACGAATAGCGTCATACCATCTTTTAATTAAATTTCATCAGCCCTGAAATTTAAAGCAGGGATGACATCAGAGTTGCTGTGTTGCATCAGCCCCCCGAAGTAAAACTATGACGCGATTAATATCCGTTTTAAAACAGTTTAATTATCTGTCTTTCATGCAGCGATGGAGAACATTATGCAACATTCGGAGAGAACTTTTTATGCCAAATTTATTACGAAATTATAATAACATTAATTTCCGGCAAAATAAATCCACACAAGAGGCCAGACGAGCAGTCGAGCGAAAAAAATAAATGTTGCTATCTAATATAAATGTTGCTGAAACGAGAAATGTTGCCTACGCGGACTACTTTTTTAATACGCGGCGGATAGTTCTCAGATTAGTCTCAAACTTAAATCATAATAATTATCAAATCCGTCCCTGAAAGTAATTCATGATTTTCTGAATATCTCCGTTCGCAAAACCTTACCTTAATTTTCTTTTGTCAATAGCTACACTTATTGTAGATAAGTACTATAATTATTTTCATAGACTAGGTACTTACTAACTAAACGGATAAACGGCGTCTGTTTAATGAGGCGTTGAAATAATATCCTTTTAATTGCGGTAATGTTATCTGTGGCGACCTTAGGTAATTAGCTTGTTATATTCAACTACATATATTGTTGCGGAAGAGACATTTTTAAATGAGCTTCTATTTTTCTATAGTTTCTGTCTTTCCATGAAGCACAACAACAATCATTTTTTTAAAATAGACTTAACACACACATACACATAAAATACACTTAATTTAAAAAAATGCAATTAAAAATAGAAAATATTGTAGCCCACCGGTATCGGAAACATAGAACATTATAATTAAAATAGATCGTCTAGTGCCTACCTGATTGTCTATGCTAAGTACATGCTATGCTAAGTGCATGCATTATGCTAGTAAGTAGACAATCAGGAAAAAAATATCGATTTTTTTTCTCATTTTTAAACTTGAATGAATGATTTTTGAATAATTTATTTGTGCAGATTGTGATGTGAAATATATTCTATACATGATGCGCGATGGCCGTATGTCATACAGGTACAACGGACGGACGTGTGGTTTCATAATTTTATAGTTGTAGGGGCAAACGACCATGCGGGTCAACTATGACTACCCATAAACATTTAGAATCAGGCTGATCATCGATTCTAAAATCAGCATGACCAACCAACCGCTCTATTAAGGTAACCTTGCTGGTTTCCAACCATGTTATGACCTCCGGCCAAATTTCGGACACAGCGACCAATCTCAACGGAGATTAGAAAGAAAGAAAGAAAGAAAAACATTTATTTGGCACAAGGCGCTCGGACATACTTAAAGATAAAGCTTACAGAAAAAAAAATAAAAAAAAAAAAATAAAAACCTAACATAATACTTACCTACTTACTTATTATTTATGTGTGTCCGGCGGCTGCGCCAAATAGGTTCAGTTCAGCATTAATGCCAGACAGTTACTGCCTGACGCTGGTTTTCAACTGAACCTAAAGATGTGACGGTTGTAAACCAGTTTGATAAAGTTAGAATACATAAATAAAAAATACAAAATAAAAAAAGTAAAAAAATACAATACTTAGGTACCAACTAGATAAATACATATATTAGCATTAAAGTTATAATTATAATATATAAAAAAAAAATGAAAGGCTTGCCAAAAATTAAATTAGGAATAAAACTTAGTAAGTAAATTACATGAAAAAAAATAAAAAAATAAAAAATAAACTAAGTTCAAGGAGTGGGTACCTTCACAAAAACTTTGTCTCACCCACCATCACAGTATAAACGTCAATGTCTCTCAAACATTTTTGACCGTTCGTCATAATGTAGTACCTACATATAAAATAATTCCACTGTGATACCAAATTCACACTAGCATTTTTGTGATACGATGAGTACTATAGTGCCGGGATATTGTTTTATAATCCCTCTAATCAACCTAAATATACTGCAACAAAAGTGTTTGCAACAATTAGTGCCAAGCTGCCGAAGATTGCAAGTGTAAGTAATACAAAGTTTATAAGTTATTATTCTACAATAATTAATTTAAATTTGTTTAGTATTAATGTTAATAAATTAAAAGATTATTGAATATTCATAACATATAATAAATAATAATTAATGTAAAATAAAATTAATAATAATAATTCAAAGTTAAATAATGGAAATATTTTGTATAGTCATCTGCAACTTCCGTTGCTCCTCCATTAGGAAGTGTCTTAGACGCCTTTTAAAGGCGTTAACTGATTTTATTGCCCTGATAGGTGGCGGAATGTTATTCCAAATTTTGGCCGTAGCGTATCGGAAACTTCCTCTAAAAGCATCTTTTGTGTGAGGCTGAATAGAGAGCTGTTTCGAACAAGCTCTGGTCGCGCATTCTCTTTTCCTTGTTACCCAGATGAGTTTATTGTACAGGTATCCCGGTCGATGGAGTGAAATAACGCCAAACAGAAGACACGCCAAATGTAGCTTCCGTCTGGATTTCATCTTAAGTACACAATGACTGTTCAGGAATGGGGTGACATGGCTTCGAGGAGGAACTGAGTAACAAAACCGAGCACACGCGTTTTGAACTCTTTGTATGAGTCGATCAGTACGGTCTAATAAGCGTGGGCCGTAAACCGTATCAGCGTAATTTAGTTTAGACAGAACAAGGGTTTCGACCAACTGCTCGCGGAGCTTTTCAGATAGGAAAGGCCTCATCTTATAGAGAAGTTTCAGACGATAAAAACAATTTTGTACAGAATTAGCTATATGCTTCTCAAATCTAAGATTGCTATCCATACATAATCCTAGGTTTCTTGCTGCATCTACTCTATCAATAGGCACCCCCATAAGAAATAAATTAAAGGAAGGCAATCTCTTCAGCTGTTGCTTTGAACCGAATACCAAATATTTGGTTTTTACCGGGTTTAAAGACAGGCAGTTCTGTTCCGACCAGAGGGCAATTCTGTTTAAATCGTCGTTAATGTGACTTATGGCAGTTTCATAATCATCTGGCGGAAATGAAAGGTAAAGCTGGACATCATCTGCATATATATGGTACCGGCATTTATGTAAACATTTAACTATATCAGCACAATATAGAATAAAGAGTACTGGACCCAAAATTGAGCCTTGAGGCACTCCCCTTTCTATCGATGTAAGAACAGATCTTAGAGTGGTTCCGTCACTCGAACGTAATTCCACTAGTTGTTTACGGCCGCTAAGGTAACTGTGAAACCATTGGGTAGTTCTGTGGTCAAAACCGTAATAATTTAGTTTTGATAACAATAGGGAAACATTTATAGCATCAAATGCCCTAGAGAAATCTAGCAACACAAGTACTGTACACATGCCTTTATCTTGTGCATACAAAATGTTGTCTGTAACATCCAGCAATGCCGTAGAGGTACTGCGCTGCTTTCTGAAACCAGACTGCAATTCGGGCAAAATGTCATGATTTTCCAAAAAAGCAGATAGTTGGCGGCAAACCACTTTTTCCATTACTTTAGATAGGCACGGGAGTATGCTGATGGGCCGCAAGTCCTTAACCTCTATAGGGTTAGCTATTTTAGGTAGGGGTTTGACCGTGGCTACCTTCCATAGATCGGGAAAAATGGAGGACCGTATAGAGCTATTTATAATATTGGTAATGGTCGGAAGAGTACGGGGAAGAGTTAAAGAAAGCATACTTAAAGTTACGTTGTCATATCCTTCAGCATTGGATTTCAACGAATGTATGACGCGTGAGATGTCAGCTTGTTCGACTGGAGTTATTTGGAAAACTGCCTCACTAAATCTATTAAATTCAAAGAACGTCATATGGGAGATGCTTGCTACAGAGTTGCCAGGAACGCTCAAAAAGGTGTTATTTATTAGGTCTGGGTCTGTAAAATGCGAGGGAAGTTCTTGTTTCTGTTTACAGGGCGATAAAGTGGATTTAATATTCCTCCATAACAATTTTGGGTCTTTTATCTTATCATTAATGTTCTTCCGATAGTAAGCTACTTTTTCATAATAGAGGGAACATTCCACTAACGATTTTAGTTGTTTATAGTATGCTTTCTTTTCTTCCGACTTAACCTTCCTAAATTTTGCCAACGCGTCGTCTCGCAGTCGCATCATTAATTTGATTGTGTCTGTTATCCAGGGATACAGATTAGCCAACTACGCAGGAGATAATTATAGTGCACAAGTGTGTGCGCAAACACAGGTGCACTCTCTATTCCCTCACTCTCCATAATCCGATGGGACGGCAATTCGATACGACCGGAGAGAGATCAGGTGCAGGGCCAAGCCAACAGCCTAACGTGCTTTCCGAAGCATGGAGTACCTAAGTGATAATTTATTTATAATACCCACATAACTTACACGAAAAGTCAGAGGTACGCACCTTGGGCACCCTTGGGTTTTAAACTTAATAGTGAAACTTTAAAAAAATGTTTTTCAAATGAGTTCTTGGAAAAAAAACATGCGCTGGACACTAGGTGCTTTGTAAGACATTTTTATTTTTCATAATATGATTTTGGCGTCTCCTAAAACTGCCGCCCCGATTTGCCCTTCCCCCCAAGATTCGGGGCTGCATGTAGTGGGATAGTTACAGGCTGGTTTATTATTATTATTTATTTATTGTAAGTTAAGACAACACGTCTGGAACATTTTCTTACATAGTCTTCATTATCACGTTCCATTTTGTTATCATAAACAGTGATGCACGGCGCTCCTGTGACGCAACTGCGCCTGCGCTTAAATTAACATTGACACTACGACCTTTAGCATAAATATGATTACATACATAGACCTTAGTGTAATATCAGACCATTAACATAATTATATTATTACGCTTGTATTTACAAAGAGCACGGCAGAACAAGTAACAAATTCAACAAAGTTGAATATAATAAGGGTAAGTTACACACATAGTCGATTCGGCCATTCGGTTCGGTATTTTAGAATAAATTTCATCGGGACTTTTTCGAAAATACCGAACCGAATGTGCCGAATCGACTATGTACACAGCTACCCTTATGACCTGAATTTCGGACCGAATCTCAACGGAGATTAGCCAACTACGCTGGAGATATTATGTCCACAAATGTGTGCGCAAACACAGGTGCACTCTCTATTCCCTCACTCTCATAGTCTGATATTATGGGACGGCAATCCGACAGGATCGGAGAGAGATCAGGTGCAGGACCAAGAATGTGATAATACGCACATAACTTACAAAAAGTCAGAGGTGCGCGATTTGAGTTCGAACCTAAGACCTTTGACTTACCAGTCAAACAGTCATGTCATTAGGCTATCACGGCTCAAAGTTTAATAACAATCTCAGCTTGATCGAAACATGTTTTTAAATAAAAAATAGTTTTATGCCATTTTTGCTATAAACCTATGCCGAAATTTTTGCATCAGGAATTATTGGAGGAAGAATTTTGAGATCAGGATTCAGATTTCAGGCAATTTCGGTCAATGAGCGCAGCGTGGTATTTCTAATATGATTTATGAATCCATTACCCTCTAGCAAGTCTTGAGCCTACTTCTGAAATTTCTGGACTTCTGGAACTTTTGGACTCCTGGAGCATCTGGACTTCTGGAACTTCTGGACTCCTGGAGCATCTCAACTTCTGGAACTTCTGGAACTCAAACGATGACCACGTCTTGCGTACCGTAAGTTAGAACGGGAAGATACACGTCTACAAGTTTATGTTTTAGTGTAAAGTCACGCTACATATTATTGTGTTCTTTTAGGGGCCACTACCACTAGCTCTTTCAGGCATTTTTGATGCGGCAATCGATTTCTTTATCTTGTTATTTTCGAAGCTTGCTAACTGACCAGGTACTGACGTGCTACTGCATTAAAAATGGAAGTCAATTATTATATATTGGCAAAAAAATATTTTTTACACGTTTGGGAATAGTATCATGGGCTCTTTTATATCTTAAATGATTCAGGTGTTTTAATCGCCGCCCGCTATATCATCTCTATCATCGACACACTCATTATACCAAGATTATCAAGAAAAATCCTGGAAAAATAACTAGCACAAGATTACACACACTAACTAGCCCATAAATGACTAACTTAGCATAATTATATAAATGTTTATTTTTTATTACTCATTTATCTACCTATTAATACTAAGTAGTAGTTTATTATTGTAGTCAGCTTACAACTATTTTTTTAACGGAAGTTCCCATTGTCACGTATTGAATTCATAATTTTTTTTGCTAGGTGTTACGTTACAAGTATCGCAATTCTGGTATCAGTTGATATCATTTTTAACCGACTTCCAAAAAGGAGGAGGTTCTCAATTCGACTGTATGTTTTTTTTTTTTTTTTTTTTTTTTTTTTGTATGTTTGTTTCGCGATTACTCCTTCAGTTGTGGGCCGATTTTCAAAATTCTTTTTGTAATCAAAAGGGTATACTCCCGAGGTGGTCCCATAGAAAAATTATCATGATCTGATCATGAACTTACGAGATATGAAACGGAACTCCTCGTAGGATTATAGCAGAATTGTCGTAACAAGTAATATTGCTTTGTTTATACGTGCAGTCGATGGCTGACGAGTAAAGAGGAAGAGGGGGGATACGTGGTCAGCCCCCCCCCCCCTCCTATAATCATCCAAGATAAAAAATATCGTGTGAGGTATCGTTTGAATGGGATTTTCATAAGGATTTCAAATATTAGCCTCACAAAAGTCTGGGAGGGGGATTAATTTTAGGCACCACTAAAAATCGTGAAAAAAAAATTTTTGAATAAAAAATAAAACCGACTTCAAAAGGAACTAAAAAGCTTGAAATAACTTTAAAACGTTTTGGAGTCGGTTCCAAGTCAAGTTCTAGCCTCTTTAACCTTCTCATTTAGAACTTGACTTGGAACCGACTCCAAAACGTTTTAAAGTTATTTCAAGCTTTTTAGTTCCTTTTGAAGTCGGTTTTATTTTTTATTCAAAAATTTTTATTTCCTCATTTTTTATACATTTACTCAATAAGTAGGACCTATTTGAATAAATAGATTAGTACCCATCATATCTATAAATAATATTATATCTAATATAGTCTCAAACTTTCGCAAACATTTAACATAATGAAACAACTTTTTAAACTAATAAAACTCGCGTAAGTATTTATTTTCTAAAATGTCTGCCTTCATGTCTGCCTGTGACCACGAGATCTGCAAAGGTCTCGAAATGTCAGGCGTGTTTTAGAAAAATAAATACGCGAGTTTTATCCGTTTAAAAAGTTGTTTCATAATATATATTATATCTATTTATCTATCTATAGTATCCATCAAAAATTCATAACTAGCCTTTTTTGCTTTTTTAACTGTTCTGCGCCCATGCATGACCGAAAACTTTTCAAGTCAAATCAAATCATTTTTATTACTTAATGTAGATTGTAGACCATTTTAGGCTCATATGAATAGTCATAATTCTAATATTATTATGAAAGTGACTCTAATTGCCAGTTCCAAGGGCAGCCTAACCTTCGTGGAGAAGAATCTGGCAAGAAACTCCATGGTTGCTCTTTTAAATAAATGACTTACAATAGTTACAATACTGAGGTGTTATGTGAGATTAATGCGAGTGTAAAATTACTATAGCAGCTATGAGCTGACCTAGAACTAAGCTGACTTGACTTTGATCTGGTCATTTCTACGCAACTCCAGAGTCTGCGCCCTGTGCCTGGGCACCGCTCTAGGTAACGACACTGCCCACAGCTAGGCAAAGGCTTTTATCCTCCCTACTCTCTTTCTAATTCTCTCTGTCCATTGCAAAAGCCCAGTTTACCACGGAAAATGTTTCACCTCGTCCCGCCGTCTTCGTCTAAGTTTACAGTATATAATATAGCTTGTTTTTTTACACCATCTATATCCCTAAGGGCCTCAAACAGTTCTAACGCCTAAGATCCTCACAAATTATCTTTAATTAGTAATTCATTCACGTAATCATGCGGGACACTTATTTAAAAATGAATGCGCGTACAATGTAATGGAGTGAGTCATGGTTCGTGTAACCAAATTTCGGTTAGATTTGGGCGATAGCTCACACATTGAATTTGAATATTGTTGAAGTTTTGACTGTGGATATGATTTTGGGTTCTGTAGAAAAGTCCCCAAAATCGTAGTCAGCGAAAATAGCATTTTATAGCACTGATAGCTTAGTGGTATGACCGTAGACTTACAAGTCAGAGGTCTCGAGTTCGATCCTAAGGTAAGTAGGTAGGTAGGCACCTCTGACATTTCTAAATTAATTATCAGTTGCTAAAACGGTGAGGCAAAACATCGTGATGAAACCAGCACACCTGAGAGATTTTTCAATGGTGTGTAAAGCCATGTAAGAGGCCTACGGGGGCTTAAACTCTGACATCAGGTTGTTCATCAACCATACGATAAAAAGAAGAAGCGAAAATAAAAAAAATGTATACAGATTCAGAAAATACCTATAAGATGAGATAAAAGATAATTTTCGGGGGGGCTGGACCATAGTTGCACTCGACAGAGAGAAGTTGATGTAGAGTAGAGTGACTTTTGTCCTCTTTGTTCAGCTGTTAGACCATGTAGGATTTATGCTTCATAAAAAATATTAATAATATTTTTATTTTTTATGAAGCATAGACATCCTATTAAATATTCAATGCATACCTCCTAAAATGACATCAGAGGTGCCGTGCTCACTTTCACAGACTATAAAGTCTAGATCCCATTAGGACATCTAAGTCGGCTTTCCTAATCAAAGTAATGAATTAATTATAATAATTTTAGTCCAGATTTATTTTCGGATTAAGTGGGTTTGTTGGTCAGGATATTACACCCACCTTGATCGATGAAAAAGCTTTAGAAAGTTCAA
Source organism: Protodeltote pygarga (assembly GCA_936450705.2). Classification (NCBI taxonomy): domain Eukaryota; kingdom Metazoa; phylum Arthropoda; class Insecta; order Lepidoptera; family Noctuidae; genus Protodeltote; species Protodeltote pygarga. The sequence continues at coordinate 2,182,174 of OW388274.2, forward strand.
TGATTCATTTTTTTTTATTAGATTTTTCAATCAAGTGACCAGTGGCTATGTTATGAATTTCAAATGTTTTTTTTTTTATGAGACGAAAGTTATTTTATGGGTTACATACGATAACAAAACGAAGCATTCTAGGTGTCCTGCTTCCCGTAAGGGGAGCCTATCCGGCCCATGTGATGTCACCTAGAGATGAGTAATCTGATAAACCAGGATGAATGTGCAGTGCCAGAAAATTCCTTTTACCCTACCTATCATTCATTGGTTTAATAAATTAACCATGAAATAACAACACGTAAATGTCAGTATGACATTGACAGAGCTGATAAGGTTGATTTGACAGTTGACACTGTCAGTCTACTGACTGACGGGCCGTCTCGTCTTGTAATCTTGTTTATTGGTTTTCAACTTTGGACTTTGGTCGATTTTATTAATTAAAACTCTTTTGTTTTTTTTATAAAACAGACTGGCGGTTAAATCCTAACTTAAATACTTATTATAGAAAATAATAATGTCTTCGTTAATCAAAACAATTGCTTTCAACCAACCCAGGAAAGTTATTTCGAGTAAGTTAACCACAGTATTATTTTAAACTTTTTATTTGATAGTTTATTTTTAATTACTTGAATATATTATCAACTTTGTGACACAAAAAGGCCATAAATAATTACATATATACTAAATTCAGCTAAAATACATCCTTAAAGCTAAGTATTCTGTAAATTTTATATCAATCAGATGTTGCTATTGTTCTTCATTTAGCCGGTGACATAGCCATTAATAAATGTTTGTAGTGTAACACACATAGGTAAGTGAACAATAGAACTACTATATCTTCAGCTTATATTGCATATATCTGGTCCAAACTGAAAAATTATTACATACCTATTCATGTCCACCTAACCTTTGAAATAAACAAAAAAAAAACAATACATAAAATACTCTTTATTTTACTTTACTCTACCATATGGTTGATGAACAATCTATATATCATGTATCAGAGATTTAACTGCCATAAAAACCTCTAACATGGCTTAACACAGTTAAAAAGCTGGTTACCTAACAATATTTTCCTTCTCTGTTTACAGCAAATGAAAAATATAATAAATAATTCAATTCATCATTTCAAAAAGTCTGTGGTCCTGGGTTCAAATCTCTGACCTTTGACTAGACAGTCCAGCGGTCTTACCACTGCTACGATTCTTAAAGGTTATAATACTTTTTTTCCAGATATTCTAAAACGCACATTCACAAAAGCCGAGCTGCCTCAGTTTGAAACTCTAGCGGTGTCCGTACCTAAGAATTATGTGTACCACGTAGAATTGAACCGCCCCAAGAAATCAAACTCTTTCAGCAGGGTTATGTGGCAGTAAGTATAAAATTTTAAGAATTAAGATAATTAACTTTCTGTAAAATAGTACATTATCTATGGACGAAGCTTGCTTCGTCCATAGATAATGTGTTTTGTTTTTAATGTACTGTTACCCTCCACCACAGCTGACCCTTGGGTCAGCTGTGGTGGAGCGTGAATTTTTCAATAACTTTTTACTAGACTAGAGCTACATACTGGTAGGTATTTTTTGGCTAGAGGGAGGAGGAGGGGCGTTGTAAACAAATGGCTAACTCCCAAGGGTGTCACAGTAAACATATGTTTGAGAAGCCCTGGTATAAGCTATATTTCTGTAAAGTTTCAACAAAATCCGTTTAGTACTTTTTGCGTGAGAGTAACAATCATCCATTCACTCATCCATACTCACAAACTTTTACATTTATAATACTCGTATTAGTAGGGTTACTGCACATACAGAAAAAAATCTAGTGTGGGGAGTATTCTACTATGTTAAAAAAATAGTTTTTATGCTAATAAATCAAAAATATTTGTAATAATTTCAGAGAAATCACCCAGTGCTTCACATCTTTGAGTGTTACACCGGAATGTAGAGTTATTGTGTTATCTGGACTAGGAAAACACTTTACTGGAGGTAAGCTACTTTGTATAATGTAGGTACTAGCTGACTTAAGTACAAAGACATTGCATGCAGTTGAGATGAGAATGTTAAGAGGTATGTGTGGTGTGACCAGAATGGATAACATTAGAAATGAATATATATATAAGAGGGAGTCTGAAAGTGGCACCGGTTACTGAAAAATTAAAAAGTAACCGGCTGTCTTGGTATGGGCATGTGATGAGAAGAGAGGAAAATCATGTAGTGCGAAGAGTATTAGGATTGGATGTGGATGGATACAAGAAAAGAGGCAGACATAGGAAGAGATGGATGGATTGTGTGAAGGATGATATGGCGAGAAAGGAAGTGACTACTGAGATGACGGGTGATAGAGATGTATGGAAAAAGAGGACATACTGCGCCGACTCCAAATAAATTGGGAAAAAGGCAGGGAGATGAGATAGCTGACTTAAGTAGCCAGATTGCCAGATAGATACGTCATCCATGTATCGAGACTAAATAAAATAACTATAAATTTAAAAAAATTAAAACCCTGGACACAAAAACAACCTCAAATATATTCTTTAGAACACTCAATCAAGTTAACTTACGTATTTGTTTAGGAGCTACGATGCTACAGACAGACGCACAGATAGGTACAGATACACAGCACGCCAAACTTATAACACCCCACTTTTTGTGTCGGGTATTAAAAAGCGGGTCTTTAAAGTGCTGGCGTGACGTTCTCTGAGAAGGGTGAAAAGCGGGACATCCCACCAAAAGCGTTGCATCTGTCAACACTATAGCTGATCCTCGCACGGCTTCTCCCCCGTGAATGAATGAATTTATTTTTTAATTTTTCAGGCATAGAATTACAAAGCCTAGTAGAGATGGCGGCTGAAGCCGACGAGTTAGAAGACGTGGCGAGGAAGGCCCGCTACCATTACAACTTTATCAAATATGCACAGGTAATAAATAATAATAGATGTATCATAAAACAGACACGTCTGTATTCCCCAGAGGGGGTAGGCTGAGGTGTAAGCAGTACACCCAAGTTTCGCGCCTCGCAGACTATGTATTATCGTGGACAAAGCCGGTGCACCACTCTTAAGGTTAGAATCGCTTGCACTCAGCGTCCGAACGTAGCGCTAGCCCCGCCTACTCACGTAGCATCGTTCAAAGCATTTTGATCGCAAAGTGGTGTGTTTGTGTCCGCGATAGGACATTGGTTAATTAACCGAGCACAATTCCAGACTCCGTGCTGCTACTGAGAATTTTTTAATACATAATTATGACGTCATTTCTTTGTAATGTCAAACGAATTCCATGAAGATGATTTCGGGAGAAGAAGAGCTTAGAACTTCGGCATTAATTTACTAATTCTGATTATTTTTTAAGACTGCCTTGTTGGTCTAGTGGCTGTGGTAGCAAGCGCGACTGCTGAGCACGAGGTCCTGGGTTCGGTTCCCGGATCGGGCAAAGTGTTATTGGGTTTTTCTATTAGGAAATTCTCAGTAGCAGCACGGAGTCTGGAATTGTGCCCGGTTAATGGCAATAGGTTCGCCCCCTATTACATGGGAGTTATAGCCGGTGAAACGTGGGTGTAGGTACTGCACACCTCTGCCTACCCCCTCTGGGGAATACAGGCGTGAGACTATACATAAATAATAATAATTATTTTTTTTGATAATTCAATAATTTTAAGCCGCAATTTTTTTTAATAAACAGTTGTAATTCGAAAATGATACTAATATTAATAGAAATAATATATTTATTTATAGGATTGCATATCATCGTTAGAAGAATGTGTGAAGCCAGTAATAGCTGTGACACATAACGCATGCATCGGCGCAGGAGTCAATCTTATCACCGCAGCTGATATGAGGTATTCACTTCACGTACACATTTCTCCGAAGGTTTATACAGGATCAGGTACCGAAATGGTACCAACGAGGGTCATAATTACTGCTTGGCAAACGAATACACTACTCAGATTATGTAGCTCTATATAATTATTTAATAAGAAATTTGAAAAAACAACTGATACGGATGGGATTCGAACCCACGATCTCCGGCGTACCGTGCCGACGCTCTAACCGCTGAGCCACCGTATCTAGAGCGTCGGCACGGTACGCCGGAGATCGTGGGTTCGAATACCATCCGTATCAGTTGTTTTTTCAAATTTCTTATTAAGCAACGCTCTAACCGCTGAGCCACCGTATCTATAGCGTCGGCACGGTACGCCGGAGATCGTGGGTTCGAATACCATCCGTATCAGTTGTTTTTTCAAATTTCTTATTAAGCAACGCTCTAACCGCTGAGCCACCGTATCTAGAGCGTCGGCACGGTATGCCGGAGATCGTGGGTTCGAATACCATCCGTATCAGTTGTTTTTTCAAATTTCTTATTAAATAATTATATTTAATAAGCTAACATTCACAAAAATATGCAGCTCTAGATCGGTCGTTGTGGTGTTTTTTGTGAGAGGCCTATGCCCATCAGTGGGCGTCTTATAGCTGATGATGAAGACCATGGAGGTAAACATTGGCGAGTGGGGGCGGCATATTTTAGTTTATGCCCTGCCTCGAAAAAATTTAAGACTGTCGTTATACATAAAAGTACTTTTCATACATAAAAATAGTTTATTTATTTATTTTAGGGAAATTAGCAGCTAAATTTTTACATTATAGTAACTAATTAACAACAAGAAGCCATTTAAAAATTTCCACTAATAGCGACAAAGAACAATAAGAAGCCCTACTTAGTATTAAATTTATAATTAGGTACAACATCATTAATTTAACACTTAACATTACTTACATATCTAAATTTAAATTCAGGTAATTCAATCATAATATTAATCAATTTTAAAACCTATAATATTTAAAAAAAAAAATTCATATAATTATTTCAAATGAATTTTAATTTATGTAATTTTTGCCTTGCAATAGGACAGTTACAAGCTGGTTTATAATATATTATTTAATTAACATCTTTTTTGTAGGTATTGCACAGAAGATGCGTGGTTTTCAGTCAGAGAGGTCGACGTGGGACTCGCGCCTGATGTGGGGACGTTGCAGAGACTACCCAAGGTATCACTACATAGTATAAAACAAAGTCGCTTCCCGCGTCTGTCTGTCCCTATGTATGCTTAGATCTTTAAAACTACGCAACGGATTTTGATGCGGTTTTTTTTAGTAGATAGAGTGATTCAAGAGGAAGGTTTATATGTATAATACATGCATATTAGCGTAACCGTGCGAAGCCGGGGCGGGTCGCTAGTAACATATAAATACATAGACTCACGCCCATGGGCGTATATAAGAGGGGTTTAGGGGGTCCGGACCCCCCCACCCCTTAGCATACCTATAGCTAAAATAAAAATCGATGAATATTAGACGCAAACGCAACTACGAGCGATAGTAAGTACGCGCATACAGTGCATCCCTCGACTTTACCCGCGCACCGTATATTGTGAAATTATCTGTGTGAAGCTCGGACATAACCTAGTTTATCTTGGTACATTTTTGGATCATCGGACCCTATGCGAAAACTATAGCTATGCCTAGCTCACGCCTATATTCCCCAGAGGTGTACAGTACAGTCAACAGCAAAAGTAGATGATCAAAATCAGAAATTCAATACTAATGAACGGAGTTCGCGTCAGAACTGTGTGGCATCGAAGTGATTCAAAAGTATGTGATTGTAAATTATACCAAACATTTATTACTAGTACAGCTGCCATATATTTCGCGAACTCCGTTCATTAGTATTAAATTTCTGATTTTGATCATCTACGTTCGCTGTTGACTGTACATCCACGTTTAAGTCCCATGTAAAAGGGGGCGAGCCTGGAACCATTGATATATACAACGGTCATACTCTTTCCAATGAATAAATCCAATAAATAATAAATTATTCTTATTCTATGCTAATGTCCTCTAATTTTAAATAACAATATATTTCCAGATAGTGGCCAATACGTCAGTTGCCAGAGAATTATGCTTCACCGGCAGAAACTTCGACGCTAAAGAGGCTAAGGAAATAGGCCTCGTCAGCCAAGTGTTCCCGGATAAAGACACGTAAGTAGACCACAGAGGGACACACAAATATTTTTTCTCTATTACGTGGCATAGTCAACACCAGGGGCAATGCAACTTACCCCCCCGAATGTGGGTTCTCGCCTTGTCGTGGCGGGGGGGCTTAGTAGCCGTGGTGGGGCTCACGGTGAAGCTAAGAGGAACCCCAAGGAGGCGCCGCTCCGGCGGGCTTTGGCCAGAAGCCCACTTTGGAGCGGCCCTGGCGGGTTGCGGTGCTGTATCAGGGTGGAGCACCTAGCAGCACCGCAACTGAGGCGGGCCGCGGTGTTGTATGAACAACATCGCGGCTGAGGAGTGCGGGGCCGCGGCGGGAGAGGAGTGCCGGTATTACGGTGCGCCGCTCTCCCTACCTTCCGCGGCCTCGGCGGGGCCGCAGGGGAAGAGGAGTGTCGGTATTACGATGCGCCGCTCTCCCTATCCTCTGCGGCTGGAGTGAGGACCATGGACGTCAGACTCGGGGTCGTCTGGCGTTCATTGCACATGGTCCTTGAAGTTGTCACGGTGGGTGGGTGTCTAACACCCACCCCGAGGAGGGTCCGGCGACGGACGTCCGCGGCGGGTTCGCGGATGTAATACATTGGGATACCGCGTTCCCGCCACTATACGGATAAAAGGTGACACAGAAGGGGTTTTAGTCGGTATGCCGGCCGCCCACCATCTCTAGGTCGGAGAGCCCGACATAACCGTCTCGCATCCCCGAGCGGGACGGTATGCATAAGGCGCATTTCCCCTTCTGCGAAAAAAAAAAAAAAAAAGGGGCAATGCAACTTGCAACATCAGGGGCAACACAACTTGATACACCGGGGGTGTATATTACGTAGAGGCAGTATATGCACCAACCCTGACAAGAACTGGCGGGCGGCCGACGAAGTAGTAATTATGTCAATCTTACGGTTAGCGATTTTTTCTTCCCTGTCCCGCTTTTTTTTCATTTATGTCCCGATATTTGTAAAAACGGCTCTGGCAACAATCATGACCTCCTCACCGCCCTGGACGAGGTCTAGATCTACTACTGATTTATTGTAATCGAGCTTGTCCTGACTACACCTCGACTATAATCCCCCCCACCCCCCTTATTTAAAAACTAGATCCTTTCTAATAAAATTGTTCTGTTACAGTGCAGTAGCGAAGGTGCTAGAAATCGCAGAGAATATAGCATCCAAATCTCCCATAGCCGTACAAACTACTAAGATCAATTTAGTGTATTCTCAAAGCAGACCGAACAGCGAAGGATTGGAACACGTTGTGAGTATATAATTCTTTTTTTTAGCATTGCATTAGGTTATTTTTTAAAAACTTTGCCCTGCATAGGTCGTAGCGCAGTACTCTCGGGGACATCTGCTTAGCCTTTTCCCAACTATATTGGGGTCGGCTTCCAGTCTTACCAGATACAGGTTTTACATGGAGCGACTGCCTATCAGACCTCCACAACCCAGATACTGGGTTACACGATACCCCTTGGTAAGACTGGTTGTCAGACTTTCGGGCTTCTGACTACCCGTAACGACTGTCAAAGATCTACAATTGACAGCCGGGGCCAACAAACGTGCTATCCGAGGCACGGTGAGTGATAATTAATTTATAAAACGCACATAACACGAAAAGTCAGAGGTGCGCGCCTTGAGTACGAACCCGAGACCTCTGACTTGCCAGTTAATAGTCACCGCCACCACATAATATAAATTTTAGCGGGCTGTGTATTATTCTACCAAAACTTATATGAACCATAATGAAACAACTTTTTAACGGATATAATTCGCGTTTTTATTTTGATTAATACAATCCTGACGTTTCGAGTACTTTGCAGCACTCGTGGTCGCAGGCAGACTGAGGTTGACAAGCGTCTGAACAGTTATTTAAAATTATTTTTGATCTACCGTCAACTTTATATCGCCGCGAATTATATCCGTTAAAAAGTTGTTTCATTATGTTGAGTGTTCGCGAAAGTTTGAGACTATATTATATGAACCATTTTGATTTCTATTTAACATCTTTGTATACCATGTTTTTGGGAAAATTACCGATTTATTATTATCTCTTTCTGTGTAGAGCTGCTAAGGACCTGTGGTTAGGAGTCAAGCTCATCCCGCCAAGGCTGTGTCTAATATTTGCTTTTTTTTCAGCGTCTTCTTAACTCGGTGATGAACCAAGGTGATGATTTAACGAAGGCAGCCATTGCACAAGCTACCAAGAGTCCAGTACCAGAGTTTGATAATGTATAAAAGCCTTAGTAAGATTTGTATGTACTGCATACCCCGTCGAAAATGTCTGTACACTCCCTTGAAGTATAGTAACCATACTGCATTTGCAAGTTTTCACATTTTTTAAATAGGTAATTACATAACCTATTTGATATGTAAGTAAGTGTCAAGTGCATTATATTGTGTGATATATTTTTGAATTGTATACAGATTGTTATGTGTTTACGTTTATGAGAAATGTATTTATTAAAAAGTTGATCTACAAATTAATTTTTATTTCTCCTTGTTAAGAAAATAAAAAATGAAAACCTAGCCGTGATTTTCTGGCATAAATTTGGCTGGCAAAAAAGTACTACTTAATTAATATTTGATTCTTGTATTTATTAGCTTATTTGATTCTTGTATTTATTAGCTTATTTGATTCTTGTATTTATTAGCTTATTTGATTCTTGTATTTATTAGCTTATTTGATTCTTGTATTTATTAGCTTATTTGATTCTTGTATTTATTAGCTTATTTGATTCTTGTATTTATTAGCTTATTTGATTCTTGTATTTATTAGCTTATTATTCTATTATTTTATTTTACTGTAAGTACCTATTTGTTATTCTTCTTCTTCGTCTTTGGTTAATGACCCACGAGCCTACTTTCAGCCCCTAATAAATCATTTAAAAGGTTTCTCCTTCAAGTTTTATGAGATTCTATAACTCATACTTCGATAAAAGCGATTCTAAACGATGGCGGCAACATAAAAATAATCCCCTCCTTTCGAAAGTCCGGCTTAAATCAATTTTTTTCGCTTTGCCTCTTGTACAATGTCACGAGGTGTGTGAACCTGCCCTGCAGTGCGACTGTCACAGGTTGGTTTAATATGATTCTCCTTGTTCAAATATTTTTTAGGTCAAAAGTCACAGATAATATAATTCTTACGTAAATAAAAAGGAGGAAAATTCGTCTTAAAGTGTCAAACAGGTTAATAATTTTATTAATTAATGTGTGTTGGTGTAAGCGGGTTTGTGGCCAGTGAGCCGCACAAATAGTCATCCAAACTCTGCCAGCATTAAAAAGGGTCCTGATAGCCCAGTGGTATGACCGTCGACTAGTAAGTCAGAGGTTTCAGGTTCGAATCCACAGCCTCTGACGTTTTTTACTTCTGACTTTTCTGTAGTTTTGTGCGTAAGTATTACCTGTAAATGAATTATCACCTGCTCCGTGCCTCGGAAAGCACGTTTAACCGTTGGCCCCGACTGTCATGAAGACCTTTGACAGTAGATACAGGGATTCAGTACCCTCGTAAAATCCTGACAACTGATCTTAATTTAGAATATCGTATCCCTTTGTGTTGCGGGGGTCATATAGGCGCTCCGTAGAAAACTGATATTCAGCTGCATCTGTTTAGATTAGAAGCCGACCCCAACTAAGTTTGGGAGTAATAAGACGAGAATGCGAAGGGAATGAGATATCTATATTTGACACCATAGAGACATCGAAATATTTTTTTAACTGAATGAAGTTTAGTCAAAACTATGTCAAGTTTTTAGAACCTAGTGCTAGCCGCTATATCTAGGGCTCAGTGACGTCACACTGCGCATGTGTGCGTGATGTCGTGACGTCATCTACACGCCTTGCCGTGCCCCCTGCAGATATATGTAGGTACCTACCTACATGGTAGCGAACTTTATGGTATTGGGAGAGTTAACTTATGGTAAACTTGAAAATATTTTAAATGACGACGCGATTGGTGCAATGGTAAATTGATTCGCCTTCTCGATTAGTGCCGCGGGTTCAATTCCTGTTTGCGACAAATATGGAACATTGAAGTTCGAATTTTTGTAAAAGAAAAATTCTATCTAGAGCGGGATTTGAATCCGCGACCTACAAGGTAAAGCCCCCAATATCTCCGCCACTAAGATATGTTATCGAAATTCTTTTCTATAAGTATTCAAACTATCTCAGATCTATGGTAGTTACACATCCACCCTTTGTACGGAGATCTCTTGACCGAATTTCGGTCACAGCGGCCAATCTCAACGGAGATTAGCCAAGTAGCCGCAGGATATAATGACAGTAGATAAATTGTGATATAATATTATAATGGACAAGTGTGTGCGCAAACACCCTGTGCACTCTCTATTCCCTCATTCTCATAATCCGATGGGACGGCAATCCGACGATCGGAGAGAGATCAGGTGCAGGGTTAAGCGGCTTTAGGTACGTGCTTTTCGAGGCTCGAAATAAGTGATAATTAATTTATAATACGCACATAACTTACGAAAAGTCAGAGGTGCGCGCCTTGGGTTTGAACCCGAGACCTCTAACTTGAGTGTCAAACGGTCATACCATTAGGCTATCACGGTAGTTCCTAAGGTCTATAAAACTGAACAACTTTCCCCAAGGAACATAGGTCGAAATCTGAAAACGAAAATCTAACTTCTCATACAAAAGTGAGTCACGTGACCAGTCACTTTGTGTGAGTCAATTTTCGGTTTTCAAATTTCGACTATGCTCCTTGGGGAAAGTTGGTCAGTATTATAGACCTTATTACCTCCTTAAATTTGGCAGGTCTTTAAAGCAACATGGTGTATAATAAATAGAAATCACTACAGTATAAAACAAAGTCTCTTTCTGTACCTATATCCCTATGTATGCTTAAATCTTTAAAACTACGCAACGGATTTTGATGCGGTTTTTTTTAATAGATAGAGTGATTGAAGAGGAAGGTTTATATGTATATTGCACCCGTACGAAGCCGGGGCGGATCGCTAGTAACTTAATAAGTTATAAAATTCCTTTGTTCTTCCAATATCTCGCCTGGCCAAGAATTGTAGGCTACCCATTTACACAATCGGCCAGCATGGCCGATCTCTCGGGGCTGTACGGGGCATTAACACGACCTACCCCGATTCGTGACGTCACAGTGAAATATAGGTACCCATCGATACAGTTCCGGTAAATGTTTTTAGGTCAATTGCAAATATTAACGTTTTGTTTTCTTCTTTATTAACAACCTGGTGTTTAAGTTTAAACCGGCCGTAGCCTCTGACATGGCATAACACAAAAAAAATCTCTCAGGTTAATTAATATAAAGGAGATGAATCCGAAAAGTTAGAGGTGCGTGCCTGGGTTTCGAACTTACGACCTTTGTCTTGGCAGTCCAACGTACCACTAGGCTATCACTGCTTAAAAAGGCTATAAATTCTTTGATAATTAACTTAATACAAGCTTAATACCGATATAATTATTGCACCTAAGTACTGTATTTATGACTGTGAAACTGTATTTAAAAAATATCTATATATTAGATTACCTATAGGTACTGTGTTTAAATATATTTAAGATGTATCATCCTCCATCACCAGTTGGGAACTCCTTGAAATATATCTACAGAACATCACCTAGCTAAGTTTCAAAATTCAGACTGCAATCCAACAACTTAAACCCACCTGAGAATCAAACCTTGAAAACTAGACTTGAAACCGTTTTACGAAACTTTTCGTATTGAAGCAAGTTAACCCAAATATAGATAATTCAATAACGATTATGATGACATAAATATTTTACCTACACTAAATTAGCTTTTAACAAATCCAATTATCCAATTAATTAGCTACGTAATTTAATTAGTAAAACTATTTTTAGGCATTACGACAAAAGAGTTCAGTATCAGTCTTAGAGTTCAACTCTTCTCAAATCTTATTCTTAAAAAAAAACACCTAAATATCAAAGATTTATAGATTAAGGAAATTAAAAAAAAAATCTTTATAAATGATAATGTCAGTTTAATTGCTATCTTATCATTATAATTACTGTTTCCTTAGATCATTCAGACATTGCATCCAAAATATCAATTCAAAACACCAAAAAAAAAAATAGCTGTCATAAAAAAATAAAAAAAAAACCGATCACGGGACAATCAAAAATCCGTGCTGACGTCATGAGAAACGCGAACTACGTCACTGCACAGGCTATTAACAAAGAAAATCAGGTAACCTACTTTACGGAGGCTGCATTTACGTTTGCTGCGAATGACCTACCCAAATATAGAGCAGCTATAAATAGAACTGGGGGCCCGAATGCAAGCGCCGCCTATGAATGGTGCAGGCAACCTGCATGTAGAGCACGGTGCAATGATTTGACCTATTTATTTTTCAATGGATCCGTGCATGAACGGGGATGGGCCCATTGCGAGCCTTGCTTCATTCAGTAACAGTCGAACTCTCGAGGCCGACGTGACCTACATCTGCTGTCCGCGTATACCGAGCCGAATATTTCGCGATTTTCGATAGAAATACAGTGAAATTAGTGTATTTAAAGCGTATTCTAGTGATATTTTTGAAAAAATTTCGTTCGTTTCTGAATCTCAGAAGTGTAGCTCAAGTCCTACAAAAAATAGTTACCGGCAGTGTGAAATTTTGAATAACCCGCCATTAATTTTTCTGCGCCTTGAAGGGGGTGTTACTGGTTGATATTGAGTGTCAAGCTACGTCATTGGTGGAGAAGCGGTGGGGCATCCAACTATCCAATCGTGAGGCTAGACCGGAAAGTTGCGCGCGACCGACACGCCACCTGTCGCGCGGTCACGCCGCGTTCATTGAATAACCCGCCCGGACTGTTTTATTGACGCAAGCGCACTGAGGCCCAACAAAGGGCCGAAATAGGAACGGTTCGCAAGTGAATCTGATGTATTTATGTCATAAAAATGGTGAAATCTGTGAAGTGGCGAGTAGAAATTAGGATATTCGACGTGTCGAATCATGACCGAGGCATCTGAAAAGTAAGTGGTGTATCTGTAACTCAGTTTTTGTGATTCGTGCTTCGCCCTGTTCTGGCTAGGTAGGGCTCTACCCCGGCCATTTTCCATAGCTCATGGAATGTGTGATGTGATTTATGTTGTTTTCTGAAGCTCTATACCCCTGCTGTAGGGGTAAAAAGCGATACGGATGGTTTTCCTAAGTCAAAGCGTATGATAAAATGCATACATGTTACTGGGGACCGCCGCCCTTAGGTCAACCCTGTGTCCTGTGTAGGTATAATCAATGAGTTGTCGTTCATTCACAATTATTATAGTAGGTAATTCCTTTCGGGGTCATTCGAAGCTACTTCAATTCAAGCAAGCTGTATTGCTCAATGAATTGTTTTACGTATTGGGCGACTGATATGAATCGTTGCGTATTTTTCGCGCAAATAAAAACTGGCTGGTTGTAAAAAAAAGTGGCAAGTAGCAAGAAAAATTAAAACAATAGGTTTTTTTGGTTGACGCGATGTAGCATCTGCATAATTAGTTGTTTAAGTAACTAGTTCGTTTTTATGTTCTTGCTGTGTTGTTAATACCTATTATCTGAATTATCTTAAGTACTCTAGAATAATATTACTAAAAAAACATATATAAGTTCTATCAGATCTCTTTCTTTGTACCTACTATCAAAACAGATTTTACTTTATTTTACCTTAATTTACGATGAATGATTGATTTCACTGGCTTTCTTTCAAAGATTAATCTGTGACTTTCTTAAAAATAATAAAAATAAAAATAGCCTTTATCCACTGACTTAATAAATTTTACATTTCTACCTAGGTACTTTATTCACTAGGTACATTCTTGTTGTTGTCTTTGAGACATGCCTCCACCAGTTTCTTCCATTTAGAGTCCATGTAATGTATAACTTGGACTCAAAAAACCAAATTAAATTAAATTAATGATCAAAGACTTAAGAAAAAGAAAGAATAGGTTTATTTTTAGCACAGATTTAATTGCAAATGTAATTGTTGTATGATCTGTATCTAAAACATAAAGGTACCTATCTAAGTTAATAATAAAAATGAGTTGCTATGAGATACTTAAATTGATTAGTGCCTAAAGGTATGCTCAAATCAAAATAAAAAATGTTTGGGGTCAATTTTAAAATGAATCTTTTTTTTCCCCAACTTTGCAAACTTGGAAAATATACAACAAAAATTGTTCATAAACTTGCCAGTGCTGGCTGTAACACTTTTTATATGTATAAGAATTTAAACAAAGATTTTTTAATCAAAAATCTAATGTTTTGAATTACAAAATGTAGATGACTTTCTAAAAAATGCCCCGCTTCAATGAGGTTTTTGTTTTTTTTAATCTTTATTTATGATCATGAATACATGTTCTTCAATCGTATTACTAAACAGCTTGATGACGTCTGGATGAATGTTTTTTTTTTCTGGATGAATGTTGCTAGAGTGGGAATTTTTTTTTGTTATAAGAAAACTTACAGCTATAAAAAATTGATTCATATTATGTAAATTGTCTACCTATTTAATATATGACCAAAATAAGTTATCACTTTTTTTTTTTTTTTTAATCTTTATTCATGACCATGGATACATGTCCTTCAGTCGTATAAACATACTACTATTTCTTATCAAATAACACTATAACCACATAAACAAGTAACAAAGTAAATTATAACTAGCGAATACAACAAAGAAAGTGTTGCCAGGTTTAAGAGTAATTCAAAATTTTCAATATAAAATTATTCACAATTACCCAAATGCATGTAATAAGTATTGTTTATTCAGGAATTAACAATTAATAATTATAGTACATTTAAAAATAAAATTTAAACTACATTAAAATTATTTACAAATTAAATCTACTTACTATAAATACACTAAACCTAATAAATACTAAAAGAAAAAAAAATGCATTACATATGGAATAGAGTAAGTATGTGTTTGACAACAAACATAGGTACCTGATGTTAATCTATGTTGTGGTCTATGATGAAGTACACCTTCCAAACTTATTTGACATGTTTACAATGATAAACTGGTGTCTGTCTGCTAACCGCATGTGATATGTCACATCTCAGACAAATGCATAAACATGGGTTACCCGAAGGGGAGCAGCTTTACATGTTTTATTCAAAACTGTCAATAAGGATGGAAGAGGTACTGACAATGAAGTCATCATGAAATTATTGGTTCAGTCTTGACGTAATGGGTTGTATTTTGAACGGAAATTTTATGAATATAAAGCATTGTTGTTCTCAAAAAGTCTGTTTGTGATATGGATGGAGGCTGTGGCCTCTATTAAAAGTCATGGAAATTATCCATTGTTTTAGGTTCAAAACAAAATTTTGTTTTTCATAAAATTCTGTAACTTAATTCTAAAAATACCCTGAATAATTATAGAGTCACGCCTGTATTCCCCAGAGGGGGTAGGCAGAGGTGTGCAGTACACCCACGTTTCACCGGCTATTAATAAGTCCCATGTAATAGGGGGCGAGCCTATTGCCATTAACTGGGCACTATTCCAGACTCCGTGCTGCTACTGAGAATTTCCTAATAGAAAAACCCAATAACACTACCGACCCGGGGATTGAACCCAGGACCTCGTGCTCAGCAGTCGCGTTTGCTACCACTACGCCAACGAGACAGTCCTGAATAATTACCCTTTTTTTAATTCTATAAACATATATCTAATTGTATTAAGTTGAGAAAAAAATAAAGTTTTGATTTTATACATATAGTCTGTTAAATCAAACTAATATTTAGGTATATGGCAGTTCTTTTTAAACTAGGATTACATACCAACATTCACATTACAAGTAGGTACCCTACCTAGTTTCTATAGAATTAAATTATACGCATTTTGAGTTGTAACAGCATAGTGATATGACCGGCAAGTCAGAGGCCTCAAGTTCTAACTCAAGGCACGCACCTCTGACTTTTCATAAGTTATGTGCGCATTATAATTTAATTATCACTTGCTTCGTGCCTCGGAAAGCATGTAAAGCCGTTGGCCCTACGCGCTGCGCCTGATCTCTCTCTAGTAAAAACATCATAAGACATCACGACTGCATTCCTAAAAGGGGTAAGCAGAGGTGACGAGATTCGGCTATTCGATCGACGCGGACGCAATATTCTTAGAAACAAATAATAAACCTTTTTTTAACTATGATTAGGTCGATTAGGCCCATAAAGTCTGACAACCAGTCTTACCAAGGGGTATCGTGTATCCCAGTATCTGGGTTGTGGAGGTCTGATAGGCAGTCGCTCCATGTAAAACACTGGGATTCAGCTGCATCCGGTAAGACTGGAAGCTGACCCTAACATAGTTGGGAAAAGGCTAGGCAGATGATGATTAGGTACTACGTGATTAGCGCACCGATTTGTGTAATTATTTTTTTATTCGAAAGATTAATACTTACACCCTGATTAGTCCCATATAAATATTATCATTCTGATTATGAACTTCGAAGATACAGAACGGAACTCTCGTAGGACGATAACAATCCTCTCGAATCAACTAGGTACTCGTAATTTAGTTTTGTTTGTAGGTACGTGTTGTTGATCACAATCGGAAAAAGTGGGGTTCGAAGTTAATCTGCTATTGAAATTGGAAAAAAAAATACAATAATAATACGTGGGTAAGATTACAGATGCATATTGGCTAGTGATCCGTTGGAGGAAAACTTCAATGGTTAATCGGCTGGTTTGTAGTTTGTGGTCTCTTAATTTAATACTAACATAGGCTAAGGAGTCGTGGTGACGCATTGGTTACGGACCCGCTTTGCAAGCGCGTGGGTGTGGGTTCGAACCTGGCATGTACCAATGTGACTTTTTCAATGTCATATGTACTTTCTTAGTTAATCTAAGACACCACTGACTAACGGTGAAGGAAAACATCATAAGGAAACCTGGACTTTAATAGTCTGAAATCGCCAACCCGCAGTGAGCTAGCGGGGTGATCAATGCTCAATCCTTCTCTGTATGAGAAGAGGCCTTTGCCCTATATTGGGACAGTTACAGGCTGATTTATTTATTTATAGGCTAAGTTATACAACTACTAACACTATATGGATTTTTGCGTCCGAAATAAATGATTTGAATTTGAATACCGACTTCAAAGCATTCAAAAACCAAAAATAACAAACACATTTGTTTTGAAGACGGTGTTTTAATCTGAAACCCGCTTGGCTTGGCAGTTGTATAATTTCTATCTTTTTAATGCTTTGAAGTCGGTAAAAGTGTCATGGTGGCGCATTCACGCATTGGTTACGGACCCGCTTTTCAAGCACGTCGGTGTGGGTTTGAACCTGGCACGTACCAAAGTGTAATGTGAATGAGAAGAGGCCTATGCCCTTACAGTGAGACAGTTAGAGGCTGATTAATTATTAGTCGGTTATTGGATAATATTCAAATTATGATCTAACTGCATTTGCGTGCTCAGTTATGTGAATCAGATTGAGAATAGAATAGAATAGAATTATTTATTTGTAATTAGGTATTTATTTGGAGCTGCTCCATGCGCTCGGAGGGGAAACTCATCAGGTTTTTTCTACTGACATACAGTGTATAATGTACACCCACGTAACAAGGTCAAATGTATTCAAAACCATCAATTTTAATTACCATACCATATTTGTATCATGCGCAAAAAACTATTATCCTCGCCTTACCTAGTAATCGAACCTACGCACGCTCATGACCTGCTTCCTACTGAACCTTACCTTGACCATTCATAATATAACTAGCTTTCGCCCGCAGCTTCGCCCGCGTGATAATATTATGAATAAGTTGCTAACACGTGGCGCCATCTATCGAGAGTCGTGATAGCCTAGTGGTCAAGTCAGAGATCTCGGGTTCGAACCCAAGGCGCACCTCTGACTTTTCGTAAGTTATGTGCATTTTATAAAATATTTATCACTCTCCGTGCCTCGGATAGCACGTTAAGCTTTTGGCCCCGGATGTCAATTGTAGATCTTTGACAGTCGTTACGGGTAGTCAGAAGCCCGAAAGTCTGACGACCAGTCTTACCAAGGAAGGGGTATCGAGTAACCTGTAACCCAGTATCTGGGTTGTGGAGGTCTGATAGGCAGTCGCTCCATGTAAAACACTGGTATTCAGCTGCATCCGGTAAGACTGGAAGCCGACCCCAACATAGTTGAGAAAAAGCTAGGTAGATAAGATGATGACGTGGCGCCATCTATACTATCATAAGAACGTTATTGTTGTCCTCGGGAACAGTACTTTTTAGTTTTTTATTATCTTGGGACATGTTTAGACTTCATGCTCCGGGGACCGGGCTGGCATAAGCAAGGGTTGGGGAGGGCAACTGCTGGACTTCGCGACAGGCCTCGCGCGAGGACGGAACACCGGGGGCGTTTTTATGAAGTGATTAGCATAATTGGCCACATGTTTAGGCTTTAGCAGAAAGGTAGTAGTATTTTGTTTGTATATGGTTATTGTTTTAGAACAGCACTGATAGCCTAGTGTTGTGACCGTCGACTGACAAGTCAGAGGTTTCGAGTTGGATCCCAAGGCTCCTCTGACTTTTCTTAAGTTATATGCGTATTATTAATTAATTATCAGTTGCTAAAACGGTGAGGGAAAACATCGTGATGAAACCAGCACACCTCAGAGATTTTTCAATGGTGTGTAAAGCCATGTCAGAGGCCTACGGGCGGTTTAAACTCTGACACCAGGTTGTTCATCAACCACACGTTAAGAAGATGATTGTTTTAGAGAGCTATGATGAGGTAGTGGACTATGATATCTATCTCTTGCGTAGTTGGCTAATCCGTAGAGATTAGCCGCTTTAACCGAAATTTAGGCGGATAATATTATTTTTACTTATCTCTTTACAATATTAGGAAATACCATGATCACACCACTCTATTGTACTACTATTTTCCCTCTATTTTATTTGTGTAATAGATTATTTTTACATTTTAAATAGGTACATGCGGTTATCCTTTCCTTTAACGTGTTAATTTTTTTTCTGGCCCCTATTTTATTGACTGACAGACAGACAACGCATAGCCCAAACCGGTGGACCACGAAACTTGAAATTCGGAGGAAATAGTACTTAAGTACCCTAGAGATGCACTAAGGAAGGATTTTTGAAAATAGCACCCCTAAACGGGATATAGAGGAGAGGAAAATTCCGAAATTCTATACTCCGCTCTACTCTACGATCTGCTTACGAGTATTACAAGCTTTTATTTAACTTGCAATGTATGTTTGTTTGGGTAGAATCTTGCAAGCTGAATTAGAACCACTTCCTAACATCCTATGGAGTTGAATTTTTGTATGTTAGTTCAGTTCAGATGACAATGCATTTTTATGGTAAGCATGACCTGAATTTATCTGATTAGCTCCAGTTAAAGGAATTATTCAACGATCAACGGCACAGACACAAAACTTTGCATATACGTTAAGTTAAGCTTGGTTAAAAACGTTGTTTTTACAAAAACTTATTATTTTAAATCTAATATATTTAAAATTTATTGAGTCGTGATAGCCTAGTGGTGGTGACCGTTGACTGCCAAGTCAGTGGTCTCGGGTTCGAACCCAAGGCGCGCACCTCTGACTTTTCGTAAGTTATGTGCGTTTTATAAATTATTTATCACTCCGTGCCTCGGATAGCACGTTAAGCTTTTGGCCCCGGATGTCAATTGTATATCTTTGACAGTCGTTACGGGTAGTCAGAAGCCCGAAAGTCTGACAACCAATCTTACCAAGGGGTATCGTGTAACCCAGTATCTGGGTTGTGGAGGTCTGATAGGCAGTCGCTCCATGTAAAACACTGGTATTCAGCTGCATCCGGTAAGACTGGAAGCCGACCCCAACATAGTTGGGAAAAGGCTAGGCAGATGATGATATTTTAAATGTATTGTATGTTTGTTCACAGTGCCTATTTGGTGCGCGTGCGGGCACAGGTCATGTGCCGGGATGAGGGCACGGGCGGGTGGGTGGCGCCGGGAGGCGCTGGGCTATCGGATGTTATGGTTGGCAAGCGAGAACGAGTGCATAGATCCTCAGGTAAGGCTACGTCCTTTAAGGTATCTGCAGCTACAATACACGCCTATTACCCCCCCCCCACCCCTCTCCTTCCTTAATTTCCTTTACCCTCCTCTTCCTAAAGCCGATGTGGGGCGGCAATGTGCACGTGATACCCCTGCTGTGGGTGCGTCTTGAGGTGTCGGTAACCGCTTTGGTCGTGATAGGCTCTATGGTGAGCCGTTTGCTTGTAATTATTTTTAAAAAATATATTTAAAAAAAGCTCTTTCGATTTCGGCGCGGCACCGCGGCGTCTGTATTTTATTTGTAGAAGGGTCTTCAAGTCTCAAGTGTAAGCATCATTTGAAAATTTACTTAGATTTTTCTACTGGTTTTTTATTTTTTCAGATTTATTTAGAACTTTGCAAAATATCTTGTTTGTGTATTGGGTTGTGGCACTTGTGGCCGATTAAAAAAGTATATTTAGATATATCACCATTAAGAAGAACAACAAAAAAAAATGTGATTTTTAATGCCTAACTTGCTGCAAAATATTTTTTTCCGCAAAATATCCTAACCTGCCTACAACAGCTCTTAGGCTTCGACATTAACATTAATAACAAGTGATGTCATCTGTTCACAGTGCCGTCCTAATAATGAATAAGTAAACTAATAATTTTAAAAAAAATCGAATATTTAATTTTTTTTATTTAAGTATTCACCCACATTTTTGAGAAGATTATTTATGTTAAAAAAAATATAATTCACGCCCTTATTACCTGTCTTATAAATTTCGAACTCTACGTAATACTTATGAATGGGATTCAGTTACAGCGCCACCAACTTATCAGTTCGGGCGGACAAAATTGGAACTAACCGAATTCCATACATTTTATTCACTACTAGCGCCACCCTCAACTGCAACAGTTAACTTTGTATTGTACTATTGATATCAATGCACTTGACCATGCAACTCTTGAATGGAATATGTAGGCTTTTGTTCATTCATAAAATGGCGTACCGAGAGAGTCGTGATAGCCTTGTGATGGTGACCGTTGACTGGTAAATCAGAGGTCTCGAGTTCGATCCCAGGGCGCGCGACTCTTGACTTTTCGTGGGTTATGCCGTTATTTATTTATTTATTTATACTTCACGTACATAGATGGTATATAAGGCGGACTTAATGCCATAAGGCATTCTCTCCCAGTCAACCTTTAGGTCAGTATGAGTCCTTCAGAGGTATGTGCAAATTGTAAATTAATTATCAGTTGTTAAAACGGTGAAGGAAAACATCGTGCACACCTGAGAGATTTTTCGATGGTGTGTAAAGCCATGTCAGAGGCCTACGGGCTGTTTTAACTCTGACACCTGCAGGTTGTTCATCAACCACACGATAAGAATGAAAGTTTGATTTTTCATATCTATATTCATTGATAAGAAAATTTGAAAAAACAACTGATACGGATGGGATCATATTTATATATAGGATAGGATAGGATAATATTTATATTTAATAAGCTATCATGTGCTATAACATGTAAAAAAATTCACAAAAATATATTCATTGATTTTATATCTTTAATCAACTTCAATGTGCGAGCGAGATAGCAAAGCACGAAGAGGTGCCTTAACGATTCGCCTTCTGAGCTTGTAACAGGTTTGATTCCCGCAGCATTTCAGTTTTCTTTCGCAGCATCCTATACTGTGTTGTTGTTTGCAGGTGGTGAAAGCAGTTGTGAAACATCGACGTCCACTACTGCGCCGACGCACGAATACTTCATTAACGGGAAACGTATCAGCGATAATGCTGTAAGTTCATTACGACATCATTAATAATTATTATTTATAGCCTAAATAGCAGAGAGATAGCCTAGTGGTTCGAAACCCAGGCATCTCTGACTTTTCGGATTCATGTGCGTTTTAGAAATTAATTATCACTTGCTAAAACGGTGAAGGAAAACATCGTGAGGAAGGAATTACCTAAAACTCTTGACAGATTTTTCAACGGTGTGTAAAGCCATGTCAGAGGGTGGTATAAACTTGACACCAGGTTGTTCATGAACCATACGATAAGAATAACTTGAAATATTGAGTTGTAGAACGCTAGTGCGCTAGTAACGCCCTCAATTTTTACACTCTTTTTTGCCCAACTGTATTTAATTGTTAAACATATTTATAATTATGTTCTTTCCTCATAATATTTTTATTTTTCTACCACAATATCTAATATCCACGCCCACTTGAAGAATTCAAACTATATTGTCTCTTTCGAGACTCATAAAAAAATACAACTCTCTTAAAACTCTCGAGTTACGCACGTAATCTTTTCTCTCATTTTTTCTTAACCCTCCTTGACTACAGGAGGTCCTAGAATGCACGATAAAGAAGGACTTCCAGTACAACAAGGTGATGCCTACGTTCCACCACTGGGTGACGGATGAGAAGCGCTTCGGGTTGACCTTCCAGACCGCTGCGGACGCGCGCGCCTTCGACAAGGGGGTTAGGATGGCTATCGAAGAGCTGCTAGACGGTAAGTGGTGGCTTTTGTGGAGGTGGCGCATTCTTCAGTGACTGCAAACGGATTATTTATTTTTTAATAAAAAAAAAGCACGAACCAATCTGGTGGTAAGCGGTTTTTTTGGTCTAAGAAGTTTCGAACCGGTTTTTAATTAAAACCGGTTTGTTTGTTTGAGAATCGTTTAATAGGGATACTTCTTAGTCGTTTGCAAACAATGTGTTATAGGACAGTTTTTTTTTTAATTGTTATGTGAAAACTAGTAGAACCAATGCACGAAATAGGTTTACAACGTCGTAAATTAAGAAATTATTAAGGACACTAAGCCTAATAAATTAAGGTCTGAATGCTAGCAATCGAAAAAATTGCTAGCACACTAGTATTCCGTATAAGAGATGGATGCAACTACCATCTGAGATGGTTGAGTATAGAAGAGAATTTCGATAACTCGGGCGGGGTTACGAACAGCTTAGTGGTAGAGTGACTAGAGGCTTTACTCAATAGGTCGAAGGTTCAAGTCCCGCTCGTAACGATATTTTCTTTCTACAAAATTTATCTATAAAAAAAAATATTAAAAAGAAACTGAAGAATGAACCATCATGCTTTATATTCAATATTTATGCTTAAAGCGATATTCTTATGTGTTTCTTTGCTCTTAAGCTTACAATATTGGCTTACAATAAATTGATTCATATGTTAAAATACAATACAACATTCTTTTTTTCTTAACTAGTATAGCTTTATGTCAAAAATACGATAAATATAGGACGGAACGATTTAACAACAAGCTGGAACCCGTTATCATGACAACACTAAAACCAACCTTTTTTTAAAACGTCATATTAAGAAGAACCAAAGCGATTGAGTTTAAATCTACATTTGAACCGCAATAAGAGGTCAGCTCAAGGCTTGTTTCACAATATCGAGATAACCAGTGTCTACTAAATAAATCATAATTTATCAAAATGTTTAAATAATATATACTCCAACGCCAGACTGCTGTAATGTATCTAGTTAAGCTGTTAAAATTATGATTATGATTAAAGTTTCAAGTCTCTCGCTCAACGGAAAGATAATTTAAAATCTAGTTTATACTAAAAAGCACTAACCTACCTGTAGTAAGCGGTTTTTTGGTATACAGTCTTTAAAAACCGGATTTTAATTGAATTTTCTTAAAGTCTGTACTATAGTTTGTTTTTTGTTTAAGAAGGGTATTAAACCCTTCGGGATACTTCTTAATCGTTTGCAAAATTATGTGTTAAAGGAGAGTTTATGGGAAAACTAGTTGTACTAGTGTATTAAGTAGGTGTACAACGTTGTAAATTGAGAAGTTATTAAGGTAAATTAAGCACAAAAAAAGAATACTTCACGGCTTGAAATAAGATTCTGTTAGACATAAAACAATCTTTTCGACCAAAAACAGTTCAAAATCGATTGAAATATTGTATTGAACAGAGAAACAGCCAAGAAATTGCGCTAATAGTAATTAGAAACGAGGTTAAAATGAGAATAGAATCGGTACACAATTGTTATCGTTAGTTATTGAAACCGGATATTTAATTAGGGATAACAAACCGGATATTGGATAGAACAAATACGGTTCAGACT
Source organism: Protodeltote pygarga (assembly GCA_936450705.2). Lineage (NCBI taxonomy): Eukaryota > Metazoa > Arthropoda > Insecta > Lepidoptera > Noctuidae > Protodeltote > Protodeltote pygarga. Next base: position 2,206,298 of record OW388274.2, read on the forward strand.
CGTTGCTGTAAAATAAATGATTTCTTTATTTCTATTGGCTATAATTTGCTGTTTTAATATTGTGTCGCATATCGATGTATATTCAATGTGGAACTAATTTATCTAATGTGCTTTCTTTTGCCTCATCTGCCGTATACTGGATTCTTACACGGTGAGTACTTATTATGATAAGCCTCAGAATACAAAACAAACCAGAAGTCGTCAAATCGAAAAAAATGTGAAGCAGCACAAATCACTTTGAAATAGAGTGAATTCATGTTTTGATGGTTAAAGAAAAGTTAAAGAGTCGTGATAGCCTAGTGGTGGTAACCGTTGACTGGCAAGTCAGTGGTCTCGGGTTCGAACCCAAGGCTCGCACCTCTGACTTTTCGTAAGTTATGTGCGTTTTATAAATTAATTATCACTCTCCGTGCCTAAGATAGCACGTTAAGCTGTTGGCCCCGGCTGTCAATTTTAGATCTTTGACAGTCGTTACGGGTAGTCAGAAGCCCGAAAGTCTGACAACCAGTCTTACCAAGGGGTATCGTGTAACTCAGTATCTGGGTTGTGGAGGTCTGATAGGCAGTCTCTCCATGTAAAACACTGGTATTCAGCTGCATCCGGTAAGACTGGATGCCGACCCCAACATAGTTGGGAAAAGGCTAGGCAGATGTCATGTTTTGACGGTTAGTCTACTAGGTATATCGGTATATTATCTCCCATTGCAAGTGTGGCAGATAATTTAGAAGCACATTATATACGCCCATGCCCTAAAACAATGTCTTCTATACTTCTGTAATCTATGTCCTAGGTCTGGATGGTGGGGCGTGGCCATCACTTCACGCGTACAAAAAACACAACCCAGCGCCGAAAGAGGACGATGAGGAACAAAACATCTTCGAGGTACGATCTTCACGACTATTTTGGTGACTCAGAATATAAAAAAAAAATAGAAGTCGTCTAATTGCACTAAAATTATAAATCTTTGTCACGCTGTAAATCTTGAATTCTAAATTTAACTCCATAGGATAAGGATAACAGTTCTAATTCAGTTTTCAAGATTTGACATATAAATAATTACAAGTTAAACAAAAGCTTTTTTCGTAGGTAGTTTATTTCATGTTTATGCACATGTTTTGCTAATTAAATATTTAATAAGAAACTCGCAAAAACACCTATAGCGTATAATGCTTATAAAGTAGCCTTATAAAGCAGTAAGAAATAAATTCGTAATTTCAACTGAAGCGGGTAGGACTTGGTGGCTTGGTAAAGCGATGGCACGATACGCCAAAGATTGCGGGTTCAAGTCCCGACCGAGTCAGTTATTGGATTTCTTCACTACATCACTACATAGTATAAAACAAAGTTGCTTCCCGCGTCTGTCTGTCCCTATGTATGCTTAGATCTTTAAAACTACGCAACGAATTTTGATGCGGTTTTTTTAAATAGATAGAGTGATTCAAGAGGAAGGTTTATATGTATAATACATGCATATTAGCGTAACCGTGCGAAGCCGGGCGGGTCGCTAGTAGTAATAAAACAAAGTCGACTTCTCTGCCCCTATGTATGCTTAAATCTTTAAAATTATGCAACGAATTTTGATGCGGTCTTTTTTAATAGATAGAGTGATTGAAGAGGAAGGGTATTATGTATATTGCACCTGTGCGAAGCCGGGGCGGGTCGCTAGTATTAAATATTTTCGTTATGATAATACTTATTCTCACACAGTGTCTAAACCTGCCATCGGAGTCCCGGTCCAGTTCAGAAAACTCTACAGCTAGCCGAGCTCGGCGGCGAGTGGACGACATCACCCAGACGCCCATTCTGTCCGCCATCACTCTGCCTAGACACCCACTGTCAGGTACTCATGGTATATTCATTAATTGAAGTTGATTGAAGATATAAATTCAATGAATATAGTTATGAGTCACTACAAGGGGTGAGATCTGAAAACCAGCGCTGGACGTTTTGGCGTCTAGCATAATGCTGAGATCGTGACCCATTCGGCATGGGCATTTAATTTAGTACCTAGTTTATTATATGTATTGTTTTCTCTGCTCGTGATTATGCCCATTTGCTGAATAAACGTTTTTTCTTTCTTTCTTTCTTTTATGAAAAATCGAACTAAACCATTTGAAGGAGAACAACATTACTAAGTTTCAGCAAAAAATTCATCTTGAACGTACTTAATATGTTTTCATGCATAGAAATGGAATAAAATAAAAATTCACTTAAAGCTATTTTTTAATTGAAAACATGTTTTGATCAAGCTGAATTTTTTTCTGAAACTTAGTAATGTTGTTCTCCTTCATATGGTGTAGTTCGATTTTTCATAACTATATTCATTAATTTTATATCTTCAATGTGCGAGCGAGATAGCAAATTTTCGGTAAGAGGCGCCTTAAATACATCAATTTTAAAGATTAGAAAAAAAAACGATTTTACAAATTTTAATTTATAATTATCACTGTTACTACTACAGAAAGAATTAATCTAACGGTTTTATTTAGATTGCCCTCTTTGTTATTTATTTTTTTGGTTCTAATCTAAGGTTCTAATTTAGTAATTGAAATTTTACCCCCTTCCTGTTGACACATTGATCTGATATTTGGTACATACCTTTAGTTCTGATGACAAAACCGTTTTACGTAAAAAAAGTTTATTACTAGTATTTTTCTTCGCCATTATAAATATATCAATCCAATTGAATTAAAACTCAATCAATTAAAATATGATACTTATCATCGGAATTATATAAATCACAAAATGGAGATGTTTCTAAAATGATGCTTTATTCTTTTTTTAACAAAAGTATTTATATATTTGTCTTTATATTTGTATTTATATATTTCAGAGTCTCTGAAGCAGTACGAGTCGCAGTTCGAAGGACCTCAGACTGACGACTCGGAGTCTGAACGATGTCCCTACGTGCAACTGTCGGCTGTAAGTTATCCTCCTCGAGTAGGGCTTGAACCACCTTGGGGTCGCGACCCACAGAGCTTTCAACACTGAATGTTCAGGGGCACCAAATCGCGGACCACGTGATCCGGATCTGGGCGGACTTGTTTTGCGGACCTTGAAAGAAGAAAATTAATCTTCTTTTTTATTTACATCTAAAATCAAAGTCTATCTTTGTCTTTTAATTTTTTTATTGGTAGGAAAATAATATTTGACATTTTAAAGCTTGGCCGTCCGCCATCATCTAGCAAACGGACCCTGACAGCCTTTTATATTTTTAAAACAAACTAATTGAGCTACTAACTAAACCACTTAAAAGTTAAAAGTTAAAAAGTTGGAATTTAATAAACGTACTACCCGTGCGAATAAAGAATAGGACCTAACCTATTCGCTTCTCGCTCGAACACTATGTCTTTGATGTATCTCGCTCCTACTCGCACCTACAGGTTATATGAGGAGGAGACGCCATTTTCAATCCCATTGTTTACCCGTAATGTGGATTCATCATCATCAGCCTGTATTAGTCCACTGCTGAACACAGGCCTCTACCAATGCGCAACTATTGTGCGCTCATCGGAGGTATTTTCCCATAATCGCCACACTGAGCAAGCGGGTTGGCGATCGCAGTAGCAGATGATTGCTGTTACAGAAGGATGCTGCTGCCCATCCTCCAGATATTTCCCTTTGTCGCTTCTTACGACACCCGCGAGACGAGTAGGGGTGGTTCTATTCTTAGGCCGGAAACCACACGGCACTATAATGTGGATTGTGTGAAATTTATTTATATTTACTTTTAAGTAAATAAAATAAAACAAATCTGTTATAAAATAAATAAAAAAATAAATAATAAATAAATAATAAAAAAAATATCTGTTTCTAGCCATGTTGAGCAGTATAATAAATAATTTGGTATCTATTACAGGTCCACGAGTATACCTACCCCCAGGTTAGCGGTGGAGGTGTCATCAGCTCTGAGAGGTCATCACCCAACACCAAACCTCCGTTACTTAGGAGAGACTCTGGTGAATACAGCTTTTTTTCTCGTAACTTATGGAATAATGCCCTCCTGACCGAATTTCGGTCACAGCGGCCAATCTCAACAGAGATTAGCCAACTACGCAGGAGATATTATAGTGCACAAGTGTGTGCGCAAACACAGGTGCACTCTCTATTCCCTCACTCTCATAGACCGATGGGACGGCAATCCGATCCGACACGACCGGGGAGAGATCAGGCACAGGGCCAACGGCTTTACTTGCTTTCCGAGGCACGGTGTATGTGATAATTAATTTATAATACGAAGATAATTGATTCAAAGTATCCCCATGAGTCGCTCCATGTAAAACACTGGTATTCAGCTGCATCCGGTTAGACTGGAAGCCGACCCCAACATAGTTGGGAAAAGGCTAGGCAGATGATGATCCCCCATGGCGTTGAAACTCAATCTATTCCGTGATGATATCACATTTTCTTGGTGTTTCAGGGTCCTTAAAGAAGTGCAGCTACAGCGGTCCGCCACCATTGCCGGACAAGAAGCCCAGCGAGACCTTCCACGCTCGGATCAAATGCAGGTCGGTCTTCATCATCATCAGTCTGTATTAGTCCACTGCTGAACAAAGGCCTCTCGGCCTCTCGGGATTGCCCGTGTGACATAATGTTTTTTATCATACTTGCAATTAAATAAACAATCAAGTAGGTACTTTCTTAATTAATTCAATATATTTTTATTGAATTAACTTATTTATGTAGAAACCATGGGTGTAGGTTCGAACCTGGCTGTTCGAATTGGTTAGATAATATAAGGCACCACTGAAACCTGGATTTAACAGTCCGAAATCGCCAACCCGCAGTGAGCTAGCGTGGTGATTAATGCTCGATCCTTTTCTGTATGAGAAGAGGCCTTTGCCCTGCAAGTTATTTTATTTATTTATATGTAGAAACCGAAAAGTAATGACTGTAATAAGCAAAAAAATATTTTCTTAATCCTTAAATCAAATTCTGTTAAATGATACCAGTACCATAAACAATACCTAATTTCTGTGATATATATTTGAATGTGACATTACAGACACTGTCATGAGTGGTACCTGGAGAGCGCGAACCGCGCAGGCGCATGCGAGTATGCTCCCGACTGCTTCAAGTCCTGCATCGACTGCGTCACCTGCATCAAGTGCGCTCAGGTCTGTAGCATACTTTCTTTTTTAGGGTTTTGAATTAAAATTTTATTTGATAAAAATCAACCGGAAATATTGTTTCTATGATATTTAATATGGTTACTAAATAAGTAATAGAATTATTGTAACTTTCTAGTGCATGCTGTACCACTGCATGTCTGATGCGGAGGGGGACTTCGCGATGCATCCGTGTGCATGCGGGCCGCCCGACGAGGCCTGCACTAAGCGGTAAGTATCTGTTGTATAATGACGTAGTGTAGCGTGAGTAGGCAGCCAGTAGTGACGCTATGTGCCCGCAGCTGGCTGGGCATCGCGCTGCTGTCGCTGGTGGTGCCGTGCCTGTGCTGCTACGCGCCGCTGCGGGGGCTGCACCGCTGCGCCCGCGCCGCGCGCCGCAGCGGGGGTGCGCATGCGCCGCTGCCGCCGCACAGGAACTAGGCGCGCCGCCGACATGCTGGCGCCTGAACATATACACCCTCTCTGCGTTTCAATGAAGAATGTATTCGAAACCGGTACTTTACATCATATAACATGACTGGAAGCCGACCCCAACATAGTTGGGAAAAGGCTAGGCAGATGATGATAACACGAAACAACTTTAAAGGTTAAAAGTAAGATAACTAAACTAACGAGAAGAGAAGAAATTAATCCAGTCGGGCGAATACAAAAGATCTTTATGGAAACGTCAGGTTTCGATTACGCAGAGAGGTTAAGCAACGTTACAACGTTTTGCTCGAAGATGGTGGTGAACTGGTGAGTATTAGAATGTGGATTCGATCGAAAAAGGGATGGCGATATACGCGAAAATTGAGAAACAAAAAAAATTTGGACGAAACAAAATTTAAGAGGCATCTTAGTAAATCGACATAAAATTATACGATTTGTATTAATATTTTTTACGATATTATATTTGGAGTGTAATCCACACACGATAAGCACCAGATTCAAAGAAATGAGAAGCAAAAAACAAAAGGACTGTTTTAAGGGAGAAAGGAACTATGAAATAAATGCATCAGATCTTTTTACATCGAACCGTTCTTATATAGCAATCAAGGAACAAGGCAAAAGTATCATGATTTGCACAAAACGTGAAGTATTTTGATAGAAAGCGCCATTTTGGCCATAACAGCGAGTTAAATTAATATTTTAAGCAATAGGTGAAACATGCACAAGTAAATATTATGCTAAAAAACAATGATTTCCTCCTAATAGATGTAATAATTGTACTTTTAGATCCGACAACAGGCTTCTATTTTTAAATTTAAATAAATATTTAAATCTTATGTTTTATGGAATAGTGATTACGGAACGTGATGATGATTTGATGTGGCCAGTGTTGCAAGACATTATTTATGATAGCAACACTGAGTGAAGTGACTAGTGATGTGGTTATCACATTTTTGAGGTGGCAAGTTTAATTTCTCGCTTTTTTATACGCAGTGTCAAAGGTATAGTGTTGTGTCCGGCGTTTCCACGCCAAGACTTATCGGTGTTTTAGCAAAGTTTCGCATCGTATTGGGCTCATCAATTTGCCATGGTCCCAAGTCATTGTGTTGGGTTACATTTAGCTTTTTCAATTTTCATTTAAGCCCAGCACTAGTAATAAAATTTTGTATTGTGCCATAAATATCTGTTATTTAAGTTTCTTTTTTTACAATTTCCGTCTTCCATGACTTAGCTTTTATTTATAAAAAATGTTGTTTGAAAATGGTTGAATTTGTTAAAATCGAGATGATTTTGTACGTTGAGAATATTTGCTATTTCTATTAATTGATGTAAATCATAACAAAGTATATGAATATACAAAATGTTAACATATCCCATTCACTGTTATATATTTAACATTTTAAAGCTTCTTTACACGACTAGCCTAATTTTAAATAAAACTAAAACTTTAAACATTGGTTTAAAAAAATTAAATTATTTAAATTTAGGCTAGATTTTTTAAACTATTTGTACTCTAGATTACGCATTCTATTTTTATTAGAATTATTTGAAAATACGGGTAGTATTGTTACCTAGACAACAGCGGTTTTTTTTTTATTTCAAAGTTGTAATTTTTCTATTATTATTATAAAAAATTAATGTGTATTGTAAATTTTAATATTCGTAATGTCATTGAAACAAAAAGTCATATTTATTAGTGTTAATATATATAGTTGAAATTAATCCGTTGGTTGAAATTAAATATAATATCAATGTTTCCAAAAATTATTGTACGTTTACAATATAGTTTTTAAGTAAAAAAAAATTTTAGAAATTCACACACGTACAAACATTCTTTCACCGTATAAAACTAATGTCTGGTCTATGGATCAGTATTTTTCCAAAAATCATTCACATTATATTTTTTTCTGTTGAATTGAAAAAATAAAACGACCAAATGTTTTTGTATATTTATAAATAAGAAAATATTCGCGAAAATGGTTCCGGTTATCTGTTTACGAGGTGTCTCGCTCAAATTTAAAACAATATTAACAATAAAATATTATTTTTAAAGCGAAAAAATATAAAATCTTCTTAGTTTTTGTAGGAAAAGGGCTCACTTATGGAAATTATGAAAGATTTTATATTTAGATTTGTGTTTGCGATTATTCAATCGCATTTGCGAATGACAGGATCAAACTCTATTATCAAAAATAAATTGACAGTTACAATGTAAATACTGGAATTTACAGCGTTATACCTCGTTACAGCAACAACCTTAACCTTTTTCGTAAAAATTTGTTACTCCGTAATAAAAAAATAAATAACATTGTATCAAATTAAGTATATGTATTCAATGTTTAATTATAAAAATAATGTATTTTAAATGTTTTTTAACGTAAATGAAAAGATCTTATGGTTGATGTAAATCGACCGTTAATTAGGAATATGAAAGAGACTCTACTAGTAGTTCATTTTAAGAATAATTAAAAAAAAGTATCAGTGTTTAGTGTCTTTAAGCGTATTGGTATTCTATCTAAATAAAAACCAAAGTTATGTGTAAAAGAAGGAATGGGCGAAAGCTCTTTCTGAAATGGTTGTTTAAATGAAAATAAATGTATTGAAAAATATGAAATAAATAATCGTACATACTTGGTTTTATTATTTATGTCCTACAGATACTAATTTCAGGTAATATGGAACTTTAAGATATTATGTTAACTTAGTGCGAAGTCTAACCAACTCAATGCAATATTACAATGATACAACAATAGTTAGAAATCTATCTTTTTAAAATATAAACAAAAAACAATGTTAATTTTTAGTTCTATTTAGGTATTAACAGTAGACAAAAGTAGGCAGAAAGTTAGTTAAAAAAAAATTGCATTAATTATTCTACACTCGCCACTTAAACCCGCATTTTCTACGACTAATTCTGCATCCGCACAAGCTTCGCATAAATTTTATGTGAAGGCGGATGTCGCATAAAATGCGGATGTTCCGCGGTCGCGGATGCATTGCAAACATTCTGAACATCCGCGGTTTAGGGCATGATGCAGTCACTTAAAACAAAACAAATAGTTGTAGAGAAAAAAAAACATTTAAATAATATAAAAATATATTTATCAATTATAACCTAGGTACTTATAACTAGTTATTTACATAAAAGGAACATTGTTAGATTGTAAAGTAAAAGAGTCCCAGAAAAGTACTTCTTGACGTCATAGCGCACAGCAAAAAATGATCATTGAAATAGTGAGTTTAAAGTCGTTATGTAGGTACAACAATACAACAACGCGCGGCAATCTAGCTTCAATTTATATAGCCGGAAAAAAAAATATTTATCTGGACGTTTTGCCCTGAAAGCCTGACAAACTAGTTTTGAAAAAATTTGGCTTCGATTGCGAGATCGCTAGACGCGTGATGCGTGTCCGTGTGAGTCTGCACGTTTTGGCGGGGCGGGCTTGACCAAAAGCCGCACAGGCCGGAGTTGTATGTATTTGGCCGGATACGATTGTATAAAGCCTGTCACCTGGCAACCCTACATGCTAGGCTATTCTATTTTGTCACTGTAAAGTGTACCTACAGCGGATGACTTTAAACTCATTTTTGATTGTTCATACTTCGCCGGGCGGAGGTGTCTTTCACCAAACTACTTAAATATGGTCTATATAATCTAGTTTGAAATGTTGAAACACTGGATCATGATTAATAAGTATAGTTACCAAAAAATATTCATTAATCAGATATTCTATACTATATCTACAATAAATAAAATACATAAAACAATCAACTAAAATGAAAGACAATCCAGAATAAAATCAAAATGGCGGACAGATAATTTTCCCGCGCTCCGCCTGACAGTTCGTTGAGTCGTTCGAAAATCTGCGCCTGTGATATATTGTACGGTGTTTCTGGCTCAGTTTCTTCTAATATTGGAGTTATGTCGGAGTAGTCTGATGTGGATGGCCTAGTTCTACCCGCTGAAACAATAATAAAATGTACTGATGTTTTAGAAAATTATTTAAAACTAGAAAAAAATTGAAACATAGATTTTTGCTTTCAAGGCATTATGTGGCCCTTTTAAAGCATTTTTAACCTCCGAAGGAAAAAGAGGGGTGATATTACTTTCACGTGTCTGTGTGTCTGTCTGTGGTAACATAGCTCCCACGGACAAACCGATTTTGATTTAGTTTTTTTATTTGAAAGGTAAGTAGATCGAGTCTTCTTAGCTAAAAAAATGAGGTTTTTCCGTATCGGGGATTTTAATTTTTTTTTTAAGTTATGTTACGTTGTCAGGCGCGGCGGACTGATGTCAAAATGTAAAGTAGGTGGAGATACGTTGCGATGCAGCCCAGCTCTTGGCCTAGTGGATGCCTAGCTTAAAACTCACCTCCAGGCTCAGTAGCAAAGTGAAGTATTGAGGATGGTTTGCTCCAGCCGAATCTGAAAAACAAAATAATGATCTCAAATGATATCTGTAAAACTGGTTGATAGCGGTTCTCGAATGGGGAATATTGATTTTGTCAGTTACGCTGTCAAAATCAAGTCAGATGCTTTTGGCTCAAGAGGGCAAATCAATACTTTTGGCTTAAGGGGGCAAATCAGATACTTTTTGCAATTACTTAGATTATCTAAGCAAAATTATAATATTGTAGGTACTTACTTATTGAAAGTCAAACAGATAAAAAAAATATATAATAGATGGCTAACCTGTTTCTGGACGTAACAATAGCTTCGTAAACGGTGGACGGAGTGAGTCCTCGCACTGTGTAGATGGCGCTGTGTATGGGCCCTGAAAAACAATATTGTTTAAACATAGACCACTTATGTGAGTGTGTAGTGTCCAGTGCCTAGTGCAGCGTTTTCCAAACTTTATTATTCATCTTGTATTTTATGTTTTAACATCGTGACATTCGTGACCCACCATAAGTTTTTTAAACTTTCGTAACTAGTGCATATAGGAAAAAATATGAGTATAAACAATGAGACAATGAAAATATTTAATAAAAAAACTCGCAAAAACAACTGACTGGGCGGGACTTGAGTAAGACAATGCTGCGACCCGGTACCTAGTTTATTTCATTTTCGCGACCCACCAAATGGGAAACGCTGGCCTAGGGGTATGACCGTTGACCAGCAAGTTAAAGGTCTCAGATTCAAAGGCAGACGCGCCTCTGACTTTTATTATAAAATAATTAATTAATGATCACTTGCACCATGCCTCCGAGAGCTCGTAAAGATAATAAGTCCTGCGCTTAATCTCTCTCCTGTTGTCTCAAATTGTCGTCTGTAAGTCGAAGTGCTAGTATTATAGGTACGTACCATCACTAGAATCTCCCGGCACGACTATCTTGCTCCAGTGGTTGGTGGGGGGCTCCGTGGTGAAGGCGTCGGGCTCCGGGGTTGCTAACCGACCATAGTATGGACGTAGCCACAGGTTGTATTCTAAACAATTTAAACTACGTTAGCAGCTGGATGTAAACTAAAAAAGGACAGGCCCTTTACATGTGCCAAAGTCTGCTTTTCCAAATACTTAAATATAGCGCATCGATTAAATGTTTTTCATTTAGTATTCTGCTACTGTTTAAAATGGCGAAATTCCGTCGATATTGAAGCGTTTTTAAATTAGCAGAATTGGGTGCAGATTTTAATCTGGGATGAAGGGAGGAGGTTAAGTTTTCTCATCATTTGATTCAAATTTAGTGTTATGCGTGACTGTAGGTCACTGACTTAAACTCTTTTACAGTTTAGCAGAAAAGAATCTGCAAAAATTGAGGGCGCCACTATCGCACTTCACAAACTACGACTCAAAATTACATGTTACTTGGTACTTAATTATACATTTATATTTCTATGACGAATTTTTTGTCATCAAATATAATCAAGTGAATCACTTTTAAATTATTTTAGTAGTCATAAGTTTTTAAGATTTTTATTTTTAGTTCCAGATGTCACCGCACCAGACTTTTTTTTGCCAAGCTATATTTCACTGCTCATTCCTGTCCAATTTTCCTCAGTAGGAGCATATGGGGGACTACAGGAATATAATGTCCCAAAATTTATCTGTGCGGGAATCTAACCTTCAATACCAATCCCAAAATACCCACTACGCTATTCATGTCGTCGAATTGTCCTCGTATTTCTAAAAGTTCCCTGGCAGAGTTTAGTTTACGAATATGTTTAATCTGTAGTTCAATTACCTATAATAGTGGAGTAGGAGTCGACCTCCCATATGAGCGTGAAGCTGGTAGCAGTCGGCTTGTTCAGAGCTACGTCTACCTTGAACGATGCAGCGTTGGGCACACCTGGATAACAAATATACGGTCTTTTAGTAAGCATTTACCATAAAATTTAAACGTTTGCGACACCAGCAGGGGTATCTTGTAGAGCGGGCCTACAGGCAGGCACTGGACGGGGCTGCGAGGCGCGTTTGCGGTTCCCGGACCCGTCCGATACAGTGCGAGGAACACGCAGGCGGGAGACGTTTTTAGTGGGTGCGAGCCCCACATAACCGTATGTCCTCGGACGTGCGGTATGCGGAAGGCATTTTTTACTCCCCCCGGCCACAAAAAAAAAAAAAAGGGGTATCTTGTAGTCCCCGGGATTATGGATGAGAACTTGGTGGAATATGACATTTGGACCAAATGTTTGTTAATCGATAGTTTTTATGTATTTTCATCTTACCAGTTAACCTGAAGGTCAGGTCAGCCATGCCGAGTTTGTTCTCAGCTCTGAAGGTGTAGTTCCCTAGGTCTGGTTTCCGAACGTTGCGGAAGATCAGCTGATGTACGTTGTCTTGTACCATTAGCACTACCCTGTGATAGAATATTCATATATTTATAACACGTTTACCACTTAATAATAAATAATGTCCTCCTGATCGAATTTCGGTCACAACGGTCAATCTCAACGGAAATTAGCTAACGTCGATTATTTATAATATGGTCTGGCGATATTTATAAAGCACTGATAGCCAACTGGTATGATTGTCGACTGACCAGTCAGTGGTCTCAAGTTTGATCCCAAGGCGCGCGACTTTTCGTAAGTTATGTGCGTTTTATAAATTAATTATCACTTACTATCCGTGCCTCGGAAAGCACGTTTAGTCGTTGGCCCTACGCCTGATCTCTCTCCGGTCGTGTCGGAAGGCCCGTCCCATCAGACTATGAGACTGAGGAACAGAGAGTGAACCTGTGTTCGCGAACACACTTGTACACTATAATATCTCCTGCGTCGATGGCTAATCTCCTTTGACATTGGCCGCTGTGACCGAGTTTCTCCATCTGGAATTTCACCTGTCATCAGTCTTCACAGGCCTCCCGTCTCTGTACCAGCTGGTCCTGGCCGGTGGTACTGCGAACTCTAACTTAGCAGCCAAAGCAGCTCGGAGTCCAACTGCTGTGTGCACGTAAGTACGGTCTGAAGTTACCACTGGAGCATCTGGAAACAAAGAAAGTTTGGAGAAACGTTAGCTGGACCCGGTTTTTTAGAAAACTGGTTTTTATCTCTCAAGAAATATAGAAGGTGGTAGAGCGAAGGCAAGTATGGGCTATAGTTTGAGTGAAGAAGTACCACCGAGAGAGCATTGGAGGTCTAGGAGTTCTATCACTCTTCACGGGACACAAGTGATACCTCTGGTGTTTAAGCGGTTATAGATTAGGACGGGGAAGGTAGATTATGGAGGTGGATGGTAGGTGGAGATAGAAGGGGGTGGTAGATTATGAAAGGGAAGGATACATTATGGAAGAGGAGGGTAGTTTATGGAAGGAAAGGATACATAATTGTAGAAGAGGGTAGTTTATAGAAGGGAAGGGTAGATTATGGAAGGGAATGATACATTATGGAAGAAGAGGGTAGATTATGAAAGGGAAGGGGGTTGATTATGGAAGAGAAGGGTAGATTATGGAAGGGGATGATAGATTATAGAAGGGGTATATTATACCTACCTTGAATAACAACAGTAATAGTAGCTCTCACTGGCTCCCCTACACCATTGTTTACAACGCACTCGTACACTCCAGCCAGCAGTCGGTGTTCTGCCCTGAATCTGATGCGAGATCGATGCTCCAGTAACGCCATTGGTTCACCCTGGATGTGGACGAATTATCATTAGTTAATCAAAATTGGATGTCAGTAGTATTTGGGAAGAAATCTGCAAAAGTGATGGAGGCGACTAAAATAAAAAATAACGGAATGTCCAAACTTCAGTAATGGCTTATGTGTAGATTTGAATATTCCATCAATGTTCATCAATGGTTCCATCAATGGGCCTGAGTGTCCAGACATTTTGAGAATTTGACGATTTGCTAAATAGACGTTCTGCTTTAAAAACCATCTGATAGTTGGACGTTTTGCTACATGGACATTTTGCTAATTAGACTTATTACTCATTGGACGTTTCGCGCTGTTGGACATTTTATTACTTAGACCTTCTGATCAGGAGCGCTATTTTCTTGTCTTTATCGTATGGTTGTTGAACGACCTAGCGAACCTAGTGTCAGAGTTTTAACCACTTACACTTGCACTTACGTTACTTGGGCTTACATACAGTCGAAAAATCTCTTCTCGCATCTCTTAGATGCGCTGGTTTCCCCACAATTTTTTCCCTCACCGTTCGTGATAGTTTCTAATACTTACGCTTATGAATTCTAAGTCTTGAGATGCGTGCCTGCTTTGACTTGCCAGTCTAATTATAAATTAAACCTTCAGTTGATTCAAAAGAGGCATAACAAGAAGATGAACCAACGCCTTCAGCATATTGCTGCAAAAGCTAAACAAAACATTAGCGAAACGGCGAAACGCTGTCTAGCATGATTTTCGCTAGTGATTCGTTTCGCACTAGCAAAATCCATTAGCTTCACTCCAATATAGCCTCCCGGGAACTGTCCACCTCACGCTCATGAAGCTGAAGAACTACTTTACTTTAGGGCATACAATGTAGGATGCTACAGGAAGAATTTTAAGGAAACTGCTTACATTTTTCCTCCAATCCACGATCGGCGCAGGAGTGCCGGTGGTCTCACATCCAATGTCCACGTATTCGCCCTTACGAACTTCTAAGAAGCCATCTTCGGGTATCGTCTTTACTGTCGGTGAGTCTGTAAGGGAATACAGAAATAGATTAGGTGGTACTTCGATCATTCTTCAGCTTCACATTGTATCTGATCTTAGAATCTACAATATTTTGATAGTTTTAGTCCATGTTTGAGCCGTGATAGCCTAGTGGTATGACCTGAGGCTGAGGACCTGTATGACAGTTGTCTGGTAAAGCGCGCAGCTCTTGACTTTTCGTAAGTTTTGTGCGTATTATAAACTAATTATTATCACTCGCACCGTGTCTCGGAAAACAGCCGTTGCTTCTGGACGTCTCTCTAAGGTCATGTCGACTCGGATTGCCGTCTCATCGGATTATGAGAGAGAGGGAATAGAGAGTGCACCTGTGTTTGCGCACACACTTGTGCACTATAATATCTCCTACGTAATGATAGCCTAGTGGTGGTGACCGTTGACTGGCAAGTCAGAGGTCTCGGGTTCGAACCCAAGGCACCTATGACTTTTCGTAAGTTATGTGCGTTTTATAAATTAATTATCACTCTCCGTGCCTCGGATAGCACGTTAAGCTGTTGGCCCCGGCTGTCAATTGTAAATCTTTGACAATCGTTACGGGTACACACGGGTAACATTATAACGAGAAAACTAAATCTATAGGTAGGTATATCAATTTGTAAGCACTCACATTGTACTTCTATAGAGTGCGTCTGCCTTATAGGACCCCATGGCTCCGGCCTGATGATCTGAAACCAAACAAAAATATAATTGTAAATATGTAAATAGAGATTTGTGTGGCGTGTGGCGTAATAATATTACGGACCCGCTTTGCAAGCACGTAAGTGTGTATAACATAATGTAGGTATATCTAGCTGCAACGGGTTATTTTGTAATGATTAAAAACTGACTCCAAGTAAAAGAGTAACAATATTATAATTAGAATAGCTGTTACGGTAATTTTATCAAAAGCATAAATATATTTAAGATGTACTTGTGTTTAGTCGACTGACATTGTTCTCACATAAGACCTCAGAACAATGTAACCTA
Source organism: Protodeltote pygarga (assembly GCA_936450705.2). NCBI lineage: Eukaryota > Metazoa > Arthropoda > Insecta > Lepidoptera > Noctuidae > Protodeltote > Protodeltote pygarga. Next base: position 2,221,933 of record OW388274.2, read on the forward strand.
ATATATTGTAAGCCATTTATTTAAAAGAGCAACCATGGAGTTTCTTCTCCATGAAGGGTAGGCTGCCCTAGAAACTAGCAACTAGAGTCACTCTTATAACAAACAATATTAGAATTATGACTATTCATAAGTGCCTAATGGTCTACATGAATAAAAATATTTTGATTTGATTTGATTTGAGAAGGATTATATTTGAAAAAAAAAAACTTAGTGCTTCACTGATAATTTTTTCCTTATGGATTTCGAATTTTTCATCCCCCATTTAACCGGTTTAGAGACGAAACATTTCATCCCTAAACTAAATATTTCATGATAGAGATAATCTTCTTCTAAGGTATTTAAAGGATATTTACTCAGAATTTCAAGTCTCTAGGTCCATTGGTTTAGGTTGTGCGTTGTCTGTCAGTCAGTCAGTCATAGTACTGTTATTTAAAGGTAATATTTGTATTCTTTTAACTAAATAATCTGTGGCATGAGTGCGAAATCACTTAGACACCACATCCCTAACCCATTCTGTAATAATATTTTAAATACGGCTAATACATGAATGTAAGAACTAAACCTATTGCGCCGACTCTGAATAAAATTAGAACTAGAGCAGAAATATGATGATGACTATGCTGTTACAAGCATGGAATCCCAAACAGATAGTTATCTCCATTCTCCATAAATTCGCCTGAACATTCCTCCGCTTATAAAACGGACTAATTAACAAGCGGGGTGGTCAGTTAATTACCCCTCCGAGCACCGCCTATTGAACTAACTACATACTTCCTTTTGCATAAGACGACAGGGTGACTGTCTAGATCAGTTTTTTATGAGCAATGAATAGGAGCTATAGTTGACAGGACAAAGATGATTGGCCATTGGATAAAGACACGATAATTGGTAAAGCGATGGCACGGCATGCTAGGGATCGCGGGTTCAAGTCCTACCAGTCAGTTGTTTTAGCGAGTTTCTTATTAAATAATTTAATTTAATAAACAAAAAATGTGCATAAATATGTAAAAAAAATAGCTACATAAAATATATTAAAAAATTGGCGATATCGTTAAAAGTTTGTGGACAGGACTTGGTAGGTTAGTTGGTAAAGCGATGGCATGGCACGCCAGGGATCTCAGGGTTCAAGTCTCGCCCGAGTCGGTTGTTTTTGTGAGTTTCACAACATTTTTATTGAGACAACTTTAAAAGGAAAAATTAAAAAGAAGAGGAGACCTAGACAATATTTTGTACAACATTACTTATTTACTCAAAAACACAGCCTGGATCCGTCCACTGTTGGACACAGGCCTCTTCTCATACGCATCACTTTTGTGAGTAAGAAGGTATTTGCCCTGGGCAAGCGGGTTGGCGATCGCAGTAGCAGATGGTTGCTATTACACCGTAGGATGCTGCTGCCAATCCTCCAAATTTTTCCCTTTGTTGCTTACGACATGTACGGGATGAGTTAGGGGTGGTTCTATTCCTATAACCACACGGCACTCCTGACCTACGATTTATCGAAATTTTGACACTCAAAAATGGCCTTCCCTAGTGGTATCTAGACCGACTACATACCATAAAGTGTGTAGTTACAAGTAAGTGTTGTTCAGTTACAAAAGAGTTAGCACAAATTGATTAATTGTATAATTGGGCCGGAGAGCTAAAACGGACATAGCTGTAGTGTTGTACAACGATTGAGAGCGTGTTTTATCGATACTTTTAGGTTTTATAAAATACTAGCGTAGCGACCTGCCCCGGCTTCGTACGGGTGCAATATACATATAAACCTTCCTCTTCAATCACTCTATCTATTAAAAAAAACCGCATCAAAATCCGTTGCGTAGTTTTAAGATTTAAGCATACATTATTATTGATATTCAAATTCAAAACTCTTTATTTCAGACAAGTGTCCATAGTGTTAGTAACAAAAAATTACTATAGGTACCTATTTGTAAAAGGGGCTTTGAAAAATGTAGGTATAGTAAACACGTTCCTCAAATTAGCGAACAACGCAGGAGATAGTGCACAAGTATGTAGTAATAGTAATAATATCCATATCCTCCTGACCGTCTGTCCTCTGACTTGTCTGACAGTCAACGGTCACTACCACTAGGCTATCACAACTCAATAGTAGGTAATACTTAAAGTATATATTTATATTCTTTGGCACAAGTATGTCCGTAATTTTTTAACTTATGGCGAACGACGAAAAAAGCTAAACGTACCTACTTAGCTTCGTTTCGCTTATTTCCCATTATGTGTGATCGCTTTAAATGTGGAAATAATATGCAAGCTTTACAATATGAACTAAACATAAAATCAACATGACGGTTGCTCCATTTTTGTTCACCAAAACGAAGAATTAAGGTCACCTAAACCGATTATGAATTTGACAGGCTTCAGGTCAGGATCATTATCCTGTTACTTTGCATAGCCAGCTCGTGAGTGATAGAAGTTTTATTGGAAAATCGTGCTTATTTCTATTGTGTTAAAGTTCATGATAGTTACCATAATTTACCATTGATTTGCCCAAACTGCTTTAGAAACACACTTTGTCGCCTACGTACCTATATCGATACAAATCTTTAAAAATGGTACAAATCTCTAATTAAAATACTTATTATACATTTTTAAAATGTTATAGCATGTTTATGTTAGCTTATTAAATATAATTATTTAATAAGAAATTTGAAAAAACAACTGACATGGACGGGATTCGTACCCATTATCTTCGACGTACCGTGTCGATGTCCTCGCCAGAATCAGTTGAAACAAATCTCTTTTCTATGCTTAGGGCGTATTATGTTAATATCTGAATACATTACGCAGAGTCAGTGCTCCAAATTTTACAGTTAAGAACACCGATGCGATATTATTTAAGCTAACATTTGTGCTATTCGATACGTGCAAAAACAATACATATTAAGAAAAAAATAAATATCGCATCAGTGCTTTCTAAACTGTAAAGTTTATATTTAAGTTTCTGGTCTCGCCTTGTTCGCCAACAAACATCGATATCGACATCTGCACACAACAGCCGATTTTATCGAATTATTTCAATACCCTCCCCACATCACTAGTAACAAATTAAAAATAGTTAAGATCGAAGGGCGGTAGTCTTTTCATCAGTTTAAATTTATTGCGATACTAAATGGAACTTTTATTGTTTCGGTTGTAATTAAATGTTTAGTTCACTTAGAAATTAAGCTCTGTCGCGCTGTAGACGCAATAAGTAATTAGTACCTATAATGTCCTCCTAACCGAATTTATCAGCTAGAGACCTTTTAGGTCTCGCTAGAAGTCCGGTTAATCAGTCTGAGCTCCCTAGAGCTATAACTGAGAGAGACCACGTAGAAAAAAAAAGACTAAATTACGGTTTCGGCAGACGTTTTAACCGGATATTCGGCTTAATTCGACATTTGGTGCATCACTTTTTTTGGTTATTTATTGACTCACGCCTGTATTCCCCAGAGGGGGTAAGCAGACGTGTGCAGAAGGTACACCCACGTTTCGCCGGCTATGTTATAAGTCTTATGTAATAGGGGGCGAGCCTATTGCCATGAATCGGGCACAATTCCAGACTCCGTGCTGATACTGAGAATTCCCTAATGGAAAAACCCAATAACACTTTGCCCGACCCGGGGATCGAACCCAGGACCTCGTGCAGCGTGCTCAGCAGTCGCGCTTGCTACTAGACTAAAGGCAGTCGACAGTCGAGGATATTCGGCTTAATTCGACATTTGGTCCATCACTATTCCCCCAAAAAGATTTCTTAACTACATATAAAGTTTACAGCAACCTTCCCCTTACCTCGCAGGTGTAGTCAGCTGTATCCTGGGACTGCAGCGAGTCCACTTGTAAGCTGTAGTTGGAATGCATCCTGAACCTGGGCGGAAGGACTTCGTACGGCGTGTGGGTATCACCCAGGAGTTTGTTGTCTTTGTACCAACGGACCCGGAGCTTCCTCTCTGGAAATAATGGCTAGATTAAATGATATTGAAACAGTATATTGAACTGGGCCGTGTGGTTTCCGGCTCAAGAATAGAACCACCCCTACTCGTCCCGCGGATGTCGTAAGAAGTGACAAAGGGAAAGATACGGAGGATGGGTAGCAGTTTCCTTCTGTGTAACAGCAATCATCTGCTACTGCGATCGCCAAACCGCTTGCCAAGCGTAGCGACTATAGGCAAATACCTCTAATGAGCGCACAATAGTGGCGCGCATTGGAAGAGGCCTGTGTTCAGCATTGGACTAATACAGACTGATGATGTATTGGACTTGTTGAACTTGTAGACTCGTAGAACCACCGCGATGGTTTTGCCGCTGATCTCTCTCCGATTCATCGTGTCGGATTGTCGCACGATGTCGCAACACTTACGCGCACACTTGTGCACTACAATATATTACACTTTGTGCTCTACTACATGATTGGCTAATCACCGTAGAGATTGGCCGCTGTAACAGGAGGACATTATTGAAGTATTCGACGCCAATTAGTAATTCAGTCTCTGTCAGTCAGAAAATATGAGATCGGCAGAGAAATTATTAAAGTTATTTCTTAATTAAATTTTTACTTTGTTTTTTCAATATTTTTATTTATTCATTTTTTATACCATCAACTTTCGCCCTCCTCTCATGTTACTTGGGGTGGACACAAAATGTCTTCTTATTCCATTCTTCTCTATTATTCGTCATCTAATTAAAAGCATTCGCGCCTATTTCCTTCCTAAGATACAGATAACATACATTCAGAACTTCCTCCATCATTCATCAGCGATCATGGCGATTATATCAGAAAATCAATCATAATGAATAAAAAACATGGTACCTAAGTAAATATCCCGATATTAGTACTAAGTATAAAGATATTAGTAAGTATTAGTACTTACTAAGGTTCAAAATAAAGCATTTATCATCCGCCTCAAGTCCAAACTCCAAGTTCAAAGACTGGTATTGAGGAAATATTGTGTACAATACCGTACTACTGCGAGGGGTAACCAATGGCGGTACAATTGGGCTACAAAGATGCTCGCTCTTCCTGCCTCTAACAAGCTTGAACAACGAGATGTGGACAGCAAGCGAGGAGGCATTTTTAGAAGCTATCAAAGTATTCGATCTGATTTATGACGGGCGTGCAGTAAAATGTAAAAGTTCTTAAGGAATCTGACAAAAAATACATAATGAATTCAATTAGTAGAGCGTGTATTATATGGTATGTAATGTAATTAGGAGAAAATTTGACTTTTCAGCTACTACAAAGACGATGGCGATTGTGTCTCCTTTCACGATGTTTGACATGGAAATTATGGAAAATACTGAGTCAATTAGTTGGTGAAAATATTCAGATATTGTTGTCTGTGTTATATGTATTTCAATGTAAAATTACATGGCAACAAGAAATGGGATGTCTAATGTATCTCATAATTTAATATTAACAGGAGGCTACTGTTGTCATTTGTCTCTTTGATCAACATTAAAGAAAAGCCACAAGAATGCAAGATAAAAATAAAACATAATAGAGTGCGAAAAAAAGGGTAAAGGGTCCTAAGATGTTGTAATGTCGATTATTCATTCTAATGAGGACGAAAAGTGTGATAAAATATTGGAATTTAAATCACATTAATGCAATAAGATTAACTTATATTTATGTACGATTCAATTGTAGTGTAATCAACTTTGATAGAAAAAAAAATTAAAGTTTAAAACATTTGCAATAAAAGTCACATAACGATGTAAGGAAAGATCAAGCTGAATTTCTTGCTACACGGTCGCGGTGCCGCGGTGTTACTAGAATGAAATGGAGAGGCTAAAAACATGAGAAAAGACACGACCTATTCATAAAATCATAGCATTACAATGCCGTATCCATTGTAACCTAACTCAATCCCGAGAAGTAATCTTTCTCGACTATTGTCCGGTACGTGTTGTACACAAAAATAAATCGCTTTTGTGCCCAATGATTTATCGACGGATGGGGGCACATTTTGTTTGTTTGTCCTTTTAATCGGAACTGGTTTTAAAATGTTTGCTTAGTTCGAGACATGATGTCTGGAATTGACGAATATAAATTCCTTGACGGAAACATCTATTGCTGACACCGACGACATTTCATCGCTTATGCAACACCGCGAATGGACATACCTACGTGGTCTCTCTGTTACCTATAGCTTTAGGCAGCTCTGGGGGCTCACCCAAGTTGACTATCTACAATCGCTAACGCTATAGAAAACGAAAGAAATGAATAAGATTATTAAGATAAGATTATTGTTATGTCACGTGGTCAAAACAAACGAATTTATATTTCTTTCGTTATAAATAGCGTTAGCGATTGTAGATATTCAACTTGGCTAAGCCCCAGACTGACTAACTGGACTTCAGGCCTTGAAGGCTTCTAACTAAAGCAGTAAACTAAACCTAAAGCAACAGAAGCTAAGGGCGCCCCTAATGGGGCTTGGGCCTCGGTTTAGGGCGATGCTTGGGGACATACTAGGAACTAACTAGATCTGATTTTGATTTTGAGACATGATTACGGCTTCAGGCTCAGGCCAGGCTGGCATAAACAATGGTGGTGAGGGCAATTACTGGGTCAAATTTATACCTTTTTTGCGTTATTTACTTTCATTGAATGCAGAAAAAATCCCACCTTTACTGCACTAACTGCGTTCTAGAAAACTGGCCAATGAGAGCCCAGAATTCAAAAATTATGTCACCGCGTATTTTGTTTATTAGTTAGTTAAGTTAGTTAGGAAAATACATGATTCGCGGTGTTGTAATAAACGACGATTTGCTTTTTTCTCCGTGCGGAAATTAGACGCGTGTTGCAACATGTCAAAATGCATCGCCTTGCCCATCATCATGAGCGAGTGCGACAGATTAGAATTATTATTTTTATGACAGATGCTGCATCCGTTTGGCTGGAGCTAGAGGATCGAGGTTTTACGATCTGTGTTTGTTTGTTTGAAGTCTTTGAATCACTTCCTTTAAATTTACGACATTTGATCAAATTTTTATGAAAAAACTAAAATGTCTCCTGTCATATCTGATTATCTCCTCGCGAAGCCCACTCTTCATTGGTTTACTATGAAATTCTTGGTTAATTTTTTCTTTTTTCCTGCATTTTAAAAAAGGATGTTTTTAAAATGTTGTTTTTTTACTTTTATTTTTTTATGATCTATCTATTTCATATCGAATGTGTATTATAACTCTGTAGATTTTATTTCAAATGCAGTTACAGTAGAATACGCATTATTGTGTTGAATCTAAGTGTCAAATTATATAATACTTAATTATTAAAAAAATAGTTACATAAACATTTGCAATACAGTACCTAATCGATATTTTCTTTGAACAAAAATTTTAAATTTTATTTATTGTTTCTATAAACTCCCAAAAGCAAGCGTAGCTTTATTAAAATAAATCAAGGTAGGTAAGTACTTATATTGTTCTTCAAAGGTTAAAAAAAACCTTAAATTCATACCAATATAATTTGTTTTACAATTTTTTTTTGTAAGTTAGCTAGCGTGTTTGTTTATATTAAACTAAATTATAAATCATTATAACAATAGTGTATAATAAGGCTCAGCAGTAATCTATGTGAAGCAATTTATTATAAAAATGTAGCAAGATCTATTATAAAGCTGTGGACACACAAACACAAACTGGATTTGAGTTCAATGCCACCAATTTATCCATTCAGTTGAGGGTGACGCTAGTGGTCAGTCTAATAATGTAATTTTAAGAAATTTACTATATACCTAATGTGCTTCTAAATTATCTGCCACGGTTGCAATGGGAGAAAGTATTGGGTACCTATAGGTATAAGTACCTAGATTACAATAGTGAAGAAATTTCGTACCCCGGAACAGTAAAAAAAAATTGGAGCATGGAGCAGAATAAATACCTACGTAATAAAACGCAGGCAAAAGAAAAATAATTTTGACGTTCGATAAAAAAAATTACTTCACTATTGTAATATAAATAACCAATATTATCTCCCATTGCAGCCGTGGCAGATAATTAAGAAGCACCTATAGAAATCCCAATCCGTCAGTACCAATTTTGTCCAAGTGAACAAATAAGTTGGTGGCACGAAAGAGGTCTGAAAATTTCAACTGATTCTAATTGGATACGGTGGCTTAGCGGTCAGAGCATAGAAATCTTCTTTCCAATATCTTTCGGTCAGAGCGTCGACACGCACGGTAGATTCTGTACTACGGAATGATTGGTCATAAATCGAAATTTAAAAAATGCGGGTAGATGATTTTCTTTCATCAAATTAGCAAATAGAAGGTATATTACAATTGTTAGACGTGAACAAATTAAATCTGGCAGTCGAGTATCCTTTTTATGATAAGGCAAAGGTGACCCATTCTTGCGTTTTGTTACTGTAAATTAAATTATCAATAATTTCTTCAGTGTTCAAATATTTATATCTTTGAAATTAAGGCATTTATATTTACAAAAAAAATCATGAGTAATATTAGAGGTATGTAGTTTTTAAAATATATAAATTTGGTATATTAAGATTGCTAGTTACGTGATAATTATTGTTTAATTAACGCTCACTTTATCGTCGTGAGTGTAGTTTTGATTTTGTTTTTTTTCGTATATAGGCATTTTGGCCGCGTGATTATTAGTTTATAATAAATCTGGTATCCCTGTAGTATACAGATATATAGTCAAAAGTTCGGCCAAAATGCCTAACTTCAAATACCAGAGGGTCAAAGTTGGGGGGTGCTGAATACGCAATTTTACGGTTCGTGTTTAAAATTAGATTATACAAGTAATGGTGAATGTTATCCATCACAACGTTGAAAAATAACTTTTGATTGAATTGTTAATTTTTTTATAAGATTTTTTTGTGTTTTTTTTTGTTAGGAGTCATGGATTATCCAGTAAAAAGGAGATATTTATGTGAAAAAATAGTTTTCTCTTCCACACAAGAAATTAGAAAGCAGTTTTTTTTAATTAGAGGACATGATGATTGCTGTAACCAACTGCTCAATAAACCAAGAGACACTAAATTAAAACTTTACATAATTTCATTAAATTTTTTAAGTCTAAATGGCAGTCGTCGAACAGAACCAAACATGTGTTTCTTAAAAATAATTAATCGTGGCTAGATGGATCGTATTTTTTTAATATATTAAGAAAGTCAGTCCAGGTAGGCCAACGAAGGACTTTGTGCAGTGTAGTAACCCTGAACTTTTACGTGCGTCTATTTCTGGTGACGAACTCTTATTTTCTTTTCAAATGAATCTTCGAGGTGAAGGCTACCTTTCCAAATAATATAATCAATAATCTATAATCGCGAACACCATAATGCCTAGGGCATAGCTTTGCAGGCCAGGAATAAAGATTTAAAAAAATAGATAATTTAATGTATGCAAATCTTCGTATGCAATTTCGTGTATGCAAATCGAGAAAGAGCACCATAACTGATATTTTTAAATATTTTTTTTTGGTAACTTCGGAACTTAGAATATCTTGTTCAAGGGTTGTGAGAAAATTTAAAATAGTTCTTCCTGGGTCAAGTGCTACAAATGATTTTGTGAGATTAAAAGTATATTTCGTAAATTCTATATATAGTATATCTGTATATATTATATTTATTTATTATGTTTGTGATAATATGTATTTAGTAATATATTATAAGTAATTATTATCGTTATTTATTATATTTTAGTTAAGTATCGATTCGCCCCGCGCGCGGCCCCGGTCTGAACTATAAAGAATATTCTGTACATATAGAATAATTAAAATATTGCAACATTCTTTAGAAATAAAAAACTTATATTGCCTTAATATACCTCTAAAAGTTATTTACAGACTCAAAACGTAGTAAAATAATATTGGCCAATCAATCCGTACTACAGAATCCACCGTGACACGGTACGAAGATCGTGGGTTTGAATTCCGAATCAGTTGTTTTTTTTTAAATTTTCTTATTTAATAATTCAACCTTCATATAATTTAAAAGTTTCATACTTACGCATAAATACATTTTATAAAACCATTAAGGTACTAAAAGTTAAAACAAAAACGTTATTCTACCATTTATTTATATGACTTTATTTTGATAGTTACTTACATTTACATAATTTTCTAAATATTTGCTCAGTCTTAATGAAAGATCATGCTTGTTGTCTACATACCGCCTTAGCAATAACTATTAAAGTTCTAAAAAGATAATCATAATAAGTAGATTTAAGTATCTAATCAAATTGTTCCGCGGTATTTTTACGGTATTTGAAAATTATAAGACCGAGTGTTGCGTGGTTAAATCAATTTATGTGTTATGTTAAATAAGTACTTACTTAGATACTTACTTTAAAAAAAAAATGATAATAAGAGGATGATAGATACCTTGTGAAACTCTGAAGTCAACCCTGCACTGATTAGGTTAAAATACATAATCAAACAATATTAAAACAAAAGATATTGGTATTTCTGTGATCAATACCTAGGTGAAATTTGCTGAAACCCCTCCTCTCCTCCACGTGAGATTGGGTAAAATTCTGCTCGACTGACATGTCCGTTGCCCGTCTGTCCGTTTGTCAGTCTGTACCTACTATTTCTGTCCGTATGTATCGTGTATCGCCTAGTGGCAAATAGGTAATTCCTCTATCTCTAGTGGAAAAAAATCTGTACTCCCCTTCACTATTTCCGAAGATTGCGGGCCAAAAAATTTGAAATAATTCTCAATAATAGCTGGCTTGCTAAATTTTCAAGGAAAATTTTAACGTATTTTTAGTTTTTTATACTTTCGTCAAAAAAAATTAAATACAACTGCAAAATTTTAATGCCTTATTATACTCTACATTATTCAAGCAAATTCAAACTCTATTATAATATCATACGAAACCCTATATATGTGGATGTGTGAGTGCGACTCCCATTTACCCGTTTTTATTTTAAACTTAACACTGCTTGCCACCATTTTTTTATTTCCTCCTCAATCAATAAGATATCGATGCATTAATCAAGTAAGATCTAATATGTCTATCATCCTTATTAATTGAACTTAAAACAACAACAAACCCGAAATGCATTCATAGTGAGACAGACATCTTTGAAATCATTATAATGCCACTTTCAAATATTCCGTATCATAACAAAATAAATATAGAGTAAGAGATTATTTTCTAAGATAAAATACACTTAGTTCTTCATTATGATTCATATAAAGTATGGGTAAAAAAAGCAGGCCCTGCAGGGGTACAAGTACAGGGTTGCCAAAAAAACATTTGGTGATTATAATATTTCAGAATAGTGGCGCATTAGTTACGGAACCGCTTTGCAAGCACGTGTGGGTCGAACCTGGCATGTACCAATTTGACTTTTCCAATGTCATACATGACTACCTATTTTCTTTATTAATCTAAGACAATCTAACGGATGGTGAAGGAAAATATCGTAAGGAAACCTGGACTTAACAGTGTGATCTGAAATCACGCCACAGATAACTAGAGTGGTGATTAATGTTCGATACTTCAATATTATACCTACATATCTAATAATAGTCTACGATAGGCAACCCTACTTCTTCTTCAGAGGCCTCTGACATGACTTTACACACCATTGAAAAATCTCTCAGGTGTGCTGGTTTCATCACGCTTTCCCTCAACGTTTTAGCATCTGATAATTAATTTATAATACGCACATAACTTACGAAAAGTCAGAGGTGCGCGCCTTGGGATCGAAGTCGAGACCTCTAACTTGTCAGTCGACGGTCATATCACTGGGCTAGCTGTGCTATTGTTAGGCAACCCTAACGAAACGAGATTCAAAATCAAACTTAATTAAATAAATATTTATTCCAAACGGTTTTAGTTTGTCAATGAGATGTAAAAGGCTTGCTATGAAAGTGTCAGTTCGGGGGCTTTTATTAGATTAGGGGAACAAGAAAGATATCAATTGCGTAGTTAGAATGTTTACGTTTTCGACTATTCGTTAATTAGGCATGACAGTGAGTTAAGTATTCATTTGGAAAGGGATTTGTTTAAAAGCAATTAGTCTTGTATTGTGTTGTGTTTATGTAACCTAGTCTGAAACAGAATAATAATATCTGCGGATCACACAAATGTCGAGTTGGTATTGAAAATTCGAAATCGGGACATGGCTATGCTGAAGGAGATTCGCAATCGCAACTGATGACGCCAATCATGATGTACCTAGGTATCTGATATTTGAACAAAAATATTTTGTAGTCGTAAAATTTCCTAGTGTTAAAATTTTTAAAAAAAGGTAATTTTTTACTTGTTCTTGTAAACCATCGTTTCTAATAGTAGATTATTAACCAAGGGGATAAAGCAGTGTCTTCTGTCACGGGTGACGATTTAAATCGCGAGCGTAACGAAGGACTCGAGGTTTACTCCCGAGCGTAGCGAGGGTGTTAATAAGACGAGTCCTGAGTGTAGCGAGGGATTTAAGTTCACCCAAGACTAAGACAGCTTTATCACCTAGGAAAATACTCTACTTTTCGTACCATTTGCGAAAAAATTAACACAATAATACGTACTGATTCTGAAATTGCTAGACCTTTCGCACTTCTCCACGTTGAAAATTATTCATAAGTTTTAAAATAATTTTCCTTGGATTTTGTTGGAAGCAAATTTTTTATAATTACGGCAGCATTTGCACTGATAGAATCCGACAATTCACTGTCACTGTCGCTTTGATTTAACATCGTAACGTATTTTTAGAACATTAACTTATTTATAAAAATAAATTAAAATAAACTTTATGAGCCTATTTGAAGAAAACAAAAACGCGGCAAATTCCTAGACCAATATTTTTTTGTCGCAAATGCAAAGGCATCAAGCTCATACGGCCTCGTCGGTTTTCGTAATTTTATTTAATAATCATAACTGCATAATAAATGCGTATTCCTTTTTCAAAAAGATGTGTAATGCTTTATACAAACTCAATGGTGTAAACACAGATGTAGTTCAGTATAAGTTTCGGTAAGTATTCCAAATTTAAATTACATTCTCTCCCTAGAGCATGAATGAAATTCAGTACAATTTTCTTTCCCTGTTTTTGACAGATTAATAATGACTATTGTTATGTTCTCTTTTTGAGGCATAGAATGTCACTTTTTTGAGCAAGTGGTACGAAAAAATTTTTATTGTACACTTTGGTGTGAAACAACAAAGAGTGTTACAATTTAGTTAAATGTACAATTGGCGGTATTCTTGCAATTTCTTTATGTTAAATCCAAAAAAGAAAGCTGCTAATCTCCTAGCTAATCCACACAACTTTATACTATACAATCGTTGCAATAAAATAATCGTTACTAATAGATACTTATTTAAAACGAGAAAAAAAGTTTCAAAAGCTGAAACTAAATTAGTTTTTTTTACTAACGTTCGTTCAATTTTTTTACTAGATGTAAGATTTGTTTACATCTTAGGTCGGCTTTTAGATATTCAATTATCTGTGCTTTAGGAAAAGTATGAAAAATCGAGTCAGTTTAATGATTTTAAAAAATGCTACTTACTTATTTAAATAAAAAAAAGACGATAACTTACCATTTTCATCAATGTAACACGGCAATAAAACTGTATCGTTTTCATAAGTTTTTACTGTCACTGGTATACTTGTAAACGGTTTTTCACTTTTCACTGTTGTTTGTGTAAATAAAAACAACACTATACACAATAAAGAATTCATTTTGTTTATTTTTCTGTAAAAAAAAATGATATTTTAGGGCCAGTATCTAATGAAGCTATTTATTTTTAAATATTTAAAACGTATTCGGACTATGATTTTAATATTTTTTTAATATAGGTACTAATCTAAGATGTACCTAATTCTATAAATATCTTTAATTCGGTAAACGAATGTGATTTATTTAATAGTTATTATAATACACGAGTAGGTACTTCTAAACTGGGAGATGACGGAAGATCTAGTAAATTAAATAGGTACTGGCCATGAAAAATAAGAAAAGAGCGCGCCGAATTTGATTTTCGAACAAAATTAATCAGTGGCAAAGAGAGCGGATGTGCAATGACTAAACGCTGTAGTTTTTTTAAAATGTATTGTCTCTGTTTCGGTCGTTGAAATTATAGGATTTACGGTCTACCGCCTATACTGTGGCGATCTGGATTTAATTAGACTTTTTTAACAAAACGTTCAAGTTGAAGGAACTATTTTATTTACAAAACACTGACTGCTTCCAAAAAAACCACGAACTTTGTAAATTACAATGTTTTTTTCTAAAATCGATTAAATTTTAAGTTATTTAATTGAACTAAAAATTACTGTCGTACATCGCAAAGCACTTACAAAAGTTTTAATGGAATGACAAATGTTTTTTAAATCGTAAATTGAATGAGTCTTTAATTAATAAAGCCAGTATCGGAACGCGCGCGTCTTGGCGGGAAACTGAAGTGGAACTGTCATTATGCGGCATGCGCGAGCGACGCGACTATGATTATTAGCCCCTGCCAGAGGCACAATGAGAGGAACAAAATTCCAAATACGAAAGTTCAAAATATTGTACCAGAATGATAATCGTAGGTACTTTGATTCGTTTTGTTGCTTTTTATTAATATTAAACAAAAAATGCAATTGATAAATATAGATAGATATAATAAATTGCTTTAACTACCAACATGAAACTTAAGGATGATTTATTTCAAAAACCTAAATTTTTTTGACAAATCCATTTGACAAATACAAGTTACTCGTATACTTACATATTTCACAATGTTGTTTTATAAAAGTGTCGGATATTTCAGTATAATTTATTTATTTATTTTGGTACACACAATACAATACAAAACAGAAATATTGGGAATGGCAGAATGAATTAATATACCTACCTTTATATATTTTTAAATAATTGTTATTTAAAAATTATTCGTACTAATTAAATAAATGTAGGTATCTAATAAAAACTGGCCAATTTTGAGTGATATTGTGGAGAGGTACGAAATTCGCGGTGCGCAAATCTGACTTGTACTTTGCTACTTACTAATACGCGTATAATTACAAAAGACAGTGTTACGAGCTTATTTGTAGTCCAACGGTTATACTAATAGCACACAGAAGAAATCTCTAACTGCGCTAATAGACTGTTACTGTTTTTTTTTATTTTTTATTATTCGAAATGTATACAGCCGCATGTCCACCAGCTGCCCGTAAAGATGAAGCTCAGTGTGTCCCAAACTTTCTGAGTTACGAGTATCAGTCAATTAATTGTATCACCTTTAATTTAGTCGAAGTCATGAAAGAAGCTCTGAGCTAAGATTACAAGATGCATGTCACATCACGCTTAAATTGCTTTAAAAGGGGTAAGCAAAGTAGTAGTATTACATTAAGCAAGAAATATTTTCGGGATAAGAATCTAATTTTAGGTAGGATATATTTTTTTAAATAATATTTGGATATTTAGAACAAAAACTTTTGATGAGATTTAGTATCAAGTGATGTTTGATTCCTGTTGTGTTATTATTATGTACAGGAGACAGTGATAGCCTAGTGGTATGACCGTTGACTGACAGAGGTCTTAGATTCGAACCCAAAGCAGGCAGAACCTCTGATGTTTCGCAAGTTATGTGCATTATATAAATTAATTATCACCTGGTCCATGCCTCGGTAAGCACGTTAAGCCGTTGGCCCCGGCTGTTATAAAAATCTTTAGTCAGTTCCCTCAAAAAATCCTGACAACTGATCTAACTTTAGAATATCGTATCCCTTTGGATTGCGAAGGTTATAAAGGCAGTCGCTCCGTAGAAAACTGATATTCAGCTGCATCTGGTAAGATTAGAAGCCGACCGCGACCTTGTTTGGAATAATAAGGCTAAGAGGATGATGATGACGGATGATTTATAAATAGAAGACGATCCACAATTAACTTTTTATTTAATCACGTAACTTTAGGTCGTGGTGGCGCATTGGTTACGGACCCGCATTGCAAGCACGTGGGTGTGAGTTCGAACCTGGCATGTACCAATGTGACTTTTTCAATGTCATATGCACTTTCTTAGTTAATCTAAGACACCACTGACTAACGGTGAAGGAATACATCGTAAGGAAACCTGGACATTAATTGTCTGAAATTGCCAACCCGCAGTGAACTAGCGTGGTGATTAATGCTCAATCCTTCTCTGTATGAGGAGGCCTTTGCCCTACATTGGTACAGTTACAGGCTGATTTATTTTAATCACGTAAAACAATATCACAAGAACAAAACCATAGACCAGAGAAGGTTTTTCTCAAGACCAAAGACATTTAAAGTCTCTAATTGTCAATTAAACAATTGTAGGAGTATAGTTTGCAAGGAAACTGTAAGTAATGGTAACTTCCAATATTGTTTACTACACTAACTGCAGCTCAAGGTTGTTATCCTGAATTAATATGTCTTTATTCCTACTTATTCTTTATCATATGGTTGATGAACAACCTGGTGTCAGTTTTAACCGCTCGTAACCACTGATACGGCTTTTACACTGTCAAAAAATCACTCGAGTCTCAGGTGTGCTGGTTTCCTCACGATGTTTTCGAGTGATAATTAATTTGTAAAACGCACATGAATCCGAAAAGTCAGAGGGGTGTGCCTGGATTTCGAACTTACAACCTTTGACTTGAGAGATCATAGGTATCACTATTACTGCTCTGCCACTAAAACTAAGCTATTTATATTCAAATTTCTTATTAAATATTTATATTTAATAAGCTAACATGTGCTAAAACATGTAAAAATTTCACAAAAATACTAAGCTATTTGTTACCCCGCCCGTGTTATCAAAATTATCTTCTAGTAAATTATTTCTGTTTTATTTGGTTTACTAACTGCTCAGCGCGATTCGTACGCGTAATAATCCTACCTCTACGCCTTTTCTACCCTATCTTACCATACCTTATGTCCGAACGCCGCCATTATGACCGAACAAGGAGCCATCATGCTGCAGCTCCAGGTTCGAACACTTACCTTATCTTACTCTACTCCTACCCTACCATACCCCCATGGGTAAAATTCCAATTTTTTGTTCTATTCTGCTATTCTATTCTAAATGTAACAAATCAAAAACCATGAACATCAAACCGTTCAAACAAAACCGACTTTGTTTTGTTATAATTTTAGGTATACATAGATTACTTATACAAAACATTGACTAAACCTACAATGGACCAAAATTGATTAGATTTCCGCAATAAACATCCATTTTCTACCGTAAAAGGATATCTATTTAAACGCTAAATAAAACAGAGAACATTATCTGGAACTTTGAACATGTTTACCATTCTTTAATGATAAAATTACGCAACAGACAGGTGTGGGCAGAATAAAATAGCTATAATAAAACACCTACATTCGATCCAAGAGGTAATGAAGCAACTAAATAAAATATAATCAAATAATGATTCGAATTTCGAACACGTCGTAATCCAGATTATCAAATTAATAAACCAGTCAAGTGCGAGTTGAACAGCATGCTATTAAATGTAATATTAATAAAAAATAATACGAATAATTTCCCCCACTGTTTTATAAATCGAATAGATAGTCCTACAATTTACCTACCACGTTTTTAAAATGGACTAAAAGACAAATGGACTGAATTTTTTTTTGTATAAAAAAATAAAACCGATTTAAAAAGTTTGAAATTACTTTATGACGTTGAGTCGATTAAACAAGTACTTAATATAATACATCGTAGGTACTGTATGTACGATAATCTTATCGTTTCTTAACCTAAGGTCGCAATCTGTCCAAAACTCAAATCCATTAAAATTAAGTATTTTAACTATAAGTGTACTGTATACGAGTAGGTCAATAGTTAAACATTACATTTTTAATGTTTTTTTTTATAACTATTTTCAAAAACCTAAAAGGTGTATGGAAGTTTCACTATAATAAGTAACTATGGAATATTTCTCACTTATACCTTTTTTTTTGGCAGAGTCGCAAATGCTTAGGTACTTAAATCCTGTAAAAAAATAAACATTTAAAAAACCTTTAAAAAAAATTTTTTTTTAAACAAAAAATCCGACTGCTAACTAAAAAGATAGAAACAAGTTGGTTATAGATAGATCATACTTTACACAGTGTTCACAAACGCAGTCACGCACAATAAAGACGAATCCATCGACATATCATTCATCAAAATCGCTTCAGCCGTTTAGTAGTTACGAGGGAACATAGGGATGGACATACATACATACAGGTCAAACACATAACCCTCCTTTTTGGCTTCGCCGCAGTCGGGTAAAAAAGTTGTTTCACTTGCACAGTTGTTAGACCGTAGGCAAGTACTCAAGGCACGCTACTGGCTACAATATATTTTTACGATGCTATATATTATAATTTAACAATATTTAACTCAGTGAGTGTTGATATTATCAGTACATACTGAATTAGATTACGTTAACATTTAAATAAATTTTTAAAACGTAACTTAGATATAATATAGATATTTTAAATTAATAATTAGTTACAAATCTGTGGGCGTAGGTCAGTCATTAAAACTAATGAAGAAATTAGTTCATTAATTTACGTACCTACCTACATCTTGCCTATAAATTATGTCAAATATTTAATTTAACTTTTAGGTACCGACATAATTATTAATTCATTAAGAATGACATACTTAATTATGTCATAAAACCGGATAGCTTAGTGGTTACCGCATTTCTGTTAAGTCGAAGATTCTAAACTTCGATTAGATTCACCGGATTCACCTTACATTATCCATTTCCTGAAATCTTGTATATTATATCCTGAAATGCGGTATTAGAGCTCAAAGCAATTGCTTTGATCCTTTTTATTGCCAGTTGTCAGTTTTCTATTTCTATTCTATCCATTGAAATATTACCGGTTTTTTACCTATATGGATTGCAAAACCGGGAACTGGAAAAACCGGGAGCTATAATTGTATAGCTCCCGGTTTTCCATTTCCCGCTTTTGCAGTTTGATTTTGATTCTACAAAAAAAATGTACCCAAATTAAAATATTAGGAGGTTATACATTACTTAATGAGGACGTGATAATCTAACTATGTTTTATTATTAATGAGGTGAAAACTTGTATTGATTGTTTGAATGATACCGCCCCATAATACTGAATGACCAATCATAAAACCCTAATTTGATTTTATTTATTTTACTGCAAACAATTAAGTGGGCAACACTTGTAACTTATAATGTTACTGGCCACTAACGAGATTTTATTTACGATATTAGATGCCCCTTGAGGCGACGAAATGAGATTATAAATTAGCTGCCTGGCTGTAGCTATTGCCATCAAGTTATCGAAACCAATTTAAAAAAATATTTCGTAACAAAAAAAGGGCTGTTTCAATGACTGGTACGGTTAAAATCATTTCACATAATAAAGGTACTAAATAAGCGACGTAATATAGAAAAAGTAATAGTTATTAAAGTCATAATATTTGTTAAAGAAAGTAAACAAACTGTATATTTTAAGTACAGTATTACTTATATACACACCTATTAAATTTTTACAACATACCAGACGCATTTATTAACATTTTTTTTTAAATTTAGGTATTAAAGGCAGGTGTGCTTAGGCCACGCAAACGCGACATCAGAATATTGTGTCGTGGTCAAACACATTTTTTTTATAATAATGAAAAAATTTTGTAAGTATTTTATTTTTAATATTTCAATTCCTGGGGATAAGAAAGCAAAGCTGGATAAGGAATAGACTAAATAGAAGCTTATGTTAAGTCTTTGAGAGTGAAGCCGTAGAAATCTTTAACTTTTTTGTTTGTGATTTTTTGTTCCGTATTTTATGGGCCAAAAAATAATGCAATATGGGCAATAACGTCGGTTCCCTAATTTCTTCGGTAATTTAACAGTATTAAAATAAAAGAGAAGAATAAATAATTTAATTCAAATACATAAACATTATATAAACGGCATGCATAGGCACATCGAAAGTAAAGTTAGTAAAAAAAAAATTCAACTGTTGGGAATTTCTGGATAATCGGTTGACGGTTTTGGTGTCACTTTAAGCGTGAAAAGGCAACAAACGCAACAAACAATAAACTTACTTTCGCATTTTTAATATTAGTTAAGATTACGACATAGCGCTATAGTCATTACTAGTATTAACCCTTTAAAACTATATTGACTTATTATTAAATCTTATTACGGTCAAAAAATGTGTGCTACGTCCAGTTGAAAAGAAAGTAAGTATGACGACCTTTGGCCTCGGTCTTAAGGAGGGTCACGTGATCACGTCTTGACAATGTTACGACCGATACAGGGGGATACAAATAATATGGATCAGATACGTTTTATCAATCAAGCAACTGGCTCCGTGCTAGAAAATCAAATCCCTCCTGGGGAATTTCATATAAAATGACGTTCAGTTTAGTGTTAATCATGGACCAGCTTAGGATCTGTTCCATGGTGTAAATATAAGTAATGGTGTAAATATAAGTAGGTACCTACTATAAAACAAAAATGGGGAATTGTACAACATAAAAATATTGTTCCTATAGGTTTCTAAAGCCGTTTCTAAAATGACAACACAATTTTGTAACTAGCGGTAAGATGATTCACCTTCTGCCCTTAGTGTAGCGGGTTTGCTTCCCGCAAGGAACAAATATCTGGGTAATCTTGCGATAATTGTTCGAATGACATAATTATTATGTCTGTAACTGCACTTAAGGGCTTCGACTTAGGTCCAAATCCTAATGTCCCATTTAAATATAAATATTTAATAAGAAATTTGAAAAAAAAATTGAAAAAACAACTGATACGGTTGGGATTCGAACCCACGATCTTCGGCGTACCGTGCCGACGCTCTAACCGCTGAGCCATCGTATCCCATCATCGGTTCGAATCCCATCCGTATCAGTTGTTTTTTCAAATTTCTTATAAAATATTTTTATATTTAATAAGCTAACATGTGCTAAAACATGTAAAAAATTCACAAAAAGTCCCATTTAAAGTTGAAAATATGCACAAAATAGTAGTTTTATTTATTAAACACCCTATACACTGGTCGAGTTTTTGAATAAGAACTATTTGTTGCCGGCCTATTGTGCGGACAAGACGATGTATGATCAATTCATCTCCAACCGACTGTGGCGCTTTGTCCACGAATTATGGAGTCAAGATTTGAATTGTACCTACCTAGCTTTTGATGATAAAGATGGTTAGGTATTCTGTTTTAAATATAACCTCACCAAATTGTACAATGTGTGGAGTGATCGAGGATGTACATCATATTTTGGCGGAATGTGGTCGAGTTTCGCTTCAAGAAGCTCTGCCTTGGTGACAATAGACTTTATAGTATAGGTTTTTGAAGCAGCATCTTAGCATCGCCTCTGTCGGGTGAGGCTAGGATGCTGTTTAAAATGGTCATGGCTTGTCTGATATTACGTGTAGATTAATATTATTTAAAATAATTAGGGTATACATTAGGTATACATTTTAAGTTATTTTTTATATTTCTTTTGTATACTATCATGGGGGTAGCATTTTCATTATTGAAAAAACCCCCTAAATCTTAGAATAGGTATAGGTACCTAATATATTACTGTACTCTGTGAGGTATACTAAGCCCTAAATCAATAAAGAAAAAAAAAACCTACCTATTGCAAAAAACTATTGTGCTATTAAATCGTCTTCTGTTCTGTTCATTCTGTTTTTCTGAATTTTTCCATTTACCGAGTAACTTCCAATTTTTCTTTCCTTTAAATAGGTAGAACCTTATTTGGACTATATCGATGGGTTCTATTATATAGAAAAGCACTAAAATAAGTTAACCATTTGATTATATTTGATGAAATAAAATTCGTCTTAGAAATATTGTGATTAGGTACAAAATTAACTTGTTAGTTGTAGTATACGAAATGCGCTAGTGGCGCCCTCAATTATGACTACTTTAACTCAAAGCCTCGCCACAAAACCTATACTAAATAAACTCGTAAAAGTATTACGAATTAGAGAAAGACTGATGATTAAGAGGATATGTGAAGTTTTTTTCGTAATCGAAGTAAAAACAAACAATCACAAAACTAAAGCAATTTTTCAGCTGTCAACCTTTTTTTATTTTAGTATTTTCAGCTGGTAACTTCATTACAAGATGTCCGACAGTAATATCCAAAAGTCAGATTTAGAGCCGAGTAGTAAGAAAATTAAAATTGATCATGAAAATGATAACGGTGTGAATGTTAAACAGTTAGAATTGAAAGACTTTATATTAGAGAAGATTTTAAACAATAATACGTTTAGGAAAACTGTCTGTGTACAGGGAAAATTCAAAGACAAAAGTGGCGTGGCTTTGCTTGTTTTAGAAAAAAATGCTTTCAAAGAAGAGGATTTGGACAATAAAGGTTACTTTTCCGTAGATACGGAGCTAAAGACATTCTTCCAAAACGATATTTACGGCAATTACGAGTGTTTCCCTCGATCTTCTATCAATGGTGAGTTCCTTTCGAAATTTCAAGGTTCTTATTGTTTCTTATGAGAATCGAGATGATTCATCGTTTACTTACCGTGTATTTTTGGACCTTTGTAATTTTTACATTTGATATCTACACCATGACTTGTACCTCTACTGCAATAAAATAGTTATACAATGAAAATCACGTCATTAGAAAACTCCTTACGTCATTAATTCGGTGCCATATGGTATCATTTTCCGCGTAATTAAAGAATTGGTGAATGCTTTGTTAATTGGTTTAATTAGTTTCGTCGTCTCTTGGACAGTTGTGTTAGATAAGGTCGCAATGCCGTATTTTAATAATTAATTAGGTAAGAAAGAGTTGTACATAGTCACGGTATTGTGGTAGAATATTATTTCTTTGTAGGTACTTAATTTATTTACAATTCCTGGAAGTCACTAGCTGTGTGCTACTGTAATTATGTCTTTAAAGGTGGAATTTAGGTCGAATAATGGATGTCTCAGTGCTTAGGTGATTAATTTATATAATTATGAACTCATTAATTCCATATATTTATTTAAACTTAACAAAAATTCTAATTAGACTTTAGAATCATCTCATTAGTCATTAGTGTGATCATTACTAATCTTCCATATTTGCTTTGCTTGACTTGCTTTCCATATTTGTTATGATAGTGAAATCATCATTGTTGTAATTAATCTAAGATAAAAAAAAAACAATTCTGAGAACGGTGATTTGAATCACATCTTGTTTTCCTGTCCTCTGTACGACTGCTCCTTTTTTATAAATGGTCTCATTTCCCTCTCTTCTCCTTTCCCTACTTCTATCCTTTCTTTATTGTGTTTTAATAACCTTTTAGTTTATAAATGTATTGCAACTTTTTATGTCTTTCAATAATATTAAGCTGTAAATATAACCTTCATAATTCTATTTCTTTTAATTAGAGAATTATTTTTATTCTTTATTTGTAAAATATGTTACTTAATAATTTTATAACTTCACTAATTATTTTTTACAAATTTGTCCCGATTCCTATTTTTAGCAAGCATGTTTCTCTAACATTGATTATCCTTAATACCTATGTGATAATCCTGCCATTCTACAGTCATTGACTAATACACAAAAAGTGTGGGCCAATCCTAAAAAAATTCCCATTCCCTCTTTTCATTGTATGTGGTACGTGTAAATCCTACTTAGTTTCATTAATTCATTGTCTGTGTCGTATCTGTCAGGGTAGGCAATGCCTTTTTATCTATATGAACTGAACGTTCCTGGTGTGAGCCAGAATTAAAAATATAATAATCTAAATTCCAGGTATAAAGACATCAGTCATTTACCCAGCTACAGAGAAGCATATTGCCAAGTTTAGTCAGCAGGAGACTCATATTGTGCTGGAGACGCCGGAGCTGTATCAGAAGCTAACTCTCCCACACATTGAGAAGGAACAGTTTAATTTGCAGGTAACTTTATTAGTATATGAAGCGCTATACATTTTTCCTGTGAATTTATGGCATATTTTGCCTCGGTCAGTCCAATAATTATATTTTTTTGTTGGAAAAATACGATTCACGCCTATATTCAGTATGCAGTACACCCACGACGCTTCACCGGCTATGATATAAGTCCCATGTGATAGGGGGCAAACCTATTGCCATTAACCGGGCCCAATTACAGTAGCTCCTAAACAAATGGACCGGTTTTGGTTCAGTTTTTTACTTGAAAGGTGAATTGATTGAGTGCTCTTAGCTAAAAAAATGGAGGTATTCGTGTCGTGGGTTATAAATTTTTTAATTTATAGGTAGTTATTTCATTCCTGTTTTTTTGAAAAAACGGATCTAGCAACACTTCTCACAATATTAAAGGTCGACTCCTAAACCGCTGAGCCAATGGTGTCAGAAAGACCTTTAGGTTGTATAGTGTATATTGATTGATATTATATAAACAATTCTTACAAAGTACTTTACAATAGCCAATTCAATCAATTGTACAACTCAAAACAATGTTCTGTGAGGCTATTGTAATTCATTGGTCCATTATAAGGTCCCATGAGAACATAGGTACAACAATAAACGAACTACCCACGAGCTGAAGTGAATTTCGAATTCTATCTCAGTCATGGAGGACATACCCCGAGGAGAAGTTGTACGGACTCGAAAATTGTTACCGTTCAGTGATTTCGTACTTATGTGAAAGTGGAGGAAGTTATCGTAGGTTCAAACCTTACAGTAATTATAACTTAAAGAATAGTTCCTTGTTGTGCAAGTAAGATTGAGAGCGTAGCTAGTAGCGTAGTATACGCCTTTCCGGAAGGATTTAAGCTCACCCCGCCATCTTCGACAAGGCTTGCAGCGATGTTGTATTTGTCATCCTCCTAGTACCTACTACCAAACTTTGTTGGGGTCAGCTTCTAATCTAACTTGTACCTGTATACCAGTTTTCTACAGAGCGACTGCCACGATATTCTAAAGTTAGAGCAGTTGTCAGGATTTTATGAGGCTACTGACTCCATGTAACTGCTATCAATGTTAAAGATCTTCAGAACAGCCGAGCCATGACTATTTCTAAAATCTTAATTCCGAATTTTACGCCAAAACTGAACTTGGTAGGACATTTCCATCTTTGCCTGACCCCAAATTTTCTTCTTTCAGTGGGTCTACAACATCTTAGAAGGCAAGAGTGAGCAGGACAGAGTAGTTCATGACAACAAGTGTGAGAGAGAAGGCTTCGTATTGGTTCCGGACCTCAAATGGGACGGCATCACTAAGGAGACGTTGTATTTACTTGCCATCGTGAGACGAAGGGGTATAAAGTCGCTGAGGGATTTGGATGAAACTCATCTGCCTCTGCTAAAGAGGATTCGGGACGAGGGAAAGGTATAATATAGTATTTTTTATTTAGTTTTTATTAATGCTCTATCCTTCTCTGTATGAGAAGAGGCCTTTGCTCTATAGTGGAACAGTTTAGGCGTTTTTTTTTATAGATTCACGCCTGTATTCCCCAGAGGGGGTAGGCAGAGGGTGCAGTACACCCACGTTTCGCCGGCTATGTTATAAGTCCCATGTAATAGGGGGCGAGCCTATTGCCATTAACCGAGCACAATTCCAGACTACGTGCTGCTACTGAGAATTTCCTAATGGAAAAACCCAATAACACTATGCCTGGGGATCCAACCCAGGACCTCGTGCTCAGCAGTCGCTTGCTTCCTTTATTATTATTTAGTCTAGTAACTTTTGTTGTCACGATTATGATCACTAAGGTTAAGCAGCGTTTGGCGATGTCATAACGTGGATGGATGATCATTTGAGCATCTCCTTGGAAGGCACGTTAAGCAGTGCATATCATCTTACACAACACCTCTGTCTAACCTACCACAAGCTCTGAATCAGATACAAATTCAATAACAGACTTCTAAATTAATGTAATTCCCGTTACAATATGACAAAACACAAAGATACAATAACAAAACATAAAGATAGAATACTATGACAAAACACGTGCAGGGCGGAGAACGTGATAGCCTTAAACGTGTTTGGCATACCTACTGGAAAAAATGATAAAATCCAATTGATAAAATGTTATTAGTTGATATTTTTTTGCTGATACTTGTGTCTCTATCAATATAATTATGCATATAAGTTTTAAGATTAAACTATCTGTTTTCATTTACAGAAAAAGATATTGGAAAAGTACAAGGTACCAGGGTCACAGCTGCGCATCTACCTTCACTACCAGCCTTCCTTCTACCACCTGCACGTCCACTTCACGTACCTGCGTCACGAGGCTCCCGGCATCTATGCCGAGAAGTCACACCTCCTCGACACTGCCATCGATAACATCGAAATGATCGGTGACTACTACAAAAAAGCCACTCTACCGTTCACCATCAGAGAAATGGATAACATCTTTAATATATACGAAACTAATGGTCATGTACAGAGAATTAAACCAGACATTGAGAATATTGAACTAATTGATAAGTAATTATTAGGTGTTAAGTGTAATACAGTGAAGATGTTGATCAAAAATATCTTCATTGAGCTCCGCTCTAGGTTGCGGAGTTGTAACGTTTTTATTACGACTGGAGTAGATTTTACTAAGAATTGTAATTTGAAAATAAGTATACAAACCAATTGTATCGTCTTAAATTATTATAATGACGATTATGATAAGTCTAAGAGGAGGGACAGCCTCTCCTCTATTGAAAGTCTCTCCGACTGCTATTCGGAAGACGATTGTGAAGTCAGCTGCGTGATACCAATCAGACAATTTTGTCAGATCATACCAAATTCTATGTCGTGTCTCAAAATAGATAAGAATACGATATCATTCAGAATACTGACCGAGGCCAAAAATGGCGGCAATTTTTATAAAGAATTGCTATCGACCAATAATTTTGATAATTCTACCAAAGGGAATGTTTTAAAATTAAACGTGAAAACTGGTGAAGAGATGAAGTTGACGTGCGCTAACTGTTCTAATGTGGTTTCTGTAAATAATGTGAAGTTCGACAGAATTTTAGAATTACCGACGGAAAATTTGGACATGTCCGAGTGGTTTTGCCACGGACATGGTCACAACCACGGCCATGAGGAACCCCTCCCTACAGACGCCATTTTGAAACCAAACAAAAGTGATTTCTTATATAGACTGACTTTTTTCGTCGTCAACAACACCATTTTATCTGATAAGACTAACAAATTCAACTCTAAAAGAGAAGTATATCATTGCAACAGGTGCCTAGCGTGGTTAGGCTTGAAAGTTAAAGATACTGTAAAACTATTTAATTCCGAAGTTAAAATACAGCAAAACGACAATGAGAAAGTTGTATTTACACACAAAAATGTACAAGACATACATACAGATGACTTTATTTACACCATAGAGTATATGACTAGAGAATTCAACCTTGGCTTCCAATACACAGTGATGTGTAAAATAGTACTAGAGTGTACAGTTTCCTCATCAAAGAAACAGTATTTGCTCATTTGGGTAATGGATAAAGAGTTACAAGTGTTAAGGAATACTGTCGATAAAATTTTGAGTGATAAAATTGAGTTACAATCGACCTCCGTGACAAAAATTCTTTATAAGGTGGAGTTTTGTATGAATGAGGAAGTAGAGAACTGGATGACGGACCCCGGAGTGGTCTCTACGGAAATATCAAAAGGCATGTTCAATAGTGGCTTAGCTCATCTTCAAAAGATGTCGTTAAAAGTGCCGGAGTCGTTTCGCAATACCAATGGTTACTGTGTAAGCTATCTCAAAGTTTGATTCAATAAATTTTTAAAGAAAATCTTTTTGTTTTATTTGTAAAACTGTAAAAGAGGCAGGCTCATTTTTCGGCCATGACGAGAAATGTTTAATTATTTCTGTAAATTGACGTCAAACAGACAATATTATAAGCGATTCAATGTTGTAAAAACTCATTACTATGGAATAGAGATAATTAGTCTGGTTAAATGCAAATTAGTTAGCTTATTTTTTTTAAAACAAATATAATCCAAGTGCAGGAACCGTGAAAAATAAATCTCTAGTTAGCAAAAACTTAGGAATATATGTATAAATTTATAGATATCGCAGTTTCTGGTAAATAAATAAAATTCAAAACACATTTTGGTAACAACATTTTATATTAATGGAATGAGAACAAACAATTAGATTTTTTGGCTTAATTATAAATTTTATATAACTCAAACGATTTTATACTAAAAATCTTGTGCAATATAAAAACAAAGTGATATGAATATAATCTAGAACTGAACCATTTGGTGCAGTAATATTTTAAAATCGTGAAAACGCATCATTTTATTACCACACTAAAACTGATGTTAGTGCTTCACACTGGTTCATTTAGGAATTGAAATAAGGCTAATTTGCATTGATCCAGCACTGCAATCCAGTGACGCTGGATTGTTTTTGATCTATTTAAATTATTTTAATCCAATCAAATATCCAGCATCGGATTTAAATACAGAAGTGGCAAATCCAATCCAATGTAATCCTGAGTTACTGGTTCAATTTAATCACATGTAAATCCAGTAAATAGCGATGGATCAGTTGGGATTAAATTGTGTTTACAGTGATCCAGGTTACACTATCACTGAATTTCTTAATTAAATGACTGGGTCAACGTAAATCAAGCCTTTAACAATAAAAAATAGTTTTCTAAATGCATCTTTATTTGAACTAAGTTCGAGTCAAACGGCCCAATCGCTCTGAGTGCGTGAATGGTGACATTAAACATTTTAAAGCCTCATTCTTACGTTAGGAGTTTCAATTAGAATGTGAATGACCTTCGGCCATTTACGCTTTTTTTTTTACCGATTACAACTAGACTTGGTCAAAAAAAAAGTAAAAAAGAAATGCAAAATATCCTTCTATAGACTCATTTTTATTGGTCGATAGGGCCCGCATGCGGGGTGCGGTAGATTTTATTTTGATGCTTGCTATAGGCCTGCATGTAACGACCGATTTCAATCCCTGAATGCTGTATACTGTCAGTACAGTTACAGACTAACATAAATGAGCCTTAATTTTCAAATGTCGAAGGTCATTTACGTTCCTATTTAGTTGAAACGCTTAGAGCCTTCCACAAAAACATCCTGCGACCCATCTACGTCTGCGCACTTCTTCAACCCAACATCATATCAAGATAATAATTTACTAATAACTTTAATTCATAGGTGTAGTTGATAATTATTCATAAAATATGTTCGAAGTCTTGTGTGGTGGTGCTTCGTAGTTGAGATATGCCGCTGACGATGATGGAGTAGTTGAAGTACCAGAACAGCCCGAAGATAATGCCGAAAAGAATATCTGATCGTGTGTTAAGGGTATTATTGAAATAAGTAAAGCACATAAAACCGTTGGTTCTGCGCCTGAGCTCCGGCCGGGTCGGATTGTCGAATCTCATCCTACCAGATTATTAGTAAGGGAATAGAGACTGCACCTGTGTTTGCGCACGCACTCGTGCACTATTATTATCTCCTGCATACCTAAACTCCGTTGAATTTGGCCGCTGTGATCGAAATTCGGTCAGGACTTCAGGAGGACTTACTTTTTTAATAAGTGCGAAGAAGTAGAAAAAAAAAACCTTTTCAAATTTCTTATTAAATATTTATACCTAGGGAATCTGTAAAATATTAACATTTTAATATAATTTGCCTTGAATAGATTAAAAATAGTTTAAAAGCTGGCGGAAGGGTGGTGAATACACAAGTGAACCCCGTTCCCCCGTTCAGAGGTCCATCGAGGAACACCGTGTGGTTTTTAGTCCGTGCGAGTCGACATAACTCCATCACTGGTCCTTTGATGGTGGAGTAGGTCCATAAGGGGTTCTCCACACGAAACAAAAAAACAAAGGTACTTTTCAAAGGTTTAGGGTCCATCATTCTTAGCGACGTAATAATTTTATTTCTGTACGCATCGATGGATGTAAATTTGACTTGGTCGTTGAAAACAGACCTTGAGTAGGACATAGGTGACCGTCATTTACAAGCTACCAATCCTTCATGCTTCAGAAAACAGAATAAATAAATACACAATTATATTATGTTTAAATTGTAAATTCATTAAAAGTAAGTTTTCAACAACAAAAATTAAATTACAACAAAGAGCTGTGAGCCTAATTGCCGAACTTATCAAGAATGTGTAATCCAAAGTTCGAAATCTAGGTTGTGCACGTGTAAAGTAATTCTTGAAATTGTATTACTCATTGGCACTAAGAAAGAAAGGAAATGGAACGAGTACCTATGGAATTCTAAAAATACATAGACTGAGCCAGCCTGCTGGAGAGGTTATATTAGCTGCAGTGAGAAGGTTTCTAGCACATCTGAGATTTACTGATAAGTGACTAGAGGCTTTACCCAGTAGGTCGAGGGTTCAATTCCATAGATTTATCTCCAGGCTGGCTTCGGCTTACGTCTTGGAAAAATTCATCCTCCGCCTCCGTAAAGTACCGGCGCGAAAGCGTTAGCGATACAAGAACTAGTAACAATTAAAATATAAACAATAATTGATTACAATTTGTTAAAAAGTAATCATATTTGTCTACAAGCACTTTCATCTTATTTTTTTGTACTCAACCACGCAAGGTGATTATGCCAGACCCATGGGTAACATGAATTTATTTAGGTTTTACATAAATAGATTTCTTCCTTATCCTCATCATTAATTTATTTATTTAATACTTCTATACAGCAGGTGTATAAGGCGGACTTAATGCCATAGGCATTCTCTACCAGTCAACCTTTGGGTGATGCAGAGATAATTAAGTAGTAGATGCACTAAAAAATATTGATCATTTATAGGTATATGACCTAAAATATGAAATGAAATTACATTCTTTCTTTCATACATAGCCTAATAAAACTAAATATTTGCTGACAGGACATGGTTGTTGGCTCCCCTAAACTAAATTTATATTGGACATCAGCTCACTTCACTTTCATCTCATCTCATCTCATAAATCACACATGGTATGCTACTACAAACACTGTCACTTTGGTTTCAAGAACAGGTTCAATGCAAGTGAAAGTGTGGTGAAAGTGACTTCCTTATCCAAAATACAAGTTTATCTCAGGATTAAGTTACCAAGTAAACAAATTTTTATATAGCTTCATCCATTACAAACTATCATATCCTAATAGGTACTATATTAGAGGGCTACTATTTATATTTTTAAATGTATATTTTTATGTTTTATATACTTACTTATATTTAAAAATGTATTTTATATTATATGTATTTTAAATGAATAAATGAAACAATCCTAACTAATATTATAAACGCAATTAAAGTAAGTTTGTTTGTTTCCTATTCTCACCTATACCACTGCACGGATCAACCTGAAATTTTGCATATACATTCATACCGAAACAATATAAAAGTTATTATATTGTTAAATATAAACCAAAAAAATATACTAGGAAAACATCAATAACATTCTTATGATAAAAGATGGCGCCACGTATCGTACAAAACCCGAATTTATTGTCAAATTCTAAATTAACGCAAGCGAAGCCGCCGGAAAAAAAGAGTAGGCAGGATCATATTATTCATACGATTGTTTTGGTACTTAAAAATAAAAAAGTCAACTTTTAACATTAAAAATGTTAACACAGCATTACGGATTGCTACTACTTATGGATAATTTACAAGGATATATGTAGGTATATATGATAGGTAAAATATTAATTATATTCGAAACATCTGTTCCTGACCTAAAAGCTAAAACATTATCACTTATTCACGTTAGAATATAACTTTAGTAAAAATAATGTATGGTTTTGAAAAGGATACGCACAATAATCTTCTCCCAAGTATCTACCATGTAGAGTTCGGTAGCTAAAAGATACCGAACATACCAATAGCTGAAGAACTGCTGAATTTTTTTGAAAACTTCCATTCTTCTGATTCTTCCTGTCCTTTTTTAGGTTTGCACAGAAAACAAATGTAGTTACACTGAACTACAAAGTTTCCAGGATGTTTAATTTCGATACGTGCTGACTTCAGGTATTCTAAAGGCTAAATAATCTCTGTTTTCTAAAATTTCGTAATCTTCCCACTTCCCAGCTGCGTGAGTCAACTGAAATGTCAAAGTCAAACGTCGATGACAACATCAATTGTCAAAAACTGACGTATTCATGACATTGACATTGACTGACATGACGTTCAGTGTTACCATAATTGATGGTAAGTATTTTCTGTGGTATTAAATGCTATTTGCTGTGAACGTTTAGCTGTTTAGCTGGTTCATTATAGAGTACAAAAAAAAATTTTTAGTTCCAGCTGTCACCGCCTCAGACTCTTTTTTGCCAAGCTGTACATTATGAAATTTTTGATGTTACTTCTTGTTCTTCGGCAGCGAAATTTTTTTTTTTTTAAGGGTGCCTAAGGCACGGCTCGGCCGGGGCGACTGTCTAGCGTCCTCAATCGTCTTACAGCGCAGGCTCGGCGCGTAGGTACAGCTTGGCAAAAAAGAGTCTGAAAAAATTGGGGGCGCCGCTGGCGCACTTTTCACACTACAATTCATAATTACAAGTTATTTAGTGCTTACATATTTCTATGACAAGTTTTTTGTCATTAATTATAATCAAATGAATCATTTTTATGTTATTTTAGTACTCACAAACTTAGTTTTTAAGAGTTTTATTTTTAGTTCCAGCTGTCACCGCCTCAGACTCTTTTTTGCCAAGCTGTATATTCTGACTGACAGTCATAGAGGGATGACTATTAATGAAAATAATATTAAATTATAATAAATTCATAATTACCTACAGCTTGGCAAAAAAGAGTCTGGATAAATTGAGGGCGCCTTAATCTTTTAGATTGCCACCCCATATACCACGACTAAAATTGACAAGATACTTGATCATTTTAGTCTTCAATATTTATCAAATTAAAAAAGTAAATTGAACATAATTAAAATTAAGAAAGATTTAAACTTTATTTGTAATAGTCATGGTCTGGTAGTAGTTATTGTACAAAACAGATATCATCCAAATTATATTTAGGAAGATTGTACATTGGCGGCAATAACTACTCTTATATGTAATATAAAGCTTGGTGGCATGCTCTGTGGGAGATCTAAGTAGAATAAGAAAAATCTGACAACGCAATGCATAGTCCCATTATGTATGTACGTAATCGCTATCATTCAGACTCTTGAGAATGGTCATCTCAAGAGTTAGCCTATCAGAGAGTCATTTATGGATTGTGGATTATGATAATAAATCATCATTATCAACAAGGGAAATTAAATAACATGTTTCATTTTAGATTTTATTAAAATACAAAAAAATAAATGTCATCATCATCAGCCGGAAAACGTCCACTGTTGAACAAAGGCCTCCATCATTGAACGCCACAACGAACGGCAACTTGCAACATAAATCAAAATCATCAAGTTCTTTCTTCGGGCGACCTTTTCGGTGTTTTCCAGGTGTCGAAAAAATACTCTTAGTTTTTTCACCTTCATCGACAATTGCTCTGATTGTATTTTCAGATTTACCTAAAATAAACAATAATAACTCTGTATTAACTCTATTCTTAAGTTTCAAGTATCAATTTAAACAGTTTAACTACACGCGATTCGTCGAATTACAAAACATAACCTCAATAATTATTTGTACACAAGACGACAAAAACTGGTGGTACAGCTATCAGAAAGTAAATATAACGACTTAATTACATTCTAGAAGAAAAATTGCATGGACTATACCTGTCATTCGAGCAGTTCTCAGTTAAACATTGTCAATTTCAGACAAAATTTGTCCGGCTTAGCTTTCGGCCAAACATCTCAAGAAAACTTGATATATCCTTGATCTTCCACTACTGCAAACGGTTTTATTCATTACGAACAACTATATCAACTAGTATTATGTAAGAATATCACACGCAAATTACACGAATGTTTTAAATTTTAAAGAAAATTACTTGCACTACGTAAAGATGACAAGGAAGCTACTTGCAGTTGACAAATAAAACAGTGTTGTCATTATTATAATTTTTTAGTTCCAACTGTCACCGCCTCAGACTCTTTTTTGCCAAGCTGTACTTCACAAATTTACCGCAAAAAGAATTTGAATCGTTGGTCTGCAAGCCCTCATACTGAGTGAAAAAAAAAAAAAAAAGGTCCCTATTGTTGCCACCACCACTTGACACTGGCAGAGTTGTTGACAAGAGTCAGCTCGAAGGCCAATAATCAAAGAAGAAGAAGAAGAAGACTACGCATCTGACAGTCAATATGTACTTGTGAAGCACGTTTTTATATTTATTGTGAAGTCATGACTTGAGTCGTGGTATAGAAGTCAGGAAGTTGCTACTGGGAACTAAAGAACCAAGATGGTCTTCAGCACTACCTTACGTTATATGTGGTTTGCTGTCCCTTTCAGTGGCTTCTTGATTGGCAAATATTTAGGCAACCCAAAAACGCTTAGGATGACCAGCTTTAGAGACAAGTCACGACTCGGAGGAAAAGTAAAGGGAGAATCAAAAAGAAAACTTAAAAAAAAAACTCAAAAGAAAACCCACGACTCAGATGTATAGCCTATTCGAATAATGTAGTCATTGTAATTACCTATGTATCATTCTAGTTGTAAATTTTTAACACACTTTTCGATTAAATCTCAAGTTATGCTATGATTGTTTAAAACTTTAACTTACTTATGTCTTGAAATAACGTTGCACAAATAATGAAATAAAACAACAAAAAGGTACAATAAAATGAACTTTAATTCATTGGGTTAATAATACAATGTGATTTACTCTTAAAACTAAAGTAAAATTGGTATCAGCCCTTTAATCTACACAAGAAAATACAATGATGCAAACCTACAAACCATTTTTTACACTGGTAATACGATTCGATAAGAAATCACAATTTTGTACTTAACAATTACGTCGTAAACGGTAATTTTGTATAATTTCATTAGTTAATTAGTAACTTATTTAAAAAGGCAACTATACAAAACCGCCATATTATTTTAAATCGTTTAGCCGGACCGAAAAATATGATGTTATATGTTGCAGATTTATTTAAAAAAATTGTTTTTTCGGTTCTGGCTACTTCTCTAAAAAGCGCTAGGCTAGCAATATAGAATCAGCATAACTCATTTATACACTACACGGTAACATATTTGCATTTAAGCGTGCAAATTAGCTTCTTATAATTTTAGAAAAGGAAATATAAGTACCAGATTACTGCGTCGGTACTTTTTCTGGCAATCATATGGCATTATTTGCACCACAATAATTAATTAAATATTTTTACAAGAATCATTCTTAACAATACAAGAGAATATTCTTAAAGTTCATTCTGTCTAATTTTCTAACGATTGGGAGTTTTGAAATGCATAGTCATCAATGGATGACTGATGATACTCTTATGTATTATAAGTACATTCGTTTTATTCGCGATCTTAAACTAGAGCTAATTTCTTTATTCCTAGTACAGGGGGAGTTTCGGAAGGACAATTGAAAAATGTTTTTTTTTCGAAGTACATTTCGTAGAAATATCGATTCATATTTAGTACTTATAGCATCTTAACAGATTAAGATTGTGAATAAAATTAAAATAATTTAAAACATGATCCAATCAGAAAAATTGCGTTTTTATCAAAGCTTTGATTGCTGTATAACTTATACATACAAAATCACTTAATTTCATTATAAAACACATTCTTAAATTATTATTTTTTTGGAATAAAATGAAAATAAAAAATTCACACTCTTACTTATAGTAAAATCTTTATAAGGTACTTTTTAAATGCAAAATATATTCAGAGTTAGATTAAAATCGCTAGATGCTTTAATATTATCAAATTATTAGGAATTACTTTATAGAATTAACATTAACTTTACAAAATTTAAACTAACTTTACATATTTGTAAAAATTAAATTCACAAAATTGCAACACGTTGTAATATTAACTTTACAAAACTTTGTAAAATTAACTTTAGGTACCTACCTACATATTTGCTAAAATTTACTTTGCAAAATTGCAACACTTTGCAATATTAACTTTACAAAACTTTGTAAAATTAACTTTGCAAAATGGTCAATTCGGCCAACTGACTATTATTGATGATTAGACTAATTACATTTATGAGGCATGGACATCATTTTGACTGTTAATTTAGGATTCTATTGTCAAAAATTACTTGATTGTCATTCGTAAGATTTCATGTCTACAACAATTATTTATTAACAGGTTACTTAATTTTTTTTTAACAATTATTGCAATCTATAGATCTATCTCTTAAGATATTTTGCAAGAA
This sequence comes from Protodeltote pygarga, assembly GCA_936450705.2. Classification (NCBI taxonomy): domain Eukaryota; kingdom Metazoa; phylum Arthropoda; class Insecta; order Lepidoptera; family Noctuidae; genus Protodeltote; species Protodeltote pygarga. The sequence continues at coordinate 2,258,088 of OW388274.2, forward strand.
TAAAGTCCTTTAAATCATGCAAGTTAGATACTAAAATATTAAAATATTTTCATTTCATTTTTGTATATTGTTCAGTCTTATACAAGGCACCGATTTAACCAGATTATGTATAATTTTTATAAAAAATAGCTGCCTTTATGGTTATTACAGTTCTTATACAAATTTAATTGGCACTTTTTAACTTGGTGAATATCAACAATACCCGGTTAAAACATGACATTCATTCATTCGTTCTGAATGAATGAAATGACAATCTTAGTATTATCTAAAGTAGATATTTTAATGCCAAGTCGAGACATCAGGTATAATATAACCCTTTTTTTTGTAGTCTGGTAATACAGTAACCAAAATATTGTATAATGTTAAAAATACTGTGTCGTGGTTATAATGATATAATAATATTTATACAATATAATTTGTATAATGTTGTATAATGAATAATAATAAAATATTTCAAGTCATACAATATCGTGATTTATGAGGCTGTCATACGATTCATTTTTCCTTATTTTAGATACGTTTAGTACCTAAGAAAAGTGTTCAATCGTAAATAGATAATAATCGTGTTCTTTTAATGTAAAATTAAAAGATTTTAATTTATTTTTTTTCTCAATATATTTCATTAGCCATGATACACTTTGAACTGCAATATAAGGTCACTTTTGCAATTTGTAATAATTCACAGAATTTTTATATTTCTTAAATTCTATGGTAATTTTAAAGTAGGTACTATATTTTATTTTATTTGTGACAAATGTATGAAAATGTATGGACGGGGTTTTTTAAGATGTATAAAATGATATTTTCAGCCTTTTCTGGCAGTACATGATAGTATGAGCAATTACAAGAAAAAAAACACCAAAACGTAAAAAGGTTGTCTATGTATCATTAGTCATAGAGTAATAGAGTGTTATTGTCTGTAACAATAATTGAAATCGAACTTACGACCACAAGGTTTTTGACTTTTTTACTTTTGCATTTTTTTTAAACACTATCAGATAATTACTTAAGCTTGAAGCGAAATAAAATATTTCCACTTATTAAGTCGAAATAACTGCTATATTCAATACCAATTAACATAAAAATAAAAAAAAAATATACTTACGCTTATTTCTTAAGTAATAAACTGATTGGTTTAAAAAATACTTTAAAAGCAAAGTTTTGAAGTTATTACACCCACCAGATCGATATAGCCCAGCGGTATTGATGAACATCGATTATAGACCGTTCAAAGTCGAGCATTGTCATTGCCAGATCGGTTTGGTGTTAAATAATACCCTATATTTGACACCAAACTGATCTGGCAATTAAACATTGATCGAGAGCATTGATGTTGGTTAGTTAAGTGATCTATTGTCGTTCATCATATTACACCTACAACATCGATCGATCAAGGCATCGATTGAATATCGATCGTTTACGTGTCACACCCTTGAAGTTACAGATTGAAATTTCGATTAATGTTCTGTACTACCATACAATTTTGTCTGGGTACTAAGGCTGATTTATTTTTAAAAAATCTGCGCTGACATCTTTTACATACTTTCTGGTATTTATACTTTTGTCGGTCTATTTTTTTCATCTGACTGACATGCTTTAATTAAAATAGAGTCAGTATCAATAAGAGATAAAGAAATACATTAAGATCGGCTAAGAAAATGATTTTTAAACTATTTTTCACTTAAAATATTCCATCTCGGAAGACCATGAAATACTTTTTTCAATATTTGGGTAACCATATAAAAACAACCGCCATATATATCACTCCGGTGTATTTCTCAGCAACTACGGGTATATTTTACTCAGCTGTGTAATTATAACAAAAAGTTGCCTTCATTTCTCACAATTATTAGCTATTTTCACCCGACTTATCCCGTTAAATATTCTACAAAAGTGATAATCACTGAATATACACTGTTTCACTACACTAGTGAATGCATCACGACTTGTGGCTGTCGCCCGACATATCCAAGTTTAATATCCTAAAAATGTGATATTCACTCGAGGTATTCAGTGTACCCCTGTGCGCCGGTGAATATGACATCTATCCAGATCCTGGCGGCCTCTCCGGAAGGTGCCATGAGGTAGTACCGCCGTTGCCGAGTCTTTACTATGAAGGTGGTCAGTGGGTTCGGGGATTTGGACGTGTTGCCGTGGTCCAGGTACACTTCTTCAATCACCTGTGGAAGATTGCAAAATAAGTTAATCCAGGAATGTAATATTGTAGTATTTTAACGTACTGACACTGAGGAATTGGTCTCAAGTCAAGTGGAAGGAGGAGGGAGGCTTTTACCACAGTATAACAAACATACAGTACGGAAACTATGTACAAACGCTCGAAATGGCACACTCACGCAAACACATCGTGGTGAAACCAGCACACCTAGTCGTAGTCAGAGGCCTACGGGCGGTTTAAACTCTGACACCAGTTTGTTCATCAACCATACGATAAGAAGAGACTATTCTCGAAGGCTCTCGCGACTTACGACATGTCGAGGACTGTGTGTCTACTAAGAGATGTACTTACTTGGAAGTAGGCCCCTCCCCTGGGTTTCTTCTCACTCTTGTCCCAGTAGTAGACGAACGTTTTCGTTTCTCTGTCGAATACGAACCACCTGCAACAAAACAATATGATTGTTTTTTTTTTACAATTATGATCTCTACAATTCTAGGCGTTGACTCGTTTGGACATAAATGAAACCTTGAGATTTATATGATAAATTACTTTAATCGTAATTTTAAAACAATTAAAAATGTGAAATTTTGCCGGGAAAAGAATCAGTGTTGCCAGTTTTAGTCAAAAAAATAGTGATGTAGATAAAATTCGGCGTCAACAGGCATTATCGCTCATATCTCGTTCAAACTGATTAGCTCAACTTCTAGCGACACCTAAAAGGCTTCCAGCTAAGGCATTACATTACATAAGTAACCTACAGAAAGCCTCTAGTGAGACTCAGGCCTTAGGGCGTTGCGTTGGTAGACAAGCTGGATAATAAGATTGGATAAATATCGACCTTATTAAATAAATCTGTCTTAACAAATAGATATCATGCCCATATTTCACTTTTTACTTACTCTATCGAAATTTCATAAAAAAATATTCGAAGGACTAGGATAAAGGTAATTGAGGGCTTCATTAGAAACCACCAGTATACCCTGAAAGCAAACTAGGCTTAAAATTTTGATAAAAGGATTCTGTTGGCGGCGCAAGAGTCGATTGGGAGTCAAAAAAAGAATGTTTACATACCTGGAGCGTCTGTCCCCATTTTGGAGAGGTTTGCTAAAATTCGCGAGGTTCTAGACAACGCCAGAACCTATTGGGAGTCAAGGGGAACATTTACTCACCGTTTGGACCATGTGTGAAACTTGGCGCCGAGTTTGTGTAAGTACCCGCGACACGTGGTCGGCGTCACCGACACGTATGGACACAGCTCGATCTGGTGGCCTGCAATCACAAAACGTTACATTACAAATGGCGAGGAACTTTATGTCATTGTGTAGGTATTATCAAGGAAAAATAATAAGGAACTTTTCAACGGTCAACAGCATAGACATACATTTTTGCATATACGTTTAGAATTGTTTTTTTTTATGGACTCACGCCTGTATGCCCCAGAGGGGTAAGCAGAGGTGTAGGGGAACATGTGCATCAGTGGATCACGGGGAACAGTGAATCGTTTGTTAAAACTCTGTATCTATTGCACTCACACGTACACGCGTCGGCTTCGGTAACGCTCTTCCATACCCCGAACCACCCGACAAGTCGCCGTCACTGCATCACAGCGGGAGGATACGTGGCAGCGCATTGGTCAGTCGGTAAGTACGAAAAAAATAATTTACGTTATATTTGAATTTACTTTGGTTCAAAGTTATTTAAATATATTTAAGTTTCTGCATATTTTTGTTTAGTATATGTGTCTAATTGTATAAAATTGTAATAAATTGTAAAGTAAAAGCAGTGTTTATTTTGTTAGAAATATTATTTCTATTGTTAGTAAATGGGTTACAGTGAATCATGTGGTAATGGGGTTCGTTGGATCGTAATCCACTGTTCCAAAATAAACTGCAAGTTTTAAAGTATATTATTCTACAGGTCAGCATGCGACGGAATAGAATAGGGAAGACGAAGATTTCTTAAGAAGAACCTGAGTTTGAAGAGGAAGCGGAAAATCTAATTATAAATCCCAATAAATTTATTTCTCTGAATAATATGCTGAAAGAAGGGGACTTTACCTATATTAGTATTGTTTAGAGCAAACATGTTTATTATATCGCAAAAGTGATGGGGGAAAAAGATGAAGAGACTGAGGTCAGTTTTCTTCGGAAATCGAAAAATCCCAACAAATTTCACCTGCCCGTCATTCCCGATCTTGCTACAGTTATTTAGGAGATTTACTCTAGACACTTACGTTCAACTATGTATATTATGGCTGATTAAAGCAATGACTGACTTATTTGTAACAAAAATAAAGGGTTTTTATGAATATAATAAGTTTTATTAAATTAAAAAAGCTTTCGATTCATAGTACCCCATTCGATCCACTGTACCTCAAACCTTGATCCATTGTGGCCCATGAATGGGTCACAATGGATCAATTCTGTGTTCTATAAAAAACTATCTTGTGAAGTAAACGAAGCTGCAAAACAGGCATTTGAAAAGAATATACTAAAGTTTAGACATGCTTTCATATAATGAATTAAAAATCTCGGCCAATAAAGCAGAAATTCCACCTAAAATAGCTTTAGAAAAAAAAAAGATCCATTGAGCCCCATGTTCCCCTATGCAGTACACCCACGTTTCGCCGGCTATGTTATAAGTCCCATGTAATAAGGGCAAGCCTATTGCCTTTAACCGGGCACAATTCCAGACTCCGTGCTGCTACTGAGAATTAGAAATGATATTCCAATATAAAAGCCGATTGTCACTTGTCATTACTCCCAAATAATCCTGACCATTGTTCGATCCAGGTTGCAGCGGCCACACAATAGCTCCAGGAACACAATAGCTAATAGGAAACTAATATTTAACTCGACTCCAACAAGGCTAATGATAATGCTAGGAGAATTTAGACTAACCAGCAGACTCCACATGTCGTCGCAGATCGAAGTCATCTCTGTCGACGGGTAAATATCTCGTAAGCGGGCGCTGCGACTCGTTGTAAGGAGCGACGCCGCGACGAGAGCGTCGAGGCGCATTGCTGAGCGATACTGCAAAATAATATGTTGAATGTAGCGAGTGGACTACAATTTCCTGAGACTACTTGAGGGAAGAAGACTTGGAACAGGAGTACCCTGGAGGAGTACAGGAGTAGTAACCTGCAACAAGTCTTCTAAAGACTTATTGCAGGGGTATTCAATAAGAGGGGTATCCAATCCAGTTTTCCCGCTAGTTCTATAAAATACAAAAGGTAATATGGCTTAGTTTCCAAGAGTTTACCATCATAATTTTGGCTACCAGAACGTAGAATATTAGCTATGCTTAAATGTGACTTCATTACCATATAACACCCATGCATCCTGCGTTGACATTCCAGGTTTTGAAGACAAGACAAGAATGACACAGGAGGGCTGTTAGCTTTTTAATATGGACGATTTGGTAATTTTGACCATGAACCTACCTAGAAGCGGTAAGCGGTATGGTAGTCTACGGTTAAGCAAATATTTATATTTTAAAGTAAAGGTGCAACTGCAGCTGCTAGAAAAAGCTGCTACTGGACTCTACTCATTTCTTGGACCTGGAGATGCGTTTGGTCGCTGTCATCGTGGTCAATGGTACCATAAATGATAATTGATACTTACAAATATTGTCCCTGCTAAAATCTGAGGCATGGCTGAGGGGTCGACTGTCATCGCTGCGCTTATCATCTTCCGTGGACTCAGTGCGCGAATTTCTTACTTGAAGCTGTTGACAAAGAAATACGTCACTTAAATATATGTTACTAAAATTGAGTGTTTAATTATAAGATCCTTAGGGAATAAGCGTACTCAATTTGAGCCTATCTTAATTAAAAATCTTAAATTAGGCAGGTGATAGCCCTAGGCTTAGTAGTACGACCACGGTATGACCGTTGCACTGCCATCAAGGATCGTAGGTTCGAAACTCAGGCTCGCAATTCCGACTTTTGTAATTCATGTGCGTATAAGAACTTAATTATCACTTGCTAAAACTGTGAGGGTAAAAATATCGTTAGGAAACCAGCACAACTGAGAGATTTTTTAACGGTGTGTAAAGCCATGTAAGATGCGGTGTGGTTTAAACTCTGACACTAGGTTGTTCATCAACCATACGATAAGAAGAATTGGGATCCTAAAGTGAAAGAAAAGATTTGACGGTTTATCCTCATGAATATTATTTCTGTACTTGGATATCAAGGTCTCGGCCGACGTTCCAGACTAAAACCGTTAATCTTCCTGACTTCCAAACGATGTGTTTAAACGATAACTTTTTATAGGTTCCAAAGTTTATTGCGAGAGTCGTCACTCATAATTAACGAACCTACCATTTTCGCCGTAAAAACAACAACTGTCCGAATCATAAATTCCATTCTAGAAGAAGAATGGAAAAATTCTGAATGAATTTTGTGCAGAGTCGAGAAGAGAGATGTGATGATGTGATGTTGTGATGTGATGATGATGACTTAATTCTTCTTCTTTATCGTCTGGTATCAGAGTTTAAACCGCTCGTAGACCTTTGACATGGCTTTACACACCATTGAAAAATCTCTCAGGTGTGCTGGTTTCATCACGATGTTTTCCCTTACCGTTTTAGCAACTGATAATTAATTTATACGCACATAACTTACGAAAAGTCAGAGGTGCGCGCCTTGGAATCGAACTCGAGACCTCTGACTTGTCAGTCTATGGTCATACCACTAGGCTATCAGTACTATATGTATCAGTGCTAGGATCCCAATAGCGAATAGGTTTAGCCTGCAGTTCTCCTGACCGAATTTGGGTCACAGCGAACAATCTCAACAAGATTAAGATTATGCAGGAGATATTATAGTGCACAAGTGTGTGCGCAAACACAGGTGCAGTCTCTATTCCCTCACTCTCATAGTCTGAGTGGACGACAATCCGACACGATCGGAGATCAGGCGCAGGATCAACGTCTTTACGTACTTTCCGAGGCACGGAGCAAGTGATAATTCATCGATGTCAAGTCAGAGATGCCTTGGGTCGAACATCTGACTTGTCAGTCATCTGTCATACCACTAGGCTATAACGAATTCAGTTCTCCAGTAGGTCTTAGATGTAATTTATAATTTACTGCTTCGCACGGTTACGCTAATATGCATGTATTATACATAATATAAACCTTTCTCTTGAATCACTCTATCTATTAAAAAAACCGCATCAAAATCCGTTGCGTAGTTTTAAAGATCTAAGCATACATAGGGACAGACAGACGCGGAAAGCAACTTTGTCTTATACTATGTAGTGATGATGTAGTGATGCCATATAGATTTATGCCCAAAGTTACAAAAACATCGTTCCGCATAACATAGGAATGCGGATATTTTTAGGCTAGTTGATTTAAGAATTATTATAAACAAACCATTGCTACAATACAATAATACACAAATGGCTGTCTACAAGGAAGACTATTGAGATACCGGCTAGTAATATCTTGAACAAAAAGCGGCGGCGTAGCGTGGGAGAAACTGCAGGTACACAACTGAACGGCAGTGACGGCGCAGTTGAAATTTCCTCGCCCCTACTTCGGTTCACCAAAGAAATTAAAAAATCTAAAGTGATTCATCACGTGATTAATAGAGGTGGATGGTGTCATTGTTCACCGGGATTTTTACGATAGTTTCTTGTTCCATGAAATTAGAAATTAGTTCATTTTCTTTCAAGAATAGAGAAAAAATTCTAGTACAATGAACTACATGTTTGGGAACATGTTACATGAGGCTGATAACCCATTCGTACGCGAATTAACTTGCATATTTATCTTCGGTTGCAAAAAAATAGTTTTTGACACTCAGACCACCACGTTTTAAGGTAGCAAGTATGACATCATCATGTTAGCTACAATAGCTACAGATAATTTCTAAAGAGAAAACCTAATTATCAACCAACTGGACATAGTGCATAGGTCTCTCCCAAGAGTCCGCAAGCAGCGCTACACAGACCGTAGGATGAAATAGCTTGATGGCCTGATAAGAAAGGCAACTGGGGTAGTGGATGTGGAAAATGAAGAATAGATGTTGAGTCTTAAATACCATGAGAAAAATAATTCCGCCGAAAAGGTATTTCTTAAGGTATAAATAAATAAATCAGCCTGTAACTGCCCCAATGTAGAGCAAAGGCCTCTTCTCATACAGAGAAGGAATGAGCATTAATTACCACGCTAGCTCACTGCGTGTTGGCGATTTAGACTGTTAAGTCCAGGTTTCCTTACGATGTTTTCCTTGGCCGTTAGTCAGTGGTGTCTTAGATTAACCAAGAAAGTACATATGAAATTGAAAAAGTCTCATTGGTACAAGCCAGGTTCGAAGCCAAACTCACGCGCTTGCAAAGCGGGTCCGTAACCAATGCGCCACCACGACATCTGACATCCTTAAGGTAAGACCTCAATATTTGTGAAGTGAAGAATTTGTGTCTATCAGAGATAGCAAGGCAATTATCGTTTGCAGGTAGAGCAGTTACATAATAAAATCACGCAAATACTTACAAACACTGGTTTAGGATTACATCCAAGTCCCCAATGCGAACTTTTCACTAAAGTTAACCACACAGACATATTAAATTCTAGAAAATCACAGTCATTCACTAATATTCACTTTAATACACAGTTTCACATGTCTTGCAAGCAATAAATATTTAGTAATCGCTGAAAAATATCCGTAGTTTTATTAAATATCTTGTATTTTATGTTTTATAGTCTTGTTATAAAGGTGTCGAGTTGGATATTAATTTGTCAATTACGCGGTTTCAGTGTGAAGGATTTTATGCTTCCTGTCTGTAATAGAAGTTGATGAAGATATTTAAATGCTTATTGATGGATTCAAGTGTCTCTTGTATATTAAAGAGCTATAATTTGTTGAAGTGTGTTAGGTTTAGAATATTCTTCGTAACGACTGGAATCATGTTTGAATTACTGCATTATTGTTAGAAAACTTATGTTGTGAGAATGTGAATGTGATGAATGTGAGATTTTTTTTGTACGATAAATAGATTAAGTAGTAATTATATCTAAAAAGGATAAATGGTAGAAGAAATATTTAGAAGTAAAAGAGAAGGGTGATGTTGATTATGTAATTGTTTAAGAAAACAGTTCTTGTAGAGGTCGTAGATGTCTTTCTTTTGTTTTTTAAAGAGGTTGCTGTAACGAGAATGTTTTTATATTATTTACTAGATTTTCTCAATCTACCAGAGAAAATCCTGGAACTAAAAAACCTTATAGGTATGTGATCTTTTATGCAACGCAAAAAGTAGAATTCTACATCCAATATGATAATTTGTTTACAGTTTTGCATTTTTTATGGAATAGCGACTTTTTAAGTCAATAAGACCTTAAAAGATCAATCCAAGATAAGCAAAATAACGCAGTGATGGCCAAGTAGGAAGCTGAATCAGAGCCAATTAATTTAGGCCAGGGTCTGTACTGACGTGTTAGGGAGGTTCAGAGTTGTGCGATGAGTGATCACAAATTATAATTCACTAATTTTGTAAATTTGGGGCCACTAGACCCTCTGTCAACTAAGCTATTTAACCCTCCCCGAGCTATCGAAATTTTCTACTACATCGAACCATCTCTGATGGACGTTAGGACCGGAAAGTGTGACAGGAACAATCTTCATAACGACCCAACAAGTCCAACTAAGCTATTAGTAACCCTACCCGAGCTATCGAAATTTTCTACTACATCCAACCATCTCAAATGGACATTAGGACCGGAAAGTGTGACAGGAACAATCTTCATAACGACTCAACAAGTCCAACTAAGCTATTAGTAACCCTACCCCAGCTATCCAAAATTTTCTACTACATCCAACCATCTCAAATGGACTTTAAGACCGGTAAGAGTAACAGAACAATCTTCATAACGGCTTCTCATACAGTCAATATTCTTCACTAGCTTAACAGCAGATGCAACTTCTTCAGCGTCAGGAGGCATTGGCTAGAATGACGTCATTTCTGGTAACTTATGATGAAAGAAATAGTGGTAAGCTATTGCGTAGCCATCCTGGCATCTACCATTTATATTCACTACTTATACGGAAGAACTAGATAGTTTAGATTCGCTCAAAGAGGGTTACGAATAGCTTAATTGGCTGAGCTGACGACTTAACCAGTAGGCGGATTAAAATCCATTTACAAAAATTTTGAAAGTTAGGATGATTTAGTTAATCGTACTTAGTCGACCGTAGAGCTTGATTTGTATTTCTATGTTATTTTTCTTAAAAGATGGTATTTATGTGTTACATATTTCATGTTCATTCACCAAGCATCACCGTTCACCTTACAAACGCGATAATTTTAGCAAAGTGGATGTGTTTGAGAAATGTTTACATTGCCCGCATGCTCGTCTATATTGTTTTACTAATAACTACCGTCTTACAGGTGGAGTCTGGATGTTCAGAAAAATATGAGTTTCAAAATATTGAATGAAGCGCAAAAACTCGCTAGGGATAATTTTGTTGGTGGTTATTAAAGGGGTTGGAATCGATAAATCTAAATCTCAAGTATGCATCAAGTTCGCACACAAGGGTATAACATTATTAATGTGATATTTAACTAATAACATAACATAGACTCACGCATATATTCCCCAGAGGTGCATTCACGTTTGCCCGGCTATGTTTTTAAAATAAATATTCATTTAAAGCAATTTTTTATTTGAAAACATGTTTCGATCAAGCTGAAATTTTTGCTGAAACTTTGTAATAGTGTACTCTTTTAAATTCAAATTCGATTTTTCATAACTATATTCATTGTTTTTATATCTTTAATCAACTTCATTATGCGAGCGAGATAGCAGATTAGCGCGTAAGAGGCGGTTTAACTAAATTATCCAGAGGGAGAGAGGGCTATTGCCAGACTAGCAAAAACGGCTTGTTCCCAAAGGTCCACGAGCCTATTGTTCTCAAAAAATAAAAGTTCATACTTGACTTCCCAACGGGTCCATAGCTTTTTAAAATATGAAATATTTTTGTTCCCAACAGGTCCATGAGAATGTCTGGTACAGTCGGCAATAAAAGCATGCTACGGAATAAAAGTTTATTATTTTTACAAAATAAAAAAACATACACGTCGAATTGATAACCTCCTCCGTTGTTTTTTTCGTCGGTTAAAAAGACAATGAATATAGGTAAGGACTAGGACTGCCTCGTTGGTCTAGTGGTAGCAAGCGCGACTGCTGAGCACGAGGTCCTGGGTTCGATCCCTGGGTCGGGCAAAGTGTTATTTGGTTTTATTCCATTACAAAATTCTCAATAGCAGCACGGAGTCTGGAATTGTGCCCGGGTAATGGCAATAGCCTAGCCCCCTATTCCTACATGGGACTTATAACATAGCCGGCGAAATGTAGGTGTACTGCACACCTCTGCCTACCCCCCTGGGGAATACTGGGGAAAAAATATATAGGTAACTAAGAACTTTTTATTATCTTTTATATGAATCTTACGATAAAATAGACTTAAGCATTATAAAAAATTTTAGCAATCGAATAGTTACAGGATATTATCCATATCTTACACTTAAATAAACAAACATTATAAAAAATCACAGTTTCAGAATAATCACAGTAAATCAGTCTCAATCTCGGACTAAAATAGACTTAAACATTATAAAATATTAGTTTCACAATAATCACAAAAAATTGCACGCAAATAGTGCGCACGTCGTCAGGTATTAGTTTCTAATTTGCAAGAAATGCTAATGCAAAAAAAAAATCTTCGTAAACAAACCGCAAAAATTCAATTTAATAATTAATTTAGTTAAAAATCATAATTATTTTTTTTCTTTTTAGTTCCCTTTTTTTGTCGGTTGTTTTCTTTTTGTTAAAAAGTTTTTTTATTATATATGTTGTGAACTGAATGAATAAATTGGTGCCGGCGGGGGGTCAGGGGTGTAGCTGCCGACTAGGGGAGCAAGAATCTTCACTTTCTTGAAATAAAAATAGTGCTTGAAGGCTTCTTAGTTTTCTTTATTTCCTCTTCATGATAATACTGCTGGTTCCGGAATGCCAAACCATCGAAATAGCCCGTCTTTTATATTTTCTCTTGACCAATCAGAGTGGTCATTGTTTGCACACGGCACTAAAATCAATGTCTCCTTTTTTAACATATTTTTATCCTTTTCTTGTACATGGAGATAAATGACCGTTGGCCAGTTTCTATGGTTTGGCGTACCTTACAATAATGTCCTTATTTCTAACACATTATATTACCCTTAAATTACCTTATTTTACAAAAAATTCACTTAAATCCTTAATTAAAACACGTAAAAATTACAAAAAACTCTTAGTGGCTCTCGTTTAGGTAACGATCCTTAGTACCTAAGCTCCTTAATTTCGATGCTACATGTGGTGTCATCTTCAGGTCAAGAGGTCAAAACACTAGTGGTTTTATCGCTACGGTAAAGTTTAAGTTAACCTTATACCTTGCTACATGTGGCGCCACCATCGGGAGAATATGGAACTAAATAGCGGTCTTGTCGCTGCGGTTAAGTTTCGTCATACTTTATACAAGGTGCGATGATGCCACAAGTAACGCCGCCTTTAGTGAAATATGTGAACGAAAACAGATGGTTTTCGATTCGGTAATGCTTTGAGGTAGCTAAGGTTTTGACTCTGAAACCACATGTGGCGACATCTTTTTAGATAAATAAAACAACGTTAAACCCTTATTTATTTCAAAGTACATAACTTAAACTAATTACATAAGAAAAATAGTTAGGTATGTTATATACAAGTAATATTTCTTAATGTTAGCTTCAGTCGTCGCTAACATTCTCCCCCGCAGTGCGTAGCACTCCATCCTGTTGGAGCGACGACGTTGCAGGTACCAGCACGACGACTCTTCGGGTTGGGCGGCGCAGCACTCCTCCTGAAGTCCGCACGTCCAGAACTCTGACTCTTCCATCTGGTCCCGGGTATATTTTCACAACTTCTCCGCGAGGCCATGAGTTCCGTGGTAGTGTTGCGTCTACTATTAGCACGATGTCGCCTTCTCTTGGATCGCTTGTTTCTCTTCCTTCGATTTTTCTTGGCATCAGTAGTGGTAAATATTCTTTGACCCATCTCTTCCAGAAATGGTCTGTCAGCCTTTGAGTTGTTCTCCAGCTCGCCTTGCCAATCAGCTCTCTGTCCTCGAATTCTCCCGGTGACATAGCTCCGCACGAACGCCCCAGCAGGAAATGGTTCGGAGTCAGGCTCTCTTGGTCATCAGGGTCCATGCTGACGGGAGTGAGAGGTCGGGAGTTGACTATGTGTTCGACCTCTGTCATCAGCGTGTGTAGAACTTCTTCTGGCGGATTTCTTTCGTTGAGGACTGCGGCTAGTGCTGTCTTGACCGAGCGCACGAGCCGTTCCCAGGCGCCCCCCATGTTAGGGCTCCCCGGGGGAATGAATTTCCACTTGATACTTTTCTCTTGCGCTGCTTCTTCTAACTCTCTGTTGGCTCCGATGAAATTCGTCCCGTTGTCGCTGAATATTATCTTTGGAGTCCCTCTCCTGGCGGCCATCCTTCTAAGTGCCATAATCATAGAGCTAGTACTGAGTGAATGTACCAACTCCAGGTGTATGGCCCTGGTGGTGAGACAGGTAAATAACGCTCCCCAGCGTTTCTCGACGCGCCTTCCAATGGTTACTTGCATTGGTCCGAAGTAATCGACGGCTGTGCACGAGAAAGGGTACTGGTGATGCTGTAACCTTTCACTTGGTAAATCTCCCATAGGCGGGATCTCTGGTAAACTCTTCTTTGTCTTGCACCATTGACATCTATGTATGACTGCCTTCACCGTTGCTCGCAGGCTCAGGATCCAATACTTTTGACGAATTTCATTGATGACCGTAGCAGTGTTTCCGTGAAGGAATTTCTTGTGATAATGTTCTATAATGAGATAAGCGATTCTCTGTTTTCCATCCAAGATAATAGGGTTCATTTTTCTATCATCTTCATCACGAAATTTCTTTGTTCTACTTCTTAGTTTGATAATTTCGTTGTTATTTAAGTAAATGTCGATCTTCTTAAGTCGGCTTGATTTTTCCAAGGGCTTTCCTTCTTTCAGGTTTTTTATTTCATCGAGAAAACTGGAACTTTGACTTGACTTGATTAGAAATTCTTCGGCTTTTCTCAAGTGTTCTTCTTCCAAGGGTCGGAACATCTTTTTCTCTCTTTTTTCGTCGACTGTAGTAGTAGTTCGCGTTTTTTCTTTCTTGGTTTTTTTGTATGGCTTCCAGGTTTCTTCCTTTCGGCGGACGGCGTTGGTTGCTTGACGAATCTTCTTACTTAAGAAGTCCACGAAAGCAAACACTCGGGCAGTGGTGCGCAGCAACCTATTCCAGCTTGAGAATCTCTCTGGGTCGAGCAAGTCTTCTTTGGAGGTTTTCACTGCGGTCACCTTCTGCTTGATCTTCTCTTCTAGCATTGCGCCTCCAGACTTGAAGTCTCTAGTTGGCCATTCTTCCTCTTGTAAGCGAAGAAACGCTGGACCTTGGAACCATCTCGCATCGTAGTCGAACTCGTTGGGCGTTCCCCTCGTAGCGTCGTCAGCAGGATTGTCCTTTGTGGGCACCCATCTCCAGTTTTCGGGCTTGGTTAAGTCTTCGATTTCTGCCAAGCGATGGGCCACAAAAGTCTTGAATTTTCTTGAGTCCGCTTTAACCCACTGCAGTACGGTACTTGAGTCTGTCCAATAAACTTTCTTTGTGACTCTAAGTTCCATTTCTTGCTCTATGGTGGCCGCTAATCTGCTTCCTAGCAAGGCCGCTTGCAGCTCCAACCTTGGAATTGATACTGGCTTCGTCGGCGTCACCCTGGCTTTTCCGGCAATCAGAGAGACGTGGACTCTTCCACCGGATTCGATTGTCCTCCAGTAGATTGCGGCGGCGTAAGCCTCTTCACTGGCGTCGGTGAATGCGTGTAGTTGCCCTTCTTGGTTGTTGGGCGAGATGCACCTTGGAATCTTCATTCTTGTGAGATTCGACACTTCTGTTAAATATTTCAGCCAAGCCTCCTGTTGATCTTCCTTAATTTCTTCATCCCAGTCTATTTTCGACCGCCAAATGTCTTGAATTAATTTCTTTCCTTGTATAAGGATTGGCGTAGCGAGTCCTATTGGGTCGAATGTTGACATGACGGCGCTTGTTACTTGTCTCTTCGTAGGAACCTTCTTTCCTTCTAGCAGATCCTTTGACGTGTTGCGTAGCCCGACGTTGAAGGCCAGCGAGTCTTCTTTTATTAGCCATCTGAGTCCCAGAGTTTTTTCTTCCTTAGTTAACTGTAATTCTTCAACGTTGTTACTCTCAGTTTTCTTAAGAATCTCTGGGCAATTGCTGGCCCAACCTTTCAGATGAAAACCCGCTTTTCTATGTATGTCTTCAACTTCTGTCGATATTTTCTTTGCTTCGGTCGTAGATGCGAAGCTTTGGAGATAGTCGTCCATGTAATGGTTTCTGTTGATCGCTTTCACCGCTTCAGGATAAGTTTCTTTGAAGTTTTCTGCGTTCTTGTTCATTACATATATCGCCGTTGCTGGCGACGACGCTGCTCCAAAAATAACCGACGTCATGCGATATTCTTCAGGCTTCCCTTTTCTTTCTTCCCCACGCCACAGGAATCGCAGGCTATCTCGATCGATTTCTCTTATTTTTATTCGAAGGAACATGTCTTGAATGTCAGCCATGACAGCCACTGGTCCCTGTCTGAAGCGCAGCAATACGCCGAACAACGACTGTAGTAGGTCCGGGCCTGGTAGTAGAGCGTCGTTGAGGCTTTTTCCTTCAAACTTTGCTGCTGCGTCGAAGACGATTCTTGGTTTCTTCTTGACTGGGTGAACAACAGCGAAATGAGGTAAGTAGAAGGTTCTTCCCTCGGCTGTAGTCTTCGGAGCTTTCTCGGCGTATCCTTTTTCTATCAGAGTCTGAATTTGGCTCTTATAAGACTCTTTCAGTCTCTCATCTTGATCCAACTTCTTTTCAATGTTGACCAGGCGTCGAAAGGCTTGAGAGTAGTTGTTAGGTAAAGTTTCATCTTCTTTTTTCCACAACAATCCCGCTTCGTACTGGCCGTTCGCCAGTTTCTTCGTGCTTCTTTCTAAGACATCCAAGGCTCTTCTATCGTTGTCGATGCTTGGCAACCGAGCTTGAATTCCGAGAGACTCTAGCTTGAAGTGATTTTGTACAATGTCTTCAATGCTTTCTTGTTGGACTGGATGGTTGCCATGATGGATGAAGTTGACCACGGTGTTTGCTCCTGTGTCGCATCCGTGCAGCACCCATCCTAGGCTCGTAAGGGAGGCCACAGGTTCGTTAGCCTTGCCTTTCTTCAGTCTTCTAGTCACGATGAGTCCCCAGTTGTCTTGGCCTATCAACATCTTGGGTCTTTCCTTTGTATAAAGAAGTTGTTCTTCGATTCCTTTCAAATGCTGACAGTTCTTCAAGGTATCCTTGCTGATTTCTTGATCTGACAGCTTCAGGTCGTCGATGGTTCTTGCTTCGATAGTCCTCTTTTCACTCTTGTGAGCTCCCTTTATTTTCAACTTGATTTTCTGCGAACTATCTTTTCTTATTTCCTTTCCACCGACTGTTTCGATTGTGAGTGTCTCTCGACGTCCTTCGGCTCCAATCTCCTTGGCCACAGATGAGTCCAGGAGTGTGACGGTCGATCCTTCGTCCAACAGCGCTAGCACGCGAACTTGTCCCTTAGGTCCGTATAAATCCACTGGTACCATTTTTAGGTAAGCCTTTTCTTCTCCCTTCGTATTATGAATTGAGGCCACCTTCTCTTCTAGGATATCTCTTTCATCCCGTTCCTTAGTGTAACAGCAGGGCTTCTTTGTGTCCTTCTGTTCCGTAGGTACTGGTGGTTTATCGGAGTGCAGCGTTGTATGATGCCATCTTCCACATGTCTTGCATGTCGGAGCTTTGCAGTTCAGTCTTGAATGCTTGAGTCGAAGACACTTGAAACATATTCTTGCTTTCTTGACGATGTTCCATTTTTCATCAATACTTGCTTCTATAAATTTCTTACAATTCAGTAAGAAATGTTCCTCTTCACAGATTGGACATTTCTTCCAATTATCTTGTGATTGAGACGCTTCTTGTACGGTGTGTACAGGTTTCTTCATGTGCTTCCTCTGCTCTTTAGGCGCTTCAGGTTGAGCATAAGGCTTGTAGGTTTTCTTCGACTCCCAGGACGCTTCAGGTGGAGCGAAGTCCCCGCACATGTCCGATTCGATGTCTAAGAACGCTTCAATAAATATTAATTCTTGAAGGTCTTCATCTCTTCGACTTCTATGGTAGGCAAACCAGCGGAATTTCATAGACGTCGGCATCTTGTCGACTATAGCTTTCATGGTTTCGGGCGAACTGAGGTATTGTGGCTTCTTCAGAGCTTTAATGGTCGCAACTGCATTCTTCACTTTGCTGGCAAACATGCATATATCGCTTGGTGTTTCGCCAACCTTTGGCAAACTCTTCAATCGTTCTAATTCGGCTAACGCTAGTGCTCCAGGCCTTCCAAATCTCGCTTCTAATCCTCGGATTACTTCCCGCGGGTCATCGGCGGTGAACAGCAAGCTCTGAACGGCTTCTCTTGCTTTTCCTTGGAGTGATCTGCGTAGGCGTGCCAGATTTTGAACGTTGGTAAACGAGGCGGCGTTGTCTTCATAAGATCTCTTGAACGCCAACCATCCCTCGCAGTTCCCGTTGAAGTAGGGGAGTTCGATATGCTTCGATGCAGTTGAATCTTGCGTTTTTTCAGACAGCTTGAATATAGCTTGAGCCAGCTCTTGAATGTCACTCTTCTTTTCTGTCTGGGCCGGTATCTGCTCCTTCGTATTCGGCTTGACTCCCGTATGGATGAGCCATTGTTCGACTTCCTGTGTTCGCTCGTACACTTCTTCGCCAGCGCCGTCTTCATCAGACTCGGCGGCTCGCAATTCTAGTTCCGCTCGAGCTACCCTTGATCTTGCTTCCGCTACTTCGAGTTCTCTTACTGCGACAATCATCCTTGCTTGCGCTTCTGCTCTCTTCCTGTGCGACGAGCGAATAGACTGCGTGTCTATATCGCGGGCCGCCTTGGTAGGTTGAGGCCTTGACCGCTGCGAATGCTCTTCTTCCAATGGCGGCGAAGCTATTCGTATCCCTTCAGTTATGCTTCTCTCCGCGCTCTGCGGCGGTGGATGAGTTCCTTCTCGAGTGACGGATTCCATGATCTTGATTCCTTCTTCGGTGGTACGGGTCTGGGCGCGGTGCGTTCCTACCCCCTGTGCCGGTCCACCTCCAACAATATCCCTTGCTCGGCCTCGGGCACTAGACGGGGGTGTTCTCTTCGTTAGCGTTGATCGACTTGAAACAGACGTGCTTGAAGTCTCGGCTGGTGTGTTCATACTCCAATCCGTCGACGCTGAGCTTTCCCCGGTAGTCTTCGATCGCGATGACTCCGACCTAGTAATCGGCATTCCTGACCCAATGCCCCGATCCGGCTCGAAGGACCACGAAAATGTTGTGAACTGAATGAATAAATTGGTGCCGGCGGGGGGTCAGGGGTGTAGCTGCCGACTAGGGGAGCAAGAATCTTCACTTTCTTGAAATAAAAATAGTGCTTGAAGGCTTCTTAGTTTTCTTTATTTCCTCTTCATGATAATACTGCTGGTTCCGGAATGCCAAACCATCGAAATAGCCCGTCTTTTATATTTTCTCTTGACCAATCAGAGTGGTCATTGTTTGCACACGGCACTAAAATCAATGTCTCCTTTTTTAACATATTTTTATCCTTTTCTTGTACATGGAGATAAATGACCGTTGGCCAGTTTCTATGGTTTGGCGTACCTTACAATAATGTCCTTATTTCTAACACATTATATTACCCTTAAATTACCTTATTTTACAAAAAATTCACTTAAATCCTTAATTAAAACACGTAAAAATTACAAAAAACTCTTAGTGGCTCTCGTTTAGGTAACGATCCTTAGTACCTAAGCTCCTTAATTTCGATGCTACATGTGGTGTCATCTTCAGGTCAAGAGGTCAAAACACTAGTGGTTTTATCGCTACGGTAAAGTTTAAGTTAACCTTATACCTTGCTACATGTGGCGCCACCATCGGGAGAATATGGAACTAAATAGCGGTCTTGTCGCTGCGGTTAAGTTTCGTCATACTTTATACAAGGTGCGATGATGCCACAAGTAACGCCGCCTTTAGTGAAATATGTGAACGAAAACAGATGGTTTTCGATTCGGTAATGCTTTGAGGTAGCTAAGGTTTTGACTCTGAAACCACATGTGGCGACATCTTTTTAGATAAATAAAACAACGTTAAACCCTTATTTATTTCAAAGTACATAACTTAAACTAATTACATAAGAAAAATAGTTAGGTATGTTATATACAAGTAATATTTCTTAATGTTAGCTTCAGTCGTCGCTAACAATATACTAGCTGCCCCGCGCAACTTCGTACGCACAATTATTCTACTTCAACGCCTATTCTACCCCTACCCTACCCCTACTCTACTCTATCCCTAACCTACTCTACCCCTACCCCACTTCACCTTACCCTACCCTACCCTAATCTACCCCTACCCTACCCTACTCTACCCCTACCCTACTGTACCGTTAGCCTACCCTACTGTACCCCTACCCTACCCTACTCCACCCCTACCCTACTCTACCCCTACCCTACTCTACCCCTACCCTACTCTACCCCTACCCAACTCTACCCCTACTCTACGCTACTCCTACTCTACTCTACCCCTACCCTACTCTACCCCTACCCTACCCTACGCTACCTCTACAAAACAAAAACCATAAAAACCGGTCCAGCCGTTCTTAAAAAAAAAAGTATTCTACGTCCGTCTCCTGGTCCTAATCTACCTCCGCACCAATTTTCAACCAAATCGGTTCAGCCGTTCTTGAGTTATAAATAGTGTAACTAACACTTGTTCTTTTATATATAAATAGATATATTTACCATGTTACAGGTACAACTACATTATTATAGGCTAGCCTTATTCTTAACATAAAACACTTTGTAAAAGCTTTTAGTTCAGCTAACTAGCTGAACTAAATGAGCTATTAATGATGAGCGGTAAATACCGCTAGTTGAAAATGATAGGTAGGCGGAGTGTAACGTCCCCCTTATCCCGTGTCATAAATTGTATCGTTGCAAAATTCCCTTAGAACATCTGTCTGTGTAATCATAGCCGGATTATTAAACAAAAACTATATTTAGTCAATTGTCATCAAATTTTATCTAGATCTACAATAAATATAATATATTGGCGTCAGGCGTGTCATTGCAAGGCATCCTGTTAGTTGATTGCCATATAAGGTATGTAATATAAACCGCTATATTAAATAGCCATTTTCTATTACGAGCATCAAACCAGTGAACGTGAAGAAATTGTTTGTACTGACTGTACTTTAGATAAATCTCATGGACCCGTTGGGAATTCATGTATGAACATTTAAAATATTATTAAATTATTTCATGGACCCGGTGGGAATTGAAGAACAATAGAATCATGGACCTCTGGGAACAAGCCGCAAAAACTATTCGATATTCCTATCCTTGATGGTGGTAATGTTTGTACCCACATTTTTCATGCATTCTTACGCTATTAAAAGGACAATTGGAACGCGAAAAAATTCCTTGTTTAGGGAATTCTCTGCAAAGGCTACAAGACACATACTGAATATTCCGAGGGATCCCGACGTCCCGTCTGGTTTAAAAGACGTATTCACGCGTCTAAATATAGAAGTCAACCTACGTAAATATTTCACTTTCGTATAAACTTTGTATTTGCAAGAGTCAGGAATTTATCATAACGTAGAAAACATTAAGCAATTGTATTTTCATCCCGTCTTTTCGAAAAGTGTCGCTTTGTTCCTCTACATATAAGTGATATTTTAGAATCATTCGCTTCGCTCGTGGTTCAAATTAGCGCCCTTGCGTTAAAAATACTATTTTGCTCCCTTGTCATACAATTTACTATTTTTTATGTTTATTTGTTCACTAGTTTTTTTTTTGGATTAAGCAAAGAATTTTTCTTAAATCGTTTTTTCAAAAACCTTAGCGAGAAGAACCTTTGAGAAGACTTCTCAAGATTTTTGTATAAAACTTTTTTTTTATTATAGAGGGTTTTAGAATATCGTTGTTCTCAGCCATAGATTTACTATAATTCAATGATATTTTGTATAACTCTACTGACTAGACAATGTGATGTCACACGCAAACGACTAAAATTAGACTATTGTTTGACAATTTAATGAATGAAAGAATGGTCTATTTCATAGTTTACCTGACAGTAAAATTTCGTACAAAGAAACGAATTAATCATATCTACCATGATGACAGTATCTTGTACTTCAAGCATGAGAGACAAAGTTAGACGCGGTATTGTCCAGATCCATTCCCTAGATAGGTTTCATCAAATATTATGCCGAAACATGACAAGAGCATGTCAGAAGCTGCTTGGGTGTTGATCGCTACTACTTTGTGACCCTTTCCTATCATTATTCGACTTTTACGTCGTAGGAAAGCCAGTAGCAAAGGTTCTATTTTTTCTTGTTACAAAGTAGACATCAATTTACAAAAATCAATTTAGTTTAATTACTCCAAACGACTAAATAAACGCTAATAACATATGTTTTAAACAGGTAATAAATCATTTTATCATCAGTTCTAACTCTTTGGCGTTTCGCCAACCTGCCGTTCTTAAAGTAATTTATTTTAATTTTATTATACGGGTTACGATTATGAGTTGTGAGTGACATCTTTGTTTTATAATAGATTCGAGGTATTTGTAGCTCTGTGTATTGTTGTTGTGTTTATTTATACTATTGGCATTGACCTACCGATATGTTTAAGGCGTAAGCGGGACATCTGATTGTAAGTGGTCACTGCCATTTAAAAATAAACACTTTCTCGAAACATCACAAAATTTGATTTTGCTAGTAAATTATTTTCATAAAGGCAATTTCAACTGCAATTTCACATTTTCATGACTGAATGCGACGGACATATTGAAATTGATTGTTATTTAAATCAGAGTAAATAAAAATAACAGAATTTTTTTTTCAAAATTCTGGGCATTCCTTATTATTAATGAGAAAGTGTTTGTTGGTTTGTTCTTATGTCTGTTGTACATTCTCACCGAGATACCCCGAAACAGACCGAAAGCGAGTGTACACGGGAATGTTAGGCTCCTTCCGGGGTAGCTCGATGTCGCTCGGTCGCTGCGAGCGACATTCGATAAATGCGTTCTGTACTTTTGGCGCCCAACTGGGACAACCGCTGAACAAATACATTAATATAGTAAAAGTTATCAAACCGCTCTACCCTCAGCAGTGTTAAGGCGAATCATGAAGAGAGACAATATACAAATAAGACAATTCTGTCACATGAATACTGACGTCTATTTGATAATCCAGTGGGTACTGGCCATTGGTAGAGAAGGGTAAAGACCGACTTTGAAGACCAAAATTGTTGGAACGAAGTTCCTTATTTCTTCTGCCCAATTACTTAAACTGCTCAGATTTATAACCTAATATTTAGCAAAATGTTTACACTATTTTATTTCAATGTCTAAGTATTTATTTTACTTAGTCGCCGGAGCTTATTTCCGAATTTGTGATTTAAAAAATGTATCAAGCCCAGTCAGCTTGGATGATCGGTTCGCTTGCTAGTTTCTTTGGACCTAAGCTAACGAAATTGGGGTATCATTTAATTGATTTGTGTGTACCTTTTTTATGAATAAAATAAAACATGTGAATAATATTTGATTTTGTTTTCGTTTCTTAAAAAGATAATAAAATTAGAACACGGGTACTTTTTATGGAAAGGAATTGAAACTGAAATATGTAGTTGCAATCATACAATAATTGTAATGATTGCCAATGTATTATTTTTGTTTTAATCTGTCCTTTCTTTATTGTCCTAATTGTTTTGATTTTAGAAAAGTTTGCCATTTTTTAAATTCAATTAATGGACATGGCAACCCTGTCTGGAATTGAGCCCACTCGGGTTATGATGACCAAGGCTGACGTCACGAATTCCTGATACTATTATCGTCGACTATCAGAGTTTACTCTTGTTATGTTATGTTTCTTAAGCATTATTCCGCGGGAATATCTATTGCTAATCTGTGTAGATTAATTTGGAATAAGCTTATGAAATACGTGTAAAGTATGGCTGAAATTACATTTGTTTCGAGTCGCGTCCGCAAGTGACCAAACACAGTCGAACTAAAACATTATTTAAAAATAAAGTGTTATTTTTACTTTTTATTAATAAAAAGGAAAGTACACATGTATCTGTTAAAGAAAGGAAATAATAATATAAATAACCTTAAATCTTCACATATTCCGACGAGTATCTTAGCCAAAACTTTTTATGATTTGAACATAAACTAGAAATAAAATTGGCCACTATTAAAATTGTAAAAAAAGTCAATTTGTTATTTCATAAATCTTTAGAGTAAAATTATTTCGAACATTCCATTGCATTTTAGAACTCAGCCAAGGAAAAAAAGGAAACCTATTTTTATTACACATGCGAAGCGAAACACAAAGTTATAAATTATGTGAAAGAAAAGTCGATTATTAAAGACCTTTTGCGATCTTCCCAAATAGAGCAGCTGTTCTGCCTGGGATTACGACTAGCTCAGTTGGCGGAGCGGCTGGTTTAAATCAGAAGATTGAGAATTTTAAACTAGCTTCTTTTATAGACTCACGCCTGTATTCCCCAGAGGGGGTAGGCAGAGGTGTGTAGTACACCCACGTTTCGCCGGCTATGTAATAAGTCCCATGTAATAGGGGGCGAGCCTATTGCCATTAACCGGGCACAATTCCAGACTCCGTGCTGCTACTGAGAATTTCCTAATGGAAAAACCCAATAACACTTTGCCCGACCCGGGGATCGAACCCAGGACCTCGTGCTCAGCAGTCGCGCTTGCTACCACTAGACAAACGAGGCAGCAAACTAGCTTCTACAAAAAGAATTTTGCTTTAACTTTTTTTTAAATAAATTTTTCGTAAGTAAATATCACTAAATTCGTGCCTTGGAGAAGCTAAAGCCGTAGGTAGTCCTGATCAAATCCTGTTAAGTTTCCGTTAAGTACATCGAACTATGAGAGTGGGGGAATAGGGAGTGCATCTATGAGTGTCACTCTGATGTGTCGCAGTGACCTAAATTCGGTTCTAAGGATATTAACGGATTCGCTGTCCCATTATTGATGCAATCATACAATGTGTATTGGACACTATAAAAAGAACAATAGCATGAATCATAATTATGTGATTCACGGGTCAGGAAAAAGGTTAACATTCTCATTACTACTCCTACCTACCTCAGACGCCTACTTCTGAGATTTTACTATCAAAATCAAAATCAAAATATTTTTATTCATGTAGACCATTAGGCACTTATGAATAGTCATAATTCTAATATTGTTTGTTATAAGAGTGACTCTAGTTGCCACTATTACCAACATTCATGTTTTGGGTACGGTAAATACCTAAAAAATATTAGAATTACGACTATTCATACATGAATAAAAATATTTTGATTTTGATTTTGACCTATCTAAGTACCTAAAATATTCAACTATCTAACAGATTTTAAAGTATCTCCACGTCATACTATTGCTCCTCGCATTGTTTATGTGAGTGCGCAATGCGCTTGCACATCGTACGATTCATCTTTGTCGAGGATAAGGGCAGATGTGGCTCTCGCTGCGATTCTAAACATTCCTTCGTTCATGTGATAAATGAAATTACTAGCAAGCGGAGTAGTGACTGAGCCGAGTTTTGAGAATTTTAAGTAGGTATTAGGTAGTTAGATGTTCGATAGTCGTGAGGAAGCTGTTTTCCCTTTTTTAAAAACTGAATTTATCATGATATTGATAGCTATGCCGTGTGGTTTCCGGCCCAAGAATTGAACTACCCCTACTCGTCCCGCGGGTGTCGTAAGAAGCGACGAAGGGCAAGCAATCATCTGCCAACGATCGCCAACCTGCTTACCCAGCGTGGCGATTATGGGCAAATACCTCCAATGAGCGCACAAAAGTGGCGCGCTTTGGGAGAGGCCTATCTTCAGCAGTGGACAAATACAGGCTGATGATGATGATAACTATGATGGGAAGCTATAATTTTAAAGGGCCTTGTTTGTTTTTCGGCAATAAAAATAACTTAACCTAACCTAGACCACAGAGTCCTGCGCGAGAACGTCTCCGACTTGGCCAGTTTTTCATATTGTGTTCTGCCGTAGAACCAAGGTTTGAATGAACTTACTTGTGCCTACCTACAAATTATATTTTTGTTTTGAAAACCTTTCCACGCATAACAAATCATAACTTCATTGTTTACTCAAATTATATTTAAATTTAACGAATGACGCAGTAGTATGTTTATGTCGAAGGTTTAAGCTTTTGTATCTGTTGAAATGATAATAATAGGACACATGTGAAATTTGTTACATTTTACGTAACATTTTATTTTCGTAAGTAATTAATTTATAGGAGTTTATGATCTTACAAGTAGAGACTACTTATTTAAAAACATACAGTAGAGACTGACGACCTTTTTTTGGCACTTAAGACCTGCTTGGGTTACGTTCATAATTAGTTATTAAGAAACATTCTTTAAAAGATGATTGTCAAAATAAAAATCGTGAGTTTTAAAATAATGTTCTATTAAACCACATCGTGATTTAATTTCTACCTAGTCGAAGTTAAATAACGCCTAGGATAGGATAACTTATTACAGAAGAAATGGTGAACTTGAGTTCCTTTAATACCTACAAACTTGTGATTTCTTCACAGATCTAATTAAGTAAATAATCCAGTTAATATGTATTTTGTATTTAATTTTAAAAAGAATGCTGATTTTGATCCTATACAACATAATTCCAGTTGAACTCTAAAGAAAATAAGACTTAAATTTTAAACAATTTAACACTTAAATGTGAATATTGCATACCTACTTGATTAATAGTAGATATGCTAAACCTAACTTTCAACTAAAATTCCTCTATTAACATAATATACAAGAGATCCATCAAAGTAATTTATCAGGAGTTATTGTGTAATATTTCAATGTGCAAGCAACGTTAAATGTATTTTTGACTGATACCTGAAAGTACCAAACTTTTGTCCTGTTTTATTTTATAATATTTTATTCTTCACTAAATACAAGCACAAAATACCGCACGAATTCAGAATATTTATTTGTTCACGATTAAAAATCACAAAAAGCACAAATGTCAAATTTTCCCGCGCACGACCGTAGTTAACGAAACTTTTTTTTAAACTTCGCCCTTATTCCACGGCACGCGCGATCTTGCGGCCTACGTCCGTCGTACTAGCAAAGTTTGGAAGATAAAATTAAAAATGTTTATTTTAGTTATATTGATCCGTGGGTGGGATAGAGTGGGAATTAACGTTTTATTTTTTTTACAACTAGTTATACACTGTCATTAGATTTTTTACTGTAATTACATGAATTGGGTGTGTCTGAATTTTGAAGGTTAGATTATTGAGGCCACTTGGATATTTTGATTTGATAAAAGTCGAGGAAATTTAAAAATGTGTCATGCATGAAAAAAATATAGTTTTCAGCTGACAGATATAGCTTTGCTTCAAAACATAACAAAAAAAATAAGACTATTTAGTTAAAATTTTCTTCGTTTGTCTTCTCTCAGTTTGAGAAGCCGTATTTTTTTTTGGATGCATCATTGAAAAATATTCTTTTCAAAGTTTTTTTTAGACAAACGCTTGCCAATTTGTTTAGTAAACAATTTATTTACGGACTCTTATTTAAAGTCTGTTTACACGACATGATATTTCAACTCATTATAACGTCTGACAGTGAAGTATAGCTTTTTAATGATTCCGACTGCGCTTGAGTGCGAAGCAACGGTTTTGATGTGTATTAATGATAGGAATGATAGAAAATAGATTGCTTGAATATTTTGAGGAAATTGTTTTTGGTTTGGCAATGAAGAAAAAAAAACTAGAAAATAAATCAATGTCTGACTCCAACCTCTTATGTGACTGCAAGAAATGACGCTGACGTAGGCACAACACTCGGTTTCAGTAATTTTCTAAATATGCTGGTGTCTCTAAGTTAAGTTTCTAAGGGCCGCTAAATTATAAGCACTTGTAATAATTTAAGAACCAAATTGTACACTTAGTTTGCAAATAAATGATTTGTGATTTGATTAGTGATTCTAGATATGCTGGTGTTTCTAAAGATGCTAAACGAATTTGAAGTGTTCGAAATCAGCGCGAAATAAAAAAAGCGCTAATTAGAAATAAAAGCAAACAAAAAAACAAGTTGTCATTATTATGATAAACATAATCTACACAACCTTTTGCAAGGACGTCTGAAATTAATGTAATTTTTATGACAAGGTTGCTAGACGAAGTTTTATTGACTACTTTATGACAATTATAAGAAGTAAATAGGGTTGGAAGGTCAGGTATAATGAAAATGTGAAAATAAACGTCAGTCTGACACTTCTTTTTTTTGTGAGCTAGCGTGGTGATGAATGCTCAATCCTTCTCGAGGCCTTTGCCTTGCAGTGGGACAGATACAGGCAAATTATTTATTTCTTTAAATTCACGGGCGCTCTCTTTCAAAAGAAAGAGACCCGGTCCTTTGGAAGGTTTGTCTGGGGACACAGGTCCAACAAGCAGAGGTCCTTTTGAGAACTTTAAACTAAAATGGGATGGATTAATCTAAGTTTTAAATGGAATATTAAAAAAAGAATTATTATTTTTATACAAAAACTTTAAAGTTGATGAAATTTTCTATAAAACGTTTTATACTTCAAAAGCCTTACTTTACTAGTTTAGGAGAAATTGCAATTTTAAAAGTATGGTACTAGGTTTTGGAAGCCAGTGTATTTAATTTATAAAACACACAATTCAATAAAGTCACTTCACGTCTACAACACACAATTCATTCTACAATTATTTTGTTTTTGAACCATAAACATAAACTCACCGATTTTTCGTACGTTGCTCCTTATTTATCCTTCATTTACACTTACAAGAAACAGATATTATGGATATTATTTTAACAAACAAAATATTTACTCTTATCCGTCTGTTGCAAATAAAGTTTATAGGCCTTTTGTGTATGTATGGTGTTTTGTTACGATTCTGTTTGGGAACCAGTCGAAACGTATTCTAAAGTTGAGGCTATATTAGTCAGCAACACGAACATTGACACATAAGCGATTAAAACAAATAATTTAAGGCGCGAACACTCGATAATCTACTATCTCGCTCGCACATTGAAGATACAAAATCAATGAATATATTTGTGAGATTTTTTTTTACATGTTAGCTTATTAAATATAATAATTTAATAAGAAAATTTGAAAAACAGCTGATACGGATGGGATTTGAACCTACGATCTTCTGCTTACCGTGCCGACGCTCTAACGTTGAGCCACCGTATCCCATCAGAATCAGTCAAAATTTCAAATCTCTTTCCACGCCTAGGGCGTGTGGTAATATAGTCAATGAATATAGTTATGATATATCGAAACAAACTAATTAAATGAATAAAGAATGGGATTGACAATGGCGCTAACTATTCGTTTCTCGCTCGCACACTTTGTCTTTGATGTATCTCGTTCCTACTCGCACCTACAGGTTATATGAGGAGGAGACGCCATTTTCAATCCCATTCATTACCCGCACGGGTAATACATTAAACAGGTATTTATGACACAGTCAAGTCAAAACTATAATATCATTCAGCGAAACAATAAAGTACTTAAATAATAACCTATCAAGTCACTTACAACGTTTAGTGTTGCCAACCGTAATAAAAAGTCGCCACCGGATAAACATAACTTTTTAATGAAATTTTAAACTTTCGTTCTTATTTTAAATTTGACGGACGATAGAGGAAGCTCGTTGTGGTAAATGTCGGATCAAAGGAGTTTGGATTTAAAAATAAATTTAAAGAAAAATGTGTGATTTTAAATAATGTGCGGCCGTGACTTTGTATGTTTGTATTGTTTGAAGCTTTCTAATTTATGTACTGCAATATGTTAGCTGTACTACAAACATAGAAGTGCAAACAAAGTGCGTATCCCAGAGTTTCGAACGGATTATATAAGAATTACGTGTTGTCGTAAATCTTACGTAGGTGCTTATGTAAAAAAAAACTTACCAATGTAAAAAAAACATTTTTGTATTTAGTTTTTTTTTAAATTAATGAATCATGAACTCTTTAAACTGTGACAACTCCTTTAATGTTTTTTTGTTAATGATTATTTATTAGTAAATCGGTTGTCTGTATCTTAACTTTATCTATTCCTACTAATATTATAAATGTCGCTCTCGTATAAAGTTTATTTAGCTACCAAAAACGCTGTCTCGCAGATTACGCCATAAATCGTCTGCAATAGACGCAAAGGCAAAGGCCTGTAAGGATTTTTTGATGTTTATTACTCTTTCACGCAAAAACTACAAAACAGATTTTGATGAAACTTTACAGTAGTATTGTATATACATCAGAATAACACTTAAGCAACAATTTTTCAACATACTACGCAGCAAAGCTGCGGGCAGAAGCGAGTTATTACATATTTTGACAAACCTATAAATAAGAAAGTTTGTTAAGATATTTTTTTCACAAACACGCGTAAACCTTGGCACAGAGAGAGAGCATATCCTAGATTGTCAAATAGGATACTTTTTTATTCTGGTCCAAACTCCACACGGGCAAAGCCACGGGCCAAATTTAGTTTTAAATTATCTGACAGATGTTTTTTCACGGAAGCCTAAAAAAGGTTACGGCAATCGTTTCGTTCGAAATTTAAAAAAACGACATGTAATAGCGTTAAATGTCGTTTGTTTTTCGTAATACCAAACTGAAAACCTCCAGCCGTTTGTAATTTCAGACGAACTTACTTTTACGAAATCGGCACCAGAGCGATTTCGTAAAATTAAGTAGTAGTGCTATTCTTTACTAACGATAAACGAAAGAGGAAGACAGCATGTGTTTAAATTTAGGTTGATGAATAGTAAAGAGGGAATATGTTTTCTTATGAGATGGGTAAGTGTTGTTATTATACAATCGTCAGGTGTAATATATATAGAATATATACTTCAAAGTCTATAGTGGTGTCTATGTCTGTGTTGGTAGTTCATTAATAAATTATGGAAATGTAGATTGGGAATGTCCGCTATGCAAAAATCAAAACTAATCCTAAAGCCTAGCGCGCACTGCAAATTTATTAATCCCAGCAAGATTAGAAAATAACGCTAATTTGTTCGTCCGCTTTTGCGAAATACCAGCTAATCGCTCACTCTTACCATGAATTTTGTGCAGAGCGCTCTTTTGCTTCTATTGAGGAAAAGGAAGATACAAATCACATGAATTATAGCTCTAAGATAGAGTCGTCGCCGAATAGTTTACATAGACATTATACCACGTTTCGCAAACTACTGATTTCTAAAAACCACTTTTCAGTAATCCTTTTTTCGCAAACTATTCATTCGAAAATCAACATAATAATTACACTCGTACTACAAACTTCTCGCAAATTATTATTTTGAAAAATTGTCATTTCAAAACAGAAATGATATGGCAGATGATATGGCAAGAAATGAAGTGACTACTGAGATGACGGGTGATAGAGATGTGTAGAGAACGAGGACATACTGCGCCGACCCCAAATAAATTGGGAAAAGGGCAGGAAGATGATGATGTCATTTCTAAAAACGAAGTTTCACAAAATTCTTCATTTATCTTTGGTATAAATTCATGAAAGTGTATTGCAAATTCAAATTCTGCGGAAAAGTTATTTGGAAAACGAAACAAGGCTTCGTTTACATGGAGCGAAAGTCTGTCCTCAGACAGTCTTATAAGCTTTGAACAAACGTATAATTTAGCACGTATATACATATAAATATATAATAATAAATTTGAAAAAACAACTGATACGGATGGGATTCGAACCCACGATCTTCGGCGTACCGTGCCGACGCTCTAACCGCTGAGCCACCGTATCCCATCAAAATCAGTCGAAATTTCAAATCTCTTTATACGCCTAGGGCGTGTGGTAATATCTATCGGAATACATTACGTATCCGATTCAGCGTTCCAAACTTTGCAGTTTTAGAAGGCACCGATGCGATATTACCAATTTTCTTAATATATGTTTGTGAAATTTTTACATGTTTTAGCACATGTTAGCTTATTAAATATAAATATTTAATAAGAAATTTGAAAAAACAACTGATACGGATGGGATATATATACGGACGTATATACATTTTGAATAGATTGTACAATTAATTAAAATAAAGACTTAAAAATCTCATTGGTCACAAATGTCGATGCAAGCATCCGAGTTCAATCCTATGTCGAAAAGTAGTTGGGTATTTTATTCATATTTTTCTTAATATCAACCTGGAACGGGTGAAAAATTTGGCACTCACAACTACTCACAAGTTGTCTGTCATGTACTCATGTTTAGTGATCGTGTAGAAATGATTGTCAGTCAACGTGTAAAAAGCTCGAATCACTCCTACGTACTATCGCGGTCACGAACGGTGCACCACTTTGCGATCAAAATGCTTTGAACGATGCTACGTGCGTAGAGGCGGAACTAGCGTTAACGCTAGTTCGGCTAGTTCGGCGCGCCGGGTGCAAGCGATCCTAACCTTAAGAGTGGTGCACCGACTTGGTCCACGATAGTAGGTATTAATGTAAATAATGAGATGTGGTATCTTCGAGTCTTGATTTATAAAAAAAAATGTACCTATACTAATAAATACAAATTCTCAACTTTCTCGGTAGCTTTCCATCGGAAACGGATACATTGACTCTCCACAAAATTAGACTGCATGTAAATAGGCAGAATGGATCCGAAGTTTTTTTTTTCCAACACCATTTCCTTTACAAGAAAACATAACGCCATATTGGCTAATCCTTAACATCAATGTTGGCAGTTTATAAAAACATCAAAAGTATATTTTTAAGAACATAACGAAGGAAGCTGTAATTTACCTCATCCTGCTTGTGGCTTGTAAGGGAAATGGTCGTTTGTCTTCCTAGATTACGTTATTTATATATGGAGTTATATTTGTCTAGGCTTGCTAGTTAGCGGAGAAATTAATGAATCGGTTTAGGAATATATTTTTCAAATGGTCACGTTCGAATTTTGGAGAACAGTTATTAATGATCTGCACACGTGGGTTACAGTTGAAAACCAGCGTTGGGTGACTAGTATAAGTAGACTAGTAATAATAATAATAATAATGTCCTCCTGACCGAATTTCGGTCACAGCGGCCAATCTCAACGGAGATTAGCCATCGACGCGGGAGATATTATAATGCACAAATGCTTGCGCAAACACAGGTGCACTCTCTATTCCCTCACTCTCATAGTCCGATGGGACGGCAATCCGACACGACCGGAGAGAGATCAGGCGCAGGACCAACAGCTTTACGTGCTTTCCGAGGCACGGAGTAAGTGATAATTAATTTATAATACGCACATAACTTACGAAAAGTCAGAGGTGCGCGCCTTGGGTTCGAACCTGAGACCTCTGACTTACCAGTCAACGGTCAACACCACTAGGCTATCACGACTCATAGACTCAGTAGACTAGTAATCAGTGTATGGCCGTCCAACATTATGCTGAGCTGTAGGCCCGTTTGGCATAGACAGTTCTCGGCTGTCGAAATCGCAAACATATTGTATTAGTAGTAATTATTAAGAGGTTCTACCCGCTTTTTGGATAGTCGATAACTTCGATAATTTCTAACGCCAAGATAAATTCGGAGAGCTTTTAGACGGAACCTATTCATGGAACCTATCGACTATCTAATAGTATTGACGTAGGAATTGAATTACATTTTTAACATGTATAAGGCTGCATAAATCAGTTTAAGATGTAAAGAGGCGCCCTTTATGAAGCCTCTTTATTTACACAGAACAGGAAAAAAAAAACATTGGACTATAGTTTTGTTAGTTTCTTTTTCTAAAAACTAACTACTGATAGAATTCGGATAAAATTCTCTATGGTTCTCTTACTTCTAAGGCATGTGTACTGCATCTTAGATCACAACATCGCTAACCATCAGATCAGGTGGGTAGTCGTCAAACACAAGCCTTTTTCATAACAAAAAAAAAAGAAATAAAGAACATCTACTAAAGTATCCTAAGATTAGACCAGCTTTCAGAGCACACAATCATGACGTAGGTGTGTTCGTTATTAATAAATCAACTCTAATATATTTTTTGGAGACTCCATTCATACAAAGACGTTAAACATGAGTGTTGTCATTTTGACAGCTGTGTTTTAAATAATGGCCGTCTAGCATGATATTGTGTTAGGAAATTATTTTTAAAATTATATTCTTTAACAATTTTTTTTAAGCTTTTAAGTTTACTTAGCTTGCGTAATTTTTTTATTGTAATTTTGAAATCATAAGCAGATTTTTTTTATGTAGCTTATTTTGTGCTAAGCCTTTTTGAACAAATATTTTCTTAAATGAAATAGAATGTCAAGTATACGTCAAAGGATTGTTTAAAAAAAAGAAATGTCTTTGGTTTAAGAATCTCTTTAAAAAAAAAACTGATAATTTATTTTTATTACTAATGTTTCATCACAAGATTTTGGAACTACTGCGCGAATAATAAAACAGGGAACTACTATAATGGGACTGCAGAGCAGGTGAGAACAGATTATAATTTTTTTCCTATATCGATACCGTTGATACCCAGCAAATTACTCGTTCCCCATTCGGTTTTTTATCTATTTAGTATTTCTACCATTGATATAAAAAGACGAGCACTTCCAAATGTCCCCACTTAATATAAAGTCCATAGTCTCATAAATCATCTCTGTAATAGAAAATACCAGATGATTCACCTAACAAACTGTTACTACCCGCATGATGACAATAATATCACGCAAAGGTCACAAACCTATGACGTTCTCAATTTAAATTCCTACGATGAGTGGACAGCGGTATATTTTTAAAAAATTCTAAAGTTTTTTTTTGTTTTATTTGGTTTTTATTGTTGCAGATGGTATTGCGTAGTTGGAGAAACCGCTAAAAATGTAACACATGTTTGGTTTGGACGTTTTTTGATGATTCCATTAAGTATTCTCCGATGGTCGTTTGACATACCTAGTAGATATTCAAATTTGTCATACAAAATTAATAAATAATAGCCGATAGAAAGATCCGTGTTGAAATTAACATGTCAACAAATACATTTTTGTTCAATGAAACAGCAGTGTTTACAAATAAAAGACTCACCTCCTCGACCGACGATGTCATGAGCCCGGAACTGAAACAGAAACAAAATTGTTTTGAGTGACACATCACACACGTGACACGTGACAACTGTACATTGGTTTTTGGATAAATTTTATGAAGTCGAACGACTTAATATAATTTTTTTAAAGGTATCAACATTTTGGAAAAGGCATCAACATTTTAAAAAAATCTTAAACATTTTTCAAAAGTCTCCTAATTTTTTTTAAAAGGCATCAACATTTTTAAATAGGCTCCTAAATTTTTTTAAAAGGCATCAACATTTTTAAAAAGGCATCATCATTTTTAAAAGTTATCAACATTTTTGAAAAATTCATACACATTTGGTCCGCGTCTTGTCTACGCCCTAAGAAATATCAAAATATCTGTGTCAAACAATCTGGAAGATACATTCTCAATTCAAATAATATTATGATTAGATGTGCACATATTAGCAATGTCCTCCAAACTCCTCATTGGAAACATTGTTATGAATTAGATAGCTGTTTTGGATAACACATAATATTCATTGTTTTAATTAGGCTAGTTTGAGCAATACGATGTTGTACACAGTTCTGAAAAAACACCCACTATGCACCCGTAATTATGGATCTTGTAACTTTTTTTTCTACGTGTGCTCAAACTGATTAATTGGACTTCTAGCGAAACCTAAAAAGACTCCAGCTAGGGGATGCCCGGTGCGTCTGCCGGGATCAAAAGGACGCGAAGTAGGCTGCAAGGATGCGAGGCTCTACCGCCTCTACGCCTCTCTTACGATCATATTTTGACAGCTGACAGCTATCAGCTCTCGACCATAAACAAACACTAACAACATAAAATACCTGTGATTCAAGCCCAAATTACATTTGGCATCAAAGAACAATGAGGTTTGTATAAAAGATGAATTTACAAAATTATATTCATCATCAGTTTAAAATAAACACGAGTAATTATTTCGTTAGACTGTTTGATGAAGTGTGCAATCTTTGAGTCTGACAGTCAAAGATTCATATTCTTTCAGATTCTTCATAATAATCTTTGTATTAAGATTAAAATTCGTATTATGATTAAAATCCTCGGATAGCACGTTAAGCTGTTGGCCCCGGCTGTCAATTGTAGATCTTTGACAGTCGTTACGGGTAGTCAGAAGCCCGAAAGTCTGACAATCAGTCTTACCAAGAGCTATCGTGTAACCCAGTATCTGGGTTGTGGAGGTCTGATAGGCAGTCGCTCCATGTAAAACACTGGTATTCAGCTGCATCCGGTAAGACTGGAAGCCGACCCCAACGTAGTTGGGAAAAGGCTAGGCAGATGATAAGATTAAAATTTGAAGGATATGTTGTGAGAAAGGTTTTAAGTATGAATGTGGATGATTAAGGATAGAGGTAGACCAAAGGAAAGATGGATGGATTGTATCAAAGGTGTCATGGATGGAAAGGAAGTAAGCAGTGACTTGATGGCTAATAGAGATGACGAGATATACGTGATATAAGACGCGTTGACTAGACAACCTCTTAATTTTTTGTCGGTTTCAAAATTCTGCTCAGAACTTTTCCCTCAGAAATAGATACGCGGTCACAACACTAGGTTGATGATCTTTTTAACCGATTTTGAAATTAGAGGTCAGCCATGTTTTTGAGAGCTATAATTAACTGTTGCCTGCCAATTAAAATGTGTCTAGCCAAACTTCCTAATTAGTACAGTAGACAGCTCGTCAGGCGTAACAAATTTATTGTAAAATCGTGTTTATCATTACAGAGACAAAGTGCATAATGGTATGCCGTTTACAATAACAAAGGATCATTAATTCATTGATAAGGTATATTTTAATATAGTTTTAAATCGCTCTAGTCTAGTCGGGCATTCCCCGAAATCAATACGTGAGTAAAGCCGTATAATATTTAATAATAAGTTTTAAGTACCTATTATATTTTTACTATAGCTAGTAATTACTATTGCGAGTTTATTCATAATTATTCTACTTATGATTTATGAATAAAGATCTTTTCATTTTTGTAGGCTGTTTTGTAACTAGAGGAAAATAATGCAATTTTATAACCGCTCTGGTAAGCTACGATAACAGACTTTTTGAGCAATTTGAGTGAAAAAATTATTATAAAAAAAAATATGTAGATGACTGTGAACTATTAATTCTAAAGACTTTTTCGTTTTTGTAGGCTCATTGGTAACAGAAAAAATTAAAAAAGAAGAACTTCCCCTAGAGGAAAATAATGCAATTTTATCCCCGCTCTGGTACTCTACAAAAACAGACCTTTTGAACAAGAGGAGTAAAAAAATAATTATAAATATGTAGATGACTGTAATTGTGTGAATATAAATAGGTATGTAGGTGGGTATTTTATAACTTACCAACATAACAGCGAACTTCCATTATTCTCTTTCCCCTTCCCTTTAGACATTTTGTCCTAGAGTAACACTGATCACTTTTACAGAAAGGTCATATCATATCGTCATATCGAATAAATAAGCCGCACTGTCTTTCTCACCACTCATGTGTCAACTGTTATGAATTATCGCGTGTATTTAAACATGTGTCGAGTCGGATGTTGTTTTAGTTAATTAATTATGTTGACCTGTCAAGAGATTGTTTTTTTTTATGAAAGAATATTGGATCTTTTGATGGTTGTAATTAAATTTAGAATTATAGCTGTTTTAAAGTGACAGCGGTAAGACTGGCCGTACCTGACGCATTAGGTACATACTTTCTCAGGGATAGAGCAAATGATAATTAATATAGAAAGAAAGAGGATTTATTTTGGCAGAAAAAGTAAATAAATACATTTAAGAAAGCACTACAATTACACTAAAACTATTATTTGATAGAGAACAAAAATTTAAAAAGGAAAAAAAATAGAATTTGAAATAGCATGTGAGTGCCTTATGCATGATTGTGCCAAAAATAGGAACTAGTTCAGCATGTGCCAGACAGTGCCTGGCGCTGATTTTCAACTAGTCCCTATATATGTAATACTCACTTAACTTACGAAAAGTCAGAGGTCTTTGGTTTCAATATAAATATTTAATAAGAAATTTGAAAAAACAACTGACACGGATGGGAATCGAACTCACGATCTT
The DNA here is from genome assembly GCA_936450705.2 of Protodeltote pygarga. NCBI lineage: Eukaryota > Metazoa > Arthropoda > Insecta > Lepidoptera > Noctuidae > Protodeltote > Protodeltote pygarga. The sequence continues at coordinate 2,295,656 of OW388274.2, forward strand.
CGGCGTACCGTGCCGACGCTCTAACCGCTGAGCCACCGTATCCCATCAGCATCAGTCAAATCCCATCCGTGTCAGTTGTTTTTTCAAATTTCTTATTAAATATTTATATTTAATAAGCTAACATGTGCTAAAACATGTAAAAATTTCACAATAAGTCTTTGGTTTGAACCTGAAACCTATGACCTGTCATACCACTCGGCTATCACGACTCACAACGGTAAACAACTCGACTTACGGTTTAGTAATACCACAACAAATAGTAGTTTTCGAAATAACTGTTAAATACTCTGTACCTAGATATACCTACTATATGTTATGGTCCACTAGGTAACGCAGACTTAGGAATACTAATTAGATTTCTAGTTAATTCGTCACCTCATTAGAAAGTTTAGCAAACAGTAAAAGTGCTGGCTAGAAAATATAACGATGATTTTACAAAGATGTTCGTAGTATGATACGACTTAGAAGTGCTAAAGCAATAAATACTTAAACATTTTTATAAAATATTTACGCAAACTATGCTATAAATGTTATAAATTAATTATCATTCTCCGTGCCTCCGATAGCACGTTAAGCTGTTGGCCCCGGCTGTCAATTGTAGATATTTGACAGTCGTTACGGGTAGTCAGAAGCCCCAGTCTGACAACCAGTCTTACCAACGGGTATCGTGTTACCCAGTATCTGGGTTGTGGAGGTCTGATGGCAGTCGCTCCATGTAAAACACTGGTATTCAGCTGCATCCGGTAAGACTGGAAGCCGATCCCAACATAGTTGGGAAAATGGCTAGGCAGATGATGGATGATTTACGCAAACTATGCGAGCACTAAAGTTCGAAATTTTGTAAAAAAATAATCGTTACGAGCGGGATTTGAAAGCCCCAAGTCACTTTGCCACTAAGCTATTAGCATTCGTTTTATTAGTCGCCCGTGTTATCGAATTCGATATTCAACCATCTCAGATGGTAGTTACATCCTCTCGTACGGAGTACTAGATTGCTATAGATTGCAGCAATATTTGTATTTTCGATCACTTTCAAACTGAGGTTGAGTTCAAATTTCCAATGTATTACGATTAGAAATTATCTTTATCTAGACGTTATTACGATTTTCTATTAACTAAATGTCGCTAATATGGTTTGATTTTTATTGTAACGTCATCAGAGTTGTCTTTAAACCTCACTTTCTATCGAAACAACTGTCCCAAAACGAATACATATATAGCTTTATATACTAATTTAATCTAATAATAATAAGTAAAATAATAAGTCTTAAGGGCTACTAAGTTCGTAACACTATTTATTAAATATTGTAGGTACCATCTTGTACCTATAGTTTCGCAATAAATGTTTTGATTTGATTAATTACTATAGATTTATTGCAACTGATATTTCAATTGAAAACCCAACACAACACCAAACACCATGCAAATTGACTTTCTAGCGTGAGAATTGTATTCCTAGCGATTCTAAGTTGTGTTATATTACAAAATTTCTCCAAAATCATAACATCCGAATCAACAGAAAAGCATCTGTTTTCTATCCTTCACGTCTTTGCTCACTGTCTTTTCACAACACATTTTTTTTATAAAATACACAACACAATAATTAACAACACTAATAAAACCCGAAACATAAAGAGAAGAATGTCTATCTCCCTTCCTTAATAAGAGCTACACGGAGTATTTTGATATACAAAAAGCACTTTTTAAACACAAAATATACACGATTCGGAAGAAAAAAAAAACAGTGGAGTTTTTATATATACTTTAGTACAGAAAATGCGTAGCGCGGTAATTTACTTAGTACGGGCGCTGAGTCGTCCGTTCGAAAACATCTGTTGAACTCAATTGGCTGCAGGGAAGTTTATATTATGCATTGACACAATGAATCTACAGCGTGTCCTATTATGACGTATTGGGCCGAAATGTAGATGTTTCATAACAGGAAAACATGGCTAAATAAAATTTGTTTTATTTGTGTACATTAAAATCATTATGATTAATTAATTTTCTTACCTATTTTAAAATATTATAAAGTGTTAGGCGGCATCGATATAAATAAATAAATAAATCAGCCTGTAACTGTCCCAATGTAGGGCAAAGGCCTCTTCTCATACAGAGATATATTTAAATAAATATGGCTTTATTATTATTCCATATTCATCATTCTTCACTTTATTTTTAATTTAAATTTATAACTCGCGTTTAGGCCTCGGCCCATCTGGAATTAGTAGTGGTATTACATAATGGTTCCAATGACTTGGCTAGAATAGTATTAAAAAATAAACTGAATTATTTTTGCAGAAAAAAAAATCGATTACGAGCGAGATTTGGACCATCAACCTACTGGGTAAAGCCTCCAGTCAGTCTGCTTCTAAATCTAAGCTATACGTAACGCCGCGGCGCCGCCTATGTTATCGAAATTCTAATTCAACTATCTCAGGTGCTTGGAGAACTTAAGAGTGAGTACTATTTACTGTTTTCTTTTTAATTTTTTTAAAGAATTCTTAGTAGTAAGGAGTTAGAAACTATGCTTGGTATTTATACGTCATCAGGCTCACCTATTACACGGAATTTTTGACATATCTGGCAAAACATGGGCTTTATACACCACTGTTTAACACTTCAGAGAAATACAAGCCAAGTGTTATGTTATGTTATTTTTATACATCATTTATTATAAGTTCAGCTGTTATTGTGTGGTTGTAGTATTTATTCCCACGTCGCGCGTCGGGAATAGTTTTCCACTTAAATAAAGTTTACGATGAAAAGTGACGATAACATTTCTATTGTGTCTTATGTAACTACTGTCTATCTTTAACAAAATTCAAATACCTACATATATTTCCTTATCTTAAGCTTTTAACGTCATTTGTAGGTATAATTATCATCTGATTATGTATTAAATAATTACGCATTCTACGTGATATGTATTTACATTTTCTTATCAATGTTTAATGAAATAATGATTGATAGTCGACATGTGCTTTTGTTTCAGATAAATTACCTAAGGCCGGCTGTACAGCTATAAGTTTTTTCAAGTCCCTTATGTAATTAACTTACGATTAATTTGCAAATAGCTTATCATAGTTATCTTAAGCTTCTTACATCAATATTTACGGAAGCATATATATATTTTGTTGATAAGTTTAGACAGTGACCACAAAATCAACAAAAAACTGGCCAAATGAAAGTCAGATGCACACTAAGGGTTCTGTACAAAATCGCCGAAATATAGTTAATTCACATTTATGTTCACATAACTCAACAAAATGTATGGATCAGATGTTTTTTTTGCGATTTCAGCCCAGGGTTGGTCCCATAGTAAAAGTTGTTCATAATGATAAGTTTAATGACCCCTTTTCAGGTTGTCAGTGTTTTACAAATAACCCTGTAGTTAAGAAAAATCGTGAAAAACTATGGGAGAACAACATTACAAAGTTTCGGCAAAAATTTCAGCGTCATAGGAACTAGTTTTCATACATAAAAATTGCTTAAACAAAAATACATTTAAAGCAATTTTTATGTTTGAAAACTTATTCCGATCAAACTGATGTTTTTGCTGAAACTTTGCTATTTCTCGTAACTATATTTAGTGATTTTATATATTCAATGTGCCAGCAGGATAGTAGTTTAGCAAGGGCCGGCCGTTCATGAAACTCACAATAACTTTACGTTAATTGAAGTGACAGTTCTTTTAAAAATAACCTTATTTATTCTTTGATCGTAAATGAATTCTATTTTGGTAGAAACGTTTTTATATTCCTACCGAATTCTGTGTCAGCGACGCAGTTTTACACACTGTTGTAAAATTAAGGTTTTATGTTTCTTAAATTGGGTACTTTTATGATCAGACGGATTTAGGAAGGAAAGACGCAGGTGTGAAAGAATGGAGGTATTTTTAAAGAAATTATGAAATTTTAACACAGTTTACGATTTTGTTTTAAAAATTCCGATGTTTTAGTGCAAGTGTTGATAGAGAGTAATAAACATTTTGGTTTCCACAATTATCAGTCTATAAAAGTCGTAGCTGGGCAAAGATTAATAAACTACTACAGCTAAAATAGGATTTTTTTGTAAATTAAGTTAATTCACGAAACTTGCGCAAGTCTAAACTAGCGCAAGTATATTATCGTTGTGTAATGGGGCTTGTATTAGGCTTTCGCAAGCACCTATATTTAAAAAAGGTAAAAATTTCTTGTTTTCAGCTCTCATAAGTGAGCTGAGTTGATTGAATCTCCAAGGACAATCGAATAAAATCTTCGTTGTATCATTCGATGTTATTAAATCGAATGTAGATGGACGTTATTATGAATCACGCTGTATGTAATTGCTTGTTGACCTAAATACGATGTGTAGTGTCGCATACCGAGCGAAGTGAGCTGTGATTTTTATAGGTTAAATATTCATTAGCTTCTTGAAAGGTGATGTCGAAAGAAGACATTTTATTTACAATTAAGAAGTATGTTATGAGCAGAGATCGGATATTCCAGTGCATATTTACCTAAACTTCGAGGAAGTACGTAACATAGAGTGGATAATCATCATCATTTCAGCCATAAGACGTCCACTGCTGAACATAGGCGTCCCCCAATGATTTCCAGATTGGCCGGTTGGAAGCAACCTGCATCCAGCAGCTTCCTACGACCTTTATTAGGTCGTCTGTCCACCTTGTGGGTGGAGTGGATAATACCACCTCTAAAATCATCATCTGCCTAGCCTTTTTCCAACTATGTTGGGGTCGGCTTCTAATCTAAATAGATGCTGCTGAATATCAGTTTTTTACGGAACGACTGCCTATTTGACCTCCGCAACTTAAAGCGATACGATATTCTAAAGTTAGATCAGTTGTCAGGATTTTATGAGGGTATTGACTCCCTACATCGACTGACAAAGATCTTCATGACAGCCGATGGCTTAACGTACTTTCCGAGGCACAGAGCAGGTGATAATTATCTCATAATATTTTCGAAAAGTCAGTGGTGCGTGCACGTGCCTTGGGTTAGAACCTTAAACCTCTGACTTGCCTGTCAACGGTCATACCACTAGGCTATCATTGCTTCTATATGTTAAAGTTATACTTAGTTGTTAAAGTTTTGCGTAGTATTTTAATATTATAAAGTATAATATTTAAACTTAACAAAGGAGAGTCCAGTAATAATTACTAAAACGTGATGTGAGTGATATCATGTGGTGGACAGACCTCAGTCTGATGTCATGGTGACATTCATCCTCCTATTTATCCTCCTAGCCTTATTATTCCCAAAGTTTGTTGGGGTCAATTAAAATAAATTAGAGAACGCGTAATTGACAACATTTGACAACACGGCAATCCGACACGACCGGAGATAGATCAGGCGCAGAACCAACGGCTTTACTTGTTAATTAATTTAATTTCAGTGATAATTAATTTATAATACGCACGTAACTTACGAAAAGTTACAGGTACGCGCCTTAGGTACGAACCTGAGCTCTGACTTGCCAGTCAAGGAGGCCACTAATCTGTCACGACTCTTCTATATCTATACTTCTATATCTATACTTCTATACTAATATTCTATATCTATATCTATACTAATCTATATCTATATCTATACTAATATTATAAAGAGGTAAAGTTTGTATGTTTGTATGTATGTATGTCAGGGGTAATCTCTGGAACTACCGATCCGATCCTAAAAATTCTTTCACCAATAGAAAGCTACTTTATTCCTGAGTGCTATAGGCTATTTTTTATTTTTTAAAAGTTGAGTTTTCAGTAAAAAATAACAATATTTGTGATTCAAGTCAGAAAAAACAGGCAGACTGGCTGCTTAACGAGTGTTTACGGGAAAATTTAATTTAACGCGGACAAAGTCGCGGGGAACAGCTAGTTTGTTATATTTCTAAGAAAATGTCCAAGCTGCACTAACAGACCAACAATCATATGAACATATGAATCATAAATCTAAATATTTTCTTAACCACTTCATGTTGTCAACTTGCACAAGAAACGTAAATTATAATATTTTCTTTTCTTTTCTCTAAATAGCTGTTTATAACACAAGGTAATAAAGGTAGAATTGTGTTACATAAACAAGAGAGTGTTTTACGTTCCCACGGATGGACAAAGGCTCAAAATAATAACATAAAGGTCACAGACTACCACGTTGTTTTTGCATTTATTAAGGAACTTAAAAGGTCTCAAAGTCTTTGAAGAAGTAGATAAATAGAACAATGAAAAATTTGAATTGGCTTATACTGTACGCTTGCTGCAGCCATAAATTTATTTAGATTTCTACACTAATTAAGTGGTACGATTTTTTTAATCATTTCCAAGTCGTCTGTTTAGATAACAAGTTGGTATTAATTAAAATTAAAAAAAAACACTCGACTAATAGAACAGACAGAAGCAACTGGTCCACCCTGGTTCTGGATTGAAAGACGTGGAAATCAAGAGGAGCCTTTGTCCAGCAGTGGGATGATATGGGCTGACATTAACAGTAAAATTATTCGACCGAGTCTCCTTTCAATAAAAAAATAACAACATCAAAATCGGTTTATCCGTTTGGGAGCTACGATGCCACACACACACGTTAACTAATAAAACCCCTCTTTTTTCGTCGAGGGTAAAAAAGAAAAAACGATCAAGCTACTGCGATATGATTTCTAGAAAGTTCATTAAATCAAAAATCAATAATTACATAAAGTCGATTCGATTCCCGTTTGCATGCTAACACAATCGAATTACATCTCTATTTAGCAGTAGATAAAGTTTGAAATGCTTTATATACGAATCTATTGACACACGTTTGCCCGCACTAACTAATTTGCACTCTATCTGCAAGCAGTTTAAGTTTATTTTAGCACGTCACAGATATTCTTATATCTCACACACGGTAAGAACGGCCGCGCTCGTTGGTCACCGCGAAATAACTGCTTATCTTATCAGTAAGCTGTGATTCACGACACGTTTAAGCGAATGAGTAGGTTAGATAAACCTTTTTTTGTATACATACATAAATTGAGGTCTTTTTTTCATGTGGGTAGGCAGAACTCCACCTGCTATGCTATGGTTCCTTTTTTTTTGTTTCGTGTGAAAAAACCCCTTATGGGAACTCCACCACCAAAGGGCCAGTGATAGAGTTATGTCCGACTCGCACGGACATGTTCCTTGACGGACCTCTGGACGGGAGAACGGGGTTCACTTGTGTATTCACCGCCCTCTTGACCCGCTAATGGCAGGTCCCGCCGTTGTCGGCGTCCTGGCCGGAGCCGAATCCTCTTGAGAGGCGCGCGTTGAACACGACGCATGGTTCCTACTGTATTCATTTTCGTCCAAATTTATACTTCTAGTCATACATACACGCGTATACTTTTGAACGTTGGCGTCGTGTATAAACGTAAAACATGTATTTTGCACTGCCTCGTTGGTCTAGTGGTAGCAAGCGCGACAGCTGAGCACGAGGTCCAGGGTTCTTTTTAGGAAAGTTGGATTTTTCCATTGGGAAATTCTCAGTAGCAGCACAGTCTGGAATTGGGCTCACCTACTGTTACATGGCCCTTATAACATAGCTGGCGAAACGTGGGTGTACTGCATATACCTCTGCCTATTCCCTCTAGGAAATACAGGCGGAGTATAACCCTATGTTTATGCATTTTGTAGTTCTTTTTTAGCAGATAAAAATGTATGTCAAAGAATCTCTCGTCTGCAATTGGCTGAGAGAGAATAGCTAATTTAACTCAGTTCTTTTGAATGGCATGTGAAAGTCTAAGCCCACAGTTAGGGAAGCTACACACCTAGTCGATTCGGAACATTCAGTTCGGTATTTTAGAAGAAATTTCATCGGGTCTTCTTCGAAAATACCGAACCGAATGTGCCGACTCGACTATGTGTGTAGCTACCCTTACGCCAAAATAGCTAAGAATAAATGTGTAAAGTTTGACACACGGTGTCATCGCCGTCGATCGGTGACGGTCGATCGACTGTATCTCTACGTCATAAGTGTCATTCGGCAGTTTATTGACCTTTCAATATTTTTAGGTATTGAGATGTTGGCCTTGATTAGCTGCTTGACTTGCTTTCAGCTAGGTTCGCGATGACAGCGCCAACTAGTGGTCAAAACTATAACTATAACAAGAATATTACCTAAAAACATTTTTGGAGGGGACTGACTAACTGCAATGACAGACAATATCACAATTGACAGTCCGCGATTGTTTCTCTTTATTGCTACGTCCCAGCCGAAAATGCGCCAGCGCAGATGTTACAATTACAATACAGGACACAATCTTGGCTGCCTGTTCATCTAATATTATAAATCCGCGAGTTTCTTTGTATCTTGACAACTCAACTAGGTACTGAATCAATTTCAATGAAATTTGGTAGAACTTAATCATTATCTGGAGGACATAGAACATAGAATCCGTCTTATATTTTTGCATACACAGTTTTGATATTTCAATATAAAAGCTTGTAAAATCTTATTTATTCCTCAACGCGGGCAAAAGTTAGTTTAAAAATAAAATTCGCTTACCTCTCCTCAAAAATGCTAGAATTTGCCATGAAGCTGTCATCAATCAGGCTAGAATCTTCTAGAACACTCCTATCGAAGCTCCTATCTTCATCCCTGGGTAGAGGTGGTAAGCTGTGGCACTGGTCTTCCATAGACTTCGTCTGTTCCGCACGGTACTTCTGATCCCAAAGTTTTTTGGTCTCATCTTGAACGCGACGTTTGAGTTCTGATATTTTCTCGCGTTCATTTTCTATTACTTGGCAACCTTTAACAACATAGTTTTTAATATTATTTCTTTTAATTTGCAACATTTTTATACGGATATATAGAGGAAGGATAATGAGTTTCAAATCTTTGTTTGACTGTTCGATTGTAGCTCAAAAACTACCTGTTACAACCCTTATTTCCATAGCATAAATGCTGTATCAGCACACCGTATATTTCCATACAATTTAGTGCTGAATTGCATTTTTGCTTTACCGCATAGCGGTTATAAGTTAGTTAGATCCTGGACGCGAAAACAATATTTGGGGAATCATCGAAGACAGTGCTAAAAATTGTGACTTTGAACAATAAAATGCGTGTGTGTAATTGTAGTTTTTTTTTAAAATACACCTGGGTTGTGCCGCCTAACAGACCGCACGCGGCGATGCGTAGCTGCATCGTAGCTCTTAAACAGATCAACTGATTTTTATTAGCTTTTTAATTATAAGGTAACTTGATCGAATGTGAGAGAAAGAGTGTCAAAGATATATATGACAACCGGGGCCAACAGTGTGCTTTTCGAGACAGGGACAAGTGATAATTAATTTACAATACACACATAACTTACGAAAAGTCAGAGGTTGCCTTCCGTCAGAGGAGCCTTGGGTTCGAACCCGAGACCTCTGACTTGCCAGTCAACGGTCACCACCACTAGGCTATCACGACTCTATTTTAAAGAGAAACATTACAAAAATATAATTAAACCATACCTTGTTCTTCCAACATTTCAAGTCTCTTCCTCTCTACTTCCATCAAGCTATCCAGCGTCCTCTTCCCCAAAGAATTCATATCAGTATCGCTAGGAAATATCGGTGCGTCAATCGTTATCTTAGAAATACGATCTATATCGTCTTGAGAAGGTATTTTATTATCCCCCATTTTCTGGAACTCCCCACTACTTTGAAATTCTTTTATACTTGGTTCATCTCCACAGCTTTTTCTGTGCAAGACTTTTGGTATAACTGTATCCTTATTAACTTTAGGGGTACTATTCTCAAAGGACACTTTAGCTTTTTGATCTACTTCGATTTCTTCTTCTTGTATGTCGTCTCGTTTATCGGGTGATAGAGATTTAGCTTTAATGTATTTATTATCAGCTTTCATAGAGTTAGTATTTTTAATATAACGGTTTTTAGAATTATTTTCTTTATCAGATTCGTCGTTTTTAATACTGTTTTCTCTAGATCTCTTTCCGAAAGAGTCCTTTTTCATTATTTTACCTAGAGCTGCAAATGTAGGGATTTTAGATGAAGAATTACTTTTAATAGGCCCAGTATTCTTTTCTTTCTTTTTAGATTGTCGTAGACTGTTGAATTTATCAAGACTAACATCAGCTTCTATATTATCATTATAGAATAAGTTTTCATTCAAACTCTGCGACATTATATCAATTTTATCAACTTTTTCAGGCGATTTAGGTTTCTTACTCTTTCTTTTCAAAGAATCGAAATTTCTTTCCCAAAATCCTTTCTTTTCTTTAGAAGAAGTTGACGATTTTGACGGACTTTCACTGTATCTTTCATTATCTACTAAATCAGTTATGACTCGCCTTTCTATATCTACAGTCATAGACTGAGACATTTGATCTATAGAATTAAATTTATCATTGATGTGTTTGGTATGATCTTCGAAGGTAACCAGTTTTAAGTCAATATCATCGCTATCTGAGCTTTGTGGGGAGTAGCCGAATTCGCCTGATTTGGCTCTAGTTTGATCGGTAAAGAATGCACTATCGGGGGATTGGGTTCTTTCAATATCGTTAAGTTTAGCCACTATTTGTTTTAGTTCTTTTTCTACAGCTTGCACTTTACCAGTTAATACTTCGACTAAATTAAGTAGTCTTACATATTCTGCGTGCAGTATTTTAGTTTCATCTAAGGCTGATGTGAGATTGTTATTAGCTTCCGATTTTAGAGTTAATATCCGCGTTTTTTGCGCTTCTATTTTCTTTGTCAGAAGAATGATTTCGTTTTGAATGTCTTCTCTGTTTGATAATCTGAAAATAAGTTTTTATTAGTATACATGAATGCAAAACTTTACCTGCTTTCTACTTTACTATTAGAAAGTTGGCTAAAACATTAATTAGTCATAATTATCAAGAAAATAAATCTGTAGTTCGTTTATACGACGATAAATATCAGTAGGTTCGTCTCCTATAGAACATATTAAAATATAGTCTTATTCTTTATATGAATCTGGACGCGATTACTATAGAATTGGATAAATTCTTAGTAGTAACTAGCTTAAGATTGTCAATGATGACGTGATTATTGAAAAAAAAAAACACTCAATGACTTACAATTCAGATTCTTCCTCTAAATGCTGGAACTCCAGATCCTCAAATATTTTCGTCTCGTTGTCTAAGATGTCCTGTGCGTTCTGTAACTCTTCTAGTGTTGCCGTGTTATCTTTTAAATCTTTCTCTATCCTGGAAACCAAATTAAGAGGGGTTAATAAAAATGAATCATGCTCCCGAGAAAAGAAGGAGAAATTAGAGAGACTTTTGTTTTAGATGAACTATGTTGTACTTGTAACTATCGAATAGGGGTCACCAAATGGCAGAGCGCGGCCCAGTTTTAGATAAGCTGCCTATTTCATATAGGGCGGATCCACACAAAGTAGATCGGTATATGTGCTAGATCCTTTTAGTGGTTTGGGCTTTAGTAATAAACATACAAATATTTAAACTTTCGTATTCATAACATTTTAAAGTTTGGTCATCATCTACCAACTGGACCGCAACAGTCTTATTTTTGAAACGAACCCCCAATAAAACTAATTGGTTATCACTGATATAGATTACGAATATGTTTATTAATAAATTTCGAGGACTTTGCCTGACTTGGATGACCTTAGTATTGGAACGATTATGCAAAAACTTTAAATTAACTGTTTTTCTGTCTTATGTGGAAATTTGGACAAAGCTTATGTCTAATAGTCATCCTCTAAGTTTCAACAGAACACCAACCACCATCGTAAATTAATTACTAACCTTTCTGCTTTCAACGTAGCAATCTCCACTCTATCTCTCATTTCATTTTGCCTCGCTTCTTGTGACTCTTTCAACTGCTTTATTTCTTCTTCTATCTTCTTCGCGCTATCCACTAAATTCATCTTTTTCTTTTGTTCTATGTTTAGTATTGCTATTTCTGAATCGTACTCGCCTTTTATTAACGCTTTTTCCATTTCCAACTGTAATAATATAGAAATGATGGAAATAAGATTAATGAAAATGTTGATGACATTATCAGAATTTGATATAGCAAAAAAAGATATTTTTACGTCTAATGTTACGTCATCTGTAAGTTATAAAAGTCATCTGTAAGTTACAATTATGTTAAGTTATAATCAAGTTATAAAATTGAAAATAAAGTAGAAAAGATTGGAAGTGTTATATATATTTTTATTATGACCACGAAACCATCAAGTCTGACGTTTAATGGTATCTAATGGTGGTGATTTATAGTGGAGAAAACCTGTCTAAAATGACGAATATACTGGATGATACTACAATACGTATGCGCATAAGTAAGGTTTTAATTCTTGAACCTCACATTTCTTCTAGGAATTAATATTTATTTGCCTGGACTACACTAAAATATTTAATTAATAATCTTACCTCTCTCAATATGTCGTCTTCTTGAGATCTAATTTCAGACATCTTACATTTAATCTCATGTATTTCAGTTACTAACTTCTTCCTATCTTCTTTTAACTTCTCATATTTGATCTTCAATTCATCTACATTGTCATCTAAAACAGCACTGTCTAAAGAATCTGCTTCCACATCAAGTTTTTTCATATCCTCTGTTATATTTTTAATAATCCTATCTCTTTTATTTTCTTTTAAGTCTTTCTCAAACTCTTCTAATTCTGGAATGTCTGCCATCAATTCTTTCTTCACATCGTCAAAGCTTTGGTTTTTGGCCAGAGCTATTTCTGGACTCTTTTCTGGAGTTTCGTCCTTTTTGTCAGTGTTTATGACTTTCGAATATCTGAACTCTATGTCATTAGTTAAGTCATCATCTATCATTGGTATTTCTTCTTCGAGACTTAGTTGTTTTTCAATACCAGCGAATTTTGGTTTCTCTGCATCGATAGACTTTTCTACTTTACTAGAATTCTCTACATCTTTTTGTAGCATAATTTGTTCGAAATTTGGTTTTTTGGAATTATCTACGGGAGGCGGAGTAGGGAATATAAAATACTGAGGTGATGTAACATTTTTGTGAGCAAACGTAGTCTTTATCCTCGACCTAGGGCTTTGCGTGTTTGGTGATTTAGGTTTTAAATTATATACGTTATTTCTAAAGTAAACGTTTTCATAAGGGCTTCCTATTGGCGATGAGAGGTTCGGGATTCGATCCCCGCTTTGGTTGTGAAGTTTTCTTATCATAATCGGACTAGACAAATCATGTATACGTGAGGCTGGGTCTTCGTACACAGGGATACCTATTTCGTCCATCCTACCAATGTTTTCGTAGTTATTTTGTGAGAGAACTACTTCTGGTGTCAGTTTTGTAGGAGTGGTGGACAAGTCGAAGTTTTCGTAGCTTGAGAGATTCCTTTGAATAGGAAGAGATTGGCTCATTGGGGAGCTCTTGTTATGACTAGTTTCGAACCTGAAAGAGATTTATTTATTAGTAAGCTGTTTGAATAATTCATATTGTAACATTTTCATAGTCTAAACGTAGCACTGCTTCAGATATTCTGTGTTTATTGATACGCGTAAGGACATCGCCTTGCTATAAATAAATAAACCAGCCTGTAACTATCTCACTTTTGGGAAAAAGCCTCTTCTCTTACAGAGAAGGATAGAGTATTAATCACCACACTAGCTCAAGGAAAGATGGTCTGAAATTGCCAACATGCAGTGAGCTAGCATGGCATGAGCAAGCATATGTTGTACATGACAGGTTTGAACCCACGTGCTTGCTAAGTTCATTTTTAAAACAAAACTTACTTGTAGTAACCGTCACTGGTTTGTACAAAGTTGGGGTTGTTCAGCGCCACACTGCGCGGTAGTGAGCCGTTTGTGATGATCTTGTTGTGGGGCCTCTTCTCTGTTGGGGTTATTGGGACGCCTGGAAACAATTGACGATATTACATAAATTAAATTTAATGGCTGACTGTATTGTGTTCCTAAATAATTTAAAGTATTATGTCAGTTTTGGGAAGCCATGATACAAACATTTGATTTAAGACCTTTTGTTACCATACTCTTGCAAATAAATGTATAGCAAATTTATCTAACTCCGTGACACTCTTAATTTAGTAGCATTAACATTTTTAATATCTGGATTCCACTTACAGAAATTTATAGTAGGTCTCTAAGGTAATACTACCAAATTACGAAAGTCACACAATTAGATGAGCCTAGTAGTAATTGTTTTATTTAAATTCATTTCAATTGCTTTTGAATTAATTGATTCCATTTATTGTGTTTGATTCTGTGGGCAAATTTCGCGTCTTAAAGTCTCGTCTAGTCGTGTCTAAAGCGTCCTTAAGTCGCTAAAAGCTAGCATTATGACACTAATTTTAAGCGTCCTTAAGTCGTATAATCGTATTGCTTAAATCAATCAACTCCAAAAAAAGAGGAAAAAATAAAAATAGCGTTTTGCTATTGCTAAAAAAAGGATCGCAGAATTTCTCTTAAAATCCACCTAAATTAATTCAAAACAAATCTTTATTCTGCGCACGCGCTTTTATCAACAGCTGATATTGTTTTAAGTGTAACGGAAACTGATATACGAAATGTAATATTAAGTACATTAGGCTTGGTTAGCCTTGAAATTGTGAAGGTTTATTGGTCAAGGGCGTGCCGTGTTATGTGGGTGATAACAATTTTATTGTTCGGGGTTAAGAGTACGACTTAAGCTGCGGGCCTTAATCCCTAAAGTGGACTTAGTCTGTGCCCTATAGGTGAGGGTGGGGAGAATGCACAAGTCCATAAGCTGAAAAAACTTTCTCGAAATGATTTCATCAATTTGTAATTTAGTAGTTTGTGTTTTGTGGACATAGATGCTAACATCCTTCTAGCCTTATTATTCTCAAACTTTATTGTGGTGGCTTCTTATCCAACTAGATGCAGCTAAATATCAGTATTCTACGTAGCGACTGCCTATCTGATCCCCGCAACACAAAGGGATACGATATTCTAGTTAGTTCAGTCGTCAGAATTTTATTTAATTTAAAAACTAAATGTATACCTGATGCTATCTGTCTCTCATACTCGGCGCACATATTCAGTATCTCCTCAAGTCTCGCTGTCTCTGCTTCTTTTTGTTCCTCTTCCTTTATCCTGTCCTGGTATGCCTGAAACAAATTATTTAGAATTTAACAGGAGACAATCTTATAAATAGTGTACCTGTACAAGTCTTTGCGTACACACTCTCTATTCCCTCACTCTCATAGTCCGTAGAACGGAGAGAGATCACGCGCAGGGCTAACGGCTTTACGTGTTTTGCGAGGCACGCACAAACTTATGAAAGGCACGAGAAGTGCGCCTTGGGTTCGAATGAGACCTCTGGACTTTCCAGTCAACGTTCGTATTACTAGGCTTGCAGAAACATACCAATAGGAACCGCTTGACAGCTGTATTGTATTACAATTAAACATACTTTTTGTACAAAGCTAATGATGACAAAATCGCGGGCATAAGCTAGCACCATTTTCCTTTCTAGCAAAATTGATAATCATACTAGGTATATTAGAAGTAAGTAGAAGTTCAATTTTAGAGTTGAAAGGCAGGTGCCGTTTTCTTCCGGCATTATAATAGAGGTTACCCAATCCATATAACACCCATCTCCATAGACCAGTAGCTTTTACCATATTTTTTTGCAATAGCCCTGCATTTGCCGGGGACAATCCAGGACTTCATTCCTATAGTGCAGCCGTGGCGAGTTCCCGGCGGGTGCCCTAATCCCATTTTAGATTTAAGTTCTCAAAGGGGCCTCTGCGTGTTGGACCTGTATCCCCAGGCAAGCCCTTGTAAGGACTTATTTCTTTTGAAAGAGAGCCCGTGAATTTAAAGAGATACTAGGTATATTAGTATTTCTTAAGTATTTTATTAATATTTACCCCTCCAGAAATTTCATGAGCTAATAAATTCATTTCAATCTTTTCTTAAGAAGGCTTAAAAATACTACAACATCTTGTAAGATATTATACTTTTTATTAATTTAATACAGTAATCATAAACTCTATTAGATTTTGTGTAAAATTGTTGATAGCATATCGGGGTATCCACTAAGAAAGGTTGAAATATAAAAGATATCTTGATTGAATTTATCATCAAACCAATTTTGATATGACTTGTTCACCGAAGAATTTATATTTTGCACTAGGTTTTTCCTGCTGAACCGAACCTGAGACTTTTGACTTGCTAAACTGGTAAAAATATGAGATAGAAGAATAGCCGTGTTGTTAAGTTAGAAACTCACCATTCCAGAGAACAGCTGATCAATCTTTTTAATAATACTATTATAAATTTCATTTCTCATAGACAGCTGACTGAATTGATTGCATTTCAGGTCATTCCCAACAAGAATAACATTACTATTTTGTATAGGTGACGAAATATTCTGACTGGCAACACTGACCGCCGCCATCTTTGACAGTTCCAATTTCAAATTGTCGTAAGACTGTCTGATTTTTTCTTCTAATTTTAAAATTTTCGTTTCGATACAGTTTTCGTGGTCTCTTGTTACTTTTATATAGTGATTTGTTAGTATAGTGTTTATAGTTTTGTAGATTTTGATGTCGTTTCGTATTTTATGGACGACATCTAGTTTTTCGTTGACGGATTCCGTTATATCGATTATTTTGTCGTATTCGTTTGGTTTCTTCGATGTTTCGATCGATTGTTTCAGCGATTTTAATGCGAATGTGTTTTTCTTGAGGTTGTTTACGAAGAGTTTTAGCAGACGATTGCGGGATGGTTCTTTTTTGGTTTTTGACATCGTCATTTTGATGTTTTTAACACTTTATTGTTTTTAATAAAACTGTTATCAGAACACAATATCATTTAAAACTATAGGCAACCATAGATCTTGCGATACGCTACAAAATTGACAATTTGTTGAAGTATATCAAACGGTTTTATTTAGCTTTACCTGTTTATTATTTGGTTCAAATTTAGTAACCGATATTTCACCCCCTTCCTGTTGACCGATTGATCTGATATTTGGTACATATAGCTTTAGTTTTGATGACAAAACCGTTTTATGTAAAAAAAAATTATACTTAGGTATATTATTTCTAATACTGTCATATGGTATGATAACACTAACACAAAAAATCAAACACATATTTTCAAAACTGTAACAATATCACAAAATTCACTAAAAAATAATTATCTTATTATAGAAAAACTTCCTCCTCTGCCTATCCTAAAAGGCAAGTTCACCGTGAAGACCCTCTAAATTAGACCCAAACTGTTCGCGATACAATCACTGACTGGATTTAAGTCAAAAAAACGAAAGTTGAAACATAATCTGGCATTGACAGTTTATCTCATATGTCATTAAAATTTACATACATGTGAATCGCTCTTGGTAGTCAAGCATTAAAGTTGAATTTTCTTCAGCAAGGATATTAGCTATGCATATAAATTTTTATGAAGACTTTCTTGTGATTTTGTTTGTTTTATTGATTAGAAGAGTTTTTTATGTGCAGTTGAAAAGGAAAAGGATGTCTGAATGGATTTTGGACGGTATTATTAAAGTTTCAAGGTTGATTTTATTACTCAATTTGAATGTACTTGGCAAATTAAGTTTTTTTTAAATTGCTGTCAGTAATCTAAATTCAGAAAATTATTTTCTAAACATCTACTGTTTAGAGAATAATTAACCAACTTCAAAAAAGGAGGAGGGAGAAGGAGGGGAGGAAGTTTTTTTTATGTTTAGTAAGACTAAGGTTCTTGTTAAACCAATCACAATACGGTGAACAACACATCAGTGTTATTGATTATGCACTTTGTTTCCATAACAATAATAATATCCACTTTCCAATATCAGTTACACTATTGAACATGTGCTGTCAATTTTCTTTTACGCAGCTTTTATGGAAGTTTTATTAACTGTTGTAAAATTTACTCGCACTTTTATCCCACAATTTATTACTATTTTAACTTTTTTTTTAAATTTAAAATATTTAAATCACTGTTATTTAAAAAAAGAATCAAATTAGAAATTACTTCTTTCGTTAGGTTTAGTAGATCGATATATATTTTTTTTGTTTTGTTAATCAATTATGTGTCAGTACACTCTACCCAACAAAGTTTGGGATTAATAAGGTAAAGAGGATGATAATGTGTACAATCTCTCGACACATTAGTTTACTAAGCAGTTATATACAAACGATTGTACAGTATTAAAACACATTTATAAGGTAATCACTAATTAACACAATAACATTGTCTCGTAAAACCACTTGTCCACAAAGAACTGATAAACTACATTTAGTGCAAAGTTTTAAATAAACACTTCGATTCTTATTATTTATTTATTTTGTTTGGTGAAGTATGTTTATCATTGTTTTATTATCTGTGGTTTTTATTTCTTTAACACAATTTTTAGACACTTTCTAATATTGCATGCATGGTCAAATAATAAATAAATATATAGTAAATAGCATGAATAGACAGATTCTGCAGTATAAAAAAAAATAAACAAAACAATTATTGCGCGATCAAGCTCTGTTAAAAACGATGTAAAACGTGAAATAATATATTAAATTAAATATATTATAGTAATATTTTTTTTACGTAAAACGGTGTTGTCATCAAATCTAAAGCTGTCTACCAAATATCAGATCAATCTGTCAACAGGAAGAGGGTAAAATATCGATTACTAAATTTGAACCAAATAATACACAGGTCAAGCTAAATAAAACCGATTAAAACCAAAATTTTCCTAGAATTGAGACCTAGCTAGATCGATTTATCACTCCCGTAAACGCCTATACTGCAAATTTTATCGAATCGTGCCGTTTTGTAGAACATGATTATTAAAGTAGTAC
This sequence comes from Protodeltote pygarga, assembly GCA_936450705.2. Lineage (NCBI taxonomy): Eukaryota > Metazoa > Arthropoda > Insecta > Lepidoptera > Noctuidae > Protodeltote > Protodeltote pygarga. Next base: position 2,314,432 of record OW388274.2, read on the forward strand.
TATTAAATATGGCTCGAATTATAATGTATAGTATAGGATTATTACAGTCACTGGATCTTAACGAATGAATATTTTCTATTTCTTTTTAATTAATCACAAAAATACACGAAATTTGATTTAGTTTTAAGATATAACACACAGAGCGTCAATGTTACACAAAAACTTATTGACATAGAGATATTGTCACAGTTTTTAAATATTGTTTTTTTTTAAAAAAAAACTGAGGTTTTTGTTCAACCAATTCAAAGTACGGTCAGCGATATATCAGTGTAATGATTATGCACTTTGTTTCCATTAAAATAAGATTCACTTTCCAATAACACTCTTCAACATTCAGCTGTCGTTTAAATATTTAGCTCACGTTCATCTTTTATTAATAGAAAAAATACTTGTAAAGTTTACTCGCACTAATTATTACACAATTGATTACTATATACACGTTTTTTTTTTAATTTAAAATATTTAAAATCACTTTATTTTTTTATTTTTTTAATTGGAAATCACTTCTTTCGTTAGGGTTGGTCCACAACAATAGTATCTATTATTTATCACAGATATTTATTTTTAATTTTAATTTAAAATTGTTTCATTAGCTTCAAGTACAGGTATAACTTTGTCGCATTGCGTTTGCGCAGTAGTTCGCTATCACCACGTCAAATGATATCGCGATAACACTTATATTGTTTTTGTAATTTCAATTACAACGCTTTGATTATCATTTTAATGCGATTTTTTTGATAATGAACTTTATGATTGGGTTCCGTATTCAATTATTATGTAATAATACATAAATATTTGAAGGTCGAAATACCTTAATAAATACCTTCAGTATTATATTGGTTATCTTAGATCTGCCTAGCCTTTTCCCAACTATGTTGGGGTCGGCTTCCAGTCTTACCGGATGCAGCTGACTACCAGTGTTTTACATGGAGCGACTGCCTATCAGACCCCTACAACCCAGATACTAGGTTACACGATACCCTTTGGTAAGACTGGTTGTCAGACTTTCGGGCTTCCGACTACCCGTAACGACCGTTTCTTGGGGAAAGTTATTCAGTTTTAAGAAACAGATTACCTCCTAAAATTTGGATGGTGTCTAAAAAATCAGGTTGTATGTATAGACTAGAGTGTATCTGGGAGATTCAGACAGAAAATCGCGACTCTTGGCGTAGAATTGTGGCTTTCTTTGTAACTGGCTCACAGTCTTTCTATCTATCTTGATACAACACTTAAAAAAGTAAACAATGACGCAATGTGTGTACTTGTATAAGATTACAAATGCCTATACTACACATACTTAATTATCTGAAAATATTTAATAAGAAACTCATAAAAACAACTAACTCTGGCGCTCTAGTAGTTTAGTATTAAATATTTTCATATAATAAGTAAAATTCGTGTTTAAACATGCAAAAAATATGCTTACATTATTACCTTTTTACAATTTTATTTTTTATGTGACCGAATTTCAGTCACAGCAGTGAATCTCAACGGCGATTAGCCAACTATGCAGGATATATTATAGTGTACAAGTGTGTTGGGTTCGAACCCGAGACAACTGACTTGCCAGTCAACGGTCATACCACTAGGCTATCAGTGCTGTGCCATTGTGTCTGTGGCGCTCAAAGTGTACTAGGTAATAGAAATAAAGTTTTATTGTCTATGAATAGCTGTTGCATGTACACATGGATAACATAAACACGTGTGTTGTATAAGCACGTGGCTTCTAATAGTTCCGTTTATTTCTTGAGGATATTAAATGTGGATGTGAAATGTGACGCAAATATTAACAATATAAAGCTAAGGCTGTATTTTATTTTTAAAAGTAGCAGATATTATGTCGACTTGGGTAAGCATGTTTTTTTTTAAATTTGTGCATTGAATCTGAAATTTTAATCCATGTTTATAAATACCAATTTATAATAACTAGATATAATAGTTACGCAAACCTTAATTTTTTTAGTTAGAAACACTTTTATCGAGTAACTTTTCAAATAAAAAAAAACTAAATTAAAAATCTGTTCATTAGTTAAGGACTAGGAGCTACCACTATGCCACAGATAGCAGAAGCAGGCACATACATTTTCGACAGGGTCGGCAATACTTGCGATTACTCCACCGACCAGAGCCTAGCTCTTAAATAAAAGAAGAAAAAGGCAATACTTATTAATTCTACTTAGTTTCAAATAGTTCGTCGTATCTGTCAGGATAGGCAGTGCCTTTTTGCCTATATGAACTGCATGTCTCTGACAGATAGACACACAGACAAACAGTATGTGTAACACAAAATAGTACAATTGACCAACATACCACGCAAGCGAAGTCGCGGGCGGAAGCTAGTATTATAAATGCGAAAGTAAGTTTGTTAGTTGCCTTTTCACGTCTAATCCACTGAACCGATCATCCTGAAATTTTCCATATACGTTGTCAGATGTACAGAAACGGACATAGGGTACCTTTCATCCGGAAAAGTACCTACTGTTCCCGAGGAAAACAACAATGACGTTCTTATAATAATAGATGGCGCCACGTGTTTTATCATTACATAGTATAAAACAAAGTCGCGTTCTCTGTCCCTATATCCCTATGTATGCTTAAATCTTTAAAACTACGCAATGGATTTTGATGCGGTTTTTTTTAATAGATAGAGTGATTTAAGAGATAGGTTTATATGTATATTGCACCCGAGCGAAGCCGGGGCGGGTCGCTAGTATATATATATATAACGCGAAAGAAACCGCGGGCAAACGTTAGGAATGAAATAATTTCTAATACTCACATGTTTAAAATAAATACTGACAATCCAGCTTACAAGAACAGGCAAATATTTTTACCATTAGATTAAACATAGAACTATTTAAATAATATGTATATCTTTGAGTATAACAGAAATGTTTATAGCACAGTAAAGATTAGTTTGACAATTATTTCCCAACTAATATAGGATTTTTAATACACTACTACGTATCTTAATACATTGATAGTGTAACGATAAGCCGGGTATTAGTAGCCATTTTGATTTTTATTTGAAAGGAATGCAAAAAATGTAATCATTTAGGAAGTTTTTCTAAGTATTGTTTAAAGTTAGAGGGTTGGCTCAATCCGTGATGGTGAATATTAGAAACACTTATGCTGACTCAATCTCTTAAGGATATATGGACAATTTCCCAAAAGGACTACTTCCCAAATGAGCCACCCCTTAAAAGGACTATTTCTTAAAGAGGCTACTTCCCAAAAGGACTACTTCTCAAATGAGCCACTTCCTTAAAGGACTACTTCCCAAATGAGCCACTTCTCAAAAGGACTACTACCTAAATGAGCCATTTCTCAAAACGACAATTTGGGCCACTTCTCAATAGAACTACTAGCTGTTCGAGGTACGGAGTGAGTGATAATCAATTTATAATACGAACATAACTTAATAAAGTCCTACAGAACCTACAGAGTTACTAAAAGGTCTATTTTGATTAAAAACAGCCTGATAATAAATTATTACCTCGCAAAGGACGTTAATAATGTATAATCAAGGTCGTATAAACTAAATAAATATAGAATACCTTATGATAGCGCAAAATAAATATTATCTTATCTGTATTTGTTAAAAGAAACATAGAGTAGCATCACAACGGAGCGCACATAAACATAAAAAGGTAGTTCTTTATTGTTAAGATGACATCATCTTATAGGTTTGAATGAAAACAGTCGTATAATGCCGAAGTAATAAATACTTCGAAATTTCTAAAAGGTTTTAAGAATTGTTGCTTTTTTCCGCATAAAAAGAAAAATATCTAGAGTGACAGCTCTTTGATTTCGGCATCAGAAACAATGACGTCATTTGTTAGTAGTGAGCCAATTCTAAAACAATATTTTCTCTTTCCAAGCCGCACTAGGCCGCTTTTGTAGTCAAATTATCGTGAAATCTTCGGTATTTATGTGAGTTTTTTTATGTTGTTATGAGAGTCGTGATAGCCTAGTGGTATGACCGACTGGCAAGTCAGAGGTTCAAACCCAAAGCACGCACCTCTATCTTTTCGTAAGTTATGTGCGTATTTATAAATTAACTATTAGTTACTCCGTGCCTGAAAAGTAAGTTTATTATAATATCTCCTGCGTAGATGGTAATCTCTGTTAAGATAGGCCGCTGTGACCGAAATTCTGTCGGGGCATTACTTATGTGATTTTTAAGAAAGTAACTTTAATTCGCTAATTTACTTTAAACGGCTGATACATTGACTGAAACATTAAAATTATTTTTGTGAATTAAATATAATTATTTTAATAAGAAAATTTGAAAAAAAAACTGATCCCATCCGTATCAGTTTTTTTTTTAAATTTTCTTATTAAAATAATTACATTAAAATTACTTTTGATTTTTATTAACACTCCATCTCTTACTATTCCGTGATCGTTTAATTATGTTGTTATCAGGTAAGTACGTTATTTTATGTGTGAATAATAATGGTATTTACACAGATGTACGTTCACGTGATTTAGCTTACAAAGTAGTGAGTAGAACTCAAGGGTAGGGTAACTCTAGGAACTTTGTGACGCACATGTCTACCGTCAGCTTAATGATCAGAATGCGTAACTCCACAAAATATCGAAATAAGACTTAATGCCATCTAGTTCAGTAAGTATTTTGAAATAAACTAGTTTGCAAACCTTAAAATAAATTATAAAATTAAATTCCTTGATCATTTTTACTATTAGATTCATCAAAGCACTAAAATAATTTCCATGCAAAGCAAAAATAATCAGTTTTTACTTGCTCCTGTAAAGTTTATCCAAATGGAGTTACGCATTCTGATAATTAAGCCGACGTATCGTCAGTCTTCTTCTTCATCGTATGGTTAAAGAAAAACCTGGTGACAGAGTTTAAACCGCCCATCCGATGTCTCACTGTTTTAAAGAGACAGATTCAAGATTTTTTTTTGCGTCTTGACCGCGCTAAATCCTTGTCTGAATTCATTTTAATATTCAAGTAATTAATTGAAATTATTATTCAAATAATGAATTTCCCAGATATTATTATTTAGTAGCTTTTGCCCGAGGTTTCAATCACATTAATTTAGAATTTAAAATTCAATTATGATTCGAAAGGCACGTGGCACCATCTATTATCATAAGGACTTTATTGTTGTGTTCCTCAGGAACAGTATTTTTTTCGAGATGAAAGGCATATGTGCGTTTCTGTACACCTGACAACGCGCGGCAAAGTTTTAGTTTTATCGGTTCTGTGGTTTAGGCGTTAAAAGGTAACAAACAAACTTACTTTCGCATTTATAATATTAAGTTAGGAATAAAAGAAGGTAATCCAAGGTATCAGTAGTTTTTTGCATCAAATTCAGGTCAGTGAAATAAAAATCATGCAAGCTTAAAGTTGACGAGGACGCAACTTCGCTAACATGTAACAGTACCACTACTAAACCATAGATGGCGCTAAAGGCATGCAATCACGAAATGGTGAGAAAATATATGTATCTGTAGGAGAATATATGAGAAAATATGAGCTGTAGGAGAATGTATGAGCAGTAGGAGAATGTATGAGGTGTAGGAGAAAATAAGTACTAAATAGTTCCACTAGGGTGGCACCTGCCCCTATTATACGTATACGTACGTATACGTATACGCCTATACTCACAAATCGAAGGGAGAGAATAGATTCGTACTCCACCACGCTGATCCACTGCAAGTTGGTAGAGGCAGGTTTGTTCCGACCCGGTTTTAGAATTTATCGAACCGCCTATAAGCCCTCGTCCGGTCGTTAAGCTCAGCTTAACGACCCATACAAAGTAGTAACCGAATTTCAGTGTTCAAAAGTGCCTTCCCAAGCACGGAGATGCCCGAAATGGTCAACCATCCATGGACTGACCGCGTCAAACGCTGCTTAACCTTAGTGATCATGATAAGTATAAAAAAGATACATACCCTCAATCTTCTAGTTTCGGCTTCCACACTTCTATCATAGCTGTTGGCGTAAACCGGCGAGTATTGAGGATTTCTGTCAAAAGCAGGCGACGGCAGGCAAATCCCCTTCGACACATTCAAATTTATATCATTTATCTTTCCATATATCTCATTTCTATCATTATTCGAGTTATAAGCCTCCAAATTATTTTTACTAGCTTCAACAGTTTTACTCAATTCAAAACCGTTTTTTGGATCAAAACCGGTTTTGGACTGTTCTAACCCGGTTTTAGACGATTCCAATCCATTTTTACTCGAATCTAAACCATTCATTTTCGGTTTCTCATCTTTGCTCCTATCTATATTTATTTTACCATAAATATTATCATTTTGCTGATCATTATTCACTTTTTTTGGTAACTTATAATCTTTAGGCTCGCTAAAGTTTTTTACTATGTCGTCGATTTTGGTTTTGTTTCGTATAGCGACGTTTGCGTATGCGCAGTTTTGTGGTTCAATAATATTATTTTCGTTTATAACTACGTTTTTGATTTTATTCATGTAATTGGGTAGAGTTTTACCGCCAAGTACGTCTTTAGCTGGAGTATTGACTGTCAAAGAATTCGAACTGAAGACTTTCGGCGATATTTCGTTCTCATTTGTCGTGTAGAATTGACTTCTACCAATTTTCTGTTGCTTAGCATAGTATTCGAACTTTGATACTTTCGCCATGATTCCTGTCAGTTTCGGCCTGGATTCTTGGTCGGAGTTAGAGTCTGATTGGTCGAGGTCTCGGTAAGGCTTTCTCGGGGCGACTGGAGGTTTATTTCTAGACATATCTTTGAGTGTCATGTCTAATTCTTGGTCTAGTTGTGTTAAGGAGTTGTCTTTGTATATCTTCTGTATGTTGGTTGTTTGGTAACTTTCTGTGTGGTTGACGTAGCCTGTGAACAGAAAAAAATATAATTAATATATGAATTGTGAAGAAGTCATTCAAATACACTGAGAACGAAATGAAAACCGGATAAGCTGAACTAGGAAGGTGGAAAAATACCTCAATTTTTTTAGCTAAGAACACTCGTTTAAGTCACAAGTTAAAAAAAAATCAAAATCAAAATCGGTCCTTTAGTTTAGCAGCTACAATACCACAGACAGACATAACAGACACGTCAAACTTATAACACCCCTCTTTTAAAAGGCGCCTTTTTTATAGAGCTTGAATATTAATATGAAGTATTTAAAATTCGATAATGATTTTAATTGCCTAGTTGTTAAAAATTTCAAATTGATTGAAAGAAGTTGTTATACATAAAAAATAGCCTATAATCAAATTTTACTTAAGGCTATTTTACTGTATTCCTTACCTGAAGTAACACACTGGTCGTTTGGTTGGAACTGGAGAGCCGCCATGGCGACGTGAGATGAAGGTAGCACGGATTTCATCAGCTTGGCTTCAGCGGGGTTGTTGAAGCGAAGGTAATTCGACCGGCCTATAGTTAGCATGCTACCTGAAATGTTTATATTAGGAGATAAATAAGATAGAAAAGGAGCAATATTTTTCTGTCAATAATGTTTTTAAACCATATTCTTATTAATAAGTTTTATTCGAGTCGTGATAGCCTAGTGGTGGTGAACATTGACTGGCAAGTCAGAGCCCTCAGGTTCGAACCCAAGAGGCGCAACTCTGATTTTTAGTAAGTAATCTGCGTATTATAAATAAATTATTACTTCCGTGCATCGGAAAGCACGTAAAGCCGTTGGCCCTACGCCTGATCTCTCTCTGGTCGAATTGCCGTGCCAGCGGACTATGAGAGTGAAATAGAGATTGCACCTGTGTTTGCGCACACACTTGTGCACTATAATATCTCCCGCTTAGTTGGCTAATCTCCGTTGAGATTGGCTGCTGTGACCGAAATTTGATCAGGAGGACATTATTATTATTTATTATTTTTAAGACTTCAAAACACTCTCAACTCTCAATCTATTTGAGACACCCAAAGAGTACCAGTCTGACGACTGCGTGCGCTTTGTGGTACCTACTATACTAAGTGCCAAGTACCTCGGGGCGATCTTGTCGGCTTATCGACAGCTAACTCTTAAGTAACGTCCTGCATTGCCACTAGTTAAAAGGGTGTATATCTGCGAACGAGTTGATGGTTGTCATCTAAACTAATTTCCACGTAGTTTGCGACCTTTTTTTGGACTTGATAACTGATCAAGAAACGTGCTACCACAAAAATTGTGCGAGACGACTGCGTGCGACTTGATGGTACTCAACTAAAATCTACATACCTTGGGACAGTCTTGTGGGCTTGTCAACCGGTAACCCATCAAGTAACGTGCTGCCACTCAAAGGGTACAGCGTGACAACGCCGTGCGAGTTCTCCACGCGACAGTGCACGCTCGCCACACCAGTCCCAACCACGTAGATGTCGCATGTCGGGTCCGAGCCTATAGTCACGCGACCTGGAAGGGAAAGATAAGTACGTATTTATCATCGTTGTAAATATTCTGCGCCGTGTGGTTTCCGGCCCAAGAATAGTACCACCCCTACTCGTCCCGCGGGTGTCGTAAGAAGCGACAAAGAGAAAGATTTGGAGGTTGGACAGCAGTACCCTTCTGTGTAACAGCAATCGTCTGCTACTGTGATCGCCAACCCGCTTACCCAGCGTGGCGATTATAGGCAAATACCTCTAATGAGCGTACAGTAGTGGCGCGCATTGTGAGAGCCTTTATATTCAGCAGTGGACTAATACAGGCTGATGATGAGGTAAATATTCCAAAACAATAAATAACACTGGCCAGGTTGAACCCACACCCACGTGCTTGCAAAGCAGGTCGATAGCACGACACAGCCGAGAGCGCCGAGTATTTAAATAAAACAAAGAAAAACAAACATACCTTGCTTGATAGGATGTAGGGTGACTGCTGTGCTGAGGCGACCGGTGCCGAGGCTGACCAAATGCGGAGTATTCGTTGCTACCCTGAAGAAAGAAATGATAACATTTGAATATTACTATATCAATAAAGGTAATAAAGGTCGTAGGAAGCCGCTGGATGCAGGTTGCTTCCAATCGGCCAATCTGGAAGTCATTGGGGGACGCCTATTTGTTTAGCAGTGGTCGTCTTATGGCTGAAATGATGATGATGAATTTCTATATTATTAATAGATGTGAAAGCAATGATAACTGATAGCCAGGTATGACCGTTAGACTGCTAAATCAATGGTCGTAGGTTCTGGCATTTCAGAGTTTGAAATTCTGCGTTTTAGATATTAATTATCACCTTCTAAATGGTGAAGGAAAATCTCGTGAGGAAAACAGCACAACTGAAAGATTTTTCAATGGTGTGAATGTGAAGCCATGTAAGAGGCCTACGTGCGATTTAAACTCTGACATTAGGTTGTTCATCAATCATACAATTTAAAGAAAGAATGAAGCACCGACATGGCACCGTCGTGCCAAGCTAACCGGGTTCCAGATTTAACCTTGAAACACCGAGAAATGATATAATTATTTAATAAGAAAATTTGAAAAACAACTGATACGGATGGGATTGGAACCCACGATCTTCGACGTACCGTGTCGACGCTCCCGCTAAGTTACCGTATTCTATCAGCATCAGTCGAATTTTCAAATCTCTTATTACGCCTAGGGCGTGTGATACCGAGAAATGAGAGGAAATTGTTACTCGACGCCGGCGTCCTTGCGGGAGTCAAAGGTATAAACTACCTAAGCCTTGATTTCGATCTCCTGTTAAATTTGCATCTAAGTGATACGGTATTGCAGTATCACGACGACATCTTCAATAATGATTGTCATTAATACTGTGATTATGACAGTGCACGTAGTAGCTGACCTATAAGGTCCCTGTATGATTTATGATGAGACTTGTGTAGAAAGAACATGGCTACAACAATAGTTGACGTGAGTTTATGTTCGTCTTAGCTTTAATGTTGCACTTTTATAGTTGAGATTCATGCAACAAATGACACCAGTGATAGCCTAGTGGTACGACCGTTGGACTGCCAAGCAAAGGTCGTAAGTTTCGAAACCGAACTAGAGTCCCTCTTACAATAACCAATATTAGAATTATGACTATTCATAAGTGCCTAATGGTCTACATGAATAAAAATATTTTGATTTTGATTTTTGAAACCCAGGATCTGACTTTTTGATTCAAGCGTGTATTAGAAATTAATTTATCACTTGCTAAAACGGTGGGGGAAAACATCGTAAGGAAACCAGCACACCCGAGAATTTTTCAACGGTGTGTTATTGACTTTGGTGTTCCATGTTATATTCCATGTTAGTGACTTTGGTGTTTCTAAGACATTATTTTTATTAGCTAGGTAGGTAATCCTTTTTTCGATTTAAATTTAAAACTAGCGTTTCCTGTGGAAGATGGTCTTGATAAAAACAAAATGAAATAAAAATATTTAATATTTAATAATTAAATGGAATTTTGACGATTATAACGGAAATCTAACACTGCCTTGTTAGTCTAGTGGTAGCAAGCGCGACCGCTAAGCACGAGTCCTGGTTTAGATCAGCGGTTCGGACAGTGTTATTGGGTTTTTCTATTAGGAAATTCTCAGTAGCAGCACGGATTCTGGAAATGTGCCCTGTTAATGGCAACAGGCTCGCCCCCTATTACATGGGAGTTATAACATAGCCGACGAAACGTGGGTATACTGACACACCTCTGCCTACCCCCTCTGGGGAATACACGCGTGAATCTATATGTTATGTAATCCATCACAGATCTTTTTTACCACATTTCATTACTTTTAATTGGGTAATATTGAAATTAAGATCAAAGTTCATGTATGAGAGATTCTTTTAAAGATTCACTTTCAATTTAAAGATTTTGTAATGTTCTAGAACTACAGATTACATAGGCAGGGTTTTACATAGCGCGCATAAGGAAAGTAGATACGAATCGTTTCCGACAGCAAAGATAAATAAAATAAATAGCAAGTAACTACGACTTCACTTTCCATACAATCAAGATCAGGAGATTCAAGTCGTGACAATGATTTATTATTACATCTAAATATAGACTTCCTCAAGAAGTAATTTTCTGTGACAGGTCAATCGATCAGCAGAGAAATCATGAATACAAAATACCGCTGATTACCATAAAAAATAGGAATTCGTTTATTAATATTTGAGGGACGGGGCTCACGGGGCTGTCGACCTAAAAGATCTATTGTGCTTAGCCCGCATTGTATGGTATCTCCCTTGAACCTACATTTTCCATACATCGGATGATGTGGCTGGCCGGGAGTATTCGACGTTCCGCACCCAAGGCACCCACCTCTGACTTTTCGTAAGTTAAACGCGTATTATAAATTATCACCTGCTCCGTGCCTCAGTCGGAAGTACGTTACGTTGGCCCCGGTTGACATGAAGATCTTTGACAGTTAATATAGGAAGTCAGAATCGGAGAAAATTTGGTCAGGAGTTTTACTCTTTATTTATAGGTAAGAGTATACTTTAGTTATATTAATAACTAGGTATAATGTATTAATGTTAATAAAAAATACTTTCAAATAACATTGTAAGTATTTAAAGACTTAAAGTTAATTTGTGTAATTGTGTTTAATAAATGTTTTTCTATTCTATTCTATTTATTTATTTTAGGGAAATTAGCAGCTAAATTTTTACATATAGTAACTAACAACAAGCAAGTTATGCTTTAGCAATAATTTTTTGCTACGACATGCTTTACGGGATAAGACAGAAGCAAGGAAGACAAGTGACGATCTATTTAAGTCGGGTGCACTTGTCGCTTCCAGCCGACCGGCGACCGTGTACATTCATACCTTTCGTTTTGCAGCCCTTTGCAATGCAGGGTTAATTAAAGTCACAGTTTGTTATGCGTCATCACTATGAATAATAAGATAGAACAGTCACAAAGTTTCTTAACCCTACAATGACGTATACAGTGGAGATTTTTCATTTAGAAAACAATGAGGTAAAACGCTATGCAACTTTAAAGCCATACTACTTACGTCGACCGAAAAAGATCTATGGTGATTAGCCTACACATTTAATAGTATCTTCCTTAAATCTACATCAATCTAAGTTTGTTTGTTTGTTACCTTTTCACGCCTAAACTACTGAACCGACCATCCTGAAATTTTGCACGTTGTCAGGTGTATAGAAACGGACATAACCTTTCATCCCGATAAAACGTATACGGCTGGCCGGGAGAGACTTGAAATCCTCTGGGACCAGTATACGTAATAATAATGTCCTCCTGACCGAATTTCGGTCACAGCGGCCAATCTCAACGGAGATTGGAGTTCCGAGATCATGGTTTTGCCAGATTCTTAGGTAGGCTGCCCTTGGAACTGGTAACTAGAGTCACTTTTATAATAATATTAGAATTATGACTATTCATAAGTGTCTAAAATGATTTACATGATTAAAAAATATTTATTTGAGATTTGCGGCGATACGCAGAACATATTATATTAGACAAGTGTGTGCGCAAATACAGGTGGCAAGCTCTCTATTTTCTCACTCTCAAGTCTCATAGTCCGATGGTCCGACGGCAATCCGACCGAGTCGGAGAGCGATCAGTCGCAGGGCCAACTTGATGTGTCGCCGTGTGTACAAGTTGCTCTAAAGTTTCTGCAGAGATTTTCCGCTTATCCTAAAATGGGTCACGTTACAGGATTCCTAAAAGTAGCGACTATTTTGCGAAGCAGTTAAAGGTTGGTGGAAAAGGAAGCATAACACATAACATGGCATGGCGGGGTCATGGGAAGGAAGCGACAATCTATTTTAAGTGGCGCCTGCACATCGCGCGCGCATTTTGTTCTTCTTGTGACTGCGCAAGCGGCTGATTTACAACTTATAGGAAAAGTTAATAAACAGTTAGGTTTATGTTGTGTTTATGTCTAGTCTATGTTCGATTATGTCTGTATCTGGTAACAAAAACTTAAACCAAGGATTTAGGAATTCTAGACGGGATTTTTTTCGTGTTTTTGTTTCGTGATTTCCGTGTCTCAAAAGGAAAAAATAGAACCCCTATAGGATCACTATGTTGTCCGTCTGTCAAGCAAGACTCTTTATCTTGGCAACACGTGGAAGTATCGAGTTGAAATTAAAACCATATACTCAGGTTTACAGTCCCTTGAAGCTGTGAGAAAAATCAAACTTCTAATAAAACGTAAAAAAAATATACACGGCCGATTATGCTGCAAAAAAAATGTATATTTTCGACAATCACAAGGGAATCAAAATTTATAGGGTATTTTGCATTGACCTAGAACTATGAAAGAAAAGTAATATCGTCTTAAGACTAACTACAAATACAGGGGAAAGGTCTGAAAACTATACATTTCATTTTGTAATTAAATCATAAAAAATATAGTCTTTCTTTATATGGAACCCTCGGTGGGCGAGTACGACTCGCACTTGTCCGGTTTTTTTCGTTATTATGTCCTTTACATCTTATATATGTAGGTAAGTATACATATACATATAGGTAAGTATGTATAGAAAACTCATTTAATTCCGTGACACTCGTAATTTGGTAGCATTTACTTTTTTACTACCTGAATTCCATTTACAACTTACACTTACTTAGGTCTCAAAGTTAACACTACCAAATTACGAGAGTCGCAGAATTAGATGAGCCTACCCTAAGTAAAATTTGTCCATCTCTTTGTCAAGAAACCTTATTTTAAAACATTATAGGTACCTACGGAATACTAAAACTAATCTAAACACAGCCAAAAGCAATCCAACCAAGCTAAAATTAATCTATCGAGTCTGACACTGCGATGACGAGTCCCAGGTTCGAATCCCAGCTCATCATCAATCACTAAACAAAGTCCAATGTTATCCGTCTGTCGCATTAACGGAACCTGGTGTTAAAACTATATTTAGAATTCTCTTTATTACGTGGAGTTAAGGTTCAAATTCGTATGGCAGGATTTTGACAAAATAAACTTTCGACTCGGTGAGTCAATGTCTAATAAAGTTGGGATGTGTCTTATACTAGTGGTTTTAAGGTTTATTTTTGATTGTATTGGATTATTATTGCAGTTGTTTACCGAAATAGCCTCAGACAAACCCACGTGTCGTTTTGTAAATAAGTATAGGTTTTTTGTTTTGTTTTTTTTTTGTGCTTTTATGGTAACCTTTTTTTTGACTGTCTCATTGGTCTAGTGGTAGCAAGCGCGACTGCTAAGTACGAGGTCCTGAATTCGATCCGGGTCGGGCAATGTGTTATTGGATTTTGGGAAACCCAATAACACATTGCTTGACCCGGGGATTAGGAAATTCTCAGTAGCAGCACGGAAAATATTTACAAAAATCAGATTTTTTTGGAGTCGGTGAGCTCGAACAAAGAAAACTTCATCAAAATCGGACCCTCCTGTAAAAAGTTATGCGTGATCACACAAAAAAAACATACAAGTCAAATTGATAACCTCCACCGTTTTTTTCGTCGGTTAAAAAGAAACTGCACGTGCCGCCCGCGCCGTTCTACGTCACACATCGCCAAGTACGGAGTGCATCAATGAAATAATAATCACCAGCCAATTGGCTTAAATTAACACCAGTTATGACCAGCCAAAAGTGGCAACTTGATCAGGCAATAGAGCTGAAATGCATAGCAAGTCTTCCAATCAAAAATCTATAAAGATCGCCGCATCAAAGGCGCCTATCTCGCTCGCACATTGAAGATATAAAATCACAGAATTTATAAAAAATACAGTAAATATTTATCTGCTCAACGAGCTCGGAACCCTACTCGATGGAATAGGTCAAAATTTTTTTTCGCAACCCCTTTAGCTTAATGAGAGACCCCCTTAAAAATATTTTTTGACAATTTGTTGGGTAAACAAGATGCTTTAAATACAGTAAACATTTGAAGTCTGTAGCTCCAACCATTTGGCTATAAAACCTGTCTGACAGATGGACACGTGAATGACAGTAATAGGGCTCCGAAACCCTAAAATGTAGAGATTTTGTCATTCAAAGCGATAGATAGGGTGAGTCATAGAAATATTAAATCCAATATCTTTGGGGTGAGTCATAGAAATATTCCAATATCTTTGGGGTGAGTATAAGTACTGGCGGGTAGCTAAATTATGCCGCCTGCCTTGCCTTGATGTAGGAGCAAAGGCCAAAGAGCGTGTTGGGGCGATGTCCTCCCATGGACCCCAGAACATCGGCCCCTCGAGTGCAAATTTGATCGGGCCTGTAGGTAGGTACTGTAGGGGCTGCGAAGCGCGCTAGCAGTACCTGACCCAGTCCGCTACAGTTAGGGTTGCCAGATGGTCGGGTTTCATCTGGATTCTCCCGACATTTCACACGACTCTCGAGCACAGAATAACCGAACAGAAGGAAAGCTTCATTCATAAGTTCAAAATTCTTACCTATTTTCATAGGGCTGTCACTCGGCTATTGAAAATAAAATTCCGGGGTAGGTACCTAGTACCTACCTACCTACATTTAATTGTTAGAAATGAAAAAATGTATTAAAATCATTTTTTTTTATTCAAATTGTTAAGCAATATACTTGTATAAATATTTCATACGTAAATTAAGTACCTACTTACCTACCTATCTAATAGAAAAGGTCAAATGGAATCTTACTAAAACAGCCAACAAATATCTACATTTTGGTACCTGCTTGCCTACAAACCTTCTAAAACATAGGCTACTAAAGCAAAAATACGAAACAAATAATACTGCAATATACCTACATAGCAAATACCTAATCTTCGTCTTCTTCTTATTAGTGGAGTGCCGTAAGCTTTATACCTCGGAATCCAGGGCCAGTCAATGAATCTTTATAAAAACTTTGGGAATGTGTTTTTAATAGTCTACAGATTAAAGTTAAAAAAAAATATTTCACCGATCTCAATTTTTTTTTTTTTCGGGATTTTCCTTTGGAATTTCCATTTATATTTAGTGGAGTGCCGTAAGACATAAAAAAAACTTATTTATAAAAACTTTGTAAATGTTTTTAATAGTGTACAGAAAAAAGTAAAATAATAATAATTGACCGCTCTCGATTACAACAATTTTTATTAACCAATTTTAAAAAGGAGGAGGTTCTATGTTCAGCTGTATGTATTTTGATTTCTATGTTCACCGATTTCTCAGTCAATTGTGAACCGATTTTGAAAATTATTTTTTTCTTTGAAAGAGTATATTCCCAAGTTAGTCCCATAGAAATATTGTCATGATCTGATCATGGACTTAGGAGATATGGAACGGAACTCCTCGTAGGATAATAGCAGAATGGTCGTAACAAGTAATATTGGTTAGTTAATAAGCGCAGTCGATGGCTGACAAGTAATGAGGAAGAGGGGGGAGACATGGTAACCCCCCCCCCGCCTTACCTATATCACTATCGAAGATTAAAAATATCGCGTGAGGTATCGTTTGAAAAGTCTTCTCATAAGGATTTCAAATATGAGCCTCTCTGGGGGGGGGGGGGGGGGGCTAAACACCACTAAATATCGTGATATCGTGAAAAAAATATATTAGATATATATTTAATACCTACTTTCAAGTCCATGATCAGATCATGACAATATTTTTATGGAACCAACTTGGGAATATACTCTTTGAAAGAAAAAAAGAATTTTTAAAATCGGTTCACAATTGACTGAGAAATCGGTGAACATACAAAACAAAATACATAGAGCTGAACATAGAACCTCCTCCTTTTTAAAATTGGTTAAAAATAATTGTTGTAATCGAGATCGGTGAAATTTTTTTTTTTAACTTTTTTCTGGACACTATTAAAAACACATTTCCAAAGGTTTTATAAAGATTCATCGACTGGCCCTGGATTCCGAGGTTTTACCATTTTTATGTCTTACGGCACTCCACTATATCGGCATCTTAGTTATTTTGGATAATACTTAGCTTATAAGTTCGTAACTAAATACTTTTGACATAAACATCATGACTGATAATTATGATAGTTACCTTGCAAAATCCTTTGGGTATACAAAAAAAGAAGTCCCCTTGTTTTTTCTGCCATTATTTAAACACACAGTACATGAGGTTGGCATTTTGAAAAAAAAAAAATGTACTTTTATATTAAAATAAATCGTTTGTCGTCTTATCCGCTGCGCGCTGGCAAACCTGACATAATATGTGCGCTTACCCAGCCGCTAGCCGGCTCAAACCGGTTTCTACCCGAGCGGGCGCCGGTGCACTCCCCGCGCGCCTTGTCAGTGACAGGTCACGCACACATAGATGCGCGTGTAATAGTGTACCTACGCAAAACGTTTAGTATGAAGCTTTCATTCTGTTCGGTTATTCTGTGTCTCGAGTACAAAATATCCCGACAACTTCCCTTACCTATAGTTGTTGCTCAAATTCTAAATCTTTCCTTAGTACCTCTTAAGGATCCAAATTACTGGTCGCTGTTAAAAAATAATACAGTACATGTCGCAACGTTAAAATTAATTAAATGCTCAGTACATGGATGTTTGTATTACTTAGCTGATTTAGAAATAAAAAGCAATAATTATTATAGTTTTGGTTTCTCCCGACAGTCGTTAGATATTCCGATCTGGCAACCCTACAGTGCAAGAAACACGCAGGAGGGAGAGATGCGATAGAAACTTTTTTTCATCCCCCCGGTCACAATAAAAAAAAGAAGGGTGCGTATAAAAAAATTCTGTTAAAACTGAACATCCTTGAACCCAATCTAACACCCATAACGCAACAACTATCAGGTTACAATCAGTAAGCTGTAACATAACCCTCCAGGTAAGGTTACTTGGTGTCAGTAACGTAATGTTAGAAGCTGAGGTTTTATCGTTTAGGCTCCATTGATCTGCGGTGACAGTAAACGGGTTATTAATAATCTATTTGTAATTATGGATCGTGTTGCTATATTTGTGGTTTATGAATTTTCTAGCTAACCCTCACGCGGCTTTGTCACCGTGGTTCTAATGTAATTATAATAAACTAGCTGTCCCCTGCGACTTCGTCCGCGTTAAATTAAATTTACCCATAAACACACGTTGATGAAGCAGCCAAATTGGCCGTTTTTTCTGACTTGAATGACATAAGTTGTAATTTTTTGGAAAAAATAGCCTATAGCACTCAGGGATAATGTAGCTTCCTATTAATGAAAGAATTTTTGGAATCGGTTTGGTAGTTTCGGAGATTATCCCCGACAAACATACATTCAAACTTTACCTCTTTATTATTATTAGTATAATTTTTTTCTGGTTGTGTATAGCTTGATCTACAGCCGTGTGTACGAACAGAAACCGCAACGCATTTAGTAACCACAAATATGTTTATAATAGTTTTAGATAATAGCTATCATGTAAGATGATTGCACCATAAAATGGCAACGATCATTAAAGACTTAACTCATAACTATCATAATTTTGTGTTGTTAAAAACTCATTGTTTTAAATTGTTGATTGTAGAAAACACGGAAACAAAGTATTTAGTAGGATATTATTTATATTTTATGTTGAAGTTTATTTTTGAAATGTCAATTTTACTGTAAATGCACGAAATATGGTAAATCCTAAATTTTCTAGAAGTTACAACCTAAGTCTGTTACTAAGTGCTGTGATAATCATTAATTTTGTATTTTTACTAGCATTTGCTCGGTAAATATTAGGTCTTACTTAAAAACACGGTAAACGCATTGAACTATAAACGTATAGAACAGCAATTTTCGCATCAAAAGTGTCGCATTTCAAATGGTGGTCAAACGGTGGCCACTCGCCGCCACCAACCCCACTTTTAGTCCGTGCGTGTCGGACATAACTACCTCACTAGCCCTCAGAAATGAGGAGCTATTTTAGGCAAATACCTCCAATGAGAGCACATAAGTGGCGCGTACTGGGAGAGGCCTACTATGTTCAGCAGTGGACTTATACAGGCTGATGATGATGATGATGGTATAAAAGGAATTTAAGTAGTTTATAATAATTTTTTCTCCAACTTTTCTTACTACGTGCATCTACCACGTATTTCTCTGCATCGCCCTAAGATTGACTGGCAGAAAATGCCTATGGCATTAAGTCCGCCATTGTGCATAAAGAATAAATAAATAAAATTGCTTCCCGTTGTCTAGAATTCCTTGTAGTCGAAGAACAATAACACTAATATAACAGAGAGATCACGTTACAAGCTAGGAATTTATCTTATAGATAAGAAAACCGCATAGTTAACTACTGAGTCACTTTTAGCAGGACCACTGTTGAGCTAAATATTTTATGTTAAGGTCACAATCTATGGGGGTGTCGTCAAAGGGAAATAATATTTAGATTTAGGACTTGCTGGCACCTTAGTTTCTAAGCTCATGTTTACCAAGATCGGTCTATCATCATCATCTTTCTGCCTTTGCCCTTCTTCTTCTTATCGTATGGTTGATTAACAACCTGGTGTCAGAGTTTTAACCGCCCGAAGGCCTCTGACATAGCTTTACACACCATTGAAAAATCTCTCAGGTGTGCTGGTTTCTTCACGATGTTTTCGAAAATCATGGATTTCAAGTACTTAATCCTAATTTTCATATGAATTTCGATCGACGATTTAAATATCCAGTGGTCCTTACAACTCGAATTCAAATTTCTACCAATAGAAAGTGCCAAATTAATGTCAAATAAAAATTGGATACTATTTTATACCCTTTGTTAGTTTTGATTTTAAAAAATTGTTATAGTGAATTGAATTTCGACGCAATTCATGTATGAAAAGTGAAAATGTTTCGTAGAATGACCTGGATAACATATCCATACTTTGAATCGAATTAATTAACAGTCAATTAATTATTTTTGTTCTTCGTTCTTATTGATATTAATTTACTTTATTTATTTACTGATAATCTATTTATGCTAATAAGGTACAGATTTATAATTAAGCTGATAACCGAATCTGGGTCAAAGATTGCACTATCGACGGGTGCATTGGACGATAGTAGAATATTATATTAGATGATGATATCGATCACTTGGTGATCCTAAAACGAACCCCAACTTATAGCTTCGTAGACCGTAAGTCATTCATCTTCCTGCCTTTTCCCAATTTATTTGGGGACGGTGCAGTATGTCCTCTTTCTCCACAATTTCTATCACCCGTCGGCCCGTCATCTCAGTATTCACTTAATATTCCTTTTTTGCCATATCATCCTTCACACAATCCATCCAACTCTTCCTAGGTCTGCCTCTTTTCTTCTGTGTGTTTTTTTTTATATTTCAATCTTAATACTCTTCGCACGCACGACGATACGGTTTGGCGATTCGCTTTCTGCGGTAAGTGTCTAGGGTTCGATTCCCGCACGGGATATATATTTGTGTAATCCACGGGAGAAAATCATAGTGAGGGGCTAAATTGCTTTAAAAAAAAATACAAGTTTTAAGCCTATCATTTCACGTGCATATCTTAACAAAGATGGTCACCATGAGATCAATGAACTTTTGTACCGTGATTCACCGATTTATTTGTTAAACGGTAGTATTGTTCGTAAAAATTCTAAAATATTAATGTTTACTTATAACGATTTTATTGACATTGTATTTTGATTATGGAACTATTTATTTTAGTGCAGGGGTTCCCAACCCGTGGTCTGGGGTCCACGAGAAACAAATCTAGGTCCGCAAACAAACGGCGAATAAGGAATGCGGGGGCGGAGGGAAAATGCAGCTCACGCCACTTAGCAAATTTATTTTAGAACCTTACACGCCTTACAACCCTACACCGAAAAAAGTCTTAGATGGTTCGCAAACTGGAACCACTGTTTTAGAGTTATATCATATCAGCATGGAAGATCTAATTGTACCCCTTGTTATGACTAATGGGTACCAATATAGACATAACAATTTAACTTTACAATGCACCCAAACCAAAACAATTAGGTAATATCTGTTGATCACATATTTGTTCCATGCGGGAATCAAATCTGCTACGCCCTCTATATTTACGATTTGCGTAGGTATGAATCATCCTCCTAGCCTTATTATTCCCAAACATTGTTGGGGTTGGCTTCTAATACGGATGCAGCTGAATTTCAGTTTTTTTCGGAGCGCCTGCCTTCCAACCCCCGCAAGCCAAAGGGATTAAATTTTTTAACGTTAGATCAGGTGTCAGGAATAAGGGTACTGACTACCCTATATTGACTGTCAAAGATCATGACAGCAGGGGCTAACGGCTTAACGAGCTTTCACGACACGCATCAGATGATAATTAAT
Organism: Protodeltote pygarga; assembly: GCA_936450705.2. Lineage (NCBI taxonomy): Eukaryota > Metazoa > Arthropoda > Insecta > Lepidoptera > Noctuidae > Protodeltote > Protodeltote pygarga. Next base: position 2,335,547 of record OW388274.2, read on the forward strand.
TTACAATAAAATACATACATAACTTACGAAAATCCAATAGCATGCCTTGGGTTCGAACCTGAGACCTCTGCCAAATAACGGTCACAACACAAGGTTATCACTGCTGATCAGAGTAACAATGTATGCAAAAAATTAACAATGCACTTAAAAAACTAGAATGTAGAGCGTGGGAGATTCCAGTGTTCGACAATGACGACCTTAATGGAGGTCTTGAACGCATGGATATATTAGCTCTTGTCTTTATCATTAAACACTTCGCTCATTACTTTGTTCACGTAAATTTCGGATATTTTAACCCCTATTTTACCCGTTTAAGGGTCATATTTACAAAAATCCTTTGTTAGTTCATCTGTTCAAATCTGCAATTTGCGTAGGGCTGAACTTAGTTTTATTAAACTCGGTTTTTAAAGTGAATAGTGAAATTGGGCCTAAATGATTGTATAAGATTATTGTGGGTTTCATCAAAGTTATGAAACAATGTTCAATGTGGTTTAAATTAAGGTTAATACACCAATAAAAGCCATGACTCTAGCCATAAGATTTTATTTACAAGGAAATGATCAAAATGAGGTAAAACGCACCAATTTGCGGCTATTAAGAAATTTATTTATTTTAACGAAGTTGGTTCAGTGGTTTCCGCTCGGATTAGCACTTTCACTGTTATTTAGAAAATTATAAAATGATCGGGGAAATCTTTTGGAAGTGAAACCTAAAATTGGATTGATCAATCTTTACTTAAGTGTTATATAAATAATTAGCCTGTTTTATATATTACCCTTAATAATTGATTAAATTATGCCAATGAATAGAAATGGATACCTAATTAAATTATATCTGTCCTTATAATTTTTGGTTTTAGATTATTTGATTATCTACGTTTTTTTATTATTAAAATAAAGATAAAGTAGGAAATAACATGTATTCGTGGGTCAAAAACCACATGTTCCCCTCCTCTAACCTCCAGGCGGAAGTACAGTTTTCACTAACGTATTCACCGCATGGCGCACTTCCGCCAGGTTTCGACTCGGAAATGTGGGCGGTCCTACCATCGTCGGTGGCCTGACACCCGCCGAATCCTTGGTGAGAGGCGCGCGCGGAATACGGACGGACTGTCCCTAAGCCCTATGCCTACAGGCCAGCAACTAGTGGAGACCGGCTGTCATTAGTCACCCTCAAACGCCTAGGGCGCAACGCAAACAGAAGGAGACGTAAGGCGAGGATACGGCGCAGACGCGATTTCTCCATACATTTCTAAAGAGTCTGACGCGCCAGCGATTGGAAATGTATGGAGAAATCGCGTCTTCGCCGTATCCTTGCCTTACGTCTCCTTCTGTTTGCGTTGCGCCTAGGAGAGGGATCCGACATAATTATTTCCCTTTTTCGCGAGGCACGTACCTCTGACTTTTCAAATTCATGTGTATATCAAAAATGATATTACTTGCTTAAACGGTATAAAGACATTAATAAACACAACTAACACACCTAAGAGATTTTTCAACGTTGTGTAAAGCCATGTGAGAGGCCTGGCTTCAGTTTTAATTTTCATCAGGTTATTTATCAACCATATAGTAAGGAAGATCACGTGTGACATAATGAAATACCTACCATTGTTCAGACTGCTATTCAAATAACCCATGCAATTGGCCAATAGACCAGAATAGCCACAATAGGATAGCATGCTCTTTAATTCATGGTAATAGACGTAGAACTATTGTTACTGTACCTTATTACTATACATATAGATTCCACATGGTCATTGAATAAATAAATGGGGAAACGATTGGATGGATGTCATGACATGTCATCAATTTTATGTGATTTAATCTAGCTTGGAAATCTATACATATAATAAAATCGTAACGAAGTATGTATGTAATTGATTGGCGCGAAAACTACTGGACAGATTTAGTTGAAATTCTGCAAATATACTTTTTAAATTCTTAGTCAACTTATAGGGTATAAATTATTACGTTTATAATTATGGGGGATGAGCAGTATTGTAGTAAGCAGCGTATTTCTAGAATTTGCTGCAGAATTGTTGTTGTTGTTGGGAAAAATATTATTAAATTTCAATTTACAAAATATTATCACGCTATATCCACAAGGAGCTAAACATTACATAACGTAACATAATAATATCTTTTAGGAACGATTATTTTATCTACATGTCAACAGACTTCATAGCCTTCCGGTCGGGCGAACGCCTTGGAAGTGTAAGGCTTTGGGTTCGATCCCCAGTTCCGTAAACTTTTTGTGGATTCTTTTGTATTTTTTTTTGTCATTGAAATTAATATGTATTTTGTGGTATTTCATTCTTAATGACTTTTATTACTTACCGGCTGAAACCCGAAGGAAACATGCTTTTTAACAATTTTTCAACTTATAAAAAACGTATATGCAACGAGGTATGCAAGGATCGTAGCAAGTGGAAATCCGTTGTCTCTGCCTACCCCTCTGGGAAACAGGCGTGAGTCTATGTATGTATGTAAAAAACGTCACCACTTTAATTTGAAACATTTATAAAATTTGTATTATTTAAAACATAGTGTTCTAGATGGCGTTAGAGTCTATTTAGATCAGCGGAATTCTTTTTTAAATATTTCAATTTGAAACCCGAAGGAAGCAACGCGCATCGAGTGGGATTATACTTTTAAAAATTTCAGCTTATTAAAAAAAACCGCTTTAATTTGAAGCATTAAAATTATTATTATTTAAAACATAATGTTTCCTTTTTCTTAACTAGATGGCGTTAGGAGTCGATTTAAATCTGAGGAAAAATAATTTTCTTGGATACTTCTGATGGGACAGGAAAAATATTTATAACCACTGGCATCCTTGCAGGGAGGCAGGGCAAAATTACAATTGCAGTAGCGTCTTCGGCGATTACTGCCACGTTGTTTTCTGGTGACAAAACAGCGCACACCATGTTTAGGATTCCCATCAATTTACAGAGCAACGAAACACCTGTTTGTGATGTGTCACGAAATAGTGACAAGGCAGGCATTTGCTTAAGAATTGTTCTTTGATCGTATGATGGGATGAATGTATAATGACAAACAGAAAAGCAGTTGATGCGGTACACAGAACTCTAAAAGACATCCGTAGGAACCAACACATAATGGGTGGTGTCACAGTTATGTTCAGCGGCAATTTCCACTGAACGCTGCCTGTGGTGACGCGAGGAACTGGGGCTGATGAGGTGAATGGTTCTTTGAAACGATTATTTTTATGATCCTGTATTCATAAGTTGAGCTTGACAATAATTATGGGCGGCTGAGTAGGAATCCACATGCTCAAGAATTTTCCAACTCAAAACGCCCAAAAATAATCAAGTTGTACACATTTATAAACACTGTTGTCAATCAAGATGACGCCACTCATTATTCTGTAAAATTCCTGAATTCCCTGACTGCAAGTGGACTTCCGACTGACGTCATTAAGTTGAAGGTCGGTGTCCCGATTCTTCCTTCTTTTCTTCCTTCTTCGGAACTTAACGCCTTTGAAATTGTGTAAAGGGACCCAGAAAATGATGGCCTGATGGCTTAATGTAAATTATCTGCAAATCATCAAGGCGCAAATTCTAACGGGTTTCGGTATTGGCGAGACAGTGTTTACACCATGTACCACTAATTCTCCACATTTATCCCTTTCAATTTAAGCGAGTGTAGTTTCCTGTGGGCGTTTGTTTCGCCATGAGAAGTCTGCGAGTGTCGATCTCAGGACCAGCTTCTCCTCACATAGACTGTATGTCGTTTGCTCTCGGGTCACCAGTCCTGACTCTCTGTACATTTTAGCTCCCGAGAGCAAAACTACAAACAAAGTAATCTGTATGTTTTTCTAAATATCCTGGTTCGGATTTGATATTGATACGAAACTTTTGTTCTTTTACATAGGTTTTTCGCTTTATTAGGTCAGAAATTATGCAATAAAATATGCGAAGCGCACTTATAACTTTTTCTTTTGCCCTATACATTAGTAAGACTTAAATATAAAACTAATCTTTGTTGGAATAATTGCTCTCAAATGTGCAAAATATATACAATACAATAGGTATATTTAAAAAAATCTCTCATTCTCTCCTGTGCAATAATTATTCCCACATGATAGTGGGGTCTGCTTTTCGGGTTTTCGCTTCCCCTTCGCTCTATCCATTGCATCGTCCTGGATAATGTTTAATGGCAATATATAATGTTTTCAATAATAAATATTTTGGATAATTAAAAATATTTATGCACATGTTTTGCTTAATAAGAAACTCGCAAAAACAACTGACTTGGGCGGACTTGAACTGTCATATCATAACATTACTAATCTGCACTAATAAAAGTTTGTGAAGATGTTTGTTACCTAAACACTTTTGATTTGAATAGAACTCGGTAAACATAAAAACCATATTTCCTGGATTAACAAAAAATATAAATTTTATCCTGGTTCAACATCCACGCGGGCGAAGCTGCGGGCAAAAGCTAGTCCTAGATATAGATAGATAGATAGATAGGTAGGTACAGGAAATACAAATGTGAGGATGTACACGTCAAGAGATCAAAGACAAGATTAGAATCATCATCATCTGCCTAGCCTTTTTCCCAACTTGTTGGGGTTGGCTTCCGGTCTTACCGGATGCAGCTGAATACCAGTGTTTTACATGAAGCGACTGCCTATCAGACCTCCACAACTCAGTATGGGTTATACGATACCCCTTGGTAAGACTGGTTGTCAGACTTCCGGGCTTCTGACTACCCGTAACGACTGTCAAAGATCTATAATTGACCGGGGCCAACAGCTTAACGTGTTATCCGAGGCACGGAGAGTGATAATCACTACATAGTATAAAACAAAGTCGCTTCCCGCGTCTGTCTGTCCCTATTATGTATGCTTAGATCTTTAAAACTACGCAACGGATTTTGATGCGGTTTTTTTTATAGATAGAGTGATTCAAGAGGAAGGTTTATATGTATAGTGCATGCATATTAGCGTAACCGTGCGAAGCCGGGGCGGGTCGCTAGTTTAGGATAAATAAATATCATTAGCTCTGTATCTAACTAAACATTGACCTTTTGACATTCCCCAGACAAAGCCATGGAGAGACAGACAACAATGCGAATACAATACACATGTTGTTAGTTGTTACAGTTAGTTACAATACCATTAGGTATTTATTACATTACAATTGAGACTAATTGTGTGTGGACAATAGTTAGTTGTTTATATTTGTTTGTCAATCGCGTTCTCGAAAAACTGCTCTGACGATTGGAATGAAATTTACAATATCGCATTTCTACGAACTGGGAAATAAACCTTCTTATGTTCATTGATAACGATTCATCATCATCATCAGCCTCTATTAGTCCACTGCTGAACATAGGCCTCTCCCACTGCGCGCTGTTAGCGTGCGCTGATTGGAGGTATTTGCCCATAATCACCACGCTAGGTAAGCAGCACACGCTGGGCACAGAAGGATGCTGCTACCCATCCTCCAGATCTTTCTCTTTGTCGCTCCTTACGACACCCGCGGGACGAATAGGCGTGGTCCTATTCTTAGGCCGGAAACCACACAGCACAATGGATTACGATTGCAACCACTAAGTCATCCAGACAGCCCTAATAACTGATGCACTGACGTAAGCACTGATAGCCTAGTGGTATGACCGTCGACTGATAAGTCAGGGGTCTCGAGTTCGATCCCAAGGCGCAAGAAGTGCGCCCTCTGACTTTTCGTAAGATAAATGCGTATTTTAATTATCAGTTGCTAATGAAACCAGCACACCTGAGAAATTTTTCAGTTGCCTGTAAAGCCATGTCAGAGGCCTACGGGCGGTTTAAACTCTGACACCAGGTTGTTAATCAACCATACAATAAGAAGAAGAAGTCCTAATAAGTATCAACAAACTGAACTTAAAATCTGAAAGCCCATCTCAGTTCTAAAGCTGTAAGTACAACTCATCAGCATCCAAAAACATCCAGCCAGCTCTGAATGAATCACTCGACGCGACTCGCTAATATAAAATTAGACGGTATTCGTATAAAATACGAGTAAAAACACTCAAACATAAACACACACATTTCTACTATCATTCCTTCGTCACGCTTCTTAACACCAAAGATTATGAACCGTGAACAGATGTGCCACTTGACTTTAGACGCGATTTAATAATATTTTTTTATAAAAATGTTATTCCCAAAAAAAAACCTTTAAAAAAATCGTAAATCAAATCATTTATTCATTTATTTCGGGTGTATCAAGATCACAAAATTCATGTCATCTTGGTGTTTAATTATATTTGTGGCTGGCGCTGTGGCTCATGCATGATAAAAAACAAAATCTTTATCATATTATGTAATTGAAATACAAAAAAAGTTATAACTACTAAGATAAAATCAATCAATACTGTATTTCTATTTTATTACGCTTTAGTAAAATGTTATTTTAATCTTAAGTAGGTTATAAAAGCTTTTATATGTCAGTACTAACTTATTTATTACCTAGAAATCACAATCTTATCTGATATTAAGATTATTTGAAATAACATTAGATTTTCAACAAAACATTTTATATTTATGTTAGTTTAATCTAATCGGCGCGCTGATCAAAAAGCGTAATAAAATATTTTGCGATATTTAGTGAAGTACGCAATAATGAATCTCAATAAGTTTACAAAATATTTAGAAATGGTTTCCGTTCGCATTTTGAGTATTCACAACCAGCATAATAAATTGGTAAACATAGAAATATACCTAATCCCGTATTATATTTAGATAAAAAGATAAAGCTATTTAACATAAACAAATAAAAAAGAATGGGAACATTGCTAACATTGATGTGCTTAAAAAGTAATATGTAAAAAAAATTATCGCCCTGCCTCACTGAATTCACCGATTTATAGGCACAAAACTTCATAAACACAATGACAGCCACTCTTTGACAGGAACCAGGAATATACACCCGCAGTCAATGACCTCTCATAGTTGCGTCAATTTAGCTTAATTATTGTTTGAGTAGGGTTGGCTCTCATAAACTATGAGTTATTGGGATGCAACTATTTTTAAATTAAAAGATGATATTCAAAGTTGAGGCGGGGTGGTAACTGGTGAATTAGATAAGCTGAAGTATGCTTTGAAGTGTTGGTTAGTTAATCATAATTTAAAAAAACCGGCCAAGTGTGAGTTAGACTTGCTCACCGAGGGTTCCGTACTTTTATTTGGCCGACTTTTATTTGGTCGGTTTTAATTATTTGATGCTTTACATTTTTTCTGTTTATCAATTCAGCCTTTATCTGTGAACTAGGAGAAAAAATAGGACATACTTAACTTTTTTTTCATGTAGATTTAAAAGAAGTATTTCTCCTAAAAATAGCACACATAATAATTTAAGCACTCGCAGGAAACTCAACCAATTACGCCATCTATTGTAGGTGTACGAAAACCCACTGCATTTAGTCACTGACTTTTAACTTTTTTCTAACTATCGGACAGCCCTGGCCCAAATTGTTTATTTTATTGCACCAAACAGAAGCAGCTTTGATGTCACTGAAATATCACTTCCTGACAAACAAATATATGAGTTTTAGTTTTATTTTGTAATACGTTACAGTAATCATGCGTTAAATTCAATCTGTACGCATGAACTACGAAACTGTTCACTCTGTTTGGAGCGTCGAAGTGTCATATGTAAGTAACCATGTAAAGTAGTAGAAAAAAGCAGCGATAGCCTAGTGGTATGACCGATAGACTGTCAAGTCAAAGGTCGTTCGAAACCCAGGCACGTACTATCGTGGACAAAGCCGGTGTCCCACTCTTAAGGTTAGAATCACTTGCACCCAGCGTCAGAACATAGCACAAGCCCCGCCGCTACGCACGTAGCATCGTTCGAAGAATTTTGATCGCAAAATGGTGCACCGTTCATGCCCGCGATAGTACATATCACTTCGAACATATCACTTGATCCGTGCTTCGAAAAGCACGTAAAGCCGCCGTTCCATGGTGTGTAAAGCCATGTCAGAGGCGGTTAAAACTCTTACACCAGGTTCATCAAACACACAATAAGAAGAAAAAGATTAATTTCTAAAACACAAGAAAAGTCCGAAAAGCCTGGGTTTCGAACTTAGTAGAAGTTGTATGGAACCCGAATCCGAAAAGTTATAGTATTACAAATGAAAAGTTATAAGGAACAATGACCTATCTCAGTTATAGTACAATGTAACCCGTGGTTAACTCTGTACAAAGCTAACCATCGCAGGACGCATTATTTAGACCTAATTTACTGACGAGTGCTACCGTTCTATTTGTGACAGTTAATTCTCGTAACTGTATGTTTGTACCTGCTTTTGTTTGAACGAACATTTGTTTTTGAATTTTCCGAAGAATTAGTATGGTGGTTTTAGGCAGAGGTGTATTCAGTACACCTACGTTTCGCCGGCTATGTTTTTATAAGTCCCATGTATTGCGAGCTTATTGCCATTAACTGGCCACAATTCCAGATTCCGTGCTGCTGAGAATTTCCTAATGGAAAAACTCAATAACACTTTGCCCGACCCGAGGATCGACCAGGAGGACCTCGTGCTAAGCAGTCGCGTTTGCTACCGATCAACGAGGCGGACATATTTGTTCATGGACACACAACCGAGAAATATTTTCCTCCTACCCTTATTATTCCCAAACTTTGTTGGGGTTGGCTTCTAAAATCTAACTGTATGCAGCTGAATATCAGTTTTCTACGGAGCGACTGCCTATCTGACCTCCGCAACCCAAACCCTCTATTCTGAAGTTGTTGCTTGTAACTGTCCCAATGAAAGGCAAAGCCCTCATACTGAGAAGGATCGAGCATTAATTACCACGATATCTAACTACGTAACGGCGATTTCAGACTATTAAGTCCAGGTTTCCTCACGATGTTATCCTTCACCGTTAATAAGTGGTGTCTTAGACTATCTAATTAATTACATGATATGATTACATTACATTCAAAAGGCACAGAAGGACCATTTTCAAACACCCACACGTTTGCAAAGCGAGTTTGTAACCACAATTTTTGCAGCTAATTTGACCAAATTCAGGTGAACAAGCTCATCAAAGCCTTCGCTACCCCAAGAATCACATAGGGTCTACTTTACCTTAAAAGGCTTAGGCAATCCAATTATCTTCTAAATACTACGCAATAGTCTGTTGTACTTAGTAATCCTAGTTCATGCTGACAGAGAACCTAATCTAATAAGCGATGTTCTCCAAGGTGAAGAATCGGAAGCCGTGCAGCAATACATGGAGAAAGTCACGTATGCAACATTGGAGTAATCTCTGTTTATTAAGGTCTTATACCTTAACGACTGACAATCATGTCCTCTAGACTGAATTTCGGTTACAGCTACCAATGTCAACGGAGATTACCGATTATCCAACCCGCAGCCTGCAGAAGATATAGTGCGCAAGTGTGTGCGCAAACTAAGGTGCACCCTCAAAGTCAGATGGGTCGGCAATCAACACGACCGGAAAGCGATCAGGCGCAAGACCAAAGGGTTTACGTGATTTCTGAGGCACAAAGCAAATAATTAAACTGAGATTTTTTGAAGTTTCACAGAAAGGCATATCATGAGGAAAAAAGGGAAACTGAAAGGGATCATGCCTGTATTCCCTCTGAGGAATACAGGAATGAGTCTATGTTGTTATGCTATCCAATACATTAGTACACAATACACTACTCATTGCAAATCTACTGTGTAGTTGGCCAATCTCCGTTGAGAAGGGGCGCTGTGACAAAAATCCGTTCAAGAGGTCATTTATCCCTAGCGAAAGCTAGTTTTTGACCAATACTTACATATACTCACTTGAAGACTTGGTGACCAATAAATTCGAAGACTACCATGACCCAATAGCTTTGAGTTCCTAACACTTGAAGACATTTAAAATTAGTTACTGCAACCATCCCACCTTACTAACTGTACCAGTACTGCTTAACCTTGGTGATTATGTATTCATGGTGTCAGTGGTCACAGCATTGAAAGCAAAACCACCATACGGTGTGTAGGTTCAATATTTATCTAGTTAGCGACCTTATGACGAAATTAACGGTTTTGCTTCTGCGCATGCCATATCAGGAGAGGCTGTGGGTAGTTGTCAATTTGATACCTACATACAAATGAAATAGGTGTGGCGTGTGGCCATATGGGTAAGTGTTAAGAACGTAGGATTCATTATTGGTAACAATCAATTCAATTCTATGACATTTACTATTTACGAAACGATATTTTTGTCATATGTACAGTAATTATATTATGGCTTTTATTCGTTATACATTGAAATAAAGTTTACTAATTAGGTACCCAGTTTTCAGAATTTTCTTCAGAAGTTTGCAAATGTTCTTTGTTCTATTACTTATTATAGAAATTAAATATTATAGAGATTACTAGCGACCCACCCCGGCTTCGCACGGTTACGCTAATATGCATGTATTTTACATAATATAAACCTTCCTCTTGAATCACTTTACCTATTTAAAAAAACCGCATCAAAATCCGTTGCGTAGTTTTAAAGATCCAAGCATACATAGGGACAGACAGACGCGGGAAGCGATTTTGTTTTATACTATTTGGTGATTATAGATATTGTTCCATATGTTTATAGAAAGACAAGAATTATAACGGGCAGTATTTACCTACTAGTTAAATTAAACCTACTGCGTTAATAGTTATTGTGCCAGTATGTAATATTTTAGTGTTCGCTTCGCAAGCAGATTTATGCTTCTTAATGAATGACCGAAATTAAAAAAAAATATTACTCAGGCCACGATTTAGGAGAAAACCCAATTGTGGTACAACTTTTACTACAGAGTAATAATAATACAGACAAGCCACACAATAATTATTATAATAAAACATGTCATTGACCTGAATGATATAACAACATGAGACACAGATAGCGCGATCCATATCTTAATTCTGAATATCTTTCAAGTGGTGAACTGTAATACAAACACTGTATTGTTAATAATTAATTATATTTTCTTATCTTATCCAGTCTAACTTGGTAATTTAGTCGCATTTCGAGAATTGTGATAATACATTCGAATGCACTCGTATTTGCCAAAACTCGGTGCAGCAATCGCTGTGCTAGCCTTTTATGCGCTAGGTATGGGCTCTTACTTATAACTGATCATCTATCTATCTTATCTATCTATCCTATCATCATCATCAGCATTTATTAAGTCCACGGCTGAACATAGGCCTTTCCGAATACGTGCTGCTATAATCGCCACGCTGGACAAGCGGCAATCGCAGTAGCAGACGATTCATTACGCAGAAGGATGCTGCTGTCTATCCTCCCGTTTTTACCCGACTGCGGCGAAGCCAAAAAGGAGGGTTATGTGTTTGACCTGTATGTATGTATGTCCGTCCCTATGTTCCCTCGTAACTACTAAACGGCTAAAGCGATTTTGATGAATGATATGTCGTTGGATTCGTCTTTATTGCGCGAGTGTCACTGGGTATATACAAATTTAAAAAAATCGATATGGCAGATTTTTGGCGCCAAAAGGTGGCTTATTCCACTTTTCCCCAGTGTGATTAATAAAAAAAAAGTCCCCCCAAACCAATCGTAAGGGGTATCAAAATGAAGAGTTTTAAAAGGTGATTACAAAAATATATACAACTTATATGTTTAAACTTGATATAGCCCGCGATTTCGTCCGTGAGACCTACAGGAACTATGCATTTTTTCGTGATAAAAGATTGCCATAATATATGATATAGTACATACATAATTTAACGACTATATTATAATATGGTTCTTAAACTATCTCTTGGGAAAAAAAATATTATTAAAAAACAAAAAACCCGACTGCTAACTAAAAAGATAGAAACAAGTTGGTTATACTAGATAGATCATACTTTACACAGTGTTCACAAACGCAGTCGGAGGCATTAACTATTCATTCTCTCTCTCTCTCTCTAAACCCAGAAGAATATTACCTAAAGAATGCCTCCGACTGCGTTTGTGAACACTGTGTAAAGTATGATCTATCTATAACCAACTTGTTTCTATCTTTTTAGTTAGCAGTCGGGTTTTTTGTTTTTTAATAATATTTTTTTTTCCTTTATCGCTTCTTCCGACACCCGCGGGACGAGTAGGGGTGGTTCTATTTTTAGGCCGGAAACCACACGGCACGAAACTGAGCCTATGCATGACGTATTGACAAGATTTGGTCCTGGCCTCCATGTTTGTGCCATGGGTATGTGCACCGCTGATACCACTCTAGTTACGACAATGGTCGCTAATAAGTTTATAAAAAATACCTTTTTACGGTCTAGATTTGGGATTAATAGTTGTCTGTAAATTATATGGCCACAAGAGTCAATTCAATCACATTTAACATCTGAAGGACTGGTGTCAGATAGCATTAGACCGAGATAAGTGGAAGAAGGGAATGGACGCCTTTGCCTTGCAGTGGGACGATATAGGTTAAATAAATAAGAGTCCATGATGAGCAGATTGGCGTTGTACAATACGACTACTTTTATTAGAACTAAATCAAAAGTCTATTAAAAAAACTGTATAAACCAAAGGCTAGACTTGCATAGGTAAATAACAATCGCTCAAGCCTTGAACTGCGCCCACGATATGAATGGTTTTTTTCTGTAGAGCAACAAAATGACGAGAATAGATAAGTATTCTAGTAATTTATTTGTTATTGTTTAACCAAGCAACAGTGAGAAAGATCAGTAATTATGTCACTTATTTACTATAACTGCAATGATAACACCTCATTAAAATGTTAATGGAGAATCGACCGAGTATGTTATCGTCATAGTTTAGAGTACTTACTATTTTCTAATAACAATAATTAACTTTATCTCTGTATATAAACACAAACTACATATATGCTTATAACATAACAGACTTACGCCTGTATTCCTTAGAGGTGGTAGGTAGAGGTGTATGCAGTACACCCATCGTTTCGCAGGGCGATGTTATAAGTCCCATGTAATATGGGGCGAGCCTATTGACACCGGGCACACTTCAAGACTACGTGCTGCTACTGAGAATTTTATCATAGAAAAACCCAATAATACTTGGCCCGACCCGGGGATCGAAACCAGGAACTCGTGCTCAGCAGTCGCGCCCCAAAGAGGCAGTCAAAGCTTGTAATAAAGAGAAAAAATGCAAATGCAGTTTCCCGTTCGGTAGAAACGATGTCGACGCGAGCTGCGACGCCATGATGGCTAAGTTATTTTATTCGCGAACATTATTATTACCTATTCGCTTCTGTAAATGGATTCAAGCATAATAAAACACAAGGCAGAGATGGTTGGCTGAAGAAATGTGTGGATAAAAAGAAAGATTTCCTTTTCAATACGAATTGTAATGCTAAATAAGTCAGTTTCGTATTAAAACACATTACGATTTCCAAAGAAACGCCGTTTATCTGAAATTTTTATTATGAATCATAAATATTTTCGTAATCTTCGCATGCGGCGTGAATTTCATCAATATATTAGCATTTTTGATGTGAATCAAGATTTACCAGGAAGTAATGCGTGGGATTGGGATACTGGAAATGGCACAAAATAATTTTAGAATATGTGCCAAGTATCTACTCATCATTTTCAGCTTGAGACTATGGCGATGTCCAGGAACCTGGACGCCAGGACATTGCCGGCAAGGCAGGCACTGGACGGGGCTGCGAAGCGCGCGCTACTCGAAGACAGTGCGAGGAACACACAGGGGGAGATGTTTTTAGAGGCGCGAGCCCTACATAACCGTATGTCCTCGGACTACGAAAACGGCAGCCGATGTCGACCAGCCAGCGGTTTAGGTAATAGGTAGTAAATGTAAAGAGGTACCTAATCTAGAATTCTAGAATATACCTATTTGATGTTATTGCGACATCAACTGGCTTAGTCAGGGTAATAACCCAGCTGACAACAGAACAATATAATTGTATTCATGATTTTACACAGTCCAGATAGCATATTGCATTGACGGTTCAGATTATTGTTATGAAGTCTGATCTAGTGCCTACGGATTTACCAGTTAATTTCAATTGAAATGCGCAGAGGCATGACTTGGTTGCCTGTGCGCACCTGTTGACAATTGAATCGGTACACTACTGCTGGCAGCTGGCATTTATTTGTGATTATAAAAAAAAGCAAGCAGATGTTCGCGCTTCAAATAAAAATGTCAGATAAAGATGTGACGATCTATATTTAACGTTTGAATTTTGCCTAAAAAGCGTGTGCGCCGATCTACGACATAACATTTAAGTACCGTAACGTCTAATCCTACAATAATCTTTGTAACACCAATGCATAAAACAAAACCACAATAATATATACGTGTTTGTAACTAGCAATTTCTCGCTCTACTGACTACCCCCATACGGCAAAAGATTGCAATACAAGCGCCACACCAAACTCATGTTTATGCTAATGTGATAGAGACGAGAATAGCATAAATGTATACGTAATCGAATTATCTAATCTAGACAATAGAAAACAAAACTGTTTTCCAACAACTATTGCGGCTTATCACGGAAAATGTTTTATTGCAGGAAGACTGATGGGCAGCCATTTTAGTAAAGGCAAGATTAGATCAAAGCTTGAGACAAACAGAACAGAAGCTCTCCTAATTAGGACAGAGTAATTACAACGTCGTCGTCACCATAAAATCTTGTTGACGATGAAAATAACACATTTGGCTTCCTAAAATTTAATGACGAAATCCAATTTTAGGGAACTGAAGAAGGAAGATAAACGAGTTATTTTTTCTGGTGTATTTATTTCTTTCTCTGTCTGTATTAATGTTACTCAGACTATCGCAATTCCAGCTGGATATAGCTGTTCACAAGTTAGGGGAACACGGAACACCTGATTTTCATTTATCTGAACACTTCAATTGACTAATGGTTGTTTTACTGTTGTTGTCGTGAGAAACCTCAAAACCTTGGAGCTCACGAAAATATGGTTGAGCTCCGTGCTGTCTGACGTATCCAGTCCACTGAGTGACTACCGACTCTGATCATCATAGTATTCAAAAGGATTTGACATTCTTCTATAACGTTCTCGCACATTTAATACGTAGGTATGTAGGTAAATATTGTTTAAATTTTTCCTGACTTTGTTGCAATCTTTAAGACTGTCCAGACGAAATACAGGTTTCATCTAATTTTAAAAAACTGGAAGCCATGATTCCATTCTATATGACAAAATGAAAGTAATATGTAGGTACTATTATTTACAAACCTCAAAGTGTTGCCTTGTTCCCTGAAGTCTACTCCATTGATCGGCTCCTCAGTCCTCGCCTGCAGCCCCGACATTTTCCACCAATCAGGACGCAGCAAGCTGACGCTCCGCCAATCAAAGCAAAGCTCATGTCATTACGGGGACGTATCCACCAATCGCGTCGCTGATATCGTCGTTCGGATCATCTGTAAAGGGATTCTAGAATTAAAATTCGGCGCGTGCGTCGGCTTATCTTATAAGGAGTCAGGAAGTATGGCTGTTATGATAGACAGTTATGTAACTGTAATTTGGACTAGTTTGTGAGGATATAGTTTTAATTTATGTTAATTAGCTGCAGGTGTGGTCGTTGTTCGCGGGTTTTTCGTTTTTGTCTATCTGTCTGCGTCCGTGTTTGGTGTTATAGATTTATCAATAATCTTAGTCTTATTAGTAGAATGAGTGCACGTCGCCCGTCGTTTTAGAAATTTTTGATTTTAAATTTGTCAAGGTTTACGTTTATTTCCAAGAGTGATCAAATGATCCTGCAACAGTAGTTATCTTCACCTCGTACTAGTTTTCATTCCACGCGAATACTGTCAGTTTTTGATATGTCATGTATCCGTCTCTGTCCTTTCCTATGAGTAAAAATGAAACAGAGGTAGGTAGGTATATTACCTACTTTTTACTAAACCTTTTGGTATTAGCGTAGTTTGTAAACTCAATTTGAGGACATTATATAGAGATAGGGATATCTTCCTGACCGATTTTCGGTCACATGGGGAATGGGAGAAAGTTATTAAGTGGTATCATAGGTCTCCCCGGGAGTGTGCCTTACAGGAGTTATACAGGGGAGGTTCCGAAGCCGATCATAAGAGGACCCGGAACCTCCCTCCATGTGCTGATGGTGATCACCAGGGTGGTACTATTGAGGTAAGAATCCTACACTACCTGGTCTCTTTACTGGATGCCGTAAACAAAAAACTAAGGTTTCTAAGAACTAGTACACTAAAAGTATAAGAACAAGTTACAATACAGTAACCAACAATTCTAGGACATATTTCAGTCATATAGTCATTGCGTATGCATGGCACATGACATCATAATCCTAAAAGACTAGCCTCAATGCACTTTGTATACAAAGCCGTCAGGTCGATGTACTATCAATTAAGTAGGTCTCGTGACTAGTAGGCAGCACAGCGCGTTTAGAATAGCCAGCTCATTTCAAACAATCTGCGAATCTAAAACTGGGATAAACCGACCGAGAAAAGTACTTATCAGACCGAAAAGTAAATAAAAAATTAAGAGTTATATCAAGGAGAAGAATCACAAACTAATCTACCTAAACCTTGAGCCATTTAAGTTCTCGGTTTGCCTCACGACCTAGACGTGGAAAAGAAGACCCCGACGGGACACCAAACCGCCATCCAGTTTAAGAGGCGATTGGGGTTGAAGTTGAAAAATACTGTTGGGGTATCTCTCGATGGTTATAATGAGGGAGAGGTTTGATAGAATGAAGGTCACTTTCGGATATATACTTTACTGGTACCAGGTACAAATACAATATAACAATAACTACATAATAACGACCTAACTGTATGGGTGCGGGGAGACGACTGCTGCGCTGCGCTAATATCACTGTGCGCCTTACACAAAACTAATGCGTCAGCAGTGTCCCTACAATACTATTTTAACTTCCTTTCAAACTGGATAAAACTAGCAAAAAAATGAGACAATGGAGAAATAATAAATATTATTATAAATTATATTATATTAATATGATAAATCAATAATATTACATAATCTTTGACAAGATGTAATTAATCATTACGACTAGTCGACTTTCAATAAGCGCTAATCTGTTTACTAGTTGCGCAAGTCTATCCAACATCAAAGAATTAAGAGCTCATTTATTAGGTTCCAATTGAACGCAGCTATAATTTAAATTGAGTTATCTGTGCTTTCTAAGCTGTGGCACCACAACGAGATTCAATAAACTATCATATTTATGACGATGTTCCGTTTAGCCGCGAATGTCCTAAATTGTAGATTTATGACATATCACAAACTGGGTCGTTGGTTGTTAGATGCAAGTGACCTGATCTACTTTTGTCAGAGTTCACAACAGGCTGACCAATTTTTTCCTTCTAACTTCTTCACTTCAACCATGGAGTTTTTTACCAGATTCTTCTCCATAAAGGGTAGGCTGCCCTTGGAACTGGCAACTAGAGTCACTCTTATAATAAACAATATTAGAATTATGACTATTCATAAGTGCCTAATGGTCTACATGAATAAAAATATTTTTAACAGATTTTTAACAGTCTTCTAGTCCGATGGGACGGTAATCCGACATGACCGGAGAGAAATCAAGGCTCAAGACAGACGGCTTTACGTGCTCTATATAAAACCGGCAAACATCTTGACTTAGGCTATCGCTGCCATGTCCAGAGAGGCTTACTACGGCTATAGTGATATAACAACAAAATTGCTGCAGACACGCCAGGATCTGCTGTCTATTATAATGACGTCTAGGAAACGGATCATTGCGACGCGTGGGCAGCCAACAACCTGTTACTACTGGTACACATTAGTGACCTTTAGACCTAATTCGTTGATGTTACTCATATAACTTCCTGCTTTTGTTACTAGACTCGTTGGACACGCTCTGCGGGATCTTGAATTTAAGAGACATTTACCGTAAATTTAGAGGCTTGTTTCACAGTGTGAGCTGCGCATAAGCACTATAATTTTCCAGATGACTTTAAATATGGAATAGGATTTATGAAACTATCAGCCAGTCTTGTTGTAAGGAATTTATTATACTAAGTGTGTAACAATGTCTGAATAGATACTATTTTTTTCATCAATTCATAAATGCAACTGAATTTTTATCAAGAGGCGGTGAGCCAAGTCCTAAGAATTGTCAGAATCAGAATCAGAATCATTTATTTGTGTAAACATGAGTATAACATAACAGAGTATGAAGGTCTTAATTTTAACATATTAAACAGAGCAGTCATGTTTTGCCATTACGGCGTACAAATGTTAAGAAAAAAAAAAAAATATACCTAAAAATACCTATCACAAAACTAATATATCACAAAAAAGAACATTACCAGCACAAGTTATATGTACCTATCTTTAAAATAAACTAGGTTTTGTCTGTTAAGTAGTCTGCTATACTATAATAACACTTGACTTGTCTAATTGTTGTCATTAATGATACAGATTCTTTGGACATTGGTTGGATAGATTAAATCTATTTAGTTTGATGATATGCTGTGTGTGGTGTTGCTAGGTTCAAAATTAAATATGGGTAATATTAAAATGAAGATCAAACTTCGTTTGTATGGAGCGCTCTCTATACCTTCTACTTCTTATATTTAAGAGCTAGGCTCTTGTCGGTGGAGCAATCGCCACCTCTCTCTATCTTCTGCTTGTCTTTTGGACTTCCTGATACGTCATGACTCCTACTTTCTCCTTCACTTGATGAAAATAAGTCTTTCTCGACCTCTCTATACCTACTCCTCTTAAACCTAACGTTTTCTCTACTTCATAACACTCCAAAAATTCCTTTCAACTTCCAAACAAACGTAAAAGCATTTCCTTATTCCCATCAGTTCGGATATTTCATCACAATTCCACTATTTGTTGCCAACTTCCTACATTTCATCGGCGCGCGCATCTACTCCGGCTAAAATTAGCCCGGGCGATAGAAAGCGTAGATATATGACCACTTAATTAGTTGCAAGCTTGTCGTGGTTATCTTAGGTACGTACTTAAGGGCATAATTTTCTAGTAATAGTTTCACACCTCAGTTGAGATTGTAATTACCATTCAGGTCAATTCTTGTCCATGTTGAGATATTCCTAAGCGTTAAAATCCTAGCGGATTATAAGGCGGCTCAGGAGTATTGCAAATTACAATAATGCCATGCGATTCTGCCGCGATGTCGCGTGCCATTTTGAGGGACCCACTGGGTCCGTCCGTGTGGTTTCTGGCCTAAGTACCACCCCTACTCATCCCGCGGCGGTCGTAAAAAGCAACTAAGGGAAAGATAAATAAATAAATAAATAAAGATCCGGAGGATGGGCCGCAGCATTTTTCTGTGTAACAGTAATCATCTACTACTGCGATCGCCAACCCGCTTGCCCAGCGTGGCGATTATGGGCTAATACCTCCAATGAGCGAACTTAACAATTGCAAAACCAATAAAACATCATTTTACAAGATAATACCTAGATAGCCAATGCGTTTCGCTTCGCTCAGAACGCTTTCTATGTAATTAGGTAAAACGCGATTACGTAACTTAAGTTATTACCTGTTAACAATGTTACTTAGGTAATAAGTTGCAGAAATAGATGAATAAGTTCTTTTGTAAGTATACAGCTTAGTTTTTTAAAGACCAGCCAAATTTTCGGAGGTCCTCCTAAAAGGTCCATGAAACTAAACAAGTTTCCCCAAGGAACATACCTACGTTAAAATCAGGAAACGATAATTTAAATTCTCATTCAAACGTGATGAGTTACGTGACCATTCACTATGTATGAATGGAATGGAATCTACTGGATTCCATGGAGATCATAAGTTACATCCGAAAAATTTGGAAGGCAAATCATCCCCCTTAACCCAAAGTTACAGTTTGGATCAACAACAGTTTTTACTTTCAGGCTAAAAACCCAAATTTGTTACACTTTTGATCAAAGTTTACATTTTAGCATCAATTGAAGCCATGCAACCACCAAGGTTTCATTTAACAAAATTATAAGGTGATATGATCAAATTGTTTTATTAACATTATTCCAGAAACTGCAGGCAGCTGTATTATGGCTTCCATGGTAACCAGACGCGACCACAAAATAAAAAAAGTTGGAACCCCTTACATATTTTATTGCCGACATCCTTGATACAAAACAAAGTTGGTATACATTTATCCAAACCAAGGTCACCGACATAGCTCTCAGAGTATGCAAGTTGAAGTAGCAATGGGCAGGCCACATCGCTCGAAGAGCCGACAACCGATGGGGAAGGAAGGTTCTCGAGTGGCGACCACGAACCGGAAGACGCAGCGTTGGTAGGCCTCCCACCAGGTGGACCGACGACATTATCAAGGTCGCGGGTAACCAGTGGATGCAAAAGGCAAGTTCTCGCTCATTGTGGCGTTCTATAGGGGAGGCCTTTGTTGAACAGTGGACGTCTTCCGGCTGATGATGATGATGATGATGATACATTTATACAATATAGAAACAATGATCTCAGTAAATCGTATCCAAAATCAAAACACTAATTAGCAACATGTTGTTACAACATTAGAAAACAAATTTACAAAAAATAACTCGATACCGAGATACAAATGACAAACCAAAGTATCAAGAAAACAAATAGCACTATTACAGATCGGATCGCGTTTAAAATATATCGCGTCAGCGCGCGCGCATGTTACGTTCGTTACGTCATCGATCTATACTCGTCTGTTTACACATGCGATAGTGCGACCTCGCTCGGGGTCATGCCGAATGGTTTAATTGAAATAGGCATGATCGATTTTATAGCTACGATTTTTATAACCGTTATTGGTAGATTGATACTTGGTTATTTTATGAGGATTGCGTATATTTGCCGTGTGGTTTCCGGCTTAAGAATAGGACCACCCCTACTTGTCCCGCGGGTGTCGTAAGAAACGACAAAGGGAAAGATCCGGAAGATGGGCAACAGCATCCTTCTGTGTAACAGTAATCATCTGCTACTGCGATCGCATGCCCAGCGTGCCGATTATAGGCAAATACCTTTAATGAGCGCACAATACAGTGGTGGTGCGCATTGAGAGGCCTATGTTCAGCAGTGGACTTATACATATACAGGCTGATGATGACACTGATGCATAGATTTAAAAGATCCAGGAAAATAATTAGGTAAATTTAAAAAGTCACCATTTAATTCACCTAAAGTAAAAAATAAAGACAATGCTACATAGGAAATAGTAGCATTTAGCATTGTTTTTAAAGTTTCATTGCACGGCTTTAGCTTTAGTCGCGAATTTTTCCAATTGGCAAGTTAGAGCCAACCCGGAGATAAACCAATGACACACTCATTGGGCATTGACTGTGCTATTTTTCATTAGGAAGCCGGTAGAAATTGACTTTTATGGAGCCTCCGCCACTGTTAGTTAATCGTTTAATTTCAATTGTCTTTAATGATATAATTGCCAGTCATAACAGTCTTCGGTTCAATATCCGTGAGTGATTGGCTAACCAAACTATTAGAGACGGTAAAGACATATTTTTAGTACGTGAAGTAACGGGTCAAGATGTCAAGATTCTTACCACGAGCTGTGTTTAAAGGGAAAGTTGGCCATAAGCGTATTTTCTTGCTTCATAGCGTTATTGTTAATAACTTGCTAATTGAGGACTACATAGTTGGCAAGTGTCATTGAAAAATCTGCGACTTATGAAAACCCAGACGAGTCTTTTAAACCTAAAGTTGAAATTCGAAATTCCAAATGTCTGAAATCTTGCAAATGCCATATTCAAATTCGGAACGAACATCATTCAAACAATCTTTGACAGTTTATTTGACTCAATTAGTCGTTGGAACTTGACCTTAGGGTTCCTATTTCGAAATTACCAAAATTCCAAAATCTTTTTAATATTCTTTTTAAATTTTTATTTTCTATAGGTTACTGACCTGCCTAAAATCTTCATTAAAACATTTGAAGACACAACCATCGTCCTGAACACCCAAAATTTAAAAAAAAAGCAAATAGTTCGTGGTGCTTGGTCACTACATAAAAAACATGAATGACGTTATCTAAATACCAGAAGTAATGTCATTAATAAGCTTAGATTAGGCATGTTGAGCCAAGGTCGTCAACTTGAAGTTGTATAAATGAGTTATTACTACTAGTTTCGGCAAATTCTTGTCTACAAACTAGATTACCCATTCGGAGGCCATTTTTAGCGTAAATTAAGTTGAATGAAAAATTATTAAATTACTGATATGTATCAACATTTTTGTTTCTGCACAGATCAAAGAAAAAATAAAGGTCGAGACTTATAAGGAGGTCAATGAATTGGATTTTGTTAGGGAGAGCTAGCAAAATCTGCATGTAAATGATGATAATCAAAATTTTGTAGAGAATTTTTTTTTGTAGATAAAACATTTTGTCTTCTTCTTGTCTAATGGTAGATGAATAACCTAAAGTCGATTTGCAGAGACTCAAGTTGCGTCAAGTCGGATCCATTCTTCGTATCAATGCGGGCATTGTTACAAAGAATGCATCCAACTTAACTTAGGCCGGGACTCCACCAAAGCGGAGACGAGATGTGTTTCCATACAAATGACAACTCGAATGAAATCGAGCACCGCCGCTTGATCTGTCATTTGTATTGAAACTCATCTCCTCTCAGCTCTTTTCCGCTTTGGTGGAGTCCGGGCCTTAACGAGTACCATAGGATGTGGTAACCCTGCTCTACGCTTAACGTCTTCTAAAATATAGAGAATTGGAGACACTTAAAATAAAATTCTGCAAATGTAATAACAATCATGGTACCTCAACTGCTTCAGTTAAAATAATTGTAAGTAAATAATTTTTACGACCTTCAAATCCTTCAACTCTTGTTTATAACTAACTCGGATAGTAGTAACGTACCTCCTTAATATATTAACATCCCGCATCAAGTGATAATTGCTCTACTTAGATAAAATCGTGCGCATGACGTAGATGACTGCCTGATTGGCTCCAAAGTATGTCTACTTTCTAGTTTGGGTAGTTTATTAGGGTTTTTAGAAACTGCTGATGTATGTGCAAGCCTTAGGACTTGGGTCAGATTTCTAGGGCTTACCAAGTTGCCGGGCTAAACTGCCATCTCGCTATCACATTGAAGATATAAAATCACTGAATATAGTGAAGAAAAAACGCAAAAACCAAGTTAAAAAGAACAACATTACAAAGTTTCACCAAAAATTTTTATTTGATTGGAACAAGTTTTCATACATTAAAATTGCATAAACAAAATTCATTTCAAGCAATTTGTGTTTGCGCCTTAACTATACCTAGTCGCCTACCGAGTCGCAAAAAGTTCGATCGATCAGACAGTTAATGACACAAAATGAAATATTTTGTATCTAATCGTATCTATTGTATAATTAGATTAGAATGTCTAATTATGACAATAATAAAGATTACAAAGCTACATGCTATGCTAGTGTTCATAATAGGTTATAGCGATTAGGTAGTAAGTACACTTCTGCCAAACCTTTTAGGAAGTACGGTCATGATGCTACATGTAGCAAACGAAACGTAAGTTAATTAACACCTAGTCATAATTGTTTCGTAAAGCTGATAAAGTGGCAGCGCGAAGGAGTTCATAAAATAGGTCGGTCTGATTATTGTGAAATGCGCACTCTGATAGACACTGCGCGTGCGCAAACTACGTTTTATTTGATTTTTTGGAAGGTCAGTTATTTAGGATCCACATTAGAACATATGATTCTTTCAGTGAAATTTTTAGTATATTTGTATATACTTGAGAGTACATCTGGTTGGCTTAGATTAGATACTACTGGTCCGTCCATCATTCAACCGCCAAACTGCAGAATAAACATTGTTCTGCTTGTGTTCCAGTTGAAGAGCAGGGTGGTCAGGTACTTGAAGATGAAGAACTGAATTCTTTCTTTGGCGGATACCTATTAGCAGTAGTTTCCAGAATGTTGGCCATTTTAGGCAATTGTGCTCCACCAAAAACCACACTTACTAGGGCTCATCATAGATTACACTATTTAACTTCAGATGGGTTCGTGGCAAATGTTTGCCTTTTTTTCCAATAAAAAAAAACCCTCTATTAATAGGGCTTCTTATGGTTATAATAATTATGTCAAGCCATTTGATCTTCGTTGATAGCTTAGACATCAATAATAGCCTCCTTTTTTGTGAAAGATGAAAAACTTCCTTTTCCGATACTTCGGTACAACTTTTGCTGGAAGAAGTATGTAGCCGGTGTACGATACCGTTTTCATTAACAGGTTCTGTAATCTCGTGTGTTTTGAAAGGGAAAACGATAAGTGGTAATAGTTGATAATTCATTTATCGATATGGTTTCCATT
The DNA here is from genome assembly GCA_936450705.2 of Protodeltote pygarga. Lineage (NCBI taxonomy): Eukaryota > Metazoa > Arthropoda > Insecta > Lepidoptera > Noctuidae > Protodeltote > Protodeltote pygarga. The sequence goes on from OW388274.2 coordinate 2,359,855, forward strand.
CAAGAATTATTTGCCCAAGATGTTTGAATGGTAGAATGAGAGAGAAACACAGTGTTTCATCGTTATTTTTAATACGTATTCTGTTCAGAGCAGTGGTGACAGCTCCATATAACTTGATTCCTACCGGTTTCTCATTTTAAAATGTCATAGTCAGTGGTTTGTCTCATTGGTTTTTCTCAAGTTTAACTCCAGCTGTCTTATTAATCTTCAAAATGCACTTTCGCTACTGGTCCAGTGCCTTAGCAGTGCACAGCTATTATTTAACTGTTGTGTCTTCTTCACAGGCAGAAAAAGGGTAAAGAGCTACGCTCTTGTTGCTGCAGCTTCTTCTAGCGTTCCATATTAAGAGTCAAGTCCTTGATCATCTTATACTTCGCAGCCTTCACTTTTTGTTTTTTGTGATCTATGCTACATGACTGCTTTAGTCTCTCTTCCTTTCTCAATTAATATCAGGTATGGAAGGCTATTTCTTCAGACGGACAGATGTTCAATGGAGCAGGCAGACACGAGTTAGAGCGGAGACCGCGTTTAAGCAAACGTATTGTGGGATGCTCTGCAGCAAGATAGATCGACGATTTGAACAAGACGTTCTTTGGATGGTGATAAGTTGATTTAATGGAAGATAGGAGGCAGTAAATTAATTTCATAGCTCTCAATTTGACAGTTGAATTTCTGTCTTTTTTAAATGGTATTTAGTAAAAAGAGGCAAAAGACTTAAATAAGTTATGCTTTACTGTTGCTGAAGTATCAATTACTAGTAGAAACCCATCTAAGATTCTCTTTAGCACGTCGTGGAAACAACGTTAGCCGTTTAGCAATGTAAATATGTTGTTTTATGTGTAAACACAGAAATGTCCTCGTCGTATATTTGCCTGGTATTGCCTGTAAACGTAGGGCCAAATGAGCGAATGAAGCGATTTTGAATGCATTGGAGTTGTTTATTGTGTCACCGAAATCAGGATCAGAAAAAAATCATAGATATAGAACGACCGTGCTTTTAAACCCGGTTTTGATGCCTTACTTATCCATAATTTTGATGTACCCGACTGGGATAACCATAACACCATACCCTTCGATAAGCTTTAGCCCATACTTTTATGTACTCAGCTATTTGAGCTGTGATAGCCTAGTGCCTAGTGGTTGGTATGACCGTTGACTGACAAGTCAGAGGTCTCAAGTTTCAACCCAAGGCACAGATTACTAAATAGTTACTACGTCCCAAGGCGTCTCGATCTCAAGAACAATTTCAATTCAACTTTTTGGATGGCAAGCATTATTTATCAAACAAATACCCTCTATTAGTTTACAACTTACGACCCAATACACTACGTGTTTTGACTGTCAATCATGGCCCATAACACCTCACAACATTGTGCGTTATGACCCTAAATGGATGTTTTCGCCATTGCAACGTAGTACTTACCTTTGGTTCTTAATTACGTCACCATGGTACTTATGCCATAATATAAAGTGATGTAATGGATGAACACCTTGGTTAGATTTAGTAGTTCTATAGTATTTAGTACTTTAGCAGTAATTAACTAGTGGTCTGACAACAGGGTAGTGGCCTACTGTTACAATACATTGTTACAAGGGCGGTACTTACGCAATTACTAACAAAGGGACATTCGAAGCCCAAGCTACAGATAAGGATGCACATATGACACACAATGTTATAGCTAACAACAATATAGCTGCTAGGATGAGATTAGCAGGATAACTAGACAAACTAAACAGTTATTTGCATTGGATCAAGACCGATAAGGTGAAAATAGAGAGAATTTTCATCCAACAAGGAAAGATACTGAGGAAGCTAAAACAACACCAACAGAATATCAACAAGCTAATAAATAACAATCCTTACAAGGCAATCTCATAATTTCACAACATTACAAAGCATCTGTTGAACTTGAACAGTCAATCATTAATGGCGATCATCTGTCTGGTCGTGTTTATCTCAAGAACATTGTGTTAATGGGCTTCTTTCAATATTGATTGGAAACTGACAATCCATTTAGTGTATGTCTTAAATTGGTTACGCTTAAGATATTGTTAGCAATACCAATATTATTGGAATATTCTAGAATTCTAGAGTTAATTTAACACCACAGCTGTGAGGTAAAGTTTCTGTCTTTTTGATGAGACATTGACGCTAACAGAAGAAGAAAAGTATTATATGCTTTTTCAATATCTTTCCTGTCATCATCATCATCCTCCTAGCCTTATTATTCCCAAACTTTGTTGGGGTCGACTTCTAATCTAACTAGATGCCAGATCTAACTAGAAGAATATCGGTTTTCTACGGAGCGACTGCCTATCTGACCTCCGCAACCCGGATACTATACGATATTCTAAAGTTAGGTTAGTTGTTAGGATTTTATGAGGGTACCTACTGACTCCTTTAAATATCAGTTCTGTGTCAATTAAAAACTTTGTTGGTGAGACGTTTTTGTCTCATTAAAATTTAATGCTGATCGTTGGTACGCGCATCACTTAAGCGCACACAGAAAGATTGGACCGAATCACCAAACATTTTTTTAAATATTTGCAAGAGTCCGAATAAGATTTTTAGAGAGAAAAAGAAATTGGATACCTGGAAAATTTGGGGAAAACTAAATCAAAACTAATCTTTTTAAGGATGCGAACGGTGGATGCACGTATTTCTTTTTTTAAGAGCTAAGCCGTCAGAAGAAGCTAGTATTTTTTAAATATAATTTGCTGGGCAAGACTTTGTAAGTTTACTAATTGTTTAGTCCCGAACTCTTATCTACCATTTAAATCAGAACAGCAACCAATGAACTACAATCACCCACACCGTATTCAAATTAAGGTCAATCTCTATGATCTATCGCTAAATTAATTACTGCCATAGTGACGTCATCGACGGCCATTTTGTGGGTCAATGTTGTGTAACACTCGTAAGTAATGTAATGTTTATGTGAATGCTTTGCAAAGGTAGGGTTAGCAGATTTCAAGACCCCATGAAGTGCTAAAAGCATGGCTTCATTTTTTTAATTTGATTTAAAGTGAGAATATTTAATAACAAACTCGCAAAAACCACTGACTCGGTCGGGAACCCGTGATCTTTCGCGAGCCGTGTCATCGCTTTACGAACTAAGCCACCGAGTCCTGCCCACTTCAATGACGAATTTGGATCGTAGGTATATAATGTAGGTACCTATAAAATTGCAGAAGTAAATAAAACCAATAAATATAATTTATTTAGGTAGTTATTATAGCAAAAAATTAATTGATCAGAAGAAAAGAAAAACAATAAGAGGAAATAATTAATTACAGATCTACCATAACCTGACAACCTTATAAGTCAAATTAGCTTATGGTTTGCAGACAAACGTCTTACGAAACTCATGCGCATACTTCAACGACATACGTCATTAAAGTGGGTAGTCGTTCGCATAAGAATTGAGTTCATAATTTGAATCACTGTCATTTGATTAAGATCCGGGAATTAAAAAATGTATTTATTAACTGGTACATGAAGTTATATTATAAAATTATAATTAAGAAATGTTCGTAAATTGATTTGATGTTAAGAACGTCTATATTAATTGTACAAAAGGTATTAATTAGCAACTTTGCAGGAACAATTATTTGAAAAAACTGGTTTTAAGGACAGAAAAACCCTCATGACTCTGTCTCCTAAAAAACTATATTAGGTATTTTATTGATTTGTAGCAGTGATAGCCCATTGGATTGCCAAGTCAAAGGTCGTAGATTCAAAACCTAGGCACACCTGATATTTCGGATTTATATGCGAATTAGAAATTAATTATCACTTGCTAAAACGGTGAAGGAAAACATCGTAAAAAAAACCAGCACACCTGAGATTTTTCTAGGGTGTTGTAAAGCCATATCAAAGGCTGATGGGTGGTTTAAACTCTGACATCAGGTTGACCATCAACCATACGACAAAGAAGATTGATCATCACGAATCTGTCATAGCTTCATTCAGTCACGTGTAACCGCTCTGAACGTGGCTTCTTTAATCTTAAGAGAGACCACACCACACGAACTTACAGTGATTATTCACCACAAATCAGATCAAACCAACCATTCACCTACAAAGAACCTTAAAATATTAACAAAACCACAGTATACAACATTACAAGTGAACTGTAAACGTATAAGCCCACATCCAACGCTCCTTCTTAAGAGAGCCGGTTCGAAACCGCATTACGACACGAAAAAGATAAACAAAACTTAATCGTGAATAACGTTTTGTAATTATAGAAGTTATAAAACATATTAGCAATGAATAGGGTACCTATAGCAAAATCATCTAATTCCTTGACACTTAATTTGGTAGTATTACCTAACTTTTTTCCACTTACAGAAATGAAGGTAAAATTGATATTAAATAATATAAGTTATTTTTTTTTTTACGTAGTACGGTTTTGTCGTTTTGAACTAAAGCTGTGTACCAAATATCAAATCAATCTGTCAACAGGAAGGGGGTGAAATATCGATTACTAAATTTGAACCAAATAACAAACAGGGCAAGCTAAGTAAAACTGTTTAAAAGAGCACAAGAAAAGCTATACAATAATAATAACAAAAGCCTCGAACAACCTTAAGGGGCTCTCGTTAGATGGCTGGATCAAGGGCTTGATGCAGAAGGCGGTACTCCTGGACACAGCTCGCCTTTAGTCAGAAAGGAACCTCCTGAAAAGTCAGGAGGTTCCTTACTCTGGAGCCCTGACTACCGGTAGCTTGGACCCGATACCGGTGGGCTACTATATTTTATATTTTTAAATGCATATATATAATTTTTTTTATTTAAAAATGTATTTTATATGTAATTTGATTGAATAAATAAATAATAACTAGATCAAAGCTATTGTAGAGATCAGATCTTTATGAATTTTAAAACAATTTCGGCTAAGATTAACTTTTAAGCAGAGCAGTCAAGCGGAACTGCCAAATACATTTCTTACATAACTCAGTTTTGAAACAAACAGCTTACTTCAGCTAATATTTTAACGATCCTATTGACATTTCATCAGCCTATGACACGACACTGTTGCATGAAATCTTTGTTGAAGCTATATGACTTGCAATATACATATTTGCAATAACTATTGATTACTTCTAGTATCATTATTTTGCATCTTATGAAACATTCGATTTTGCCTACGCATTCGTCAGCATTATTTACGAATTTACCGTTTACAGCCACGGTCAATGTGTGTTCATCATCATTATCAGCCATCATGTATTAGTCCACTGCTGAACATAGGCCTCTCACAAAGCGCGCCACTTTTGTGCTCTCATTGGAGGTATTTGCCCATAATCATCGCGCTGCGCTGGGCAAGCAGGTTGGCTATAGCAGTAGCAGATGATTGCGGTTACACTGAAGGATGCTGCTGCCCTTACTACGGATCTTTCCCTTAGTTGCTTCTTACGACACCCGCGGTACAAGTATTCATACTATACTTATTAGTTATTAGGTACACTTCAAATTATTTCTTTTTTGTTGTTAATTGACCCCATTTATAAAAATCGGTTGAATAGTTTAGGAGCTGCATTGGAACAATCTTTTTTTCTCTCATACAAACATACATAGGTACCTACATAGACTAAACTCTTTACCTAACTTAACTAATTCTTTTGGGTTTGCGGAGTGGGTATAAAATAGAATTGAATTAGACAGACCACATTTCTCTAGTGTTAAATATAAATTAATGACAACGGAAGAAGTCGTATTTTTATAACATTTGTGTTATTTTCTAGATGAAGATACAGATCAGGAAGATAATATATAAACAAGTTATTAGTTTACCTTAAACTAGCAATCCCGGTTACCTATCCGGGTTAGGCCTCGTAAATCTCAATTAACAAAAAGAAACAGCTATTACGAAATTAGTTAGGAGCTCTTAATTAGGCCAGATACTACAAATGATTGGGTTTCTATTGCTTAAGAAAACATTCAGTCGCAATTTGGACGAGCACTATCTACAAAATTTACTTCAAGACGAAACTCCGAATTAAATTATCTGACAGATAAGTAATGTCCTCCTGACCGAATTTCGGTTACAGCGGCCAATCTCAACGGAGATTAGCCATCGACGCGGGAGATATTATAGTGCACAAATGCTAGCGCAAACACAGGTGCACTCTCTATTCCCTCACTCTCATAGTCCGATGGGACGGCAATCCGACACGACCGGAGAGAGATCAAGCGCAGGGCCAACGGCTTTACGTGCTTTCCGAGGCACGGAGTAAGTGATAATTAATTTATAAAACGCACATAACTTACGAAAAGTCAGAGGTGCGCGCCTTGGGTTCGAACCTGAGACCTCTGACTTACCAGTCAACGGTCAACACCACTAGGCTATCACGACTGACAGATAAGTACAACACATACATCACGAGGTAAATTTGGAACTGAATGTTTATACGTTCGTAGTGTTAAAAATCCAAAAAATACATCCAGATCGAAATTCTAGCTTGTTACATAAACACAGGCACAGCAGGCCTGTTTATTTCATCCAGGAATTCAAAGTTTTAGACCTATTGTCACATCTCACACTGGTTCATCACATATTGGGCGCAGAAGATGTCAAGTCTCCCTCGGCCAGCCAAATCATCCGTTACGTGGAAGATGTAAGATGTTTAATCCGTTCGAAAAATAAGACACAAAAGTATATCCATTGTTACAGGTCGCCGGCATCCTTGTGTTAATTACAAGATAAAGGGATATCTAATAATGTGGAGTGATCACTATAGATCTAGTTAAGTCAATGTGAATATAGCTGTAAAACTGCATAGCCCCCGTTCTACAAATAATAATGATAACACAGTTTTGATTCCTGAACAAACTCACGAACTTCTTTCCGGGATGTTTTACGCCCATAAAGAATTAAATCCTGTCGCAGAATCGTACCTCGTTAATTGGCCCATCCGTATCACCAGGGTGTTAACTCAGTACCAAAGAATTGGAGAGAGTGAGTAATGCGGGCTTTCCTGTTACTTGCTCTTTGTTAAGTACAACAATTGAACCAGCTACTGCGAGACTCGGGAAATCCAAAAGTCTTAAACTTTTTGAGTCATTGCGAAATAGAACATAGCAATTTGATAGAGAATTGGATCCTTGAAACGTATTATCGGAGTCAGTATTTAATTTGATTATCGTTGACAACTAATTTATGGCTATTGTACCTATGTATTATCACGGACACGAACGGTGCACCACTTTGCGATCAAAATGCTTTGTGGCATTACGGATTCCTACCGTCCATATTTTTTAAATTTATTAATTTTAACACCCGAATTCTAATTTCCGTCGATAGAAACCGTTAAATGAATGTCAAATTAAAGGGGTGATAGGTAGGTACATCGTATCAATATGGTATCATGATTATTCGCTAAAAATTCTTGTATGAAAATGTTTTCCAGATCCTTCGCAGTAAGTGTAAATACATTTTCCGGGAAAATGGCAAAAAGTCGTTGAACCCTAATCTAAAAAGGATGTTCACTGGACATCGCCGTTCAAGTATGACTGGAATGTCTGGAATATTAATGGCGACAGACAAAAGCTAAGACGGATCTTAACATGAAGGATCACGAATCACGATGCCCACAAATGGGATAAACAACTGAGGGGGAAAAGGTTGTTTAGGTATGATATATGGTAATGGTTACTTCAAAGACATTATCGCTTCCGGATATTTCATTACTTTGATCTAATTTTAAAGAGCTTCAAAAGCGACCACCCAAAAATTAATTAACTATCTACCAACCGTTAAATATCTCACAATATTAACTTCTCACTAGGTCAGCGAATCAGTAAACATTACGGAACATAATGTTGGTAAAGTATAGTACAAGTTATCAGTCCTCAATGATCTTATCCGAAGTAATCCCAAGACAAACTGAGGAGATACTGTTATCTCGAACTGATGGAAAATTCTTGAATAAAATGATGGTGCGTCGACATTTTAAAGGGGAAGGGAGTATGAAGCAACGTTCTTGATTGTTTATTGCAACAAGATACTAGTAAAAGGTAGTTTTTTTAACTATATTCTACTAGGTATTTCCGCAGCTTTTGTTGCAATTTCTTCCTTATGTCATAAGCTGGCACAAAAACAATGTGCATTGACAGAACTCCGAAGAAAGTTAAAAAATATTAGTCATTCAGTAGAAGTTCTGAAACTAATTGTAATACCTTCTAGTCTATAAAACTTCGATCCGATGCTCCTTGAAAGAAAGAAAAACCAACAACATGTACACTTTAGCATCTATAAGGTGTCGAGTAAATAGACGAAGTCTCTCATCACATCACAACACGTGGTTCTGAACTGCTGTCTACTCGAGCTGACTTCTGAATATAGATCCTTTTGGATATCAGATCTTGATTGATGTTACAAAAACGATAAATTTGATAAAGTAAGATCGATATAGTCATACAATTTGCACACACGGAATTAGCACGTAGAATAATACGAACAAGAAATTAACTAATGATGATCTTACAAGACATATGGCATAGTTCAAGACAACAAACACCTACTATACCCAATGAAATAATGGACAAGGAAATAGAGGTTAATACTTGACCTGAAGAACACAGCTGGGACAATCTAAAGTCTAAGAACCAGATGGCAAGATTAGCGAAAGATCAACATAAAAAAAACGGAGGGATTTAAGTTTATAATAAGCATTAGGGAGACTGACACTACTTTCTTATAATAATATACTCTGTTTACACTTTGCAATTATTAAAAGAAACCTAATATCAGTTCTTAGTACAAATAAAGAAAGCACCCAGTGATATAATTTAATGAAGGCAGATCGAGAACGTTAGCCGAACAATGGTCCTAATATCGCTGACTCACTATATTCAATGGGGTTAGCCTGTGGTGTAAGTGATAAGATTTCAAAGGATTTGTCTCTTTGCATGCTATATTCGACATTTCAGTCCTATCTTTCAAGGTAGAAAAAAAGGGATGGAAAATCTATCGATGCGGTTGTGTCGTAATTTTGCGGAGCTCCCATAGCCACCTTCCAGCTATAGCATTAGATCAGCTCCATGTCATCGTAATATTGCATTGTCAATTTGTCTAGCAATAAAGGTACATACGCATGCAAAATTTCAGCTCAATCGGAAACTGGGAAGTGGGTCTTTAACTTGCAAGATTTGATTAGGGTGCAGAGAACGGGAGTCGGGACAGATGAAACTACATAAAAGCTTGTAAAACACTACTAAATACCTATTTAAAATGTACGTAATTAATTTACGTTCTGAATTACGTACTAATTACGTACCTACGTATTGAATTTACGGTAACAATATTATGAAAACAACATTTGTGTTGTACGAGTATACTTACCTATTTATAAACAGCAACATATTGTATAAAAAAAAGAACAAAGTCTGCTACACGTCTATAAAATTTATCTCATGGCTGAACGCTGTATTATGTCAATAAAGAAAATATTATTGTACTAGGCATTTCTAGCGAGCATGTTACCCTAACTTTGATGGACTTAATTTCATCTCATCATCATCTGCCTAGCCTTTTCCCAATTATGTTGGGGTCGGCTTCTAGTCTTACCGGATGCAGCTGAATACCAGTGTTTTACATGGAGCGACTGCCTATCAGACCTCCACAACCCAGATACTGGGTTACACGATACCCCTTGGTAAGACTGGTTGTCAGACTTTCGGGCTTCTGACTACCCGTAACGACTGTCAAAGATCTACAATTGACAGCCGGGGCCAACAGCTTAACGAGACTCGGAGAGTGATATATTTTTTTTAATTTTATTTGATGGACTTAATATGGATGACATAATACTTATCCGAAAATCCTACCATTTTACATTTCATCATTTCAGTCATAAGAGACCACTGCTCAGCATAGGCCTCCCTCAATGACTTCCAGATTGGCCGGTTGGAAGCAACCTGCCATTAAAAAAGCTCTAGCTACCCTCATGACTTACACCACCAATCATCACTAACATTAGAAAGTGTCTGACTATCACAATATGGTCAATTTAGACAATTTATACATTATACATGCGTTGCGTTACATTGATACAATCGGGGCCGTTAGTGCGTGCCTGAATGCGTACTTATACGTATTATTTGATTTTAAACTTTTCCTCATACATTTATAGACCGGGAGTTTTTGATGAACATTTTGCTTCTTGAAGTCAGTGCCGTAAATAGATATTTACGCTTCCGGTGCGAGCTTCTTTAACTGCCACTTGTCTTGGTCTTGGTCTGGTCATTTCTGCGCCCCTCTAGGCCTATGCCTGGGTACCGCTGACAGCGCCTTAGTTACGGCTCTGCTTGCAGCCACACCATTATTTTTACATTTGCATTATAATGTCCTCCTGACCGAATTTCGAACACAACGAAGATTACGACGCAGGAGATATTATAGTGCACTGGTGTGTGCGCAAACACAGGTGCTCTATTCCCTCACTCTCATAGTCCGATTGGACGGCAATCCGACACGACCGGAGAGAGATCAGGTGCATGGCCAAAAGCTTTACATGCTTTCCGAGGCACGGAGTGAGTATAATACACACATAATATTAAGTAACTTAAAGTTTTCATTCACAGATAAGACATCCTATACCTAGTTTACACGGCAAAAATGAGTGAATTTATTTTTGTCGATTATCTTGCAAGTCAGGGAGGAACAAGTGCACCCCTTTGCACCCCCTCCTGACGCCCATGAGTCTCTTAATGCCTTTTGTCTTCAAGTTATGTCTTCTGGCTATCCTTAGACGAGAACAAGAAGTTCTTTGTCAATCGTCGGCAAGATGGACGGAGTTGTTAAAAGACCTTACAATTGTATAGTACGTAAGTATAAAACCTATGCCCATTCAAAGTCCAAACATATCAGGTATCGATATAAAATCGATTGCACCGCAACTCGATTCTGCGAATCGATCTCAACGCAAAACGTTTGTTTATGTCAGCATTCCGGGATGTTCTAGGAACGATCGTTAAAGTTTTACAGCACTGACATGATTTCAATTATTTTCCTCTTTTCTTAGTTTCGGGGGATTTATTATTATTATTGACGAGTAGCTTCCACCTGCGTCTCCGATCGCGTGGTATTGATAATTTGTAGCTAACACGTGGCGCCATCTATTATCATAAGAACGTTATTGTTGTTTTCCTCGAGAACAGTACTTTTTATCGATTAATTTATTTATTTGGGACAATAAACAGTTACATGCTAAGACTGTACAAAAAAAAATGGCTAAACTAGATTAGCAAACATGTAACCCACACCATTATCCACAGGTTATCAAAAGAATACAAAGGGAAACGAATGAACAATGTATAGGTGAAATGGAAAATAATAAAAATATAGAAGGACTAAACTAATGCACTAATCGTGATGAAAGTTAACCTATGTCCGTTTCTGTACACTGACACAAATTTCAGGATGATCGGTTCAGTGGTTTAGGCGTGAAAACAAAGAAACTTACTTTCTCGTTTATAATATTAGTTAGGGATTAGGAAATATTTATTAATAAAAAAAAGATTTGTATTAACTTACTTCATGGTATTCTAATTAGATCAAAAAATATTGATACGGCTTTACTCACGCATTGATTTTGGACCTCACCTCAGTGAGGTCCGCGACGCCGCACGGTGGGCTGAAAATCGGCTTTCATAGACTTAGGGATTTCAATTTGCAAGTGCTTGTTTTTATGTACGATATCGCTTCTATTAGTCATTACTATGTACAAAAATGACACCCGAGTTAATTCTGCCCAAAAACGAAGGAAATATAATTTTTTTACGAAAAATTTGTATGAAGCTAGTATGAAAAATCGAATTATCTCCTAAACGGCTTGTTTAACGGTAATATCCTTGGCGGTGGTCATAGTGCTAATTATTTATGATTTTTTGGTTGGCGATCGGACGAAAAATTTAATGCCGTTTTTTTTTTAAAAATCGTCAAAATATTTTTATTTATTTTTACATGTAAAACGATCCCTTTTAGTGTCCAAGTTAAAAAGTTCGATATGTTATTAACCCAAATATTAAGAACACACGAATCAAGAAAAATGAAATAAAAAAATTGCTGTTTTTGACACATTTATATTAATTTAAATAAAAAAAGATTATCAAATTATTATTAAAGTAACATAATTATATTATATACAAAATAATTTAATTTAAGGAATTAATACTACGCATTTGTAAAATAAAGTAAAACAAATAAAAAAAAAACCATTAAATATTACAAAAAAACCCAAACACACTCAAATAAAAATTTACAAATATGTACATATATATTTTTTTACAAATTTTCCTTATCACTCTCGTTGTCAGACTCCAATTCTGAGTCAGCATCCAGATTGGATATATCCAAAAACTCGAACTCAGTTTCCTGAAATTGAATTAAGTCGAGAGTTTCAGCAAAAAAGCTCTGCTTTTTCTTGGCATCTAACTTAGGCCTTTGTGCACTTAGCAAAGGATCCGAAGAAACAACAAGCATATTTAAAATGTCTTGATTAGAATCCTGCCTGCTTCTTTTCCGCGAATGATGTTCTCGAAACCTCCTAAAATCTTTGTTTCGAGACTCTGAGGCTTCTTCCGAGAGAGTCCCAATCGGCACAATATTATTTTTCTCGATTATGTCAGCCCCATGGATTAATAACTTATGAACGGTTGACGACATGTAGTACCAGTCGTATAATAATACGTACTTTTCTGCTGTTTTGCGAGCATAATCTCTACATTTTATTATATCGACCTGCTCTCCAGATGTAATTGCTTGTAAAATTACAGCAAATCTTTTGATGAGGTCTTCATCCAAACCGGTTATAGCTGCGGTTTTATAAGGAAACTCAAAGAATTTTCTTGCAGTATTCCCGTCATTGGTGGTTCCCGAGCCTTGTTTTACTATATCAATCAACAGATTGAGCTCATCTTTGAATTTATTTTGAATTATTTTCTTCCTTGTCTGTAGCATTTCTTTGTGCTCATCACTTCTCGCTGCCCACCGTTTGAAGTCGAGCCTGTATGCAATGTGTAACAGACATTCCATACAATTTATACGGGCGTGTAGGGATGACAAGCCAAACTCATACAGGTCCGAACACACAATTTTTGATGTTACAGCATCTAAGCGGTTCATTTCTGTAGGCTTTGCTAAGCACAGGTAGCAGGATGCATTTGATCTAGCTTCAGAAAGGTAAGTGCAGACTTTAGCGTCGATCATCGTCATCATTAGTTGATGAGTCACCTTATTATTATTATTGCACTCTGTGGGGATAAGGGCCTCAATTTCTTCATCCATTTGTTATTAAGCTCAAGGACAACTGCTTCACTCTCCTTTACAAAAGTAAACTGAACTGGACGACAATACAAAACTGAGCATGGTTTTGGGTTCGTCCATAAAATGTTGTCTCCATCTATGAGTTTTAGTGGCACCAAGGAGGTCATGAAAATGCTCGAGTCATCTTCCTCACCCTCAATTTTCTGCTTGTATCGGCTTTGGTTAGAAGCACCATCAAATCCCCACTTGGATATGAGCTTCAACTGCTTGTTATGCTCTTCGTTAGAAAGGCTTTGAAGGATTCTTGTAACCGTGATATCAAGTAAAGCTTGAAGTGTAATCCTAGCCGATGAATCAGTAACTGTCACTGATTGCTTCGGAGGGTAGCAATCAAGCTTAGTTTGTTGCACTTTATAGTAAGATGGATAAATATCCTTAGCACCTTCCCGAATGGCAGCCTCACGCAACGTAATATATTGCCACTTTGAGAGTTTTAGCGAAAGAAGCAATCCAAGTGCCTTTTCTGGCGTAAATATGATTGTTTTCGCTGGTTTCTTAAGCGTTTCATTTAATTTAGCGGCTACTTCAGGATTTTTCATCATGTATTCGATGACAGAGGCGATATCACCATGCCCTTCTTCCTTTAAACGTGCTGCAGCTGCATATGCCAATTCACTGGAATCTTCGCCTGTGTGTTCATCAGATCTTCTTTTTTTTTGTTTACTTCCCAGATCTTCGAATGGTTTACGGGATCTTTTCGTCATTGTTCCAATGGACGTTGATGTCGACGGTTCTGGAGAGACTGAGGGTGCTCTTGGTGCCTTATCAAAACTTGGTTCTTGATTAACTAAAGTTTGCACAAAACTCGGCCAATCAATATTTGCTCCCAACCAATTCTCGTACATTCTCCTGAAATTATCAAGGAATCGGTTGGATTTCTGCCACCTTTGTAAAGCGGCTCGCGTAAATCTCCGACAAAATTCTTTGAGAACAACACGATCTTCGTCAGACAGGCAATCGCCTATGCGGGATACAACTGCACTGAACAATAGGTACTTCATGATCAAATGAAGTACTCTCACTTCGTAGAAGAACAAACAAGTCTAAATTGGTGATTAAACTTTCCATTCTAAGATTTTATAGTCGCTGATTTAGTGTTAGCAGTTACACAGTTGTGAACAAATTAAATTATAAAACAAAACTTTAGCCCTTTTATTGCAAAACGCCAATAATTATTTAACTACCCTCATTAGTTATCTCCTCATTAGCTAATGAAAATCTATAATTGTCACTAACTATTCTTAGAACTCATAGCACTGCTAATTAACAAATTAGCTTACTTATCAGGAAATGTTGAATGTAATCCATAGTTGGCATTGTCGTGAGATATTGAAAATCATTAAATCACCTATTAAGACTCATTAGAAGACCTAATCACACAAGTACACTTAATTACTTCTTTTTGGACTCATTAGAAGAGTAAACAATTGGTCATTTGGTTGTATGAAAAGTTTTAAAACTCATTTTGTGTTGATAATTATCTAGCTCAAACATAGTTGTCTACGTGTGGGTGTACTATAAACCTCTACCAACTCCTTCGAAAATATAGGAGTGATGCTATTTTATGTTATGTGTAGTTAAAAGTCCGTGTTCTTCAACATAAACACCAAAAGGAATCGTTTCATACGTGAAAACAAATAAAAATATTTTGACGATTTTTTAAAAAAAAACGGCATTAAATTTTTCGTCCGATCGCCAACCAAAAAATCATAAATAATTAGCACTATGACCACCTCCAAGGATAGTACGGTTAAACAAGCCGTTTAGGAGATAATTCGATTTTTCATACTAGCTTCATACAAATTTTTCGTAAAAAAATTATATTTCCTTCGTTTTTGGGCAGAATTAACTCGGGTGTCATTTTTGTACATAGTAATGACTAATAGAAGCGATATCGTACATAAAAACAAGCACTTGCAAATTGAAATCCCTAAGTCTATGAAAGCCGATTTTCAGCCCACCGTGCGCCGCCGCGTATACACCCGCTCTTGAAAATGGACTCCGTTTGAGTTCGAAACTAGTCGGGCATTCCCGAAATCAATGCGTGAGTAAAGCCGTATCAATATTTCATATAATTAGTATGATTCACGAAAGTTATTATTCTAAAATAGATCAAAAAAATTACAGCTTGAGACCATTTACATGTTTTACAATGTTTCTTTTATGTTCTGACTACTGTTTTTACTTTCTATGAAAAAATAGGACACTTGTTTAACCACTGACCATTGATATACAGGGTTTTTTGTATATCAATGCCACTGACAGTTTCTAAGGAACCTTTTTTTTTCTCCAACAATCCCCATCGTCATAGTCATAACACAACTGCACAACGTTCACTTGAAAACTCAGGAGTCATCCATCTCATCAGGGAATACACGTAAGACAAACACATGGCGGTAAAATAGATAAGTCATACTGTCTCGGGAGAATCCCCGCAAAGTAAACTTCCTCTTTAAATATATCATGATCCACATCTATTTAATAAATAATTAGATGACTAACAATACAAACGCGTGGATAATACTAATAAAGAATGAGATGGCCAATGTTTTGATTAATCTTTACGTGGTACATACGTTCCACGGATTTCTTGAGTCTGTGAAGTTAGGCGCATGAAGCCAATTTGCCCCCAGAGAGGTTCATGGATAAACACGTTTAGTCGTATAATGGCACCCTAGTCTAAATAGGGCGCGAATGGACTAGTTCTCGAAAGGACTCATTCGCGAATAGGCAAATTCTCAAAAGGATTATACAGTAAAATGCCTAATTCGTAAAAGAACTAATTCGTAAAAAGACTAATTCGTGAAAAGACTAATTCACCAAATGGCTAATTTTTAACCAACTAATGCAATGTGTTAAATTACATGAAAAAAGCCAAATTAATTTCCTGGTTGTTTTATAACTTAGTAATTTACCTACATTTTTTTACATTAAAATAAAACAATCATAGATCGATTAAGTGGTTTAATATAGAGAATTGTGATAGGTGGAGACATCTCTTGTCTTTCATTTACGTTGAAATAGTTTTGAGACAAGCCAAACGTTTAAAGTTTCTGAGAAAAGTGCGCACAACAAGCTTTCTCTAAAGCGCAGGAAGCAACTAAGGGTGTCAAAACATAAATTCTTTTATTTTCTTTACTAAAACTTTCTAGTAAACGGAAATGAGCAATTTGGCTCTATTGAAGAAAGTTCTAAGAAAGGAGAGGCATATATTAAACTAGAAGTGGACCAAGATTTACCTACGGAGTTCGACCAAAGAATCAGGTAATTAACTAAATGTTCTAATTAGTCCAAACTTCTTAAAGACAAAAAAAATAGCTTAACATTGCATTTGTATAAATAAAATCCTTACCGAATTTTGCTCACACCGGTTGACCGGTCATTGTGTGAGATTGGTCATTAATCAGAGGTACCTCTGATTTGTTGTTATGAGCACCATTTCCTCAGAACGCACGTAGATCCTATCGGTCTTGTGCCTGATCTCTCCGGTCGCATCAGATTGCCGTCCCATCGGACAATAAGAGTTAAAGATGAGTGTATCTTTGTTTGCGCACACATTATGCGCTATAATATTTCTTGCGTTAACGCTTCCACAGTCATCCAATATGGACTATCACTGCACCGAATCCTTTTACCAGCCTCAGTTGCATTCGGCAACAGCTAACTTGATGGCTCAGTTTGTAAGTATATGGCTCGTAAACCTTTTTTTGCTGTCAACATGCATACCTTAGCAAACTATTTCTATAATTGTAGGGGAAGGCTGCAGAAAGGCGGTGTTTAAGTTCATCCCTTTTCTGATCCAAGTCAGACTTACGCACCATTTCAAACTTGTTGATCCTGTAGTGTAAATAGTAGTACCTACAGGTAGGTCAGTTCTTAGGCGTTTCGCATCACGGTAACAAAACAAGGTTTAGCTTGCTAGCTCTTAATATTTTTTGTGAAATTTTTACATGTTTTAGCACATGTTAGCTTATTAATCGAACGGTTTACGGTTCGAATCCCATCCGTATCAGTCGTTTTTTCAAATTTCTTATTAAATATTTATATTGCTAGCTCTTTTTTTATTATATTCTCCTTTCCTTTTATTAAGCATTAACTTGGAATAAACTCTGATCTCACGACTCAAAACTGCAATAGAATCATAATGGGCATTGATAATGGAAATCACCCTTAACATAATCGAAATCATAAATAACTAAGATAACTCATGAGTAATAGATATAAATCAGACGGGATTTTGAGCCTAGGAATTTATAATACCTAGATACCATTACTGTACTGCTATTGTAGGCATTGTTAAGGTTTAGTGATATCTCTGTCCTTTTCTGGCAGTTAAAACGGGATAGGTATATTACATCTATGATGATGATGAAAACTTTTACCGAGAGGGCTTACTCTTGAATCATAACCCAATTTATTAAATGGAATCATTTTGAAAAGCACTTCATAGTTTCTTAGCTGATTAAGGAATTTGCAACCTTCGCGATTTGCATAGTTAAAATAGGATTGGAATTGAAAGATGCATGATTCAGATCAAATCAAAATTTACGACGACTTTATACTGTCTACGATGGCTTTTAGCAGACTTAACTCGTTTGAAATAGAACCTAAGGAGTAGATTATAGGACCAGAGACTTTTTAAAAATGGCATTGGTTTATTGCAATCATTTTGTTTATGGACTCATTTCTGTTTTTACAAAAAATTTAGGTTCTTCAGCACTCAATTTGAGAGCTCTGAAAGCCATATAAAACAATATGCATTAAATCTGTCCATTTTCCTGCTATACTGTTACTTAGAACAGTAGTCTTTTCTTTCAGAAGATTGTTTCCAGTTGGCCCCTGTTCATCAGCGTCAAGATCATTTCTCTTCCCTCTTGCCTTAATTTGTAGCGATATGGGTCAGTTATGATTTGTAATTCAATATGTCTTCTCAAGGTCTACTGCCAAAACTCCAAATAAGATCGCATAAATCCAAATTCATTTTAATACGAACAAAATAGTACAGTGTTACTTGAATATATTAAAACCGGTTTTTTCCATTCGACATAGTACTGAACTATCGTTATCTAAGAAGGCACAAGAAGTCATTATCCGCGAAATTGTAGTAAAGTTGTTTTAGTAATATGAACTTTAAGACAAGGAAATAAAGTTCTGTATTTAATAGAATTAGATTTAGTTGGTAAGCCGTCTGTTTTGACTGGCACAGCAAAGATAAATACAAGTTCTAGAGTAGTTCTGATACAAGTGTTTGTTTAAATAGTTAAAAGTCTATACAATTTATGTTCAGTGGCAACATTGGCAATTTGTTTAATGAACTTGCATTCTTTTTTTAATATTATTTCGAATGTCGACAACCAATTGGGCTTCAGTTGGAGGATCATCTATTTTTTTTCCGATTGCATCCTTGTCCAAAAAGCTGGCTTTTTGTGACTCGGAAAGGTATCAATTTGTTGAATTGAATACTGGAAACTGTCGCTCTGCTCGTGAAATTATAGTTTCAAATAGGTAAATGCAAAGTAGTTTTCGAAACTTTATTTATAACTATACCTAATTTTGGAAACATCATCAATCCTCCTGGCCTTATTATACCCAAAACATAATAGGGTTGACTCCTCATTTATGCTTAAATGGGTAATTCTGAGAAAAAGAGACTTCTCCCAGAGACTTAAAACACAAAAGTACTTTCGGAAGGTTTGTAGGTATATATTATCTCAAAAACAACAACAGGGGTGTAGTTTATGTTATAAAGTATAATAAGTTTTAAGTTATAATTAATTTCATGGTTAACTTTGAGTTGAGGATAATGATACGCTTAATTTTTGACTAATTGATTGTAAGAATAACCCAAATATCAGTTCTCTACAGAGCGACTGTCTATCTGACCTCCACAGACCACAACACAAATTAATCTTGTAGAACCGTAATACTTCTGGAATATTTTGTCTCAAGATTAGCATTAATAAGTGCGAGACAGCAAGAAAGTGAATCTGTATCCAGAACAAGGAAAGTGTCTTGATGCTTATCTTGAAGCATTGTTGTGCTACTGTTAGCGACCGACTTAATTCACTGGGTAGTTGCTTGCTTTTAGCAGACATTGTAGTGTAGCTAATAGCTACGTAGTAGTCGTGACTCGTGAGTCGTGATAGCCTAGTGTTGGTGACCATTGACTGGCAAGTCAGAGGTTTCAGGTTCGAACCAAAGGCACACAAAACTTGCAAGCAAAAAGCAGTAGTGAAGGCTGCATACAACAAAATTTCTACCGGCTTCCCATTAAATAATGGCACAGTCGGTAAGTCTGGCTGGTGGCTCTAACTTATCTCTTATAAAAAATTACTCTTCGCCACTACTTTTGATGATGTCCTCCTGACCGAATTTCGGTCACAGCGGCTAATCTCAACAGAGATTAATAGCCAACTACGCAGGAGATATTATAGTGCACAAGTGTGAGCGCAAACACATGTGCACTCTCTATTCCCTCACTCTCATAGTCCGATGGGGCGGCAATCCGACTCGACCGGAGAGAGACCAGGCGCAGGGCCAACGAATTAACGTGCTTTCCGAGGCACGGAGTAAGTTATAATTAATTTATAATACGCACCTAACTTACGAAAAGTCCGAGGTCGTCTTGGGTTCGAACCTGAGACCTCAGCTAGGCTTTCAATATTCTAACGGTTTGACGGGATAACTATTTAAAGAATATTCATTTAAGTACCCACCTTAGACTAAAACTGTCTGTTGTATTATGTTATCAGCATCTGATATCTTCATTGGTTGTCTGGAAGAAATTGCTTTTAGTGATAAGACCGCCAATTGTACATTTTCGATCATATTATTTATGTATCTTTGAAATTTTTTTGATGTGCAATAAAGTAGGTTCTATTCAATTTATTCTAATAACAATCAATGGTACCCACCTAGATTTCTGGAATGTAACCATCAGATGGATTACAATTCTACAAAGTTAATAAACATTATCTACCTACCCACATAAGTATTAACTGTTAGCGGAATGACATCATAATTATTTACAAGTATAATTTCTACTTCCAAGTATTGGATTAGCATTTAGATTACAATGTCGAATGGTGTAGTACAGTAATGTTACTGTTTCTTCGGTTTTCATCGTCATTGTTCAAAACTGGTAGGTAGGCTACGGCCTATGTGGGTACGAGATGGTATCGTAAACATGCCTATCCCTGACTACTACTAGGCATACAGCCAGCGCCGGCGTTAGGGCCACTGACGCCCTGGGCAAAAATATTTTGGCGCCCACAAACAAGTGTTAATTTTTTGCTGGCGTAATACAGTATTGAGGTTATGGAGCACGGAGGGTAAGAGACTGTACTGCATACAGGCTTTTGTTATTGCTTTAGGAAGTACCTATTTATCTCTCTCTTGCCTTGCAAGTCAGAGGTCTCAGGCCTCTGATTTTTCATAAGCTTTGTGCATATTATAAATTATCACTTACTGTTTGTTGCTCTTTGACTCGGAAAGCATGTAAAGCACTAAAAAAAGAAGAGAAAAATCTGAAAAACAGGGTTAGCAAGGAAAGGCAGTCCAAATGTTGAAGTGTATCGTGACATGTGGAATACCGTATGAAAGGGCTTCATTGGCACAAGCATAAACAGATTTAATTATTTATATGATGTATAGTTTTCGAATCGTTGACCTACAAATTTGTACGGAACCCTCAAGTCACTTTTTAAATAAAAATCGGTTCATTTGTTTGGGAGCTACGATGTCAGACATACAGATACACACGTTAACTTTTTTAACTTAAATTAACCCCCGACGAAAACAGAGTTAAATAAGGACTAGATATTGAAGAAAAAGGATTATTTCAATTATCCATTGAACTTATACTACCTACTAAGTCTATGGTTAGGTATATAATATCTTTATTTTATTTTATATTTTACTTTGAGCCTAATGGCTTT
Source organism: Protodeltote pygarga (assembly GCA_936450705.2). Classification (NCBI taxonomy): domain Eukaryota; kingdom Metazoa; phylum Arthropoda; class Insecta; order Lepidoptera; family Noctuidae; genus Protodeltote; species Protodeltote pygarga. Next base: position 2,381,126 of record OW388274.2, read on the forward strand.
TTGCTGATTATGGCCTCCCAGGAAATTAATATTATTGTAGGTATATTATAGCCACATCCTAGTAAAAGATATTTGCGCAATTGGCTTGAAGCTATATTACTATCATTCAATTTAAAGAATGCGATCTGTAATGTGTTTTAATGTTTTAATAGATTCTGTGGCGCTGAATGTATATATTGTTTCTCACTATTGAGTTACAATACTTTTCTAATGCCATTAAATTACATTTAGGTTATTTTTCTTGTATATAAAATAAATAAAAATGCATAAAATGTAAATACAAAATAATGTGAATTCCCGCGATATAGCCATTGTACAACAACACATTTTCGAAATCACGCGTTCAAATTTTGAATAAGATTGACTGTACAACTCCTTTTACTGAGCCTGGGAAAAACTGACATGATTCGATTCGGCCAGTATCTGGCAGAATAGTTTCGGTCGAGCGATGCAATTATGAAAAAAAAAACAGACATTGCGTGACGCGGCTATCGGAAGTGACAGTTGTGTTTATCGCGTCTCGCGTGACGTCGTTGTCTCAAGATGCGATTGCACTTGTGATAAAAACATGACCATCCTACTACTATTATAAAGGCGAAAGTTTGTAAGTATGGATGTATGGATGTATGGATGTTTGTTACTCTTTCACGTAAAAACTACTGAATGGATTTGAATGAAACTTCACCACAATATAGCTTATACGTCAGAATAACACATAGGCTACAATTTATCAACATATCATGCGGGCGAAGCCGCGGGCGGAAGCTAGTGTGATATAAATGGATCTCATTGTTGTGGGGCGGTAATTGAATCTTCAACGGTGTAGCGTACAAAATTATAGTTAATACCGCCATTTTTCTTTAGATTGTCATTTTACTTACGTAATTTATGAAAACATTTTAATTTTTTTGTGAAAAACATAATGAAATAGGTAGATTTAATCAAGAGTAAATAATAAAATTAGTAAAGCCTGTAGCCTGAAGCTTCCATAATTAAAAATTAACAATAGCGCGACTGAGTCAGATGAAAGATACTTAGTAATGTATTGTATTCTTTGCAAAATATTCTTTAAAAAAATCCTGCTAATTAACTTTACGATAAAAATCATATTTTTGTGTATAATTTTAAGTAAGAGCGAGTAGTTTACATTGAGAGACATACATAGGTACATAATACCTATACCTATAGGTATTATGTACCTATGTAGGTCTGTACCTACAGACCTACTTATTGTATATACCTATTTTTTTTTTGTTACTGGTAACCAAAGTTGAAACATTCTCTACTACACGAAAAAAAAATATATTATTATTGTAATAAGGTATACAATTGTAATTTTATTTACAAACTACAAAAAAACAAGCATAAAAGAAACAAATGATGTCTCCCTGGTTACGAAATTAAAAAAAAAAACTAAACAGTTATTATCAGGTGCCTTTGTGCGAACCTGAGAACTACGAATTGCCCGTCATACTACTAGGCTATTACTGTGTTATTTAGGTTAATGATAACAATATTGTTCACAAAAACAAAACCCGAACGTCTCAATGTTATCTCAAGATGGAAGATTGATCGTTGGCATTTAATTATTAAGAAGGCTTTCGAAAGCTTTAGTTAATCATTCGGTTTCACTCGGAAACAATAGAGGTACGTCTTAAAAATTGGGACACTTCTTTAAAACAATGAAGATTTATTGAATACTAAATACTGGTGACATTCTTTTTTGTTTCGTTTACTTCGAAGCGCATAACTTACTGAAAGAGGAAAAGAGAGAATAATATTGGAACTTTATTCCGAAGAAATTTGAACCCTAATGTGATATACCAGTGACTTTTTAGAAAGCTTAGTTATTAAGATAATTGATTATAATTAAAAATATTTTTTTCAGTCGCCCGTTTTTGTAAAAAATATCTGAGCATAAACCTTAGTGTTTTAAAAAAGGTAAAGGAAAACTATTTTGCAAGCTCAATTCGTTATTAGACTTGTCGTGCTATGTGTCGGAAATGCTAGGCCGTGAAAAAGATGGATGAAAGAAGGTTGCACGTAAGAGAGTAATAAAAATGTTGAGGCCATGCGTGGAGTGACAAGAATGGATAATAAATCAAGAAATGAGTGCATTTGAGGAAGTTTGAAAGTAGTTACAGTGATAGAAAAGGCGAAAGGAAATCCATTGTCTTGGTGAAGTAAAAGATGATTAATAAATGTTGATGGAGGGAAATGGAAAAGGTTTTAAGTATGAATATGAATGGTTATAAGGGTATAGGTAAACCAAAGAAAAGATGGATGGATTGTATCAAAGGAGACAGATGAAAAGAGAGTAAGCAGTGACGTGACGGCTAATAGAGATGATTGGAAGAAGAAAACCTATTGCGCGGACCCTAAATAAAATTAGGACAAGGGCACGAAGATGACGATGGAGGGAAAAGGAGATTATAGAAAAAATATTGCAAGCAAATGCTTAGATGACGGCTGATTGAGAATTGATGAGGAAGAAATTTTGCGCTAATCCCAAATAATATGAGCCAGGGGAGGTCGAAAAACACAATTCTTTGCGTTAAGAAATTGAAGATGTCACACTCACAAACTCACAAGTAACATAATCGGCAGAATGACGACAACGTCTCGATCGGAAAAATCGTTTTATTAAACAGAATGTTGACATAAAATTATTTTTGGAATATTGTCTTTTAAGGGTTATTGGTTACCAAATGAACTCGTTTTTTAATGCATAACCAGTCTGATAAGATCGGTAACGTTTTGCATAATTATTGTTTTGTTGATATCAGTTTTTGGTAATTACAATTAAGATTATACACTTAATTAACCCTCTTATGGAGTGTGGGCATGAGCTTTCAAAGTATGAAATGTTGATTCATTGCGAAAGGTTTAGGTTTAGGTTTAAAGAAATTTATTCTCAATAAAAACAATACAGTCACTTACTTGAGAACAACTAAATTAACTTATGCTAAATTACAATTTCGCCATTTTAAACTAACTTACAGATAAAGTTTTGACATGTTGCGCTAGTAAAGATTTGAACATATTAAATGAGTTTGCGCTTTTTATACATTTAGGTAATTTATTATAAAGTTGTGCTCCCTCAAATGTTAGCATTTTTTTTCCATAATTAGTTCTTATTTTAGGGAGCACGAGAAAACTAGCTCGGCGAGTACTACGTTGGTGTACATTTTTATATTTGGTAAGACATATACTAGTTTGTATGCTCTTGTTCAGAACTTTACGGACAAAAATACACGTATTGTAGACATACAACTGTTTAATGGTCATGATATTCGTGTTTTTATAAACTGTTTTAGTTGAGGTTAGGAATGGATATTTAAAAATCATTTTAGAAAGCCTTTCCATTATTATCCTCCCAGCCTTATTATTCTCAAACATTGTTAGAGTCGGCTTCTAAAGTAACCAGATGCAGCTGAACATCAGTTTTCTACGGAGCGACTGCCTATTAGAGCCCTGCAACTCAATGTCTGGATCAAAGCAATCAAAATGATCGATATGGGCTTTAACAGACTCTTTGGAATTCCAATTCGTACAATCGAAAGCCCGGTGTAATAATATAACGGATTTATTATCTATCTATGGTAAGGTCTTTAAACCTAACATAGTCTGAGCATACGTAATTGGCTACAGACTACAGAGTCAATAGAATTGGCTTGCAATACTTGTAATCCGACTTAACAAAAGGGAAAATATCTTTCTTCGATCGTGAACACAATTTCTAAGGAGCACTGAATATTTATTGATTTTGTTACCCGTTTGTTGAAGACTTTATTAGAGAATTGTGATTAACTTTCTACATTATGGATAACGGCAAAGTTTATTGCAATGACTAAGTAGGTACCTAAGTCAAATTCTAGTTATCGGTAAAACTTTCCATAAAACTCTGACTATGAATAATAAAGAGGCCAGGAAATAACTCCCAACTTAGACAGAAGTGCATGCAACCAATATCAACGCCAATATACCCAGACAAATATTGGACTAATAACCACCAAGCAAATTTTAGCTACGTAGATTCACGTAGACAATATTGTAGTACACAAACCCAGGTACACTATTTTTTCTTCCTCACATCACTTTGTCCAATGGGACGGCAATTCGACATAACCAAAGAGTGATCAACCGCAGTACTGGTTCAAATATTCTCCCAAGCATGGGATAAGTGATAATTAATTTATTACGAAAAGCCAGAAGGCATGCCTTTAGATTGCACCGATATGGATACCTCTGCCTTGCAAGTTAATGGTCATGCTCAAGGCCGTCTTAATAATAAACCTATTGGAGGGCCATTTTATTATTAACAATATGTCCAAATAATTTAATTTTATCGGTATTGATTTATTGGTTGGTGATCTGGCTTCGGGGCCCCATTGATCTCGGGACACTTGACTAGTGTTCAACGTAGTTCCTGGTCCTACTACTTGGAGCTTAACTTGGAGTTTGGACCAATACTGAAATTCGACTTGAAATTATTTCCCGAAAAATTTACGCTTTATTCAACTCAAGTAACATCAATAAACCTCAAAGCTCCCTTATGCAATTACAAGATCATTAACTAAATCAATCTTTAACATGAACATTACTTATCCATCATTACGTCAATATTCCCCTGATCTTCCACAGACTAAACCGAAAAACTTTCTAACGCCTACTCCGGAAGTCTTATACCATTTTAGACTTAATCCTCACGGTCTTAAAGGTGAAAGCTGTACGACACAGGGTCTCGGTTAATCTGCGTGCCAGCAATTAGATGACTTCATAGTTAAATCTAGACGGTTTGCAAGTTTTGACGTGTTGTGTTGGTGTATTCAGGGATATGTTGTAGTATTTCGACTGTCTTGCCTTGTCTTGGTATGGTCATGGGCCGCAAGCGAGTCTAGCAGAGTCTGGAGTCATCCTCCTAGCTTTATTCTTCCCAAACTTTGTTAGGGTCGGCTTCTAATCTAAACAGATGCTGCTGAATATCAGTTTTCGACGGAGCAACTACTCAGAGGCCCGCAACACAAAGGAATACGATATTCTTAAGTTAGATCAGTATTGTCAGGGTTTATATGAGTACAGCTTCTTATTTCGACTATCAAAGATCTTGATGACAGCCAGAGAAAACGGCTTTACGAGCTTTCCATCGTTTCTCTCTTTCTTTCCATCATTTGCATTATTTCTAGCAGAATCTAGAGTGCAACAAAAGTTTCTTAAATCGAGTTTTTTACTAAGTACCTATCTTAATTTTGCTCGGCGAGTTGAGCTAAGACAGTGACTCTTGCTTTGCAAGTCAAAGGTTTGGTAATTTTATGTAATTATTCTTCTATTGTACACACAGCTACACATCCAACTAAAACCAGTTTGAACTGACCTCGCATTGCATAGCCTCTTCGTACAACAAGATGTCAGCTTGTATTGGAAATGTATAGCTTGATTGGTAGCCCGTGTGTACTAAACAACAATATAAAGAGAAATTCTAAGATATTTGTGTTTGCTTTATAAATATTATCATTCTTATGTATTGTTTACGTCTATTATAAGAAGGAAGAGACTACCTAGTAGATATCTATAACGTAAACATAAACAACCGTACAGACACAGAAACTGAACACAAATAAACAATTGCAAATTTGCAATGGAACCTCTTTCGTTTCCAGACGAATATTATTAGTTTTTCATATCGGAAATAGCTAATACCATTTATTCAAACGCCAGTTTTTAACGCTAATTTAAATTTAAATGTATGCTAATCAACGCAAAAACTGTAATGGCAGAATACATTAGTTCCTCGTCTTACATTATAAGTACGTACATGTTTCTTGTGGATATGGTTTTTTCTAATGGCGTTTTTATGTGTATCTGGTAGCGCTAGCGCATAATGATTTTGGCATGGATGATCAAAGAAAATAAAGTAAATCAAGTCAAAAGCAGTCATTAGAGAGAAAAGACGTAAATCCAATTTTTTTGTCGATTTAAATTTAGAATTTGTGCGAATTTGTGCGTAAAATACGAATCCAGCGCATGTCAGCATTTTACGAACTGGTTTGGCACGGACTATAGAATGTTGATTATGGTAAACGTTCTGATATTGATTACAGGTTTTTAAGCCTTTTTGTTTTTGGTCAGTGACAGGCATTGGTAAAATCATCTTCACAGAAGAAAGACTTTCAACAAAAGTAGAGGATTTGGCTTTTGTGGCTGATAAATAATCTCGGAAACTATAATCGCTTTAATTCTAAAGAAGAATCAATGTTTTATATACAGAAAATGACAACGGCAACATTAAAAAAGCGTTAGACAAAATAATTTATGTTTTAAAACATCTACAAAGATAAACAATAACAGAAAACGGAGGCAAAATCTAATTAAATCGATAATAAACACCCGTCGCAGGCCATAAAGTTCATGCGTTTTTCTCACAGCACTAAACAGAGACCAATTGAAAGCGATTTGATATCTTAAACATGAATGTGTTTAAACTGGGTCGCGTCGGCTGCAGGATGCGTTGAACTAATTTTGTTAATTATAGACTCAGTTCAGGAAGACAGTTCTAACGTAGAAAGGTTTCTTTGAATTTTTTTAATTCTTTGACACTTACCTCCGTATTATAAATTAATATCACTTGTTCTGTGCCTCGGAGACCACGTAAAGTCGTTGGCTGTACGCCTGATCTCTCTCCGGTCGTGTCGGATAGCCGAGTCCCATCGGACTATGAGAGTGAGGGAATAGAGAGTGCACCCATGTTTGCGCACACACTTGTGTAGGTACTATTGGCTAATCTCCGTTGACATTGATCGCTGTGACTGAAATTCGGTCAGGATGACATCATCAAAAGTAGTGGCGAAGAATTTTTTGTAAGAGGTAAGCTAGAGCCACTAGACAGATTTACTGCCATTTAATGGGAAGCCGGTAGGAATTTAGTTGTATGCAGCTTTCGCCACTACACTACTGTTATCAGTTTTGTGCGCCTTGGGTTCAAACCTGAAATCTCTGACTTGCCAGTCAACGGTCAACACCACTAGGCTATCACGACTCACTACTACTACGTAGCTATTAGCTACACTACAATGTCTGCTAAAAGCAAGCACGTACCCAATTAATTACGTCGGTCGCTAACAGTAGCACAACAATGCTTCAAGATAAGCATCAAGACACTTTCCTTGTTCTGGATACAGATTCACTTTCTTGATGTCTCGCACTTATTAATGCTAATAGGTATTATAGGTGATGCAGAGACGAGAATATGGTAGATGTGTGGTGATGAAAAGATATTCAAAAGGTTATTCTATCATTACATAAAGAAAAATCATCAGACAAGCGATTGGTAATGCCAATTGTTCAACAATGGAAATTTGATGAGTGTCAAGTCAAGTGTTCAAAATTGATAATTTGTTTGGGACACGCTAACCTACGTATAAATTGGGATCTTCTTCGAGACGTATTTTTTGATGATCAGGGGGCCTCCTGCCTAATATAAGTTTACAAACTATGTGAAAAACTGTCAAAAACAAACTGTGTGTGTGTTATGATGCCGTGTGGTTTCCAGCCTAAGAATAGAACCACCCTCGTTCCGCAGGTGTCGTAAAAAGCGACAGCGAGGATGGACAGCAGCATCTTTCTCTGTAACAGTTATCATCTGCTACTGCTATTATGCGATTATGGGCAAATACCTCCAATGAGCGCACTATAGTGGCACGCATTAGAAGAGGCCTATGTTCAGCAGTGGACTAATACAGGCAGATGATGATGATAACATAACTTACGAAAGTCAGAGGGGGCGCCTTGAGTTCTTACCTGAGTCCTCTGACTTGCCTATCAATGATCATACCAAATTGTGACTATTACGACTTTGAAGAAATTATATGTAGGTATGACATGACATCATCTGCCAAGCCTTTTCCCAACTATGTTGGGGTCGGCTTCCAGTCTTACCGGATGCAGCTGAATACCAGTGTTTTACATGGAGCGACTGCCTATCAAAATGACATGACAAACCACTAATTTATTTATTTATTTAAGTATGTAAGTACACACACACACAATAAACATAAAAAATAAAAAGGCATTTTAAAACTATGAGTACAAAGGCACTGCTTATTTCAATTAGAAATTTCTTCCAACAGGCCTGTGATAGTTTAGTTTAATTTTAATAACGTTTGTCTTAGAGGAAAAGTTTTGTTTGTCCTAAGGGCATACATAGACATGTCACTTTCTACGCAAACACCGACTACCTGTGATTATACAACCGCTTATTAAAATTTCGCTCGTGTGCACCTTGGTTTGCAGACGTTTCTCCTAATACTTATTATGAGTGCTATAATTACTGGAAGGATTGGCACCTTCGGATTTTTCCCTTTGTCGCCTCTTACGACACCCGCGGGGACCCGGGGTGGTTCTATTCTTAGGCCAGAAACCACACGTAAGTTACGTGCGTATTATAAATTACTTATCACTTACTCCATGCCTTGGAAAGCACGTACTTAAAGCCGTTGGCCCTGCGCCTGATTTGTCTCCGGTCGTGTCGGATTGACGTTCCATAGGAGTATGAGAGTGAGGGAATAGGGAGTGCACCTGTGTTTGCGACACTTATACACTATAATATCTCCTGCGTAGTTGGCTAATCTCCGTTGAGATAAGCCGCTGTGACCGAAATTCACTCAGGAGATAATTTAGAACCTGGAGGGGCGTAAAAATGACCAGACCATTATTCTACTAGGCTATCACGACCTCTCATTATATTACAATCAATGCAGTACCACATTTCCACGAGCTATCTTAAATGTCAACAATCAGTTTCAAAGATTCCACGTCAAAATAGGTCAGAAATATAATCGGAAAGAAAGTTACGGTACACAAGTCAGCTCTGAAGGATACCATATGGGATATTTTATACTGAATTAGCCGACAGTACATCAGTGATAACAATTTTCCACCTTAATTCAATAGTTATAAGTATGTTTTTCCAATAAAATTGTAATACAAGCTGTCGACTGTACACCCACATGACATTACAGAATCTCAACCTATATGGAAGTACTTGGGAAATCACTTATTTAATTTAAATCAAATTCATTATGATACAATAATGTTGCATAAAAATTTGTTGCTAAATAGTGCATAGGTAATTAAAATAATGTTATCGAAGAATAAAATCCTGCTAAAAAAAGAATTCCACATAAAGCTATATTAAAAATATTTAGGTATATATATTATTATATAGACATATTGTGGAAACTGTAGGTACCTGCGCAGCCTAGCCTACAGCGTTTTGTACTTTTGTTCTATTTGGTAGTTTTGATTATTTGCTAAAATAACAGTGTTGCAATTGTAATAAAATAATGCTGGCTGGCTCATTGCTCATGGCTTTTATTACTTTTTTTAAAAATTTAGTTTGTTATTTTCTATTTTTAAACTAGGTACCTAGTTTAGTGGCCATTAAACCAGAAACCCATGTAATTTCATAGTGTCTGTCTTCCTGTCTGTCCTGTCACATACATTTAACTTACAGATTACAATTAATCAAGCATTACCATATCTTACAACGACATGCTAGCACTCTGTACAAGTACTGGATGTAACTAGTATTACGAGGAAATCAATTTCAATTTCTTAATGAAATTTCCAGGAACTTAAAAATTCAGTTCTAGATATTTACAGTATCCATTAGAACTGACTTAACTTAATTTTGACTACGGAACCTTCTGCAAGTCCAACTCGCACTTGGCTTTTTCAACACCGAGAAATGAGACACAAACGGAAATTCATAGGTAGGTACTAGATTTATAGCATCTTTGTTGAAAGGTACAATTGATTTTAGTTCTATAATTTCCCTTTTTTTGTAAAGGATAAATTGGATTTTAATTTATTGCTTATAAAAAGATAGCTCAAACTACCTATCTTTTTTCACATTGATTTTTTAAATTTGGTTTAATAGAATCAAATTTTTTGATTTAGGTAATTTCTATTGGTGAAATGTAAATTAATTTTGATTACTTACCTATGAGTTTTTAGAAGTTAAGTAAAACATAAACAATAGGTTGTCAGTTTACAATTTTTATTGTAAACTGACAACTTATTGTTTATATTTAATATTTGTTTATTTTGCTCAAAAATTATATTTATGTGTTGGTACTTAATATACCTATTTCATATAGAATTTATTGGATATTTGCATTGAACAGGTTAAGTATTATTGTATAATCTCAATGGATATGCTACATTTTGTACCTAATCAGAATAATAAATTAAATCAGTCATGAGTTTTCGGTGTGAGCTGTCTAGTGTTTAATTTTGATAAAAATACAGAACAACTGCTCAAATGAATATAAAATCCAATTAGAATTTTGTCAGTACAATACTTAAATTCCAAAAATATGTTTTGAAAGTTTGAAAATATAAGGAATCATGAATATATTCTGATATCTCAAGATCGTAATCTTCAGTACAGAGAAGTTAAAACTTTTTATCTTATATCGAGGTCAGTCGCGCCGACAAGAAAAAATGCAATGACATAAAACAAAAAAGGCAAAAACCAGTCGATTTATCATAACCAACACCGGAAAATCCATAAAAACATCACTAACCTCTGCTCGAAGATTGTTCAACAAGGAAGTAGACCAATATTGCTTCACTCACGAAGAAAAATCACAAAAACTGACAACCAAAACTTTAAAATCACGGGGCGATGACTAAACTTATGCAAATATTTGCAGTACGATTATTACTTAGGATATCACAGTACGCACAACACTCGATCGTTTCTTGTAAAAAATAGTGTAATGTAAACAAACGATGATCGCGTTAAAAAAGTTTTTAAATGAAAATAAAACGTAAACAAAACAAACAAACGGAAACGAGACGCACCGATTAGTACATGGAACTTCGAACTGATTGAAATGACGTGACGTGAGCCTACTAGGTTGCCATAATTGGATTTCGAATATCATCCAAACATTTCAAAAGCCAATATTTTTTAATAAAATAATATTTAATTTATATTTTATGAGATTCGTATGAATATTGTGCTGTTTGCTGTGTTTAATGGAATTATAAAAAAATACGTTTAGACATTGATCATCGCGTAAATTATTGGACTGAAGGATTGACCAGTTCATTATTGTGCACTCATTTATTAGAATTATTACCTCACTCTTACTCTTACCTCAAAATGTGCGACAATACACCACCTTCATCTGTAAGTTTTTTCCCTTGTAACTTAATTTTTCCAACAAACGTGATATTATTTAGAAAATGGCAACACTTTATTGACAACCAGCATAGCCAACCTGCTCATTGCTGCCAACGTTAAAGAAGATTTACAACTTAGTATTTTCAAGTTTTAGAATGACACATTATTTATTATTAATTTTAAATATTAATATTAAGTTAGATTTCTTGCGAAATTGCGTAAAGAATTACGGCTTAAAGTTAACGTCACATTTCAACGCAGGAATTCCTACAGTAGTGGCAACACTATGGCAAAAAAAAATTGGCGTTTGCGTAAATAATGAATTGATACCTACTTATTAAATAGAATCAGAAGAGTATTATAGCAATCAAAGATATTTTTGTAGATTATAGGTACTGCGCCTTCCTTTAGGTCCGGTCTGTAGGTATGTCGTAAATATCTAGTTGACTTGAAAGTAGAAATAAGTCGGTTAAAATTGTACTCAAACTATCATTAGGTACTTAATTTATTACACATCACAAACTGAATGCTGCGTCAAGCTGTTCCAATCAGAGTATATCTCACATAAATGCTTGATTTACAAGTTTTGAATTTAAACAAAAATCATAAGAGTACCTAACTGTTTCGTGTATCCGTCAAATGTAAACTGTTTGCTAAATAGTATATTGTAGGCGTCTTTAGCGTTCTGTAGCGTTTAGTTTTCATATTAATATTAATAAATATTATGATAACGTTGAATATGTTATGTAATTTATTCCATGAATATTAATTAATATATTAAACGATGTCCTACACTATAATATTTTTTCTTGATTCCTTCAAAAACAACAAAAAATGTTTGGGCTAAGTTTTTCTTTTTATCTTTTTAAATTCAATAATTATTTTTCCATAGATAAATTTAGTAAGCTTTACGAATAAGTAAGACGCTTAAAACGAAGAGGGCATATCAGAACCAGCTAAATGTTCAGCGAGTCAAAATTCAAAAATCCTTCTCAAAATGTTTATCTCACATAGCGACACCTATTGACATAAAGCTATCAATAGTTAGTTCTGCTACAAAGTCACAGATGGCGCTATTTTAAAAAAATAAACCGACAGGGCTGTTGAGATTTCAGCAATACGACGTATCTGTAAGGGGTGGGCAGAAAATTAGCTCAGTAGTCCCTTGTAATGCAGATGAGTCTGAACTCATAATGATATTGAAGTGAGACAATTGCTCGAGCGCGGTCGTAACCTATATTGGGTTTTCTTAATATTTAAATCGTGAAATCATCGTTTAGTATTCCACTTGTGTCTGAGCTCCTACAACTTTTGATTGTTATCATTTGAACGAATATAACGTGTCTATCCTGTGTCTTGAATGTAACATATTAATATTTTTAAAACTTTTTTTTAATGTGTTTGTGGCTCTTGTTTTTTTTTTTTATTAAACATGACCTAGATAGTCAAGTTCAATCAGGCGCGACGTCGAGAAAGCGATATGACATCTTCAATAATTATGTTAATATTAAACGTATTCGGGAGTATAATATTGAATAAAAATTTTCTTTATGATAAATAAATAATAATTGTGTGATTACAGTAGAATTTACATTTTTATAAGATGCGACCTTATCCTATATATACTAAGACTTTAATATTGTAAGACACATTGAGTGTAAAACCATCATAGTGATAGCACCATGGTTACTTTTACCATCATCATGACGAATATCTTCGTATTTGCGTTCGTATTTATGTAAGTACCAACCCCTTATTTTATTATTTGGTTATTTTTTTGTAACCAGTTGTAATTTTTTAAAACTTGCAACACTACCAAGCTAGAACCTCCCAATGGGAACTTGGTGCCTCGAGGTTCTGCCGCCCTGGTATTCAAATTATTATAATTACTGGTATAATTAATATTATATATTCGTAGCATAGAATTATACAGGTATGACCGTTGACTGGCAAGTCAGAGGGTCCCAGGTTCAGTGCAAGAGGCCCCAAGTAAGATAACGTAACGTGTAATCACCTCACCAATTTAGCACTCATTAAAAAATAAGAAAAACTAATTCATTGGTTTTTTTTTTTTATTTAACAAAAAAGGCTTTGTCGCTTAGCGACTATATCGCCCAATACAGAAGTGAAAATGATTTTTATAATTTGGCAATACTGAATAGTTAAGATATTTTTAATAGCTGTAAAATATTAAAACTTTAAAACTGTCGCTGTCGGTGCAAAAGATAATATTTTTATGGTCGGTCCACAATTCTGTGTATACCACAGTAATCTGTGGTGCAGTCCCACTTGTTTTAGTTGTTTAGGACTAATTACGTATAATTTTACTACCGCAAAAAAAAAACTTATTTGGTGCAAGAGGTAGGCATGTAATAAAAGTGACAATAAAAAGTTTATTAAAAAAAACCTAGTGTAATTGACGTGTTTTCGACTGAAAATACTAAAAAAATGTATAATATGTACCTAATTTCCACATCAAATCTTCGGTTTATTGCAAAAAATCATTAAACTGGACAAATTACAAAACTATGAATTACTTAAACCACTTTTAGTTTTAGTAATATTGTTTTTCTTTTATTATCTTCTAAGATTTAATTTTGTTTCGTCAACTTACTGCAAGAATTAGATCTAAATGTCTTGCAGTTAGCCGACGAAATTGATCTTAACGTATAATCAAAACCGTCTCTAGTAATTATAATTATAAAACGTATATTATTTATAGTGCCAATAATAGAGTAGTTTATCCTCCCCGGCCACAAAAAAGGGTAGTTTACTTACCCTAGCTCTTCTAGAGTGGCGAGTTTTTTTTAAACCAAGCCAGGTTTCGCAGTTACAATTAAAAATAGACATACATGGTATAATTAGTGCATATATAGGTACCTACCTATATTTATAATTATTTTTGCAGACCACAAATGTTGTCTCTTGCGTAATTTTTTTTTTGTGGCCGGCGGGAGTGAGGGAATTAAACCTGACACCTAGCGCAAAGGTCGATACAACCGCCTACGCCAATCGTGTCATATTTTACTGCTCATTAAGGCTTTGTGGAAAATTTTAGGAAAGCTTAATTTAGTCACAAACTAAGAGCATAATTATTATGAGTAGGTAGGATACGTATTGAATTAATTTTACAAGTAGGTATACTTATAACAATTTATTTGCTCCCTTGGCGCTTGTACTTAAGTACATAATAAAAAACCTTCAAAAATATTATTATTTTAATAAACAGTACAATAGGCAGCATAAATCTTTGAGCTGTGAAATTAGCTGCTAGGTAATTGGAAAATTAATTATTTTAAAAATTGTTTTTCTATGTCATTATTTGCAATACTAGTAGCTATATTTATAGTTCACCGTTCCCATCGTAGGTCTGCTGGATCGCAAAAAATTCTAAATGCAGCAAAATCTTTGTACTTACATAATTTTATAGGTGGTATATGATAAAAAAACACAGCGCCATCTGTGAACAAAGTCGGAAACTACGACGTATAATTTACAAACTTACAACTTATAAGATGTAGCAACCATCACCGCGATTTCTGAATATACCAACCTAAGTGAAATTTCCTTAAATTGGAAGAATAAAAGGCAAAATTTTTCCTCCAAGGAACAAAATAAACTTATTATTTAACCTACTTACTGTAATTATATAATGGGAGAAAAAGTGCAAAAAGCTATAAAACTATAAAAAAAAGAATTAGGTAACTAAATTTGAATTTCGACCACTGTCTGAATCACTTGAATATAGACCACAAAACCTTTTTTTAAATGGTCTGTGGTGTAGATAGATTATAACCTCCTTGAATTACCCAATAATACCTAACTATAAAAGACGTTAATTCAAATGGATCTTAGAGTCAGGAATTTTTCGATTAGACAAAGCACAGGAATTCTCTTACAAATCCGGTGATGGAGAATAAGTTATTCTCCACCCAGAGAACTGTTCGATATTCGTCTCCTTCGGTATAGCTATAAATTAAAAATATCGTGATAGACAGCCCCGGATCTTGAATTTTCTCGAGGCGGTGCAAAATCTGAAAAATGCTGCTCCATCCCGCCCATATTTTTACCTTCATCATCATCATCATTGCAGCCATAAGACGCCCACTTATAAATATAGCCTCCAAAGAACATCTTAACGACCGGTCTAGAGCTGTTCTTTCAAAGCCTATATTTTTTCCAAAAATATAAATAAAGGCGCGTCTCAATCATTGCAAAGTTCCGATAATCTGTGAAGTGTTTTCGTTTGCCAGGCTTCAATTTGGTGCCCGAAATGTGCTACCCGGGGCACAGGCTCCAATTTACCCCTCTTAGATCCAAGGCTAATGACCACGAAGCAAAATTGCTTCGTGCTGACAGACACACCAAAACCACTAGGAGGAAATATTCCTTGAGTACCCTGGAGGTGCACTAAGGAAAGATTTTTGGAAAATCGGAAATTCCGAAATCCACGCAAACAAATTCCCGTTAAAGCGTTAATAGGAAAATTTATTAAACATAAATTTATTCTAATTCCCGAAGGATGTGTCAAAACTTTTCTTAAGAAATTTATTCGGCGATTTAGAGGAACACTCACCCGGAAAAAGATACATAAAAGATAGGACGTAGGAAGCATTGTCATGCAAATTTCCCAATCATACCAAGTAATGATTCATAAGTCACGACAGACGGGATATTGTAATCGTTCTCGCTAATGTATCTAAGTACTTGAATTATATCTATACTAATATTATAAAGAGGTAAAGTTTGTATGTATGTGAGAATGTATGTATGTTAGGGGTAATCTCTGGAACTACCGATCCGATCCTAAAAATACTTTCACGAATAGGAAGCTACTTTATCCCTGAGTGCTATAGGCTATTTTTTATTCTGAAAAAAAAAAGTTTAGTTTTCAGTAAAAAATAACAATATCTGTGATTCAAGTAAGAAAAAAAACACGCAATCTGGCTGCTTTATAAACGTGTTTACGGGAAAATTTAATTTAACGCGGACAAAGTCGCGGGGAACAGCTAGTGTACCTATATAAGTCGGGTCCTCAATCAATGATTACGTGTGAAACTCTTACGTCAATTTAAATGTGTAGCAGTCATGCCGTATTTTATTAATAGATCTACAGCTAATCTATGTATGTATATAAAAATCAATGCCACTTTTCGTTGTAATTTTATAACTCATGAACGGCTTGACCGATTTGGATAATTTTGGTTTTGAAATATGTGCGAAAGTACAGGGAAGATTTAAAAGGTGAGAAAAAGAGGTAGGGTAGGGGTAGAGTAGGGTAGGGTAGGGGTAGAATAGGTTAGCGGTAGAGTAGGTTAGGGGTAGAGTAGGGAAAGGGTAGAGTAGGGTAGGGTAGGGGTAAAATAGGTTAGGGGTAGAATAGGCGTAGGGTTAAACTTGAAAGTGCTCTACAATCAACTTACTTTTACTAAAAGATTACCTCAGATATTCCAAAATAAATAACCGTTGCTCTATTCAGGATTGAAATGTCAGTATAGAGCTGCATTTTTTTTAAATTCAGTCTCTTTAAAAGTTGATCTTTAAGATATTTTTACCCCTGCAAGTTTTTGAAGACTGATTGAAGACTGTCCTTTATTTCACGAAAATTAAAATCACACAAGAACACCATCATAATTTAAAATAATAATATACTTAACATTTTTGTGAATTTTTGACAAAGACGAATTATATTTAAAAAGCTATCATGTGCTATAGCACATGATAGCTTTTTAAATATAATTATTTTAATAAGAAAATTTGAAAAAACAACTGATACGGATGGAATTCAAACCCACGATCTTCGACACGGTACGTCGAAGATCGTGGGTTCGAATGTACGTCGAAGATCGTGGGTTCGAATCCCATCCGTATCAGTTGTTTTTTAAAATTTTCTTATTAAAATAATTATATTTAATAATATACTTACCTAAGTAAAATTTTCTTTTTACGTAAAACGGTTTTGTCATCAGAACTAGAGCTGTGTAGGTACCAAATATCAGGGGGCCAATTCACGTAACGAAAAAACGTCATAATGGAGTGGCAGTGTAATGACAATGGCATCATAATCGTCTAATGGTATTCCGCAAGTACTTTTTGAGGCCAGTGACTTTACAGTCGTTTTCCACTGGCTTTTTTGACATTTATTGCAAGTCTACAAAGCAATCGTATTCCATCGGCTTCGTAATGGTGACAGATATTGGTAATCTACTGCCATTAGACGTTTCTCGTAATCGTCTCGCAATGGCTTAAACGACTATTGGGCCGCCATTATGAAAACATTGCTTTTTGTTCAGTGGTGTTGGAATATGATTCAGTATTTCTTCTTCATTTTCTGCAGATTATACTTTTTGTGATATATAAATGAGTTCCACTGCAATTTCTACTTTACTTAATACGTTGGCATATTTTATCTCCCTCAAACACATAAAAACGCCCGTATCGCACTTATAGTTTGGCAAAAATTGAGGGCGCCACTAGCGCACTTCACATACTACAACTCAAAATTACAAGTTATTTGGTACTTACATATTCTATAGGGAGGTGTTTATCTAATTTCTTTACCTCTCATGTATATTGTATTGTAATTGTATATAACGAAGCAAATAAACAGAGTAGATCTTTCAAAATTTGAATAGGTACTTAGTTAAATAAAACAATTTTAATATAATAAGGTATATTTTATTCAAACAACAATATTCTGACCGCACATATGATTTGGTTATATTTTATGAACTTAATTTCACACATACGGCACCGCGATACTCGTGCGATACGCCAAGGCTTCACTGTTGATCCCGTTCATATTGAATATGAACGACTGCACTTGCACTATCACTTTGCTTCGTTTTTGCATCCTACGCACTCATCATGTTTATGTAGAACTTTTTGGCTGCTGTTGATGTTTTTGTAATCCCGATAGCAGTCTTCAAGTCACGAGTCCTCGAGTCACATTATAGTTTACTGCTTGCTTGGCAAACGAGGCGCCCTTTGATTATTTATAAATAATCAAAGGAGACGGCAATCACTGGGAGAATTTGTCCAATATAAATGCTTATTTAGCATAGTATGTTTATTATCGAATATAAATACAGCTTTTTCTATAATTTTTCTTCTTCTTCTTATTTTTGGCAACAATGTGGACTTATAGTCTACTAATTCTGCCAGTGTCAAGTATTTTTAATATTTCAATTATATAAAACGTAAAATCACGCAATGTCTCTATTCTTTATTAAATTCACATTTGCAATTTTGTTTTCTTGTTTATTTTGACAATAGTTTCACATTTTTTAAAATATTGGATCTGAGTCCTAAAAGTGGCAAAGGCACAAAGATGAACAGCCGGTTTCTCTAATTTTAATATTTTTTTTCAATAACTCCATGTTTTTCAGATTGATGAAGTATTTTATAAATTTAACAGTTTCTTTCAATAATTGAGAACATTATTTTCAAGATTTAACCGCAGAAAACAAGTAAAAAAGACGTATTTAAAATAACCGGTAAAAATACAAAACATGGTAGATTTTGATAGGCAACACTTTTCCAACTTTCAGATATTTAAGGGCAACACCGACTGACTGTGCCGACACGATCCTATTGCCATTATATTGACACTCAATTATGACGACCATGGTGGCTTCATAATAGTTAGCTTAGCAGAATGATGTTATAAAGATCAATGGCAATAGCATCGTGTCAGAATTGTCATTTTTGGTAAAATAGCAGAATTGGCCCCCAGATCAATCTCTCAACAGGAAGGGGGTGAAATATCGATTACTAAATTTGAACCAAATATAAACAGTGCAATCTAAATAAAACCGTTTAAAAATGCAACATGCTTCATAAAAAAGTTACTGGCAACCTGCTCATGCACTATGATTTAGCGCGCAAAAAGGTTCGTAGCACATAAAGAAAATAACGGCATCTTCAGTACCTAGTAGTCAAGAAGTCAAGTAATGTTCCTAAAGTAACAGCCATCAAGTGCACCTATTGATATTTTATTACTCATTACTCATTAGTCCTATTTTTTTTATCGTCTTGATGACTCACACCTCACGAATTATGTGGGTTTTATCATTCGATGATTCAAACTATGAAGTTTAGTTCTCATTACACTTAATTACACTTGCATGTAATGTATAAATAGTCTTTCTTCTCTTCTCTGCCTCGTTGGTCTAGTGGTAGCAAGCGCGACTGCTGAGCACGAGGTCCTGGGTTCGATCCCCGGGTCGGGCAAAGTGTTATTGGATTTTTCCATTAGGAAATTCTCAGTAGCAGCACGGAGTCTGGAATTGTGCCCGGTTAATGGCAATAGGCTCGCCCCCTATTACATGGGACTTATAACATAGCCGGCGAAACGTGGGTGTACTGCACACCTCTGCCTACCCCCTCTAGGGAATACAGGCGTGAGTCTATAAATAAATAAAAATAAATCTTCTCTTCTCTTGTCGTGGTGTCAGAGTTTAAATCGCCCGTAGGCCTCTGACATGGCTTTAGACACCATTGAAAAATCTCTCAGGTGTGCTGGTTTCATCACTATGTTTTCCTTCACCGTATTTTTTTTTATTAAGTACTGTTTATTTAATCTATTTTTTTAATTATTCGTATGGTTGATTCTGGAACCAACGCGGCCAGAGACAGTATCAAATGTCTTTTGAAAATTATCAGTGTTTTAAATTACTCCATGATGGAGTACCATTATCTATAAGAATTGATTAAAACTAGGAATCCCTAAATTAAAATCTTAGAAACTATTTCAGCGAAACTTGTTGCTTCAATCAAGCACGTTATTAGTTTTCATTAGAATCTATAATTAATATTTCACTCGTCACTATCATTACAAAGTTCCATTCATGACGAATTTATGTGTGACGGATGCAATAGATATGGGATGAGGAAACATTATAAACTGACGTCATATTATAATGTTTCATATTTCATGTCAGTTACGTAACGGATGTATGACGAACTTCGGTCTAGGAGTCTAAGTCCAGACTCAAAATTATATTATGACGGAAACTTCACAGGCATAGTACCACATTTAAAATTGACATTTCTCCTTATCTATAGATAGAAGTTAGATTTTTGAAATAAAAATCGTTTTGTAGCAAATTTATTTTGAAAATTGCGATCCGACTTGAATCGAAGCTTCGTTGTAGGCCCAATTTATCGAGCCTTATGACGTATCTATCACTGTCTCATCTCATTACTCATCAATTTATTTACAAATAAATGATACAGCTTTAAGTATGAATAACGAGCGATAATTATTATGTACCTAAATCGGAACATAATAATTATAATTTAATACAGTAGCGGCTATCGTACATTACATCATTCATTCAATTGTTTACTTGATAAGCAGAGTTTTTGAGAGCACCCACAATCCAGTTTCCCTCACAATATAATTCCTCACGATGTTTTCCTTCACAGTTTTAGCAAGTCATAAATAATTTCGCATGAATCTGAGAAGTCGCAATGCCTGGGTTTCGAGACCTTTTCAACCGTTCAACGGTCATACCGCTAGGCTATCACTGCTTAGACATCGACGCGTGATGACGTACTTCCTGTGCGTTTTTATTTTGTCCTCCGGAAATTATTTTTTGTAGAGATTTTTGCTTAATATTCAGACTGCATTCTCTGATTGTAATTCAGAGGAGGAAATAGGAGAGGCCTGTGACATTAAACCGTTCGATAAATTCCTTGTCAATGGTGCTAATTCTCTTGTACATCCCGCTCAACTAATTTTAGTCTAACTATAACTCTTTCTAATAAACACCATCGAAAAAGGACAACAAATTGAACTATCAAATTAGAGCTGTCAAATTAGTCTACTAAACGTCCTTGCAATTGACGTAAAATCGTCGCCTTGGAGGGCAATGGAGCTAAGCCACAATTTTAAGTTGACTAAGTTGAGTTGAGTAAGACTTTTCATGGAACTACACTAAAATTTATTGGCAAATTTAAAAAAGAACCTGCTTAGAGTCATGATATCTGTTAGATTTATTGACTAAAATAAACTTTGGCTTTTCCACAAGACGTTAATGCACTTAACTTCATTTCGCAAAAATTGTGGCTTAGCTCCATTGCCCTCCAAGGCGACGAAATTTGATGAGACCTCTATGACATGCTAAACTAGTCTAACTATGTTATCTCTTTCTAATAAACATCATCGAAAAAGGACAGCAAATCGAAAAGCTGTCAAATGCATCTTAATTCAGCAATTTAAGGAGCTTAAATGTGGCTATCAACACTTACATTTACTACCGTGACTGACTGACCTAGACTAAAGTAAACCCTAATCTAGAGGACTTTTTCCTTGACTTCCCTAGAATGCACTAAGGACTAAAGAAATTTCACCCCTAGGGTTAAAAAGTCCGAAACCCACGCGGACGAAGTCGCGTAATAAATACCTATGCCGTTCGATCGATCGATCTTCAATAGTGTATGAGCCCAGCCTACATAACATACATAAATGTTACATACAATCTAATGTGCATCATGTATGACGTGCGTTCGGCTGTTCTCGGAGTGGCGGAAACAGCCGAACACGCACAAAAGAGATTGGTTGGCAGTGTCATTGTGTATTTGTCACAAATATTTTAGTCCAGTGACCGACGCAAGATCAATTAGTACAGTTATAAACTTACGATTTGTAATACTTAATTGAGTTGCATCTGTGAATAATTAATATTTAATTATTTAGTGAATTTAATAATCAAATTTCAAAATGGATACCGCTAAAGAGTATGTAGTTCATTATTTAATTTTATATTTGCTTAACAAATTTAAACGCCTCAACGGAGAGAATTTAAAGATCTTTTTTTTAATTCTTACTCAAAACAAAAAAAAAACTCTATTTGAATAAATTTTATTTTTCAAATTTTGTTATTTCATTTAGATCTATATTATTTCGCGAACTTGACCTATTTTTTTTTGTTGGATTTGAATTTTGAATCAATTTTATTTTTCTGTTTTTTCGTTTAGATATTCTAAAATCGCATCGGTGCCTTCTAAAACTGCAAAGTTTGGAGCACTGAGTCGGATACGTAATGTATTCCGATAGATACCTACCTACTACCACACGCCCTAGGCGTAAAAAGAGGTTTTAAATTCAACTGATTCTGGTGGGATACATTGGTTTAGCGGTTAGAGCGTCGACACGGTACGTCGCAGATCGTGTGTTCGAATCCCGTCCGTATCAGATTTTTCAAATTTTCTTATTAAAAATAATGTTTTTTTTTCAGGAGTTGCTCTGCGAGGGCGATAGAGTTTGATGAGGATCTTAGTGTGGTGCCTCTAGCGCCACGAGAAACGAAGAATAATGATGTCGATGGTGAATCTGGTTACACACCCTCCGGTAACCCTTACGGCCAGTAAGTACCACGTGTTTCCCTCCACTTATGATCCTGGAGCCTGAAAAAGCTTTTCTCAAGGCCGTCAAGGTGGGGGCCATCATGCCACATTGCTATACTGGCTGTTGGGGTAATGGCCATCACTAAGGGCTGACTGACTGCTCTGACTTTCAAATCTCTTTCTACGCCTTCTTTTCTACAATTTTACACAACTTTTCTCTAGAATTCGATAATTAATCTCTCATTCGTAAGAAAGGTTTTCGTTCGACCGATTTCTCTCCGACTTAGGGCGCTTGTGCACGCATAGAAGTTTGTGAGGTTATCTCCGGATCTACTGAACCGACTTTAAAAATTCTTTGACCAATAGAAAGCCACATTATTTGAGAGTGTCATAGGCTATAGACTACCCGTTATAGCCACTAGGCTATAACGGGTAGTCTATAGCCACCACTAGGTGGTGACCGTTGACTGGCAAATCAGGTTTGAACCCAAGGCGCGCACCTCTGACTTTTCGTAAGTTATGTGCGTTTTATAAATTAAATATCACTCTCCGTGCCTCGGATAGCACGTTAAGCTGTTGGCCCCAGCTGTCAATTAAAGATCTTCGACAGTCGTTACGGGTAGTCAGAAGCCCGAAAGTCTGACAACCAGTCTTACCAAGAGGTATCGTGTAACCCAGTATCTGGGTTGTGGAGGTCTGATAGGCAGTCGCTCCATGTAAAACACTGGTATCCAGCTGCATCCGGTAAGACTGGAAGCCGACCCCAACATAGTTGAGAAAAAGGCTAGGCAGATGATGATGATAGGCTATAAACTAAACCAAAAAAGGAAAAGACTTTTTCGTGGTAGTCGTTTAAAAAATATTAGGGTTTAACAGGTAATATCTAGCTTAGTCCAGATCTTTCACACTAAATCCGACTGATTTATTACACAGGCCTGGGCATGGCTATAATAAGCCGGATATAAACCCCGACGAGCCAGAAAAGACATTCAGCCGCTCAGCACCACAAGACATCCGAAGAAATATTCAACCGCAATACAGACTTCCACGAAGAAATGAACCAAATGTAAGTAAATATAAGGTGCTTCTAAATTATCTGCCACGGCTGCAGTGGGAGATAATATTGGTTATTTATATTACAATAGTGAAGTATTTTTTTTTTATCTAACGTCATATTTTTTTTTCTTTTGCCTGCGTTTTATTGCGTAAGTCTAATTCTGCTCCGTGCTCCAATTTTCGTTTTACTGTTCCGGGGTACGAAATTTCTTCACTATTGTAATCTATATACCCAATACTTTCTCCCATTGCAACCGTGGCAGATAATTTAGAAGCACATTATATACAGGGTGTATCCGAATTCGTGGAGTTCCCTTAAACGGTAGGTTCTATTGGTGATATAGATTAGACCTGCACAGGTTTTAGCTTCTATCTTCTATCTATTAACTAATTTTGACAGATTGTAGGGCGTCTGTACATTCGGCAAAGGAGTAAGGTTGGCAGGGCCGCTAGTCTGGGATGATGTTATTTATAGAAGTTTGCATGTGGTTGTGCAAAATTGTTTATTTTGTTTTGTATACAAAACAAAATAAACATCAGTCATACCTTTTCAGAAAATAAAATAAACTGAAATTATATTAATAACATCTTGAAAAAATTACAACCTCAGCTAGCGTCCCTTTTTTTTGTTCTTCCATGAACCTCTAGGCGGAAATACGGCTTTCGCTTGCGCATTTACCGTACCCTAGGTTAAATTAACTCCGTTGCCGACTGTACATATGACATTCAAAAAGTCACATTGGGTTCACGTTATTGCACCTATCATGCTATGGTGGTAAAAAATATCTTGCAGTGTTTTTATCGTTGCAAAAGCGTCTACAATAATTTCTTTCATTTGTGCAGCTCGTAACCACGTTACAAAGAAAGCGAGTGAATCTCCCTCTTCCTCTTCTGATGCCAGATTCGACCTTCAAGATACTGAGCTGCCAGGGCGGATATTTTGGCGAAAAGTGCCTCGATTTAGTAGTAGTAAAACCAGAAGTCTATAAGGTAAGCATTTTTTTTAATCAATAAAGAAGAGTGTAATATGAGAAGTTGTGATAGCCTAGTGGCGGTGACCGTTGACTGGTAAGTCAGAGGTCTCGGGTTCGAACCCAAGGCGCGCACCTCGCCGCACAGAGATCACGACTCTCCTTTACGACGGCCTTAGGCTTTTATATGCCATTCAAAAGAAGTAAAGTGAAAAAAAAAATAAAGCACTGGTTGTTCATGCCTAGCGTCGGCGGGGTGAATTTTGTATCTACAGGAGGATTTTCCAAACATTAAAAAAAAATATTTTAAATATAATTTATATTGGTTACAGTCTCCGATAATGTACCAGCGGAAGAAAG
The DNA here is from genome assembly GCA_936450705.2 of Protodeltote pygarga. NCBI lineage: Eukaryota > Metazoa > Arthropoda > Insecta > Lepidoptera > Noctuidae > Protodeltote > Protodeltote pygarga. Next base: position 2,406,056 of record OW388274.2, read on the forward strand.
AAATCAATTATGACGGCTTCGCAATCAAAAAAATTTTTGGCCTCTAATCTCTAAATTCGACATCGAAAAAGCGTCACCTGCCGGACCAACCTCGAAAAACTCTCAAATTATTCTATATTTTAGACCAAAAATATACTTAAATTCAATTTTTTATTCGAATTAGTACTTTGACATTTTGCAGTTTGGCAAAAAAGAGTCTGGAAAAATTGGGGGCGCCACTAGCGCACTTTACATACTTCAACTCAAAATTACAAGTTATTTGGTACTTACTTATTCTACGACGACTATTCTATGACGATTTTTTTGTCACCAAATATAATCAAACGATTCTCTTTTATCGTTTTTATAATGTGTAACTTTTCTTTTCTTTTTTTTTGTCCTCACAAACTTAGCTTTTAAGTTTTTTATTTTTAGTTGCAGCTGTCACCGCCTTAGACACTTTTTTGCCAAGCTGTATATACGTCATACGTCAAATTGCTATTTTTTATAATTACCAATGTCATTCGAATCAAAAATGGAACTTTAAGTTAGTTAGGTAGTTTAGTTTATAATTGGAGCGAATAATAATATTACATTATAGTACTTATATTGATCATCATCAGCCGGAAGGCGTCCACTGTTGAACAAAGGCCTCCCCATTGAACGCCACAACGAACGGCAACTTGCGTAACGATGTCGTCGGTCCACCTGGTGGGAGGCCTACCAACGCATCGTCATCTGGTTTTCTCGAGAACCTAGTAACTATTAATATTTTCAGTTAAATGTAGTGAGTTGTATGAATTTAGAATTTTGCAGATTATATTATTAAATATAGGTATAACATAATAGGAATTGTATGAGTTTGCTTTAGCTTGTGATGTTATTGATTTCGAAATCTGTAACTGAACATAAATTGATCTCGATTGATTCCAACATTATATTTAAACAAAGTTTTTTTTTCTTGTTTATGGCAATCTGCTGATGACTTCAGCAATTTCTGCCAGTGTCGTGTAATTAAACATAGTTATACTTTCCTAGTCAATTTGTTATGTCTGTCATATTTATAAAAACCTAGGTCAACATTTTTTAAAGTAGACCTATCCTCTCTGGCCAAGCATAAATAAATGGTTATGCTGGGACCACACCAACGGGAAATGCCGTTGATTAACGCGGTAACTACGCACGCTATCTCTGTTGGTCACTATTGACATAGTATAATAAATATTATTATACTCCGCTGCATACAGCGGAACTGTATGTCGCGAATTTGAGATACAAGGTTTATGAAATAGATGAATGGATCATTTGCAAAAGTTTCTTAGTTAGGATCAAGACATAACGTGGTTTTATTTTAAATGAATTTTGTGATATTTTGTTATACAAGGTTATTTGTTTTATTTGTAAAACACCAGCATCCTTAAAAGTGGTCATTAAACTCATCATTATGAACAACTTTTACTATGGGACCAACAAAGAAATCGCAAAAAAAATCTGCTGTTCCATACATTTTGTTGAGTCATGAACAGAAATGTATGGAACAGCTGATTTTTTTGTCCCAGTTGTTTAGGTCCCGTAGTAAAAGTTGTTCATAATGATGAGTTTAATTACCTTTTAAGGATGCTGGTGTTTTACAAATAACACTGTATAATTGCTTACTTACCTATATAACCTTTTACCTTAAAGGTAAACCTGGCATATTTTGTTGATTTATGCTTAACAATAAGGTAAAATAGTTGTGTAGTGTAATAATGTTTAAAAAATAGTATTTTCCTATTATGGTTGTAGTTTATTAGTAATTATTTTTAATGAGTAAATCTGTTGTACGATGTACTTACTCAACCTGTTCATGACGTAGTTTTTTAAATATTATTTATGTAAAGTAAATTATGTAATTATTTTTTTTTTGTAAAAGTATCATTTAGTAATTATTATTAATTTGTCATGGACTCATGGCCGAATAATTATATACAAAAAACTGTATTTCTCAAGCGCTACCTAAATGTTAATAATTTATTTTAGTTAGTATTTTTTTTAAACTGCATCAGTTATTTTATTTCATTTACGCTTAATGTACGCGTAATGTAATATGTGATAAACGCTTAAAATATCGAAAATTAAGATAAATTTAAACAAATGAACCTATTACATACTTATTTGAATGAGATATATATTGATTTTTATTCCATAACTAACTTTTGGATAATTTATATCTACTAACATTATACCTAAATGCGAATGAAAGAAATAGGTATACCAATATTACAATTAACACTTGGTTTGTCCGTCTTTCACGCAGCAATCAAGCAATTGGATTGATGATAATTGTGTCTGTGCTCATAACCGTTGAAGAGTTCCTTTATCTGGAGCTAATCCTAGGTATCGATTCTTACCATAAAAATGCACTGTCAACTGAACCAACATGAAAATTTAATTCCGTTGGATAAGAGGAAGTGGTTCTAATTCAGCTTGCAAGATTTGACCCGACATACATACATGCTCTTAGCTTTATTATTCCCAAACTTTGTTGTGGTCGGCTTCGAATCTAACCAGATGCAGCTGAATATCAGTTTTCTAAGGAACGACTGCCCACATGCTTTCCGAGGCATGGAGCCAGATAATAATTAATTTATAATAAGCGATACCTAGGTATACATTTACCTACATTATGTATACATACATTACAAGTTAAAAAAGGTTGTAAGAAGCAAAGAGATTCAGTTTAGATCTACATTTGGGTCTCAATAAGAGGTCTGGGAGCGACTTATTCGTTAGAACCCATTCCGTTCACATTGCATCGGTCAATCTAACTTGAACGGCTTCGATTTTAAAGACGATCGAAGTTTCGCTGTAGTGTATTTAGATAGGGCGAGGGGCATGGTCCCGGGCGGCATATGAAAGAGAGCAGCGCGAAGCAATTTTTAAATTTGAAATAAAAAAATAATCAAATATAAAAATAATCAAAATAGCGCCCAATATAAACTGCCAAGCGAAACCGCAAGGGTGCTAAAGGGAATAGGCGAGATGAAATCTTTGATTTGAAATGATATGATGAAATTTTGAATGAGTTTCAAGACGAACAACTTACAAGTTACAACAGGCCTGAATCGCGCAAGCAAAGTTCACACAACAACTGAACTCTAATATACATAGAAACCCAACATCAAATGTTGAGCAAGTGCACGCCAGGCAAAACACCCGTCTGGTCGGAGACTCCTCCCTTTGAAATGGAGAAACGCCTCACCCTGTTCCTCCATACCAACCAATCAATCAATACCCAATATCTCAATATCTTTTAAAATAATGACTTTGAAATGAACATTTCTATAAGCTTAATATGTAAACTTTTTCTGGACAGCGAAATACGTTTCTCCGTCTCTTCAACGCCGAAGTTCGGAACGATGGTAAAGCCTACTCCAATCCACCAAAGCCGAGCAAGGATGATCGTCAACCAAAAGAATGTGGAAAGGTCGGGATTCTTTGGTGCGTCCCTTATATCTTTTCATATTATATTCTTATAAATAACTAGCTTTTCCCGCGTGGCTTCGCTCACGTAGACTAGGTATAGAATATTTTAAACATTATTTATTTATTTAAATCGAATTAGTATTATAGATACATAGAAAAATGATAAATCAACAAACTGTACTGCCCATAAGAACAAATTGTACTACTTTGAGTCGATGCCACTACTTTTAGCGTCATTGTATGAGCAGACTTAGGTACAGGGCGAATGACAGTCAATAATATCGTCGTTATAGCAATTGCAAATATTCGCTATTATATAATAATATAATCTAAGAGATTTCTAAGGAATTTTCAAAGGAAAATCAAGATAGGTACTTATAAGGTAAGTTTTTCTTTCCAGTATAAGAGAACAAATAAATTTGAAAGGACATTGACAGGGTTTGGACCAAGTGCTGCCCAGGAATGAAAGTAGCTCCAGTGGTATCGTGGCATTAATTTACATCCAAAACAAATATTAAAAAAAAAATCGTCCCAGGAAAAAAAAGTTTTGTTGTTAATAATTATTTTTCATTAAATTATGAGTATGGGATGTTTTTCCCTCCAAAATACATAAATCTACATCTAATATATTTTATAACATTGTCCTGTAGCACCAAAAGCGGTACGGGAATGGAAAAATCGGGACGGAAATATGCCTAAGACCCTTTTATTCAAAATCACAGATTTAATTGGGATCAATCTCATTAATTAATTGGGGTTGGTTTTTTTTTCAGTAGGGCTGAAAAGCGGGATATCCCGCCAAATCGGGACATCTGGCAATATTACGTAGCACGCAAAACACAAAAAGCTGTTCTATTGTGTCTCGTTTGCACCATGCCATTATGTATATTGGTGCGTTGTTTATTTAAACTTGTATTGGGCACCAATTCCAGTATTCTAATATGGTAGTTGAGAGTAGTCAGTACAAATAGTGAGGTGGCGTTATTTTGCATTCCTATTCAAGTTAATTTTTGTGGAGCAACATTTCAGCCTAATGCTTGTTTTTGTAATGCTTTGATTTCTTGATTATAGTAATGTCAAAAATAATGTATATTTTTTAATGTTCATTAATGTACACTTGCTGATAAATTCCATTATTATTGTAACATAAAAAGTACAATGAATACACTCACAGTTACATTGAAAATAATTTATTCTTAAGATTGTTTTTTTCATATAAAAAATTCATAACAAAACCCTGTTTTTCTCTTGACTCCTGGGATAGATTTTGATAACTATTGGTCTAAGAAACAAATTGTACTATGTGTTCATTCTGGGTAGCACTTGGTCCAACTTCCATACAAAGATTGGCAATGTCCTTTCGAATTCTAATCCGATTTATATTTGACATTCCAATTTTAAAAGGTAATTACATTGCATCAAGCCAGTTTAAATCAAAAGCACTAAGGAGTATTGATATCAACTTCGATGCAAATCACCCCCAAAATAACTTTCTACCCCTTTTTAACCCTGTTAGGCGATGAGTTTTAATAAAATACGAAACACGTGTTCCATCAATTCTGAAAAAGAATGTTTATGCAAAATTTGAAGTAGATTTGACCAAGGAATCCCGTTGTCCCATACAAACTTTGCCCCTGTTTTTCACCTCCTTAGAGGTAGAATTTCGAAAAATCCTTTCTTATCGGATAATTACGTCATATAAAGAACACACCCTCCAAGTTTAAGGTCTCTACGATCAGCGGTTTAGGCTGTGCGTTGATCCGTCAGTCAGTCAATCAGTCAGTCAGTCATTCAGGACAAAGCATTTTATATGTATAGATAAATATCTTACAGAGGTCTCGGGTTCGAACCCAAGGCGCGCACCTCTGACTTTTCATAAGTTTGTGCGTTTTATAAATTAATTATCACTCTCCGTGCCTCGGATAGCACGTTAAGTTGTTGGCCCCGCTGTCAATTGTAGATCTTTGGTAGTCGTTACGAGTAGTCAGAAGCCTGAAAGTCTGACAACCAGTCTTACCAAGAGGTATCGTGTAACCCAGTATCTGGGTTGTGGATGTCTGATAGGCAGCCGCTCCATGTAAAACACTGGTATCCAGCTGCATCCGGTACGACTGGAAGCCGACCCCAACATAGTTGGGAAAAGGCTAGGCAGATGATGAAATAATAAATATCTTTCATCTCGCAAAACACCAGGATTTGCAACACTTGAAAAGCCTAGGCTATTTGAGCAAACTCATAGTTGGGCTGCTCACAGTCAAACAGTATAGCAAGGGTCTCCCTGGCTGTCAAGATATATACTCAATAGCTATATATCTCATATGAGATATTCCGACACTGATGTCTGGTGATTCTCCAAAGAGGAGCGTGAAACCCCAAGACACCTCTGCGACTGCGGACTCAATCATACACAGACGAACGAAACATCCTTCTGGGACTCTATATAGGGTGAAATTTTAATCATGAGCATCCCGAAAAGGTCATTGAACTCATCATTATGAACCACTTTTACTATGGGACCAACCCTGAAACGCAAAAAAAAATCAGCTGTTCAACATTTTGTTACGTTATGTGACCATAAATGTATGATTTGTTTACCTCCTGAGACCCTGAGTACTCAAATGATGACATAAAAAATACGGAGGTCACCTAACAGCACAAATTTAAATTAAAATATAAAATCTATAATATAATATAATATCTTCTTCCTGACCGAATTTCGGTCACAGCGGCCAATCTCAACGGAGATTAGCCAGGAGATATTATAGTGCACAAGTGTGTGCGCAAACACAGGTGCACTCTCTATTCCCTCACTCTCATAGTCCGATGCGACGGAAATCCGACACGACCGGAGAGAGATCAGGCGCAGGGCCAACGGCTTTACGTGCATTCCGAGGCACGGAGTAAGTGATAATTAATTTATAAAACGCACATAACTTACGAAAAGTCAGAGGAGCCTTGGGTTCGAACTCGAAACCACTGACGTGCCAGTCAACGGTCACCACCACTAGGCTATCACGACTCTAAACATAATATAAGACGGGGTGGGGGGAGGATTTGTTTAATTTTTTTTAAGTCACTACTTTATAACTCATCACCATCATTATCATCTCCCTGCCCTTTTCCCAATTTATTTGGGGTCGGCGCAGTATGTCTTCTTTTTCCATACATCTCTATCACCCGTCATCTCAGTATTTACTTCCTTTCTCGCCATATCACCCTTCACACAATCCATCCATCTCTTCCTAGGTCTGCCTCTTTTCTTGTATCCATCCACATCCAATCCTAATACTCTTCGCACTACATGATTTAGATAGATTAGCCAGGAGATATTATAGTGCACAAGTGTGTGCGCAAACACAGGTGCACTCTCTATTCCCTCACTCTCATAGTCCGATGGGACGGCCTTCCAACACGATCGGAGAGAGATCAGGCGCAGGGCCAACGAGCACTGCTTTCCGAGGCACAATAAAACGCACATAATTTACGAAAAGTCAGAGGTGCGCGCCTTGGGTTCGAACCCGAGATCTCTGATTTGCCAGTCAACGGTCACCACCACTAGGCTATCACGACTCTCTGCCAATAACCACCCATACACCAAAAAACTATGCCAGTGAAGGAAAACTACTGGTGGTTTAATTTTTAACCCCATCACTACATAGTATAAAACAAAGTCGCTTCCCGCGTCTGTCTGTCCCTATGTATGCTTAGATCTTTAAAACTACGCAACGGATTTTGATGCGGTTTTTTTTAATAGATAGAGTGATTCAAGAGGAAGATTTATATGTATAATACATGCATATTAGCGTAACCGTGCGAAGCCGGGGCGGATCGCTAGTAAATAATATAATTTTATTTATATTGGTTTCAGTTTGTCCTATTACAACGAATGGAACAAAACGATGGACAACGATGGAAAGACTACAATCGAAAATTAGACCAACATTGAAAAAGCGTTATCTACCGGGCTGACCTCGAAGAACTTTAAAATTATTTTATAATTATTTATTGTTGTGATTCATTCTGATTAAACATATATGATACATACAGTGTGTTTCATAAGAACGTGACCGGCAAAAAAAATATTTTTTTAGTGATTTTTGCAAAACAAAAAATACCAACAGGTAGCCCTATATTTTGCCTAAGATGCTACTGAAACACAATATAAGGTTTTGCGTTCGTTTCGTTCAGAGCGCAAGTTTCCCGAGATGAGTACCGCGCATCCTTCCAGTTTCGATGCAGTGTTTCTTTGTATGCATACCCCTTTGGTCCTACAACTCAAAATGTCGCGTGATTGGGCTGCAATATATTTGAAGAAATCTAAGACGTTCCTAATCAAGTTGGTTAACCGATATTTAGAAGCTTAACACGCCGATAACTTACCAGAACGAGGTGAAACGTGGAAAACGACACTCATCAAGAAAAAACGGATTCTGCAACTGTTTAAAAAAAATCTACGTCTATTTTTGCGATCTGCACATGAAGAATTGATCAAAAAAGAATAAACTATATCTCTAGCTATAATTATAAGATGTTTAGCTGAGATCAAGTTGAAAAACCGAAGCATAGTGAAGAAAGCGCTCCTTTCAAAAAAGCACGTGGAAAAAATGATGGCCTGGGCGCGACACAACAAAGACCATGACTGGACCAAGATTATATTTTCAGACGAAGCTTCATTTTGGGCAAGTAGTATCTTACCTCGTGTTTGGTCTACTAGTGAACCAAACTGGTCGAACGTACTGTCGAACACCCAATAAAGGTGCATTTTTGAAGATGCTACTCAAAAAGGAGATTTGGCAATTTGTGGTTGTTTACTGACTCTCCGAATGCTTTGAAGATAAACCTAATATACCTAAAAGCATCATTGCTCTCTGCCAAAAGGCTGTTTCCAAGGCCAAATGAATCATGGCTATTATAAGATGATAACGACCCCAAACACTGATGAAGTCTGGGCACCGCCTAAAACCAAGAAAATGGCACGCAGGTCTTGGACTGTCCCTCACAATCGCCTAAAGCAAACCCAATTAAAAACATTTGGGTGTTGATGTAGCTTAAACTTCAAAGGAAAAAACCGCCTTACCCCCGCCGAGCTTACTCGCAATATAAACTTCATATGAAGGTCATTATCCCCTGATTACACTATAAAAATAGTCAAAAATAATCATCGAAGAAGCTAGGCCATTATTAATAACAGAGAAGACTGGACAAATTATTTATAATAAAGCATCTAAGTACACATGATGAACTACGTGTTAAATTAAAAAAAAAAATTCGTTATAGAATTTAGTTTTTGAATAAATGTTCTCGTTATAGAAAAATGTAAGTACTAAATATCTTGGTATAAGAAGTGCGCCAGTGGCGCCCCCAATTTTTCCAGACTCTTTTATTTAAAATATTAAAATATTACGGATGTTTACAAAGGGGTAGGCAGTCTAAATAAATAATACAAACAGAATATTTTTCAAGATTATATATTTTTTAATTCAGTAATACTCATAATTATT